>OX346246.1:117215117-119615117 GCA_947049315.1 Epistrophella euchroma | reverse complement strand
ACTTAAATTTTTAATTCAACATTAATAAATACTCAAAAATAGTGTGCCATTTTTGTTTTCTTAGAAATGTTTGCAAAATTAAAAAAAAAAAACCGCTCCTACGATTTTGATTTTTTTTTCTAAAAAAATTAAGATTTGTTAAAGAAATCAGATACTGCACTTTTTTAAGCTTTCAAAACAATTTAAGAAGATATTTTTGGTAAATTAATCTTGAATTATGTTGATTTTTCATAATTTTTCAATTTAAGCTTTAAGTAGATAGAGAAAATCAATATATCAATACAACAATATAATAAAATAAAAGATTATTCTTAAAACGAAAGGACTTAGTGTGAAGGACCTCAATTATAGGGAAAACAAAAAAAAAATACCCTTGGTAGATCACCCATGGATTACTTGTCTGTGTGGTTAAGTTATCGGAAGAAGAAGAAGATGGTCTTTTTTTAACCTTTTCGATTGAGATATCAATTACGTCAGTGGCACAAGTGCTTCAAACTAAGCTTCAATTTACACCAAATTCGATGATTCACCATCTGAAACGATGAGGCGTTAGTAGGTATAAAACGGCACCGTTATAATGTGGGCGCAATTTTCTTTTTTCGATTGGTATATATAGGATGTATGATGTCTGTTGTGAAAATAGTCACTGAACAGTAGCTGGAAAGAGGTACATATTTTCGTGACGGTGATCTTTAAGCTAACCCTCCGAGAAAGACATTTAATCCCTGTCAAAATAAGTTGATCTCGCAATTTTATTGTCTGCTGTATTTCTTTTCAACTACAGCCTAAACAGTTACTCAGATACCTGCTATACAAAATGTTTGAATCATTAAGCCTAGTTTGCTCTGGCATAAGCAATCCTTACAGTGCGTAATTTACTATAAAACAAAAAAATGAAAAACGATAAAAGTGTTCAATAATATAAATATTTCAACAGTTTAATTAAATATTGGAACTTTGACCACGCAAACCGATGTAATGTAACGAATCAAAATTCGGTTGAATTTCGATGAATTGAATTATTTTTTCATGACATTTTATTTTTCATATTTGAAATGGTAAACTTATGGTTATTTCGGTTGATAGTCCAGAAGCCTGCCGAAGCCCACAAAATAACAGTTCTTTTTCTGGATAGAATAGGAGTACACAGGTAAAATTAAAATGTCACATTCACAATCATAAGGTTGATTGCTTTTTGTTTGTTTTCTTTATGTGATTGGCTATTAACTCTTGAACTCTTAACCTCAGTTGTTTCAACGAAATCGTTGGGTTGGGTAAAAATCTTCAATATTTATGGAATTATTGACCTACATAAGGCGTGTTTTTTTTTGCAAGCACGGAAGAATTTGGTCGAAAAAAAACGACATCGGGGATTACCGACGCCAAAACAGAAAAAAACATGGAGTTTCCATACAAACTATCGATAACATGTATGTAATTCATGCCGGTAACATAATTTTACTCCGTGCTTAAGTTAAGCAACGAAAATTTTTCGTGCTTAGCTAAGCCCGAATGGGCTTAGTTGTTTTTATATTTAACACGTAAACTGTTCAGTCCCAACATCGTTTTTTTCATCCAATTCCCTTCGGGATTGCAAAAAAACACGGCTATAAATATCATGTGTCTTTCGTTTTTAATTCTATGCTAGAATTGCAATTGGATAATTTTTTAAAATACAAATTTACCTCATGTCTTCCCAAGAAGTACGCATTCTGGTAGGTTATTTTTGGTTCATTCTGCAATACGGTTTCTTTTTTAGTTATAAAACCAAGGTGTTTTGCAAGAAGGTCAGAAAATATTTCCACACGATTTTTTTCATTCTCTTTCAAAATTTTGTATTTACTTTCATCAGACTCGTATTCACACGGATCTATTTCCAAATGCACCTATAACAGAAAATTATTAAAATTTTTCTTTAGATGTAGAAAATAGTTAAAAAAAAAGTGAGTTAAATGGGTTATTTTACAAATTAATTCAATTTGAAATTATAGATCTTTGTTTTCTCTCTGTTTTTAACAACCCAATTAGACTCATTGAACTAATATATTATTTTGAAAATACATTGAAATACCTGAGAGAATACAGCCTTTCCTCCACTCTTCAAGTTGGTGGCCAAAAGCAAACTCGGAGTATTCCACGTCTCCTCGGAACCCAGAACCTTAACGTCCAAATTGTGCATGTCTCCTTGTAGATCTTTCAATTCAATGGACCTTGGACACACTATAGCTCTAAGCCGGATGTAATGTGACCACAAATACGAAGAAGTTTTCACACACGAGCAAAAAAACGACGATATAAAGACAAAAAAAAAATTTTCGAGCAAGCAGGCAAATGATGGTATTTTTTTGTGTTTTGGTTTGATTGGTTATGATAACGATTGATAGCTTTTTATGAGTTAAGAACTGCAGTGTTTATAGTATTGTTTGGCAATGGTATATGCTTGTATTATGATAATGAAAGTTGATATGCTTAGGAATACATACTTGCGTTAGTTATAGTTTAACCAATTTTTTCATCCGATGAAAGTGATTTGTATTCTAAAATCCTTTGTTTGTTTTTTGTTTTAGATAAGTTAATGATGTTTTAATGGTTTTGCTGACTTTGATTGTTCACAATCGAATTGCATTCATAAAATAATAACTAAGCAGCTAGCAAAATTGATGAATTATGAAAAAATAAGAGCTGAATGAGTCAAAGTTTTTACTGTTTACTATTAAACTTAGGCCTAGCTTCGCAGTTAAAGAAAGTGGCCAAAATGGGAGATGAAGGCTCAATATAACAGTCTACATAGTAACCATGTTGATCACTTAAGCCCAGAAGACTATGCAGTTGAGCCTAAAATTCTAATAATTAATCCTCTATTCGTGACATTGTTCTATTTAAATAAAGACTTCTTCGAAAGCTTTTAGGTCTGTTTTAATTTATATTTTTTATATAGTACCAGTTGCAATGTTTCGAAAGTGATTGCTTTCTTCTTCAGGCATTAGGTGATATTATTAAAAATATTATTATTTATAATTTCTTTTAATCTACATATATAAATAAAAATGTAAATGTACGTTTGTTCCTTATAAGTAATCTCCGAAAGTTCTTAACCGATTGCTTTGAAATTTTGACACAACATTCACATTGCATTTGCATACGGGCGTGTTTATATATACTTTTTTTTATTAAATATCGCCATCAGTTGGACAAAAAAGCTACACCCGCTGTACTGAGATATCAGCAATCATGAACATTATTTATCAAAAAAAATTTGTTTTCTTGTCAAAAATTTGAAGCAAAAATTTTAAATACAAAATAGCTTCGTTCGTGTACTTTTTGCACTAAAATTCACAGTCTATCAAATATTGAGGAGTGGGGATGAAATTCTCTCAGAGAGAAGTAAAACTGCGAAAGAGTACACGAACGCTTTGAACAAATAATTTTTTTTAGTAGGTATTTTGTTAATATTTAGCTATTTTTCTTCTTCCGATGACTTATGAGCAACGAACACGATTAAATGCTTGCGTTCGGGTGGTAGTGAGATAGGCTATCCACCTATCCCAAACATTTTCAGATACCTTGAGTTGTTGTTGCATCAGCTGACATCAGAAGTTTTTCAACAAGGGATTACAACAACACAAACCTATCCGGATAGGTTTGGCTTGCCCCCCGAACGCGGCCAATACCAGTTGGCAGATACCACAGAGTGTACTAGGTTATTTGGAGATGTTCTGGCAAATGTCAAAATGACTTTTGACGGAACTCATATTTTTGCCCGAAGAATGGGCACGTTCAGAAGACAGGTGCCTAGGAAGCTAGGCAAGTTTCTTGTTTCTGATTGGTCAGCTGTCAAAAATATGCATTCCAATCTATGCAAATTTTATTGGAAAATGGCTGGAAAGCTAGGTGAGAAATGTTTCCCTACATTCCTAGTCAAGTACATTTGTGTCAGAATATCAGCTGATTATGTTTCGTCATTAAACAGCAAGCTGAACTTTATTCTTCCGTGACTTGTTTTTTTCAGGTTTATCTTAACAGTTTGAAATAAATAAATAAAGATTAAATTTAAACAATGCATCAGTAGTAAGAAAAGTTTACAAATAATATTACAAAATTCCTTACTGATTTCTGCCTTGTGTGAAGTGATTCTCAGATAAAAATATTATTAAAAGTACTTTCTTTCTATCAACGGAAGGTAAAGGTTTAAAGTAAAGTTCGTAGTTTGGCATTAATGACATCTCTAGTCATCAACTAGGTTCCTAGGTCAAATTTGCGTTCAACGAACATAGTTGACTACATATTAAGTTCCCTATGTCTTCTGAACGTACCCAATTTCTTTTGGCTAAAATGATCAGAAAGGGGAAATAATTTACTCTCTCGGGAGCGCTCTCTTCTGCGAAAAACTACACATTTTTTGCGTACACGAACACAATTTGAGTTAAATTTGTAGAAATTCGAAAAAATTCGTAGATTTGGGGAGCACGCGAACGAACCTAATATGTTTTTGTTGTTATTATACACGGACGTAAATATATGAGATGCGTTAATACCGTAAGTATAGTTTATTTAATTTTCCTTTTCGTGATTTACTTTACTTTTTCGTTTTCTTTTTTTGAATTCAAATAATGTATGTACTCTCTAAAAACTGAACACTGGAGAACCCAAAAATCTGTCCGGTTATGAGAGGTGTCCGGAGAGAGTACATTGCATATAGATTTCGATCTATTTATATTTCGACATTCCGCTGAAATTTCTTTTTTTTTTAAATCTATCAATAGATCTGTCTGAGTATTATCAAAATAGGTAATGACTTTCAAAAGATCAAACATAGGCTGTCAAACTCGCATAGCGGATGCAATGTGGCAAGTAGTACTGAGGAAGAACGGGCATCAGCGAACATGCCAAAGAATGGCTTAAATACGTGCCGAAGAAGCAGCAGAGCGACCTGAATGTTATCATCGGCACTATATGACTGAAGTGTGTCCTCATTGCAAAGCATTCAAATTTAATGAAGAAACAATAGGAATGTGTTGCGCTTCTGGAAAAATTAAACTGCCTCAACTTAAAGAACTGCCAGAGCCCTTAAAACTTTGCTTTCCGAATCAAAACATTTCTTATCAAACATCAGGAAATACAACTCATGCTTCAAAATGACGTCTTTTGGAGCTGAAATCGTTACAGCTCAATACAACCAAACTTTTAAAGTATAAGGGCAAATTAATCATAAAGCCGGATCCCTGCTCCCGTCCCAATGTCTACAAAAAATTACATAAAATTTCGACTTTGATGTTATTGACATTAACTACATATCGTATAATTATGTATCAATTTATTTTGCTATTTTCTTACGATTTTCTACCCGTGCGAAGCCGGGTCGGGCCAGCTAGTCTTCAATATATTTTTAATTCTTAAATTGTTTTTAAAGATATTATTTTAAAGCAACTGGAACTATATAAAAAATAAAAATAAAAATAGACCTAAAAGCCCACGAAGAAGTCTTAATTTGAAGTCCTAATATGCAAAACTTATGTAAGTGCAACTTATTAAGAAGGTTTGTGTGCAATGTGTTGATCTAGCCAGTTTACGTTTCTGAGACCTAAGAGATTTTTCACCATCAATTTTACTGAGCAGAAGGAGAAACCTAAACAAGCACTCTTCATCTCATTTTTATTAATCAAGCGTTCGGAGTCCCAAAAATTTCAGTCTCAGGTTTTTGACGGCAAAAGTGATTTCTGAGACTGCTCAGTACTCGGACATCTCAGGAACTACTGTCTAATTCATTGAAGTAATATACATGGAACTCACTCGTGTTCCAGTTAAGAGATGCGCTCTTGGGACCTGATAGGCGTTGTAGAAAAATCTCCTTTAATTGTTCAATTTATGGGCCAATTGAAATATGTATGTATTATTTAATTTAAATAAAAACGAAATTTATTGGATGTCATCTATTGTCAGTTCTTCTTAAATATTTAAATTTTAACGCCTTTTTAAGCGTCTAACGTCTATTTAGTAACGATTGTGGCCGCTCAGTCTCAAGAGGTGTGATTTCTTGGAACATATTTCTACGCCCTGCTTTTCAGTGAGTCTGTTAGGATCAGTTTTGAATAGGATTTTCTACACTTGCTTTTTAGGTCAAACAAAATTTTGAACAGAATTGTGAGAAATGTCAAAATCATTTTTTGTTCTGTTCTGTTCTGTCCTGTTATATTTCTTCTTTCATTTGTTTGTATTGGCTTTCCTGGCCACCTTCTATGGGGGGTTAAACTAGCTCGAAACGCTGCAAATACTGCTCTCTTCTTAGGTCCTCTTCAGCCCTCTCAACTGCTGACACTATAAAACATTATAAGGGTAACCAAAATCTTTTGGCCTTAAGGATTCGGCAGAACAATGTAGGTCCTATCCATTCCTGCTAAACTGTTGTGTTTCGTATTGACAACTTGAGACTAGTATGGGAATGTGTAAACAGGTCATTGGGTACCGGACCACATTACTGTCGAGGGAAAGGAAGCAAACGCTTCAGCAAAATTAGGAGCAACGACACGAGATAAATGGTGAATAGGAAAAAAATTAATTATAACACAACCAAAAAAGAATAAGAAGCAAAGAGATCTAAAATTCGGAAAGAACTTCTAAAGCTGAAGCAAGTCAAACTATTTTGGAAACTATAACTAAGAACGTTTTTTTCCTATATTTTTGACATAGTTTCATACAGATTCTGTTATATTTACGAGCAAACTTCGATCCACATATTAATTAAATTTTATGCCACTTATGGATCAAAGAAACCTGGGACATTACCAGGTAGAAGAAAGCGATTCAGCCTCTCTGACAGTACTCCAAATTATCAAATATAATTTGGAGGAAGAGCTCTTTAAGTGGAGCAATAGCTCCTTTTGCCAAAGGCGGCACAACAAAATTTGGTCACAGTACACTTACATTAATATTACTCATTTTTTTTTTGTTTTTCATTCATTTATAGCCACCACCTATTTAGTTCAGTTACCTTCTTTAAAATAGCTTCATTTGAATGTATGTACATTATATGCCAAAAAAAAAAAAACAATTTGAAAAATCTTTCGGCCCTATCGAGGTAACCGTCGGAGCGGAACTCTCTCCGATTTCCTACGAATCGAAGAAGTTTTGCTGGTCGGAGAACTACCTTGAAGCAAAATTTCTCCGATTTTTAGGCGATTCTTAGGAAATCGGAGAGAATACCGCTCCGACGGTTACCTCGATAGGGCCGTTTATAAGTACGTGAGCAAGCGAAATTCCAAAAATTCGTAAATTAGTTTTATAGTCCAAAATGGGTAAATAAAAAATTATATGAGAAAAAATGAATGGTAAACGACTTTTTATTACAATAATTTTAGATGCATAGCTGCGAAAGTTCTTTAAAGCCAATAGTTTCATTCTCGTTGTGAAAAATTCATAAACAAATAAAAATTTTATACAAAAGATTTAATTAACACACACACACACTAAGTTATATAAAGAGTTGGCATATAAAAACACCATTTTAGAGTAATTCAAAGAAAATTGAAATTTAAACCACACAATAAATTAAAAATGACCATGCAAAACTTACGGTTTTTTTGTGAGAGTCGAACTCGATTCATCGCTGTCGGTGGAAAAATTCTTTTTTACCGGCGATGGATGGTAACAGAAAATATAGTGCATCATTTTGACTTTTTGCCATTTATCATAAGAGAACTGGACAAGTTCATGTTCACGAACCTAAGGTGGATGGATTTCAATGAATTGTATGATGCATCATATAAGGAATAACAATTTCACTAGCCTCGGCAGTACGATATGTTGGGAGTACAATATGTAAGACATCAGAGCACAGGGACAGAAGCTTTCCGCCCTGCAAAAAGAAGTCTACTAGAATTTCTCCTAGATCTGATGTTACGGATCCACATATCACCAAAAGTGATGTGTTGTCGAGCCATGATTTTCCTTTGACCTCTTGGGATGTCAGAGGGTAGACTGTGTACCTGAGAAAAATTTAAAAAAAAAAAAGCCGAATTAATGAACACATAACCAAACCAGATTGAGAACAAAGTTAATTTCGTACATATCTCTCTCCAGAATATTTTTAAGTGTTGAAACCACATTATCTCTTGACGTTGCAACATCTGAGTAGACTAGAATATTAAGAGGTTTGCAATCCTTCAAACTTTCTTTGCTTCTTCGAAGACTTGGTCGTTTGGTATTGTTCTTTACAGCCGAAATTGCTTCCGGAATTTTGTTTGGCAAAATTTCAGCCTTTTTCTCTTCTTGTTTTACCGTTACATCTACTGGATTAACTGGAGTTGGTTCTGGGATTGATCTTGGAATAGGTTCAATTTTAGCAGTAACTATTGATTCTAAATGTGATGGTTTTGACTCGATTATGACTTCGGTGGTTTTGGAATTTATATCATCTTGCTTAACTTCGACTTGTTTTGCCGGCGACTTTAATGGAGAATTATTAACAGCAATTTCTGTTTTTACTGACTTAATTGCTGGTTCTTCTGTGACACGTTTCATTGGACTGACCTTAGCTTCGATTTTGGGTTTTTCACTTACAACCTTAATGGGCGATGATTTTCTTGAGTCAACTATATCTTCATTTGTAATCTGAGATGAAAGATCTGTAAGATTTTTGCCTGATGGTATTAAATCTGGTTTGACTATTCCAGTTTTGCCTTCAGTTCGATTTTTATTATACTCAAATTCAGTTGCCTGATTTGCAAGTACGCTCAAACTACGCAGACCATCTAAATGTTTTAGCCATTCTTCTTCGCCGAGTTGAAATTCACAACGTGAGGTAAGCTGCTTGCGAAGGTGTTTTTTCATCATTTCATACGGCTGGGGTTGACCTTCATATCCAACAGCTAAATTTTAAATGAGAAAGAAATAGAAAACCAATACACGACTATAATTTTAATGAAATTTTTGATCTCGCCTTACATTCAATACGAATTAAAGGTAGCGAATCGTTAATACATAAATTGTTTTGCAAAAATGTTGCTATGAGTAGGTTTGTGAAATGATCAATGTCGCTCTCGAGTAGTACCGCAAAATGTGAATCGACTTTCCATGCAATGGGCTTACCGTATTTTTCAATCTGAAAAAAAAAATCAAAATGAAAAGAGGAAATTAAAAAGAGGAAATTAAAAATTGTAGGTACCATTTGACTTTGTATTGATAAAAAATAATTTTCTTTTTTTTTTTTTTATTTGGGGAAAGGATCGAATTTACTAAATGAGAAACGCATCCAAAAATATGTCATCTCAGAAATCAGCCTACACAAAATTGAGCGCTAAGGTGGTTTGGTCGACTCCCAGCCTCTTCCATCCAATAAAAAAAATGGTCTTTTCAGGACTACTGCCTCTTGTGAGAAAGTGACAAAGTGGTCATGAAAAAGTGCCTTTCTTCTAAGCCGCTCAGATTCAGCAATAAATTGTAGGTCCTCTCTATTCCTTCTTAAAAACAGGCATACAGGAGTGATTGGGAGTTGTAACTCACTAGGCCTGGGATCTTCATAAGCTGTTGTGCCACTTTTATTTAAGGGCTAAATAGATGCTTTTTTTAATTGTTTAAAGATGATTGAATAATTGAAGTCCTTTAAAAAGAAGATGGTATAGTATTTTTGTGCTCTCCTATATAAAGGCAACCGAAAGTCCCCAGGATTTTTTTAGCGCATACTTCTCATTTGTAATATAAAAATCAAAACAGAAAGACATAAAGACGGGATTGCGGGACACACTGTTTTCGTGTTCTCTATTATCGTAATGTTAAGTTTGAATGTTATCTCGAGTTTGATTTTTTGCACAAATCCAAAACTTGCTCTGTAGTACATATGCATGAAATCGCAAGTAAAAACATGTGACATATTATGTAACATCTAAAAGAAATCTGTTTTTATTGCCAGTTGGATGCGAAACAAATTAATAAAGAAGTTTTTTTTAAGTATGTATTATCAATGTTGTCATTTTCCTTTCTCAATGTATTTATTAAGTTCAAAATAAAATTGTACATTGGTGAAAAAAAAAGTTTATAAGTGCGCTAGCACTTTTTTCATATTAAAGCGTAAGCTGGTTAAATTAAAGAAGCAACGAAGTACAAAACACGAGCGCTTTTCTTTTAAGTTCATTCAACTTTCTTTCCTTGAACAACACCACAAATGGTAAAAAGAATTAAGAAACCCCTGAACTTTAGTAACAATGCAAATCTATCCTCCCTTAACACTTATAACATCATTTTGCATGTTTTTTTGTTTTAATGCAGAAATGTGCTTATGCATTATTATGAATGGTTCAACATTTTTCATTCAATTACATAATTTATACGTTTAAACTGAATAATATGGTAATGCTATACGATACAAAGGCAAGCAGCTTGCTTTGATTTTCCTTTCCTGGAAAATACATTTTCGGTACAACTAGTTAATTTTTGTTTGTGTAATAAACTCTTATTTAGGTCATAATACATGCTCTATGCAAAAGTCTTCATCCTCATCCCCTCGAGTTATTCCTGCACTCTAATCAGAAATGAATTTCTAAGCAAGAAACCACACCAACGTTGTTGTCAAAATAATAAAAATTTCTTTCATAACACTCATCGAATAGAATACTAAAATAACAGGGCTCCCATGTTTAACTGGTTGAAGCGAACACAAATAAGTTCTTCCATTCTGTATGGATGACCTTATTATAAAATTTATAAATACATACATAAGTGTATACAAAATCGATTAGCGAATAAAAAGAAAAATTAATCAACATAAAACGTTAAAAATTAGATTTCTTACCATAATATTTTCCAAACTCGATTCCGGCAATGATGGAAGTATATCAGTCTCCAAAAGTAAATGCACGGTTTTTGCCTTGTCCAAATTGAGTTCCTCAGAGGAAGCACAGTTGAACGGAATGAGGGTAGGTGGCTCGGGGAAAGTAACCCATGGGCCGATGTGAACGTTCTGTGATGGTGTTAGACAACAACCTCTGCGGTCAGCGAACATCCAAAGGAGGTCACAAACCTTTGCTTCTGAACGATTAGTGCATAATTCTGAAGTGACAAGGTTGGCTTCTGGAATGATAATTTCATAATAAAAATAAATTACGTGGAAATTCTTTTTGATTTATGTATATAAATGTAGATACCATAACCATCTTTGGGAAGAACATAGAATACAACACTGGACTTCTCGGAAAACTTTTCCGCGATCTTTGTGCAGGCTTTCTGGATGCGCCAGGATTGTACAAAGGTTGCAGTCACATAGTAGAGGGACAACATTGTCACTTATTATATACTTATATGCCTTTGATATAATAGACTGAAATTTTTGAAAAGCAAAAATTTAAGACAAGTTATTGCAAAAGTTTGTTAGTCGATGTGACTATCAGTAGTCCTGGAACAAAAATCTGCAACAACTTCGTCTTATGATGTCATATTAGTTATTATTGATTATATTAAGAAAGGAGACAAGGATTTGTTAAAGATGTGGGGAATCAGTAGTCACCACGACAACTTAAAAATAACAATAATTTTTTTTTAATTAAAAGATGGGACAACTTCGCACTGCAATCTAGCAGAATCAGAAATTGGCTCTGGTACTAAACTAACTGCTAGCTAGTTTGGAATTTTTCTGCACACGATTTCGTAACTTGACAGTTGTATGCTTTTTAAGAGAACAAGTTTATAAGAGAAAAAAATTCCAAAGAGAGTTCAATCGGAAGACAGGAAATTTCAGTTCCAGCTATCTGTCAAAAACTACTTCCAGTTCTGAAGAACTTTCAAACGTTAATAGGGTATATTGTGTTATGTTGAAGTAAACGAAATAAAAATAATTAAAGTGAAAAAAAAAAAATCGATTGGAAATGGTAGATCCCATCAGTGCCCTCTTTTCTTTTTGAATGTGTATTTTTTTTGTTGTTAGCGGCTTTTATTTTTACGATTCTGGGGGTCAATGCCCGATCTATGTGAAACTGTGAAGTGATACAAAAATATAATTTCAGTTTTCACATAAATCTTTCAGTTTATCACTCAACGAATATGCATTCATGAGTTCATTAGGTGTGTTTTGTTCAACTCCTTAAATATGCACATTCAGAAATTCTTAACATTAAGGAAAATTTTCACATGCAAACTCTACCAACAACAAGTTAACAGCACATTTGCTCTTCAGTAACTCTTTCGGCCATATTATTCACTAGTTTAATCCCTAAATCCAGATGTAAATTAATTTAAATCCAAATATCAAATCCAAGTCCATATTATTCACTCATTAAATCCGCAGTTAAATCTAAATTTTTAAATTAGATTTAATAAATCCAGTTAAATTTAAACTGCTCTCCGGAGGACAGTTTAAGTACTTACATCCAGATTTATACTCAATTAATGTGGAACATTGAAGAATCGGTGAAGTAACTAGCTCAACAAAACACAACTATTAAGGCTCTCCCAAACCAACGCGATTATTCGCCGCGACAAAAGAAAACAACAATAACAACACATGGTTGTCAAACAAAACAACACGTTGTTGTTATTGTTTTCTATTGTCGCGGCGATTAATCGCGTTGGTTTGGGAGAGCCTTTATTGCAAATTTGTAAAGTGATAGAATGAAAAATTGCTGTTTAAACACAAATGATGATTTTTCTTTATCATTCTTCACACTTTACAGATAGGAAACTAACCTTCTGTTATCGTTTGGGATCTATTTCAAAGATCTAAAAATTAATTCTTAAAGGCAGATCGGGAAAATTTTTTCTTTTCATACAAAATTTTTCCCAGGACAAATTTTGTCTTCAGTTTTTTTCCAGGCAGTACGCAGTTCACGCGCAAAATTGTGACGTTTTTACCCGATGTAGGGTGAAGTCACCACTAAATTTTGCCAGGAAAAATAATGTTCGAAGCATTATTTTGCGGGAAAAAATTTTACAGGTCAATAATTTTGCACCATAAGCACGATCAACTATTGTTTGTTGATAATTTTATAAAAAAGAAAGCAAAAGAAGAAAAACATTAATTTTGCGTAACTTTTCCAACGTTTTTGTAGAGATTAGAATTGTAGAGATAAAATTTGCCTTTTCCCGATCTGCGTACTAGGCTTAAAGCTTTAACTACATTGGTCACCTTTTGCAAAATTACAAAAGTAAAAATATTATTTTTCCCGCTAGCGCAGTTTTTTTTTTTTGTAAAAAAGAATTTATGTATGCTCTTGTTTACTTTTTTGACGTTCAAAACATTTTTTTTTTAAAGCGTTCTTTTACTTTTGGACGATTTTAATCTCTTGAGAGAATTTTATATTATTTAGTGCAGAAAGTAAACGAACAGACCTAGTGAAAGCTTTCTTTTTTGACATATCAAACTTTCGCCATGTTTTGGAACTTTTATCTTTCCATCGGTGATTTATAAAAGCACTTCCATCTTCCATATGTTTTTCGAGTCATTCGAGTCATTTGAAATCTGTTTACTCCATTTTTCATTATAATTTATAAAAAGTTTAAATAATAGTTAATTACTTCAATAATAGTTCAATTAAAAAACATTATAACCTAGATTATATTTGTATGTAGATAAGAATAAAAACCTTTTGTACTATCGTGTCCACATGATAAATCATTCCGGAATACAAAGAAAAACCCCATCTGAATAGCTATATAACTATTCCGAATAATATTGTGAAATGAAAACATCTTATTAATCACTGCCTTCTACCTCTTCGGTTTACTCAAAGTGTATAAAATATTTTATAAAATGGAAAATTTAAGAAATAGAGCACGGCTGATAGGTTCAGTATTAAATAATAATAACAATAATAAAGTAAATATCCTGCCCATTACATAAAACAAAGCATTTTAAAATGTCTCTTTTTCTTAGAAAACTATATCTCTGGATTTAATAGATGGTTTGAGCCGACTACGGGAACAAGGATCAGTGAGAGTCGTTATCTACCTTGATTAACTTTTCTTAATTAATCCTTTCTTTATAGTTCTGTGATATTAAGTTGAAAACCGACAACGATGAGGTGATTCTGGCTCATAAAATTGTATTATGCGCTTGTAGTCAGTACTTCAATATCTTGTTCTCAGGTAAACACCTCTACCAATTTTAAAAATCATAATCACCCTGAATACCGTACCACGTGAAAGGAGTCAGTGTTTTGTCAAAATCATCCAAATCTGCAGATCATTCGCAGTACATACCGACCTGCAATTATTTTCATTTTATTTACGCGTCAAAGAATAGGTGTAGTGAATCAAAAACAAAAGTGACATAGGCTAGGCATGTTAGTTATTTCAAACAAATTGACTTTCCGTATGTGGAATGTTGGCGGATTCTTTTCTTACGAATGGTATATTATTTTCATTATTTTCTTACGAATGGTATATGTTTACAAATGTAGTATGAGTGCATACATAATTATATCACAACAGAAGAACAAGTTAATTTATAACCTTAGTAATACATTTTGACAATAATTTCTATTAATATGATTCATAAGATTTGTTCATCATCAAGTTCAATATTAATGTTCAAGGACAGATTCTTAGAAATGTGGTATTTATATTTGAAACGAACAGCAACCTTTTGAACTTAACTTACGATAACATACAGTCGTTCTCGTCGGAATAATTATTTTGACAAGAAAAAAACGCACAATTTTGTTTATATATTTCTTTTTATTGATAGAAAAAGTCTAAAAAAAGATATATCATAATGGTATATAGTCCAATAACCTTGTCGTCTCATAGGAGGGCCTGTTTGCGTTAGATCCGGTAGTTCTGATTTTTAGCTGAGTCCTTTATGATATTGGCCTCATGAAAAACCCAAGTTTTCGAACTCGGGCGCCGAACTCATCAAATGTATTGCTAAATTTTTAATATCTGTATTTTCGAAACTGTTGGGTCTACACAGATGGTTCTGGGATGAAATTCAAGAAAATTTAATTACTTTGAAATCGTAGAGCGAAGTTATAGTCGAAAAACTAATCCTTTGGGGTTAAAATTGCCAGTAACTGGAAAAAGCGCGCGATTTTTTTGTTTCCTATGTATGCATTATAAGATATACTGTCTTGCGTAAATACAAGGATGAAAGATTTTTGGAAGTGACGAATTTTTAGCCTCGGAATTTTAACGCTATAGAGAAATGGATTTAACTATTTTTTTTTTTATTATTGGTATAAACAATCGGTATGGGGTCGTTAGGGGTTAGGGGTATATCTGTACTTTTCTGTTGTTGTTCGTTTCCATGCAATTTCTTTTTGCAAATATTTCATATAATTTTGTAATTTTTTTGCCTTGTTGGAGTGAAATGTGTTTTTCAAGTAGTTCTTATCGCATTCAAATGGTCCCCAGCTTAAATTAATAATATATAGTGTCATGGAAGAATTTTTTTTATGTATGAATTTTGAAGATTACTCTTCTTTGGCTTGTTTGGTCGAATTAATTTATTAATGAAAATTCTTCATTAGTTTTCCCGATGTTTCGACTGAGTTTTCAGTCTTCTTCAGGGGCAAATAAGATTGAAATTTTTTTTTACGTAAAACATGTTAGGTACTAAAGAAAGTTAGATTACACATTTTTTTTTAAATGTGTTTTATGTACGAATAGACTCATTATTTTGAAATTGTATTATGACTATATTAGTAGCCCTTGGTGTAATGGTTAGTGCTTTGGACTGTCATGCCAAAGGTCTTTGTTCGATTCCCAGATGCTTCCACCTAGAAACAACACATTTTTTCAGTGCTACTGCCTGTTCCGAGGAAGTGACAAATCCTCCATGGGTATCGTTTGTCATAGAAAAGTGCAAAATTTGTTTTCCAATAAGTTGACATCTTGTTTTGTAATAAGGCATAATATCCATGTTCCAATTAAGTCTTTTTACAACAAATCGAGTAAATTTTCTTTGGACCCTCTAATTTCTTAGTTATATGTTATGTTATATAACATGGATTCCACACCACACTACAATAATCAAGAACTGATCTGACATATGCAACATGTAATGATTTAAGTGCAAACGGATCTTTTAAACCTTAAGAGTTACGAATTATGAACCCAAGCATAGAATTAGGTTTATTAACTATAAAATCAATGATTATTAAATTTTAAACTAGAGTCAAAAATAACACCAAGGTTCTTCTTGACATAAACTCTTTCCAGAACCGTATCCTCGATACAATAATCAGACACTAACGGAGATAAACGAAGAGTGAAAGAAAAAATTTGACATTTAGAAATGTTAAGAAGCAGTTTGTTTTTATTGCACCATTCTGAAAGCCTATTAAGGTCTTCTTGTAACAGATAACAATCAAAGGGATTTTTAATACAAGAAAACATTTTAAGATCATCTGCAAACAGAAAACATGACGAAGTAAAAAAAAAAACACTAAGTAGATCATTAATAAAGACAAGGAAAAGAAGAGGGCCCAGATGGCTTCCTTGGGGTACTCCAGAAGTAACCTTTATAGACTTAGAAATTCTTGAATCAATTTTAATGTATTGAATACGATTTTTAAGATATGAATTTAACCAATCAAGTATTTTCGAGTGAAATCCAATTTCTTTCAGTTTTTGTATCAAAATTGTATGGTCTACCCTGTCAACTGCTTTTGCAAAATCTGTAAAGATAACGTTTACTTGGTAACCCTTTTCAATATTATTCAAAATAAAGTTGGTAAAGAGGGTTAAATTTGTACAAGTTGACCTACCAGATACGAATCCATGTTGAAATGGAGAAATTATTTCTTTTAAAAGAAAAGATAATCGATTACAAATAATTTTTTCAAACAACTTTGGAATAACAGATAATTTACTAACTGGTCTATAATTCGAAATGATTTGTTTTGGACCACTTTTATAGATTGGAGTGATAAAGGAAGTTTTCCAGTCACCAAGAAATTCACCACTTTCCAACGATTTATTAAAGATAAAACACAATAACCAAGCACACAAAGAAGCACAATTCTTTAAAACTATAGCGGGAACTTAATCAGGACCAGCTGAATTATCTTCACTAAGACCAGATAAAGCGGTAACTGTTTCCTGCAGTGTAATGTGAAATTTGCCAATATTAATAAAATTATTCGAAACAACACTACCAACATTATTAAAATCATAAAGATTTGTACTTAAATAATTAAATTGAAAAAAATCGGCAAAAGCGTTACAGATCTCAGATAAGTTTGTGTATTGTGAGCCGAAATACTCCATATTCCCTGGAATTCCACTATTATTTTTTTTTTTTTCGATTTAATGAAAGTCCAAAAAAACTTACCATTCGTTTTCAATTTAGACTCAATTGAATAAATGTAATTTTTATATAGAAAATTGTTTAAAACATTGAAAGATCTTTCAAGAGAAACATATTTTATTTAAGTAATATTAAAGTAATACTATTTACGGTTTATTATTTAGAGCCCATTACATTATGGTTCATTTTACTGAAATATTTAAGTCTTAACTAAATTTGATTATTGGTAGGGCCCTATGGCTTTAGAGGTATGGGTTAGTGAGTTCGGCCAAGTTTTTTTTTTAAACAGAAATAATGTTATTAATGTTAGTAATTTGTCGCTTTAAAGTGCTGGTTGCTCGGAGTCATGTAGGTTTTTAAATCTCAATAAAAGAAACCCTTATTTACTTTCAAAGCTGGATACCATATGGAGTCATAAAATGGAGAGTACATAAAAAAAAAAAACAGAAAATTAAAAATTAGAAATAAGAAAATGGACCTAAGCCCTAAGACTTAGCCAAATAAGATTTCTTAAAAAAATAGCTAAAAATATCCTTTAGTTTTTTTCACCAATTATGTATTAAAATTTGTACCGACCGATATCTTGTTTAAAAAAATAAAATTAAATGTTTGCCCCCCCCCCCCCCCCCGTAATCGAAATCCTGCGTACGCCCTTTATCTTCAATTTCATGTGTCAATGATCATTAGCCATACCACACAAAACATTTTTTTAATCTTGCATTGTTTGTTTGTATTTCCTTAGGTTCATTTAAGGAGTCCAATCAAACAGAATTCCTTGTCAAAGACGTCCCTGGTGACTGCTTGAAAATTTTAATTGATTATGTGTACACCGGATTGTTGAAAATCGACATAAACAACGTTGAAAGAGTTATCTTGGCAGCGTCGTTCCTGCAGATAACAACGGCTGAAGAGCTATGCAGTTCGTTTTTGGCAAATAATTTAGTTTTGGAAAATTGCATTAAATACATTTTATTCGCCGGTAAGGGTTACATGTGATACATGTGTGTTATCTTTAAATGTCATGTGAAATTTTTAAATTCTCGTTACAGGCAAACATTCCCTTAAGACCTTGTGTAGGAAGGCATTAGAAATGGCTGCCATAAATTTTCATGAACTATACTCCAATGATGAATACCTAGAAATTGACTTCGATGAGGTGCGTAATTATTTTAATACAAAAATTTCGAAAATCCATAATTACATAAATTAGGTATACATTGCATATATATTCTGTGTTTCAATAAAATTATTAATACTTTTCATTCATTCTGATTAGAAACGAATAATTATCCCAGACCATTTTAAATTTATATAAATTTTACTGTAAACAACCGAAACTTAATGAAAAAAGCCCCAAAAAAGTAAGAAATACTCAAACCAAATCGAAAAATTGCCCTAAAAATATATACATAAAGCAACAACAAAAGATAAAAGTGGGGCCATTTTTCATAATGAATTTAACCCCAAAATTAAAAATGAAAAAAGGCCCTAAAATAATGAAAAATGAGCCCAATTCACAAAATTTAATCAAGTTTTTGTTGCTTTTCATATAAATTTTTGGGGCCATTTTTCATTTTTTGTTTGGGGCCATTTTTCATTGGGACCAAATTTCATGTAGCCGTCCAAAACCTTCACTTAACTACAAAATATAGGGCTTAGGCGCAATAACGACAAAAACTAGCAATATTAATATTAAATATCTGATACAGAGTGTTCTGCACACAATACATGTTGATTTTAAAAATATAATTTGTTTAATAACTCATTCGGCGGCACTGGCATGGAGTATAAAATATGTTTGAGTGGAGCACATTCTCTAGTAAGGAAATACGATTAACCATGCATAGTAGTGTCTGAAATGTAATTTATGAAACATGCTGACTTTCGCCATTTACACTTTAAAATTTTTATGTTTTATCGATCAATCCTAAATTTGTATTCAAATCAGGAGTTTACAGTTACACAGTTTTCAGTTAAATACCAGGTGCTTAAAAGTTTAAGAGAGATTAACAAATGTGGTGGGATGATATAATGTCCATGCATATTAATTCCGCCCAAACAGACATAAGGTGCATGGACATTATTTTTTTTGACATGGATATTATGTCCGTTAAAAAAGACAAAAAATAATAAAAATAATAAAAAAAAAATAATAAAACAAAACAATAGTTATCAATAAATTCATCCTTTTTCCTTCGTGACTAAAAAAGAATTCAGAAAATGTTTGCAGGTAAAGATGGTCTTAGGGTGCTGGGATTTCTAAATATGCCACCGGTGAAAAATTGTCTGCGGGTTCAGTGATTGACAAAAGTCCTACACCGTTTGCTTCATCAACTATTTCAAAACAGATAAGCATATCTACACAACTAACAGGGAGAAATAATCTACCCGATGGTGCTCCATTGTGCCTGCTTGTAGATACAAGATTATATCCAAATTCTGAGTATATTCTCGAATGTATGTATAAACGTCAATTTTGGTAGAATTATTACGGTAACCTTTGAATTATTTAATTAATGAGAAAGTATAAAAAATCTTGCAGACACAATAAAAGTTATCAACGCGTTTGATCATGCATGACCATAAGTGTATTTGTATTTCCATCATCATCTTAAATATTTGCATCCCTCTTCGTCTAAGTTCTTTATTAATAGATAATTTGGTTTATTTACAGTTCAGAATCCTTATCCAGCAAATTAAACTCAGTGGCCATACTGAGGACTCAATTTACACATTTATAATGCGCTGGATGCATCATTCATATGAAAGCCGAGTTGATTTTCTTCAGGATCTCTTAAAATATCTTAGTCCTCTTCAAATATCACCCGAATTATTACTATCAACCAGAATCTCGAAACGTTCTGTTCCTTTCTTAACCGATTGGGCTTCGCCTGCTACTTCTGCCGATTTTAATGAGTCACAAGTGCAAATATTACTTACGCGAAGAATAAGCGAATTCACGCCTAGAACTGTGAAATTTTTTACCCAAAGCGACCAATACGAAATCCAACAATTGCCGGAAGAAACTTATGAAGGCAGTTACGTTTGTTTTGGTTACAATATTTTCCATCTGGGTGGATGGAAAAATAAAAAGCGAATTACCGATATATCATATTCGTTTCAACAAAAAAAGCATGTGTGGAATCGATTTGTGCCATTGCTGAAGGCAAGAGCTTATCATAGAAGTGATGTGTTGGATGGAACCATTTATACGCTTGGTGGATCTTCTGATGGTATAAAAGCTTTAAAAAGTGTAGAATGCTTAGATTTACACACTGGAAAGCGTAGTTGGTGTGAAGAAATGCCAAAGGCTAAAGAACAGATGGCACTTGGATTTCATGGTAAGACTTGGTATAATCTATTTGCATAATATAGCAATATTCTTTGTTTTGTTTTTTTCAGAAAATTCAATTTACACTATTGGAGGAAAAAATAGGGCGATTAACTTAAAATGTGTCCAGCGTTTAGACCCTCGTATTGGTAAATGGGAAGAAATAGAATCCACGTCTTACAGGGCCGGGGCTTCGACTTGTGCTGTGGTCTATGATAACATATATACAACTCATTCAGATGCATTACAGCGTTACGACCTGCGAACAAATCGTTGGACATTAATTCGTACTCAATACAATAGGTATTGTTAGAAATTATAAAGGTCGTATTTAATACTATAGAATTTATTTCTTACAGATACCCTGACAAAGTATTTGCTATTGACAATAAACTGTATGGACTCTTTAAGGATGAAATAGGGCTGTATGTGCCTGAGGAAGGAAAATGGTCAGTGCATCGACGATTAGGCTACCACCATAATTACCTTAACGTTTCAACTAATCTACGTTATCCGCTTGTCAATGAAATTAATGTTGTCATGGATGAAATGGACGTACATTTCGAGAATGAAGTAAATGACAACGATGATAACGATGATGATGATGACGATAATGAACCTAATCATAGAAATAGGCACAGAGACGATGTATTTCGTCGATGGTGAACAATTTTGAATGCAAAAAAGCGATGTATAATAGGTCTGTTTGATAACGTGAAATTTGCATTTTGCTGTCAAAACCCATAGGAAAAAAAACAATTGGAGAAAATGTTATGTTACCAAACAGGCACAATGTTAAGTGATGTATATATATATATTTGTGTATATGCATGTATGTATTTATATGTGTGTATATTTATTGTATTAAAAAAAATCTTTATTTTTCAATTTATAATTTAATTTCTTTTTGATGTCATTACGCTTTGACGTTGCAAATTGTTTAGTGAGGAGAGCCTGTAAGGATCGATTGATTAGAAACGCTTTCAAACATGACTTCTTTCGTGTTTTCTGCGCCTTTCATGTCTCTTTTTAAAGCTGCTGATGCATAGCTAATTTTTTCGTCTATAAAGGGTGTCCCACAATTTACGATGCAGACGAAATCCAAGGGTTCGTGAGGTCATTTTAGGTGGAAAATCTTAACAGGAAATTTTATCGTTTTCGCTTTCTTTTCGACTTATAACGGTTTTTATAATTTTTGGTCTCGTTTTTTAACTAGCTCTTACATTGCATGAGTAGTGAGCAGTTCTTTCCAGCCCACAACTTTTTTCTATACGGCTATCGGTTTTTTCGCAATTTATTATCTAACCCTTTTGGTGGCATTTTTTGGTTGCTCTTCTTTGAGAAAATTTCAATATTTGAATAAAAACTATTTCAATGCAGCTACACGAAATTTGGCCCAATGAAAAATATCCCCAAATAAAAAGTGAAAAATGCCCCCAAAAATTTATATGAAAAGCAACAAGAACAAAAAATTTATTAAATTTTGTGAATTGGGGTCATTTTTCATTATTTTGGGGCCTCTTCATTTTTCATTATGGGGTTAGATTTCATTATGAAAAATGGCCCTACGTTTATTTGGTTTGAGTATTTCTTGGGCTTTTTTTTCATTAAGTTTGGGGTCGTTTTCCCATTTTGAAATTGGGTTCATTTTTCATTATGAAAAAAAAGCCCCAATTTTGGCCTTATTTTTTTTTATTGGGGCCATTTTTCATTGGGGCCACATTTCATGAAGCCCTTCAATGCGTCTATTAAGTGTTAGAAAGAGCCAACAGATGAGAAGAAATGAGTGAAACCGTTGCAAAGAAATTGATTTAAATTTTCTTCAATTTTCTTTTTGTTAATAATTTTAAATGTAAAAGTATTTTTAAGAGATGAAATTGAACTTTTACAATTAAGAACAAAAAATGGTACTTAATTACGCGTTTTGTGAAAAAAAAAAATAATACCAAAGTACAAAAAACAACCTAAAAATGTCCAAAAATGGAGTTTATAATAAACTGCGGGAAAACCGTTATCCACATAGAAAAAGTTGCGAGGCGGGTAAAAACTAACTGCTCTTATGTAAATACAAAAAAAAATCAAGAAACGAGCCACTTATGGGGTTTTCCTTTGGTAAATTCAGATTTTTGTCTAAAATTTGATTTGTTTCGTGACGAATGGAGTACGATTTCAGTGCCGAGATTTAGCTAATGGCGAGTGAGTGAGATGACTCACTTTTCACTGAAAATCGATTTAGCTAGTAAAAGTGAGTGAGTAGGCGAGTGAAATGAAACGTCAGTTTACTCGCCGGATGTTTCAGCGGTGACTTGGTGTATGTGTTGGTAAATTTCCACTTTTGCATAAGTATGTGTTCTTTTTCAAAGGAATTTCAACATACCTATTCACGTATGTGAAACGAACTAGCAAAACAACAATGTATGTAGGTAAAAATGAGTATGCAGCACACAAAAGATTTGTTTTTTTTTTTTTATACAAACATACATTTATGTAAAAATGATATTTGATGAACATTATTAATTTGTTATTTACATTTTATTTGTAGGTATAAATTTTTTTAATACAAGTGAAAAATATAATTCAGCATCGCAAGGACGACCCCATCAACTTCGTGAGGACTAACTACAAAACTTTGGAAGAATGTTTAGGAGTGGGTAGGGCACACTAAATTCACAATAAAGTCACACATTAATTAAATTTTATTTTCCTAACGGCCAATTTCTTGACAAAGTTCTAACCCCTAAAACTCGCCCTTATACGAAGAATGCTTTTTTTTCTGATTTTCATCTTTGTTGCGGCACCTCGAAACATTAAGACAGGTAAATAATTTTTTGTACTTTTCATGAACTCGCTGAAAGGCAACTTTTTGTCGCTATTCCGTCGAAAAAAAAAATTAAATAAAAATAATCATACATAATCGCTCCAATCTAATATATATGTATTTAAGTATATTATGTAAGTAGTATTTGTGTTACAACAACCGTCCACAAATTTTGTGGATTTTGTGGTTCCTTTTGTTACTCAGCAGCTCGATATAAATCTCAGAATAAATTCGAAACAATAAAATATGACACATTCTCATTTAATAGTCTTCTATTTGACATTACCTTTCAAATAAGAAGATGCATTCAATATAATTTTTAATTAAATTCGACTTTTAAACTCGCATTTTTGTTTAATCTTCTTACAATAATATGGGGTTTAAAACATCTTGTAACAACCGGCTGTAACATTTTGCAATTTGCTCCTTTTTAAAATAATATTTACATTCAAGGTCAAAATTGGAAACCAAATTAGAATTTCAAGTTAAGTAAATGTGCATTTGTTAGTGTGCACTGAGAGTTTCGTTTTATTGCGTTCATCTGTTATCAAGTTATGGAGAAAATATCAAAAATATAACTTTCATACATACCTATAAAATTTGTGTCCATTTTTTTTAAATTTTAAATATTTATCACAAAAATGAAACATACATAATTCATATGCCTGTTAAGTGCTCATTTTATCTGACCGATTTTAATCAGCTACATGTAAAAACAATATTACATTAATTTAATAAACTTTAAAAGACGGTACTCAGCTCTTTTCTCGAGCAGTTTCCTTTTGGCAATAGCTGATTTGATATTGCCCAGCTATCCTTCATTTAAAATAAATAAATAATTTTTTGAAAAAGCTTTGCCGTGTCATTAATTTTGTTTGATCTAATAACTGCATATTAAGTGTTCTTGTGAAATTAGTTGGACTTAAATGTTGGTCCATTTTTTCAACTAAAAACAGTTTTGAAAATCCAAATCAAATCCTTTTGATCTTAATTAAAAAGTAATAAAAAAAAAAGAAGTAAAAACCACCCAATATATAAAAAAGTATTCCTATTCCATAATAAGGTAAGTTTCGATTTCGATATTTTTAAATAGATACATACATACATATAGGTACATGAAGAGATTTGAATTGTAAGTAAGTAAGTAAGTAAGTAATTATTCATTTATTGATACATTTGGTACATTGGATAACAATTTCATGAATTTTAAGCTATGGCATTGCCGTCAGCTCGGTTAGCAGGTTTAATTAATTTAATGTATCCTTTCCGTTATTAAATAATAAAACAGCATGTTAACTATTCAAATTCTGAAATTAATAACATCCTATATTTATAAATATCTTTTAAGAAGCAGTAAAGAGTTTTCCAATTAGTCTCGTTCAAAAGTTTTATTGTTTCTTGCATTGTTAAAGTTTTTTTTCCGCAGTATGCTATTCGTTGTGAGGCAAATATGGGGCAGATACTAACTAAGTGGAAGCAGTCTTCTTTAGATTTAAGGTTACAAAGAGTACAGAATTGGTTAAAACTTCCGTTGTATGGCATTCCGGTCAGTCCTAATAGTTCGCATCTCGTTTTAAAAATCAAAGAGATTTCTTTGTAGCTCAGTGAATCATGAAAATAGTTTTACTGCCTTAAGCTCATACTGAGTTGTGAGTATAAAATTCTACTTGAGGATTTACGCGCATTGAATTTAAATTCATCCCGCACAGAGTTTTCATGTTTTTCAATAATTCGATACAAATTCTCCTTTATATGTTCCACGTTGCTTGAATTTATGACAAGAGCCTCTCCAAAAGTATTTCCCATATTCTTCCACTTTGACACCCACCAATCCTCATTTCTTATTTCGTTATGCAGCATTTTTTTCGTCAGTCGGTCGTCCGAAAGATGGGATATTTTGACGACATAATCTGCATGAGACTTCAATGTACTTGTGAAAAGTTTGGAAAGACCTGTTTCTATGTATAAGGCATAGTTTGGCGTATTTTGCCCCTTAATAAACAGTTTTTTTATGAAATTTCTGTGGAATTTTTCAACCACTTCATATTCTTCTATACCCCACACTTGATCTGTTTTCACGACAGCTTCAAATATTTTGTATTTTGCAGATAGGGCAGTGCGCTTGTTTGAAAAAATATTTCTCCAAGAAAGGTTCAACAAACTTTGAGCTGAATTAGTTTTTTCGATCAAGTGTTTGCTGAAGTCAAGGGTTGTGTTTAATTTGACTCCCAAGTACTTTAGTTCGTCTACAATTTCTATACTGTTTCCATTGTAAGTCCAATTATATCTATTCAGATTTCTAGCAGACCTTGAAAAAACCATAATTTTAGATTTATTTGAGTTAATAGTGAGATCCCATTTGCAGCAGTACTCTGTTAAGCGATTTATCATTAATTGGAGGGTTTCGGCTGATTCTGATAGTTAAACCAGATCGTCAGCATACAACAACACATTGATGGACATTCCTGAAATTCGTATTCCTCCAGGAAGGTAGGCTGCCACGTCATTAATGAAGAGTGAAAATAATAGTGCACTCAGTAGACATCCTTGTTTCACACCACTATCCGTCGGAAACCACTTTGAGTAAACTGAGCCGTCCCAGACAGCTGCTTGCGAATCAGTATACATTCTTTGTATTATATGTATAAATTTAGTAGATAGGCCTAATTGCGACAGTTTATAGAAAAGAGCACTACGATTTACTAAGTCAAAAGCTGATTTGAAGTCCACGAAGAACGTACATACTTTTTTATTTCTCGCTTGGAACGCTTTAACAATAGAAGTGAGTGTAAAAATGTGGTCTATGGTTGAATAGTTTTTCCTAAAACCCGCTTGCAGTTCTGTAAGGGTGTTGTTGACACTTACCCAGGATTCCAACCTGTTTGCCAAAATCCCACAGAATACTTAAGCTAAGTACAGACGATTGTCAGATCTTACAATATTGTCAGATCTGTCAGTGAAAATACTGTCCCAAATGTCTTACAATCGTCTGTACACACAATTTTGTCTGACAATATTGTCAGAAACGTCATTGTCATCAGGTAATTGTCAGATGACAATGTGACAAAAAATTGTCAGGTATCTTACAATCGTCTGAACGCACAATTTGTGTCATTGTCAGACGATTAGGACATTGTCAGACTCATTGGTCATTGTCAGATGTTTTCATTGAAAACATCTTACAATTGCTGACAATTTCTTCATTATTCGAAATGTCAAACGGTTGGAGCCGAGTTGAGAGATAAAAAAAAAAACATTTTTGCAGGAATTTTGTAGTTTTTCCAAAACTGAATAATAAAAATCTATAAAGCAACTGGATAAATAAAACCACTGAAAGATATCTACTCAAATGAAGATTAAATACGATAAAAATAAAGTGAACAGCAAATTCCAACAAGTTAAAAAAAATTGGACCTCAAAATGGCCAAGAAACTATACGAGCAATCAAATGAATTTGAAGAATGCCAAAACGAGGGTGGACAGGGACACTACCTGAAAAAAACCAGCTCAAGCAATTGGTAATAATAGGCAGCCTGCTCCCAACCCGGACAGATCTATAACATAGTCTCAAGGTTACTTTCCAAATCAGTCGAGCTCTCTAGAGTAAGCCTGCTAAATTTTTGGACGCTAAGGTTTATTTTTTCTTCTAAACAATATAGTTCAATTATTGCAAAAGCTTCTCATTCTTGCGTCTTTCAAAAAATAAATGATTTAAAATTTAAATTCTTTTTTTTTTTGTTTAATAAATCGATAGAGAATATGGACTTTTGTTCTTCGTAGCGCGTCTTGACGACCTCTGGCATATTTCTCCTTCGTAGTGTGTAAAGTCGTCCGTTGCCCTCGATGTCCAGTTGTAGTTAAATTGTTTCAAATGCTTGTCCAATTGTTTTGGAATTACCACTATGACACTAGATTTTCAAATCACTTTGAAAGTATCCTCTTCTTGATAGTGGCTATATACATTAAAAAGTGAAATTCTATAAAAGATGTTTGATCTTGAAATCCTCAATTGAATTTTTATTGGGACTTTAATTTTTATTGATCTGCCAACCGTGTGAACAGAAAATTTTCAAGCTGACAATATTGTCAGATATATAAATGTCCGAAAATTGTCAGACAAGAGCTGACAATTAATTTGTCAGACTTTGGCACAAAATCTACCAATCGTGTGAACGGACAATTTTACATTGTAACAAATTTGTCAATTATCAGCTAATTGTCCGCTATTGTCAGACCATTGACAAATCTGACAATATTGTAAGATCTGACAATCGTCTGTACTTAGCTTTAGGAAGCGAAAACGAGACAATTACCTCTTAAGTTTTTCGAATTAAAATGACCGCGGGACACACTGTACATATATGTAGATAGATAAATATAGATTATATGTGTATATGAATATACATACATTTTTTAATATAAATAATATTAACAACTGTTTTTCTTTACATATTTTTAGGGTGTTAACATCAATAATGGCTCCCAGCAACATTAGCTTAATCGTTTTGCTGCCTAGCATATTACTTCTTCTTGCAAACATTTATGGGCCTTGCAGTTCGCTTCAAATCGATCCCATTCACCTGCATTGCAACGAATCGAGAATTAAAAGAGCTAAACATTTTTCCTGTGGTGTAAATTCAAGGATTCTAGTTCAATATAATTACGTAATTGATGACTGGGCTCAAGATATACAATTTAACTGTTATAATGACAATCTCTTAAAAATTAAGTTACCGTTAGAGAACAGCTTTCCGAAAGAAGTAAACACAGTGAAATTTAAATCTTGTCGATTTTTAGCGGATGACAATTTTTTAGAAATCCTTACCCATCTACTTCAATTAAATTTCACAAAGGAGGTTCAGTTCGATAATGACGATAACGAACTAATTGAAAATTCTCTATCACGTGCACATTTTCAAGGACTTTCTAATATGATTACAGGCTTATCATTCACTATTAGAAATGCTTCAACACTACCTACGGATTTGTTAGCTGATTTCGAAAATCTGCATACTTTATCAATTTATTCGGATTCGAGCAACTCATCACATCTATCTCTCCTCCTCGCTCCGTTAAAAAATCTTAGGGAATTAAATCTACAGACAAATACAATACACGAAATTTCCGCAAGGATCTTCGTTAATCAGTTAGCACTAAAAATATTGACTCTTAAATCGAAAAAGATAACAGCTCTTCCGACAGGTTTCTTTTCAAATCTAAGAAGTTTGAAGCACATTATTTTGGTTGGAAGTGATTTTCCATCTAAGGATCTAGTAGAGGACTCTTCTATAGAAGCTGGAAATCGTAAGGAATTTCACCTGAAAAAAAGCAGAGTGCCGTTGAAAAAATTTTCAGAAGGCTTGCTTCGCGATCTGCCGTACCTATCCCGTGTTAACATAACAAATTGTCAATTGGATTCCATTCCTTCAGATATGTTTGCCGGTTCAAAAAAGATTCGTTGGATTTACATTAAAGGAAATAATTTACATGAGTTGCCAATTGGACTTTTTGCTGATCAGAAAATCCTCGAAGCGTTAGATCTTTCTAAAAACAGGATAAAAACACTTGTTGACGAAATATTTAATTACAACAAATATCTATCGTTCTTGGATTTGTCTGACAACGAATTAACACAGCTTTCAAAGTAAGTAATCCTGCTAATGAACAAATATGTAAGTTTGAAGTTAGAGAAATAGATTTTATTTTCAAGGCGAAATTTTTTTGAAGCAGAGGTACATATATACTCGTATGTACACATTTTGCACATTTAAAAAAATTTATCGCTGGGTCGGATTCAATGAAATACAGAACTGAGCAAGGCCATTTCTGTAACAACACTTACAATTACAATTTTACGTTGTACCATATTTTTAAGCCCAAAATCCATTCTTGTATTCTGTTTAGTTTGACATAACTGTTTAGACTGACATAACTGAGAAAAAAAAAACTGCGCACGTCTAAAAATATTTCCCAGTATATAAACTGCGGAGTACAAAACTAAGAACGGCAAGACTGCTCGCGACACAACTAAGAAAAAGGGAGGAGTCTATATTATCGCTTGGTTTTTCGGCTGGCAACACTAAGAGGAAATAATTATTTTAAAAGATATATAAAAATGGGTGCTGATGATTTCTATTGGTCCAAGCTCATGAATGAAAGAATACAAGATTGCGCCATTTGTTATCTCATTGGAGAGAAATGATATGTAAACAATATGGTCAGTTGTTTAGTTAATCGATTGTTCGGTTGTGTTTTTTTCCTTTCGTGCGCGTTTAGTAGTTTAAAACAACAAAGTTTTCGTTTAGAAATACGATTATAAATACCGAATTAATATTTTTCATTTGAAATACCTAAAGGTTTTTTCATTTAAAATAAATCGCCAAAAGGCAAATAAAGCGGCAATGTGTAAGGTAGAATAGATAATTCAGAACTTGTGCACTTTTATTACACTGCACTTCACTTTTAATTATTTGAAATTAGAACAAAGAAATAAATAAAAATTCAAGTTAAAAACTTTTCCCGGCCTTATCTAGTAGGAAAAAATCATATTTTTGTCTCCGATTATGCCATACGAGCTGTCAAAAATTACAACACCAAAGCGAAAAAAATAAAATGGCGTAATCTTATATTCTTTCATTCATGGCCCAAGCTTAACACATAGATGGAAAAGTTTTAATGATGGGGTCCTAAGACAAATAAGGCATGTATTGGACTACAGGTCCGTAGTAGGGCATAATCAGGAATACTAAATATATGAAAATTGACGATGACGATTCCTATTGGTCCAAGCTGCCTACATAACAAACCGACACAGGTTATAGCTGAGATAGAGCTATGAAGAAAAAAAATATTTCCAAAACAGGGTGATTCATAAATATGTTAACTTCGTTGTTAAAGAAAGATTTCTGGAATCGTTTCCAGGACCAGGATGTCAAAAACTTTAAGAGTTTTTAAAATATACATATTTCATTGAAGTATGTTGATGGTCGTCCAATTTGTTCCACCCCGATTTCCTCCTTTTTTGTGGTCGGTTATGGACAGGACAATTTAGTTACACTTTTCCATATAAAGTCAGAAAAGAAAGAGGTTAACGTTTATGAATTGTTTTAATTTACAGATCTGGGTTTCCCAAGAACACAAAATAACGTGGAGTCTTGGAATCACCGTTGGAAGAATCTTTTGGGGCAGAAGCACGTCGGGATTCACAGGTGCATTAAAGAAATAAAAAACGAGCAGTACGCCAGCTCAAAAATACATAATGGTTGGCTCTCCGGTTTCGAGGTATAATTTCATAATTTCAAATCTAAAAAAATATTTATTTAGGTATAAATAAATTTAATTGCGTTTCTTATGAGATTCCGACAAAAAGAAAACGCTTTATTGAGCGAGCGAATTTATTAAAAGATTTGTTATCACTCCGCTCAGAAACCACGCTTATTGAATTTTTGGAATCACTGGCAATCCGCCTGCATAGTGCTGAACTAACTTAAAATTTGAAATAAAATTATTAACATTCGATTCATATTAAATTCTGTTATTCTTTTATTTAATATAATCTTTAATTTTAGAGGAGGCCTATACTGCCGTGTTAACTGAAATTGACGTATCTGACATTTGTCGATGTTTTTAGTTCAGGCCAAGAAACAACGAAGTTGACATTTTTATGAATCACCTTGTTTTGGAAATATTTTTTTTCTTCATAGCTCTATCTTAGCTATAACATGTGTCGGTTTTATTGAAATCGCTCGAGGAACAACGAAGATAACATTTTTCGAATCCGACCCCGTACTTGTATAAACACATTCCCAAGCCACCCAACCCAATATCTGTAGATTCCTAATGGATATTTGACAAATCACAAATAACAGCGCCTTTTTTTTTTATTCGCTACTCCACTCGTGGTCAACTTTATCAAAACTTTTCCATCTATCTACATGGCTTTGTTATGTAGGAAACTTGGACCAATAGGAATCGTCATCGTCAATTTTCATATTTTTAGTCACAGTACACAAATCTAAGGTAATATCTTGCGCAGGTTGTCAGAAATTAAAAAATGGTTGCTCGAGTGCTCCCACAAACTTCACTTCACAACGCAATATTAAAAACAACAACAAATATACGAAAAAGAGAATTAACAAAAACAAATATTGAAATTTGACATGTAAATGGGCACTGGATCCACCAATTTGTAGATGCGCAGAACAGAACTAATGATATTTAGTATTCCTGATTATGCCCTACTACGGATCTGTAGTCCAATACTTGCCTTATTTGTCTTAGGACCCCATCATTAAAACTTTTCCATCTACATGGCCTATTTATGTATTAAGCTTGGAGCAATAGAAATCATTAGCACCCATTTTCATATAGCTTTTATAATAATTATTTCCTCTTAGTGTTGCCAGCCGAAAAACCAGGCGATAATATAGACTCCTCCCTTTTTTTTAGTTGTGTCGCGAGCAGTCTTGCCGTTCTTTGTTTTGTACTCCGCAGTTATATACTGGGAAGTATAGACGTGCGCAGTTTTTGTTTTCTCAGTTCTGTGATAGATTCGCTTTATTGTATTCTCGTTTTTGAGAAAATTGAAATGAAGTCTATGGACTTGTGCCATTCTTCCATTCAATGTTTTGGACTTGATTCGTTCTTTCGCAGCACGGCATTTCTTTTTTAATGGTTTTTCTTGTAAAATAACCATTTTTTTTTTCAAAATGTAAATTGGACATCATAAAGTATACTCACAAAATGGTACAAGATGTCATCATTAGTTTAATTTTGAAAAAAAAATTGGACTTGTGCCGTTTTTTCTGGACCCTTCATAAGTTTAACGCAAGTAAAAAAATATAATTTATATATGTATAAGAATTTTAACAATTATTCTTCAGTCTAGGTATTTTTTTAGTTAACTTATACAAGTGTTTTTCTTTTTAGTGACATATTGAAGCCGCTGACTCATTTGAAATACCTTTATTTGGATAACAATAACTTACTTACAATAAGCTCGGATCATAAACAGCTTCAATCTGGATCTGCATTTCATACTTTAAAACAACTTAAAGATCTTCGGTTAAAAAACAATTCAGTTAACGAAATTCCTTATCAAATGTTCAACATTAACAAGAATCTTATGAATATAGACTTAAGTTTCAACAAAATAAGTTCTATAGATTGCAATTTCGTGAGATACTTTGATGCAATAAAAATTAATATAACCGGAAATCCAATAAATTGCGATTGTAAGATAATGTGCCTTCACCAACATATGATTCAAAACTTAGTGAAAGAAGACAATAAACCCAGCACATTTCGATGTAAGTTTCCAATCCATTTGAAAGGCCGGTTATTATATGATCTCAAGCTAAGTGATCTATGCAATGTTTCAAAAAGATGCACTTATGATGTACGAACAACTGATTCAGTTCTGGTTATGAATTGTTCGGGTGGAAATTTTACAGATATTCCAATGCTACCTAAGTTCGATCAATCATTTTCAAATGGCATAGAGCTGTTTATGGATAACAATCCGCTCACCGAACTTTCATCTAAATCAATCAAGCCTAATTCAAATATTTCAAATGCTCAGCATCAGTGGCAGTGGAATAATTAAATTGCCAGCACGTTTTCTAGCAAGTCTACCGAAACTGAGAAACGTTTCCTTGGCTCTCCCATTAGAGGAAATCTCTGAAGATATTTTTGATTATTCAACTGCAATGCAGGCATTAAAAATATCGGGGACAAGTATCGAAGTAATCCCAAAATTATTAATATATGAAGTACATCTAATTTCCTTGGACTTATTCAGGAATAAAATTAAAAAAATAGATGAAAATGATAGACCATTTCTGTCAAATACCGAGCTAGAAACACTAATACTCTCCAATAATTTTTTAAAGAGTTTGCCAAGGTAAGTTATTTTAAAATTAAATTTTTAATTTAAAAATCTAAATGAGTTAACTAATTTTAGTTTGATGTTTTACAGACTTTCCAAGTTAAAGACGCTATTCCTGAATAATAATTATCTTCAATATATTGACCCATGGGTCTTTATCAGAACACCAAGCCTAGAATTCATAAATATGGAAAATAATCAACTGAAAACCACGAAACCCTTTCTCACAATTAACAAAACTCTTAGAACGCTTTTATTGGGAAACAATTCAGTTGGAAATGACTACTTTATTGGAATTACATCACGGACTAATCTGTCTACTCTTGATTTGAGCTTCAACAACATCAGTTCCATCGATTTATGGGACCTTGGTTTTATCAGTGCGGACAAATTTTTTTTGAATTTTTCCAATAATTATATTGAAACGGTTCGACTTCAAAATGGAAATATTTCCATCGGCTGTGATTGCAAGGTAAATTCCTTCGAAAAGGCCAATAAACAAATGAGTGTGTATGAAAGTTTGCGATGTTTGTCCCGGGACGGAATAAAAGATCACCAAGTCAGTTATCTCCCGCCAGACAAATTATTGTGCCCGATGAAATCAATTTGTCCAAAGGGCTGCCTTTGTTGGCTTCGACCAGTCAATTTGACTTTGATTATTAACTGTTCAAATGGTAATTGGACTGAGGTTCCGCCACTGCCTGAATTGGAAACAATTTTTCAAAAAGGAATCGAATTGTCGATTGATCATAATCAGTTGACGAGCTTAAATCCTTATTCTCAGCCTGGATATAATGGTGTTGCTAAGCTTTATGCAGCTAACAACAAAATTACCAATATTTTCAGTGGAGATATCCCAAAAAATATGTCATACATGGATGTTTCTAATAACCTAATTGAGAGATTAGACGATAACGTAATAAAAGTGATTAATGAAAGTCAGGCCTTAAGATCCGTCCGTCTTCATAACAATCCCATAAAATGTGATTGCTCATCGGAGTCGGAGAACCTAACTCGGTTTATTTTGATGAATAGTAAAATTTTCCCAGACATCGATCAATGTTCCGACAAAAGAAAGTTCAAACAACTGTCCTATACTGAATTATGTCCAGTTGAAAGCAGCAATGTATTGTTAGTGATCCTCATAGTTCTCACAGTAATATCGTCTTCACTCCTTTTCCTAACATATTTTTATATTAACAACAAGGAACACATTCTGGTTTGGATGTATGCACACAAAATCTGTCTATGTTGGGTAACAGAAGAAGAGGTAGACAAAGACAGAAAATACGATGCATTTTTATCGTATTCAAGTATCGATGCAGTATTCGTAGCAAATGAATTTGTTTCGAAGTTGGAGAGCGGCGAAAAACCTTACAAGCTTTGTCTCCACGATCGGGATTGGCTTGGCGGTGGTTTTATTCCAGACCAAATCGAAAAATCAGTTCAGCGGTCTAAACGAACTGTAATTTTAATGACGCAAAACTACTTGAATTCAAAATGGACGCGTTTGGAATTTAGAGTAGCTCACACTGCATCCCTGAACGAGAAAAGAATTCGTGTGCTTGTTATTTTAGTTGGCGATATCAACACTGATAATTTGGACTCCGATCTGAAGAGATATATTAAAATGTACACCTATCTAAGATGGGAGGATCCAATGTTTTGGAAGAAATTGTGCTACGCACTGCCACATCCAACAACAAAGAACGAACGAAGGAAACAAAACAAATTTAAGATGAATCGAAGAGGTGATATTGATGCCGGATCGAATTATTCTTCTGATAGCAATATGTTATTTTAAATTTAAATAAATCTACATTCATTTATATACTTGTAATATATACTTTCATAAGAAAACTTTTGCCAGTATTTAACCAATTTCTTGTATTTGGCGAAAATCAAAAATAAAAATAAAAAATAAAAATGTGTTGTTTGAAATGATTTGTAAAAAGTTTAAGAGAGCCACTTGCACGTAAAATTTCTGACAGCAGTATAACTTCTGATTTAATCAAATCACGTTGTAGCAACACATAATTATATTTTCCTCGTTTTCATGAGAAATATTTAAACTTTGAGTTATCTTCTTAGGTCCAGTTTTTCATTGAGAGATCAGCCTTGTTTTGGAATTTAAACCGAAGTTAACACCTGAAACATGTTTGGCAGTTAGTTGGTATCAAAACTTCGTTATAGCTGAAATTCAAAGTTAATCCTGCGCTGAAAAAGTAGGTACTTCTGAGTTAAACCGGATTCAATCTATTTGCAGGATTAACTAACTCTGGTTTAACTGAGAGTTAACTCCCGCACTGTAAAACTGGCGCTTTAAAATGTCTTTTTTTTTGTTGATCGAGAGGCAACAATATATTGATAAACGAATATCAAAGGCCAAGCTGTTTGGTAAACAAGAGCTGATATTTTTATATTGTACGTATAAGAATGTAGGTAAGTATGTATGTTTGTTTGCTTTGAATCGAATCCGAAACCATCCGAAATTTCAGCTAAATCTTACCCTTCTGGAAAAAGAATCTAGTTTTCAATAAGGCCCTGACAAGTTTTTCATAGTTATTAAAAAGAGTCTAGCAAGCATTACTAGAGGCATTCGCTAGGTCCTCACTAGTTTTGAACCTTTTTGCCTCGTTAACTGTAGTTAAAAGACTTGCTGACTAAAAGTAAAATCATCGCAGTACAAAGACTTTTCACTGACTAAAAAGACTAAAAGCAGTTAAAAAGTACTGCGGTTAATTAACTTAGAGTTAGTTAACTTTTTTTTTTTTAACTGCACAGTCAGAATGTTAGTACTGACTGCTGACTGCTTGTTTCGCAGTTAAAGTACTTATTTATAGTATTAACTTACATTCAATAGGTAAGTTAATTAACTGCGACTTTATTAACTGCATTACCAAAGTAATGCAGTCTTTTACAGCTCTACTTTTTAGAACAACTTAGAACTGATTTCTGAGTAATGTCAAAATCAGTTGTGGTTCTGTTTTATTCTGTTTTGTCTGCAGTTGCTATTTTACTATGTGACGCACTGATTCCCAATCCTACTTTGAAATTTGAACAGTTAATTAGCACACAAAGATTTTTATTACGATATAATAAGATCCTGCTTTAATTACTTTTCGTAAAATGATTTCACATAGTTGGTTACCATTAAGAGCCTCACAGTACTTTATTAAATAAATGCTCTCAGCGAGGCACTAATAGGGGTCTGTCATGTTTTCCTCGTCCATGTTTTCCTTACCGAAAACTTGCCAGGGCCTCACCTATACTTGCCAAAAACTTTCCATTTTTCTATGCGGGTCAAAAAGTGTTCCTATGCGTGTTTGGTCAACGAACGTGCGTGCGTCGGTCCAGAAGTTTGTCAACAAGGGGCAGCAGCACATGCATTTTCGGAATAATTTTAGAAAAGAAGCTACGATTTTGCTTCAAGATTTTAGAAAATATTAGTTGGAACTAATTTCACACAAAAACACTATTCGATTTTGCTCAAAATTCAAGGATATTTTTCCTAGAATTTCTGTGTGTGTCTTGTCAAAACCGGTCAATGCATTAATTATCGGGTCTTATCTCAGAAACCACATGCCGATTTTGAAAATTCTTGTTTTTATTGAAAAGGTTTTACTCAGAGGATGGCTTAAAGGATAGGTAGGTGAAGTAGAATTAACTACTCAATAAAGGTAACACCAGCTTTACAAAAAAAAATATACCTACAACATGCGTTTTAAAAAAAGCAACCCAGTTACGCATCATCGAAATGATTTTAACTTTATATTGAATTAATGTATACAGTATGAAAAATTCGTAATAGTAATTATTAAATATTTAATCTTCATTCACATAAAAACATTCATTTTTTATCAATGCCGAACACATACTACTTGATTATTTTTCTTTTTGTTCATATAAATGAATAATTCAAAATTTTAGTCAAAGCTTATTTTTAACTTTTTCAAACATAGTTTGAAAACAACCTATAATTTAGTATTCAGAGTGCTGATTTATTCCTTTAAAACTAATCCTGTTTTTGCAGTTTAAAGGCATAAAACTGAAAGGGTTACACAAACAAAAACATACAAAATAAATTGAATAAACATCAATGAATCTTGATTGAATTGCATCAGCTCTTCCTCACTGAAAAGCCATGATAGCCAAGCCACATAACAAGTCACTGCCTGAACAGAATAGAATGCTGGAACTGGAGCCGCAGACGGAACTGGAAGAGCTGTCAAAAAGTGTCGTACGTAATTTTTTTTTACCTGCCCACAATGCAGCTATACAGCTTTGAATGTATTTTGAAGAAAAACAAAAGAATATTCTTGTGTACAAGCTCAGAGTTCACATTTTTTGTTTCCAATAATTTTCCTTTTAATAAATAATTTTTTTCACAATACAAATAACCACAATAGTTGTGTTTTGTTGAGCTAGTTACTGTACCGATTCTGCAATGTTCCACATTAAAACATAGAGTTACTGAAGATCAAATGTGCTGTTAACTTGTTTTTGGTAGGATTTGCATGTGAAAATTATGCCTAATGTGAAGAATTTTTTAATGTGCACATTAATGGTTGAACAAAACACACCTAATATTTTTTTCCGACCCAAAAAGTTGTTTTTTTTTCTTCATACAAATTGAAACGTCAAAAGTGTCGTACGTGAAAAGTTAAAAGTTCTTCCGTCTGCATCTGCAGCTCCGTATGCGTCTACGTTCCGTTGTGTTCGCAACATTGAATTTGCGTGTATTCAATATTTTGACAGCTATTCCAGCTCCGGTTCCAGTTCCGTCTCCGTCACTATTCTGTTCAGCCAGATAGTATGATACTAAAAAGATAAAATGTTCAATTGTTTCATCAAATCTGAATTTTTAAGATAAAGATTACCATTTTGAAAAATTCTCTTGTTAATAATCAAAACACTTTTTTTCAGTTTTAAAATTTAAATTTAGGGCATCAAAAACCTTGAAAAAATTAAAGGTTAAAATTATTACTAGCCTGATATAAGCTATCAATTTTTTGTTAAGTACTTAGTAGAGCGGATGAGTATGACTCACATTTTTTTGAAAAGAAAAATAAGAATGCAGAAAAAATTGTATGTGGACAAAATCTGAATCGAAATGGATTTATGCAGGACCCGTTATATGAAAAGTGTTATTTTTATTTTAACCGATAACATAAACATACATACAAAGGTATCGTCAATCTACATTTTATGCAAAAATATACAAAAGCTTATCATTTTTCGTCGTATTTAGCGCAATACGTATTTAAAATGGAATCAAAATTTGTTGTTCTTGGAAGAAAAAAATCCAAAAATAACTTAATTCAGTAGGTTGGTATAATTCATTTGAATGTAAATTAAAATAATTTAAGAAAATCTTTCGGTTATAAATAAAATAATTTAATTATATTCATATGTGCCTACCAACATGCATTGCTTATGCATTTACCAAATTGGAAGCAAATCGGATATTAACCCCTTGAATACAATGAGATGCAGCTGCAGCAAAAAGAATCGCTATAGCACAAGCTGTCGTTAAGCCTCAAGCTCTCATCTGTTCACTAAATCCCGAGATGACCCACCAAATTTGGTGAATTAACTCGAGTTTAACTTAAATCTCCCACGAAAAAAACTAGGCCTAAAAAATATTGGCGCAAAATTTTAGACAATTTAGTATGATGTTAAAGTATTTTTAGTATGATGCTAGGCTAAAAACAGGGGTGGAATCGGCTATGGTGATTTGTGATAAGTGACAGTCACAATCAACAAATTTGGTCTGTGTAAGGTGATCATCACTTGTGACAATCACATTTTTGTGACTTTTTCTCGTGACAGCTATTTAGTTGTCACTTTCATTTTGTGCTTTCTGAAGTCTCTAAACATAATGAATGTGTTTGTTCCTTTGATATTGTTTTCTCCATCCCAAAATGCTGAAAATGAAAATTTTAATCACAGTAGAAATGTCCGGCTCTTGAGGATAAATCTCCGAAATAAATTTAACATATTAGATCTACCGGATCCAAAGTAAGCACATAGATATAAAGATACATATGTACATATTTTTCATAAATAAAAATTACTTTTCTTGATTAAATAGATTCTTGAAAAACTTTCGACTAACTAAAGAAACATTTCTACATATCCTACGCCTTCTGAATCTACCAGCTGGAATACGGTCAACCCACATTCCCCCTATTCTTCAGCTAGCCCTAGCCGTAACATTAAATTTGCTTGGGGGTGGCTACCAAAGACAAGTTGGTGCTGACTGGTCAGCCCCAATGGGACAAAGTACCATTTCTGAAGTGACTTCTAGGACTTTTAAAATAATGGAGACAAAACTATGTCCTATGAAAATAAAATTCATTCCGTCAGAAGCAACAAAAATATTTTTCTTTCACAAACATGGAATTTATGTATTCAATGATATAAAGCCTAAATTTTACTTGAATTCAAGATTTGTGACGAGAAAATGAAAATTCTTCCAATCAATTCAAAGTATGGAGGAAGTGCTCATGATAGCTTTGTTTGGAGGTAGAGTGCCGAGAAAAACAAATTGAATTTAGACTTCTGTGCAGGCAGAACGTCTTCATGGCTTTTCGGTAAGAAACAAAGTATTAGTATTATCACCAGAAATTTTCAAACCATCAGCAAGCGGAAAATATAAATGGTGAAGGTTCAAGAATTCGCCATAGAATACGGGATAGCCTTTGGGCTAACCGTCTAGGAAATTAAGGTTTCAATGATATCTATAACTGACCCCTAAGATGTAGGTTTCATTGGCTCAAGATTTCATTTTACAAATCAATCCTTACGAATATAGGTACATCATATAAGTTTCTTCTTGTTTCTTCAATTTCGTTTTTAGCATAACCAATAAAAACAATCATAATATCAATAAATTTCCTCTGGCAAACTTTTAAAGCATCAAGACCAAAGCAAAAGAACTCCTCTTGAAGATCGATTTGCTTTTGTGCAAGCAAATTGTTGTTAACTTGACGGCATTATTTTTTCGTTGTTTTGCATATTTTGTTTTGGTTTTGAGTCTTTTTCAACATTTGAGTAGTCTTTTTGTATTGGCTGCAATTCCGTTTCAATATTTAGGTTGTCTGGGCTTTCCGTCAAATATAAGTATAAAGTTTCGTAATCTAAATAGTAGAAAATTTAGATTAACCTATGTACATAGGCACATATGAACATATATTTATCCTTCTTACCTTCTTCTTCACAGCCAAAACTTTTTGCACCGCTAATGCCTTCAATCGCTGCATTCATGCCGCAAGCTTTGATGATGGCTTCGTCGTTTTCATCCAAAACCTCCTCAGAAAATGGTCCTCGCCCAGTTTTCACTATGGACTTTTTGTTGTTAAGGAGTTTTTTCTTGGCATTATACTTCTTTATGGCCCAAACCTTTAAGAAAAATATGAGAACTGAGGAGTTAGAATTTATATCAGCAAAATTAAGCGATTCCTTACTCTTTTCCATTCCTTGTTTGTTTTCGTCGGAGGCCCATTTTCATTGAGGGAAGCGAAGAGTTTGTCCCATAAAAGCCTATGGGCATCCCGCGGATTTTTCTCCATAAATGATGCAAGAATTCGCATTTGTTCTTTGTTGGCTTGAGTCCTGTGAACAATTAATGCAAGAAATACACATATCTAAATAGTTTTTATCAAACTAATTTATAATTTTAATAACTTACATTATTTATTACTTTGTTTTTGGATTTAAACACCGGACGATTGAAAAGCTAACGGAATATATATTTTTTTTCACCAAAACAAAAACAAACAAAAAAAAAACAAACCTAATGACAAACGTCAGTTTGGCAAATGACGCCAAATATAACAATTTTTTTGTGATCACTTTACACAGAAGAAAAATTTCATTTGATCACAAATGACTATCACAAATGTGATAATAATTTTTCACTTTAGCCGATTCCACCCCAGGATTTTACTATTTTTAAACGAGTTAGCATCATATTATCTTTTTAATATTTTACTAAAGTTAAAATCGCCAAATGCCTATTTTATCTTTTTAGTATCTTTAGTGTCACTTTGACAGCTACAATTGCAAAAATGGGTTGAACTGTCACTGTTTTAGGCGTGTTCAGCTAGAAAAATAGTTTTAGTAGAAAATGTTTAAAACTAAGGATATTTTAGTAAAAAGTTTTAAAGTTAGTTAGTTGTTAAGTAGTATCATGCTAATACCTTAACATCAGGCTGTTTAAAATTTTGCGCCATTAATTTTTTATCAGATACCTATAAAAAATTAGATATAAAAAAATACAGAAATAAAAGTTGTAGATTAGGTATATGTATATTATTTAATAATTAAAACTGGCATACCAAATATGTTTTTAAAAATATGTGTTTCAATAACTTTGACAAAAAAAAATAATTTTTAAGAAAACTTCTTAAACAATTTTTTTAACTGGTTCTGCCTTATTCATATTTGTTTAATTCAGATGTGGTTCTTCAATTTTTGAGAGTTGTTTTAGAAATTTGAAGAACGAGTTTCATGTTTTTCCTTCATATTTAGTCCAATCAATAGAGACATTTTACCCTACAAAAGACCTGGGGCATATACTCCATAATGTATTAATATTAATGTTTTATTGTATTAGAGATACACTCTGCCTCACTTGATTACGGACAGGCAATTTTTTTATTTTCAAAGTATTCAATGATCTGGGAAAAATGATTAACAGAATGAAAGAAGGATATTAAGTGATCATATTAGAGAAAGGTGTTTTGGTTTAAGTTGATAAATTCCATTCTTATCAGGCTCTTCACAATTAGGTCATAAAATATTACATTAATTTTTGTCTTGCTTGATTACGGATTTATAAATAATTAAGGGCGGTTTTCTTCACTCGAAGTTGAACATAACTTGAGGATTTTTATTTTTAACTTGTGATTTTGTATTTCTTCACTCAAAGTTAACACTTTCAACTTCCAATTTTCAACTCTAGAGTTTATCAACTTTTGATTTTCTCAATTCCCGAAAAAAGGACAAGTTGTTTAGCAAACTTGAGATTTTGAATCTGAATTTTGATTTTTGTCTGTATTTTTGTTTTACCGAAAGTTATTTTCGCTTTAAATATCGAGAATACATAATGTTCGTTCCCTTACTTTGAAACTCTGTGATTTTCTGTGCATTTTATAATCTAAAATTTTATATTTTTAATTGAACTTTGACAGAACTTTGGACTAAAACTCACACAAATGCACAGAAAACCACAGAGTTTCAAAGCAAAGGAACGATTCTATAAATTCGGAAAAACTATTGTTGCGCAATTTGGCCATCGTCTGCTTCGGAAAACGAAGATAAGGTAAACGAAATGGTTTAGAAAACGAAAAAACGATATGTAAATAATACATGCGATTTTTCAAATTTCTTTTTATTTTTTTATATTTGACTAGGCGACCCGTGCTCGCGTTGCTTCGCAAGCTTTAAATATACTTATTAATATGAGTAGGTAAAAGTATATCAAATGCTCCATGAGACTAACCGCAATTTCTTCTATATTATTAACAAAAATTTTATATACATACTTCCATATGCTTTCCGTAACCAAATAAAGAATTTTATTTTCTCTCACTGAAACAGTTTCATGATGCCAACTATACATTTCCTTTGGGCGGAAACTCCCTTAGACGGACAACAGTGTTGTGACCGTCACTGTCCGGCTAAGGGAGCTTGCACTGTATTTTATTCCTTACTCCACTCAGTTGAAATCAGTAATGTTTCATTTTCATAATCTTCAGCAGCTTTCAGTAAACCTTTTTTTCATGTTTCTTTCTACTGAATGCACTGTGGCGCGTTCTTTTATGTTACTGTGGTTAACTATAGTTAACTATAGTTAACTTCGGTCGTTCCTTTAATTCAGAAAAGTTACTTCGAGTAACTTTATGACGTCATAAAATCGTTCCTAAATTCCAAAGTAAAAGTGTCAAAAAGTAACTTTTTGTAACTTTTTCCAACTCATCTCCTCGATATGAATTGAAATAGTTAATCTGTCAAACACAGCTGAAATGCAATGGTGGATGTTTTGTTTACTTTTTGCCCTTTTGATTTGGAATTGTTTTTAATATTTAAAATATGTTTTTATCAATTTAATCGATTTTTTTTTTGTCGAATTTGATTTTTCGAATAGTTTTCTTTTATTTTCTGATGCATTTTCTTTCTGTCGGCATTTTCTTCTTTATATTTTTGGTTAATTTTTCATCAAAAAATTCTGTGCCATAAGCAATGAAGAAAATTGGACTTATTTCTGTTCGATTTATACAAAACTGAGTGTAAAGAAATTTAATTTGGAAATATTACACATGTTATTTTGAATTCCTAATAATTATTTTTGCAATAAATTTAATGCAATCACATTTTTTCTTGGTTATTCATTCCAAATACAATTCATTTTTTTTTTCAACCCCTTTCGTTTGACAGATTAACTATTGTTAACTATGGTCGTTCCTAAATGAAAAAGTTACCAAGAGTAACTTTCTTAACTATGGCACATCAACTTTTATTTTTGACACATTAACTATAGTTAACCACAGTAACATAAAAGAACGCACCTCTGTCCATTTTCCTCTCAAAATATGTACATTTATGCAACACTTCGGTTCACTGCAACACTTCGGTTGAAGCAAAAAATAAACACAGTGCGCACGGCAGTGGTGTGGTACCCATACTTAAAATATGTAGGTATGTGTGTAACATTTTATTTCGCTTAAGAAGAAGGAAAAAACAAACACACTACGCATTGGCCGTCGTCGTTACAAAAAGTCAACAATTGAGTGGAATGAAAGGAGGAATAAAAATGTAAATGAGTGGATGAGCGAACACTTGAGTGGACAGAGATTCAGAAGCAAATACACAAAAGAAAACGGACAGAACACGGAATATAATGAAATGGAACAAATCAGCAACCCAGTCATTATTGCGATTGAATCGAATTCATAGATGCAAAAATACAAAAAGTTGATAAATTTATAATTAGTAAATAAATTTATTTCTTAGCTTAAAAGTACAGTTAAGAAATTATTTAAGGCTTAAAATTTGCATAAAACTATTCTCTTTATACAAAAAATCCCACTTTTGTAAAAGCATAAGTGAATATGTTGGTCAACTTCAACAAAAAAGTGTACGAAATTTTCTTAAAAGTTAATAATCTAATTCAACAAATATATTTAACAAATAAAAAATATCTATTTACATGCTTCAAAAAATAAGGAAAATTATAAAATTTGTTTCAAGTAAACCGGTTGAATACTTTCTGAGAAAAACGCGGACAAACAAAATATTTGTTTCGTCTTTATAGTATAATAGTATAATGATAATGTAATGATAATGAAATCAACAGACTTTTAACAACACTTCTCTTCTATAAGATAAACACAGAATAAAATAATTCCAAATTAAATTAAATTTTGCCCAATGGTGCGATTTGAAAGTCTTTGAAATTTTCACCCAAGTCTTGGCCATATCACGCTTTGAAACATCACTTATGCCGAAAACAGATGTGCAGCTTTTTCCAATGCAGCGAAAATAAATTTACACAGGTTCTTATGAGAGCTGACATATTCCAGGCTCTGCATGCAGCCTTTGTTGCACGATATCTCTATTTCTAATTTCGCTGCATGGGAAAAAGCTGCACATCTGTTTTGGGCTTTATTATTTTATTTTCTAAGTACTCCATCAATGCATTGAAAACCGACCAATTTTCCTCTTCAACCGAATGAACAAATTTACGCTGTTTGTTTGTTTTCCCGTTTTTATTTTTTTTTATTATTCAATATTAATTCACAATCTTAAATTTTAGATTCAATAAAAAGTTCAAATCTACAATTGAAACTGACATATCTGTCACAAATATCCCAGGGATTTTTTGAAAAACTAAAGTTGGCAAACTTTTAAATTTCCACTCTTGAGTTGAGAATTTGAGTAGTGAAAAAAAAGCAATTTTCAACTTGCCTCTTAACTCTCGATTTTGTATCAACTCTAGAGTTGGCTAACTTTGGAACTTTTCGGCAAGTTGAACAATTGTGAAGAAAACCAAACTAAAGCTATCTGACTGATTTGAATCAAATCATGTTGCAGCAAAATATTTTTTTCTCTATCTCAGTTTAAAAAGTTATCTTCTCCTCGTTCTCTGGATAAATATTTAAATTCTGAATAGCTCTCACGTCAAATTATAGAATTTCTTACGAGAAAGCGAGTCAAAGCGTAGAGTTTGTTTATTTTTCAATGTGTTTTGTGTTTGTTGTGTTGGTGATTCTGAAAAAATATTCTTATCCGCTTGTTATTTGTTTTCCGTTTGTGCAATTAAAAAACGATAAGTTCTTATTTATTTATTTAAACTGGGATAGTTATCCTGAGTTTTATATATTTATCCGTTCGTTTGGAGCAAGTGGCCCTTAGAAACATGGATGTGGTTAATTTTTTTCTCAAAAAACAGGAAATTTGTTTTTTCAAAAGCTATTAAAAAGCCTATTAGTCCAGTCAACGAAGACATAAAATCATAAAATAAATGACATAAACCGTGTAGTCCGGGTTATTTTTTTAAGTGGTAGGGGTGACCCTCAGGTCCAACATACCAAAAGCCTCCAGCCCAGGGCCGCGAGCTTAAGCATGGAGAGGGGGTTAAAGGTCCCCTTTTTTAATTTTTCGCGAATATTTCGAAAACCAAGGGCTTAACTGTAGCACATAAATTGAATTAGGAAATTCTAACCCTCGCCACCTGTTTTAACCCCATAAACTCCCTTCCAAATCATCAATGGAATAATTTTGAATACATATACTTATTTTTTCTGTTATTTCTAGATAAAATTGATCTATAAACACTAAATTTTGTAGGCTAATGACCGATTTTTTAGATTTCTTGACATTTCTCCACCCCGCATCTTCCTTAGTGTTGCTCCAAGCGAAAATATAAATATAACATTTTTTGTAGGAAATTTAATTTACTTTAATTCCTTGGTCCAGACTTTTTCAGTTAAGCCCTTGGTTTTCGAAATATTCGCGAAAAACTTAAAAAGGGGACCTTTAACCCCCTCTCCAGGCTTAAGCTCGCGGCCCTGGGCTGGGGACTTTTGGTATGTTGGACCTGAGGGTCACCCCTACCACTTAAAAAAATAACCTAGACTACACGATTTATTTCATTTATTTTTTCTTCGTTGACTGGACATTTTGCAAAAATGACAGATCATCAAATTTCGTCCGCAAGGCTTAACAGAAAAAAATTATTTACGTATTGGCTGAGTGTAATGTGTTAAAATATTATCAGCTCTACAACCGATTTGTAGTGGCTCTGTTAATGCTAGTTTTTGACATTTCGAAAGGCGCATACGTTTTTATTTTACTTGGTGCAGTATATAAAACTCTAAAGCTGCTAGTTTTCGAGCTCTAAAGGTATCTGTTATAAGTTATAACTCATGTGTTGCTGAAAGCGTTGCAATGGCTCTTCAGGTGCTGATTTAAATAACTATACGTAGAAAGAGATGTTCATGAACTTCACTATAGAACATGTTTTTAAATAAAAATTGATGGAGCTGTGAAGTTATGCGTTTTAAAGTTGTAGCTTCCGATTTCACATTTTGAGAGCTGTAGAAGAACAGTTTTGCTTCTCTTAGCTGTGACGATGTTACTTTGGTATTGTTTGGAAAATTGCTTTGTAAATTAAAAGTTAGGGTATACCCCTGGGTATTTAACAGATGTTTTCCATTCAATTTCCATACCTTTAACAGATATCATGGAGCTTGGTAAAAAACAGGCTTTTCTTTTTCGCATAAGAAAGATAATATAAATCTTAAGCTTTTATTTTAACTTTCCAATCAACGAAATAGTCTTGAGTTTCATTAAGAGAAGATTGCAAATTAGTTACGATATAGTGGAAGCAATTGAATGAATCTGTAGAAAATATGCAATTATCTTCAGCAAAAGTAGATGTCTCGCAATCTTTGTAGTTTAGGAAAGTCATGAGTAAAAAGAGTGTAGAGGATTGGACCAAGAACGAAAACCTGGGGAACACCAGCATCATTTCAGATAGGTACAAAGTTGTTGACAGTTTCTTGAAGACAAGAATGATTTGACAATTTTTATTAAATGCATGTGAAATTCCAACACAAACATTTTATACAGAAGTCCATCATGCCAAATGGAATCGAAGACTTTTTCGATGTCAAGCAATGAACAAATTTGAAGTGTCTGACTTTACTTAGGTTCCGAAATTAAAGGGGATTGAAAGTCCCGCATGAGTTTTGTTCTTGCAAAAATGGGTACTGCCGAGAGCATGGCTGTGATTGCTTAATCATTAAAGTTGCAAAAGTGTTACTTGAAGAAGCTGTTTTAATTTACATTTTTTTTCCCAAGACCTACTGTGTCACCACTTTGCCTTCACTTTACGCCACTGACCCTAAATTTTTCCATTTTTACACCTAAGATACGAGACAAACTGGCATTTGCATGTAACTCCCAAAAAAATATAGATACGTACAGAAATTTCAAATTCCGCAAATAATATTCTAAAAATTTACTCTCGTACATTCATAATGAAAACCCACATACGTAGAGCTCCTGCGCATTTGAAAAACCGAAAACACAACCATGCCTACTACCAACCACAGCGCAGCGCGCATGTAAATCGATAATAATTGAATGTTTTGATTGCAAAAAGTGCATTGATTAATTTAGAAAATTAGGTTCGTATTTAAATTAATTTCTACCATCCTCATAAAGCATGGAAAACAAATTGGAGAATGTCGAAAAAGTTGGCACTAAATTCACAAATTGTCAGCACAGTGATGGTATTTTGGTACGACTTAATGAACAGCGAAAAGACTGTCAGGTATGCTATAGAAATTCTAATTGAATTTAATATTAATTTATCCAATTGGCTAAAGGTTTTTTTTTTTTCATTGTATAGCTTTGTGATATTGTTCTTGCTGCCGGCGATCAGAAATTTAATGTTCATAAGAATGTCCTCGCAGCTGCCAGCTTGTATTTCCTTGCAATGTTTAGCGGTGTGTTAAAATGAAAATATATATGTAATTGATGAATTTCATGCAATAACAAGAATTGTTTTCTATTCGTTAGGATATTTCCCAGAAAGCGACAAGAAAGAGATAGTTCTAAATGACATCGAACCCGATTGTTTAGAAGTGATTCTCGACTATATCTATACTGGACAGTTGATGGTGAATCATGGGAATGTTCAGACACTTTTAGCAACAGCTTCGTTTCTTCAGATCGATTGGATAGAGGAGAGATGTTGTGATTTCATAGTTAAAGCACTCGATGCTAGCAACTGCCTTGGAGTTAAAAAGTTTGGAGGTATTCTTATTGTCAGTTGTATAATCGTCGCGTGTCATTCAAACATTTATCCGTGTTTCAGGAATTTTAATTCACCGATTTCGGTTTTAAATTCGCTAATATACGGGTTTTATATTGAATTATGTTTGTGCAATTCGTCCTAAATGGTGATTGTTCAATGGTATATTTGTATGATTTTTTTTTTAAACCAACTATAGATGTAGGGCCAGATTATCGTTCGCAAAGCGAACCAAAAAGTTGGCGAATAAATCAAATCGGTATTACAGTTAGCGAATATTGGTCAGGTGACCCGCCTCAGACGTCCAAAATAAGCGAATGAAAATTTATTAGTGACTGCGATTGTGTTCGCACGAATTTTTTAAATAAAAACTTTATATTTTCAAACATAATGGGTACAACGAACAAAAGTTAAAATAGCCATTATCGGTACAAAACCAATTTTAAATAACACACCGATACACCAAATTGGTCAGTTTAAATTTCAGAGCGCTCAGTAATTTTCCTCCGTCACTTTGAAGGAGCAGGAGCATTAAATATTACCAAGATTCCTCAAAACTTTTTTTCCTTTCTTTAAGCATTGCTGAGCGATGGCGGTGGCGATCACGATAACCTTTATCGCGCTCACATCAGCACGATATTGCGATACATTTAGTGACGCGCAAATTGTCAAATAAACATAACAAAAAACTGAGAAAAAATCAGTAGCAGATAAATCTAGGCATAATTAATCGGCAGGGACGGCAATTTTATCCGTAAATTGTTTGCTTTTTTGTGTTTTGTATTCTTTGCGTAAAAAATTTGGATTTTTTTTAAATTTTATTAATCTGCTGTAATGTTCTAAGTTACTGTTCATTTGAATTTTGTTAATATTTTCACAAAACAATTCAAATATTGTGTGATACTGCGATCAAAATGGTGCTTGCTGCGTTCAGTTCAGCAGTGGAACGTGGTCCACATATCGCATAGATGTGAAGTCGGTTTCACAATGCGACGAGGAAACGAGGCGTGAACGTGACGAGAACTCGTCGTAGCTGTCAAACCAATTTCAAGCAATGAGAATATACCAGAGCATTCACAATAAAGCGTTTCTCGTCGTGCCGTCACGCCATGAGTTCGAAAAATTGAAAAAAAGACGCGACGAGACGACGATTTTCATTTTGACAACTGAGAACAGGACACCGAGCGTATCTGTATTTGTATTTATATTTATTAATTGTGTAGATAAATAAATAAAATACCAAAAATGGCGTTTTTATTTTGCGACTAATTAAATTTGTCTTTATTAACATTCCCACCGCCTTCTTCTGCTCACTTTTGGTCTTTTTTTGCCTTTTGCTTTTTTGTAAACAAACACTCCTAAAAGTACTAAAAGCATTTTTTTAACATTTTCATTTTCCTTTTTTTTTCAAATTTTGTATTTCATTTCCCAAATTCACTGACAAACACAAATAATTCTACGCTGTTGGTGTGAAGAACTCGCTGCATTGTGAATTGGGGAACGATTTTATAACGAGAAAAAGATGAAAGCTTTTCTCGTCACGCTGACGTCTCGTTTTCTCGTCGCATTGTGAAACAGCCTTTAGCCTTCTTATAGCTGTATTTTATTTTCCCCCAGATCTGATCCGGATTGGATTTGGAAACATTAATACAAGTAATACAAAAACAACACAAGATCCAGGTCTGCTTCTAGATTTGGATTTCGAAATCCATTTTTTGAACACTTCCCTAGCAATATTTTAATTTTATAGGTTGGTACCACTGCTGAGATTTACAGAAAAAACTCAATAAAATTAAAAATTCTCGAAATCAAACAAATGTCGCCATCACTCCAATTTTTTTTTATGAGTTTTTCTTCATTCAATAGAGACGACGCGTGGCGAGGCACGGAAAAAATACATAAAAAGTATTAACTTAATGAAAATTAAACTAACAAAATAAAACTGTTCCATTTTAAACATTCAATACCAAATATTATTTCAAATATTATTTGTGAAAATTTTCCTTCTGTCAATTTTGTTGTGCAAATAAAGCCAACTGTGAGAAATAAATAAATTTGTGATCCAGTTTGTTTTATTATCATGATCTGATCCGGATTAGATCTGGGGGAAAATAAAATGCAGCTATTGATTCATATGAGCGGCATCCACATTGTTATCGCGATCGCCACCGCCATCGCTTAGGTTTGCGCAATGCTTTCTTATTTGATTTACTGCGACAAAAATTAAGCAACGAATCTAAAAAAAGCCTTTGCTGTCAAAAACTGAGGAATTTTCGTGAAGAATTGTGTTTATATTTCTGAGAATACGGATTTCTCCGAGATTTCTGAAATATAAACTGGCCAAATAAAAGAAGCTGACAGATCGGGTGTTAAGTTTTTTGAGCTGTTGCAAGCCAATTACATAGTCCCCTTTCACACGAAGATACTAGTTGCTGGTGATTTTTTTGACGTTTTCTTTAAATCTCCTTAACAGTCTCCTGTACCTTTCACACGCAGATACAAAGTTGGAGGAGACTTGCTGTATTTTCCTTTTAAACTACCTTGGTTGAACGCACACAAACGTAGTGTGAAGAGAAACGTCAAAAAAGTTTCCTGAATTTGTTGACCGGGGAGATTTCATTTCCCCCTCTTTCTTCCTGCCCTTCTCGCCTATGAACTATTTGTTGCCGGCAACTCAGTTGCCCTGTGTGAAAGGGGACATAATTTATTAACAGAAAGTTGTTGTTCCACGCACGAAATATTTGATTGAACTTATTGGAAAACTCATAAAACTTAAATAAAACTGCAAAATGTCCATCAAATTATATAAGTGAATTTTTTTTTTTTTCACTTTGACAGCTGAAGCCAATCATTGACAATAAATGAATTTTTCGTGAATGAGTTCATTTGCCAACCGTAACTGGCTGAACAGAATAGAATGACGGAACTGAAGACGCAGACGGAACTGGAAGAGCTGTCAAAAAGTGTCGTACGTTATTTTTTTACCTGCCCACAATGCAGCTGTACAGCTTTGAAAGTATTTTGAAGAAAAACAAAAGAATATTCTTGTGTACAAGCTCAGAATTCACATTTTTTGTTTCCAATAATTTTCCTTTTAATAAATATTTTTTTTCCCGATACAAATAACCACAATATTTTTTTCCGACCCAAAAAGTTGTTTTTTTTTTCTTCATACAAATTGAAACGTCAAAAGTGCCGTACGTCAAAAGTTAAAAGTTGGTGAACTCTTCCGTCTGCGTCTGCAGTTCCGTATGCGTCTACGTTCCGTTGTGTTCGCAACATTGAATTTGCGTGTATTCAATATTTTGACAGCTATTCCGGCTCCGTCTCCGTTTCCGTCTGCGTCACCATTCTGTTCAGCCAGTAATACGAAACTTCACAACGTTCGTCAAACCGTTCGACTGCAAGCGAATGTTCGGATTGCGAATGATAATAAGACCCGTAGGTTGTTCATAAAAGTTGGGCAGAGTTCCAAAATGTAGAAAATTTTTTGATGCAGAAGTAGTGCCTAAATTTTTCATACTCATCAGCAACGCAAACTTGATGCTTTGTAGAAATTTACATTGCATAAGTCTGACGTTTCGGAATGCAAAAAACAAAATTTAAATCGAAGCAGCTAAAACGTTTTTGGATGCGCAGTTTGCGCAGTAAATGCGCGTCTGATGAATTTTGGAACTCAGCCTTGCTTTAAAAACTCCCAGTCACTGCTCATTTATCTGTAACTTTTTTTTATTGATTTTATAAATTCTTTAAACAAAATTGTATTTCATTTTGAGGGGTCTTTAAAATGAGTATTGTTTGGAGGGGCAAAGAATTTTTTTCTAAATTTACCATCTATTTACGAAAATTCTGCCATTCACCAGGGTAGTCTGTAATACAGATAAAATTAGAATAGAATAATAACTATATCCATTCACAGACAACATCTGCTTGACGCGGAAGTATGTATACATAGGTTCACAATGAACTTTTGACTCACTTTAGTGTGGACTTTTAAATTACCGAAAATCCCGAATTAAGTGGGTCAATAATTAGATTATAAGTCCACAATTGCTTTGGCAAATTCTTTAAAATTATTTTGTATAAATATTCAAGAATTTATTGTTAAAAATTCAAATTTCCTTTTTGTTTGAATAAATTAATTTTGAAAATTTGAATGATTTTTTTCGATAAAAAAAACTAAAATATTTTTTTCAAAGGTTTTCTAAGTAAAATGCAAACAAGCTTAGAGCAGAAATAATTAACTGTACAAATTTTCATTATTAACTTCCCATTGGAAATTATTGCAATCGGTCCGATTTGTGAAATTGAAAAATTTTGGCCTTTCTCAACATTTCGAGGTCTCTGGAGTCGGATTACATTGTTTTTATAGAGATGTCTTTGTACCATGTATGTACGTTCGTACATTCGGAAGTTTTTTTTTGACGACGATATCTCGGGAATGCATAGAGATATCGACTTCAAATAAATTTTATTTTATAGATAATGAAAACATTACGTGTAGAAAAGATTTTCAGAAATATTAAATTAGCGGTTTTTTTATTACAGTAATTTTAAAAATGTTGTAAAATGCCTTAATTTTCGAATATCTCTAGAACAAATAATGCTATCGACTTCGCCCCAGTTTCATTCTATACACAATGACGTAGGGAAAAATTGGTAATACTTAAAAAAAAAATCAACCCACAGTTTTTTTTATTAAAAAAAACTTTAAAAATTGTTTAAAAAAATATCAAATATCTTGAGAACATATGTACAAAGATATTAACTTTGGGTTAATTTTATTTAATACACAAAGCTATAGTTGATAATCGGTAGAGTTTGTAAAAAAAATTCAATTAACCTTTTTTTTTCTAGGTAAAAAACTGCTAAAAATTGTTACAAAATGTTTTTCGGCTCGAATATCTCGAGAACAACCAATGATATCAACTCCCGGATAATTTTAGTCTACACAAAATACTATAATTAGTAATTGATAATGTTTTAAAAAAAATCAATTGACGGTTTTTTTTTTGGCCAAAAAAACTGCAAACAAAATTCTAAAAATTGATAAAAAATGTTTTTTGGCTCGAATATCTCAAAAATAACCAATCAATTCCGAAATAATTTTAATCTAGACACAATAATATAATTAGTAACTGAAAGGTTTGTAAAAAAAAAATTAATTGATGGGTTTTTTCTAGGCCAAAAAAACTGCAAAAGAAATTGCTAACAATTGGTGAAATTTTTCTTGTCGCATATATTTAAAGCAAACAGCCTTTCCTTGATTGCACAACTGATAAGTTTTTCGAAGATTTCGAACTGGTAACTGGTAATTTCTTATAAAAAATAACATCGGGTGTCGAGTTTCAAAGGGAACCAATGGGAAATTATAAGTGTGGGTCAAACCCAGCCTCTTTTTAATTCTGTTTTTGATTGCCTTTTAATTTCTTACTTCTTTTTCTAGTATCGATTTCATATATTTGAAAAACGCTTAGGGCAAAGCCCTCGTTTGGAGGGGGGGGGGGGCAAAACCCCCCTAGCCCCTACTTTGCTATGGCACTGTACCTACAATAACTGCAAACGTATGACTTTCACCACGATTATATAGACTTTGTATTATTAAAAAAATATTCGCAGAATAAAATTATCTAGCAAACGGAGTTAAAAGCTGAACGTAGCTAACTTCATAAAATGTTCATGTATAGTTTAGCAGATATGTATGATAATTAAATTCTCAGGTCTGTTTCACAATAAAATCGGAGAGCTCTGATAATATCAGGTGTGTGCTCTGCGCAGTGCTAAAAAATAAAAATGCCTTATAGTAATCTTTTCCCAATAGGTAGATAATGTTTCGAAGGAAAAATACTGCCTTCGATAAATAGCCCAAACGGCTGAATGTGATTTGGTAGGCCAACAGCCGAATCCGAACGGCTAGGTAAGATGCACGTATTCATGACAAGAGTTACTCTTGGAGTATTTATTGTTAATTCTTCCCAAAAGGCAGCAACATAAAACATTTTTTGTTATTACGTAGGCTGGGAATCGAACCCAAACCTCTGGTATTATATCCCATCGTACGCCACGGGATACGATATGTCTACATTCATAATATAGTGTTCATTATTGTTTGTTTTAATTACGTATACGCCCTAGTGAACCAAATGTGTATGAAATAGCGGATGAACTGGCCAAAACCGGATCTTCTCTTGATCCGAGCCAAATTGAATCCTCTGTACTCATGCCACTCGTACAAGAAAAAAGTAGAATACGCCAGAGTTTCCTAAAGGCCGCCAACGACAGATGGTCAGCAATTGATACTTGTCGGGTTTCGAGGAACCTATGGCCGGATATCTCTAAGAAAAAAACAGACTACCTTCGTACGCTAAGTAGACCTCAACTGTCGCTCTTGGTTGGAATCCTAACGGGTCACAACTTAATGGGAACCCATATATGAGCAGAATGAGTATAGCCACATCTGACTTATGCAGAGGTTGTTATGATGGAGAGGCGGAAGAGGGCTCTTATCACTTCCTTTATGTAAACCAGAACCAGGAAGACAGCCCTCGGAGAATACTTCTTCGATGAATTGGGCGACATCTCGTGTTTGCCACTGAAAAGCATCATAAAATTTATCCAGAATTCAAGATGGTTCAGGGAGGCACCCCACACCTAACCCTTTCCTTTCCTCACCAGTCCTTATTCATTCCCTACCCATATCCTGCGGAGCACAATCCACTGAGATCCGAGTGAGATGACGTGGCTTGCCGTATCATAACCCCTTAAAACCTAAATGAATAATATTATGTAATATGAACATTTATTTTTTTTTTCTCATTAATATCGGAATTTTAAATATTTTCTTTTCAGAAAACCATTCATTTCCAAGACTTGTAGAATTTGCAAGTGAATATGTCTTCAAGCATTTTCAAGAAGTTTCTAGAGGCGAAGAGTTTTTATTGATTTCATTTGACGAGGTAATTTTTTGTAGAATTAATATATGTAATTATCTAATAATATACAGGGTGTCAGCTAATTCGTGCACTATATTTTTTTGGGGGATATTTTCTGGGATCATTCTAAAAAAAAAAAATTAGGGGATGGGGGCAATTTCTGAAAATGGAAAAATTAAATGATGTGTTATACATAGATTTCTTGAAGGCCAATATTGTTATATATATTCTTTCAAAAAAAAAAAAAGGGTTTTTAATTTTTTTTGCGTCATGAACATAACAAAACAAACAAGCAATACAATAAATAAAAAAGAATATAGTAGAATATTAGCCTTCAAAAAAGCTATAGGTAAAACATTATATACATACATACATATGTGCTTTACTCTTGGTCCTCGCATCACAAGTATTTTTAAAGGTTTTGGTTTTATTTCACTTTTTAATTGCTTTACAAGGCAAGTACCTATAGGTTCCCTAAAAACCGACGTTGTAATCACTACGATGATGGAGAATTTTTGTTACAGTAGTTGTAAATATTTTTAAAAATATTGGCGCAAAATTGTAAAAAGCCTAATGTTAGGATAATAGTATGATACTACTTACCAATTTTTTAACTTTAAAGCTCTTTACTAAAATGTTCTTAGTTTTAAACATTTTTTAACTAGTTCAATACTAAACAGATTTCCTTAATAAAATCCAGCTGAACACGCCTAAAATAGTGACAGATCACATCATTTTAATATTTGTAACTGTCAAAATGGTAGTAGCCGTGGCGTGATGGTTAGTGCGATGGACTGTCATGCCGGAGGTCTAAGGTTCGATCCCCAGCCTCGCCACCTATTTATTTAAAAGAAAAAACGGCTACTACCTCTTGCGAGGAATTGACAAATCCTCCAAGAGTATCTCCTGTCACAGAAAAGTGCCACTCGTTAGCCGTTCGAATTCGGCAATAAACTGTAGGTCCCCTCCATTCCTGCAGACACGCACACAGGAATGGTTGAGAGTTGTAAGTCACTAGGCCCTAGTTCTTCATGAGCTGTTGTGCCATCAAATTTAATTATTTATTTTAACTGTCAAAATGACATTTGGAGTTTGTATGATACTAAAAAGATAAACCAGCCATTTGGATACTAAGGTTAAAATGTTAAAAAGATAATACGATTCTAACTCGTTTAAAATTTGGAAAATCCTCTTTTTAACCTAGCATCATACGAAGTCTTAAATTTTGCGCCACTGTTTTTAAATAACATACCTATACACGGAAATTAACAAACTGACAGATCGCTCTTCCGGGTGATGATTTTTTTTTTTTTTTTGATTTTTTGTTTTGTACTTTTTCTAAATCGTATAAAACTTATGTAAAACTTTAAAAATATCCCCACCAATTATGTTTATACAAATATTTCTTTTCACTTTGACGTCTATAGTAGCCAATCATTGACAATAAATGAATTTTCGGCGTATGAATTCATTCGCCAACCTTAATAATGATCATTGAAATAATAAAAGTCATTTCATGAGAAAGGTTGGGCGTAAATGAAATTTTTTTTCTGTCCAGATATATCTTTTTAATTAAGTTATAAGAATTAATTTGGCATCAAATCATCTTTAAATAAATCATTAAAATTTTCAATGATGAGCTAATGAAAGCTATAACTTGCGCCTAATAATGTCCTTAATTAAATTTTGGATATGTTATTTGATATGGTTGGTAGATGAAAAATACATATTTCCACTACCACGCCCCCTCCGCCCCCTTCACAATCCTGAAAAATCCGCTCAAAATTGGCTCTCTTTTTAGTTTTTTGCCCATAACTTCTTTCTGGTGTACTTTTTGGCAAAAAAAGTTATGTGGCAACTTGTAGAAAACAAAATTTCCTACAAACATGGTCTCTGTAGTTTTTTTGTACAACCAATACCAACAAAGCTATGAAGCTACCAAAAAAGGCTAAAATTTCATATTTTGTGAAATTTTCAGTTTCTTCCCACTTCGCTAAGTCACTAACGAGTGACTTTAGAGAAAAAGTAACAAATCTTGTAGAGAATTTTATACCCTACAAATTTCATGTAGACTATTTTATTTGGCCTAATGGTAAATTTAACTGAAATTCGGTTAAGTGGTCGGTTGAAGTGAGGAATACACAATAAAACCTTTGTAACGATTTGTGTTGTGCCAACATTGGGCCAGTCCTTGTATGTTCCGAACACACTTATACAACCAGGTATTCCGACCAGGCCAGCACATGCAGGTTTTTGTCTAGAATCAGGGCAACCGTTGTGTTGCGTTGTTGGTGATATAACCACAAACGATGCAATCGATTTATAGATTACAAGCAATTCTATCAAACTGTTGGTACAGTCGTACTACCCGTTTCAGTTTCAAGTCCCTTATTTTCATTTTCCAATAATTATTTCTTTAAAAAGTTTTAAAAGTAAAGTTAAGTTTTTCCAACTTTTGTATATGTTTAAACCTGGATTTTTTATTTTATTTTAAAGTTCAGTAAAATTCTGGAAAATCCAGAACTTTACATTTACGATGAGGAAGCGCTTTTACGCAGGATAATTAAGTGGATTGATCATAATCCAGCCGAACGCCAACAATACCTTAATCAACTCGTTAGCAAGCTTCATCCAGCTTGTGTGAGTAACGAAGTTGTCCAATCGATAAATATGCTTTGCGATGATAAAGATTGTCGTGACTGGATAGATAGTGTATATCAGTGCATTGGTAAATTGCAGTGGAATATTTTTGTGCTCGATAAAATGGGTCGTCAACCAGATTTCGGCAAATACGATATGACCACAAGCTGTATGATACCACTTAGCCCATTTCCATTGGAAGCGTTTGCACTTAGCTTCGCGGCCCAGAAACATTTTTTGTATGTCCAAGGTGGTTGTGTTGGCCGAAGTCGACGAACGTGCTTCTATTATAACGTTTATAAAAATAAATGGTTTAGCATGTCACCTATGAGGGAACAGCGCTCACACCATCGATCGCTGATTTTGGATAATTTCTTATATGCCATGGGCGGAAATGGTTCAAAATGTACACTCAGAACGGTAGAATGCATGGATTTGGAAACAGGAACAACAATGCTTATTGAACCGATGTTATCGCAGAGGAGCTCTATGGGAGCTGTTGTCTGTGGTATGATTTTGTTTCAATTTTCAATTCAGAAAACAAATGAAATAATTTTAAACCATTTTTTTTTTTTTTTACAGAACGAAGTTTGTATGTGATGGGTGGTGAAACGGATCAAAAAAGTTTGAGTTCTGTGGAAATGTTCGATCCCAGAGTTGGTATTTGGCAAAGCATGCCAAGACTTAACATAGTCAATAGTTATTGCACTAGTGCCACAACAGATAACTATATATATTGCTGTGAAGGACTAGGAAGTTCGATGGAACGATTTGATTTGCGAACTCGCGAATGGGAAACTATTGAATTTACATCCGATAGGTAAGTTCAAAACAAAAAAAAAATAAAAATGTGGTAGCGCAAGGTAAATGAAAGAAAACCCAAAAGTTTTCTTGAGGATGAGTTCTCGATCCAAAGTGATTTTACAGAATTTTGATCCCACCTTAAAGGGTAGGATATTTCCGCAACCAAACCGTTTGCCGGCTTTCAATGTTTGTTAAATATCGTCGCTTCAGTTCCTGAGAATAGCGATTTGTTTTTATTTTGATTTAATTTTATCTTTAAAATGTTTCGGATCTGATGATGATGATCTTAAGCCCTAAGTGACTAAAGAAAATTCAGTTTATAATATTTTGTGTATAAAGGTACTGTTTAGGAGCAGAGCACCTAAACTTTTTGGCACAAAGCACATTTATATAAACCCTCTTAATGATGATAAACTATTATTGTCATAAAGTGGCATTTCTCTGGTCTCACCCTCTTTACAAACCCACAGCTGAACATGGAAAATCTCATAAACCTGGAAAAACAAATATTACTTAACCGTAAGACAAAAAAGTAAGTCCTAAAATTCTGTATCTCTGTTTTCGGTTGAGAATTAAAAAGACAGCCCTTAGAAAATACTTTTTCGAAGAACTGGGACCGTATTACGAATAACGAAACGTAAGGCAAATTAAATGATACCCAAAAAAAAGACGAAAGTCATGACATAGACCCATTATCATTTACGAAAATGGATGCGTGAACATATTATTTTTAAATAAGCAGTCGGTCGTAAAAAATAAACGAATATCGTTTAAAAAAAAAAACGACCATCGTAAAATGTAATCGCAACTTAACGATAACGATGGATTTTGAACGATAATATTGTTATTCGGAATACGGGCCCTGGGCGATGTGTCGTTTTTGCCACTAAGAAACATTCTAAAATTCTTTCAGAATTCAAAATGGTTCATGGATCCATTTAGTTGAGATCTCATTGAAATAATGTCGCTTGTCGTATTATTGCCCTTTCTAATCTAATAACCTTTTATTATTACTTAATTTTTTTTCTATGTATTTGCTCTTTCGTTTTAGGGAATTCTTCGAAATATTTTCCATTGAGAACGATATATACAGCATTTCAAGCGAAGAGATAACTCGTTACTATCCAGGTGGCAATCGCTGGGAGAATATATTCTATTATCCTTTTACACGTGAATGGGACACGGCAATTGCAATGGAACTTGTTAACGAAAACTCGGTTTTATTTTAAAAAAAAGAAAGCCAAACATTCGATGGACAATAAACAACAAAAACAAAAATCTCAATTCAATAACATTTTTATTTGTTAATTAAAAAAAAATAAAACTAAAAATTTGTTATGTAAATAAGATGTTGATATATGTATGTATGTAGGTATGTGAATGTGTTTGTATGAATAAAATTTAAAATATCTGAATAATTTATGTGTGGTGTTTTATTTTTTTTTGTTTTGTTACTTTTCTTTGTTTATATATTAAATCAATTCAAAAATATGTTTTTTTTTTGTTTGTTTGTTTGTATAATATTTATGTATGTGTATTGTATTTTTATAATATAAATAACAGCTAAAACTATAATAACAATTATTTAAATGGAAGAAAGATACAATTCCAAAGTTTGTCTGTTTTTTTTTTTTGGTTTTTAAATGAATTTTGGACACAATATACATCTGAAACATATTGCCACATAAAAGAAGTATATTTTCAATGAGAAACTTGGTCATAAATTTGTATTTGTTTGTTTGAAAATCCTGTTTAACCGATCTCATAAATTCATTATAACATTTATGTATATATTTATAATATTATATTTTAATTTAATACAATTTACAATTATTATTTTGCTTTAAAACTAATCCATTAGAATCCATAACAACAATTATTGTATTTTTTTTTAAATATATGTATAAATAGACTAACACACGCAAGATATATTTATAAAACTAAAGAAAAATGAAATAGAGATTAAATTTATACACAACTGAACTTGATTCCATCGTCACTGGAATAACAGTTCTGGCAATGAAGCTTGTGATTTCGAACGCGAACATCGGTACCATTACGTCCATCGCTGAGTTGTAAATGACACACACAGCATTTGAAACAATTTATGTGGTAGAATAGTCCCAGAGATTCGATAATCATTGCAGCTCCACGTCCTTAAACGAAATACATATAAATTGCATTTTTTTTTTTTTTAATAAATTGCTTGAGAAGAATTATTTTTATTAAATTAAAATATGTTATATGAAAAATTACATTTAAACCCAGACGATATATTTAATTGTACTATGGGATTTCTTACAAACGGCATCATCATTTTCTGAGCAGCATGCAGAGATAAAACCAAATTTTAGATTTTCATAACTTTTTTTTTATTTTATTTTTATTTTTGATTTAAGGTCCATTTGCACATGTGAATAGAAAATTATTAAAAAATCTAAATAAGTCGACAAAATTATGCATTGAAAGCAATGACACAATGTTCGTGGAGTTTTTTACTTCTAACAGTTATGATTTCCAAGCACATTGGGCATTGCTTATCAAATTTTAATTTAAAGGAATGCTCAAAAACGTATGGGCAAAAAACCAAGAGTCTTTTTTAATAAAAAATATGTCGATTGAAGGGTATAAATTGTAATTAACAAATATGAAATTATTCTCTTTAAAAGTTATCGCCCATACTGGCTATGAAGATTTTAAATTCTTAAAAACTAACGGCTATATTATTGACTTTCTTCAAAGCTAGTTTTACTGAGTTCTATAGGGGTTTCAAAATTTAAGTTTCTCAAAAAAAAATTATTGATTTGATTTAGATGTCAAACTATGTATGAATATTTTGATTTAGACGTAAAACTAATAAAAATTTGTGACAAAATCAAAACTCGAAACCGCTATAAATCTAGTTTTTCGGTAAAACTGGTTTTGAAGAAAGTCAAGAATAAGTGTTTGTAAGTGTTTTTGGAAGGCTATGAGGCTTGAAGGGGACATTTAATTGGTCATAAGAAATAAGAATCAAATGGTCCACAAAAATATCTGCCGTGAAAGGGTTTTTTTTTTTCAAGGGAGGTAAAACTACTAAAAATAACCCCTCCCGTTGATGAAAATTTTAACGGGCTTATTTAATTTTTGGTTCTGATGAAAAATTAAAAAAATTTTTTACCACCTTTCATCAATGTACCAGTTTTGGGAGAGGTTTTTTCTAGTAATAGTTCGACTGTTTTCTCCCGGCTCAAGCTAGTCAAATTTCTCACAAACATGGCCAAAATTATTTTTTTTGTTTTTTTTTTGGTCTACTATTACATAAATTCGTCGAAAATATCTTTTTTTGGTAAATACACTGGCGCAAAATTTTAGACGAATTAGTATAAAGTTAAAGCATTTTTAGTATGATGCTAGGTTAAAAACAGGCTTTTCCAAATTTTAAATGAGTTAGCATCGTATTATCTTTTTAACATTATTTTACTAGAGTTAAAATCGCTTAATGCCTATTTTATCTTTTTAGTATATCATACTAAATCTAAGTGTCACTTTGGCAGCTACAATTGCAAAAATGCGTTGAACTGTCACTGTTTTAGGCGTGTTCAGATAGCAAAATAGGTTTAGTATGATACTATTTAGAAAATATGTTTAAAACTAAGAATATTTTAGTAAAGAGTTTTAAAGTTAGACAATTGTTAAGTATTATCATGCTAATACCTTAGTATCAGGCTGTTTAAAATTTTGCGCTACTATTTTTAATAAATTTTGTTAAAATACAAAAGTAAGTAAATTCAATTAAAAAAATTAGTTATTTTCAATTTTCTCAAAAATTAAAAGACATAGGACCATTTAGCCTTCTATTAAAAAATAATAAAGCATTTAATACTTGAAACCAAAATAGTACTTTTTATCAATTAAATTTTGGAAAAAAAGTTAAAAGTTTATGGGACACACTTTTATTTTTAGTATTCCTATAATATCTTGAAATTCAATTTTCTTTAAAAGTCGCAAAAATTCGCAATGGTTGACTCTTAATTGACTCTTAATTTGAATACTTCAAGGTAAATTAAGAGCTCGGCAATGAACAGAACAGTATGATTTTTTACCAAGTCCCAAAAGTTATTTTTTGGACAAATAAAAAATCTGCCCTATAATTGAAATATCTCAAAAAAAAAAAAAAACTATCACAATTATTCTACTTAACACTAGCAACACATTTCATAATAATTTTTTTTTTTTTTTTGATTACGAACAAAATATAAGAAATAAAAACGAAGTAAAGCCTCTTGTAATCGTTACCAAAATTGGTACTGCACTTGCTCTCTAAAAGCTCCCACTTTGGACGTATTAACCGACGAAATAGTTGCACTACGAAAGCGATATCAATGAGAAACTAAGCTCATGTTAATTTTAAATAACTTTGCATAAAAAAAAATAAATCGATTTTTATTTTTTTTTATAGTTTTGGCCATGCTTTAAAAAAAAAAACCTTTCACGACATATGTATATATTTTTATATTCTTATGACAAATTGAACGTGTGTTCCAAGTTATATTACTATGGGTACAGTTATTGCTGGATGGAAAGAAAATTCGGTAATATTTTTTATAAAAACGTTATACGGTTAAATCGTGTTCGGGCATACAAAAAATACTTAAAAGTCATGCATCATTATGCTTATATTATGCGATTATGCAAAAGAACTAATACAGGAATTTCAGTAGGCTTCCGATATCCTATACAATGTGAAATTCTGCGTCGAGACCAATCTTGAGAAATTTTTAAAATATTATTTTTACTGTAATTTTTTAACTAACTTAACCCCTTGTCCGTCAAGGCGGCTTTTCGCTCCTAAAAAACGGAAGAAAAAACGACATAACTCAACAAATGAAATTCTTGAGCTAACATTGGAATTATGTAAAGAAAAGAAACACTATCACACACACAGATTAATAAAAATTCAAATTTTTGTATCCTATTTTGAAAAATGAGATTTGTTGAGTTCTGTCGTTTTTCTTCCGAACCGACGAAATGTTTATAAAAAAAATGCCTATAGGTACAACTAAAATCAACCAAAAATTAAGAGTAGCTGCATTTTTAAGTCAAAAGCGTAAATATTGGAGAAGTCCATATATACACGGTCAGCCTAAACCACTGATCTCTATAATACACTGGATAGCGCATCCATACAAGAAAGTTGATGCCATTTGAGAATTGTTATAATGTTGAGTTGCCTATTTTTTTTGTATAACGGTATAACTGTATAACATAATGAAATGCAATTTTTTTTACAAAACTGCAACTAAAATATTTTAAATTCATTTTTACAATTATTTTAAATTACAAAAAATCAAATTTACAAAGAAGAGATGGTTCTTTTGCTTTATTTTCTTAAAAATTCCACTTTGGTTTTTAACCCTCTTCGGTTGTAGTAGAATTTTTGAGATCTCAGCAACTTGAACTGGCCTTCTCAGCCTCACTGAACATACCTAAAGTGTTGAGTTGCCTCACTGAACATACCTAAAGTGTTGAGTTGCCTACATACTTGTCATCTTCAATTGGAAGTAGAAAAACTGTTATACTTTGTAGGGAATCCACTATCCAGTGTATTATAGAGATCAGTGGCCTAAACCCATTCCAAAGTATTTCTAACTTCAGCTGTGTTAATAAACATTTCCATCGGACACTGAAATTGGTTGTCCAAACCTATTCTAAAGTCGGCACGTTCAATGAACAAAGTAAGGCAATTTTTTTTTTTGTTGCGAAACGAAAAGGTATGTTGAAATGAAAGATATGTCCTTTGAGCGTAGCCAAAAACTCGGCTAAATTCATTAATTCACTCGAATATGAAGTCGTATTTAGACAGCTGCTGGAATGTGATTATTAACAATGAGTTGACCAACTATTTAGACAGTGGCTAGCTGGACAACTGTTCAAGAGTGTTCTTAAGAAATCTAATTAATACGACTGGGTATTTCCAATACTTCTAGAAAATATTTCTGTTCTTATGCTTATTTATGTTTTATATTTAAATACTATATTTTCCACTGTATTTTCGCTAGCATTTCATTATCTTGTTGGAGACCAAAGATAAATATCGTTTCGATTGGGCGATGAATAGTTCTTTTCAGAAGTTTTTTTTAAAGGGTAAGTAGCTTACGTGATATTTTTAAACGAGACCTTCACATTTCTTTTAGTGCTGATGCATTTTGAATATTCTAAGAAGTTTTTCTCTTAAGTTTGCACTTTGCAGCTCCGAATGTATCAGTTTATTAAAAAATGGTGGCTGTCAGTTTTGTCGTTGGCAGATTCGGAAATTTCTCTTTTGAGAAATTGGATTGTGAAAAGAAATCAATTTTGTTTTTCAATTTGGAAGTGAAAATTACCAAAATCGGTGTTTTGACAGATAAAAAGAAATAGTTTCTTACTACTGGACTAACCCTATAAGACTATTGTCGTTTTTCATTGCAATCTGAAAAATAACCTCGCAAACTACAGAATTCATCTTTTGAATAAAACATGTTGGCATAGAAATATTTCATCTTCAAAGCATGTCAGCTTATATTCCAGTAGTATTGGTGAAGATTTTTCACACATATAGACTCTCAATTCACTGAACAAAGATAATTTCAATTTGACTCGAATACTACATATTTACATGTATGGGTGAACGCAGAAGCAGATCAAATCTACCAATTCAAAAAGATCGCATCTGTCGTCTTCAGAACTCATCCAGGACACATATTTTTGTGAATAAAACATGAAATACTGGAAAAAGTGCAAATCTTTTCGCAAAAAGATGAAATCTTTTCTACAATGAAAAACAACATATCAATCGTTGAATTTGAATTGAGTAAGATGATAATGCACCAGCCACAATTTCAACTGATGATTGAAATGAGAAAATCCCGAAAAGTCAAATTTTTAACTGGACTTAAGATATCTCTTTGAGATCCAACCATTCCTGCCTGCGTGTTTTTAAGGTACTTTGAAAAAAAAAACAATATTTTCAGTAAAACAAACCCAGATTACCCGCATAATAGTCCAACGAACTAACCATTACGCCAAGGGGTGTATTAATTATCTGGATTACAAAATTTGCTTTCTTTCAAAGTTCTTGTTTATAAATCTCCTACTCGGCTGATTTCATCGGTGTGGATTATAGGATTATCTTTATTTTTGATTATGACTTAAGAAAAAATCTACATGTGCAAACGACTTTTTTCATTTTCAGACAAAAATACAAAAACTAAACGCTTACCTAGTTCATCGCCACAATGTGAGCACTTCTTTTTACCACTCACACTTAGTATTTTGTCCTGCTGCTGCTGGTGTTGACTAACAGTCTTCTCCAATAACCGAGTCGGTGATGAATTGTGTAAAATACTTTGTGACCCAATTTGATGATTTGGTACACTAGCATGTGAATCTTCGAACCTAAAGCACACACAATGTTCATTAAAATTGGATACAAAATATGAAAAAAATTATCCACTCACCTCTTTCTTTCTCCGATTCCCTTACTTTGGACTCTTTGTGTGAGAGTTTGGATAACAGCATCTGGCAAAGGTTTGTTATCTTTACATCCGCCAGTTTGTGTATTAGGTGGCACACCAATATTATTATTATTGCTTAATCCCCTCGTCCAACCATTTGTATTTCTCAACCCACGCTGTTGTTCAATTCGCCTCTGTTCGGCTTCTTGAACTAACCAATGATTATTGTAACTAAATGTATCCGGAACGGACTTTCTTTTCTGCTGATATGACACCCATCCATTTTCTAAACTTTTATTCTCGGCAAATTCCCTCTTCGTATGCACCCAGGCGTCATTGTATTTTGGTTTTGGTGTTGCACTCAGAGCATGCAAAGCATTCCTTGTCATGTTACCGTGTGACACAACTGGCGGCATATTATGAACATTTGGTTGGGACATTCTCATTTGGATAAGCTCATCGGATATCATTTGTGAACGAGTCGGCTTCATTGGAGGCATCTGTATTAATTTAGATCCACCATGAAAATCGGCCAAATCAGACATTGACCTGCAATAGTCCGTTTCGATTTGATAGACTTGCTGATTTTGGATGTTCGCATAGATATTATTGTTACTATTATTGTTCTGATTATTATTGTTGTTAACAGTTGCATTGATATCTTGCAATGATCTACGATTATTTGACATCAATATTTTAGCGCCATGCTGTAGCTCACGCCGAGCAATATTCTCTCGTAGTATAAGATTATCACGTTGTCGCTTTAGTTCATCTTGTTCAACTTGAAGAAGTTCTCTCTCAACTCGCAAGACTTCTTCTTGTTCACGGATTTGATCTTCGATGCATTGTATTTTGGCATTGGCTTCTTCGATGCCTGGTATCATCTGATTTTGAGGAATAAGTAATCTTTGTTGTTCAGCATTGTGTTTCATTCGAGCATGAATAGCTAGAAGCTCTTCATGATGGTCAGGCTCATCTGATGAATTTGTAAATGGTTCACTACTTTGGCGGGAGTGATTCTCAGACACACCGGAGTCACGACTTTCACCTGAAATAAATAATTTTGTATTTTTTTCCATGCACTAGCTTGGTGAAAAGATGACCAAGAGTTTTATTGGACTTATAAGCCAAAAGTACATTATTTACTTTGTTCACCACTACTTTTTTGAAGTTTTCGGTTAGACCGGGGACATAGACGACACTATTATAGTAACCGATAGGACAGTCGGCCTTAATGTTACGAGGAGTTTTGTTTTGTTGTTTTTGTAAGAGGCCATGTATAATGGCGGAAGGAAACCCGTTGTCTCGCAGCATTTTCGTAATTTTGATTACGTTGGTGTTATGAAATTGTTCATCACTAATCGTGAAGACTTTGCTTATGAGATTAGAAGCTGAGTTTATGATGATGTGTTTGGCATGATTGGAATAAAAATTTATTAATCTTCCAGACGCGGTTTCTTTTTGGTGCCAGTTAAACGTGAGAAAATCGTTATGCCGATGAATCTTCACGTCCAGAAATGATATTTCGCAATTATTTTCAATCTCAATTGTGAACTGAATTTTTGGATGGAACTCGTTTAGTGAGCCAAGAACATTTTCAATTTGATCTTTATTTACTATGGCAAAAATATCATCGACATATTTTGCCGCAAACCTAGGTTTTTCTACCATTTTATCAAGACGCTCATCAAGTAAATAATCAAGAACCAGGTCAGCAATAGTGGGTGAAAGCGGATTACCCATTGGCATTCCAAAAATTTGCTTATAGATGTTGTCTTTAAATTGTAAACAATTGTTATCTTTAAGGCAAAAATCGAGAATTTCCAAGAACCTGCTTTGGCTCAACTTAGTGTTCTCACTTATTGTTTCCCACCTTTTTTTAACAATCGTTACAGCTAAATGTGTAGGAATGTTAGTAAAAAGTGAAACAACATCATATGAAACCAAAACATCATTCTTCTGAAATTTCACAAGTTTCGCCCTATCAATAAATTCAAAAGAATTTTTTACAGAGTAGCTTGATTTTGTTGTCGCGTACTGTAATATTCTTCCTACAAATTTGGAAAGTTCGTAGCATGGCAATTTCATAGACGAGGTAATGGGGCGCAGAGGTAAGTTTGGCTTGTGTATTTTCGGCAAGCCATAGATCGATGGGAGTTGTGCTGTATATGTAGTCATCTTTGCTTTTTCTCGATCGTTTATGAAATTGTTGTTGCTTAGCCACTTGACTATTTCATTATTACGTGCTTGCAGTGTTGTTGTAGGATTATTCCTCACCCGCCAGTATGTATTGCGGTCTGATAGCAGATCAATCATTTTGTTTTCATATTCTTGGCGTTCCATCGCCACAGTAACATTACCCTTATCAGCAGGTAAGATGATGATGTTTTTATGCTGCTTAAGAAATTGAATTGTTTGCTTGTTTACATTAAGCACATATTTGGCAAATTGATCATTGCGTTGGTGGCGTTGAAAAGAGTGCAACATATTACTATATTGTGCTCTGATCATCTCTTGTTCCCTCTCATCTTGTACATTACGAATAATTTCTTCGCCATCAGCTATTAATTGGAAGAGTGGAAAGGTTTTTTTGTCAATAGGTAGTGCGAATTTTTTACCCATCGACAACAACCATTTAACTTCGAGAGGAAATTGTGTGTTTGTTCTATTGTCAAACCATTTTTCATGCATTTGGCAGGGGTTGCTGCCTTCTTCAGGGGAACTTTATTACACATAAAAAACAAATAATGAATATTAAAACCATTTGGAAAATATTTAAACTAAAAACTTACGTTGAGTAAAAATTAAAAATATATATATAAATTTACATTAAGTAAAATTAAAAAATTTAAAAATAAAGTTATGCACTTCAAAATGAAGTTCAGTCTTTTTAATTTAAAAAAAAAAGTAACACAAACAAATTTATGACGTTTAGTCAGAGACAAGTGAGCAGTATACAGCGGATATGTTTTGTGTGTCGAGTTTGCGGTTCATGTTGTTGCTGTTGTTAATGATGTGCAGCGTTTCAAGCGTGTATCGTTTTGACGCGTGCCGCTCAGTCTGAAGAACTTTGACATCTTCGAAGTCTGGAGAATGGCCGCTTTCAATAATGTGACTGGCTAGTGCAGTCTTTATATAAATTTTCAAATATTTATTCAATGTAAATTTTGCTTACAAACTTTTTATCATCTTAATTAACGTAAGTTTATTGTTTTAAAGTTGCCATACTTTTGTTACCAAATTATCTGTTTTTTATTTGTAATAAAGTTCCCCTGAAGAAGGCAGCAACCCCTGCCGAAACGTCGGGAAAAGCTAATGTAAACTTTTGTTTCATTGCCACAACCACTGTGACCAAATAAGCCGAAGGAAGAACAAGATTTTCATCTTATCCACTTTTTTTTTGTTATATTCTAAATTGGTCAATAATACATCTTTGATACTTTTTTTTTGTTTAAAAATAATTTAAAAAAAAAAATCTATAACAGAATTCAAAATGTCTGCTTTCAAAAATGTGTATTTTCATCATCAATAGGTAGGAATGGTTCAACGGAAATTATTTAATCTACCTCGAAGCAGATATACAGGGTGGGGCAAAAGGTATGGACCGGTTTTGACCGGCTGGCGCTCGGCCTGTGGTTGTGGTGGGAAAAGGGGAGGGGTCTCGTTGTGGCAGTGAGAGAATCTAGTTTCCATTAGCAACCATGGTTTGGAGGGGAGAGCATCGTGGGTTTGCTGTTAGGACTTTTTTTTTCGAAAATGGCCATTTTGTTATCGCCACGCAGAGAGCCTTTCGACAGCACTTCAATTTCCCTGTTGGGGGAAACGTCCCAGGCGGTAAGGTAATTAGACGTTGGGCTAGAACATTGGAAAACACTGGTTCAACAGCAATTATATCGAACAGTCTACCAGGCGCTCAGCCCGTAGACATGCAGTTGCTTTGGGCATGTCTAGCAGATCTTTAAGGAGAATTTTGCACGAAGATTTACAGTTTCACCCATACAAAATAATGATGGTTCAAGAGCTGTTGCCCCGTGACTTCGAACATCGACGAAACTGCTGCCAACAAATGTCCCTTTGAGGGGTGACGCGGAGTGGCCTGCGCGCTCACCAGATTTGAGCATTTGTGATTTTTTTTTTGGGGTACATAAAGGAAAAAGTTTTTAAACTTCGTCCACATACCCTAGAAAAACTTAAGGACATAATCAGAGAGGAAGTTACGGAAATACCCATCGAAATGTGCAGAAGAGCGGAGGTGGTCAAAACTGTCGCAGCGAAAAATGGAAGTTCGGGGATCAAAGTATTGAAGTTGTTAACGAATAAAACTGCCTTGGAGAACGGTTATGTTGAAATCTCTAGGGAAGCCCAAAAATGCCCCAAAATGCAACTTCGAAGACGAGACGGTGATGCAATGTAGTAACGTTGAGCATGAGAACCAAAGTATCGAATTTTCCAACAGCAACAGCCAAAGCAGTAATGTGCTATGCAGCCCAAGTTTTGGGCCACAAAAGTTGAACATTAAAGCTAACAATTACTACTAGGCCAGTCGGCAGAGTTTTTTTATTGCAAAAATAATATAATCAAATTTTATGATGGGAATTATTAGATTTCTTGTTTCTGAGTATAAAAATAAAATGGCGGGACTGTAAGTGTTGTGCGTCAGCCGCCATTTTGAAAAAAAAAACGCGTTTCAGCCAATATCTCGAAAACGGCTTATGGTACACAAAATTTGTGAGCATCTTTTGTATAGAAAATTTAATTATCTTTCTTTTTTTCATAGAACATTTTTTTATAGGAGTTATACTTTCAGAGTTAGAGCTCCTTAAAGTATGCAATTTTCATTTTTTCTCTAATACATCCTTAAAGGTTGATATTATGAAAAAAAAAAAATCTGGCACAAAGTTGTACAATTTTCAACAAGTTTTGTTTATAAGTTATATTAATATAAAAACAGAATTTTCACAAACAGACCTGATTCATTTCCCCACCACCCAAAAGGTAGAGTCAATGGCGCGTTTTTTCATGTGGTGTCTGGAGCATGTTATGTATCAATGTATGTCTGTCTGTACCTCGGCCAATAGCCTAAAACACTGAAGCGATTTTCTTCAAACTTGCAGCATAAGATTTTGGGGTGATTCCGTAAAGGGAAAATCGAGATTTTTTTTAACTGAAAAAATAACGGTACTTGCCAAACAACCGTTTTGAATAAGGTTGTTTATCAAAAAAACGGCTCTTACGATAATTTTTGTGTGTACTGGTGGCATGGTTTGCATTTTGGTAAAAAAAAATATCAAAAACCGTTATTAACGGTACCTGCCATAGAATCTTTTTTTTTTTTTAGTTTCTCGTTAACGACTCAACCGATTTTGATTCAAAGGAATCTGAAGGCCCTTTCAAGTGTGAATAATACTGCATACAAATATTTACAAAAAAAAAATTGTTCGGATTTAAAAAAAAAAAGTTCAAATTTTTTTTTTTTGGAAAAATCATTTTCTTGAAATCGGGTTCATGAATTTTTTTGAAATTATGGTTTTAGTTGTATATTATTATATTCTTAAGAATGGCATACTAAATTTATTTTTTTAAAAATTTCAAGAAATTTTATACATAAAAAACTATTTTTAAAGAAAACCTTTCAAAAATTGAGATGTCGTTCTTCATTCTGAGATTAAAACATTTTAAGTACTTGTTTTATTAATTTAAAGAACGGGTTTCATGCTTTTTTCCATATTCGAATTTCCATTCTTCAATTTATTATTAAATAAATGGATAAATAATACATTATTATTAATTATGTGTTTTATATGACACTCAATCTTTAAAATTCGAAAGAAACTTTTACTACAGGAGCAAGTTCGTGCGACCAGTCGTGCATTTTATTTTCAATTTTTTTTTTTAAATTAAATAGTTTATCTATCTACCTATTAACACATTTTAAGAGAATTTAATGTGGTGCTGTAAATTCAGTTTCCGGGGCAAATACACTTACAAAAAAAAAATCTGCTTTTCAAGTATGTATTAGCAGCTAAGCCGATTTAATTATAGACACATACAAATATATATGTATGCTATGTGGGTTCATCTATTTGTTCTTACATTATAATTAATTATATAGACAGAAAACAAAAACAAAACAAAATACCCCAGATAAAATTAAATAGATTGCGATTTGATCGATAAATACCTACAATACCTATCGAACATTTTCGAATCATTTTTGCGAAGCCATTAAAATAACTTTGATAATAAAATATATCTTATCAATTTTCAAATACCATTAGAGACCTAACCAAGGTTAGTTTTGCTGAACTTATAAGTCAGCCACTTGATATATATTTTTTTTTTAATGAACGATTTTAGTTGTCGTCTTAATGTGCAATCATATGGTTTCTTTAAGTCACCTTTCACTTGTCACCTAAGTTAAATCAGTGCAGCCCATACATCTATTGCCTTCAATTAGATTTACTACACCAATTCCGCACATTATTGATTTCTCTTTGTCTGACAAAACGACTACAAAATAAAAATAAAAACAAAAAATATACTATGGAAGGGCTAAAGGTCTTTCCCAGTTCTAAATGGATTATTTAACATTCCAATTGCCACCCCCAAAACAACCCAAATAGCACACTTCCTCCCCCATACTAAATCTATGTCAGCTTACCAGCATCTGAATTGTCATAGAGACCAGCTTTTATGCACAATTGCTTATCCAAACGTCTCTCCTCCTGCAATAATTGTACCATATCTGGTGGTGGTGCAACAGTCAACTCTAGGAAACTATCATCAGATCCTTCGATACCAAGGAAGCTGGATCGTTTATTGCGAATTTCGTTCTTAATTCGCTTGGTCGAATTCATTCTCATAATTGGCGGTACTGAACCGCCATTTTCCGTCACGCCACGCGGAATAGTTTCATAAGTGTTTGTGCTACTACCACCAGCACTTCCGGTTTCGTCATCATCCGCATCATCACTATCCGCTAAATCCATAATCGGTGGCGGTGGTGGCTTCTCTTTTGGAGGTTGCAAATGCAATGGAATGCCAGCCGAAGTATATTCATCTCCTCGGGCCGTACAAAACATCTCAATATTCTCGTACAGAGGAATTGGCTTTTGCAGCTTTGGAACTTGATACAAAGGTTCACTAGACTTGGGCACCTGGTAGTACGGTTCCTCTTCCTCAGCCGCCTCATCTTCGTCATCGTTTTCGGCAATTTTTAGTGAAGAGCTACCAATATTTGAATTATATAAGATGTCTCTTTCAATAATTGACGTATTGGAGACTTTTTGAATTGTCTCCACTACAACAGCATCTGACGAGTTCGACAATGGCAGCAGAAGAGGTGGAGGTGGCAAAGTATTTATCATCCTATCATCTCGTTCTGCTCTCGCCGATGAGATATTCTCGTAGATAGGTTCACCGTCTGGAGCAATAATGGCTGTTGTTTCTACTTTACTTTGTGCTTCTATATGATTGGGACTTGATTTAACGGTGTTCTTTTCCATATCAATAATAATTGTGTCCTCTTCTAGATCAATAGCTTGCAGGGCCAATTCAAGTGCTTCGTTTATCTAAAAAAAAAAGACAATGTTGATGGAAAAAATCAATTAGTATCTGAGTATCTATAAAATTGACGAATAGTGTGAGATAAAAATATGCATGCAACTAGAACACGAACTCATGACACAAAACAAAAACAGTTTCACTCACAAACACAATTAAAAAAACAAAGTGTATTTTATAATGGTAGAACAATATTTTATTAACTATACATAAAGCGAAGAAGAACAAACAAAACGGTGTGTTGCACACTAAACGAGTGCAAAGCATCAACTAAACGTGAAAAACAAACTTTCTTTCTGCAGAGGTGGAATATATAGACGTCATTTAGTTGCTAATTTGACCATCAATAATCCCTTTTAACAGTGTACACAGGGTGTTTCGAAACAAAATCTATGACACACTTAAATATTGTAATTTTCGAAAAGCTTAAAAAGGAATGAAGTTCCGTAGAACAAAGATTTAAAAAATGTTTAGTCTAAACGCATTCTTATAAATAGTACGTAAGTACAAAAATTCGTAGTTTTCAATCAACCTGAGGGTTTGAGTGAGTTTAAAATTCTGCTATTTGTAAATTTCTGTCAGTTTTTGGCTAGAAATTCACAGATGGAAGACATTTTTTCAATATCTTACGAGCGTTCTTAGCGCTTAAGCCTAGTTTTGTACATCAATGCGAAGTGAAATTCAAATCGAAATGAAACATCAATAAATCTTGCCTCGAAAGGTTTATAAAGAAAATAAATTTTGTTTTATATTTGGTTTAGGTAAGTTCGTTGAATTATATTCACTTCGAACCAAATTTCTTCCTCCTTGTCGCTTAAATAATTGCATTTAATTTTATTGAATTGTTCACGCCTGGGAAAAAAGCTAATTTTTTGTATGAAAATATCACTTCGCTTCGATCTATAAACAAGGCTTGAGGGAGTAATACGATCTACGAGAACGAATTTGGTTTGGGAACTGAAATTCTTGAAAATTCACACAAAATCACAGTCGGCCTTACTGTGATATTTCACCTTAAAATTTTTTTATTCGTCCGGAATTTTAAAAGCTATTGTGAGTTTCGCCCGGACGAAATTTACATTTTCCGCCTTAATGTTCTCTCTTTCGCCTACTAAAACTAAGTAAAAAATTGTCAGCCGCGCATTACATTCCACTCGAAATAAATTTTCTTAACAAGTGGAGGTTTTGGAACATGAAATATTTTTTCGGAAAAAAATTTCCAGGTGGACTGGTGTTCGGGTGTGAAACTCACAATAAGGCTAAGTACGTCTTGTGAATACTGTGATTTGGTAAGATTTTGCGTTTCCCTTTCATTTTTATTTGTGTTTTAAGCCTAGTTTATAGATCGAAGCGAAGTGAAATTTTCATACAAAAAAATTGCTTTTTCCCAGGCGTGAAAAGTACAATAAAATTAAATGCAATTATTTAAGCGACAAGGACGAAAAAATTTGTTTCGAAGTAAATATAATTCAACAACGGACTTATCTAAACCAAATATAAAACAGAATTTATATTTTCTTTGTAAACCTTTCGACGCGAGATTTATTGATGTTTCATTTCGATTTGATGAATTTCACTTCGCATTCATGTATAAACTAGGCTTTATGAAGAAAAAATAAATCAAAATAGAGCAGAACAAAAAGGTTACAGCTTTATATTTTATGGGGTTAGCTTCTTGTCTGCTGTGAAGTTTCAAATTTAAAAATATTTATATCATATTTTGTTTGCAATGATTTTTGAAATGAATTTAATTAATATAAGTTCGCACTTTTTTTTATATAAAATAATATTATAATTTTAATTCTTTTGAACACAACAACATTATTAAAAAAAAATAATAATAACACACCCAGTTGAACATGCTTAAGTTTGTAAGCCAGTATCTAATTATTAATATTTTATAATTCTATAATCATACCGTCATGTACAATTTCTTATCGAGAATCTGATTATGCTCTTTTTCACATGAAATGTGTTTAAATTTATTAAATAAATGCGATAATTTATAATGAACAATGTGAGTTTTTTGCAAAAATTTTTATTTGTTTTATTAGAGCGGTGCAATTTTGATAATAAGCGTATAGGTATTATTAAAAAATTTAACAATCTCTTCCTACCATTTTTTGTTATTGCAGCCTGATAATATTTGTTTTAACTGGAAAAAAATATGAACATTGTTAAGGAACTATATGTTTTTTTTTTTTTTCTTATCGGTGGCCAATTCATTATCAGCTTCAATATCGAAGCTGTTTTTCTTGTTTTTATAGTTTTCGGGGGGAACTTTTGAACGTATGTTTCTGTTAAAGATTGTAATAACTATTTTTTTCACCGATATTGATAAGGTGATTCACTTTTGGGGTCTAAGTTCTAAGTCTAACAATAAGAGAAAATATTGATAGTTAAAAAAAAAAAAAAACAATAATAGCGATATTTGGAAGATGTACACATATTTAGTTCAGTAAAATAAGTCCCCAAAAATAAAGTCGAATTAGGCAATAAGTTCGCATTTAAGCCCAGTGCACTGCTTTTGGATACGAAACATTTTGGAATTTATTCCGAAATCATCTTCTAAATTGCACAATAATTCTTAATAATGACACAAATTAAATTTTTTTCAAATCACCTCAATTTCATCGAAATTACGTTCAAAATTCCATTTTATAACAGTTTATAAACAGTTCTCAATAAAGCGGACAAACAGAACTATCAATAATGACAGAAGAGTTTTTGCTAACTGTTTAATTTTTTGTTGTTATCTTAAAAGTATCTTGGCGTTTCGTTTCTTCAGGAAAATGAGATTTCTCAACTTCAAAAAATGAGCAAGCGAATCCAAATTTTTTTTCCTCAGAGTTTTGACAGCAAAACTGAGAAATTTTGCTGAGGAATCTTGTTCACGTAACTGAGATTGCTGAGGGCTCTGAGATCTCATTTTTCTGAAATTGCCTAATTAACTTATATTAATGTCCAAAAGTATAAAACAAAAAAAAAATAATTTAATAATAATTTTTATTTTTAGCAAATGCTTGCACAATTTTTTTGGTGTCGCAACAACAGCTCGTGGAGAACCAGGACCTAGAGACTTACAATCCTCAACCATTACAAAAACCATTACTACAAATTTTTGGCGAATCCGAATGGCTAGGAAGAGAGGCACTTTTTTTCTTTACTCTTGGAGAATTTTTCACTTCCTCGCAATAGACAGTAGCAGAGTAGCGTTAAAAAAATATTTTTTGTTTTTTGGGTGAAAGCGACTGGCATGACAGCATAACGCACTAACCATTACGCCATGGTCTTCCACCTGTTTGCTGTCAATATATGTATGTCTAAGAACTATTTCTATTCTCTTTATACGCGTGCACTTGTTTTCTTGAAGAAAAATAGAATTTTTAAAAACGCTATTATTTTTGACGCAAGCTGTCAAAACAAAATTGATTAATTTTCAGTGTAACACTTCCTTAATTTTTAAATTGGAGCCAGGTACGCTGTTCAAGCTAAACCAAATTTTATACCTACAATCGTTTGCTAAGAGCACAAATGTCAAATTTTTAATTTATTTATAAAAGAATTGCTTCGTTCAGGATTGTATCCAAAGCGATCTGGATAGCTTTGTGTTGTTGTAATCCCTTGTGAAAAAACAGCTGATGCAACAACAACTAAACGTATCTGAAAATTTTTGGATAGGTTGACACCGCCTTGGATAGGTTCTTGAACGCGAGGAATGCGTTGAGCATTATTTCGCGCGCTAAATGAAGTGAAGAGACTTTTTGAATTTAGCGCGTGAACTGCGTACTGCCTAGCTAAATATCCTCGCTAAAATTTATCCTTGGAGGAAATTTGTATGGAAGATAAATTTTAGCGCGATATGCGTACTAAGCTTGAGTTATGGAAATTGCGCAATTTCAGGCTCAGCGGGAACATATGTTCATGTACATTGTAAATATTACCATCGGATGTCTTCTTCTTAGACGAAACGGAACAACAAATACAAGAAAGCTATATAAGACTCCAGACTATTTAAATCTACAGTTAAATATTTATTATTATTGACGATTTTTCAATCATCAGTTAAACAATCAGTTGAATACCCGACACCCGACGAATAAAGTTAATTGACTCTTAAGCAATCAGATAACAAAACCAAATTTTTCAATCATGAAAAAGTAATCTACAGAATGGCTGAGTTCCAAAATGTAGAAAATGTTTTAATGCAACACAAACTTGATGCTTTGTAGAAAAATGTTACATTGCATATACATTGTCTGACGTTTCGGAATGCAAAAAAAAAATTAAATCGAAGCAGCTAAAAAATGTTTGGATGCGCAGTTTGCGCAGTAAATGCGCATCTGAATTTTGGAACTCAGTCAATATTATAATTTGAACTCCAAATTAAATTGTGTTTGTTTTTGATACATTTCAAAGGATTTTGTTTTTATTTAACGTTTATTTCAAAACAATAATAGTTCCGTCCCGAGATTTTGCTAAATGTCAAATTTTGAGGAGTGGGGATGAAATGCTCTCACAGAGAAGAAAACTGTCAAAATGTCGGGAACGGTTTGCGCACTATTTTGTACTAGTTCTAACCAATTTTTAAACGTCAAAAATATATACTCGAATAGAGTTGCCGTAGATCAACGATGAAAATTTATCAACATTGTGAAGAATCACAAACCAAAAAAATAAATTTTAACAAAAAACAAACTTATCTGCTTATATTAATATAAAAAAATATAAAAACTAAAAGATCTTTAGTTGTAAATTTATTCATGAAGCCCAAGTGTGTTTTTCTCCAAAAAACGCTACGATATATAAGAAGAACCAAATTGATAATTCTGTATTTTTTTCTTCAGAAATAGTTTTGCTAAGTTACACATATTTTACAAGAATTATTACACTAATTAAAAGATTAACAATATAATAAAAAATATGCCCATGTATCAAAACTAAAATAAAAATAAAATTAACACTTGGGCAACCCTTATTCAACATGGTTTCTGTTTTTTTTTGATTGGCATCTGACATAAGTCAACCTGACATTTGCCAACTAGTACGAAATAGCCAGAAGAAATTCCTCGAACCAAATCTGGCGGTCTGAAACTGTTTGAAACTAGGTGGGGAACGCAACTATTGAGGAAAGGTATTTTTTGACATTGCAAATATATACCTCGGTATCAGAGATGTAAAAACTTAAGTCAATTGATGACTTAAGAAAATCAACTTAGTGCCAGTTGTACAATCGTGGTTTAAGTCTTGATCTGTGGTTCAGGAATTTTAACTCGCCGATTTCGGCGGGTTAACTGTGGTTCAACGATGGTTCAAGGTTCCAATATGCACTAAAAGCCAATAACATGCCTAAACCATCGTTGAACCACAGTTAATCCGCCGAAATTGGTGAGTTAAAATTCCTGAACCACGGATCAAATATTTGTACAACTGGCCCTTAGAAGACTAATTTTATAAGGGCCAGTTTTACAAATATTTGATCCGTGGTTCAGGAATTTTAACTCACCAATTTCGGCGGATTAACTGTGGTTCAACGATGGTTCAGGCATGAATTTGGCTTTTAGTGCATATTGGAACCTTGAACCATCGTTGAACCTCAGTTAACCCACCGAAATCGGCGAGTTAAAATTCCTGAACCACGGATCAAGATTTAAACCACGATTGTACAACTGGCACTTAGTCTTTTGACTTTCAAAATGACTTTAACTTTAAATTTACAGTCAGCAGTCATGTACAATATTCTGACTTACAGGTCAATTAGGGCGGTCAATTGACTTACAGTTAATTGACTGCATTACTTTTTGACTGGTTGCAGTCTTTAAATCACTTAGGGCCAGTTGTACAAATTTACGCTGAACCGCAGATCAACTAAACTCGAGTTAAATCGTGAACCAGGTTCAACTTCGAGTGCGTTGTACAGTCGTGGTTCAGGTGAGAGTTAACTGAATTCGAGTTAAAGTCTATATACTACAAAAATTAAGTATATAATATAGCTTACGTCAATGTCAAATGTCAGTCGATTGCTCGATTTGTGAATTTATCGCACAAACATCATGAGTTATTTCACAAGGTTTGCTCAAATCATTCTTTTAAATGCCGAATTCTAATGATTATCCTCAATCGAAAAAGAAAATAATACTAAAAATAAGATTGTGACGACACAAAAATTCCAAAATGGCGGCTCGGTTGTATAAAATAAGCATACCTTGTATCTGTTTATCGTGACTGTCAAAAAAATTCAGTTTGAAGTGAGATAGCATGTAGAGGTACAAGAAACATTCTACATCAAAAATTATAATAGCCAATCACATCCTTGAACCCTGGCTGACTCTCAACTTAACCCGCCGAAATCGGCGAGTTAAATTTTTCGTGGTTCAGCGGTGAGTTAAGTCTTAAACCTCGATTGTACAACACTTCATAGCAGTTGAACTGAGTTCAAATCTTGAACCACTGCTGAACCACGACTGTACAACTGGCCCTTAGTGCCAGTTGTACAATCGTGGTTTAAATCTTGATCCGTGGTTCAGGAATTTTAACTCGACGATTTCGGTGGGTTAACTGAGGTTCAACGATGGTTCAAGGTTCCAATATGCACTAAAAGCCAATTACATGCCTGAACCATCGTTGAACCACAGTTATTCCGCCGAAATTGGTGAGTTAAAATTCCTGAACCACGGATCAAATATTTGTACAACTAGCCCTTAAAAGTCAGCAAGTCAGCTATAAGTCAGTAAGTCATTTGACTGCAGTCTTTTAACTTAAGTCAATTTATTTCTTTTTATTCTTTTTACTGCCTTAATTAAGTACTAACTGATTGCTTAACTGACTATTGAAAAATTGGCCCTTATTGTTTTATTTCAGTTATTATTAATTTATTTTTTAACTTTATGTATTTAAAATCTGTGGCAATTTAAAAACAAAAAAAAAATCATGCTTCAGAGATATATATAATTATGTTAATGCAAAAACTATAGTACAATGTTGGCTAAAATAAATTTTTAAGGGGGAAAAAATTCTATAAAAAGGAATCTTACACACCAACAAACTTTTTTTCCTTACCTTTCATTGAATTTATTTTTGTTTTTTTTTTTAATTCATTATTAATAAATTTATTAAATGCGTAAGAACCTTGATAAATAATTGAAAATGTTTGAGGTTTTCATTTTAAATAGTGTAAATATCAACAGTTATTGCCACCACATTTTAGAGCGTAGAATTAATTGTATTTTACTTCTTTTTTAAGCGGCTTCCTTTTGTTAAATTCTTTTTTTTTTTTTTTTGTAAATTATTTAAATTGCATTAAAACATTGATAGACTCTTTAAAATTGTAGTTTAAAACGTTTTTTTATATATATCTTTGTTATCTCAGAATTATTGTAATGAACACATCGTTTAAAGAACAGCAAAGTAGACAATTTGTAATATGTAGTATTATACGAGATAGAACGATTACGTACATCCAGATCATAAATTTATTTGAAATATATGAATAGAGATATTATATCCTTTGAGGAATATTTATTGTATTTTTTTTTACGTTGAGATGATTACATTAATTGAGGCTGTGTGATGAGAATTCAAAAAAAAAAGTAGAAAGAAGTTAATTTTGATATTGATGATGAAAAATGTGTTAAGTTGTTGTGAATTGTGAAGATGTAATGACATTTTGCAAAACCTATAAAGTACTTGAGAATTAGAATTTTCCGAATTATAAAAGGTTACGGAGGTATTATTTCTTGCTGAGTAAAGTTTTACAAATGAATCTAAATCTAAATCTAAAATTCTAAAGTTTATTGAAAAAAGACTGCGATTTAAACGACTATAATTTTCCGTTGCAATGACCGATGGATCAACTTATACGCAGTTAGCCGTTCAAAAAACAGAAGTTCCTCTAATAGGGTTGATTGGACATATGAACGAGTAAAGTTGGACTAAAACTGGAAGTATTTTTTAATGCCGATCATTTCTTCTATGTTGAAAGTGAGGGAAGAAATAGATCTGAAACTTCGAACGAATTCGTACGTTGCGTCATCGCACAACTTTTCACAAATAACTGAAGAAAGTTGCAACAAGAGAGCACAACAAAAGAGTTAGAATTTTCCTCTCCATTAGGCGTTTTTCTTTTTCAGCACTGAGTAGACTCTGAGGAGCGAACGGAGTAAACTCTGAGCAGGGTATGTTCAGAGCACTCCGATTTAATTATGAAACACACCTGAGCACTCAATTGTCATTTATCTGTCAAATTACATGGAAACTGTATGAAGTTGGCCGCGCTCAGTATTTTACTCCGTCTGTTTGGGTATTTTATTCTGAGCTCATGGAGCAGGCTCTGAACGAAAAAAGAAACACAAACTCTAAGCTCTGAGCGCTCTGAACTCAAAAACAAACACAAAATTTTTGTTTGACAGTTCGGGCTCAGCTCTGAATTACTCTGAACTAAAAAAGAAAAACGCCTATTGAAAAACTTGCGAATTTTTAGGTTCGTTAGTGTACTTTCTTTACTAAAAATGACAACGTATCAAGATTTTTGACAGAACACAGAAATTGACATTTTCTGTCCGAAGAAATTTCTTGGGTAAAACTTGTCAAGAGGGGGAAACAAATGTACTCTCTCGCGAGTGGGTAGAAGGGGCACCCACAACTAGTCAAAATGTGCATACAAGATTGGACTAAATCGGGTAGGAAATTGTAGTTTTATGCAGCTTAACAACTTTCAGTATTGTTCTGTCAGTTAATTTTCATTCGCTTTTTTTTTTTTGTAACTTGTTGCTTTGGAGTTGCAAATTAAATTTTCTTCACGAACAGTTCACAGACTGAAAATTATTGGAATTATTTTCAGGTACAATTGATGTCGATGAGTAAAGTAATTATGACAGTCCGGGTAAAATATTTGCATGGCATTATTTTTTCGTTTAACATATCAAACACAAGCGAAACAAAGCGTTTTTAATTTTGTGGAAGGTTTCACTCTCACTAAGGCCCATCGCCCACTAGGCAACTTTTTGTTGTTAAGAGTTGCCGGCAACAGAGACAAACAAAAGTTGCTTGCCATCGCCCACTAGGCAATTTCCGAGCAACTTTGTTGGACTAGACTTTGACTTTTGTCGCCATATTTTTTTTTTTTTTTTGTGATGACTACTTTCCCGTTGTCTGGCTATGTATAATCGTAAGCTGGTAATGCGAAATAAATCAATATTTATAATTATAAAATATTATATTATTTATTATTACAATGTGAATTATAGGTAATTGATAAGTTTTTATTTTAAAGAAAAATACCTACTCACATTGTTGAAAAAAAGGAAAGCACATTCCATTTCCAGAAATTGACCAAAATGACAAAGGATAAAAAGGAAATGCACGGCATTTTGACATCCACAATGACAAGCGGAAACGCCATTTTGACATCATATTTTTGACAGATAAAGATGCCGGCAACAAAAAGTTGCCCTGTGAGCAAGGGTAAGCAACAAAAAGTTGCCGGGAAAAAAGTTCCGCGAGCATGCGCAATGAGCGCTCTCTCATATAAGCTAATGTAATTGGATTGGGAGCAACAAAAAGTTGCTGAGGAGAGCAACAAAAAAATGCCTAGTTGGCGATGGGCCTAAGAGAATTTTCTCCTTCCTTCAAAAATTTGACAGATTTTAAACTTTGTGCTACAAAAGTAACCAAACAAACCTGCTTGCTAACGTGAAATTTTTACCAAGTTTCCCACACTTGTTTTTTTTTTCCTGTAGGTTTTGACAGAAAAGTGTGAAAATTTGCAAAAAATTTCACGTTTTTCAACAGACCAATTATTTAACTTTTATGTCGTTTTTCATTGTGAAAAGGATTCGATCATTTTGCAAAGAGATTTTCACTTTTTTCGTTTTTTTAATATTTTATTTAAATAAAAAAGTGAGCCGTCGTAGGACGCCTAACAGATGTGAAACATCTAAATTCATTTAAACTGTAGTATTTTATTATTTTAACGAAGTTAAGAAGAAATGAAATCGGAGTTCACCTTCGCACTCATTTAATTTCAAAAAGAGTCATGGCTCTTGAGTCAACGTTTATTAGCTAACTTTAATTTTTTTATTCGCTTCTTACTTTCATATTCGCAGAACTGTGATTATGGTAGTAGTTTGACAGTGTGTAATTGTATTTTGTTTACATTAAATATGTTCGCGTGAGCCTTTAATGCTGTTGGTAAACACAATACGAATTGCAGTAGAGCAAGAAAAATATACTTTTTCCAAATTGGAAACATCTTTCTCGTTCTATTTACTTGTAGAAGTGTGTGTTATATTACTTTAAATATGTGTAGCTGTCAAAATCACAGCTGATTTCTAAACAATTCTAACCAACGTCACACGTGCCATTTTAAACGAGTTTACCTGCGGCTAAAGATGTTTCAAATCAAAAAGATGAGTTCTAGAGTTCTAGTATTTTAACTTTGACAGTCAGTACATACAAAATTAAAAGGAAAATTACAATAATCTCATTGGTAAAATCTCTGGGTATGTATTTCTGGAAAAATCTTCTTAGAAAAATCGGACAATGTAAATCCAGACAGACGTAGATGCATCCCAGTTTACCATGGTGAATTAAATAATATTTTTTTTTTGTTTATATCGTAAAATTACACTGAAAACTAAATAAAATATTACTAACAATATTATTCATTTTCTTGTTTTATCAAAGTTTCCAGAATTTTGATATTTTTTTTTTTTTTTAATTTGGTCGTAAGTGGTAACCTTAGTTGGACATTTAGTTTTGCATCTAGATACTTTTTCTCAAGTACTTTAAAGGTTTAAAATATTTTTTTTTTTTTAACTTATGTATATGAAAATGACGAAAATATGGTAGATATGTATATAATAAATAAATTTGATAATGGATGATAAATAACTTCAACTCTGAGACATTTTTGGAAAACAATTTAAATTTCATTTTATTGCAAAAATCCAAAATTTAAAAAAAAAATTCAAATAATAAAAGAATAAAAAAAAAAATAATAAATAATAAAATTTCGGAAAAAGAAAACATTATAATTTACATTAAAAATACAAAATAAAATAAATATTTTATCTATAAATAATTTAACTGTAAAACATACATATAACAGTGAACTTTTAAAGCAAATAAAGCAGAACTAAAAAATCATAATACATAATGTATAACATAGTAGATAGCTAAATATAGATAACTAGGTATTAAACTAGCAAATTTATTTAATATTTTAATATGTTTTTCTTGATTGTTTTTTGTAATTTTTCTATTTTTTATAAAATAGAATTCCTGCTCAGGTGTCTATATATGTATAACCTACCTACACAGATGTTTACAGTTTAGCATCTTCTACAACAAGCTTTGAAATTTCCTCATCAAGTATTTCATCGATTTCATCTGTCAGTTTCAAATCCGAATCGGTTTGTTCGACAATTGCATCACTTGTGATTTTTTTAGTTATTTCAATATTAACACCGTTATTTGAGGTTACGGGTGATGGTATTCGAGTATCTTTAGTCGGACTACTAGTGCTCCTAGTGGCAATCACATCAGAAGGGACATAAAACATCGAATTGTCTACAGAAATTGGTTCGAACTCATCACCTTGAGGAACAGCATCTGGTTTCGATTGGAAATTTTTTTTAAGAAATTCGAAAATATTTTTCGGTTTCGAATTTTGTGCTGTTTTGGGTTTATTCTTTGGGGAGCCGGATGGCACAGGGGGAGGTGCTGTTGTGGGTACAGCAGGTGGTATTTCTGCGTCGTTGGTTGTCGTTACTTTTATTTTAGTCTCGACAACCTCTACCCGGGCTATCATAAAATTAGGTTTATCACTATTCCGAGCACCAAGAACTGGACTCAATGGTGGAGAAGTTGATATGTCCTCGCAGGTTTTCTTCAAAATATCTGCATTGGTCTTTTGAAGTGCCAATCCAGGAGTGGACGCTGTCAAAGGGGTAGCCATACAACATGACTTCTTATCGACGTCGAAACATTCAGTTCGAATAAAATTCGGATCTGGCAAATCTTTTACATCGATTTTAAGACATGGCTTTTCACAAACTGGCTTCTGTCGCGCTAACGGGTCACGTCTAGCCGCAATGGGAGAACCCATTCTATTGGCTATTTCCATTAGCGACGATTTATTCGGTCTTGGAGATTCTGGAGCAGACTTAAATATAACAGTTATATCAGAAGATGGCGAACTATCACCAGCACTCGAAATACTGTCACGTACTAGTGCCTGAGAAGGTATTACAGATTCTTGCTTCAAATTATCTTCACAATCAATGTTGATGCATGGAGTTCGAATAAAATTCGGATCAGGCAGGTCTTTTACGTCTAATTTCGAGCATGGCACTTCAACAACAGATTCCAGTCGGATGAAGCTGTCCGACGGATGGGAATTTAATTCTTTGGGAGATTTCACAAGCTGTGGCTCGTTTGTAGGGGGGTTTAGAGAACGTTCAGCTGACAAAAAGGATTGAAGAATATCTACGCAGGCGTCTAAGGGAAGTGGGCTCATTGGTTGAGTAGTATTTTTATCAAGATTTCGAGGTAAGGGTATTGGTTTCGTTACAAGAGGTTGGCTGTGGCTATCAAGGTTTTGAGATTCAATGGGTTTAGCTGAATTTTCAGTTTTAATATTGCTTGAGCCAATTTCTGATTCTTTTATTATAATTTGAGAATTCTTTTCTGGAGCTTCATTATTTGCCTTTTCTTCGACAACAATAGGCTGAGAGGTTGTTTCAAGTTCTTTAATAAAATCATTTAAAGCGGATTGTTGAAAATCTTTTGATCGGACGTTAGAATGGCTATTTCCGAGCAATCTCGGTAAAACTTCTGGTGATTTTGGCTTATTCGGCATATTTTTCGAATTGAAAATCTCTACCCTCCCATTATTTTCTGAGCTAGACACTTTTTTGAGACCTGAAGTTGCATTCGGAATTGGTATATCTATATTTTCATAAATTGGTTGTTTATGAGAATTATCAGCAATTGGAGTTGGAGTTGGAGTTCGAGCTGAGATTGGTGAAGAAGGTTGTAATTGCTGCTGGGTTTTACAATTCACCGGAGATACTACTGGGTTTTTGAATTTTCTTGAACTCTCAGGTGCTTGAGGACTTTTTTGATTAGCTGCAGACAAACTGTTTAGCTGCTGAATTTTAGAAGAAACTGAAACAAACTTCGGAGGACTTTCAGACTCATCATGGGAAGGAGTAGAAGTTATTATTGGTATTGGCGAAGAAGGTTTCGAAAGCTGTTGATTTTTTGACGTAGATTTTTGGTTTTCAAACTTTTGAGACTTACTATCAGAAACTAAAGGACTTTTTTGACAATTAGATGAAATTTTGTTCAACTCTTGAATTTTAGAAGAAACTGAATTTTTAAAATTTGAAGGATTTTGAGATTTATTTTCTAAAGGTGAGGAGTCAGTTGAAGATTTACTTTGACTGTTGTCGATATTTAAAACCACATTTAAATCAGATTCAGAAGTTGCACTGGGACCATCAGATTCACTATTCACTGGAGTTTTCTTTAAAATTTTTAGCTCCACATCTTCTTTAGGTTTGATTGAATCAAATTTGTTTAAACTACTATTTTCTTCTTGAGAAGCTATTAGACTTGAATTATTCGTAGAGATGTCAGAAGGCTTTTCAATCGATTTTTGAATATTTCCCCGCTTGGGTGTAATATTAGAACCTAAAGTTTCAAGTTCTACCTCTACTTGATTTGATTTAACACACTCTTGTATAACATCATCTTCATCATTAAATGCCAATTTAAACATTTTTAATAAATTTTGTGCATGATTAACTTCACAAACTTCATCATCATTATTATCATCATTTTTAGGGTTGACGATAACTTTACTGCTATTAAACAAAGTTTTACCAACGCCACCGCCACCACCACCACCAACAACATCATCATCATGATCATCATTAACAACAACTGGCTTATCCACCAAACTAACTACGGTTGGAGTGTTTAGATTTTTTAACTGTAAAGAACTTACACTAGAATCAAATTCTCCTTGAATATCATTATTGCTAGTTGCAGATGATGGTACCTTTTCCACACATTTAATTGGTTGAATTGATGATTTCATCGGAGCTACTGTAATATCATCGTCATCTTCTTCGTCTTCGGTTGTTGCTGGTTCTTGATCGATTTTCTCATCGGTTGTATTAATGCCACTATCATCAGATGGGGCCTTTTCAACAATGATACTATCATCTTTGCTTGTTTCTAGCTGCCTTCGGGCCATGTCTTCATTTTTGAGCATCTCTAATTGATACTCATCTACCAGGACTACAGGTTTTTTGATAACATCCTCTTTGGTAACGGCATTTTGCAAACTTGACAGTCGATCCTTGAGTGGTGGAACTGCTACCACTTCAGCAACGACTTTATTAATATTTGGCTTTGGATTAACGGAATTATGTTGTTTCAAACATTGCAAACGTTCTTTGATGCTGTATATTTCGCCAGGTAAGATTTCTGTTGTCGCTGTTGATTCATCTGTATTGGATTCACTGGGTTTCTTCTCCAAACTACAGAGGCGATCTTTAATCGATCGGACATTTGTAAATTCTGAATTTTGTAAACGTTTCTTTTCCATTTGTTCGTGGTTCTGCATGGTGGAGGTCACTTTAGCTGCTGCTGCTGCTTCTTGATTTTCAAAAAGTTCTCTCTTTTTGGATATGTCAATTTTGGGAAGATCTTCTTTTTTCACTGTAACAATAGATGATTCTGTATCGTTGTTGTGATCAATTAAATTATTTGATTTCCTATCGAAATCGGACTTTTTATAGCTGCTGGCTGCCGATGCTTTTGAAACTCGACTCTTATAATCTTCAATTGCTCCTTCGTATGTATATTCATATGGATCTGGTGATGTAATAGGAGCTGTGGATGATGTTTCATAGCCACCAAGTGATGATATTCGATCCATGTTATCTTGGCATGGCTGACAGGAATTGTTATCAATATCAAACGAGGAAAGATGCTCCACGTCAGGAGGTTCACTCTAAAAATAAATAAAAAAAAAGAGAAATAAAAATAAATATTTAATCTATGATGATGGATTTATTATACAGGTTTACATGGTTACATCACCTAGAGTTATTTCAGCATTTCAGAATTTCGTCACTTTTTTTTGAAATATCAGCGAAGAGGTTTGAAAATCATTTTAATAGATTCTTCGTCACAATTTTTAACTTTATAATAGAAAAGCTTTTGACAATAGAAGATTTCCAACATAATTTCCCAATAAGAACGGAAACAAAATATAATTTTAATGCATTTTTATTAATAATTGGAAAAGAAATGTCAATGTATAACAGTTTTGTTTATAACTATTAATGCGGTCCCACAGTGTCAGGGCATTCCACCACCATCGGTGGTCACTGTTCGGACAACCGGAGGTTTTTTTTTCAGTAAGGCGGAGCGCGTTAACGCACACCCGCTTTTAATATCTATAAACTGTTATAACCCCTATAATTTAGCATTTCTAGTCGAAATAAATAAGTACATAATTTAATTATATTACTAAAATTTAAATGCGGTTTAAATACAAACTAATTTTGTATTTTATATTAACAAGGAAAATGCGACAACTTTTGAGAGAAGGTAATTAATTTTAAAATATGTATAACAGATTCCCTTTTCAAGCATTAATTTGTGTCAATTGTAACCAAAACAACGTTCAAGATGTTGTATCAAATTCCAGGGTAGCTTTATGTCAATTTCGACAGCAAATAAGGTATTTTAAATAAACTTAAAAATAGGCCATAACACCCATTGGGGATCTAGGTTCATAAATACATAAGGTAAACGAGTGCAAATACTGCTAGTTGTATTCATCTGGTTTGCTAGCGTATGATCCTAGCAAAGTTGCCAAAAGATTAAAACAACATCATAGAATTAATATGCAAGCTATTCGCTCCCTTAAACAACGACATACTTGTAAACATAAACAGCTGTATTTAGTAGATTTCCTTAGAACACTCCTGAACAGTTATCAAGCTATCACTTAATTTAAATATTTGGACAACTTATTTTACAGTGAATTAATGAACTTGATAGACTTTTTGGCTACGTTCAAAGAACAATTCTTTCATTTCAACATAACTTTTCATTTCGGAAAAAGAAAATTGCCTTACCTTGTTCATTGAACACTCCGACTTTTTTAGAATATGTTTGGACAACCAATTTCGGTGTTTAAGTTAGGCAAGGCGCTCACTAAAGTGGTGACGAAGTGGCGGTGGCATATTTTGCAGGTGGTGTGGTGCCAGTCTGGTGCCACATATCTCGAACATGTTTAATTTTCAAGTGGCAAGTGAGTGGTGACGAAGTGAATTTTTGTTCTGTATACGAGTATGCTTGTGATTATTAACGTATAGACCGAGAACTGCTGAGCGTATTTTGCCACCACATTGCGCGTTAAATCACTTTCATATCACTTCGCCACCACTCCATCGCCAAGCCACTTGTTCACCACTCCACTGCCACTCGCTACTCCTTTACCACTTCACTTTGTCAACACTTCAGTGAGCGCCTTCCCTTAGGCAGAGCGCTCACTGAAGTGGAGACGAAGTGGAGTTGTAGTGAACTAGCGAGTGGCAGTGGAATAGTAAACATTTGGATTGTTGATGGAGTGGTGGCGAAGCGATATGAAAGTAATCTAACGCGCACTGAGGTAGCAAACTACATATGGTGCCCACTCATACTTAAGTCAATAATCAGAAGCATCTTCTAGAATTTAAAAAAAATCTACTTCGTCACCACTCGCTTGCCACTTAAAAATTATACATTTTCGATATAGGTGGCACCAGACTGGCACCACACCACCTTCAAAATATCTTGCCACCGCCACTCCATTTTGATGAGCGCATTTGTTTACATAGGTTTTATTAATTCCACATGCCACTTAGTCACCATTCTACTACCACTCGTATTTATAGAAATGTTTATAAATACGATTTTGGAGTTGGACAGCTATCTAAAGTTAGACATACTTTGGAATTTGGTTTATAAATAAGACTGAAAACTTTTGTTTTAGACTTTGACCAAAACTGCCAATTCGTCAAAATATTTGAAGGGTCCAGGGGAAAAACGGCACTAGTCCATTTTTTCCTAATTAAACTATTGATAACATTTTGTAGCTTTTTGTGAGTACTATGTAGGTATATAATGTTATTTACATACTTTTTGAAAAAAGTGGTGATTTTACAAAAAAAAACATTAAAAAGAAATGCTGTGCCGCGGAAGAACGACTCAAGTCCATAATATCCATAGACTTCATTTCAATTTTCTCAAAAAGAACAATGCAATTAAGGATATCAAAGCATCTAGCCTGTAGTGTTTGACTAAAAATTAATAGGAGCATTGAATATTAGAAACAAAAATACTATCTAATAACGTAAAATATTGAAAAAAATTAGTCTGAACACAATTTTTGATTTTTTTTTTCTAAAATTTTGAGTTTGAAAATCAATTTTTCAAAAACTATTCAGTAAAATAATTTGAATTAAAAACAGTATACAAGAATGGATTTTTGGCTTTAAAATATGGTACAACAAGCCATTGTGTTGCCGTTGGTTTTAAATAATTTTTTTTTTCATATTTCCATCTAATTTTGTCTCTTCCGCCTAAACGGGGGAAAATAGACCCCCTCTTCAATGAGGTTTTCTTCGTGTCTCGACATGCCTCTTCACCCTAGGCTTTTGTTGCATTTAATTAATACAAAACATTGTATAGTATGGCAATATAATATTTATACTAATAAATATATAGCTACAAAGGTGTCTGCCGAGGCAGATTATTTGAAATTTAACATAAGGAGAATTATTGAAGTCGGAAGAAATTGAAGAAATGTCCTAGAACCAACTTTGTATTTCTTATATACTAGGAATATTCTAGTGGACAACAGAAGACACCAATAGGGTTTTCAAATTATCAAAAAGTCATTTTTTAAAATTTTTGCATTCTATTGGGCAGCAAAATTGATTTATGTACATCTAATTTAATTTTAAGCAGTCGTCAGTTTTCAAATGTGTTTTTTTTAATTTATTACGATTGCGAAAATTGTGTTCATGTAGGAAATAATCGCTTCAAATAAATGGAAGCAGTTTTAAATAAATCGGCAACTTCCTCAAGACCTCAAGGTCATCTTTCTTTTCAAGTAGGTAAATCAAGTGGTAAACAGTTTCTTTTTTTGAAATATTGACACAAAACCGAAAAATAAATTTCAAATCGTATTTCAATCGCAACGAAAAATCAGATTTTTTAAGTTAAAATCTACCTATGGCAACCCCTATGAGAAGAACTAAGCCTCAAGAGCTTAGATAAAGAAAAATCTTTTGCTGATCCTTTATGCATTGGGCCTCTTTTTAATTTATTATCAAACTTAAAATGGTTTTACATCTTATTTTAATACTGTTTCCACCGAAGGTTTAGATTATATAAATCAATTTGGTGTTTCCACTGCACAAAAAGATTAAAAAGTAGATTTATTTTGACAGTATGCAGATGTTGTTTCACTTTTTTTTAATAGAGTTCGAGTGAGGCAGAAAGTTTGATATACGTCCCCTTTTTCCAATGAATGCATTCAGTGTGAGAAAATATAGGCCAGTTCAAGTTTTTTTTCAACTATTGGACCAATGAAGATTTAACTAGATTTGTTTCAAATCTTCGAGATTTATGGCCGATTTCATAAAGCCCTTTTAACTATTTAACAGGCTTTCAAATTTTTAAATCACGTTTTGTTCCATACAAAATACGTCATTTAAAAATTTAAAAGCCTTTTAAATCTTGATGAAATCGACCATTACGAAATAAATTTGTATGGTCTTCGGGATTGGAAGATTTAGGTAAATCTACTAAAACTAGTATCGTCCCGTGGCCAACAAAAACAGACACACTCTAGGAAGGAGAAAACTTTCAATTTCGAAAACAATTTCATAGAAAATATTGAAGGAAAAAAAAACATTTTTTTTATTTTTTTTTTTTTTTAATATGCAGTGTTTGACAGTACAAAAACAAAAATGACCCACAGTGAGTAAATGCGTGTCGCAAGTATATTCTGCACATCTCCGCAACTACGGCTTTCCAACCATATAAAATTTATCGAAATCGGTCAAATAATTTTTGAGAAAACGATACCACAAAATTTATTTAAGGCTGTTTTCTACTTAAATCTCGGTTTTGTGGATGAAGGAAACGTGGTATAAATCGTATAAATTTGTACACCATTATCTTTAAAGCTGTTCAAGAGGGTGTAAATAAGATCGAATCGAAGTACCTAATGTTACAGCTCTTTGAATTCGAAAAATTCGTGAAGAATCGAACTCGTAAATAAATAAACGTAATTAGAAGCCACAGTCGAACGGAATATTTTCAATTCCAAGATGAAGAAAATTCGAATAAGTGGAGAATAAACATCAAACTACAATTCAGAACGTATGACTCAATGGATCTCTACAATTAACCCAGCACAATTAAAGCGGAAAAGTCAAATACAAATTACAAGAGAACTCTTATTCACTAAAAAAAAAAAAAGGGAGAAAGCGAGAAGAAGCATTGATAAAACATAGGTCACTTGTGGTTGTGGGGTTCATATTTAAAGTATAATTAACACATCGATCTAGTGCCGCCCAACTGGCATTAAATTTTGTTCACTATCACTACGCAGCAATTTCCGGAAAACAGTTGGTCTTAACCAACTTTTAATTAATTGTCAAAAACACAACACTAAGTTCGCGGGTAAATTGCTGATAAGTTCTTGTAAACCTGTGCTTTTATAATTATTATTCTATCCTCACCACAATACTATGCACTTCACAATCCTCAGAGATGCTACTCTTTCCACTGGCACTGCTTGTTCCAATGCCTAGGTCGCTCAAATCATTTGCCTCATCCTCGTTGTATGATGCCAGCGATTGAAGTTTCGGACGAGTTCGACCGCGTTCACCTCTGAAAATAAATCCAAATTTTAAAAAATCAAAATTAATATTTATTTAAATAATAAAAGCTATATACAAAAAAAAAAATTATATTCGTTGTTACCGTTCCTCCATCATTTCAGAAAATGTTTTCGATTTTCGTCTCGTTCGGTCATGTTCCTCGAGCTCGAGCTTTTTCACTTCAACCACCCGTTCGATGATGTGTTCAACGCGTTTTCGTCTAGATGATTTCCAATTGTCCAAGTTCTAAAAATAAACAAAGAGATCATGAAGTGTTATTTATTTTTTTTTTGCAAATCATATTACGTAGTAAATTATTTTAAAAACTATGGGGGTTGTTGGAAAAGATATTCATCAAATGACGAGATTCAACTATTTTAGTGTGCTTTGTTTGGTTGATCTGTGTTTGTTGTTTATGTCAACACCTATTGTAGTAACTTTGATGATACAGCTGATTTCAGCACATTGGCAAACAATATAAAAAGCTTTGATGACTACAAAATTCTTGAACTTGACATGATTTGAGATTTTGCTAATATGTAAACAAGTGGCGTGCGCTTATTGTTTTATTTTGAGCACACGCAAGGTCACTTATATTTAATATCTATCTTAGAACGTTGATTCACAGCTTGTTCTTATTTACATCTTTACATATTCGTCTGAGAGAACTTTTTTTTTTTGACGTATTTTTGTTTTTTCTTAACATTTTCAAACAAATAAGAAAATTTTTTTAAATACTCTATAGGGTATTGCCGAGACAATAATTATTAAAAGTCATAAGCAAGTTCGAATTGTTTTTAAGCCGCCATCGCTCGTGGAAATTTTTTTGTAAATCCCTCTATTCTCATGCTTTCTTGAATATGAACATAAAGTATGTACATCACTGATCTCTATAATATATTCGATAGCGCATCCATACAAAAAAGTTGAAGCAAATTGAAGAATTGTTATACTGGCCACTCGTACACCAACTGTCAAAATAGATATAAAAAAATATACCAAATATAACAAATATAACAATTTTGTGTTTTCAAGATGATGTCAAGAACAAAAAAAAAAGTAGGTTGAGGTTATTTTTTTTGTGAAACAAACAAAATAAAATAGTCAGTCTCTTTTCGTTTGTTTTTGTTTTTATAATTTTTTTTTATATTTTAAACTTGTGAAAAGTGGAAACGAGATCCAGGCACACCGCAAGTTCGTCGAAAAATTTGGGCCTGGTCTGGACGATTATTAACAAGTAGATTTGCAGAACATTCTGCTTATACGAAACCTTCTCAAATGGAAAATAACGATCTTGTTGCAGCCATGGAACAAGACAAATTCATCATTAGAATGTCAAAGGATTCCCACTCACTGTTCAAGAGACACATCCAGGATAAGAAGCTGGAAATCCTCGCTCAGATTGTGACTAAGTATCTTCTAATTGATACTTACGAAGGAACAGCACGCTGCAAGGCTCGGTGTGATGGCACAGCGGGTGCAATAATAGGCGAGGCTCTTCGCCAGGACAATAAAGTACTAAGTTTTGTTGCTTTCTCTTTAATTCAATAATGACCTACCTACAAGTGTACTCCGAGGTTGAATTTATTTTATAGAGCTTTGGAATCAAAACTTTTTATGCTCCTTTTAAAGGCATCGAGAGCAGATTCCAAAATGGTATCAACCACATTTGTGGCACTCTCCATTCAATAAAGAAACCCCAAAACCTTTTTCAGTTTTTTTTTTTTAAATTTAAATATTCAAAGTATATTATAGAGATCAGTGATGTACATACCTACGTAAATTTTTGAAGATTATGCCTACTGCCAAACCTACTTTTCCAAGATCCTCCGTCATCCAGTGGACATACTTCGTGATTGGCAACTCTGGCTCCGCTTTGACTGCCCGTGAATAGAATAGCTCCTGAGATTTTTGTTTTTTTTAACTGAATAGATCATAATTATAAATACTAATTGTTCATTATTTGATTAAAGTGACATAAAGCATCAAATTTAATAACTTAAAAAGTGCCCATAGAATTGTTTCAATTCATAATTATTAAAATTGAAAATCAATCAAAAGTATTAAAAAAGGCAAACAAAAGAAAAAAATCAAACATTTTATCAACATTGAGTGAAGTGTATATATTACTGTCATCACTTTTCATCGCTCTTGTGAAACTGTTTTGTTTCTCCCTGTATGGTGAGTGAAAAATCATATTAGTATATGTTCTGCCATTTGAAGCAAATGTGAAACTACACACATACACATTGTTTTTATTACATGCTGCAACAAACATAAACTACCAACTCCCTAATTGCAAATTGTGTCGGAATACATCATCACCCTACAGCTCGCTGATATCAACATCACAATACGAGACCTGAGGGCAGACTGACAAAAAATATATCAGTTTTTGCCTTACCTTTATGGGTGAGTTCTTTTTAGTAGTGTTCTGCCGAGGTGTTTACCAATACTACTCAAATAATTTCTTGATGTGGATCTCTTTTCATAACTCACACACAAACCTAATTGATGCTGGGATTGGGATCTTCCAATTGAGTAAATCGATCACAACACTCTTTTCAACAACTAGCGAAGCCGTCCTCACATCGTAATAGAAAAGGGACACGAATAGTCTTCTTAAATCGTAAGGTACTTAGCAGAAAACAGAACCATCGGCAAAAAGGTTTGCGTATACAATATTATAAAATACTAATCTGAAAACAGAACCATCGACAAAAGGGTTTGCGTATACACTTCCTGGTACACTAAAAGAAAAAAATTAGTCTTGTTTTATTAAAAAATAGAATACATTAACAAATATATTTTTAATAGAATTAAAATGAATTCCGAACTTATAAAACACCTTGAAAACATGCAAGCACAAATTGTATCGGCAGTAAACCGAAACACCAATGAACAATTTACACAAATTCAAACGGAGGTGACTGCTTCAAAAGAAAAAATACTCGCTGTAGACAAAAAAGTATCTCTTATGGATAGGGAACTCCGGAGGAGAAATATGATTGTAAAAGGTCTAACTGAATCAGAAAGTAATTCCGAAGAGCTAGAAAATGTAGTATTGATGCTCTTAAACACCTGCGCAGACAACAAAATCACACTTTCAGATATAGACTACGTCATGCGTATAGGTTCGCGACACCAAAATCCCCGCCCTATTAAAGTTGCACTTACTTCTTATAGGCTCAAGCTTATCGTCATGCGAAACAAAAAAATCTTGGCAAAACATCCACAGTTCTCAAAAATATACATTGATGATGATTTTTGTAAAGAAGTAGCAGATACAAGGAGAACGTTAAGAAATAAGGCAAAAGATTTCAGAAAGGATGGAGTAGATGTCAACATCAAATATGACAAAATCATTATTAATAAGAAAGCCTTTACACTACAACAGCTGGAAGATGAAGAGAGGAGGGAAGACCTTGGAGGCAAAAAAAGAAACCGATCCCCAGATGAAAAAAATGCATCCCCGTCTGAAAGCCATGGTCAGAGTACATCGTCTCAATATACAGGCATACCCAAAAGGCAGAAAAATAAACAAAAAAAATCAACAGCAACACTTTCGATCGATAAGTTCTTCACTCCAATCAGATCCCATGACGGCAGGGAAGAAAAAGTTGATGAAGAACTCTTTCATAGAAGGCTCTCACAGCAAAACGATTCAGCATAGCTCCAGAAAAACAATACAAAAAAAGAAAATAAACGAATGTATGTAGGGGAGTCCCATAACAATAACTTTAAAATTAGCTTTTGGAATGTAAATGGAATTAAAAATTTGTATAATTTAGATAATATTGAATTAAATTTAATACTTAGTTTTGATATTTTATGCTTAAGTGAAACCTGGATTTTAGATCATACAAAGCAAACTGCATTTAAAATGTTTGAAGACTATAAAATGTTTTGTTCAGGTGCCATTAAAGATAAAGCAAAAGGAAGAGGAAAAGGTGGACTGCAAATTTTTGTAAAAAATCCGTCAAAATTCAATGTTCTTCGAGAGGTCAGTAAAACAAACTTATGGATAGTGCTAGAAGTAATTTACCAGCGATCGAAGTATATAATATTCTTTCCCTACCTGTGCCCGTCGAAGGAGATGGATGATAAAATATGCTGTGAACTAATAGAAGACGAACTGGAGTTCATACGGAAAAATTACTTCGCACATACAATAATAATTGGAGGAGACTTAAATGCTCGCTTCGGCCTCACGAACCAACTAGACGGTGACATGCTAGAAAGCTCACAACTATCTCACACAAGAAGAAGTAGAGACACAATAATAAGTAGGAGAGGCAAATTGTTGGGTGAGATTTTTGAAAGCGCTGGGATGTTGCTTATAAATGGGAGAAGTAGAAGTGACCCGTATGGCAACTTCACATTCGACTCACATCAAGGTCGAAGTACTGTGGATACTGTATGGGTAAATTTGGAAGCGGCATTTGACATTGATGACTTCGAAGTATCTGCGCTTTTGCTACAATCTGATCATATGTGTTGTATTTTAAGTTTTATGTGCTGTTCCACAGTAAGTTTCCACAATGCCCCACAAATGAATTCAGAATGGAAGCTTGTTTGGAATCCGACTGCAGCAGAAAACTACATCTCGTGTATGCAAATCAAAGCTGGAAACTTACAACGGTCGAGAGATGTAATAGATTATCAAGAAATAGTAGAAAGCATTAAGAATGCTGCCGAAGAATGTAATATGATAAAATACTATAGGCAAAACTCTGCACTAATGCCCCAAAAGAATAAATGGTTCAATAACGAATGTAGATTACATAAACGAAATATGAGACAAAAAATGAGGATATACTGTAAAGACCCCAACAGCTTAGGAAAAAGATCTGATTACATAACTAGCAGAAAACAATACTCAACTACAATAAAATCAGCTAAAAAGCAGTACAATGTGAACCTATCTCAAAAACTTCAGGATACAAAAAGCAGCAAAGATTTTTGGAGTGCAATCAAAAGCATCCAAACTAACTCCTACACACAAAACCCCATTTCAAAAGAAGTTTGGGAGAGCTACCTAAAGGAAATGTATGGGGGAAATATGACCGAGCACAGTCTTTTTGCTGATACATATCATGCATTACTTGACAGAGACATACGCTTAGAGGAATTGACATCTGTAATAGTACAATTACGAAATAACAAAGCCTCGGGTCCAGATAAGATTCCAAACGAGTTCCTAAAGCACCTACCAAACCTATGGCTTCAATATCTGCGTTCTTTTTTTCAAAATCTGTTCGATAACGAAGAAGGAAACTCCTCAGAACTATTAAGAGCCAATATAACAATGATTTTTAAAAAAGGAGACAAATGTATTCCAGCGAACTATCGCCCCATTTCTATAGAAAATGCCCTAATGAAAGTTTACACCCAAATCCTATCAAACAGACTTCAAGAATGGGCGGAAGAGACGGATTCAATCCCTGAATTTCAAAACGGCTTCAGGAAAGGACGAGGATGCGTTGATAACCTCTTTATCATACGTGCGATTGCAGACATTACTCTTGCAAAAGCGAAAGGAAGTTTTTTTGTAGTTTTTGTTGACCTTAAAGGAGCATTTGACAGTGTGAATCACGAAATATTATGGATGCATCTAAGATCTATTGGAGCAAGTGGGAAAATAGTTCGTGCTTTTCAAAGCATATACTCAAAAACCAGGGTTGCTATTAGAACTACAAATGGTCTTACTGCAAACTCAAGCATCACAAAAGGAGTACTCCAGGGTGATCCATCGAGTGCTCTACTCTTCAATTTATATACAAACGATCTTGAAGAATTCCTAAGGAATGAGGGTATAACTGGAGTGGACATTTCGGAGAACACGAATATAATATTGATAGCATATGCTGATGATATTGCCGTTTTTGCAAAATCAGAACTAGAGCTGACAAAGTCATTGCAAGCACTAGACAAATATTTTGCAGCAAAGGATATGACATTGAATGCCGAAAAATCAAAAATTATGAATTTTTCCAAAAGAAAAAACCCAACTTGCCCGGAAAGATTCCCATACAAAGAAGATTACATTGAAGTTGTGGATAATTTTGAATATCTGGGAGTTAACCTGAATCGCACTGGCTCATGGACTGAAACCATTAATATCTTCAAAACAAAAGCAAGAACAGCAGCGGCAATCACGGATAAAACTATGAGGAGTTCTTGTATGGAAAATTGGGATGGGCGAATCAAGGTATATGAAGCAACGATTAAATCAACTGCCCTATACTGTGCTGAAATATGGGGCCTGGAAGCTGGAGATAAAATTGAAGTAATCCAAACAACTGTTTTAAAGAAATTACTTGGACTGGCCAACAACACGCAAAGCAACGTAGTTCGCGTAGAAACTGGAACCCTCCCATTGGCATATGAAATAGCGAAAAGAGCTTTGAATTTCTGGGTGAAACTTTTAAATGTCTCCGATGACCGCCTGATAAAAAAGTGTTACACAGGAATTTTGAGAATGCATGACAACAATCAACGCCCAAACTGGGCAACAAAATTTAAGGACCTCCTATTAAATAATTTTCCGATGATATGGGAACAGCAGAACGTAGAAATTATAAGAGGTTCATACGAGAGCATTCTTGAAACCAAAAAGAGGGCCCTAATAGATGAAGATTTCAGGAAAGCAAATGGCTCAACTTCTTGCTGTTATTATGCTTCTTGCTTAATAAATACACAGGAGCCAGAATATAAGCCGGCTCTCTATCTGAACAGAATTAATAAACCGTTTATACACAAAGTCATAGCTCAGATCAGGTGTGCGAACAGGTATGCCCATAGGATCGTGTTACACGGTGATAAACACAGTTTTGACCCAGCAAACATTTGTACGATTTGCAATTTATATGAAGATGACACAATCGAGCACTTCCTATTAAGATGCCCCATTTTTAGTGCATATAGAAACTTTTTTTTGGTATCTATTAACTTAATAAATTTAGATTCCATACTGGCTGTCGAAGACCAAAATAATGCTCTTAATGTTTATAAATATGTGGTAAACTCGCTCAAACTAAGAGCATTTATATTAAATGAATGATTAATTTTATCCAGGTTTCATATAAACTAATTAAACAAGATAATTTTTTATGCTGTAAAAATAATTAAATATTTCTTGTACATATACATACCTAGCTATTGTTGAAATTGTATATTTATTTTTATTTTAAAAAATACATGTACATACCAACTTATTTTTTTGAAATTATATACTGTATATTGTCAATCAATTTGTAAAAGCAAGTCTTATAAACAAATAAATTATATCTATCTATCTATCTATCTATATCTACTTCGTGCACCCATAGTTTTTTTTTTTTTGTAATCGCGCGAAGCCCTTTAATGCACTTCATATTTTTATGGCAAAAAACTGTTATAACTGTTATAAATTCGCATTTTTCTAGCCTCGTCCTTAAATTTACTGTTGGAGCTTTACTGTTGGAGCATTCCATGGTCACTTACGGACAAATTCAACTACTTTTCTGTTATAATAAGATGTCTAATTTTCGATACGTTAATTAGATATCAGCTCTGTTTGTTTACTGCTCATTGTAGTCCGAAGTTCTGTCAAACTTCATATAAAAAAATAAAATTGGACCAAATCTGACTGTTTTGGGCAGTAAACGAACAGACCCATAATGCCATATGTATAGTCTTCGATTATTTGCAAAAACTTTAAAGTTATTCATTTAAATTTCTTAGAAAAAAATACGGACAGCTGTCAGGTACAGACGGGCATTTTTATAGAGGGGTTTAATGCTATCATTTTTTTAATATGGGAGGGGGGTCTATCTCGCCCCGTTAAGGGAGTAGGGGCAATTTTAGAAAAAAATGACTTAAAATTAAAAAAAAAATATTTAAAACCAACGGCAACACTTACAATGAATTACTATCTATACCAGGTTTTTTTCATTGTAAGTAAATTTTTTCTAAAATTGTCCCTACCTCCTAAACCGGGCGAGATAGACCCCCCCTCCTTTAGTAAAAAAATGCTTGTTTTTGGCCCCTCTACAAAAAAAACCGTTATCAATTTTTGGCGCCTGAGTAATCTTACTCGTGCCGGGTCAAGTTAACCAATGGTAAAAAAATTTAAATTTTGTTGATCCAGATCTGTCAAAACACCAATTTCATCAATTTTCGTCTTCCATTGGGCAAAAAAAATTGATTTTTCTTGAGAAAAAAAAAATCAAATTATCAGATCTGGATTTTGCGGCAGATCTACCCCTCCTTTTACTAACACCACTATACACCAGTACAATTGACAGCTACCAGTTTGACAACATAAGGTCAACAGACACGAATAGAATATACACTAATGCTATGACAAACAAAAATTAAATCTAAAATCGTACTCCATTCGCCACGAAAAAAAATCGAATTTTAAGCAGAAATGTGAATTTACCAAAGGAAAACCCCATTAATATTCAGATTTCAAAAACTATTAGGCATCAATCAAAAATTTGTAAGAACTGAACAATAAGTATAGGAATCAGAGTTGGTATTTATGAGAAAAAATATTAAAAAGGGTTATCCTTATATTTTTAGCAATTTTTTGATAGACTGTCACGTACAGACAAATCGCGTCACGTACCTGACAGACTTGAAAGTAACAGTTTTTATGAGTAGTTATTTAACAGTTAACAGCCGTTTTGTCTTTTGATAGGCTATGAATTCGGTAATCTTCCCTATTTTTGTCATTTTCAATGTATTGGAAAGTTGAAATTCCAGGTATTGGTTTTGTAATTTTTAATTTTGATAAAAAAAACCCACGACTACAGTATTCTCGTTCTGATTTTATTCATCGTTGTGACTTTTCTTTGGTCGTGCTTTTGTTCACGACCACAGTTCATTTTCCGATTGTAGTGATTTGTTAACCGTTTCTGTTTGTTGTGATTTTGAAACCCTAGTTGTGAAGTTGTGATTTTCAGACAGAACAAACAAAATCAGATTTAAGGCTCACAGGTTGTGATTGTGATTTTTGAATCACAGGTCGAAAATCACATGTCGTGATTTTTTTGCTCTTCTCTACCCAAAATAAATATGACAAGAAATCAAACACACATCACATACATTTTATGACAGCTCTTGGGGTTGTCATGAAAACCTTGGTCAACCATGAGTAAAGTTCAACAAACAAGGCTATTGTCTTTTTAATTTACCGGTCAAAATTGCCATTGCACTGTGGTTCAACAGTAGGCCATAATTTAAAAAAATCGTTGCAAAATTGTCTGTAACACAAAAAAAAAACTTTTATATAAGCTCAGAAAAATCTTAACTCATTATAAATTAGAAAAAAATGATATATTTAGTCAATGCACTTCGATATTTATGACAAAAGTGTACAATAATAAAGGCGACGGCATTTATTTATACTTTTTTTTTATTTCTATGGGTTGTGAATTTTTAGAAACAATTAATCATAATAAAATACACCATAAAGTTTCTGTCTTCTGGGGTTTTTCAAACCATTCGATTTTTTCTAAATAAAATCAACCCGATTTTTAATCACAGCGATGACTCTTACATACACTCTTTAAAAATGGGACGTGTCAGTGGGCGATAATTTTTTTTGTAATTATTCTTCACAATATTTAGTTGTGTTATGTCAGAAAATGTCAGTTAATTGAGATTTTACGGAGCTAAGACTGCAACTTAATTCAAAAGAAATAAATAAATGGTCAAAAAAACCGAAACAAAAGTGGGCGTGACAAAAAAAAAAACTTTCTATGGTAGAATGTTCAAAATGAATATTGTGTATTTTATAAGAATAAAAACTAATTTTTTGTCAATATTGGAAATAATATTACTTTCTTATGAAAGTGGGCGTGTCAGTGGATGGAAATTTATTTCAACTTTTTCTTCTTAGGCCATCTTTTATCATATTTGAAAGTTTTATTAAAATCGTTACAACCGGAACCACTGTGCATTTGCAATATTTAAGGCAATGGCAAGGCACAAAATGTAGAATTAGGGCCTTGTGATTGGCCGCGTTCATCACCACGTTTTTGACAGATCTAAAAAATCAGTTCTGAAAAACGTAACATTGAACGCACGAAAAAGTCTAAAATCATTTATTCTTTTTTTTTTTATTATTTTTTGCACTCTGAAACTAAAATCCGGAAAGCAATACGAGACCCAGACGATCAGATCACGCACTAAAAACAAAAGACCGGACCAAGAACAGTTTTTTTGTTTTGTTTTTAGTTGTCATCTGAATTTTCAGATAGAAAGCAACGCAACTAAATGTCAATCGACGTCAACTGAATTTAATGGCGGCTGACCAATTAAAAGCTCTCAAAATGACAGTTTAGAACTGTCAAATGTGGTATTGAACGCGGCCATTACAACTCTCAACCATTTCTGTATGCGTGTCTGCAGGACTGGAGGGAACCTACAGTTTATTGCCAAATGCGAAAGGCTTAGGTGAGCGGCACTTTTCTATGACAGGAGATTTTCTTGGAGGATTTGTCACTTTCTCGCAAGAGGCAGTAGCCCTGAAAAACATTTTCTTTATTTTTAGGTGGCAGAGGCTGGGAATCGAATTCAGACCTCTGGCGTGACAGTCCAACGGACTAACTATTACGCCACGGGCTACTTCAAGGCAGTGGCAATAGGCAAAAAAATTTAGCGACTTGAGATTTTTTTTGACATTTCTCTTCACTCTACGTTAAAGTACTTTAAAAGGAAACTAACTACAGAAAATCTCTTATGATTTCGGTTCCTCGTGTGAAAGGGGACTATCATTCTGTATAGATTTGCTAAGCACATCAGCAAACGTCAAAACTAACTCATTCGATCGCTAAATACATTTCTTCAAATAATACCTGATTCTTAATTTGTTTTTGTGAAACGGAAATACAAATTGTGACAATTGAACCCCATAATTTATTTGAGGTCGCCAAAAATAAACCATTAGTAGATATATACAACTCATTTACTTTATTTCTAACCTTGCTAAAGGATGATATGTATTTCAAGCAATTTTAAGTTCTTTGCTTCGTTTGCCACCTGTTTCTAGGAAGCAATATAATTTTAGAAAATCAGCTTGCTAAACTAATTATTTTGAGTGGTATTTTGTATCTTTTAATATTTTTTGCCTGTCACGTCTTAAAACACGCCACTCATCATTTATTTATTTTTATTTTATATATATTTTTTTTTTTTTCAAAATCAAGTTTACTTTTATTGAGATTCATTTACATAAATTAGTCATACTTATAATTGAATTTAAGATATATTTTATTAAATTCAATTTTTGTTTTTGCTAAACGATTGTTTATTGGGAATTTTCGGATACTTTTAGCTTTTAATTTATTTAGGTTTTTAGGTCAAGGGGACAGATTAAATTTAAAACTTTGTTTTATTTGTTTTTATCCAGATGATGACTATAGAGACTCTTGTGTTGTCCTTGTAAAATTAATAAATTCCTTGCGAATATATATAATTCATTTAAAAATTAACACATCAGTAGATAAGTTCGCAATAGCTGTTCGTTGCAAAGTATATTTTGTAATTTAAGAAAAAGTTGCATCGTAAAAATGATATATATGAGAAATGCTTCAGGAATTCACTTTGTAATATAAAAACCATTGACATGAAGATAAGGAAAAAAAAGACAACAATGATTTTTGATTAATGATTTTTTATGTTTTAAAAATGCAATATCTATGAAGGCAGACAGACACCTGTCGATTTATACATATGGAATTACGATGGCATTTTAAGTGCCTTCATCCAACACTCTTCAAGCATTTGTATGTAATTACATTTTACTTTTCATTAAGTTTAGGTATGACTTTTTTGAAAAAAATAACGTTTTCAAGCATCAGATTATTGAAATGTAATTTTGGAATGGATTGAGTAAGTAGCCCATGGCGTAATGGTTAAAGTCCTTCCACACTGTCCAATTGAGTATTAACATTTAACACATGTCAAAAAAAAAGTGGGAATTAAATCGTATATAACAGTGTGGAAACAAAATATGAAATTTCATGCCACACGACTTGACAGCGCATCTCACACAGTTTGACATGTGTTAATACAGAATTGGTTCTAAAACCATCAAAGCTGATTTTAAATGCCGCGTTGGGCGTCGCTTTGACAGATTTTTTTTCAACGCGAAAGCTCACACATAGCAATTTAAGCAAATTGTTTACAATGACGCGTTGGGTATTATGTTACGATTTGGCACCTATTAGCATGTACACAAACCAACGTAACATAAGCTACCTCAACGTTAAAGTTGAACAAAATAAACTTCAGCGTGCGTTTTGACAGTTAAACTAATGTTCGAATTCCTTTCAACAAAAAAATCGATTTATTTAGAAGAAAAATCGGTTTTTCTGGACAAATTCCTTTTATTGAAAGATAAAAATCGATTTTGTTCAAAAAATAATGGAATAGTTTGTTGAAAGGAATTCGAAATTACAGTTATGTAGGTTCATTTTGATTTTCAGGTTCTCTTCAAGTCGTCTGTCATGTCAACGCGTTCGTAAAGCTTGTAAACGTATATGTAAGCGTCTCTAACGCGAACGCGCCATTGGAAATCAGCCTTCATACATTTAGCCAGTTCAGGTTTCTCAATCTCCCTGATATCTCGGAGACCTCAGCAATCTCAGAAATCTGAACGTCACTTTTGCTGTCAAAAAACTGAGACTGATATTTTTTGGACTTGCTTGCTCAATTATTGTTTGTCGCAGTTGATTAATTAATAAAAAATAGATGGAAATTGGTTTTCACTTCTAGCGGAGAAATTTTGTTCAGGTTTCTCCTTCTGCTTTGTGGAGCTGACGGAGCTTGCTCAGTGAGATCTCAGAAACGTGAACTGGCTTATTGGGTACGATCAGAAGACATATAAGACATAGTCTGAATTTACATTGTCCGACTTTTTCAGTCCCGATCTCTTGTTCCCTGGTGAGCGGTGTAAAAAGTGAGTGGGATGGAACAAATCTTTGTTCCTCAAAACTCATACGATTTATCCAGTCTGTTTTGGTTCTCTTTCACCTCCATTGAAGAAGAAATAAGAGGAACTGTCATATCGTGGAAAAACTGAGGCTTTTTTCAAAGCAGTGTGCGTTCCACAAACACAAATGCATTCACGCAGGGTCGGCTTGAATTTAGACGGCTAAAAGCTGGGGCGCCCAAATGATTTTTAGTTATATTCCTTTTCGGTCAGGAAAGTATGAACATAATGTAGCCGGTAAAACTAGATTACGAATTTTATCTTCTCAGAGGTACTAAGGCAACTTTGAAGGAACAAGGCAGGTTAATGAACCTGTTAAAAAAAAAAATTGGATTATATTTATCCGATTAAATAAATAATTGAAAAAGTCATGTTTTTTTTTTTTTTTAATTGTGATAAAATTAAAAGTGAACATAATATACTTAAATCGTTGAAAAATAACTCCGCACTATACGGGCGCTCAACGGATTTTACCGCCTTGCCATCACCAACCTGGACTAATACGTCCCTGGACGAGAATTTCTAATTTTGACAGGAGCAGTATGTTTTAGGAGTGTATTTTAATTTTAAACCAATTTGCTTTTTTATAGCAAAATTTCAAGAAATATCATTATTCAAGTATTCTAGGAAAATGTATTTATCTAAAAAAACATTACTTTATACATTAATTTATGTAACATATGAGTCAAAATATACTTGTGAAAAGAAAACTTTGTGCACTCCTTATTATTTGCGGTTTTACACGATTTCAAACAGCACCGCATGTTGTTTTATGTTTTTTTATCGAATATTTTAATTATTCAGCCTTCTTTCATGTTTTTTTTTTTAGTTTAATTATTTTAATTTTACTTTTTTACACAATTTAAAATCTCATACACGTTTCAAGACGTCGTGGGCAAAATGACAGCACTGAGTCTAATTTGTTTTTTTTCAATTCTTGCGGCCTCACTCACGTACACTGCATATGTGATGTACACCAGTTTCTTTACTTCTTTTTCAATGTTCACCTCCTTTCTAGTTTCTTGTGAGTGTTTAGTATAAATGTGTCGGGTATTTATGGTGTGAGTAAAACTTAATAAAAAATGAAGAGGAAAGAAATAAAAATGAAGAGTGCAACGATAGAAATTCTCATTGGAAAAATCCGGCAATATAAACATTTAACCCGATTTCTGGAAAAAAAACTTATTGGAAATATCGGGCAATGTAAATCTAGACATAGGGGACTTAAAAGCTTAGACAAATTATTAGTTTCTGATTGGTTAGCTGTCAAAAATATGCATTCCAATCTTGGCAAATTTTATTGGAAAATGACTGGAAAGCTAAACGAGAAATATCTACATTTCAAGTCAAATGCATTTGTGTCAGAATATCAGCTGATTATATTTTGTCATTAAACATCAAGCTGAACTTTATTCTTCCGTGAATTGTTTTTTTTTTTTTTCATGTTTACCTTAACAATTTGAGTGATGAGGTTATTTTTTAAATTAAATCTTAACTTAAGTAAGAAAAGTTTACAAAAATATTACAAAATTCCTTCTTGATTTGTGACTTGTGTGAGGTGATTCTCAAAATATTAGTACTTTCTTCCTATCAACGGAAGTTAAAGGTTTAAAGAGAAGTTCTTAGTTTGGCATTAATGATATCTCTACACATCAACTAGTTTCCTAGGCAAATTTGCGTTCAACGAACGTAGTTGACTGCATACGAAGTTCCGTATGTCTTCTATTCCACTTTGGGGTTTGAGGTTATGGAGAATTGATTTGTTTGGATGCAAGTGTGGAAGCAAGATATGAAAATAATTTTCTTCACACAAATTTGGCTGACGTAAGTAATTCTATCCCACTTTTTTTTTACATTTGTTAACGCTCGACGGGCTACTGTACTAATGAGGTAATTTCGTTGAACCCAAATGGAATTCATTCAAAGTGGAACCCATTTAAAATGACAGGAGGCCACTTCTGGTTCTGTGAAATTGTGAAACCAAACAAAAACAACTTTCATTTCGTGAATCTTCAATGTGAAAGGGTGAATACAAAACAAGCAATGAGAAATGCAACCATGTTTTCATCTCTGTCCAATCCATAGGAAAAATTGTTTCTCTCTCAACTGTTTCTCTTTAAGCCTTAACTACATTGGCCACTTTTTGCAAAATTACAAAAGTAAAAATATTTTTTTCCCGCTAGCGCAGTTGTTTTGTGAAAAAGAATACACACATTTTTTTTAATTGAAATTTAAGCTTTCTGTGAAAAACACTATCCGTAAATGAGTTTGAAAATGTTCACTTTTGTAATTTTTCACTTTTTTGGCCAATGTAGTTAAGGCACTGATCTCTATAAAACACTGGATAGTGGATTCTCTATATGTATAACAGTTTTTTTTTTGAAGAAAATTGAATTTGACAGTTCTTGTACTTCCCACACAGTTTGTGTCTTTTTTAAACAAAAGGAAAGAAAGAGATAGATAGAATATTGAAATTGTTTTCGTATTCGTACCCGCATAACCAAACAAAAAAATGGCCGCGTTCATCAGGAACTCTTAAATTTCAGAATCTGAAATTTCAGATTTTTTTCGTTGAACGCAAAAACAATTTGAAATTTCAGTCAAAAGCCATTGTGTCAAATTCCTGTATTTACTTATAGAATATGCATTGAAGCGAAATAAAAGAGAACTTTATATATTCTTTAATTGATAATTTAGCAGGAGCTTTGTAGATGAAATTTTATGTAAAGAGATTAGCAACACTATTTCATTAAAATAGTTTGTTATTTTGCAGTAATTTGTTTTAACTTGAATGAAAAATTGTTCCAGAATAATCCGATGGAGAATTATGGGAACACTCTTGTAAGAAAATCATTCCTTTTATTCAAAGCGTCACTAAATAATTAACAAAAAGTTCTTTCATTCAAATAAGTCAGTATTACAATTTTATTATAAGAACTTATAAGCACAAATCCACCACACCGAAAATCATAAAGTTCAACTTTTAATTGTAGCTCTTCAGCTCTTTTACACTTCCCCACAAACAACTGTCATCCGAATTTCCAGACGAAATTTTCTTGTCTGAAATTTACGAATGAAGTCTTAACTACAAAAGCCAAGAAAGTGAAAAAGTACAAAAGTGAAAATTTTGAAACTCATTTTATAAAAATGATGCAGAAAGTCTAAATTTTGGTTTAAAAATAAAATGTGTATATTCTTTTTCACAAAACAACTGCGCTAGCTGGAAAAAAATATTTTTACTTTTGTAATTTTGCAAAAAGTGGCCAATGTAGTTAAGGCTTAAACGTAACTAAACGTAACTAAAAGTCACTAAAAGTCATCTAACTTTTTATGACAGCTGGCCAATCAGAAGCTCCAAAAATTCAGAAATCTGAATTTTCAGATGTTAACGTAATGGATTGAACGCGACCAATCTAAACTGTAATAACTGTTAAAAGTTTTATATATAATAAAAAAATCTGACGTTTCACGTCCTTCCGACTGTTATAATCTTCCTTCAATTTTCTTAAAAATTTTTATATGAATTCACTATCCAGTGTTTATAGAGATCAGTGAGTTAAGGCTTTACTCTTCAAAATTGAGAGAATTATGCCGACTACGCACTACGCAACGCATGCGCTTCTGGAAAATTGGTAAGGTGGTTCGGTAATACAGTTCGTCTGACGGTTTCACAGAACGAGAATCGCAGTTTTGTACCAAATGAACTGAAAAAGTGAAAGCAATTCATAAGAGCCAATGTGAAAACGATTTACTGGCTGAACAGAATGGTGACGGAGACGGAACTGGAGCCGGAGCTGGAATAGCTGTCAAAATATGGAATACACGCAAATTCAATGTTGCGAACACAATGGAACGTAGACGCATACGGAGCTGCAGCCGCAGACGGAAGAGTTCACCAACTTTTAGCTTTTCACGTACGGCACTTTTGACGTTTCAATTTGTATATAGAAAAAAAAACAACTTTCTGAGTCGGAAAAAAATATTGTGGTTATTTGTATCGCGAAAAAAAATTATTTATTAAAAGGAACATTATTGGAAACAAAAAATGTGAATTCTGAGCGTACACAAGAATATTCTTTTGTTTTTCTTCAAAATACTTTCAAAGCTGTACAGCTCCATTGTGGACATGTAAAAAAAATAACGTACGACACTTTTTGACAGCTCTTCCAGTTCCGTCTGCGGCTCCAGTTCCGTCATTCTATTCTGTTCAGCCAGTTATTCGATTCACTTTTTCACATAACCAGAATCGGCCCCCAGAATTCAATTTATAAAACAAAAACAAGCGGTTGACAGGAATTTGATAAGTGAAAACTTTTTCTGTAATTTGGGAAATTAGGTACCTTTTTTTCATGTCTAATGAACACAAAAAATGATTTTCGAGGCTACTGCCTTTTGCGACGAAGTTACATACATATCCTCTAAGAGGAGTTGTCTTGAAAAAAGTCCCTCTCTTTTTAGTCGTTCATATTAAGTAAAAAAAAATTGTAGGTCCCCTCAATTCCTGCCTAACAACACGCATAAAGGAATGGTTGAGAGTTGTAAGTCATTATAAATTGTTGCTGAATCCGAACGGGCGGCAAAGGTGAGGCGATAATATCGTCTTAATGGATTTGTAAATTCCTGAGAAGGCAGTTCCCTTCAAAAACCATTTCGATTTTTACGTTGCAGAGGCCGTGATTCGATGTTCGATCCCACGAACTCTGGTCGGTGATTTTTTGGCATCTTTGGTAGCCAGCAGAAGACTTCTCGGGTGCTCTCTGTAAACTCTGGATGAAGTTTCAGTTTTGCAAAGGCTAATTTCGATTTAATACATCCTACTAACGACAGACTTCAGCAGGTCATAAAACCCTTTCTAGCAGTGGTTTTGACTTAAAACTTTTGAATAAAATTCCGGTTTTTCCAAGCGACGAAGAATTATTTAATTTTGAAGAAAATTAATTTCAAGATAGTTTCTAATAATTTTGGTAAAATCATGAAAAATAAAACCTTTTTTTTTTTTATTATCACCCTAATATATGTATGTTATAGTCGTTAAACGTCTAGATAAAAATGGCCGTACAATAATTACGTTTTCTATAAAGAATTTGAAATTTGAGGGTTGAGATGATAACAAAACCAAAAAAAGAAAATAAAAACTTAAGGGTGTGGATAAATGACTGACAAGATTCCTTGTAAAGAAAAACAACGTAATCGTAGTTGTTTTTAAGCATGTTGACCAATCCCATGTTTGCTAACAAAATTTTTGCAGTTCTTTTTTTTTTTTTGTAAGGAATCGATTTCATTTAATTAGATTGGTTTTATGATAAGATTCAATTTCAATTGTGGAATTTTGTTTGTTGGTTTTTTATTATTACATAGTTAAGGTACTTTTTCGTATAAATAAACTTGGACTTCAGAAATGAAGTGGGCTTTTATATTTTATAAAAAGCCACTTGTAATGAAGTACGGATGGCTTTACGATTCTTTTTTGTCCTTCAAATAATAAAAGTCATTGACTGGACTGGAGTGGAGTCACAAACTAAGCGTAATAACGTTATCAGAATTGTTAGACGAGTCTTATATTAGATAGTGCTGTAGGTGCTGTTTAAATGACGAGCAGTTCGCACCAAATTGTTTGCTTGTTTAAGGGATAAAGGCATAATTAGGGACGTTTTGTAAATGTACTTCCTGTTATATGTACATCGTACGTTGCTATGCTCTTTGAATTTGAGCCTTTGACCCTGTTAAGAACTTATATTGTGCCTTTTCACTACGCACTAACGATTCGATGGTTTTGTGGGTGTGATCGGCGAAGATTTCGTAATGAACTGTGCCAAGCTTATAGCAGGGTCTTGACCTTTCAGATCATATCTAGGACCCTGAGAAGTGCGGGATGAAGAGTCTAGTGAGGCGCAAAGAAAACATAAAATCCGGACTCATGAGTTTCATTTGTTATTGTTTTTATGTTTGCAATTTTGAAAATGTCGTATCAAAGTATTTTGAGGCGCCTCAATTTTCTCAATCTAAACAGGCAGGGTCAAGTGATGTGATGTTGCTGCTTTTCCATCAGCACCAATTCGAAATCGTTCAGCGATGTAACAAATGTCATTCTCATTATTTTTGCTCGATGTTCTCTACTTCTGGGGAACGTCAACCAAATGTCAGGGCTGTTCACCTTTTATTTATATGTACACCGAACGTCTTGTGTACTTTCATCAGGTAATTTTTTGGAAACATTGGCCGTGTTTTTTTCCGAGACCGAGAGAAGATACGTAGATTATAATGGGGTTTTCCAAAAAAAAACAAATTTTTTTGATCCAGATCTGTCAAAACAACCGATTTCGACAATTTTCGTCTTCCAATCGGCAAAAAAAAATTTATTATTCTCGAAAAAAAAAATCAATTTATCAGATCTGGATTTTGCGGCAGATCTATCCCTCTTTTTACTAAGACTAGTATTTAATTGACAGCTACCAGTTTGACAACATGAGGTCTACAAACACAAATATACATTAATACCATGACAAAAAAAAAATTAAATCTGAAATCGTACTCCATTCGCCACGAAAAAAATCGAATTTTAGAAATCTGAATTTAACAAAGGAAAACTCCATAAAAAAGATGTAGGACTTAAACATAAAAGTTAAGTTTAGGCTAAATACAACAACAAGTAATCCTTTGCCGACTTTGCTAAGCACATTCCCACTTCATGAGTGAAAATGAAAAAAGGTACATAGACGTCAAAAAAAAGTATTTGTTATGTGTTCCCCTTAGTTTCGTTTCGGTTCAAACTTTAGGATTTTTTTTGGAGTGTTTTTTTGTTTTCGATTTTATAAAGGATTATCACACGCGAAAAATTCACATCCATATAAAAAGAACCTCTATTCGCTTACTTCATAAAACTGCCTATTTCTACCAATTTAAGTACAAAGTTCTGTCAAAGCAATTTTGAGAAGTAACCGAACAGATCAAATTCTATATTAACAATAGGTTTGTTCGATGTTAACACGAGGGGCGCTCTAGGTCACCCTGGGGTGTTTTATGTAGCACTTTTCTTTCGTCCGACATTAAAGGTAATATATTGCGCATCTTTGAGAATCTCAATGACCCGCCTGTTAGAATTTACAAAAACAAAACACTCAAGTTTTTAAGAATCTCGGTGATCCTTGTTTACAATTTACAAAAACAAAATACAAGTAAATTGTCTCTTCGAATGTTCTCTTTTGAAGTATGCGCAGAACTGAACAAAAATGAAAACTCAGAAGATATTACCTTCAATTTGTGTACTGTGTTAACAAGTATTAAGGCCAGTTCTAAATGAATAAATTATTTTCCTTCAACGAATTGATTTATATAGCAAATACTGAAAAAAAGCTGTTTCGAAAGTTCAGAACTCTCATTCCCGCTATTGAAAGTACAAATATTCTATCGGGGAATTCGGTATAGGAGTATTCTACTCCTGAAGGAATACGTCTCCCGGGTAGTTTTTCCCCGGGGAATATTTAGAATTGGGTTGATAGTGAATTTTGATGACAAATTTAGATTGTAATTATTAGATATTTTATTGATAATGATGTTATTTATGATTCATGTAGTTATAGACGAAATGTCAAAAGGGAAATTAACGAATGAAGGATGAAAAAGTCAGCTGATGCAACTTGTAGCTCTGTAAGGGCCATCACCCACTAGGCAACTTTTTGTTGCTCGGAGTTGCCGGGAACAGAGAGCAACAAAAGTTGCTTGCCATCGCCCACTTTGACTTTTGTCGCCATATTTTTTTTTTTGTGATGGCTGCTTTCCGGTTGTCTGGCTATGCATATAATCGTAAGCTGGCAATGTTAGGTACTCACATTGTTGAAAAAAAGGAAAGAAATTGGCCAAAATGACAGAGGGTAAAGAGGAAATGCACGCCATTTTGGCATCCACAATGACAAGCGGAATCGCCATTTTGACATCATATTTTTGACAAATAAGGATGCCGGCAACAAAAAGTTGCCCTGTGAGCGAGGGTAAGCAATAAAAAGTTGCCGGAAAAAAAGTTCCGCGAGCAACTCCGAGCAACAAAAAGTTGCCTAGTGGGCGCTCTCCCAAATAAGCTAATGTAATTGGATTGGGAGCAACAAAAAGTTGCTGGGGCTAGCAACAAAAAGTTGCTGGGGCTAGCAACGAAAAGTTGCTGGGGCTAGCAACAAAAAGTTGCCCAGTGGGCGATGGGCTTAAAACAAAAACCCAGGTCGCCCTAGGGCAAAGAACATCGAAAAAAGCCAGTGATAAATGCTTGAAGAAGCTACCCTGAGTTCGTAAAAGTAAACATGCTCAGTCACTGCTAATAATAATTTAAAAAAAAAATGGTAATAGTTATGTAAATTTTGGGCAAAATTTGATTTCAATACTGAGAGCAAACATCAGCGCATCTAAAACAGTGAGCACAATTTGAAACAGACTTGCATTTGTCTGCCGAAGTGCAACTTGAATGTGGCAGTTTTGCCGAAGTTTTACTTTTACGAACTCGACCCTATTTTGTTAAATGGCAAAATTCAAAAGTTCGAAGATCCAATCGAAAACAACATTAGATTAAATAACTTTGAAATAATATACCTTTTAAAATGCACATGGCGTATCATGGTATCTTATGTCATTTTCGGTTGGATTTTGGGAATGTTCCATTTTTATCGATTATGTAAAATTTGAAGTAAAATAAGTGAATATGAATCGAACACTCCTAAATTCTAACCAAAAGGGGGGTTCACATTCAACGACAAGTTGATCAACATGTATCTAGTCGGCAGTATTTTGTAATGTGAACAGCAGTCGAACGACCGTCGATCGACTTGTTGTGTAGTTCAAATTTTTTAATATTTTGCTCGGTCGGTCGACCGTTGTAGTAAATGTGAACACTAGTTGAACGACCGATGATTTTAATTTTGTAGCTTTTTTCTATTTTTTTATGTAAGATTTAATTAGCACGCGTTGAAATCGAAGTTAAACAATAAATAGAAACACAAAAAATCAAAAATAGTGCGGTTATATTGTTGTAAAAAATTAAATACGCGTAATGTTTGCTCATTGAAATTTTGTTTTCAAATGAAATCGGCGAAACGGTCGTAGAATGTGAACGCTAGCAAAACGACTCGGGTCGGTCGACACGTCGTTGAATGTGAACCCCCCTAAAAGCAACATTGTAAAGGAAGTTTATTTGTGTCAAACTAAGCAAAACAAATAAATGAAGCGAAGTGACACTCTAATTTTTTTTTTTCAGTAAGGAAATGTAACACAGAAATTCTAGTTAAAGGACTTTGAACTCTTCTGTCTCAAAATTTTTCAAATGTCATTTAACCCCTTCTTCAACTCCAATGAATGAATATGTTCAGTGCGATAAGAGTACTAAAAGACTACTTCGTTTTGTAAGACTATTGGCCTTATGAGGATTGAATATGATTTACGAAATCAATTTCACTTAAAGCTGGGTACACATTATCGATCACGTATGACAGTCGGCGGACTGTCAGTCAATATCAAAAAATTTTGTGAGCATGATCTTGCCTGGAGTTTGCCTGACAAACCATCAAACAGAGTGTAAACATTAGGTGCGTTCGCGTACTAGTCCGAAACTACCCAAAGCTACCATTTTCTAGCAGGTTTAGTCCAAACCTGTTCGCGTATGCACATTTCTGGTAGTTTTGTCTAGAAGAGAGCCCTCGCGAGAGAGTAAATTATTTCCCCTTCTTGCCAGATTTTACCAGAGAAATTTCTTCCGGCAGAAAATGGTAAGTTCTGTGTTCTGTCAAAAAGCTAGTGGGTAGAAAAAAACACAACAAAAATACAAAATGGCTGCTGTTTGTTTTATTTTAGTTTTAGTTTGTTTTTTGTTAGAAGTGAATATTTTTCTTTGTTTGCATCTTAAATTTTTTGATAAACCACTGAACAAAATTGAAAGAAAGTGTTTTAAGTTCAATTTAATTTGTCTACTTCAATTTTAATTAAGACTTTCAGTAAATGTATTCCAATGTTGTGGTTTTGTTTACTTTTTCTTTTATTTTATTTTTGGTGACGTCTCAAATATGGCAGACATTTTTGGTTCAAAATGTTCGTGTATACTTTTGGATTGTTTCAATTCTCTTTGAGAGAGTTTCATCCCCACTCCTCAAAATTTGATAATTTGCCAGTTTTAGTCCGGAAACTACACGAACGAACCTAAAGTGTACACACTATCAGTCGTGAGCAAAACTGTCATACGTGATCGATAATGTGTACCCGGCTTAACGGGGTTTAATCGATATTTACCAGACATATTTCAGAAACTATTAAAATTGTCAAAACTATTCTATCTCATATTTCATGACCAATCTGTAACTAAATTTAAAAAAAAGAACAAATTTTCAACGTTCGTGAAATATCATGTAGTTTTTTTTTTCTATTTTTATTTTTAAAGCTTAATTCAGCTGGTCATTGTGTACAACAAGAAACCATCATCAAAATGAAACTCTTTAAAACGTCACCTATCTCGACTTAGCTCATCTATCAAGACAACTGTGTTTCATGTTATGCTTGGTTGAACTTATGTCATTTGGATAATTCTGAATCATGTCTTCAGCTTATTTACGATGTGAAAAAAATATCAAAATTGCAAACAAAAAAAAAAAAATATATGAATAGGAAAATAAATCTTAAACAACAACAACAACAACAATTGTGATCGGAAAGCAAAGATTGCTTGCATCCTCCACCCAATATACATACATACCTATAAATACCTAAGTGAGTGAGTGGTGGTAGAAATGGAAATACACTCATCTAGTTAATAAGTTTTCATTGAATCTGACATAACCAGTTGTTGGCTCCTCTGTTAAAGTTTCTGCTTCCCCATATACTTGGGCTTCTTTTTTTTTCTCCAACTTGATCTCCACTCATGCATGTCTCAATTGTATGGCATTTCAGTGAGAAAAAAAAAAATAATAATTGTAGAAACATTCACATCCCGCTCCCAAGGTCATCGATCCCGCTCCACGAAGCATCTGATTTAACAACCATCGAACCCAGTAATCAAAAATGTAAACAAAATGTCAAGCCTCTGCTAGAGCGCAATGATTGAGTGGTCTTCGTCGAAATGTCATCATGAGCAATGTCTATGTACTATGCGTGACGGTTCGATGATGAAAATTGCGTTTTCTCAATAAAAGAGGGCGTTAGACTGTTAAATGTACAGCAAACGTTACAATTACTATTTGATCCGAGGTACAATTCTTAACGAGTGCAACTTTCACTTTTTACACTGCAGATATACCTACTCTGGCATTGTTAAGAGGCAACTTGACTGTTGTTTGGGGTCTTGTTTTTTTTTTTTTTATTTGTTTTTGTATGCGCTGTTCCCGAGTGCACTGAAAAAATTTATAAACAAAATGTCACGACAGGTTAAGTGGGAGGGGGCACATTGTACAATGTACAAATGTACATACATTGAGTGCGCAACGGTAGCATGGGAAACGCCGCCGGCCGCCACCGCACCGCTGCGCTGCCGGATCGAAGACATTGGCAACAACAAAGACGACAACGATGAAGTCAGTTCATTACCCACAGTAAATTAAGCGGGAACTCATTTGTACAAAAGAGATCGTGGAGGGGCGATACCCAGAAAGTGTTTATTATTCCATTATGAGACTATACAACGTTGAAAACGACGACGACAACGACAAGCGACGCACATCAACAACGCCAACTATCGACGGGAGGAAGTTTCTTAAGGAATGTGTGCGCTATAGAGTTATGAGCAAAATAGATGCCGCATGATCTATAGGTAGGTACCTACCTACATAGTTGTTCTTTTGATTGCTAGTTGCATATGACAGGTGCTGTCATTTGGCGTATAACGTTCGCCAGATGGTGTGGTGGCCAAAAGAAGGTGCAGTGGCGTGATTGAATTTGTAAAGCAGTTTTGCAATTTTTTTTTTCTTTTAATTTCTAATCAAACTCTGACGAATCAAAAAAAAAAAACAGGTTCCAGTTGAAAGTGAGTATAAAGGTTGTGCAATTGAATTTACCACAGATTTATATTCTTCACATTTGTTTTAAGGTTTTTTTTTTTATTTCAGATAAAATTTGTTATTCATGTCAGTTTTGTTTTAGGACGAGACAAGACATACAAACTTATAACAGTTATAACAGTTTATCGCTATTAAAAGTACGAGTGCCTCAACATCGCGGAGCTTGAAACAAATGTTTGGTTTGGTCAGTCATCTCATCAGTTTTAAACGATGACTGGTAGTGTGTACTTTCTGAATGATGGTTTGTCATGCAAATTTGCTCATAAATTTTTTAATTGATAATGTGTACCATGGTGAAGTATGCACACCGGCGGCGCTGCGGAGGGCTCCTGGACCTGCGATGAAATTATTCCCCTTTCGCATGAAGAAACAAGTTTTCTTTGACGTTTTCTTTAAATTTCTTCAAAAATCTCTTGTTTCTTTCAAACAAAATCTTAGGATATTTTCTGTAGTTTTAAAGTACCTTGGTTAAACGCACACTTATGTACGTAGTGTAAAGAGGTATTGACAAAAAAAATTTCTTGAAATCGTTGACCTGTGAGATTTTTTTTACCTTTCTTGCTTATTGCGCTTCTCACCCCAGAAACTGAAAGTTGATGAAAACTTAATTTCCTCGTGTGAAAGAGGACTTATAATTTGGCGTTTTCTTAGCACACCTTCGTTTTTTAAATGGACAAGCTTAGAAAGACATTTTTAACACTTTAAACACTTTTTCGCCATTAAAATTATGAAATACTCAACGAGCTTCGCCCGGTTTTAGAACAAAAACTATGGCTGCCCGCGAGTATGCTCACCGGTGGAAAGCTCGAATAAACAGCACCTGTATAAAACGAATACTTGACTTAGGCCTATCGTCCACTAGCCAAATTTAAGTTTCTCATCCCAGCAACTTTTTGTTGCTCCGATGTAATTACATTAGCTTATATAGGAGAGCGCCCACTAGGCAGCTTTTAGTTGCGCAACTTTAAGTTTCTCGCGGAACTTTTTTTCCGGCAACTCTCGGCAACTTTAAGTTGCTTACACTAGGCAATTTGGAGCAACTTCAAGCTTCTTTTGGGAATTTTCCCAGATTTTGGCCAAATGAGATGCTTTTAACCCGAAAACTAAGTTTTATTTTCACACTGAACGAGTTTTGTGTTGTCGCTGATCTAAAATACGAGGTCAATTTAACATTTCAATTGAAAATACTCAACCCAAACATTGCTCGGAATTTAACATTTCAATTGAAAACACTCAACCCAAAAGTTGCTCGGAAATTACTTAGTGAGCGAGGGCAAGCAACTCTGAGCAACTTTTAGTCGCGCAACAAAAAGTTGCCTAGTGGGCGACAGGCCTTAAGTTTCTCAAAAATTGGCCTAGTTTATCAAACTGATAAAGTGCGGCACTTAAGCGGGGCACACATTATCGATCACGTATGACAATTTTGCTCACGACTGATAGTGTGAACACTCTGTTTGATGGTTTGTCAGGCAAACTCAAGGCAAGCTCATGCTCACAAAATTGTTTGATATGGACTGACAGTCAGCCGACTGTCATACGTGATCAATAAAGTGTATCCCACTTTAAGCATCTAACATGGGAAATTTAAATATTGTACTTTTTTAGTTAGGTTCGCACTGTGAAACTTGGCCTTAATTTTCCAAATTGGTCACTTAAGTGCCACCTTTACTTCGACTTTAAAACTAGCTCTAACTTATTTAAAGTGGCGCTGCAGTCCGGTCATAAACTAACAAGCTTCTTCAAGCCAGCTCGATCCCTTAGCTGCAACTTTCTCAAGTTTCGCACGCCAATCGAATTGAAGTCCTCTGTCACTTGCGTGCACCACCTGGGTTGCGGTCTGTCTTTAATCACTTCCATAAATAGTACAATCATAAATTATTACCTTACCATCATTTATGGTGGCATTTTAATGGACTTATATTTGCTCTTTAAATATTCATTTCACAAAATTTTTCCTCACCGTACAAATGTCCCACTTTTTTTTTTCTTTTTTGCAAGACACTAATAATGTTAAATAGAAATAGCAAATAACACTGGTCGACAAGGTTTTTGTTACAGAAACCAAACTATACTTTTCCAAAGGTTTTTGGTGTGCTGAATTCGAATCTGAAGTCAGAAATATTCTATCACGTCACGTTTTTGAGATATTCCCGTTTGAAAATAAAAAAAGTCGGTTTTTCGCTGTTTTCGAGGTAACGTTAAACCGTGAGGTAATTTGCTTCAACATAATTTGTAACGGTTTCTGAAAGCACTAAGTTTCTTTTTTTTAATTCTATTTAAACCTTTCCGATATCTCTTCCCCAACCCGAGAAATCCTGATTTAGTTGTAAGCCTTTATCCTATAAAATTTGAAAAGTCGATAGGGCCAGATCATGCCATAGAACGACCTACCCTCATCGAGGTACAAGATAATAAGTATACAGCTTTGTAGGTGGTGTCTAACCAAACATTTTGCGTAAGGGATGCCTAGCGTAAAGTGATCAAGACATAGGGTTGCCACGCTTTAAAGGTCAATTTTCGGATTTTTACAACTATCTGACACAGCCTAGAAGGTAAGTCCTAACGACTTACAGAAAATATCACGTAAAACGAAATTTTATTTAAAAATGTTCAAATACTTGGTTTCTTAAAAATCGTAATTTCAACAGGGTAAATTAGGGTAAACAAAGATACAAGTCTAGAATCTATTTTTTGAACAAAAAATGATAAAGTGTTAATTCTTTCTTTAATCGATAGATAATTTCAATATAAAAAAGTGATGAATATACAAAAAATGTAAAAAACCTAAAACTCGAGATATGAACGTTTAGAAGTAAAATTATGAAAAATAGACGTTAGAGAAAAATATTACCATAAATCAGAGTGATGCTTTTTGGAAATAAATTTTATATTATTAAAAAGCAGATAAAAATTAAATTGACACGTGTTTGCCAAAATTTTTTATTAACACTTTCTTTTTATTTAAATATATTTTCGAATAATATACATTTTTTTCATCGTTTTTTTGGTGGTTTTTGATTTTTCCTATTTTATAGGCATTTATATTTTCATTGAAAACAGTATCAGCTTAAAGATACATTTATAACAGGTACGATAATACTAACATTTTTCAAAATATAGTACCTTAACCTATGAGCTGTGACAGATAATTGTAAAAAGCCGAAAATTGACCTTTAAAGCGTGGCAACCCTATGTCTTGACCACTTTACGCTAGGCATCCCTTACGCAAAATGTTTGGTTAGACACCACCTACAAAACTGTATACTTATTATCTTGTACCTCGATGAGGGTAGGTCGTTCTATGGCATGATCTGGCCATATCGACTTTTCAAATTTTATAGGATAAAGGCTTACAACTAAATCAGGATTTCTCGGGTTGGGGAAGAGATATCGGAAAGGTTTAAATAGAATTAAAAAAGAGAAACTTAGTGCTTTCAGAAACCATTACAAATTATGTTGAAACAAATTACCTTACGGTTTAACGTTACCTCGAAAACAGCGAAAAACCGACTTTCTTTATTTTCAAACGGGAATATCTCAAAAACGTGACGTGATAGAATATTTCTGACTTCAGATTCAAATTCAGCACACCAAAAACCTTTGGAAAAGTATAGTTTGGTTCTTGTAACAAAAAAATAATTTAATTTTGTTGACCAGTGTAATTATCTAACAAGAGTGATAGATAAATATTGGCAAAGACTTCTCACAAAGCTTAAAAAAAAAAAAGGTTTCACAAAAAGGCGGGGTTACACTTAGATTGTACCCGTATACCTACAACAATATAATAATAATTGCTATACGGTTGGTGTTATACCTGCATTGATTATGCAGGTGGTGGCGCCTTCGCCTTATTTAGATTTATAGCTTTTTCTTCTTTTATTTTTCTGTTAAACAACTTAAAATATTTGCGTAAAAAAAAAAGAAAAAAAAAAGAGAGATGATGACTTTGACGATGGACGACAACAACGTGTTAAAGGTGTATTAACATTATGTACTCGTATGTAATTGTGCAGGGTTTCGCACCAAATCTGGGATATAAATGTAAATGATTTTTTTTTCTTTCAGTTAAGTAACACAAAAGCCAGAAGTAATTTATAGTTAAGTCAGGCGGTAGTGGTGTTCGCATGCCTTACTTTTGTATTGTGCCGATATAGAGAGTGCAAGTGTTTGGGATGAATAATGAGGGCACATAGCTTATGGCATAGTATGACAACCCCAAGGAATACCAAAACGTTATCAAATGAACTATATGTATTACGTATTTATTTGGACATGTTAAATGCAAGTAATGTTCGATAGCAGACGAATGTCAACATTTTACATACAGATGTACGTCTGGTTTCATATTGCATACTCTTTTCTATATTTAAATTTATGATTATCTATTTATGTTTGTTTATCGTTCATATAGGTACACTTATACATACATATGTGTAAATGTGGGATAACTTGTGAAAAACCACGTTATACAGAATAAAGCCCAAACAAAACACTATATAAATATTTAAACCCTTTAGTACCTGTTAGTCTTGTCATAATACTGAGCCACCTGTTCTGGCCAGAGTAAAATGGTAACGAATCAATTAAAATAGGTCACACAACTTATTTAACAGATAACAAAGATTCATTCGTTATTATACTGCAACCATAAAAAAAAATATTTAATAAGATAATCCTGAATCGGAAACGGTGAATAAAAAAAAAAGCTAAAACTTGGATTTTTAAGTAAAAGCTGAGTTTTGCGTGAATAAAAAATAGTTTTGGCTATCTAGTTAAAGATCCTTTCTAGTCATAGCTATTTTAAAATAGCCAAAGCCCGTGGCGTAATGGTTAGTGCGTTGGACTGTCATGCCAGAGGTCTGGAGTTCAATACCAGCCGCTTCCACCTTAAGTTTTTTTCGGAGCTACTACCTCCATGAGTATCTCTTGTCATAGAAAAGTTCCGCTCACCTTAGCCGTTCGGAATCGGCAATTTCGTGATACTAAGATATCTGAATTTAAATTTTTAACTTTTTTTTTATATTGGATACAAATTGGGAGATTGTTGATTAAATGTACGGCAAAATGCCGTAAAAATTTAACACTCTTTTTCAAATAGCTGCATTTTTACAAGGACGTAACGAGGTTTTATTAAAGTTAAATATTTAACAAAAACGAAGATAAATCAAAACCATAAGATCCGTTTTGCGAACATTAAAAAATACTCAAGTCATTTTATTGAAGCTACCCAGTCTACATGAACTATAGCATACAGTAAAATCAAAAAAATTAACCAAAAGTGAAAACATGTAAATAAACAAACAAAAGCTAAAATTATAAAGCTAAAGCTAGAATTTTCTTGCTGAAGCTATTTAGCGAAATCTTTTTTTTTATTCACATGAAATTAAGCTTTAGCTAGAACTATATACTTAAGCTACTAGTAAAAGGTATGACTAGTAAGTTTTAGCTACTTACAAAAAAAGCTTTTACTATTTTTTTAATCAACAAGACCCATAGTATAGTTTGAGAATTCGAGTTGCATTTCGGAAAGTGATTTTACAGATATTTTTTTTTATTTCTGACTTCGATAAAATCAAATGACATATTACAAAATTCCTTTTGCATATTTTTACTTTTTAATCACCATACAATGTTTGTCATAAAATAGAATAGGAAATGACAGAAAAAATTTCTTTTTGTCCATATAGTCAAGTTAAGAAGGCATAGGCATAAGTATAGGTCGTGTGACCTTTGTGATTTTATAAGAGGGATTCGCGGGTTAAAATGCCAAGCTGGACAAATTGTTGGCTTCAGAAATCTACTGTCCACTTGCTTGTGGTCTAGGAAGTCCGATGGAAGGCATGGTGCAGGAGCTACTATGTTCGCCTTAAAGCCATTTCTTCGCGTTGAAGAGATCAAATCTTTGATCTTCTCGTCAGTTCGGAAAGGTCATTGAGGTCGTCAAAAAAGATATTTCCAAATGACTATGCTCTCATTAGTGCTAGAGCAGGACAAACGAAAGACAGTTTCCCTTTCCTGCTGGGCCCCATATCTACGGCAGTAAGTATTGTGAGGGATGCCCAGCCTTCCTTGCTGCATGTTCTCCTCATGCTGCATGTTCTCCGACCGTCCAGGGCCCAGAAAAATGGCAACGACCCTGGCTATATCTCACTTGGGTCTGCATATTAGGTCAGTTGTACAGGCTTAATCTTTCTAGCTTAACTGCGCCACCTACGATTGGGTTCAGTAAGAAAAATTGAGAATATATTGCATTTTATTACACCAAAAGCAATGTTGACTCTTTCCACAAGTGAGTTATGAAGGGCTGATTCTTGCCTGGCCAGTTCGTTTGGACCCACTCGTTTACCTCAATGCCACAATGACCTGAAACCCAGATAAGCGAGACCCTGAGGTTGCCATTTATGCTTGCGAGCTCATCACAACATTGTTGGATCACTTTAGAAGACAACGGTGGCGAAACATTTGCCTTGATGGCTGCCTGACTGTCAATCAGGATGCCAATACCGTTTTGGTTAGGGTCTTGTTTGAGTATCTTGCTACTTCCCTAACTGCCCGTTATTCCGTCTGGAAAACGGTATTGGGTACCCAATAAGATCTGGAAATATTCAGAAATAAGGCATAATTTTGATAGTAATCCTTGCTTGCCCCTTCCTAACAAGTATCTACATATGTTTTAAGCTTTTTAGGACTTAAATAAAAACTAGATTGTTTCTCCAAGTTGGATAGGACCGGCAAATGCAATCTAAACGAACATGCCTAATTCTATAATTTATTTCTGCCGATATTTAACCCGCCAGTGATGAGAACTATCGAACAATTTGAACTATCGATAGTTAGTAAGTAAAACTTGTAATTAAAATATTTTTCCAGCTAAAAGAATAATGAATATGTTATCCCACCAAAAACATTTCATGTAAAATAGGTCGCCAAGACTCACAAGCTCATAACGCTTTCGCTATGAAAAAGTTATGAGATCTCATGAAGAGCCAAGCCCTTAACTCTATTAGGCCTAACTCTCCAAGCCCTAACTCTACAAACCCTAAATCGTGGTCAAAAATTATGGATAGGTCGTTTCACATAGAAGTTTAGCATGGCATACTTCATTTTACAATAAATCTATGGGAAACGGCCAAGCCATAATTTCTGACCACGATTCAGGATTTGTAAAGTTAGGGCTTGGAGAGTTATAAGGCCGCGGACTACATCTAATCCTGAAAATTTGAGCTCTCTAGCTCTATCTATACCGAAGCTATGAGGGCTTGAAAATACGACGAAACGTTTCGAGAAAATATATAGGTTGTGCTAACCGCTCGTCTTGGCGGGCGCACTACCGTGCGCCTAGATATATAAAAGAAATTCAAACATTGCCAAAATAAGCGCCCCCCTAATACACATAATATATTGATTTTTTATAATAATAATTTCGATTCAGCTAATTATTTAATAATGTCACGTGTATGCTACTTCGTGTGTAATTGATAACTAGAGGCCCTTATCACCCTCTAGTTACGACCCAGGATGGCATACCGAAAGTTAGAAAATGAAAATTAAAATTAGATCCGGTTAGAGCGGTCAGCGTTTCTTGACACCCACATACGGGTCTGAATAAAACCTATCTAGATAAACAGTATTTTAACACACAACTGTATCCATACCGTAGGCGCTATATCCGATTTTATAGAAATTATAAAAGTGGGCGTGTCAGATTTTACCAAAATAACTTTCTTATTTTTTTTCTCCTTCATGAACAATTTCTGAAAATTTCATCCAATTCATTTTGCGAAAACATATAAACTTGCAGCGTTACTCCGTTTAAAACAGAATTTACTATTTAAAACAAACAAAAACAATAATTTATAAACATTATTGCCACACACCCACCGCTCGCGCCAAGCCGACTACCTATTATACATTGTAGGTAAAATGAAAACAAAACAAAATAAAAATAATTAGTTATTATACTTACATTCTGCCAATCCTCAGGTTCTTCTTTTAAAACCTCTTTGACTTTTTTTATTTCCTCCACCTTTTTAAGCTGCTGTTGTGCACTTTGATATAAATTGCACGGTTTTATTTGTACAAATTGCATCGGATTGCATGAAGGTTTGGGTGGTGTTGGTCGTGTAACACGAGCCCGCGCAACGTATGGTGTGGGATCATGTGACATAGTGGACTGAAATAACAAAAAAAAAAATATTATAAGATTTTTTTAAATAAGAAGAAACAATAAGAAATATAATTTAAATTTTTTCGCAAAATTTATGACACACATTTACCAGTTAATAAGTCAGAGTAGTCGATATTTAAAAAAATACTTAAGATTACATTAATTTATTCTTTTTGGTATTAATATTTAAAATAAAATTTTTAATATATAGTTTTGGATTTGAATGAACAATCTGAGTTCTCGGCTTAAAAATAGAACCAATAAAAAAGTGACAGATGTCATAGTTAATATCTCTGTGAAATAATTTTACGGAAATTACGTAAAAACTTAACGAACACAGGTAAATAGAACTTAATGTATAAAACAACAATAACAAACGACTGACAGTCTGGACTGTCAAACAAATTATAACATTTTGGCTCCAATGAAAATAAAGGAAAAAATAACATAAACATCAACGAACACATCTCTAAAGTGCTTTGCCACGCGCTGCGACCTGCGAATGCAAATGAATCTTTTAAGCATTGCGCAAACCTAAGCGATGGCGTTGGCGATCACGATAACAATGTGGATGTCGCTCATGTGAATCAATAGGAAGGCTCACATCTATGCGATATGTGGATTGTGAATACGTTCCAAAGCAGCGTTTAACTAACCCAGCGCGCGTCTCCATTAGCAATTTTCGAGGCAATAAATTGCTTCCCTTATTGCCATTGCCTTGAATATTGCCAATGGAGACGCTTTGGCAATGGCATTGGCAATATTACCTGAAAGATGAAAGTCAATAATTGATTTCCATCAACCAGGCAATAAATTTTGACGTTTCGTCTTTTACAAAATGGTTTCTCCACGATTTTGAATAATTTCTCCTTCATTTTGAAACAAAAAGTGAAAATATGAATGGGAGTGACCACAAATTAGCAAATTAAAATTTTATATTATCAAAAACAGTAAATTTAAGCAGTTGCTGTCGCCATTTTTATACGTAAAGTTTTTGACAACTGGAATTGCCAGGCTCTGAAGTGCCCCACCCAAGCAATAAATTGCCATCGATTTAGAAATTGCCATTGCCTCAAATATTGCCAATGGAGCCACAGCGTAAGTGATTTTTTACTAAACGCAGCAAGCACCATTTGATCGCAGTCTCACACGATATTTTAACTGTTTTTTGAAAATATTAACAAAATTAAAATAAAAAAAATTTGTAATAGTACAGCAGATTGATAAAATTAAAAAAAAAAAAAATCAAATTTGTGGACAAAATTGCCGTCTTAAATTGATTTATTGTGTATTTATGTTCGCAATATCGCATTAATGTGAGCTGGTTTTTTATCGCACCTTCATCGCGCGATAAAGGCTATCGTGATCGCCACCGCCATCGCTTAGGTTTGCGCATAGCTTTAAAGAAATTTCTTAAGCTAATAATAAAATAGCTTTATATATTCACTTTAAAGATACACAAAAAGTACAGACGACAGCACTGATTAAATTTTGTTTTCTTCAGCGGCATACTGTTCAGATAGATACAAAAAATCCACACATCACTTCAAAAGTTGGTTCCAATTGCAATAAAATATGCGCATTAGAGTTTTGAAGAAACAGAAGTACGATAAATATTGTCCACTGAATTAAGTGGTTTCACTTTAATTCAAGATAAACGTATTTGTATCTTAAATCAACGAGTAGTAACAATGTGGGTGGGTGATCTTCGGTTACATTGCAATAACCAGTGGCGGACTTACAATGGATTAGAGTTTCGATTCAAAGTTTAAAAGAATCTTAATCGGGAATTAAGTTTTGCTTTTGGGAACACAAAGCACAGATTTAAAAATGCGAGTCCATTCAACGCTATATTTACCGGAACGTGTATAAAACATTCTTCTAATGATCCTGAAATTGCACAATTTCGAGAAATTTATTTCAAAAAAAACTAAGTGTCCACTAGGTCTGTTCGTTTACTTTCAGCACTAAATTTGTAATGTCTGTCAAATTTTGAGGATTGGGTATAAAATTCTCTCAGAGACAGTAGACTTGCATTAAAGTAAAAGAACGCTTTTTGGACAAAAATTGTTTTGAACGTTAAGAAAAATAAACAAGAGCCTATACATATCAAAAATGTAAACAAAGCGGCAACACAAGAAATTTTATTATAAGGTGCGTTCGCGTACAAGTCCGAAACTACCCACAACTACCATTTTCTACAATATTAAGCCCAAACCTGTTCGCGTATGCACATTTCGGGTAGTTTTGGGTAGAAGTAAAGAAATTTCATCCGGCAGAAAATGGTAAGTTCGGTGTTCTGTCAAAAAGCTAGTGGGAAGAAAAAAAAAACAACAAACAACTTTTTTTTTGTTTACTTTTTTGGTGACGTTTAAAATCTGGCAGACATTTTTGCTTCAAAGCGTTCGTGTACTTTTGGACTGTTTCTATTCTCTTTGAGAGAATTTCATCCCCACTCCTCAAATTTTGATAACTTGTCAGTTTTAGTCCGGAAAGTACACGAACAAACTTATAATTGTGTAGTTTTGGGCAAAAGAGAACGCTCACGAGAACATTTCCCCTTCTTGACATTTCCCCTTCTTGACAATTTCTACTCAAGAAATTTCTTCGGGCACAAATGTGAAATCTGTCAAAAGAAGTAAACAACAACAAAGAAAATACAAAATGGCTGTTGTTTACTTTTTGTTTTATTTTTAGTTCGGTTTGTTTTGTTATTTTTTCATGTTATTTATTAATAACTAAAAATAAAACAAAAAGTAAACAACAGCCATTTTGTTTTTTCTTTGTTGTTGTTTACTTCTTTTGATAGATTTCACATTTGTGCCCGAAGAAATTTCTTGGGGAGAAATTGTCAAGAAGGGGAAATGTTTTAATCTCTCGTGAGCGTTCTCTTTTGCCCAAAACTACAAAATTTTTGCGTAAAAGAACAGGATTTGGAGGAAATTTGTCTATAATATCTGAAAATTTTCAGTTTTGATGAGTAAAAGAACAGACCTTATAATTGAATTGGCTATGTTCCAAGTACAAGCTAGCAGTTATCACAAATTTAATTTCAGAGAAAGATTTTATTTTATTAATCATTGTGTGAGAAATATTTAAATTGGATTGTAAGTGAATACACTTAAAATCATTAACACAAATCGAAACAAAAGTTAGGTACAAATGCCAAAAGCAAATAATTGTCAAAGCTTAACATAAACTGACAGCGCATTCACTCACAATTTTGTTAGTTCTGTTTGTTTGGAAATAATTGAATTCAGTAATGAAATTGTGTTAATGTATGATGGGAAATTATAAAATTTCGAAGATGATTTCAATTAAATATTCCAAAAATGGCCAATGTCCAGTAAGAACATAGAACAATACTCTAAGCCCTGCATTAAATTTAAATTCGCCATTTAAATTAGAAAATTTTATATCAACTTTATAAAATCTCATTTATTCATCAACCACATTTAGCAATTTTAACTGTGTCTGCCTCCCTTAACTATAAATAAAATGATTTCAAAACCGACCTTGAAATCATTTCACGCAGGGTTTTTGAGATATGCAAAAATTATAATCATATAATTTTTTATAAGAGTACATATAGAAAACCCTATGTGATATGGAGTAATATTGATACGATTTGGATGCAGTGCATCTAATTTTCCAAAATGGTAAGTTTAAAGAACTATGAACTTTGTGATCGTCACGTCCAATTTGCGATTTGTTGGAGACTTCTATGTAAATTATATGAGCGCCAACTTAGCGAAACAGCATTCACCGATCGAAAAAATTTTAATTGGGTAATTAGCCGTTAATTAGTCGTGAATTAGTTGTGACAATTTTGAATTTGTCGCTCTATATTTTCTGTTTTTTTTTTTTTGCAAAATTGTCAAATTTGTATCAAGTTAGCGAGGAACCCCTGGAAAAGTGGTAAAAATTTCTTATATTGGGTGGTTTAATGCTTTATATATTGGCGGTTCGTCTATCCTGAATTATTTGTGATGATTTCAATTTTGTCGTGAAATGTTTTCTATGTTTTTTCTTGCAAAATTTTCAGATTGGTATCAAATTACCGAGGAACGTCTGGAAAAGAGTTAAAAATATCGTATATTGATTGGGTTTTTGCTTAATAATTTACCTTAAACAGTCCTGAATTAGTTGTGCAAATTTTAATTTTTTCGTGCGATGTTTTCTATGTTTTCTTTATTAAATTCATTTAAAGTTCGAGACGAACTCGTTGAAAATGGGTCTAATCTTGTGTAATCGAAATATTTATTGCTTAAAATTTTGCTGTTAGTTGTCGTGCAATGTTTAATATAATTTTTCCAAAATAAAAAAAAAATATAGAAAACATCGCATGACAAAATCGAAATTTTTACAACTAATTAAGCAAGAACCCAATCAATATAAGAAGATTTTAACTCTTTTCCAGACGTTCCTCGGTAATTTGATACCAATTTGACAATTTTGCAAAAAAGAACATAGAATACATAGAGCGACAAATTCAAAGTTTTTACAGCTAATTCACTACTAATTAACGGCAAATTATAGAGCAGTTAAACATTCACAAAAAAACATAGAAAACATAGGGCGACAAATTCAAAATTGACACATCTAATTCACGACTAATGAACGTTTTTAGACGTTTTAGAGATGCTGCTTCGCTAAGTTGACACGAATTTCACATTTTTATAAAAAAAAAACATAGAGCGACAAATTTAAAATTGTCAAAACTAATTCACGACTAATTAACGGCAAATTATAGAGCAGTAAAACATTCAAAATAAGAAGTTTTTATACGCTTTTCAGATGCTGCTTCGCTAAGTTGACACGAAGTTAGCAAATCAGCAAAACATTGCACGACAAAATTAAAATTGTCACAACTAATTCAGAACTGCTGAACGGCTAATTATTAGGCAATAAACTATTCGTTATAATACCCCTTTTTGAGGTGCTGCTTCGCTAAGTTGATATCAACAGCAAAAAAGAAAACATAGAAAACATCGAACGACAAATTCGAAATTATCACATCTAATTCACGACTAATTAACGGCTAATTACCCAATTAAAATTTTTTCGATCGGTGAATGTTGGTTCGCTAAGTTGACACTCATGTTAATTTATTATATTTTATAGATTCTCGATAAGAAACAGTATAAAAGTACCGAGTCAATTTAGCAAATTTGGTGAATTTGGGCTTTAGGAGCATAAATAGGCGCTAAAAACTCACTTAAATTTTGGAAACAAAAACAAGGACTATTTGTATGGAAAATAATGCAAATATCTACTAAAAATTTTCTAAAGGGTTGCTAATCAAATGTTAAGATATAACATGCCGCCACCGCCGATTAGACGTGACCTGGTCGATGTTGAATGGGTTTCGTCAACAGATGTATCCGCATAAGTATGGCTGATGATATTGTTGTTTTTTTTTTTTTAATATATAGACTCACGGAAGTATAGAAAATAAATTTGTATTTCGTGAACTTATTCAACGTTTAGTAAAATGGCATGACAATGTATACTCTGAACTAAATAATATTGCAATCAAAATCATTATGTTACAATTCGGCTCAACCAACACGTTTGTGGAATTAATAATGATGGTCAAGCAAATAAGACATTACTGATGCCAGGGTAATGTTTGTTTTGTTATACAATAAATCGCGTCTTCGGAATTCCAAAATACTACGATAGGTTGTATGCATAATTTTATTTACAACCCACAAACGTCTTTCCATATGACTTATAAGCCTGTAGGTTTATTATCTTTTTACAAAAAAAAAACAATCAAGCTTTTAATTAGAGATTTTGTTTGCACTTCTCAAATCCAACAAATTGCTCCAAAACGTGGAACTAATCAATTATGAACCTCAATCGGTTTTTTTATATTTGTTTATTATTTTGTTATTTTGAAGAAAGACAAACGAAGAAACTATTAAGTCGCAAGCGCGCATATAGTGCATTATTCAATTAGCAGCGGTATTTGAATGATATAGCCCAGGATAGTAGTGGTGGAGAGAGTGTTGTCGGTAAGAATAAGTAAACAAAAGTTAATTATTGAAGTAATTGGAAAGTTAAAGCAAAATAAACGTTCAATGGAAGTTAACTGTGAAGGAGATATTTGTATACAAAAATCACATTTAAATAGTTTCTTCCACGTGCCTCTGATCTGTGATGTCTTGATTGATTTCAACTGACCCCTGCCCAGTGGTCATCCGCATCATCAGTATTTAAATTAAAATTTATTCTCCTATCTGATTCTGAGAAGAGTCCATTGGAGTAAATTTCGCTATTTGTGTTGCATTTATTTTTTTTAAATAATATGCACAAATGGGACTGAATGACGTATATACTTCTAGGTCTTTAGTTCAAAATTATACGTACTTACTTACTTAATAGAATTACGCTAAAGTCCAGTTTAAAGCTGAACCCTATTTCATAAAAATTGACTTTTGCACTTGTCCGAAAAATTATTCAGTTTACAAAATATTGATAGGCGACATAATTGAAAGTTTATTATTGATTATCTGGTTATAAAAATTTAGTTAAGACAAAATTGACAGTTAATAGGTCTGTTTGGTTACTTTTGTAGCACAAAGTTGAAAATCTGTCATATTTCTAAAAGAAGAGAAAAATTCTCTCAAAGAGAGTAAAACCTGCCACAAAGTTAACAAACGCCTTGTTGCAGTTTGTGTTTAAAACGTCAAACGTTAGTTGCAGCAGCCCACAACAAACAAGACAGAAAATAGAAGATATGCTCATTAGGTACACCCTAGTCGCCACCTTTGCATTTATGTGACGTCATAATCATATTTTTGTATTATTTTCTTTCTTAAAATGAAGAGTATTTTTTAGAACTCAGCATTTAATAAAATTTCTTTTAATAAACCAACAAATATATATTATAAATATAATTTTATATAATATTTATATATTGACAATTAAAAACTTTGTCCGCCATATTGCATTTTTAAATAAAAAAAAAAAAACAGCGAAATGAAAATAAACGAACAGAAAAGGGCAGTTACGGATTTTGACAGTTGTTAAACTCCTTGCAACAAGAAATTTCAGTAGCAGAAAGTTGAAAGAAGGGGAAATATCTTACTCTCTCGTTGTGCTCTCTTCTTGCTACTTTCTGCAACTTTTTTGAGTTAACAAACAGGAATTTTTGAAAAGTTGTGCGACGTCGTACGAATTTGTACGACGTTTCAGTAACCAAACAAACCTAATAAAACAACAAATTTTTCATGACAATTGTGTCATTTTCAGATTTGCCCGGTTTCTATTTCTGAGATCTCTGAGGGCTGCCGTACTGTATTCGCGGAAATATAAACACCTCACTAAAATTCCTCAGTTTTGCTGTCAAAGACTGGAAAGCATTTTTGTTCGATCCAATTCATAATTATTTTCTGTCACAGTAATTCAAAATAACAAAAAAGAAACAGAAATTAGTGTTTTTGACTTTAATACTGCGTTTTCATTAGAGCCCAAATGAGGTAATTTCGCAAATTATGGAAAAAGTGTTCATTAGCTTTCCTCATTTCGTTTGACAGCCATTGAAAAAATTGTGAAATTAAGTTGACAGTTTTGAAGTTTAAAATACAAATCAACTAAAATTAAACTAAGAATGGAGGTGTGTGTTTGTCGTAGATCAACAGCATTTTGATGAAGCCAAGCCCAATAATAATGCATGTAAATGGATTTTAAGGAAATCAAGAAGTTGAACAAGAACGTTGTAAATCCAATAAGTCAATATTCATGGGTTAGTGGTCCCATGGACGTTTGCGTCTGTTCTAAAGTTGGTTCATAAAAGGAAATAAAAAAAAAACTGTTTTTATTTATTCAACACAAAAATAAGTTGTTTTTATTTTCTATCGCTTTGAATTGGTACATCGTTTTTATAAGTTTGCATTAGAGCAGCTGGTCCAAAGTACTTCTCATCGTTTCGCCAACACAATAGAAAGGTAGTTGAGCAGCACATGCACAGGGTGCATTCGTACAGATGAACTTTTGACGATCATCAAGCCATCAAGCAATTGCAAGTATTGTGCCTCCCTTTGATTCGATGGCTTCGTTTTTCGTTGCAAACACGGTTGAATGAAACTTTACTGCATAAAAAGGTTGCTCAAATGTGGAACAAAATCTTCAATGGCTCAGAGAGGCTTTGTGTCCATCTCGCTGGCACAAAGCTAATGTGTTAGTTCCACCGATATTCGCGACATCGCAATACGATTGGCGAGTATTGGGTCGACTTCATTTTTGATTTTAATTCGAAGGTTTCTATAAAAGGCTTCTTGTTGGGTGCATGTGAAAAGTTTTAATTTGTGGAGCTTCATGCATCAAAACCATTATTTTCACTGATTAGTTTAAATTTTGATTTTTGTTAATTAATTTTAATAAATTGAAACGAAACTGCGCCTGCGATTTAATTTTTGAGTTGTTTATTTAATTAGCTGCGCCAACAGCAGGATTTATTTTGATTTGTTGAATTTCTTCAAATTTGACATTTGAAGTCAAAAAAATTCTATTGTGAATTGTGATTCACAATAGCACTGAATTTAGATGTGTTCGATTTAGTTTCACTTAATTTCCAACCTAATTTCGTGCAAATTTGGTTGAAATTATCTCATTTCGAAATTTGATTTTGTATGGGAAATGAGGTAATTTCCGATCTAATTTGGAAATTTTCAACGAAATTACCTCATTTGCTCTAATGAAAACGTAGTATAAGGTGAGAAATCTTGCTTATATTTTATGCTCCTGCTCTTTCAAAATGACAGAGGAAAATAACTGAGCGCTCTAAATATAAACTGGTTCATTAATAGGTTTGATCGTGTACTTTCTGGACTAAAACTGGCAAATTGTCTAATTTTGAGGAGTGGGGATTAAATTCTTTCAAAGAGAATGGAAACAGTCCAGTCCATGGAAATGAACGCTTTGAACCAAAAATGTCTGCCAGATTTTAAACGTCACTGAAAAGTAAACAAAAGAAAAAGTAAACAAAACCACGACATTGGAATGCATTTACTGAAAGTCTTAATTAAAATTGAAGTAATCAAATTAAATTGAACTTAACACACTTTAAATTTTTCCAGTGGCTTATCAAAAAATATAAGATGAAAACAAAGAAAAATATTCACTTTTAACAAAAAATACCCTTGGTAGGTCGCCCTTGTTGCACCTACCGAACATGGATTAAATGTCTTATGTGTTACAACGTGAAAGGGCGTAGGGATGCCCTTTTTCAAACCCTTTCGAATGAGATATCAATGACTTCAGTGGCACTTAAATATCCGAAGAAATTGAGCTCAAATTAGTTTGAGTACTCCTTATTTAGCTGCAATTTACCCCAAACGCGATGACTCATCACCTGAAACTATGAGGCGATAGCTATAAAACAATTCCTCTATAATCTTTGCGCAATCTTTAACTATAAATTGGTATATCTAGGATGTCTGTAGTGCAAACAGTCACTTACCAGTAGGGCGTGAGCGGTACATGTTTTCGTGACGGTCCTCTTTTCGCTACATCACACCCAACCGTCCGAGAAAGACATGTAATCCATGTCAAAAACAAGTTAAAAGTAAACAAACAGCAGCCATTTTGTAATTTTTTTGTTATTTATCTACTTCCCACTAGCTTTTTGACAGAACACCGAACGTGCTATTTTCTGCCGGAAGAAATTTCTCGGGTAAAATCTGGCAAGAAGGGGAAATAATTTACTCTCTCGCGAGCGCTCTCTTCTACCCAAAACTACGTGGAATGTGCATACGCGAACAGGTTTGGACTAAATCTGGTAGAAAATGGTAGTTTAGGGTAGTTTTGGACTTGTACGCGAACGCACCTATTATAATTTGTTCATGACTATTTGACATATTAAAATTTTCGAAAATTTATCAAGGCTGATATGTTATTACCTACATTAGATCTGTTCGGTTACTCACCCAAAATACCCACAAGTTAATGTCCAAAGTTCTGTCTGAGTTCATAAAAAAAAAAAAAAATGGCAGTTTTGGGAAGTAACGAACACATACCAATTGTCAATTGAAAATTTGAAATATCGAAGTTGTTGTGACAGTTGCATTTCGAAATAGCCTTCATCGTTTTTCCCCATCTTTTTTTAATATAGGACATAAACGAGCTCTAAAAATTGAACGATCACCATTTCTGTCAAAAATGGTGACCGTTGATGCATCAAAATTGTATTGTATCAATTATTGAATTTTATTCTCAGCACTCCTCCAGCAAATTTCTTTCTCCAAAAGATGTTTTACCATCAAATTGCACAAACTTCTGACGCAATAATCAATCGATTTTTTTTTTAAACTTTATCCATTGGCAATAGGGTAGCCAGTCACGCAGTGAGGGAAAAATTAAATTCTTAAGCCGTCGCGTCCGTAGGAATGGAGAAATAGAGAACCCTAAGACGAATCCCAACGGTGAGTGGCACTTTTTGTGAGATACTCTTGGAGAATTTGTCAAAAACGAATTTCGAAACTGACATTCGATCCCACGACCTACCCACTAACCATTATGCCACTAGCAATGCCAATTTAAATTTGACAGCTGATGTCAGGTGGCAAGAGATTGGTAATCCGTTACAGGAATTTCATACGTATGACCGTTTTTAATTTCGATTCTTAAATCAAACTCACAAACTCAGAGGCATTCTTTCTCTTGTCTTCTTTTCAGAACAAGAACTGTGATCCTGTCGCTTTAAAAGTCATAGGTTTGTTCGATTGATATTTTGCCAAAAAATTGTGTCTCGGGTAGACCGTGACATCTAGCAACGCTAATCGACAACGACATGATATTGAGCTCTACTTCCTACGATATCTTCCAGCGATATCACATGCAATAATACATGCTCAAAAAATTTTGAGCAAATCCTTTAATAGCTCTCGTACTATAAACTAAATTGCCTGTCATTAGGTCTGTTTCTTTACTTTTTGGGAAAAGTTTGGGAAAAAGTTTGTGCTCGAGCTTTTTGATGCTGTTGTTATAATATTTGACCAGAAATGAAAAGTAAGGAAACGCGTTTGGGATGTTTCTTATTTGTTTCTGGGTAAACTTCACATTTGACAAAAGAAATTATTAGTAGGCAGTAGATAAAAGAAAACAATTTTTTGACCCATTTGGAAGACTATAATTTATTTATCTTTTATTAATTCATTTAATTTTAAATTACCGTCTTATTAGTGTACACTTACTTATTTGACAAACTAAAATTCAAATTTTTCAATCAGCAGATTTTTTCTTTGACAAGCAAGAAAAGGCAGTAGGTAAAATGTTCGGGTAGATTCTTGCTGGAGGGGAAATTAAATAAATCAAAAAAAGTCAAAAGCTCTGGCATTTTCGTGCCAGAAAAAAGTAAAAAAAAAACATTTTGGGTAGATTTGGGATCCCACGCAATCTCGTGGGCAGGTAAAGAAACAGACCTATTGTTTTCAACTAAATACTGACAAATATGTTTAACTGTATTTATTTGTGTGTCTAAAATTAAAAAAATGTCTCAGTAAATTTATGACAATTTTCGGAAAATTCTTAATACTTTATTAAAATTATCCGAAAACTAGACATTATTTAGGAATCTGCCAACGTCAAAATTGACAGCCGTCATTTTGTGGCAACTGCCAGATGCAAAATTGTAGAAAGATAATAGAAGTCGGTTTTGTATAGGTACATTTTTTAATTACAATTATTAATAGATAATAATTATATAATAAATAATTAATTAAAATTATTTTGCTATTTTTATGTATATATCACCCAATGCTAATATTTGTTTTAAATAAATGTTAAACAAATTGTCAATTACCTCAAAGTTATAATTTTGACGTTTGGGAATAAACTAGACAGGGATAAATTCCTAGTTGTTAACTCTTTTCTCGAACAAGTATTTATTACTTTACTAATTTTCACACTTCACTTCGGCCCTGTTTTACAGCTTTTGTGGAACAAGGCCGAGATCGCTTCAGACTAACGCCTGAATTGAATAGAATGCTGGAACCGGAGCCGCAGACGGAACTGGAAGAACTATCAAAAAGTGTCGTACGTTATTTTTTTTTGTTACAGAAGGCAGCTGTACAGCTTTGAAAGTATTTTGAAGAAAAACAAAGCAATATTCTTGTGTACAAGCTCAGAATTCACATTTTTTGTTTACAATACTTTTGCTTTTAATAAATAATTTTTTTCGCGATACAAATAACCACAATATTTTTTTCCGACCCAAAAAGTTGTTTTTTTTCTTCAGACAAATTGAAACGTCAAAGGTGTCGTACGTGAAAAGTTAAAAGTTGGTGAACTCTTCCGTCTGCGGCTACGTTCCGTTGTGTTCGCAACATTGAATTTGCGTGTATTCAATATTTTGACAGTTGTTCCATCTGCGGCTCCGGTTCCCTCTCCGTCGTCATTCTGTTCAGACTGTTAATCGCCAAATGTACGCAAATAATGCGAGTCACTGCACATCTACTATTGCGGATTCTGTAATCGACATAAATAATTATTGTGACAGAATTGTCATTGTAATTCACGAACACTTGGACTATCTACGAATCAAATATTTGCCAGAAAAGCTAAATTTGTTAAATTGTCTGATGGTTACCTAGTTTTTGTTTAAATGGCAAATTTCACAATATTATTAAAATGGTAATATTCGAAGACTGAACATGGAAATATATAATATAGATTTTTATCATATGAATACATTAAAAATTTGTATACCTCATTAGAGTTTGAAAACTGGAAATGATAAAGAAGAACTCATATTATGACCACTTCATTTATCAAAAGTCTAATGTCATATGAAAGACTTGACATTTTACTCACTATCGCTATTTGTTGATCATTTAGTGACGGCGGCGAACCAGCGTCAGTGGGTGGATATAAATGTATGTATGTATATGTATAGCTGAAGACTGGTTATAAATAAAGAGTACCTATTTATTCAAGGAATATGGTATATGAAATAAAAAATGGTCAAACTAGGCTTAAAATTAAATAAATTATTATCACTTACTTCATATTATGTATTTAAAATTAAATTTAACACTACATAACTGCTCTTTTTGTTTAAATTTGTATACAAAAATCGTTTAATCGTTGTTTTTTCTTAATTCCATGCCAGCTTCATTCCAAACATTAACGGTGTTTTTTTTTTTTTCAAACAGTACTTAATTTAGACAGTTATTTCTGTCAAACAAATTGTCAGATTGTGAACTGTCAGTGTCATTTTTATTCGGTTAGTCTTTGCAATTTGATGATTGTTCACTCCGCTATGCCAGAACGATGTTTTTGTGGGTGAGGACGGATGGTGAGTGCAAAGCTCTTCATCGATCTCACCCACATAACCATCGTCTCGTCATGGCGTAGTGAAAAGTCACAATCTAAAAACGGTCCAAAGCATGCGAGTGACTGTCAAAAATATCGAATGTCAATAAAAAGTAAAATGTCGCCGAGTCGAGCTACTCTTAAAACTATTAACTATGCCAAATTGCAAATTTTCTCTAGAGGCCGAGGGATGTTTGCAGCATTTTTACTCTCAAAAGGACACGTACTTTTACACAAATTTCATTAGTTTTACTCACCACCTCTAGGCCCGGGTTTTATTTCCGAACACAATCGTTGAAATTAATTAATTAAAGAAAATTTGTTTTAGTGAAAACAAAACCGTCAGAATAAAAGAAAATGATTCAACCAAAAAAGTCCTGAGCGGGAGCATCTACTTAGTCTAAACACCTTAAGCACTATTTGAAAACTTGTTATGTATCTACCAAAATTACTTTTCATAGATATAGCTGATTTTTCCTCACCAAGTGTGTAAGTTAAATGTAATCTAATAGACCTTTCCTAATATAAATGAAAAACTTTGGAAAACATAAAATTTCGTTGACATTTTGCTATCTATAGACCGATTTAATCTAATTAAAAAATTCGTTCATGCTTGAGCAATATGAATGGAATTTATTAAGTTAAGAACAAAATACAATTCATATACGTATAAGTATATGTATGTAGGTATGTCATCTATTACATGACTCACAGCATATTTCCGCAGTAATTCAGTACCGTTTCATATCTAAACAAGACCGTATAATTGACTATTGACATAACAGTCGTTATTTATTTATTTTTATTTGTTTTTCAATTCTATGGCAAATTGTAATTTTGAAAACACACTCACACAAAAAAAAGACAGTTTGGAATGATTAATCGGTAACATCAGAAAAAAATAAGAATTTCACAACACAACGTCCATTGTCAGCTGATACGATGAGTTATATTATTTTGCTTTTATGTCACGCACGCTAAGCTATAACTTCGCACGTTTACAAAAAAAAAAATAAAAAAAAAAAAAAATAGCAACTTCAAAAACAAAGTAAAATACCGAAGGGTGATTCCATTTAAGCGGAATTCAACTAAAAAGTTCAAAATATGTATGACTTTAAATTGAGAAAAAATAGGAAAACATTATTGTCTTCATCATTAATTGAAATTGTTATTAGGGTACCTACCTACTTATTTTGCAGTCAAGCTACTTCGCACTTCATTGCTCCAGAAGCCATTTTTGTTGGGATAAGTTGGAAACCCTGGACATTATTTGTAAATATGTATGTTTGGCGATTTGGAAGCCGTTAACTATTATCGGTTATCATAACTCAGGGAAGTTTTGGTGTAAATCTAAATCTAAATTGTAATTGTAATTGTAATTGTAATTGTAATTGTAATTGTAATTGTAATTGTAATTGTAATTGTAATTGTAATTGTAATTGTAATTGTAATTGTAATTGTAATTGTAATTGTAATTGTAATTGTAATTGTAATTGTAATTGTAATTGTAATTGTAATTGTAATTGTAATTGTAATTGTAATTGTAATTGTAATTGTAATTGTAATTGTAATTGTAATTGTAATTGTAATTGTAATTGTAATTGTAATTGTAATTGTAATTGTAATTGTAATTGTAATTGTAATTGTAATTGTAATTGTAATTGTAATTGTAATTGTAATTGTAATTGTAATTGTAATTGTAATTGTAATTGTAATTGTAATTGTAATTGTAATTGTAATTGTAATTGTAATTGTAATTGTAATTGTAATTGTAATTGTAATTGTAATTGTAATTGTAATTGTAATTGTAATTGTAATTGTAATTGTAATTGTAATTGTAATTGTAATTGTAATTGTAATTGTAATTGTAATTGTAATTGTAATTGTAATTGTAATTGTAATTGTAATTGTAATTGTAATTGTAATTGTAATTGTAATTGTAATTGTAATTGTAATTGTAATTGTAATTGTAATTGTAATTGTAATTGTATTTGTAATAATAATTGTAATTGTAATTGTAATTGTAATTGTAATTGTAATTGTAATTGTAATTGTAATTGTAATTGTAATTGTAATTGTAATTGTAAGTGTTTAAAATATTTAATTTTAAAGATATAGCTAACCAAATGAGTGTTTTTGGGCCGACGACCGCTGTACATTGGAGACTTCTACTAACTTAAGTTTCAGCTTTAGTTTTATTGAACAGAAAAGAGAAGAGCTAGATTTTTGTAATAATTTCAAAAGAAATTTGCAATCGCACAACGGCAATAAATTAACTAAAGTGAATCTAAGCTCAACACTTTTGCCATATCTATTATTTTTCCTTTAACTTATAAGCTCATGCATAAACAACTACTTTACCCATACGTACTGTATACCTAACCATTTAAAGCAGTTATCTTTAAATTTATTTTCTTTTAACAGTTTTAATGTTGTTGGGATGAAAGATCATAAAGCTAATTAAAATTAAAAGCTACAATCAAATTCTTTTAATATACCTACCTACCTACAGGTAGGTATAGAAACTTGTTGAAAGCAGTCTCAATAGTTTATTAGTCATTCATGTCTATACGTCTAGTCGGGTTTTGTGCCCATTATAGGTAGATAGATACTTTTTTTCTGACATTGATTACAGAAAATTTGTTTATTTTTTATGCAAAATAAAAATGTGGGTTTATTTGATTGGATTTCAATTTCGATTGCAATAGCAAATGTCATAAGGAAGTATATATAGACTTTTTAATGAATTTAAGGTGAAGTCTTTTACGTATAGTACCTACATTATATTTATTTGGGTGGTGTTAACCAAGCCAAATGAAAGAATTTCAAGGTGAAACCAAAGTGCAAATAATATGAGTTGTTTTTTTTTTTTTTTTAATTAGCATTATAAAGAGAAATAAGTAGAAGCTTTCATCGTTAAATTTATTATATGCAATAAGAATTGTTAGTCATTCTAAACGAAGGCTTAACTACCTATTTTGAAAATATATTCGTACAGTCATGTAGAAGTTCATATGTTCATGTTCATGTTTTTTATAATTGAAACAGGACTGGAAGAAATTTAATTGCAAGAACCGCAGTGCTTGCTACTTCAATTTGATCGGCAATTAGCACAGTTCAAGTGTTTTGGTGAAATCTTTGTCAGTGGTAACAGAGTGTTAAGTTTTAAAGCCATATGGGTACAGGGTGATATGCAAAGGATGAAAATAAAGTCTAGAGCACAAGTATAGGGTTGGGCCAGGGAAATATATGTACATATAACATACAGATAGTATGGAATAGGGGTCAAGGTGGGAGAGGCAATTTAAAAGAAAGAAATACAAATTATTAAAAAATTAAAGGAAGTTGTAAAAACAGAATCAATTTTGACTCAATTCATGACATATTGACATATAACTCGTGAATTATGCAGATTTAAAGCACACTTGGACTACGCACATGAAACACGAGTAGCGAATTGCGAATGGTCGCGAGTTTTGACATTTCATTATATGTGTGGTCGCTGAGAGCTGCGAATTGTCATAACACATACCTATCTTCTGTTCGTTTACTGACCAAAACTGCCGATTTTAGTCCAAATTCTGTCAAAGTTCATCTTCCTTGTTTTTTTGAAAAAAATAAAAAAAATCTACTGCATTTTTTTTTGAATCTACTGCGGAAAGTTTGCCGAAAAGTGACAACCCTGACTTATGGACAAGTAAAATGAGAGTTTAAGCTCTATTACACGATTCGTTTTTTCTTGGTTGCTTCGTATTTCGTGTTTTTGACAGATTGGGCGAGAGAGGTGTAGAGATTTAAGGGGAATTCAGCTACAATTCTACACCCCTCACCCTATCTGTCAAAATGACGAGAGATGAAATGAACGAAAAAAAGAATCGTGACGCCTCTTTGAGGTTAAATCCAAGCGAATTTTCTATTCGCCAGTTTGTGAAAAATGCTTCCGGCTGTTTTGGATTGCGAATTAACGTTTGACAATTCGCAAAAAATAATTTGCCGGTCGCGTAGAAAATATTAAAATACAAAATTTTTCAATTTAAATTAATTTAACGCGAAGTTTTCTATTTAAATTTGTTGATTATTTCATTTATTAACTACGTCAAAAGCAAGTTAAAACTTTAAAAGAGTGATTCGCATTCGCAGGTCGCAGCTTGTGTGCAAGGCAAGGTTTGGTCCGACGCGACGTTATACTACGTTTTCATTAGAGCTGATATGAGGCAATTTGGCAAATTACAGAAAAAGTGTTCACATCGCAAATTTTCTAATTTCGTTCAACAGTAAAGACTGTCAATCGCTTGATTTTGTTGTTTTATACACATTGAAATCTGTCATTTTAAATGGGTTCCACTTTGAGTGGATTCTATTTCGGTGTGTTCATAAGGTTTTAACGTAATTTTCGATTGAATTTCGTGCAAATTAGGTTGAAATTAACTCATTTGGAAATGTGAATATTTATGGGAAATGATATCATTTCGAATCGAATTTGGAAATTTTCATCGAAATTAACTCATTCGCTCTAATGAAAACGTAGTATTAGTCCGAAAGGAAAAATTAATTCAATTCAGAAAAAAAAACTATTAAAACCATAATAAGAGAATCAACGGACAAATAAAATAATTGTTCCTTTTTAAAAACAAAAAGTTCTTCTTTTATAATAACAGTGGTATGCGTATCCCTCTCAGTCGAGAATGAGTTCGAGTTAAAGAATTAGAGGAATTAATATTTTTTGTTCAATTTATTAAAGTTAGCAAATAAAATAGTCAACTTTAGAAAAAAAAACGTAAATTACGCTTAACTTTCTGCACACGTAGCAAATGTACTACGTCTGCAGGCAAGTTAAGCGTAATTAAATGTGGGTAGTTAATGTATTTATAACAAATTGTATAACAAACGAATTTCATATGTCAAATGATCTGTCAGCTGTCACTTGTAAATTAAATTTTAGGCTCAAACTCGAAGAATGTTAAAAGAAGGCTACAAAAAAAATAATTAAATAAATAGACAAACTTCTTGTTTTTATTCGCAGGTGTAAAATTTGTCTGCATTTGTTGCCTTGCAATGGGGAGGGGGTCTATTTTCCCCCATTTAGACGAGAGGGGCAATTTTTCAAAAAATTGACTTAAAATAGATCAAAAAAAAAAAAAATCAAAAATCAACAGCAACAGCAACACTATTTTAGAAAATAGTTTTAGAAAAAATAATTTTTAAACTTAAAATTTTGAAAAAATTGAAAAAATGGTGATCAAACTAATTTTGTTCAAATTTACATTATTATGTAATATTATTCGATGCTCCTTCAAAATTTCAGAAAACACTTGAATGTCTTTTAGTTTTTGAGATAATTGAAAAATAGCAGCCACTGTTTCTTATAACGGACGCAAATAGTTGACGATGCACTTTTGAAATTAGATTGAAAGAAACAGAAGGTATGGACCTACAGTATGTTGAGATGCACTTTTTCAGGACAAGATATACTCTTGGAGGCAGGGCCGGACCAACCATATGTGCAAGATGTGCAAATGCACAGGGCGCAAAGTTTTGGGGGCGCATTACCAGGAGGAAGAAAATGTAATCTGATCTTGCGCAAACAAATATGTACTTTCATTTGCATTTTAAAATAAATTGTATCTTGTGTGTTCCGTTTTTCCAATATGGACAAAAAAAGTCTACATCTTGAGTAATGTGGAAAGGGCTTATGCATGTGTGTATATATGTATGTATGTATATAAAAAGGGGCGCTTCATAGTTTGTCTTGGGCCGGCCCTGCTTGGAGGATTTGTCAATTCCTCGCAAGAGGCAGTTCCCATGAAAAACATTTCTGTTTTTTGGTGGCAGAGGCTATGATTCGATCCCACGACCTTCAACGTGACAGTCTTACGCACTAACTATTACGCTACGGGCAAATTTAATTTTTCACAATAGGTATGTTTTATAAATTCCACCCAGCGCTAAAGTGGTCCACACTTAAAAATGATCGAATTATGCTTTATTCTTTTCACGTAGAAATAATCTAAAACAAAATTCCAGTAGTTTCTTCCAAAAATGTCAAATTCACCAAAAGTGATAACTGTAACCTTCGTGAATAATCAAGACAGGGATATATTGCTCTTTGTAAAAGTCTATAAAATATCACTAACGCGTTACAAGACTTTTTTAGAAAATGGTCAAAAATTGGACTTCCACTGGAAAACATTCGACGCGTTCGACTCATTAACATTTTAATTTATTTTATTTCACATAAAAGTTGTATAAATGTATATTTTTAAAAGAAATATGTAAACAACAACATTTAAATTTACATGTCTGAAAGCTGAAAGCTACTGTAAAATTTTTTGTTTCTAAAATGTTCTTTTGATGTGAACAAACTCTAATAATAGGTACAGAATAATAATAATACGCTAATTAGTCTTATATATGGAGAAGTACTATACTTATTATACTTACAGCTTTTAATGCGCAATCCTTTGCATGGCCATTTTTGGCAGAGTCGTTATTATTGTTGTTGTTTCCATTTGAATTTGGTTCCGGTGATGTTGCTGTCGACGATGAAGCCGACAACGACGATCCGGATGATGATGATACCTTTGCGGATGATGATGTTGAATTGTTCTCCCATTCACTCGGCATTTTGTGTAGATTTCTGTCTCATATTTAATAGATCATAACTTTCTTTTCTTCTACACCGCCAATCCACTTCACTTTATAAATAATAATTATAATAATAGAAGATACAGTTTTTATCTAGTGCCGCGTTTTACTCTCCCCCAAGATAAGGTGTAGCTTAGCCAATGATAATTTCGTATGTGTCTCGTCAGTTTACTTTCATCTTACGATAAAAAATAAAAACAAAAGAACAACAAAGCAATCTGCAAATAGAAAAAGAAACGAAAACAAAGACGTTATATTTGTTTTGTATTTTAAGTTAAACAGTGTAATCTAGGTCTTAATGTTTATAGCTGTATTTAAATGAAGGGTACGTTAAGTTTGTCACATTGTTTTGGACATATAGATGTATCCCAAGGCTATTTTGACAATTATGAAGATTTGTCGCGAGCGCTGTCTTCTTCTCAAAATTACAAAAAAAAAGCGCATAAGCAAACAGGGTTGGTAAAACTGGTTAAAAAAGGTACTTTTGGGTGCTTTCAAACGAGAACGCGAACACACCTATGATTTATATGTCAATAATTGTTCCAATAATGTCTTAAGTAATTAAGTTTGATTTATAAAAGTTCTTCGCTTCCACACTATTTCATTGAGTATTAACACATGTCAAAAAAAAGTAGTTTAGAATTACTCAAGACAGCATAATTTTTTTGCAGAAAATGATTTTCATATTTTGCTTCTACACTTGCATCCAAAAAAATCTATTCACCATAACATAAAACCCTGCTTTTAGACGACAGCGATTTTTAATCTTCGTTTCTTCTTTGGTTTCCTTCTTATTGCAAAGACCCTTTTAAATGCTGCGATTTTTAATAAAAGCTAAGTTTTTGCAAGTGAAAAGCTTTCATCTATCTGCAAACTTTACAACACAAAGAAGAAAGGGCGGTTGCTCTGTAATTTTTTCAACCTCAGTAATTTTGCCTACCCCCATCACCGCATACTTCTCTTGACAACGTGCCTTAAAATCGCAAGGAAAAAATTCATGGTGTAAAAGCAGTTCAATTGGGATGTTCTTGCATTATCACATGTAAACTTTTGTAAGATGGACTGTCAAGTCGTGTGCGATAAAATTTCATATTATGTGTCCAAACTATTATACATGATTTTCTTCTTAATTTTATGACATGTGTTAATACTCCGTGGAGTAGTGTGGAAGGGCTTAAAAAAATATTGGAAACTTGGAGCGTTTTGCGGCATTTACACGAGTGGCAAATTACCATAGTTTCTATCCTTATATTGACCTAATAGTGTAAGTAAATATATGCTGACACCATATTGCAAAAAATGGCAATGTCCAAGGTAATTTCTTGCCATTATATAATACCAGAGCAACAGCTCGTCATTATTCGACTTCGTGTAAATGAATGTAATCAAAACATTCATTTAATTTTTTATTTTGTCACTTTTATGACAGAAATAGTGGCAATTTTTAACTCGTGTTAATGCGGCAATACTCTGTCCGATTTTCTCAAGCTCCAATCGCTGCTGTCAAAAATAAAAACGTCATCAATAAATAGTGGTGAATTCTGCATTATTTACTTAAGGGTTTGCTTACAGTGGATGCGTATTCTGATGGACAAAAATTATTCTGACACACACGTCAAAACTAACAAAAATATATACGTATAGGCTCTTATAAAATCAATTACAATGCACGCGTTATGTTCGTCAAAAGCAGACGCACAATTTTATCAAAACAAATTTATAGTTCAAGTCAATTTTAAATTGTGTAAAAATTCATCAGAATTGATAATGGTTAAATAAGTTGATCTTGTATTTGAAAAAGGAAATGCCATATTATAACAGTTTTGTTTATGCCGCCCATCAAAATCAGGGGCCTCCACTCGTGAGCATATACTTCGGGAACTCCGACTTTTTTTTTCAAGCAAATCGAAGCTTATTGGTACACGGCGGCGCTTACCTTAAAAAAGTTGTTAAAGAAACACCAAGTTTTAACTGCTTTGATAGGTCTACGATAGGTCCCTCCCTCATGCCGCACCGGTGGGCATTCTTCGGGATGCCAGAGATTTTTTTTAAATCGCTTAACTGCTTAGACAGAATAGAATGACGGAACTGGAGCCGCAGACTGAACTGGAAGAGCTGTCAAAAAGTGTCGTACGTTTTTTTTTTACCTGTTCACAATGCAGCTGTACAGCTTTGAATGTATTTTGAAGAAAAACAAAAGATTATTCTTGTGTACAAGCATTTTTTGTTTCCAATAATTTTCCTTTTAATAAATTATTTTTTTCGCGATACAAATAACCACAATATTTTTTTTTCGACCCAAAAAGTTGTTTTTATTCTCCATACAATTTGAAACGTCAAAAGTGCCGTACGTGAAAAGTTGAAAGTTGGTTGAACTCTTCCGTCTGCGTCTGCAGCTCCGTATGTGGCTACGTTCCGTTGTGTTCGCAACATTGAATTTGCGTGTATTCAATATTTTGACAGCTATTCCAGTTCCGGCTCCAGTTCCGTCTCCGTCATCATTCTGTTCAGCCAGTAAAGCGTGTTAATGCACTGCACACCTCTACTTTTAATAAAGAAAAACTGTTATACCAGTTATTAATTGACATTGCCTTCTAGTCTCTTCCTACTTTTAATGCATACCCACATGTAATGATGAGAAACAGTTATAAACATGGTATTTCTCTAGTCCCGTCCTAATTTTAAAGACACCAGAATAGATAAATACCAATTAACAATTATTTTATAACAGTTCTTCAGCACAAAAATTGGTTGTGCGTTATGTCATTTTTCATTACAATCTGCAAAATCTCTTCTCAAACTCCAGAATTGCTCTTTTAAATAGAACATGTTGGCATCGAGAAATTTCATCTTTAAAGCAGCTCATATTTTAATAGTATTGGTGACGATTGTTCACACATATAGACTTTCAACTCACTGAACAAAGATATTTTTAATTTGACATGAGAGCTTATTTACATGTATGGGTGAACGCAGATCAAATCTCCCAAAGTAAACAAATCGCATCTGTCGTCTTCAGAACTTAACCAGAACGCATCTTTTTGTGAATAAAACATGAAAAACTGGAAAAAGTGCAATCTTTTTGCAAAAAGGAGGAAATCTTTTCTAAAATGAAAAACGACATTATAGGTGCGTTTTATTGGCAATTTTATAGCTAGCGCAGTAAAATTTCCCCAAAAGTGCCGATAAATAAGCCAGTAAATTAGTGAATATAAAAGTGGACAAAGAGTCTGGACTTGAACCTTAGATGTCGGTAACGTAGATTGTTTTTCACTCATAAAAGGGTGTGAACACAGCCACAAAATAAAGAGTTGACATAAAAGTTGATATAGCGTTTTATTGAACTTGTATTGCTGGGCTAGATATGAATTACCAATACAACGTACCTTATATTACTTTGCGTTACTTGGGTGTCCCAAGTATACCGCAAAACAGTCCGGGCCTTTGGAAGCCGCAAAAACAAACAGAACAGATTATTATAAACCACAGCCTTATCTGACAACAGTTGAAATACAGTTTGCTTAAAATCGAGTTGCCAGCCCCATTCCACCGAAAAAGTGACATCTTTCGTCATAGTCACATAGGGTATCATTTATGACGTTTTTTATATCAAACTTATATAAACTTATATAATATACCTAGCATGTTTTCACTTTATAACGTTAGTAGATATTTGCTTATTTTTTCTCACAGCAAAAAAAAACCCTTGATGGTAACTATATAACACCAACAACTATTTAACTATATATTCATTTTAAACGACTGAGAAGTGAGAAAACAACAGCACCCTTGTACCAATGTCGTGTCGCACCATCAGAGAATACAAGTCAAGAAGAAAACAATAAAAGGTTCGTTCACACTTGGGTTGTGGTAGAGCAAGATTAGTCGATGTTTGTCGGGTGATTAATGTTTGCATAGAATTCTTATAGAGTAGTTTTCTTTCTTTATTTTTTTTTTTTTTGGTTTTTTTTTCCAAGAACAACCATCTAGAAAAAGGCTATTAGTATAACTTCTTTTATATATAATGTTTTTTATGTATACATCTAGATACTGTACCTATTGGTTGCGATATATGTTTTACAATCTTTTGAATGTGTAAAATTCGGTAGGCAATATATCTGTCTATATGGGAGCTAGTTGAGGCAGCAGGAAACAGGCATCAGGGCGAATATAGTATAAGAATGGTGTACTGGTAATATGAGACGAAAACAATAGGGTCTGCCAATAGGGTGAACAAATTTTCAATTGGGTTCAGTCAAGCAGTTGATGTTTCCTGTATTGGCCAAGTGCATATGAGAGGGTAATGGCCTTTTCAATAGCAAAACGAGAATCGATGTGTGAAAGCTTTTTAAAAGTTTGTTTCAGTGAAATAGATTGATAGGTAGGTTAGCACCTACAAACAAAAAAGTCTGTATAGCATGCCTATCGCATGCTATGATGGCAGATAAATAGACACAAAATAATAGAGTTGTGAATATTACCTGATAAATTGTTTAGCAAACAACATTTTCAAACCCTATATTGACAAATAAACAAGTTATGTATGTTTCGTGTGAACTGATAAGTAATGAATGTGACAAAAATTTGTTTGTTTTTTTCTTTTTGTTTAAAATTAAAGATCTTATTTATTTTATTCGTATGAATAAGGAATAAATGGTTGGATTTAAGACGGGCTTAAAACTTTGTTTTGGCTAAGAGTTTATGGCATTGAACAACAGTCTTACCGATGAACTAAATAATGTGATAGTCATTAATTATCACAAGGTTTCATCCAATATAAAATAAATCCCTAAAATTTGGAAATAGTCCCACGATGCTGAGATTAAAAAACTCTTATGATTCTTACTTATCTCAAAGGTCGACTTGAAGTAAAACGCACAAACTAAACTCTGATCTGCCTATCCCTCTCTATCTATCTATCTATCTCTCTATATCTCTCTATATTTCTCTATATCGCTCTATCTCTTTCTATGTCTCTCTATACCTCTCTATGTATTTCTCTTTATTCCCATTATTTCGATATCACTTCACTCTATGGAAAAATGGAGAGTCTGAGAGTTATATGTTAGATAGAGCAACAGAGTAAAACGAGAGTCAGAGAGAGATATAGTGGTAATCTCCTTCTGACTCTCTTTCTCTCTATCTATCATATAACTCTTACGACTCTCCATTTTCCTCTCTAATTCTCTCTATCACTCTCTCTTTCTCTCTCTGATTCTCCCTATCTCTCTTTTATAAGTTTTTGTAAGATTTAGAATGTTTTTATTTCAATTCGGTAAAATATCATCACTCATTTTCACGTCATATACAGAAGAAATAATTCAGCTATTAGGAGATGAATTAAACAAACGCACCTTTTGAAACAGCTGAAGGGATGCTGTCAAGAGATATTAGTATTAACTGCTTGAACACATCCGATCGATACAACGCAAGCTTTAACTGATAAGCGAGCTAGTTCGCTTAAAGGCTAGTATGCTGATGCGAAACGAAAAATCTCATACCAAAATGACACAACGAAATCACAAACGAAAAATTTCGTTCTGCTATACGCATCTGCTATAGCAGATTATTTGTAGAGATCTCCCCCTTTTTTTAGCACAGAATTAATTCCCTGTACCATTAATAAGGAACTTTACGAATCTGTCAATGTCAAAACTGACAGCCATACATTTGTGGGCTTGACAGATGCGAACGAAGAACGAAAGCGAAAATAAAAAAAGGCGGTTTTTTATATTAGAAGTTTGGTATGTTGTTCCGAAGTGAAAACATGTCAAGCCCACAATGTGATGATTTTGACGTTTATGAGGGAACGAGAAAGAGGTATATTGATATTTGGTATACAATATATTCCTATTGTGTGCGGAAAAGTGACAATTGGTCTCTATTCGTTTTTGTATTTGTTGTTTCTTTCATCAGAACATGGCTTTCTGTTATTTTTATGCGTTTGTGCTTTTTTTTGTTGCAAACGGTGACACTTGCAAGGGTTAATTTTTCGTTGTGATTTTGGTTGTCATGTTGAAGACCAACGTAAAATTTGGTTTATCACCAGCGTACTAGGCTGAAGAAGTAAGTTATCAAATATCGATGTACACTTGGACGCAGAACTTCACATACATGGAAAAGGATCCAATAATTACCCTATACTATAGCATAAGTAAAGTTATTTTTGATATTAAAAATATCAGCAAACGAATATGCAAAATAAATGATAACAAAATGTCTGTTTTTTTAGTCCCCCAAACTGCAAATTTTTAGAAATTGTGGACAGGTTTACCCAAATCCTGTTCTTTTACGCAAAAATTATGTAATTTTGGGCAAAAGAAAAAAGCTCACGAGAAAGTAAAACATTTCCTTTTCCTGACAATTTCTGGCCCAAGAAATTTCTTCGGGAAAAATTTGAGATCTGTCAAAAGAAGTAAACAACAACAAAAAAATAAAAAATGGCTGTTGTGTACTTTTTGTTTTTTATTTTTAGTTCGATAGATTTAAAATTTATTTTGTTATTTTTTCATGCTTTTGAACAGAGTTGCTGTAACTTTTAAAGGTTTCGATAATGAAGTTTCATAAGGAATATAACAGTTACAAGAAAAATTCTAATGTTGTCGCTTTGATTACATTTTTGCTATGTAGGCTCTTGTTTATTTTTTTGACGTTCAAAATGATTTTTGTTCTTTTATTTTCGGATAAATTTAATATCTTTTAATTTTATACCCACTTCTAAAAATTTCACAGACATTGCATATTTAGTGCAGAAAGTAAACGTACAGACTTATTATGGCACCCAGGAAACATATTGCCTTTATTGTTTAGAAGGGATAAGAAAAAATTACAGTACATATACTAAATTTGTTTGTATTTCAACACAATTAATAGAAAATCATTAATAAAACAGCAGAAATAAATAAATCGAAATAGTTTTTCAATAGGAAATTCCTTCCTATCCAATAAGCACATTACGTTACGACCACCATCATCATTTTCATCACAATGATGAATTCCATCGCTTCCCTTTAACGTCTCGACTTCGCTTCGCATCACCTCTCAATCCCAATAGAATTACCGCATTTTTCGTACGCGGCCAAGTATGTACCGGGAGCCACAATCCGCACGCTTGTTTGGTCACATACCTAAGCGCATTCACCGAACTGTGTTATTCTGAATTCTATTCTGATGGTTTTGTTGTTGGTTTATTGCCATAATGTTCATACACTACACATAGACAATCTACCGCCAACAACTAACGTCGACGGTGGTAATAACCAACCGGAAGTACGATAATATTTGAAGCATATCGATTAGCGTGGCTTCACATGTGTACATCGAGGTAAGCAAAGAGTTGAATCGTTTTTCTTTCTTTTTTTCTGTCATCATTATTCTATTATGAAGTATCTAAGTACCTCTACGTGTGTGGAGAAGGAAACCACAGATTTTTTTTTTTTTTTTTTTTTTTGAAATATTGAATTCTCTAACGACGAAGAAATAGAATACCTTCTCCTAGATGACGGCTGACGACGATGAAGAAGCGATGGTAGATGGCGGCACTGTTCGGTTCATTAACACCATCAACCATCATTTTTGTAAGAGTGTAGTAAAACATAAGGCGTATTAGGCTTCGATTAGGGCCTTTCTCAATAATGGTGCTTAATAAATAAATTGGTGACACGACAGCTCGTGGAGAACCTAGTGACGTAAAATAAGTAACGGGTATAAGACCTACAATCTTAAGGCTGATTTCCAATGGCGCGTTCGCGTTAGAGACGCTTACGTTACGTTTACAAGCTTTAAGGCTGATTTCCAATGGCGCGTTGGCGTTAGAGACGCTTACGTATACGTTTACAAGCTTTACGAACGCGTCAACATGACAGACGACTTGAAGAGAATTAGCTGATCAAAAACAATTGAAGTGTCATTCTGAAAATGAAAATGAACCTACAGAACTGTAATGTCAAATTCCTTTCAACAAACAATTCTATTTTTTTTTTCTAAACAAAATCGATTTTTTTTTCAATAAGAGGAATTTGACCAGAAAAATCGATTTTTTCTTCTAAACAAATCGATTTTTTTGTTGAAAGAAATTTGACATGAGTTGAGTTGACAAAACGCGCTTCAACTTCAAAGTTGATGTAGCTTACGTTACGTTGGTTTGTGTACATGTTAATAGGTGCCAAATCGTAACATTACTGCCCAACGCGTCATTGTAAACACTTTGCATAAATTGCTATGTGTGAACTTTCGCGTTGACAGAACAATCTGTCAAAGCGACCCCCAACGCGCCATTGACAATCAGCCTTTATGCCGAATCCAAACGCATTCGCTAACAAGAGAACCGCTTTTTTTTGTGACTTGCAAGAGTTAGTCACCCTAAAAAATATTTGTTTTCAACCCCAGAGCGAAGTGACGTTCCAACGCACTAACTATTAAAAACATTGATACAAAACAATTATTTTTAATCACTTTTTCAAAAGCCACTAAACTCTACTAAATACTTAACCGAGTGTTATTGTAATTTGTTTTTTAAATCTCGAAGATTTGCCACACAATTCGTTAATAGCCTCTAGGGGTCCAATAGTGGTGGTCAGCTTTATTAAATTATCGTAAGGCCAATAGTTTAATAAATCGAACTAACCTCATATGGTCCTGAATGTATTCATTGGAAAATGAATAATTTTGTATTGTTTGACAGAAATTAATATTTTTATTTCACTTTGACATTTAGCCAGTTCACGTTTCTGAGATCTCACTGAGCAAGCTCCATCAGCTCCACCAAGAAGGAGGAGAAACCTAAACAAAATTTCTCTTTTTTAATCAACTACAACAAAAAATAATTGAGCAAGCGAATCCAAAAAATAGCAGTCTTAGCTTTTTGACAGCAAAAGAGAGGAATTACGTTTAGATTTCTGAGATTGGTGAGGTCTCTGAGATCTCAGAGAGCTTGAGAAACCTGAACTGGCTTATTATTGAGCACGACGGACAGTCAGCTGACTGTCAGCCAATATCAAACATTTTTGTAAGCTGAGCATGAGCATTAAGCATGGTACACATTAGGTGCGTTCGCATACAAGTCCGAAACTACCCAAAACTATCATTTTCTACCAGATTTAGTCCAAACCTGTTCGCGTATGCACATTTCGGGTAGTTTTGTGTAGAATAGAGCGCTCGCGAGAGAGTAAATTATTTTCCCTTCTTGTCAGATTTTACCAGAGAAATTTCTTCCGGCAGAAAATGGTAAGTTCGGTGTTCTGTCAAAAAGGTAGTGGGAAAAAACACAAAACAAAAATACAAAACGGCTGCTGTTTGTTTAGTTTTAGTTTGTTTTTTTGTTAGAAGTGAATATTTTCCTTTGTTTTCATCTTAAATTTTTTGATAAACCACTGAACAAAGTTGAAAGGAAGTGTTTTAAGTTCAATTTAATTTTTTTACTTCAATTTTAATTAAGACTTTCAGTAAATGTATTCCAATGTTGTGGTTTTGTTTACTTTTTCTTTTGTTTACTTTTTGGTGACGTTTAAAATCTGGCTGACATTTTTGGTTTAAAGCGTTCGCGTACTTTTAGACTGTTTCCATTCTCTTTGAGAGAATTTCATCCCCCACTCTTCAAAATTTGATAATTTGACAGTTTTAGTCCGGAAAGTACACGAACGAACCTATTTTCGTACACGACTGACAGTCCACTAGCTGTCAGTCAATATCAAAAATTCTTATGTGAACATGAGAAAAAATTAAACGTAGCCAAGATATACTCAAGAAACAGGTGACCAAACGTCACAATGAATAGGTATGATTTCGAAGTAGTTCAAGACTTTATCGACGTTGGCTCCAATATTGCCTCGCTTACCCAAATGTTATTAGTTTTGAAATATAAGCGTAAGGCTTTCAATCTTCAGCCAATTCCTAATCAGTGTATTTATTGTAGAACTTTTATTGTGTGACTTGCGATTAAATAGCGTTAAGACCAGTCAGATCGACGATAAACAAAATTTTTAGACGGAAACAAATTTAGGAAAATATCAATGAATTTCAAGTTGAGATGCACAAACTTTACTTTGACATTTAAATTCGCATAATAAGATAGCATTCATCGTCTGGACTGGAGGTCTATAAGTATAAGGCGATGGCCAAACTTGGTTTTCCGAGAAAACTGATATTTTCTGCAAATTGATGTTTGAACTCGTGACAAGAAATACTTTTGGAGAATTAGGCTAGGCAAGCACTTGCGAGTTAAAATCGTTGCGATTAAAAAATCACGATCGCAACAATTTTTTGCTGTGCACGCACTTGCTATTTGTAGTCGCGCGATTTTTAATCGCTATCGAATGTAACATACATCATTTAATGACTGTGCACGCACTTGCGATATAAAGTCGTTGCGACTGAAAAGTCGCTCTAAAATTTTTTTAAGCACCGCGATTTTTCAGTAGCATGTGCGTGCACTCACATTTAAAACCATGTGTTTAATTTCTTGCGAATGAAAAATTGCGCGACTGACAATCGCAAGGCGTGCATATTTATTATTTTCCGCGACTACGATTTTTAAATCGCAGAAATTTCAATCGAAGGGGCGGTCACAAACATGTAATTGCATTTGTTTCATTTTAAGGCTCTCCCAAACCAACGCGATTAATCGCCGCGACAATAGAAAACAATAACAACAACGTGTTATTTTGTTTGACAACCACGTGTTGTTATTGTTGTTTTCTTTTGTCGCAGCGATTAATCGCGTTGGTTTGGGCGGCGCGGCAGCGTGATTCCTATTTGTGGATTCTTCTGTTTAAACAATATTGACGCCTAGATTCTTCTTAAAGCCCAAACACGACCCTGCTACTTTTCGCTGTCATAGCATTTGTTGAACATATTAATACAATATCTATGGTCTGTGAGCCTCAAACTTTCAAAAAATTCATCCGGCAAGCTATACATGCACGCAAATCTAGTCACTCGTTAAGGAATTGATATCAAATTTCAAAAGACAACACCAGCTAATACAGCATACCGCCATAGCTTTCATTACGAACAACAGAGAGCCTCCTGCCACTATCATTATCGTCGCCATCATCATCAGCATCATCATTAACATCACCATCTCAACATCACATCCTATATGCATTTTGATTTAACATATTTACCTTCTTCCCGTGCCTTCTTGGGATTGATTGATGGATTTTCTCGCCCAGATAGTGTTACCATCTCATCATATCGAATGATAGGATAACCATTTCAATGGTATTTATTTTCAAAACCTATAAAGAAAGCTGAAAGAAATTATAGAAAATTCATCCGTGATGTAGATAAGGAGAGAGTGAGAGAGATAAGGGTATGCCCACAATTGGTAGGTATTACTAAATCCATAGGGTAATGTTTACAATCGGAACATGGCGCGAATGCAAATCTAACGGTGTTTGTTGGCGAAAAGTTTGCACTTGGTTGATTTTAAGTTCAACTTATGATGTGCGGTGGTTGCAACGGATAAAGATATATACGAGTGTATGTGTGCGAGTGTGTTTTAATTGAGAAGATTGGATGATTTGCTAAGTGAGATGCAAGAAATCGTATTAAATGAATGTCAAGTCGATCGGATGCAGCTGTAACTGTTTCAAAGATAGCTGCGCAATGGAAATTTGTTTCCGGTCACTGCAAACGGAATTCAGATCAAATTTCATTTTGATTCAAATGTGTGTGGTGAGTTGTGTTTTTATAATGCAGATGAACATTAATAGAAACACCACTGGGTTTGGTCATATGTAATTGCTGTTATAACTCAAAATTTGAAAACTAACCAAAGAAAGTTTTTTTTTTTTCAAACTTATGGTGTTCATCAAATATTCGAATCTCCATCAGCCGAATCGATATGTAATTTCACTTCCTTCGGAGCATGAACACCCTGATTTGAACCCGAATCGAAAGTGTCTAGAAGTGAAGAAATGCAAAGTGATGGCCTATGTTGCAGCCCTTTACGTGTTACCCCAGTGATGTACGTATAGCTCCTTACGTGTCCCGTTGGGACAGCGTTTTTTCCAGGTTTTGACCACAAGTAATACAAAAATATCTTTCACATATTTTAATACAATAAAACCCGCTTAAGAGAAACTGCAAAATGTCACAGTCTTTCTTTCTAAAAATTAAGCGGATCTAAAAATTCCATTAAGTGGAGAATTAATGCTAGAAACAATTTAATTTATTTTGTATTTATCTTTGAATTATGAAAAAGTTAATTTCCTTTTTTAATAAATTTCAAAATACGTATGCCTCTTGAGCCATTTGAAATGTTGTTTTGGATTTTTGTTTGAGAGGACAAAGCAATTTGTTTATAAAATGTAAATGTAAACGTTTGTAAAATAATCAGAAATTCAAATGTCATTTTCGTGGGGAAAATGTTGAAGGTGAAAAATAAAGAAGAAACGAAAGCATTCAGCAAATTCCTCGTTCTGTGCGATTCTATTTTTTTTTTTTTTTTCACTTAAGAGAGTTTATTTTCAAGCGAAGTGTTTTAAAGGTAATTGGTCGAAAAATACTCGGGGATGAAAAAAGTGTGTCAGATAAGCGGGTTTTTCTCTTAAGCGGGTTTTACTGTATTTACAAAAGAATACCAGCGCCAGCGTCGTAATTTAACCTTAACAAACTTTGTTAGAATTTTAATCGAACACAAAACGCCATTTTTTCAACCTGATGATAGCAGCTGTCATTCCAAATTGGGAAAAAATATACCGTTTATTTATTTCCTAAATCTGCCAATTTCTTTAAATTTTAACAAAAGTTCTGTCAAAATGTATAAAAAAGTAAAATTCAAATAAAATTGATAAAAATTTGCTGTTTTGATGTAAACGAACACATCTTATATCACTTAGGCCCATTTGCTGAAACGAAACTTAAATATTTATGTTGAACTTAAGTGCTTGTGTTCTACTTTTGTCTCAGCGTAAACTGTCACATAAGCTCTTATGTTGAACTTAAATACGTAAGTTTCAGTTCCAGCAAATGGGCCTTAGTGCCTTATTATACGTTGACTCAAGAGTCATGACTCTTTTCAAAATTAAATGAGTGCGAAAGAGAAAAAAGATCGGATTTCACCTTCGCACGCATTAAATTTCGAAAAGAGTCATGCCTCTAGAGTCAACATGTAATAGGGCACTTAAAGACAGTTTTTACATGGACTCTTTCTCAATCACACCTCATAATGGGAAATTTACAAAAAATTTTACAACTTCCTGTTTGTTAACTCAAAAAAGTTGCAAAGAGAGAACATATAATATGGCTGAGTTCCGAAATTTAAAAAATGTTTTGATGCGGAAGTAACCTACATTTTTCATACGCATCAGCAACGCGAACTTGATGCTTTGTAGAAATATCACATTGCATAAGTTTGACGTTTCGGAAAGCAAAACAAAATATTTTAAATTGAAGCAGCTAAAAAATTATGGATGCGCCGTTTGCGCAGTAAATGCACATCTGATGCATTTTGGAACTCAGCCAGTTTCGTCGCCATTGGACAACTTGCAGATTTCTGCTACATGTACAAGTGTAACAACTGTCAAAAATTCAGCTGTCAATGTCTGTCACTTGATGTACGTCAAAAATATAAAAAAAAAACCTTTCGGTGTTCGCTAGATGACGATAAAGGAGTTTTTTCGCCAAATGCTGAAAACCTACATGTAAAATAACAATTAGCCAGTTCACGTTTCTGAGATCTCACTGAGCAATCTCCATCAGCTCCTCGTTCGGAGGAGAAACCTGAACAAAATTTCTCCGCTAAAAGTCAAAAACAATTTCCATCTCTTTTTTATTAATTAATCAACTGCAAAAAAAAAATAATTGAGCAAGCGAATCCAAAAAATATCAGTCTCAGCTTTTTGACAGCAAGAGGAATTACGTTTGGATTTCTGAGATTACTGAGGTCTCTGAGATCTCAGAGATCTTGAGAAACCTGAACTGGATAAATCTAATTAAACATTATCACAAATACAAATTATTTATGCCACCTTTTGACACCTTACATATGTACATGTATGTAAGTATGTTTTACAAACATGACTTGTCAACAAAAAAAAATCTGGCGTATTCAGGAAAAAAAAATTAAATCTCGGAGATTTCTCCACGTCAAAAAGTGAGCAAGCGAATGCAAAATTTTTTTTCTCAAAGTCTTGACAGCAAAACTAAGAAATGAGGATTCCTGATCATGTACCTAACTTAGATTGCTGAGAGCTCTGAGACCTCATTTTCCAAAACATGCCTATCGTACCTGCTATGAAACTTCAGTCACTGTTTTCTAATAAAAAAAATTTATTGATTTTGATTTATTGTATTTTTTATTTTGTCAGGAAAGAAAATTAAAATCTTATATTTGCCCAAATTTCCGCCTTTTGTCCCGCCGAGCTACGACAAAAATCTGGCAACTCTGAACGCGACTTCATAAACCCTTTAAAGGAGAAGCCATTTATTCTGTACATTTTTGTTTTAGAAACAATTCTCTACGAAATTCACACATAAAATGTCAAATGTGAGATCTCTGAGATTTCTTTACATCAAAAAGTGAGCAAGCGATTTTTTCCTCAGATATTTGACAGCTAAACTGAGAAATTTTGCTGAGGAATCCGGTTTATGTAAAAATTTCTGCTGAAACAAAACTTAAATATTTAAGTTCAACATAAGAGCTTGTATGACAGTTTACGCTGAGGAAAAAGTGAAACATAAGCGTTTAAGTTGAGCATAAATATTAAAGTTTCGTTTCAGCAAGATCTTATTTTCCTTAACTTGCGTATTATTTTTGTTAGAACACATCTATTTGTTTTACTTCTCAAAACTACCAATTTAAGACCAAAGTTCATATAAGAAGAGTAAAACTATATTATAAAATGTTTCCCCCCAGTTTCACAGTCAAAGTTTTAACTTAAGATCAGCTGAACCTAAACTTAAGTTTAAATTTAAAGTTCAATTCCTTGGGTTTCACAGCATAAATTGATCCTAAGTTCAATTAAACGAACTATATTACCCAACTACCTTACCATTTTCTCTCAAGCGCATGCGCAGTCACCGCAATTCTCTCATTTTTGTATTTCTCTTGAAGAGGAAATAGAAACACATGGCCGAAGAACTTGAGAAACATTTTTCCTTTAAGTCTGATTTCCAATGCCGCGTTGGGCGTCGCTTTGACAGATTTTTTTTTCAACGCGAAAGCTCACACATAGCAATTTAAGCAAATTGTTTACAATGACGAGTTGGGTATTATGTTACGGTTTAGCACCTATAAGCATGTACAGTGTACACAAACCAACGTAAAATAAGCTACCTCAACGTTAAAGTTGAAAAAAATCAACTTTAGCGTGCGTTTTGACAGTTAAACTAATGTTCGAATTCCTCTCAACAAAAAAATCGATTTATTTAGAAGAAAAAATCGGATTTTCTGGACAAATTCCTCTTATTGAAAGAAAAAAATCGATTTTGTTTAAAAAATATTGGAATAGTTTGTTGAAAGGAATTCGAAATTACAGTTATGTAGGTTAATTTTGATTTTCAGGTTCTCTGCAAGTCGTCTGTCATGTCGACGCGTTCGTAAAGCTTGTAAACGTATACGTAAACGTCTCTAACGCGAACGCGCCATTGGAAATCAGCTTTTATAGATGAGAGAGTTTATATTTAAACGGCAGAATACCAGCGTTTAACTTAAACTGCAGATTAAACTAAGTTCAGATTTAAATGTTTATTAAGGGCCAGTTGTACAAATATTTGATCCGTGGTTCAGGAATTTTAACTCACCAATTTCGGCGGATTTACTATGTGGTTCAACGATGGTTCAGGCATGTAATTGGCTTTTAGTGCATATTAGAACCTTGAACCATCGTTGAACCTCAGTTAACCCGCCGAAATCGGCGAGTTAAAATTCCTGAACCACGGATCAAAATTTAAACCACGATTGTACAACTAGCACTAAGTGTTGAACTCAAGTTTAAACTAAAGCAGAAACTTACACTGTGAAACTGGGGGTTAGGAAATAAACGAACAGACCTAAAATAAGGACTCACGTTCTTTTTTTTTTTAATTTGTTTTGTTGATGTGAAATACATACATGAAGCGATGAAAGGCTGAGTTCCAAAATGTAGAAAATGTTTTGATGCCGAAGTAATGTAATACGTATCAGCAACGCAAGCTTGATGCTTTGTAGAAATATTACATTGCATAAGTCTGACGTTTCGGAAGGCAAAAAAAAAAAATCAATCGAAGCCTCTAAAAATTTGTTAGATGCGCAGTTTGCGCAGTAAATGCGCATCTGATGAATTTTGGAACTCAGCCAAATTTCTTATTTTTTGCCTCAACTCAACAAAAAATCAATCTTTCAACTCATGTGCTGAAATACATACTTTTAAAATTTCAATTCGAATCCAAAACTAGCTTCAATTTTGATTTAAGGCCGAATGTTGATGTTTACTCATCTTTAACCGTGAGTCTTGCCTCCCGGCACTACCAAGTGTAACGCATTTTTAAATTTTTTTTAAATTTGTTCAGCCTTCTATCGATCAATTTTACTATACGTACTTTCATTTGTCATCTTAAATCGATTGAAAAGCAACTGACAAACAAATTGAAACATTTTCAAAACACTATTAATTTGACAGAATCTTTTTAGAGACGATGTCGCTTTTTGTCGTTAAAAAAAAAAGACAAGCAAAAATTTAATCAATTCAATGCCTTCCGACATTCCATACACGCACATCATCAAAATTTAGCTCGCTCAATAGATGGCAGTAGGTATATATATAAATATATATTTATTTCTATAATAATATGAGTAGGTATCAATTAAATTTTAATTGGACTAATTCCCTTCAAAAGCATCATCAACATTCAGAGAGATACTGGTACTTAATTATTATGTCAGGTCAAAATAAAAATATCCGCTGTTAGACAAGCACTCAAACGTCTTATGTAAATAGTTATATGAAAAAAATGTAAATAGAACTACAAGCTATGTAGTTATGTGTATGTACGAATGAAAAAGATAAAAAACAAAATCTAAAACTAAACGAAAAAATGATTTTTTTGTTGTTGTTCTTCTATAAAAAAAAACTATTCAAAAGAATTCAATACGAATCAATTGATTATGATGCTTTAGCGGCTCTATTATTATTGGCTGCTGTGTGTGAATCATTTTGATTAACATTAATAAATTATCCACCGACCGACGTACTATCGTTAACGGGTCGCATCTTAATGGAATATTAGCTTGCTTAGGAAAGAAGCTTTTGATATTTTAATTTTTTAATTGAAAACAAAATCGAATTATTCATTCGTTTTATAGACATTTATCAGGTTTATTATTATTTTTTTTTTTTTTTTTGAAAATTGGAGCTTTAAATTAAGCTTAGTATGCATAATCCGAAATTAATTAACGACATATTGTTTGATCTTAGAATTTGGGTTATGATGCATTTTGGTGGAGAATAAAACATCTTATGTATTTAATCTTTAACGGACCTCAGACAAAAAAAAAATATAGATACATCAACTTTCATTTCGAAAATAATAATTTTAAGAAGTTCAATTGTTTTTATAAAACAGATTAAGCAAACGACTACGACGAAAAAATGTTCGCTTGTTTTTATGTACATTAATCTAAACTGCTTACAAAATGATTAGATCCTTCAGCAGCATTGAAATTAACAAGAAACTTCTTTCCATTTTTGTCAATAACTTCCATAGAGTTTGCTGAAAAAGAAGCACATGAACAAATTGGTGATTTAACGCGCTTATACCAGTATTTTATAAATCATAACTAACTGCTGAGAGTGTCTGACCGTGTGTTTACAAGCTCACAAACAAACAATCTGCTTTTCAAAAAATTAAGATTTTGGTTATAGGCATCTTCTTTTTTTTTGTTGGATTTTTATTGAACCAAATTAACACACAACGAAGCCGAAAATTAGAAAATTCGACCGAAAAAGTAGGAAAATCGTGAAAACGCCTTGAAATTTCAAAATTTCTTAAATGAAATTGTGTTTGTACGCAAATAACTCGGCTAAACATCATTCGATTTGCATGAAATTTTTTTTGTTTGATTTGTATTGAACCACATTAACACACAACGGAGGTGAAAATTGAAAAATTCGAACAAAATCTAGGAAATTTGACGAACAAAGTGATAAAATCATGAAAGCATCTTGAAATTTCAAACTTTCTGAATTAGTTTTTTGTTCGTACGCACATAACTCGGCTGAACATCATCCAAATTGGATGGAGATTTTTTTGCTGGATTTGTAATGAACCAGATAAACACACTACGGAGATAAAAATTGGAAAATTAGGCTAGAAAGAAGTTCGCCGGGTCAGCTAGTGAAAATAAAAATTCTTGATTTTTTGTATTTTATTTAAGTTTTCAATTTTGAAGGTCCAGCCTTTCAGTGGTGAGTAAAACTAGAAAAGTCACTTAAAATAGTATTTTGCAGTGGAGGACACATGCGGAAGGACCTAACAATTTCAAACCATTTGTTCTGTTAATCCGGAGTTAACTCACCAAATTTGGTACAACTGACCCTAGGTTAGGTTAGGTTAGGTTAGGAGGGGCGTGCCCAGCTCTGATGCTATTGCGTACACGGGGGCCTATTGATCCATTGTGATCCCCTATAACAGAGATACAACCTAAACTATCGGTTGACATAGACTGGTTCATTTACGAACCGGCCTGTGCTTTCTATGTATTTTCTCATGTTTGCCATTGAGACCTGGGCTAGATCGTCCAGTTCTCCAACAAACCTGTTTCCAAAGTAACGGAGGCGGTTTGTTTGGAGGTTTGGGCAGTCGCAGAGTAGGTGTTTAATGGTTTCTAATTCTTCAACATCCTGACAGCTCCTACAGAAATCGGGTGCGTAAACACCCAATCTAGGGGCCATTATGCCAATGGCACAATGTCCCGTCAGTACACCTATCAGGGTTCTGAGCTTCCTTTTCATTAATTCTAGGCCATAAACTTCTAGAAATGGCGCAATCATTCCTGGATATCCAGGAGCTATTGATTTGCTCCTTCATTATTAGGTCTATTTAATTTTTGATTACGCCGATCGGGACGTCTGGTCCCGTATCTAATTGGCTTCTACTGTCTCTATTTGTTATTGACCCTTTCCTTGCCAGTGCATTTGCTATGTCATTCCTTTCTATATTGCTTTGTCCAGGAACCCAGCAGTGTTTGACTTGGTTAGTGTTACAAATATTGTTCAGTAAGTCACGACATTTAGCTACTGCTTTGGATCTTATGGTCTCACTGGATAATGCTTTGATAGCAGCTTGGCTCTCGCTGCAACAGGCAATTAATTCTCTGTGGAAAATGAGCAGAGACGTCTCCAAATAATCTGCTACAATTATCAATTTCGCTCATCGAACAGTGTGCCGCAGAACAGTAAAGCCACATTAACCGAAATGAATGACACTTAACTGACTGAACAGAATGGTGACGAAGACGGAACTGGAGCCGAAGCTCGAATAGCTGTCAAAATATTGAATACACGCAAATTCAATGTTGCGAACACAATGGAACGTAGACGCATATAGCTGCAGACGCAGACGGAAGAGTTCACCAACTTTTAACTTTTCACGTACGGCACTTTTGACGTTTCAAATTGTATGAAGAAAAAAAAACAACTTTTTGGGTCGGAAAAAAATATTGTGGTTATTTGTATCGCGAAAAAAAATTATTTATCAAAAGGAAAATTATTTGAAACAAAAAATGTGAATTCCGAGCTTGTACACAAGAATATTCTTTTGTTTTTCTTCAAAATACTTTCAAAGCTGTACAGCTCCATTGTGGACATGTAAAAAAAATAACGTACGGCACTTTTTGACAGCTTTTCCAGTTCCGTCTGCGGCTCCAGTTCCGTCATTCTATTCTGTTCAGCCAGTAAGTCTCCCATATTGGGGACTTGAGTGCCACTTATACACAAGCTAGGAAGCAGAACCTAAAAGTTCCAATATAAGATATGCCGCACTTATTCCGGTAAAGTAAATGTGCACTGTGAAACTGGCCCTAAGAACAACAACAAAATTAAAAATTGATTTTAAATTTTGTTTTAGTTGTTCTTTTATTAGAACGGATTTTTTTCTTTGTTTTCATCTTTTATTTGAAGATAAACTTCAGACGAAAATTTATTAAATAAAATTTACCTTTATTAGCTTCGTTCGTGTACTTTCTGCACTAAAATTCACAGTCTGTCAAATATTGAGTAGTGGGGATGAAATTCTCTCAGAGAGAAGTAAAACTGCGAAATAGTACACGAACGCACCTATTTTTTTTCTTCCGATGACTCATGAGCAACGAACACGATTAAAATACCAGTTGGCAGATACCACAGAGTGTACTAGGTTATTTGGAGATGTTCTGGCAAATGTCAAAGTAACTTTTGACGGAACTCATATTTTTGCCCGAAGAATTTCTTTGCGCTGAAATGATCAGAAGGGGGAAATAATTTACTCTCTCGGAAGCGCTCTCTTCTGCGAAAAACTAAACATTTTTTGCGTACACGAACACAATTTGAGTGAAATTTGTAGAAATTCGTAAAAATTCGTAGATTTAGGGAGTACGCAAACGAACCTATTATCAAATTGTCACAAAATAAATTCTAATATTGTCGCTTTGTTTATTTTTTCTAGGGAGTCTCTTTTGTTTACTTTTTTTTTTGTTGACTTTGAAAAATTGGGAGACATATTTTATTTAAAGTATACTTTTGGATAGTCTCACTTTTCATTTCTCAAAATTTGACACATTGCACATTTTAGTCCAAATCCAGAAAGTACACGAACAAACCTTAAGTTTTTATGTGCTGTACATATGTCAAAAGACGCAAACAAAAATTTTCCAATAAATTTGTTCGATATGTAAGACACTGTTTAGATTGAGAAGATTGAGAACTCTCCGCGGGGAAGTCCCCTCCCTTCTCTTACCAACAAACCTGTCGTATTACCGGCCTTAATCTTCCAATCTAAACGGGGTCTAAAACTATTGATCCAATGAAGTTTTAACAATGTGGATATTTATTTCAAAATTTCTTGGTTTAAGTAATAAATTTGTATGGAAAATCTTTAAGATTTGAAGAAGAATTAAGCTGGCCATAATAGATTTCCGACTTTGAGAGAGTCTAAAATTGGCCGATTTTAATCGCACGGCCGGCGGCCAGAAGCCTTTTTGTAACACTTTGAACTGTATGAACCCCGTTTAGATTGGGAAAATTTAGTCCGGAATCTTTAGTCTCATCGTGTTTACATTTCGACATTCCGCACACTGTAATAACCAACATAATGAATCTCATGAGTTTGGTTTTTATGTACTTATTCTTCACGCCTAACGAGAGTCTTGACCTCGCAAATCTTTAACCTCGAAACTGCCACCGCCCTAAAAAATTGTTGAGAAGACTGGAACACTATTCTTGATCTCCACGCTGTAAGTTCATCACATAGGCCACTAACTACTACTTTTAATGTGTAAAGAGTATTCTTGTTTTATACTTTTTTATGTTTGTTTATTATTTTTTAATTAAAATAAACATAAAAATTGTCGAATCCTGCAAAATGTTCCCACTTATTGAGGTTAAGCAATTTACTTATTTAAATAACCCCATATTGTTTATTTTACCACCTCAAAAAATATTTTAATAAATTTTTATAATCAACGATAATCCCTTTACATTTTAGCTACGACCGACGACAATTTTTTGCATCACGCAAAAAAAAAGACTCCTGACTGAGATGACTCAGATCCGGTCTCATCGTACAGGTACTTATCTCTGGCTATTAAAGAACAAGAAATGCATTGATCTTGTCATTTGAAAGATAACTACGTTTAAAGAATTATCATCATCATTATCATTATACTGCCAGTAGTATGTTCATGTTCATCATACGATTCTTTGAATCTGAAGGAGAGTTAAAATGCGAAACGGCACCAGTTTGTGTCTTTAAACATGAACGTGCATATATGAATTGTATATACATTTAATAATCCTGAAATGAGTCATCAAAATGTTTGCTTTTGGGTTATACAAAGCTATCCAAGAAAGGCTTGGTTTTAGGACCATACTTTTTTTTTTTTTTATTATTTTGTTGTATGTTTATACTGTTAACCTACTTTTTTCTTAAATCATTCCATAAAGCTGGACAAAAGGCGTAGCAATGCGGCAAAACCTCTGAAAAGGCTTCACCTATTTTTACCAGCGGCGGCGGCGGCGCGCCGTTAAATATATTGTATGGTTCACCACACGGATTCAAATTCAATCGAAAAATAAATAAAACTTAAAAACAAAAAATTATTCAAATTCACAAGAGGAAATTATGAGTTTTCTATAATGTGTGCTATTTAAAGAAACAAAACCATAAAAAAAATAAATATGATCACGTATGTAGGTATAGGTCTACACAACCTGGGTGAGTGCCATGTTCGTATTGAAGCTGAAGTCATAAAATTCGGTACACATTATTATTAAAGGTAGTGGATAGAAAAAGTTTATTGAACTGCAAAATCTATATTTACATGTAATTATCTTTTATAATGAGACAAGATTATATAGATAAGATAAGAATTTTAATGATTCTGTTTAAAGGAACAAAATTATCATAAGATCTCTAAAGCTAGAAATTTCTTTATGTCTTAAGAGGAGAAAATAAGAAATGGCTTTTAAACGGCTTAGATTACATGTCTGCTGCGACTTTAGACATTGTTTTTTTTTTGTGAATTATCAAATAAAAGATCGTAGGTATACTATATTATGGTTTAAACTTATGCCGGATTTACACGAGGGACAAATTGTCATTAAATTGGTCATTTTATACCAATTAACTGTCATAAAACCGGATTATGGCAATTTATTGGTATAAAATGACAAATTTATTGACATTTGGTCACTCGTGTAAATCCAGCATTAAGCTATGTACAGACGATTGTCAGATTTTACAATATTGTCAGATCTGTCAATGGTCTGACAATAGCGGACAATTAGCTGACAATTGACAAATTTCTTACAATAGTTCCGTTCCCGGTAGTAGCCGTGGCGTGATGGTTAGTGCGATGGACTGTCATACCGGAGGTCTAAGGTTCGATCCCCAGCCTCGCCACCTATTTATTTAAAAGAAAAAACGGCTACTGCCTCTTGCGAGGAATTGACAAATCCTCCAAGAGTATCTCCTGTCACAGAAAAGTGCCGCTCGATAGCCGTTCGGATTCGGCAATAAACTGTAGGTCCCCTCCATTTCTGCAGACACGCCAAGAGGAATGGTTGAGAGTTGTAAGTCACTAGGCCCTAGTTCTTCATGAGCTGTTGTGCCATCAAATTTAATTTAATTTTAATTTAGTTCCGTTCCCGAGATTTTGCGGGTAAATCTGGCTAAAAGTCAAATTTTGAGGAGTGGGGATGAAATGCTCTCACTGAGAAAGAAAACTGTCAAAATGTCGGGAACGGTTTGCGCACTGTTTTGTACCAATTCTTACCAATTTTTAAACGTCAAAAATATATACTCGAGTAGAGTTGCCTTAGATCAACGATGAAAATCTATCAACATTGTGAAGAATCACAAGCCAAAAAAATACATTTTAACTAAAAATAAACGTACATGTCTATATTAATATAAACAAATATAAAAACTAAAATATCTTTAGTTGTACATTTAATCATGAAGCCCAAGTGTGTTTTTCTCCAAAAAAAAGCCCAGATATACATATAAGAAGAACCAAATTGATAATTCTATATTTTTTTCTTCAGAAATAGTTTTGCTAAGTTACACATATTTTACAAGAATTATTACATTAATTAAAAGATTAACAATATAATAAAAAATATGCCCATGTATCAAAACTAAAACAAAATTAAATTAAAACTTGGGCAACCCTTAATCAACATGGTTTTTTTTTTTTTTTTGTCGTCTGACATAAGTCAACCTGACATTTGCAAACTAGTACGAAATAGCCAGAAGAAATTCCTCGGACCAAATCTGGTAGAGTGGGGAAATTTTGTACTCTCTCAAGAGCGCTCTCTTTAGCAAGAAACAGCAAAATTTTTCACTTGCGGAACGACTTCGGACTAAAAATGACTAAATCTGGCGGTCTGAAACTGTTTGAAACTAGGTGCGGAACGCAACTAATGTAAAATTGTCCGTTCACACGATTGGTAGATTTTGTGTCAAAGTCTGACAATTTGATTGTCAGCTCTTGTCTGAAAATTTTCGGACAATTATATATCTGACAATATTGTCAGCTAGAAAATTTTCTGTTCACACGGTTGGCAGATCAATAAAAATTCATGTTACAATAAAAATTCAATTTAATTGAGGATTTCAAGATCAAAAAACCTTTTATAGAATTTCACTTTTTAAAAATGTGAATCCGTATAGTGGCTATACATCAAGAAGAAGGTACTTTCAAAGTGATTTGAAAATCTACTGTCATCGTGGTAATGCCGAAAAAATTGGACGAGCATTTGAAACTATTTGGGCGCGTTCGGGCGGCAATCCAAAGCTATACGGATAGGTTTGTGTTGTTGTAATTCCTTGTTGAAAAACTTCTAATGTCAGCTGATGCAACAATAACTCAAGCTATTTGAAAATTTTCGGAATAGGTGGATAGCCTTTTTGACTATTACCCGAACGCAAGCTACGAAGAACAAAAGTCTATATTCTCTATCGATTTATTAAAAAAAAAAAAAAGAATTTAAATCATTTATTTTTTGAAAGACTTACTCCAGAGAGCTCGGCTGATTCAGAAAGTGATCTTGAGACTATGTTAGATCTGAGCAAGTTGGCGGCAGGCTGCCTGTTACCAATAGCTTGAGCTGGTTTTTTTTTCAGGTAGAGTCCCTGTCCACCCTCGATTTGGCATTCTTCAAATTTGTTTAATTGCTCGTATAATGGTCAGCAATTGTTTTCATTGAAAACATCTAACAATGGCCAATGAGTCTGACAATGTTCTTATCGTCTGACAATGACACAAATGGTGCGTTCAGACGATTGTAATATACCTGACAATTTTTTGTCAGATTGTCATCTGACAATTACCTGACAATAGGCGTTCTTCTTTTTTAGTTCAGAGTTTGTTCAGAGCAGAGCACTGAGTAGACTCTGAGCGAACGGAGTAAACTCTGAGCACTCCGATTTAATTATGAAACATACCTGAGCAGTCAATTGTCATATCTGTCAAATTACATAGAAACTGTATGAAGTTGGCCGCGCTCAGTTTTTTACTCCGTCTGCTCGGTTATTTTATTCTGAGCTCATGGAGCACGCCCTGAACGCGCTCTGAACGAAAAAAGAAATACAAATTCCAAGCTCTGAGCACTCTGAACTCAAAAAGAAACAAAACATTTTTGTTTGACAGTTCGGGTTCAGCTCTGAACTGCTCTGAACTAAAAAAAACAAAAACGCTCAATGACGTTTCTGACAACATTGTCAGACAAAATTGTGTGTTCAGACAATTGTAAGATATTTGGGACAGTATTTTCACTGACAGATCTGACAATATTGTTAGATCTGACAATCGTCGGTACTTAGCTTTAGTAATAAAAACTAACGGACATATTGTATTAATAAAAAACGCTTAACCCACCTTTATTCCACGAATTTACTAAACCATGGAATAAGAGTAAAGCTAAGGGTTCGAATTTTCAATTAATAATAACAAAATGTTCGTGGAAGAGTAAAGTGACGTTTACCAAAAATCCCTTAAGAAAATCTACTACAATAAGTAAGATCCCTGTTTGGTAACTTTTTTTTCGTATGATCCCCATCATCCAAACCACAATTTAATCAACAATCAGCTTATTTTTTTCGCACTGGGCAAATTATGTCATGTGCGTTTAATTTAGTAGCTAAATTCAACTCATAAGTCAGAGCAAGAAAAACACACAAAAAATTCCTTTCAGCACTACTTCTACCTCTCTCACACATATGAAACGTCAAATCTCATGACCAAGCTTTGAACAGCGCTCATGTCCTGTTCAAAAAGTAGTTTTCTTCAACATGTTTATGAAATGGACATGGATTTTTGTGCCTCCATTAGTTTTTTTGTAGACATGTTCATAGTTTTGAAATCGTTTATGTTTAGCGGAGGCGGCATGTAAGAATTGTCAAGTTTTCTTTCTGGTTTTTATTTTTAAAATTGAAAATTTAAATTAATAAAGAAAAAGGAGTAAGAACTGGAGTTCATTCGACAAAGTAGGTCTTCCATTTGCTGGTCTTTAAGAAGTACATTGTACATTCTTACTTCTTCCCATTAGATACTTGTCAAAGTTATAAATGCTTGAAGAAATGTTTTTTTTTAAATAGTTTTCTTTCAAATTCCATAAGAATAAAAAAAAGGAAAAGCGATGAAAAACGCATATACTATGTATACTTTCATCACCAAAGCTATTTATTTTCATAGGTTGTAGAACGTAAATGAAAACGTTAAATACAGAGAAATTTTTGATTCTCTATTATCTGCGAAGAATTTCAGAAATGCCATTTTAAGGAAACAGAACTTTTATTTGTCATTTCTCAACGCCCGAAGTTTGAAGCCATATTTCGTTTTGCAATTTTAAAGGTCGCGCTTAATGACACATGTTATCGTAAAGTCGATCACAAGCCCATCAAAGCCCGACCGACCGAACGCGTGATTGTGTTTTGGCCATAAGGCCTAAACCTTCGCTGTTTATTAATTTGGATGTTTGTGATTACATTTGACACTAATCTGACTTCAGAAATTTAACTCGTTGACTTTTTGAGTTGACCGTCTAATCGTCCTTAGAAATGCAGTGGCATGTGCGTTTTGAATTAATGAAATGTTGATAAAGGAGTGCGGAAGTTATTGAGACAACATAATTCTGTTACGAACACCCTCCTACATCAACAGGGTGGCACTGAACCCCAGTTAATCTTCACACCCACCGGAGAATTTTAAGCAGAGATTTGCATTATTTTTTGTATAAAATTCAACCCAATTATTGGGTTACCAACAACTTGGACATAAAATTGCTTAACAAGCAAAATGCAAATCAAAAATATTATTTTTTTTTCTAAATATAGGTCTGTTCGTTTACTTTCTGCACTAAATTTGTAATGTCTGTCAAATTGAGGAGTGGGTATAAAATTCTCTCAAAGACAGTAGATTTGCATAAAAGTAAACGAACGCTTTTTGAACAAAAATTGTTTTGACGTTAAAAAAATAAATAAGAGCCTACATATCAAAAATGTAAACAAAGCAACAACACAAGAATTTTTGTTTTAACTGTTATATTCTTTATAAAATTTCACTATAGAAACCTTTAAAAATTAGACCAAAATTTTATTGAAAGGGCTTATCGATAAATAACATGAAAAAAATAAGAAAACAAACCGAACTAAAAAATAAAACACAAACAACATAAATTTTGTATTTTTTTTTTTTTTTGTTGTTTACTTCTTTTGACAGATCTCACATTTCTGCCCGAAGAAATTTCTTGGACAGAAATTTTCAGGAAGGGGAAATGTTTTACTCTCTCGTGAGCGTTCTCTTTTGTCCAAAACGACACAACTTTTGCGCAAAAGAACAGGATTTCGGGGAATTTTGTCTACAATTTTTGAAAATTGTCAGTTTTGGTGAGTAAAAGAACAGACCTTATGATAATGTCAGACAAACTATTCGCCAGCAAACGAGTTATGCACCGCTGCTGAGACGAAGAAAACTCGCGAATGAATAGTATACATACATTGTAGCATTTCAGGTACCTGCCTGCATACTTATTTAAGTTTAATGTATTACTTAAATGCGTTTTCACTTGTAAAACCAATTAATATTTTCTAGCCTTAAGAAAGTTTAAAAATCATACATATGTATACCTAATTTACATTAAAACCATAAGCGGACAATCCTCGTCAGACATTTTGTAACATGTTTGTTATTTATTATTAACAAAAAATCCGACAAAAAAAAAAACATCTAAGAACTTGTCGTTTTTACCATTTTCCAATAAAAATATTTCCACATTTACCTACGCCTCTAGCTTTAAGTCTATTCCTGAGAAAAAATTCTATCATTTACGTCATCATAATAATTTCTTGTCCAGTGAAAATGTGCTTCACTCAAACTGAAAAACGTTGTAAATGGAAACAAAAATAAATAAAAACAAAAAGCACAAAGTGCAGCAGCAGTAACAGTAGAAATTCATTTTGGATATAAAAACCCACACATTCTATAATTCTTAATCGCCCACCCGCTAAGAGAAAATGTTCTTTCACGGGCAATGAACACATTTCGAAGAATGCCGCCACCGACCGCGCCGAGCCGCGCTATTTTCAAGGGTAGTTTTTGAGTATTTTCTTTTCTTTTTCTTTCTTTTCCTTTTTTAATTCAATAACAACGTTATTATCTTTTGTTCAAAGAATATTATTTATAATTTAAAACAATAAAGAAAAAAAGGAAGTGGCGCCATTGAAAGTGTTTTTTATTTTTTTCATTACATTCTGACATATGGTGGTGGGGTTTCTGATCTTTTTTTTTTTAAATTATTATTGACAACTTTAGATACCTAATTATAGTTCCATACAAATTTAAAATTAGTCTGGAAACTACTTACTGCCTGAACAGAATAGAATGCTGAAAATGGAGCTGGAAACGGAGCTGCAAAAGATGTCAAAAAGTGTCGTACGATTTTTTTTACGTGCCCTCAATGGAGCTACACAGCTTTGAAAGTATTTTGAAGTAAAACAAAAAAAAAAAAACAATATTCTTGTGTGCAAGCTCAGAATTCACATTTTTTATTTCCAATACTTTTTCTTTTAATTATTAATTTTTTTTGGCGACACAAAAAACCAAAATATTTTTTTCCGACGCAAAAAGTTATTTTTTTCTTCATAGAATTTCAAACTTCAAAAGTGCTGTACGTGTGCTGTACGTGAAAATTTAAAAGTTGGCGAACTCTTCCGTCTGCGGCTACGTTGCGTTGTGTTCCCAACATATAATTTGTGTGTATTCAATATTTTGACCAAAAATACTGAATATAAAGATATGAAACCTTCGTTTATGAGTCAGCTGATTGCTGTAGCTTGTAGGCAAACCTGAATGACAGCCGAAGATTCATATCTTTATAATTCAGCATCTTTGATTTTGACAGCTATTCCAGCTGCGGCTCCAGTTGCAGCTTCGTCTCCATTCTGTTCCGGCAGTTAAAGTCCTTCCACACTATCCCTTTCCGTATTAGACAATCACGTCAAAAATTTGGGGAAACAAATGGGAAAATGAAATTTCATCGCACACGACTTGACAGCCCATCTCACAAAGTTTGACATGTGCATGTGCGTTAATACATGGAAATTATTGAGTGTATTATGTGATTTTGTTAGTTGACATATTTATTTGTGGCACCTTTGAGCTATGAAACCGAAAATTCGCCAAGTTTTTGGAAGATTTTAATTTTTTTAGTGATTATAAGTTTAGTGCTGGTGAATTGACCTTGATCTTAGTAAAATTATTAGATTTTTTGTCGTTTCGTGATTTTTGTAGATTTTACAATATATATACATTTATATTGATATAACATTACGATCAGTAACTTTAGGACCACAAATCGAAAAAAAATCCTTTCACAAAAGAAATCTGATAATCTAAGATATAAAGAAATTGTTGACGTACGATGGTAAGGCAGATTAAGAGAACAATTTCTTTTTAATTTAATTTAAAATGAATACAAAATTCAATTCCCAAACTTAATCTTTCAATGGATTCAACACGAACAATGCTATCTCATCAATTTTAATTGTTGCTGCTTAATCTTTTCTTATAATCAATTAAAAAAATTAATTTTTATAGTAGTTATCTATCTATGTACTTTGAAAATAAACCTCAGCGTTTTGTCACGCATCAACGCAACGCTATGTACTTAAAAGTCACTAAAATTACCAAAAAAAAAAAAAAAAAACAAACAATATTTTGAAAAAGAAAACAATGGCTAGAAAGTAAAACGAATAATTTTCACGAAAAATTATAGTAACGCGCAAATGCACTTTCTCTAGATTTGACATTGTGTCGGTTAGATGTTTTTTTTGCCACCTCCTCCGCCTTTCTTTGGACGACCGTAATATCTGCTATATACCAACAGTACGGTTCACTTGCTTAGACACAGTACCGTAGCACTTAAAACGATAGCCGTTTATTTATTAAAATGGATCTTAACAGTTCAATATTTAAGTTTGTTTTAATATATAATTTTTATCTAATGCCTGTGTTTTTTTTTTTGTAACCGAAACAGTTATATTAGTCCAGTAAAAATAGACGAAAAAATGCCAATTAAAGGAAAAAACTAGTTAAAGGCTGAAATTTGGGTCTTTAAAAAAACTGAGATATTTGCAAGAAACTCATTTTTATTGACAGTGGCCCTCGTAACCGACTTTTTGAACTGTGGTTACTTTTTAACGGTTACTGGTACGAGAAAAGTAAAATCCTATTTTTGTTGAAAAATACATGAGCTAAAAGATTGAGAGGGGGGGGGGGGGGGGGGGGGGCTGTTATATTTTCTCGGCGCCAAAGTTATCGTATTCTTGCTGATTGGGGAATACAATTTTATTGTAGCACAAACCGTTTTTGAGATATTTGCCACAAACTCCCATTTGCATGACTTTTGGATCCTTTTTTTTTAGAGATTTTTTGACTTTACCATTTTCTGTAACTTTTTGAGATCTCACATTTTCATGTCCTTTGGCCCTTTTTAAGAGATTTTTTTACTTTTCGATTAGCTGTAACTTATTAACGGTTAATGCTACGAAAAAATCGCAAATAATTTTTTTGTGAGAAATTGCCTCAGCTACAAAATTGTAGAATGAAATTTTTCTCTATCGCAAACTCTTTTTGAGATATAATGCAAAAAAAAAAACAAATTTTTATGACCTTTGACCCTTTATAACTGACCTAGCGGTCATCGGATAGGTAAGAAACTCTCTCAGTTTTTAAGAGTCCCATTACCGACGTCATCAGAGACTGAGACAGTCAACTGGTGTTGGTAAAAGAAAAATTGTCAACTGTCAGTTCAAAAACATCATAGCTTTTGCTCCACATTGAATTTGATGCCTATAAATTCGTCCAAGGATGAAACCCCTCTCTGGAAGATTAGATGGGTGTATCAGTTGGCGGAATTATTGTATGATGATAATTTCTTTGACAGGTTAGAAAAAAAATAGTTGAAATAAATACAAAACAGTAAGCTTTTATTTAGGTTTTTAATTGCATCTTGTGCCTAAATAAATCAGCCGCACTGTATCTATGTACATACATACATGTGTGCAACCTCGAAAAAGAAATTTTCGATTGTTAAAATATTTTTTTTTTCTTTTTTGCTACTATAATTGTTGTTGTTTTACTAATAGAGGTAGATAATAGTTGTAGGTATATTGCAATAGCCAGCGTCTACCTTATATTTCCCATTTTTTAAGCTCTTCGTATAAGAGGCACGGTGTAACTATGTTCATTAACAATGCCGCGTAATCAGGGTGTAACAATTACGTGTTCTGAATGGCATGGCACTGGGCCTGGCTGCTCTCCGGTTCTATAGAGCCACTGTTTCATGCCGTTTTGCTTTGGTTGAATTTTCGATTGTATTTAATTCTTTTTAAATATAATTTTCCAACATAAAACATTTTCTCGTATTTTTTTTTGTTTGTTTAAACAATTTGAGTTTCTCAATTAGGCTTTTATTAATGTGGACATTTTTCGTTTTGATATAAAGATGGGAAGAGGGCGACGGGGGAGTGGGGGGGGGGGGGGGTAAAATAGCAAAGAGTCGTGTAATTGAGTATCACACCATCATCATCAGTCACTCCTCATATTGTTTTTGGATGAATAGTTACTGTTAACTGTTGTATTCATAGCGGCGAATTCATTCAGCCAGTTAAATATTTTATAGCTTTTATGACCTCATTGGACGTTTTTTGTTTTTTTTTTTAATGAGTTTAAATTTTTAATTTAAGTCCGTGAGGAATTTTAATTTGGTAGTTAGGTACTAGCAGAACTGAAAACCAAAAAAATTAAAAATATTATTCCTTTCAAATTAAAGCTGGTTTTGGTAAAAAAAAAAAAACAAATAAAATTCGTCGATAAATGGAAGTTTACCATTTGTTTATATTGTTTTTTTTTTTGTAATTTCGTTTCGTGTCGATGAACATATTTGAATTGCAACAACAATTTAATGACGTAAGTTTTTATTTCCCCAGGCCGCCGCCGATTAAGAAATGCAGCCATCTTAAAAAAATTCAACTTACCAGCTTTTCACCATGAAAATGGTGGTTTTTATGTGGTTTATCGGGATGTGTTGGGAAAATTTATCATTGTGTCCTTTTTAAGGTAACGAAAACACTTAATAAAACTTAGCTAGTATGCGCAGTTCTCAATTAATGTTAGGAAAAAAAAACAATTTTTTCGTTTAAAAAAAATCTGTGTGGTGAAGCGAAATTTGTTTTCCGTCATCAGTTTAGTGCCTGTTTACATTGTATTTTTGACAAAGCATATTTTTGTTCATCAAAATGTTCCTCGTGTTTACATTATAGAGAAAAAATTCTTTCATTTCAATCTACCCATCCCTATCTCACATCCTTAACAACCATGTATCTCTCACTCACACAAAAAAAACTCTTCCTGCTCAATCCGAAAACATTTATTGAAACTGGCGCATCGGCGTAATTTGGGTGGAATTAACCCTTCTCTTTCTTACTCACACAAAATCTACCCATCTCACTGGATGCGCCGTTCGTCAAAAATACAATGTAAACAGGCACTTACAGTTCATATTTCGTTTCCAGTAAAAAGTCTGAAAGAGGATCGGAAAAAGACAAATTGTATCTCTACAATTCTAATCTCTACAAAAACGTTGGAAAAATCACGCAAAATTAATGTTTTTCTTCTTTTTTTTTCTTTTTGTAAAATTATCGTTAAATAATAGTTGATCGTGTTTATCGTGCAAAATTATTGACTTGTCATAATTTTTCCCGCAAAATAATGCTTCGAACATTATTTTTCTTGGCAAAATTTAGTGGAGACTTCACCCTATAGCGGGTACAAACGTCACAATTTTGCGGGCGAACTGCGTTTTGCGTGGAAAAAAACTGAAGACAAAATTTGTCCTGGGAAAAATTTTGTATGAAAAGAAAAATTTTTCCCGATCTTCGTACTAGGCTTCACTGACATTGTTTTGCGGAAAAAAAATCGATGCGAGCATAAATTTTATTTTGTTGGGTTGGTTCACGGTTCGATAGAGACAATTTAAACGTCAAAACACTTTTTTGTGCAAAAATCCCTCCCATAAGAAATACATGTACAATTTTTCCATTGGAAATGTAAATGTACTAAGCTTAAGCCAAAGAACTATTGGTAAATTTAATTCTTTTCTCGATTTTGGTGTGTTTAAACTAAGAGAACAGTGCAAATTGATTATGTTCTGAAGTACATTTCTTACCTTTGGGTTAATTAATCGTCAAACTGAAATAAGTGACAATAGAACTCGAAACTTAAAATAATTATAATGATTCTTTTTCTATTAGACCTGTTCGCTTACCTACTGTGCAAAAGCTGGAAATTCCTATGAATTTTAATTAATTTTATTTGAACTTCGGGATTGAAGTACTAAATTGGCCTCAAATTAGCCCTTAATTCCTGCATAGTTAGATTTTTGAATTTCCGTTGTAGTGGACCCAGCTTGACGGACCTGACATGGTTGACTACAATAATTTGTATCTGTAATTTGTCCCTATCTGTGATTTTCTGTTCAAAAAATTTCCTTGTGCAGAAATTAAAAATTCAGCAAAATGTCATTATAAAAAAAAAAAAAATAAATTTTATGGCACAACAGCTCATGAAGAACTTGGGCCTAGTGACTTACAACTCTCAACCATTCCTGTGTGCGTGTCTGCAGGAATGGAGGGGACCTACAGTTTATTGCCGAATCCGAACGGCTAATGAGCGGCACTTTTCTGTGACAGGAGATACTCTTGGAGGATTTGTCAATTCCTCGCAAGAGGCAGTAGCCGTTTTTTCTTTTAAATAAATAGGTGGCGGAGGCTGGGGCTCGAACCTTAGACCTCCGGCATGACAGTCCATCGCACTAACTATCAGGCCACGGCTACTACGAGTAAAAAAAAAAATGAAAGCCAATCATCATGTTAACTTTCCGTAGTACGGAATACTGTGAATTTGAAATTTTTGAAAGAATTTCAACGTAGCTCTTCACACTTTGACAGTTCGTGAGTTTATAGGTCTGTTTGGTTACTTTTGTAGCACAAAGTTGAAAATCTGTCAAATTATTGAAAGAAGAGAAAAATTCTCTCAAAGAGAGTAAAACCTGCTACAAAGTTAACAAACGCCTTGTTGCAGTTTGTGTTTGAAACGTCAAACGATAGTTGCAGCAGCCAACAATAAACAAGACAGAACATAGAAGGTATGCTCATTAGATAGTCGCCATCTTTGAATTTTTGTGACGTCATAATCATATTTTGTATTATTTTCTTTCTTAAAATGAAGAGTATTTTTTAGAACTCAGCATTTAATAAAATTTCGTTTAAAAAAACAAAAAATATATTTTATAAATATAATTTTAAATAAAATTTATATATTGACAATTAAAAACTTTGTCCGCCATATTGCATTTTTAAATTAAAAAAAAAAAAACAGCGAAATGAAAATAAACGAACAGAGAAAAGGGCAGTTACGGATTTTGACAGTTGTTAAACTCCTTGCAACAAGAAATTTCTGTAGCAGAAAGTTGCAAGGAGGGGAAATTTCTTACTCTCTCGTTGTGCTCTCTTCTTGCTACTTTCTGCAACTTTTTTGAGTTAACAAACAGGAATTTGTGAAAAGTTGGGCGACGTCGCACGACGTTTCAGTAACCAAACAGACCTTATAATAATTCAGTTTAGACCTGGCGAAGCAACTTTTTGGAATCTGACGTTCGTGGTTTGACCTTTGACATCCTTTTGTTTTTTTTTCATTTTTGTAATATCTGATTGGCTATTTGAATACTTCCCGAAACAGCCAATTTCAACAAACTGTCGTTCAATATATTTTTTTTATTCGAAAAAATATTACATATGTATTTATTAGTATTATCTTCTACAATACAATTTCGTTCACCACTAACAAAAACTGTGCTGACCTTTAAGCTAAGCGCAATAAATTAGGTAAACAAAAATGACGTTGCGTATAGTTACTTACTTTTGTTCAGCATAATTTTGTTGAGCATAATTAACTATTTCTGAATGCTTACCTGAAATGAGAAAAAATAATAATATTTAAAATATTGCAATAAAATATTTTTGATAAAATATGTAGATTGAATCAGTAAAATATTTCTGAAATGTAATGGAAAACACAGCCTAACTCATACGACAAGTCCATGCTTTACAGGGCTGAAAGACGATTAGAAGAATGGGAGAGCCGATAGTGGGGTGTTTTGAAAGATTTTTTTTTACGACAGAATAAATGGTCATGTGTGTATGAAGTTGGTCCAAGAAGTGCATATTATTCACAGTGACTAGGGTTGTGTCAATCAGGAACAATTCGATTTTTTGATCCGATCATGGAAAAGTATTGATGATTGAAATTAAAAATTTTCATTTCATTCGATCCCAATCTCAATCATTTCGATGATTCTAGATTTTCCATCACAATCTCAATCATTTCCATAGAGTACATATTATCTAGAGAACCGACTCGTACCCCTCTTGCCTGAAACACCCGCAAATTTTATTTGAGTCGAGTAAGAGAAAACTCTCTTATTTTGCATATCAAATGCACGGGACCACTAATACATGCTCAAAATATAGGGCAAACTGTATACATATTGTGGTTACGGTTCCATTTAAAATGCACGGGGCAACTAGCCCATACAAAATCTAATGGGCAAACGGCAAATCCTTTCAGTAGAGCTTGTAGGGTGAAAGAGAACAACCACCTTAAGTCGGTTCTCTAGATAATATAGGTACTCTATGATCATTTCAATGAATCTCGATTTTCGATATCTATCTCATAGTCCAGTCAACGAAGGAAAAATAAATGAAATAAATCGTGTAGTCTAGGTTATTTTTTTAAGTGGTAGGGGTGACCCTCAGGTCCAACATACCAAAAGTCCCCAGCCCAGGGCCGCGAGCTTAAGCCTGGAGAGGGGGTTAAAAGTCCCCTTTTTTAGTTTTTCGCGAATATTTCGAAAACCAAGGGCTTAAATGAAAAAGTCTGAACCAAGGAATTAAAGTAAATTAAATTTCCTACAAAAAATGTTATATTTATATTTTCGCTTGGAGCAACACTAAGGAAGATGCGGGGTGGAGAAATGTCAAGAAATATAAAAAATCGGTCATTAGCCTACAAAATTTAGTGTTTCTAGATCAATTTTATCTAGAAATAACAGAAAAAATAAGTATATGTATTCAAAATTATTCCATTGATGATTTGGAAGGGAGTTTATGGGGTTAAAACAGGTGGCGAAGGTTAGAATTTCCTAATTTAATTTATTTGCTACAGTGTTTGCATTCACTATGAAAAATACTGTTTCTTTAAAGGTAAAAAGTATAATGGATTTTTCCAAGTTACTGACCATGACTTTGTAAAATAATTTTCAGACATGTACTAAGAAAAAAATCGTTTAGGATAGGGGGGTCTATGTCCCCTCGTTTATAAGGGAGGGACCATTTTCTAAAGCATTGACGTAAAGTGCATTAATAATTATTTAAAATCAATGGAAGTACCTATAATACAACACTATAGGTTTTTGAAAATCCAAGGACCTATTCTTTTATTTTGTTGCTAAAACAAGTTTTTTTAATAAACAGGTTATAGAAAAATTGAACTTAAATTTAAAGTTTAAAAAAAAAAAATTATAATGATTTTATTTTCAAAATTTTTTGTAGCTAAGTGCTAAATTTTAGTTCAGTATTTATGGCCGTTGTTAATTCTTAGTCGAGCGCTAAAAACTAGATAGCTGTAGGTCTTTCAGTTTTTGAAAAAATCAAAAATTATGGAAACTACTACTTTTTTAGAAAATTATTTCTCTTGTAAAACCGTCACTTTGCCAACGAAGGAAAAATCATGTAGTCTGGATTATTTTTTCATAAGTTAGGGGTAATGTTTAGGTATAATATACTGAAAGTCCCCAGTCCAGACCCGCGAGCTTTAGACAGGAGGGGGGTAAAGGTTCTTTAGAAAAAATTTCTAACACTACTACTTCCTTAGAAATTTTTTCTAAAGAACCTTTACCCCCCTCCTGTCTAAAGCTCGCGGGTCTGGACTGGGGACTTTCAGTATATTATACCTAAACATTACCCCTAACTTATGAAAAAATAATCCAGACTACATGATTTTTCCTTCGTTGGCAAAGTGACGGTTTTACAAGAGAAATAATTTTCTAAAAAAGTAGTAGTTTCCATAATTTTTGATTTTTTCAAAAACTGAAAGACCTACAGCTATCTAGTTTTTAGCGCTCGACTAAGAATTAACAACGGCCATAAATACTGAACTAAAATTTAGCACTTAGCTACAAAAAATTTTGAAAATAAAATCATTATAATTTTTTTTTTTTAAACTTTAAATTTAAGTTCAATTTTTCTATAACCTGTTTATTAAAAAAACTTGTTTTAGCAACAAAATAAAAGAATAGGTCCTTGGATTTTCAAAAACCTATAGTGTTGTATTATAGGTACTTCCATTGATTTTAAATAATTATTAATGCACTTTACGTCAATGCTTTAGAAAATGGTCCCTCCCTTATAAACGAGGGGACATAGACCCCCCTATCCTAAACGATTTTTTTCTTAGTACATGTCTGAAAATTATTTTACAAAGTCATGGTCAGTAACTTGGAAAAATCCATTATACTTTTTACCTTTAAAGAAACAGTATTTTTCATAGTGAATGCAAACACTGTAGCAAATAAATTAAATTAGGAAATTCTAACCTTCGCCACCTGTTTTAACCCCATAAACTCCCTTCCAAATCATCAATGGAATAATTTTGAATACATATACTTATTTTTTCTGTTATTTCTAGATAAATATGATCTAGAAACACTAAATTTTGTAGGCTAATGACCGATTTTTTAGATTTCTTGACATTTCTCCACCCCGCATCTTCCTTAGTGTTGCTCCAAGCGAAAATATAAATATAACATTTTTTGTAGGAAATTTAATTTACTTTAATTTCTTGGTTCAGACTTTTTCATTTAAGCCCTTGGTTTTCGAAATATTCGCGAAAAACTAAAAAAGGGGACTTTTAACCCCCTCTCTAGACTTAAGCTCGCGGCCCTGGGCTGGGGACTTTTGGTATGTTGGACCTGAGGGTCACCCCTACCACTTAAAAAAATAACCTAGACTACACGATTTATTTCATTTATTTTATGATTTTAGGTCTTCGTTGACTGGACTACTCAGTTAACTCGATTTCACTTGTTCCGATTCAATCAATGGCGGCACCATTCTCAAGGCTGTTTCACAATGCGACAAGAAAACGAGGCGTCAGCGTGACCAGATCTCTTTCCAGTTGTTCTCTCTTTAAAACGTGATTCAAACAACGAAATACTACATAATAAAGTATATATCGTCGTAACGTTGCGTCTTTTTTTTTTTAATTTTTCGAACTTTATGACGAAACGTGACGACGATAAATGCTTAGTTATATATAATTTTACTGTTTGAAATTCTTTTAAAAGAGAGAACAACTGCGACTGCGAAGAGATCTCGTCACGCTGACGTCTCTTTTTGTCGTCGCATTGTGAAACAGCCTTCATTTGTTCCAAGATTATAAACGGATATAAAATGTAGTAGCCGTGGCGTGATGGTAAGTGCGATGGACTGTCATGCCGGAGGTCTAAGGTTCGATCCCCAGCCTCGCCACCTATTTATTTAAAAGAAAAAACGGCTACTGCCTCTTGCGAGGAATTGACAAATCCTCCAAGAGTATCTCCTGTCACAGAAAATTGCCGCTCGTTAGCCGTTCGGATTCGGCAATAAACTGTAGGTCCCCTCCATTCCTGCAGACACGCACACAGGAATGGTTGAGAGTTGTAAGTCACTAGGCCCTAGTTCTTCATGAGCTGTTGTGCCATCAAATTTATTTATTTATTTTTATAAAATTTAAAAAAATTGAGTTGCAAATCGAGTTGACTAAAAATTCGGTGATTGAATTTCATCGAAATCGGAACAGTATGAAATATTAGTTTCGTTCGTGTACTTTCTGCACTAAAATTCACAGTCTATCAAATATTGAGGAGTGGAAATGAAATTCTCTCAGAGAGAAGTAAAACTGCGAAATAGTATACGAACGCTTTGAACAAATAATTTTTTTTAGTAGGTATTTTGTTAATATTTAACTATTTTTTTTTCTTCCGATGACTTATGAGCAACGAACACGATTAAAATACCAGTTGGCAGATACCACAGAGTGTACTAGGTTATTTGGAGTTGTTCTGGCAAATGTCAAAGTGACTTTTGACGGAACTGATATTTTTGCCCGAAGAATTTCTTTGGGCTGAAATGATCAGAAAGGGGAAATAATTAACTCCCTCGGGAGCGCTCTCTTCTGCGAAAAACTACACATTTTTTGCGTACACGAACACAATTTGAGTTTAATTTGTAGAAATTCGTAAAAATTCGTAGATTTGGGGAGTACGCAAGCGAACCTAATGAATTGAGTGGAATGAAAATGATCGAACGATCGATTGATTAAATTTAAGTGATCGAATCATTTTGGTAATCGATTCTTGAACGATTCGATCATTTGAAATGAACAATTTACACAGCTCTAACAGTGACAAAATTTTCTAAGAATAATCCATGATAAATTGCCTCTCATTTTTGTAGTTCGAATTTGGCAGAAAATTGGATTGCCATCCTCCCATTCCTTCTAAATAATAACACGCACGAAGGTATGCTTGAGAGTCACTGAAAAATTTTCTCCATAGATTGCTGCACCATTAATCTATATATGTATTTATTTATTTTGTATTAATTTCTACTACATTTTCTACATCATTAACTACACGTAGTAAATTGAATATACTACACGTCTAATTTACTTCAATTTGTTACATGCGTAGTAAATACAAACAAAAACTATACAATTTTAATAAATAAGACTTAGGAATGTTGAAAAACAGAATACAAAACAGCGTATAAATCCGGTTTCAAAATTAAGAACTAAACGAACAATTATTTTCGTCGTTTATAATATCGTAATTTTCAACTGGCTTCGACTTCATCTAATACTACATTTTCACCGAGCACTAAACCGAGATTTAGGTAGATTTACCACAAATCTCCTCACAAATCCCGTGATTTACCATACAAATTTAAATCTCCTCAAATCAAGATTTAAAATAAATCTCATTTAAATCTTCATAGGTAAAATTCGAACAGACCTATCTTTTTTTTATCGTTTGACACAAAGCAAACTTGCCATCTCACTTCCACTTCATAAGAAAATTGACCCACCATCTGCATTTTGAAAGGTTCTGTCAAAATTAATCTATTTTTTAATCTTTTTTTCTGGTGAAAACACTGTTTGGGATTTATGAATTCTAAACGAGATTAACTTGCGGTGAAAACGTAGTATAAACATTCAATTTTAAAATTGACAGCTGACATATAATTTGACATTTGTTTCATTAATGTCGAATTCCTTTTAAGAAAAAAATCGATTTGTTCAGAAGTAAAAATCGACTTTTCTGGGCAAATCCCTTGTATTAAAAGAAAAAATTCCATTCTGTTTAGAAAAAAAATCGAATATGTTTGGTAAAAGGAATTCGACATAAGTTTAACTACATTAACTACCGTAGCAGACACAAATGTAGTTTTTCGAAAAAGTGACAGTTTGGCCATCCCTGGACAAGTTTTCTAGTAAAGAATGCATGCAGATGGAGCTAACAAGCTCGGATGATAAAACTTTAAAAGCTTGTGTTATAAATTAAGAGTTAACTTGATTAACAACACAAATGGAATTGGAATTCCTTACAAAAGTAGAAATTTTCTCATTTTATATTCTTTAGTACAAATTTTATTCAACTGAATCTCTAAAAACTAATCTTTTATATTCCCCTTGTAATTACGATGGCATATCGTGATTCAAAGGTAAAGTTATTTTGTTAAAATTCTAATTACTCGAAAGAGTTTTGCCATTATATGAAAATATGTACCTAAATAAATTATTCAAATTCAAATAATGTTATTTAGAATCACATTTGTATGCAAACCTCAATTAAAAGAATTTTCTAAAAAAAAAAAAACTTACACACAAAGGTTAATCAACTCTACTCATTTTTAATAATACAACTACCAGGAAAGGCAAAACAAACTCAAAGGCATAAACCAAAAAGATCCGGTAAGATATCCAACATGGTAAAACCGTCTACGAAAAATAATAAAAAAAAATAATAATAAACAAATGATGAAGAAGAAAATAAAAATAATTTTAATAATCTATTACAATGTTACAGTAAATTTACACTATGCTTCTATGATATGCTCATTGCCCATAACACACATACACAAGCAAATAACTAATGAAACAACCGTTTATGACCTCGACAAGTTATGCATTAACAGAAGAGAAATATGAAATAAAGTGCAAGTATTCATAGACATAGTATATCTAGTGGGCTAAAGCAAAATGAAAATAATTAAGAGCATAGGTAGGTATGTATATATATGAGCAATGAGCATAGTAAAGGTATGGAGTGCAAACCGTAACAAGTCGGCCACAATACTTCAAACACATACGAACCATCACACGCCCGAAGGCCATTCATACAAAATACCAGCCAAGAAGTGAGGCGCGGTAGGCTAGCAGCGGCGCGGCGGCGCACTATGGCATTAGACATTTCAGCAGTTTTCCCGCTACCCACCGCCGCGGTCACACAGTAACTCTTTTTGACAAAAGTGCCTGCAAAAGTTATTTTTTTTTTTAAGAAAAGCTTTCTTAGACATGTTTTAAGATAGGTTAACAACATAATAAAACTCACCGATGAGTTGGAAGTACTGTCGGACCAGATTCTATACAGGAAAACACAAAAATCAATCAAAATTTGCCTGCCCGGCGAATCAACTGCTTCCAAAATCAATCGATATATCTTATGCTAAGTTTCCACTTAAAGTTTACCTAAATTTAGAGCTAATAAGTCTATGTAATGCTTCCAACAACGAACGAAATTAAAGATTTTTTAATTTCTTTTATGAAGTTTAAGTGACACTGAATGTTTCATATGTGTCAAATGAAGCTCTATAATCCATTGAATACGTTCAGAGCGATATAATACACCTTTTTCTTTTTTCGTTCAGAGCAGAGCCTGAAATTTCAAAAAAAGGTTACGTTTTTTTACATTACGGTGCTCAGAGGTTATTCAACTTAAACATGGTACATATTAGGTCTGTTTGGTTACTTTTGTAGCACAAAGTTGAAAATCTGTCAAATTTTTGAAAGAAGAGAAAAATTCCCTCAAAGAGAGTAAAACCTGCTACAAAGTTAACAAACGCCTTGTTGCAGTTTGTGTTTGAAACGTCAAACGATAGTTGCAGCAGCCAACAATAAACAAGACAGAACATAGAAGGTATGCTCATTAGATACACCCTTTTCTTTCTTAAATTGAAGAATATTTTTTAGAACTCAGCATTTAATAAAATTTCTTTTAATAAAACAACAAATATATATTACATAATTTTAAATAATATTTATCTATTGACAATTAAAAACTTTGTCCGCCATATTGCAATTTTAAATTAAAAAAAAAACAGCGAAATGAAAATAAACGAACAGAAAAGGGCAGTTACGGATTTTGACAGTTGTTAAACTCCTTGCAACAAGAAATTTCTGTAGCAGAAAGTTGCAAGGAGGGGAAATTTCTTACTCTCTCGTTGTGCTCTCTTCTTGCTACTTTCTGCAACTTTTTTGAGTTAACAAACAGGAATTTGTGAAAAGTTGTGCGACGTCGTACGAATTTGTAAAACGACGTTTCAGTAACCAAACAGACCTATTATCAATCATGACTGATGTCAGTCACGCTCACAAAAAAATTGCGACAACCCATCATTCAGAATGTGCACAATATCAGTCATCAGTCAAGATCGATAGTGTGTACCACGCTTCATGTTTTTTTATTCACTCAAAGCAGGACCAAAATATTCTCAAAGTGTGCTCTAACCCCACGCCTCTACAAGCAATTGATATTCCTTACCTAATTTCATTACTCATTTTAAAAATTTGTATTGTGGCAAATGATTTCAGAAAATCTCATTTTCAATCAACCCGCTAAAGAGAGAAGAGCTTGACGTCTACGCTTTAAATTTGATAATTGAGTATAGAGACGAACAAAATACACCACCTAAAATGTCGAGTCAACTCCTCAACCCACATGTAAAGGTAAAAAGCAGCACATGTGTCAGTCCAACTGAAGTAAACGTCAAAATATTTCTTCATTCATTTCTTCTGCGATGGTAAGAAAAAAAACGAAGAAATTGATTTGATGAAATCTGGAATTTTATAAAATAAGGGGCCTCCATTGGAATTATCCATTTCTTATTCAATTTTATGAAATTAATTATTTCCTGTGAGGGCCCAGGGTAAGAGCTCAAAAAAAAATTATTGATCAGGCTGACAAAAATCCGAGCAAGGAGAATCACACTGAAATAAGGAGAAACAGATAAAAAAAAATAGAAAGGTTGGACAAGAACTGCATAAATGGCGGATGAGGATGGTAGCTAAGTACTTAAGTGTATTGGTTTAAAGCTCTTTACTGAACGAAAAATGAAAAACCTCTCACATACCTTAGTTTGATTTAACAATAAAAACTTGTTTAGGTCGTGTGCGAATTAGTTTAAAACTTCGATTAAATTTTATCCGAGATTAAAATTTTACATTTCCACGTACAGATTCACCTTACTAGTGTCAAAAATTAATCTTCGGATAAAATTTAACGCGATTTTAACCCAGTTCGCACTTGGGCTTAGTAAAGTTTCGAAATTTTAAGAAGATTAAGTGCCAGTTGTACAATCGTGGTTTAAATTTTGATCCGTGGTTCAGGAATTTTAACTCGCCGATTTCGGCGGGTTAACTGAGGTTCAACGATGGTTCAAGGTTCTAATATGCACTAAAAGCCAATTACATGCCTGAACCATTGTTGAACCTAAGTTAATCCGCCGAAATTTGTGAGCTAAAGTTCCTGAACCACGGATCAAATATTTGTACAACTGGCCCTAAGAGGGTAAATATAATTTAAACTAGGTTTATTGCCAGACGGGAAAATAGCATTAAGCATTAAGGCTGATTTCCAATGCCGCGTTGGGCGTCGCTTTGACAGATTTTTTTTTTCAACGCGAAAGCTCACACATAGCAATTTAAGCAAATTGTTTACAATGACGCGTTGGGTATTATGTTACGTTTTGGCACCTATTAGCATGTACACAAACCAACGTAACATAAGCTACTTCAACGTTAAATTTGAAAAAAATCAACTTCAGCGTGCGTTTTGACAGTAAAACTAATGTTTGAATTCCTTTCAACAAAAAAATCGATTTATTTAGAAAAAAAAATCTGTTTTTCTGGACAAATTCCTTTTATTGAAAGAAAAAAATTGATTTTGTTTAAAAAAAATGGAATATTTTGTTGAAAGGAATTCGAAATTACAGTTATGTAGGTTCATTTTGATTTTCAGGTTCTCTCCAAGTCGTCTGTCATGTCGACGCGTTCGTAAAGCTTGTAAACGTATACGTAAGCGTCTCTAACGCGAACGCGCCATTGGAAATCAGCCTTTAAGCTTGAGCTCTAATAAAAACTGGTTCTTAAGTTCAATTTTAATGGTTGATTCTTCAAGGTAAGCGTTTTTTCTAAAAGATTTCTTGCATCTAAACAGTTAAAAAAGACCTACTGTGTTACGTTGTTGCCATTGTTACAGATTTATATTTTCCAAATTCAATCATGATCTCATGGGACAGGTTTTGCTGCGTGCCGGGGTGCGGTCTTGTATATCTATGCATGTTTTACTGTTATCTAATATTGCAATAATGCGAAACCAAAAATGCAATTTTCATTTTCTTTTGATGGCAGATTGGATTGGGATTTGAATTTTGATTGCATTGAGAAGCTTTGATGTGTCTTATTGTGTGATTTTTGTTTTCCACTTTGGGTTATTTCTCACAGATACGGAAGGCATTAATTAGCAATACAAAAACTAAAATAATAAATTTTAACTAAGCGCCTTAACAACCATCGCCCCCGTTCATCGTATTTCACAAGACAAACTATTGCCGAGCCGTCGACGTAGATTTATGAGATTTATGCGCTGTTTTGTGGAGTAACACCTGTCAGTGAAACACATTTGAATAAACATACAGTTATTTAAAGGATCTGTCAGGTTGTTATTGATATTTATCACTAAAACGACATTGAAGTGGTCAACTAATCCATAGTGGAGAACGTAAGATTAAACAACGCAACGAGGTATCATAAACATTATTTTACAGGTTCAACGGTTTTTTTTTTTTTTTTTGTGTTATTTGTGTCAAGAACATTCAGAATTTATGGAGCTAAGGTTTAACCTATTTATACTATCTTTCATAAATTACGTATAAATTATGGGAGACCAAAAAAAATGGCAAATAAGAAAGATGTTGGCTTTTGAGATTCAATAAACTGTGAAAAAAAAATTCGCATATAGCTCAAAAGTGGTACAGGTTTTTCTTGGATCATTACCAACTTGCATCTAACAGCCAAATGTAGAATATTTTAGGACTATTAGTTTTGTAAATATTTAACTGTACAATAAAAGGAATCTGAAATCTGATCTGAAGAATCGACCTCAGGTGGAAAAAAAAATCGATCCCGCCTGGAAAAACAATCCAGTTTTCAATAATAGTCCAGTCAACGAAGGAAAAATAAATGAAATAAATCGTGTAGTCTAGGTTATTTTTTTAAGTGGTAGGGGTGACCCTCAGGTCCAAAATACCAAAAGTCCCCAGTCCAGAGCCGCGAGCTTTAGTCAGGAGGGGGGTAAAGGTTCTTTAGAAAAAATTTCAAAGAAAGTAGTAGTGTTCATAATTTTTGTTTTTCTCAAAAACTAAAAGACCTACAGCTATCTAGTTTTTAGCGTTCGACTAAGAATTATCAACGGCCATAAATACTGAACTAAAATTTAGCACTTAGCTACAAAAAAATTTGAAAATAAAATCATTATAAATTTTTTTTTTCAAAACTTTAAATTTAAGTTCAATTTTTGTATAACCTGTTTAATAAAAAAAAAACTTGTTTTAGCACCAAAATAAATGAATAGGTTTTTGGATTTTCAAAAACCTATAGTGCTGTATTATAGGTACTTCCATTGATTTTAAATAATTATTAATGCACTTTACGTCAATGCTTTAGAAAATGGTCCCTCCCTTATAAACGGGGGGACATAGATCCCCCTAGCATAAACGATTTTTTTCTTAGTACATGTCTGAAAATTATTTAACAAAGTCATGGTCAGTAACTTGGAAAAATCCATTATACTTTTTACCTTTAAAGAAACAGTATTTTTCATAGTGAATGCAAACACTGTAGCAAATAAATTAAATTAGGAAATTCTAACCCTCGCCACCTGTTTTAACCCCATAAACTCCATTCCAAATCATCAATGAAATAATTTTGAATACATATACTTATTTTTTCTGTTATTTCTAGATAAAATTGATCTATAAACACTAAATTTTGTAGGCTAATGACCGATTTTTTAGATTTCTTGACATTTCTCCACCCCGCATCTTCCTTAGTGTTGCTCCAAGCGAAAATATAAATATAACATTTTTTGTAGGAAATTTAATTTACTTTAATTCCTTGGTTCAGACTTTTTCATTTAAGCCCTTGGTTTTCGAAATATTCGCGAAAAACTAAAAAAGGGGACCTTCAACCCCCTCTCCAGGCTTAAGCTCGCGGCCCTGGGCTGGGGACTTTTGGTATGTTGGACTTGAGGGTCACCCCTACCACTTAAAAAAATAACCTAGACTACACGATTTATTTCATTTATTTTATGATTTTAGATCTTCGTTGACTGGACTATAAGGCACTGGCAAATTTTTCAAAGTTACTAACAAGGGTCTAACAAGGGTTACTAAAGGCATTCGCTAGGCCCTCACCAGTCATGAACCCTTTTGCCTCGTCAGTTAAATTATGCCTAAGCCCTGACTAGTAAAGACTAGATTTGTTCCACATATTTCGTTTTACATGGTTTTCCATTCAACCAATTCAGATATGGAGGCCAAAGCTATAAGCTGTCAGTCGCTCTATATTATAATAATATAGATAGATATCCAGTTCCTCGATGTCTACTACCCTGGTTATACACTAAATGATCGTTGTCGTGTGCAGTCCAGTCCATGGAAGAATGGCTCCTTGCGAAATATCATCGACGTTGTGTACTTGTTCTAGATGATAAAATTCAACTAGATCTCGTCCATGTTTTCCTTGCCGAAAGCTTGCCAGGGCCTCGCCTAAACTTGTCAAAAACTTGCCATCTTTTCAGGCGGGATCAGACCAAAAAAAAAAGAAATTGAATATTTTGGTCAAAAGGAAAACCACATAAGACTAGACTTTAGTTTTCCTATTCATTTTCATACCCTGAATTGGAATCCAATCTCAGACTGTTTTGTTCTGTTGGCACTTAAAACAGCCGGCATTTCGGTAGGTTTATTGTTTTACAGACTTAAAAATTACAGACTTTAAAATTTCCAAAAAGTAACACATACCTTAAAAGCGATGAAGACATTTAAACTTATTTTAGGAACAATAAGAAAGAGCAAGAGCACTGTTAAAATTGCAAAATCAAACAAATCTTTTCAATATGTATGCACACAACTTTTTTTTATAGATACCAAAATTATTTTCTGTAAGAAATTCCCAACCAACCAACCAAAAAAAAAAAAAAAAACAACAACAACAAATAATGATGACACAAAAACCTACTACGTACGCAAATTAATTATACAGGAATACTTAATGTAGATATAACTATCACAATGCTACATAATATATATGCTCTGCTCAGTGATGCTCCGTTGCAGGCAGCGTTTTAGATTAAATTGATACCATCAGAGAAACAGACACATCGTAGAAAAGACTAATGATTATATATTTTTAGCTCATTAACCATGCCCATGCTATATTTATTTGTGAAGAATTTGCATTTGAATAGAAATAAGCAAAAAGGGGAAGAGTCGAGACTTATTTTATTCTCCTAAATTATACAAGAATCGTAAGAAATTATCGAAAAGAAAATTAACGTTTTGTTTTTTGATTTATTAAAGATACACAATTTGAAACATGTTTTTTTTTTTTTTTTTTTACAAAAATAGGAAAAAATCAAACGTACCTCTAAACGTTAACAGGGAAAGCCGTTTTTTTTTTGTACAGCTTTTAGATCTGTCATTTTTCTAGTTGTGCTGCCGCTTATACTTATATTTTATTTGTGAAAATGTTTTCAAAAACATAACTTTCGGTCAGTTCGAGGATGCACACAAAAAGTTCCAAGTAGGTATTGGAATAATTTTTTTTTTTTTTTTTTGTAGAAGATGATCTATTTTTAATACATTCCTTCCACAATGGGGAAGTTTCCAAACTTTGTACTTGATTTATAGGACAAGTATTGGTTTCATGTAAAAAAAAAGATGTCGAGGTTTTAATCAACACTGTGATGATGGAGGATTCCAAAAAGTGAATTTTGTCATACCGTCCGTCCGTCTGTCTGTGATTCCGTGTTTCCATTGTAGTTTACGCTAGAGTTTAAATGGGTAAGCCGATTTGCTTCAGAAAAGTCGAGATATTTGAGCTTGAAGTTGCCGACTGCAAAATAAAGATTTTAACTTTTTTTTTCCCAAATAATTGTTTATAATGTGTGAAATAAATGACGTAGAAAAATGATTCAGGTATCAAATGAAAGGTATTTTGCGTGTCTTTAAAACAATGTTAAATTTTTTTTTCTATTTTAAATACATTTGGAGATATTAATTTTTAACTTCATGTGAAACAACTATTTTTATGCGGTCTTTGGCACACCGATATATCAAAAAATTCAGTGATGACTTGTACTTTTTTTAGTTCGTCTCATGTTACAATTTTTAAAGTTGTTTCATTTGATACCTGAATCATTTTTCTACATCATTTATTTCGCACGTTATAAAAAATTATTGGGGAAAAAAAATAAAAACTTTATTTTACAGTTGGCAACTGCACTTCACTCATATAACAAGCTCAACGTCACCACCTTTCATTTGATACCAAACTCGTTCGTGTACGTGCACTCTTGGTCAAAAATGGGCAATTCCCTTTACAGTAAGAAGTTGGATAGTTATGAATGTCCCCTTTCACACGAAGATACTAGTTGCTGGTGATTTTTTTGACGTTTTCTTTAAATCTCCTTAACAATCTCTTGTACCTTTCACACGCAAGCAACAAAAACCCGGAGATTTTCTTTATTTTCCTTTTAAACTACCTTGGTTGAACGCACACAAACGTAGTGTGAAGAGAAACGTCAAAAAAGTCTCCTGAATTTGTCGACCGGAGAGATTTCGTTTACCCCTCTTTCTTCCTGCCCTTCTCTCTTATGAACTGATTGTTGCCGGCAACTCAGTTGCCTTGTGTGAAAGGGGACAATGCAAAAGCAAAAGGCAACTTCGAAGCAACGTTTGGGAATCTGACGATTTTTTTTGTGTGCGTGTGAATACTTTTAGAATATAATCGAAAGCGTGATAAATGTCGCAATGGAAGATGGAAAAACCATTTTGACATGATATATCTTACAGACAAAGTTGCCGGCAACTTTTTGGGTTTATTAGTCTTTTAACTTTTTTAGCGCCCAATAATAACCATTTTCTTAACCCCTTGAACACAATGAGATGTAGCTGCAGCAAAAAGAATCGCTATAGCACAAGCTATCACTAAAATCACTCACTCATGTAGCAAATATATTTATGTTGTCCGGCTGTAAACACTGCAGCACTTTAACTCCTACTGGAGCATAGGGCAGCAACAAGATCTTTCCATCTGTCCCGATTCGCCGCCTGGCCTTAGCTGTGTCCACGATTGAATGCCTTGAGTCCGGGTATCCTTCAATACAGACGATCTCCAAGTTGTTTTTGGTCTTCCAATGCGTCTATTACCCTGCGGATTCCATTCGAAGAATTGTTTCGCTATATTGTCGTCAGGTTTCCTCACTGTGTGGCCAATCCAGCGCCACTTCCGTTGCTTGATGTCTGCATCCACTTCCTTCTGATCGGTCCTATTCCATAGTTCAACGTTCGATATGGTTTGCGGCCACCGGATCTTCAGAATGTATCTCAGACACCGATTGACGAAGGCCTGAAGTCTGCTCGAGATGTTGGCAGAGCATTTCCATGTTTCAGAAGCATAAAACAGCACAGATTTAACGTTGGATTCGAAGAGTTTCAGCTTAGGGCGAAGCGATGTAGCAAAGAACGTCTACAATGATGTAGCGCGACTACACCATGACTAGCATGAGTAAGAAAGAGAGAGAGTTGAACGATGCCATACATGCCATCTCAAGTGCAGCTTGTAGCGAGTAGAAAAGTTAAAGTTAAGTCAACTTTTACTGCAGCGACTTCAGTTGCTGCCAGCTTCACATTAGGTTTGTTCGTGTACTTTCCGGACTAAAACTGGCAAATTATCAAATTTTGAGGAGTGGGGATGAAATTCTCTTAAAGACAATGGAAACAGTCCAAAAGAACACAAACGCTTTGAACCAAAAATGTCTGCCAGATTATAAACGTCACCAAAAAGTAAACAAAAGAAAAAGTAAACAAAACCACAACATTGGAATACATTTACTGAAAGCCTTAATTAAAATTGAAGTAATCAAATTAAATTGAACTTAAAACACTTCCTTTCAATTTTGTTCAGTGGTTTATCAAAAAATTTAAGATGAAAACAAAGAAAAATATTCACTTCTAACAAAAAACAAACTAAAAGTAAACAAACAGCAGCCATTTTGTATTTTTGTTGTGTTTTTTTCCACTAGCTTTTTGACATAACACCGAACCGAACTTACAATTTTCTGCCGGAAGAAATTTCTCTGGTAAACACTGACAAGAAGGGGAAATAATTTATTCTCTCGCGAGCGCTCTATTCTACCCAAAACTACACGAAATGTGCATACGCGAACAGGTTTGGACTAAATCTGGTAGAAAATGGTAGTTTTGGGTAGTTTCGGACTTGTACGCGAACGCACCTATTAGGCGTTTTTCTTTTTTAGTTCAGAATTGGTTCAGAGCAGAGCACTGAATAGACCCTGAGCGAACGGAGTAAACTCTGAGCAAAGTATGTTCAGAGCACTCCGATTAAATTACAAATTTTTAGTTTGACAGGTCAGGCTCTACACTGAACTAAAAAAGAAAAACGCCTAAAAGAAACACGATTTTTTGTTTGACAGTTCAGGCTCTACTCTGAACTAAAAAAGAAAAACGCCTATTGTAGCACTGTTTACTGTTTTCATATCTTTCAACTTTGACAGTGCTACATGCTGCAGCTGCAGCTTCACCATTGTGTTCGACCAGTAATTCTCAATTAAAAAAAAAAAAAATCAGTCATTTATCACTTCGACAAGTGATCCGAGTGTTTTAAAACTTCAAAGTGCTTTCCTAAATAAAATCTAATCCGAATTCTCACACAATTTGACTCATTATTTTCGATTTTCGATAAACAAGACAAAAAAAAAACAAAATAAAATATGTAACTTTCTCATTACATGACTGTTCTAAATCAAAATGAAGATACTATATAAATATAGCTTTCTTGTTTTGATGATCGAAAATTCTATTTTTAAATTTAATTGACGATGTTGGTTTTGATCTGACAGAGGGCAACATCAAACGGTTTACGAATTTAAGAAAGTTTTTGTACAATCAAATGTGACAATTTAAAAATAACTAAATATATATGCACCTATTAGTCATTCTCTTTCACCTTGCACACAAAATTTATGACAAACAAAAATAAAAAAGAACCAACTTCTAAGTTATTTATTATACTTACAATTCTATGATTATGTGGCCCTGCTGATGGTATAAAGTGCCAATGCTTATACATTTTGTGGGTGATAGCACAATTATTGCTGTCATGGAGGAAGTTCTAGAGCAAGCAAGTTTCTAGCATGTACTGTACATACATAATAAAGAATGATATCTTCGCCCACAGTACACATATAGAAGGTAATATCTTCCGAGTTTTCATTTTTGTTCAGTTCTGCGCATGTCTTGTATTTTGTTTTTGTAAATTGTGGACGAGGGTCACTGCAATTCGGAAACACTTGTGTTATGTTTTTGTAAATTCTGACAGGCAGGTCACTGTAATTTTCGAAGATGCGCAATATATTACCTTCAATATGTGTACTGTGATCTTCGCCCATGTTCGAAATCGAATTGAAATCGATTTTCAATTTCACGTGAAATGAAATTCCATGTTCTGCAATTCGTTCGTTTTCGAAAATTTCGCAATCACTTCGAACTGTCAAAATTGAAGGTGCATCTATTTTTAATTGTTTTATAAAGTAAAAAGAAAATGCAGATAAAAATTAGTTCAATATTATTTGCACTTTAAACGAAAAAAAGGAAGCGGAACATAGAAAAACATAGACGAACAAATTTGCGAGAAAGATTTTACCTACATATTAGATTTGGCTGACATGGCGTGATTAGGTAGTCACGCTATGAAGTATTGTTTTGATAAATTGTTTATTCTTTATTTGTTGAAAGTTTTTAACGTAATTTTCAGATTTAGAAAACAAATTTATAATTTTACTTACATTTTGCACCAACAAATCATAAAACTAACTGAAACTGGGGCAATTCCACAATAATTCACAAAGCATTAACAAAGTGGATTGAATACATTCAGAAACCGGAATGAACCGAAATGTAGAACACCAATTTTCACTTTCGAACTTTCAATTCACAATTAGCTTTTCTAACGAATTGTGGAACACCAAATTTCACTTCCGTCATGTGAATTCACAGTAAGTAGAATGCAGAACAGGGGTGATATTGGATTTGGGACAATGATTTTTGGCGGTGTACTTTTCTTGAGTTGCCCTATGTCGTTTTCGTTTGGATTTTTGGAGTATCCCATTCTTATATCGAATATGGAAGATTATCAGGCCTATTCTGCAAAACGGGTGATTGAACGTTCGATTCACTTCAACGATTCACGTTCGTTCGTCGTCTTCATTCTGTTAAATATCGGGAAAACTACTTTGTTTCGAATCTTTCGAAAATTCAATTTTGAATGAAAAAAGAAAATTATTTTTATAAAGAAACCAAATCTATGGACGTTATGGAATAGATATACCCGACGATAGGTTAGTATTGAAGAAATTTGTCGACTCAACTTTTCATTTTCTTCCCGCAACAAGCTGCACTAGAGAAGACATTCATATGGGATTGTTGAACAATTTTCTCTTTTTGACGCAATCAGGTCCTCGGGAACCGCCATTGTAGACATTCTTTGATACATATGTACTAAGTGATTTGATTTGAGTACCTAATGACATCTTGTTGTACAGCGATTCTTTAAGCTGCAGCTTAATCCCATTGGCGCAAAATTTTGAACAGCCTAATGTTAAGGTATTAGCTTGATACTACTTAATAATTTTTTAACTTTAACAGCCAATTTCTTCACAGAGTCCTAACGCTAGTACCGGTACTAGCCCTAAAGTTAGTACTCAAATCGGTATCAACTCATTTCTTCACAGAAGTACTAAGGCTTAGTCCTGTCAAATTGGTACCGAGTACTAGTTAGGACTTGGTTTAAGCTAGGACCTCGAAATCGACAGTCTTGCAGGTTAATACTCACATCAGAGCAATTAATTTCTTTTGGTTTGACCATTTCTTGCCTGTTTTTTTCTGAAGAAATAGATAATAAGTGCTGTTTTTTTTGTTAAAATTGTGAATTTCGATTCTATAAATAAATTTGATGGCACAAAAGATCATGAAGAACTAGGGCCTAGTGACTTACAACTTTCAACCATTCCTGTGTGGGTGTCTGTAGGAATGGAGAGGACCTACAGTTTATTGCCGAATCCGAACGGCTAACGAGCGGCACTTTTCTGTGACAGGAGATACTCTTGGAGGATTTGTCAATTCCTCGCAAGAGGCAGTAGCCGTTTTTTCTTTTAAATAAATAGGTGGCGAGGCTGGGGATCGAGCCTTAGACCTCCGGCATGACAGTCCTTCGCACTAACCATCACGCCACGGCTACTAATTTCGATTCTAGTTTTTTTTTTAATTTTGTGTAATCGGTGATGTTCTTGTGTAGAAAATGGATTTAGTTTTTGGTGGTGACAATTTGTTCGCTACGAGAGATATTGCTTAGTTTTGATAACTTCTTGACCATTTCAAAAAAGTTTAAGTTAAATGTAAGATAAGAGCGTTTTTTCTAATTTTATTAGATTTTAGGCTACTCAGGCGACACCCGGAAAACAAAAGTCAGCTGTAATCAGCTGTTCCTCAAATTACGAATCGGATAGTTTAGTATCCCGAAAATTTTAGGATAGCTTTAGATTTGTTTTTGACAACAGCTGTTTGGTTCATCAGCTGAATTTTCCTCTGTCATTACAACAACACAAACCTATCCGGATAGGTTTGGCTTGCCCCCCGAACGCGGCCAATGTCAAAAAAGTAATATGCTTTTTTCTTTTGAGAAGCTGTAGAGTTCTATGAGTGCGTTCAGACGATTTGATTTTTTTGACAGGTAATTTGAGAAGTCATATGACATCTATTATCGTGTTAAGTGGACTTAAATAAATTTAGTATAGCTACCTCTCGTACTATAATCAACTCTTTCTCCAAAATCGCAAAATTACTGTTGCATTCCTAAAAATGTTGTCTGCTTTATTATTATAAAGGTGTCATAGTATTTTAAAAACTGAACAACGGATTCTTAATTTTTTCTTATTATGTAAGTTAGGTATTGATTGCAGAAAAAAGTATAACATTTTTGCTTATCATAGGAAGATGCTCATTTTGTTTAAAAACAGCATGAAGCTGTAATATTGAGTCTATGGGACACAATAGGTCATTAGGTTCCACTGCACTTAATGCCAGTACTAATCATTCATCAGCAAAACAAATTAAAAAAAAAAACTTGAGATAGGTAACCCTGTATAAAAAAAGCCATACTTATAATATAATAAACAATACACTCAAGGTTAGATCATTTGTTTCCAAACTGAGAAATAGTTCAGTCGTTTATTCCAAAAAATGTAGAAATATCAGTCCATCAACAGATATAGATCTGTTTTTTTTTTCAAGTTTTTAAGTGCAACTTTTATTGCTTCTGTCCATTATTATACCTTATGACACAAAGTCATCAATAAATAAAACCACGGTATCTTCAAATCCATGCCAAAAAAAGTGAACAATACCCGTAAGTTCTGTTAATTAAATCACAATTCACAAATCCAGTTTTATAAAATTTTTAAGCGAGTTTTATATTCAAAGTACATAATAATGACACAATTTTTGCCCGACCATTTAACTTGACAACAACTATACCTACTGCTAAATAAATAAGTAACATGTTATGTATTAAAAAAAATCACATAGCTTAGATAACAATTTAAACGAGAAAAATTATATCCTCAAGCACTCTTTAGCACTGAAGTACCTAATGCAAACTAGAAATTGGAAAATTTTAATTGCATTTCCCATTGACGACCAACCGACATGGCCGATCCAAACTGTCTAGATGTTGAAAAATACAAAACAACAAAACATTCATGGATTTTGTTAAATCTTTTCTTTTAATTCATAAATTTCCCACCCTTTTTGACTTGTCATTTCTTTTCTACCTGTGTCATTTTCTTGTTCAAGATTTCATTAAAACCAATTCAAAGAATTCTCTAAAGTACACTGTTGACCTTTTTGACGTTGTATTATCCGGTTCAGGCCACCCGGAGATTTTTATTTCATCATAACATAACATACTTTTTTAACTATACCTACCTTTGAAAGTAGGTGACAATATTTCGTTCCAGTAAATTTTAATGAATTTTAATGAATGTAGGTATATATGTACGTAGATATGGTACAAATATGTAGGTATTTGTCTTCACTGTCATTAAATATTATGTTATAATGATGATGATGATAATAGATAGAAACATGCGGTCTTATTGTTTTATCAGAACGTTTATTCCCAAGTGTGAATTGTTTTGTTAATGTTGAATCTTCTACGTGATTTAAGCTTAAGTTGAAAAAAGCATGACGAATTACGTGTTGTATTTTGTTAAATAAAAAAATAAATTTGGTGTCACAAACGGCCCATGAAGAGCTGTGTGACGCCAGAACCCCGACCTCAAAATTTTTTGACGAAACATGTCGCATTCGTTTGTCCATCGTTTGTCCACGTTTGTCCAGGCAACAAAATCGTTTGTCCACCTTCAGAAAAAAAGTAATTAAGCTTTTCTTTTTTATAGCAAGTACCCCAAAATTAAAAAACGCCTCTACTGCCCACAATTTTGAACTTAGGAGGTCCGGACCAATTGCAATCGTTTGTCCACCGGCTCATCATGATTGTCCACCAAAAATTTTCGTTTGTCCACCCTCAGTTCAAAAATTATTCAATTTTTCTTTTTTATAGCACCCAACCCTTGGTGGACAATCATAAGGATCCGCTGGACAAACGATTGCAATTGGTTCCATTCCGCAAAAAAGATTTTAAATTTTTTTATGTTGGGTGCTATAAAAACGAAAAGTTGAATAATTTTTGAACTAAGGGTGGACAAACGAAAATTTTTGGTGGACAATCATGATGAGCCGGTGGACAAACGATTGCAATTGGTCCGGACCTCCTAAGTTCAAAATTGTGGGCAGTAGAGGCGTTTTTTAATTTTGGGGTACTTGCTATAAAAAAGAAAAGCTTAATTACTTTTTTTCTGAAGGTGGACAAACGATTTTGTTGCCTGGACAAACGTGGACAAACGATGGACAAACGAATGCGACATGTTTCGTCAAAAAATTTTGAGGTCAGGGTTCTTGCGTCACACAGCTCTCATGAAGAACCAGGGCCTAGTGACTTACAACTCTCAACCATTCCTGTGTGCGTGTCTGCAGGAATGGAGGGGACCTACAGTTAATTGCCGAATCCAAACGGCTAAGGTGAGCGGCACTTTTCTATGACAAGAGATACTCTTGGAGGATTTGTCACTTCCTCGTTTTTTTTTTTTGTTTTGTTAAATTACATTAAAATGAATTAAGTATTTTCTTTTACTTTCATTCGATGCTGTTAGTTAGTGCTGTTGTCCCCTTGCGCAGCGATGGGGCTTACTGTGGATTTACACCGATGAAACCTAAAGCTTTGTAAAACTTGCTTCTCCAAATGGGCCACCCATGTTCGAAAGGTCAAAGTGGACTAGAATGTCACTACTAATAACCCTGCAGAAAAATTGGTTCCTACCAATGTACTTAACGGTGACATCTACAGTTCCACTTAGGCCAAACTTCTTGGTGGTGAATTATCGTATATTGAGGCTCTTATTCTTCAGAATGTATATCCCGAAACAACAAGCCTCCGACAAGGATGGTTTGAAAGTTCACGACCCCAGAAAATAGAAATAAAAACAACAATGAATTTAAGTTTTGCACTTTCAGTACAGACCTAAAGCAGGTTACGATGATTTGTAGCCAAAACGTGAGGTTTAAAGCTGATATTACAGGCATTCAGAAAATAAAATAGGATAAACTGAGCGATAAAGTCGAAAAAGGAGACATTTTTATATCGATAGTCGAAAGATGCCACCAGCTCGACAACACTTCCGACAGTGGACTTAGGCAGATAGACTTTTTGGTGAGCTTCAAACACCACAATATACACAAAGGGACCTGGCGGTCTTCAGATCAACAAACCTTCAAACAAACAAATCTTGGATGTCAGGACTTCCCTAAATGGTACAATTTTAAGTACGGATTCGATCAAAAAACAGATCATTACACAGAATATTAAAGAAGAAAATTAGAAATTTCATATACCGTTACAAAAATATGTTGAAATAAATTAGATACCTCGTGTTATAATAGCACAACCTTGAAAACAGCGAAAAAAAAACGATTTTTTATAATTTTAAAACTGCATAACCTAAAAAATGTGACGTGGCACACTAAAAAAATAATTTTGCTGACCAGTATAAAATTTAACTCTTGGAAATGCAAACTATATAACTAATTAATTTAAATTATTCTCTTTCATGTGAACAAAGAATTGCAACAATCACGGTTTAAGTGTTACTTTGCAAATCAGTCGTCCCATTAATACAGGGGCTTACCTAAACCAATACTTTTTTTTTATATATAATACCTAGCCTTGTTTTTTTATTCGACACATCGAACTTCATCCAGTCGTTTGCTGATATTTTATGCTAACATTAATTTATTTATTTTTTCTTTGACATTTGCGATGTGCTTAGGAAAATAAGAACGCCCAAAGTCTAAATTATACCAGTTTGCTAAATTACCATAAATTGTTTGCATAAATTATTTTTAACTATAACCTTGAAGATCAAAATGATTATCTGATGTTTGTTTATTTAAAAAAGGAAAAAAAAATAATAAAAAGCGAAAGCGTGTTAAAGATACCTTTTTGTACCTATACAGGTATATAAGTAAGTTTATATGTATATTTTTATGCACTGAATGACCATGATATTGTTAACTGTGCATTCAAAAGGTAAGTTTTAAATTTGATTGATTATATTTTAGATTATCAGGTTGTTTTGCATGCGGTGCCTAACTTGTGAAATACATAATAATACAAATAGTTCAAACATTATGATTTCAAATAAAAAAACATTTGAAGAAGATGAAGTTGCTAAGCGACATTTTAGAGATTTTGAGTAGAAAAAATTTAAAGTTCGTCTATAACATTTTTTTATTAAAAACTATACAAAAACTATACAAATTATTTACCCAACTATGTACTTTTACAGCCATATTATTCACTTGAGGTGTAATTTGGGTTTAAATGAATTTTTTACCCGTCAATTTAATCCGCATTTTTTAACCCGACAATTAACACTTATGTCCATGATATTCACTAAAAAAAAGCATAAAACTTGATGGAATAAAAATGAGTAAAACGCTTGTTAAACTATTTAAACTTAATTGAAAACTCACTTAAAAGCTGAGTAATATCAATAATTTGACATTTGTAATTATATTTTTTCTACTTTTTTCGTCGCTTGCTTCTGTATTTTACATTTTGATTTTACGACCGAGTTCAATTTCTTTAACTGCTCTCTGGAAGTCTGGAAGTCTGTTTAAAATTAAATCGAATTAAACTGGACAAGGTTTAAACGTTTTTTTGATTTCCGGGTATAACAAGTGAATATGATGAGCTTGGGTTTGACATTTAGGTTTAAGTTACTTTAAAACCAGATGTACATTTAAAACCGGATTTAAGTCACTGAATAATATGGATGTTAGTTTTTAATTTTGATTGATAAGTTTTATGATTGACAACTTCTTTTTAATTAGTTGCGTTCCGTACCTAGTTTCAAACAGTTTCAGACCGCCAGATTTAGTCATTTTTAGTCCGAAGTCGTTCCGCAAGTGAAAAATTGTGCTGTTTCTTGCTACCAGATTGATCCGAGGAATTTGTTCTGGCTATTTCGTACTAGTTGACAAATGTCAGGTTGACTTATGTCAGATGACAAAAAAAAACACAAAAACCATGTTGAATAAGGGTTGCCCAAGTGTTAATTTTCTTTTTATTTTAGTTTTGATACATGGGCATATTTTTTATTATATTGTTAATCTTTTAATTAATGTAATAATTCTGGTAAAATATGTATAACTAAGCAAAACTATTTCCGAAGAAAAAAATATAGAATTATCAATTTGGTTCTTCTTATATATCGTAGCGTTTTTTTGGAGAAAAACACACTTGGGCTTCATGATTAAATGCATAGAGTATACTTATTAAATATACAACTAAAGATCTTTTAGTTTTTATATTTTTTTATATTAATATTAGCAGGTACGTTTATTTTTTGTTAAAATTTATTTTGTTGGGTTTTGATTCTTCACAATGTTGATAAATTTTCATCGTTGATCTAAGGCAACTCTATTCGAGTATATATTTTTGACGTTTAAAAATTGGTAAGAATTGGTACAAATTAGTGCGAAAACCTTTCCCGACATTTTATCAGTTTTCTTTCTCTGTGAGAGCATTTCATCCCCACTCCTCAAATTTGACATTTTAACCAGATTTAGTGCGAAAAATCTCGGGAACGGAACTATTATATAGAGCTTTTCCGAAAATTGTCTTTGTCTATTTTCATTCTAATTTTGACAGTAAAAAAAAAAAAAACAAAAAGAAAAAAAAAATGAAGAAAAATCCTGAAATGTAGAAAACAAATGCTCTTTTCAGTGCAATAAAGCTGGATGAAAAATATTTTTCTGATTAAAATATATTATTAAAATATTCGGTCGAGTTTTTAAAAAGGAAAATCGAAGATAAGAAGTGATTCTTTAGAAGCATAATTTTTGTAACCAATAACACCGCAGCCAGTAGGCATTTTTACAAATACTAAAATAATGTTTTGAACTGTAAATTGTTAATATTATAATTTTGTAGTTGATAGCCAACTGATATATTGGAATACATGAATATATTGGAATACATAATATTAATTTTATCGCACAATCAAATGTTTTCACTATTCGCGCTCTTAAACAGAATTTTAGTTTTTCCACATTCCAGATTATCTGCCGTTTTTTTTTACATTTGTTGTTTTTTTTTTTTTTTTTTGGTAATTTCACTCAAGTTTGCAGGAAATTCAGAATTGTCATACTAGCTTCGTTCGTGTACTTTCTGCACTAAAATTCATAGTCTATCAAATATTGAGGAGTGGGGATGAAATTCTCTCAGAGAGAAGTAAAACTGCGAAATAGTACACGAACGCTTTGAACAAATAATTTTTACCGGTTTTTTAACGTCAAATATTTGAAAACAAAAAAAAAATAAATATCGTCATCATTTCTTTGAAAAGATTTTCAAAATAAAATAAAAAAGTAAGCAAAATTTAATTTTTTACATTAAATTAAATAAAACAGAGGAGTATAAGAAAAGAGATGTTCTGGCAAAAATCAAAGTGACTTTTGACTGAACTCATATTTCTGCCCGAAGAATTTCTTTGGGCTGAAATTAGCAGAAAGGGGAAATAATTTACTCTCTCGAGAGCGCTCTCTTCTGTGAAAAACTACACATTTTTTGCGTAAACGAACACAATTTACGTTAAATTTGTAGAAATTCGTAAAAATTCGTAGATTTGGGGAGTACGCGAACGAACCTACTTATTTCTTCATTTTTCGATTCTTTTTACTCATTATAGGCTGACGGCAAAAGCCAATGCTCTATTGTGAGAAAACTAAGCTACTAATGAGAACAATTTCTGTAAATTTCAAATGAATCAGTTTGACGGTAATCTAGCATATACAAGACGAACACACAAACATTAATTTTTATATACACAATTATCCGCCCACCTGCATTTTTCGTCACCCTAACTCTTTAAGTTCACTGTAATTTATCTGCTGATTTCTTTTTTGTTTAGCGGATATTTTCGCAAGAAACAAAAAAAACTAAAACCCTTATTTCGCCCGATAAAATTGTCATCGAAGCATTTTTTGGAATTTAAGCGATTTTTAATATTGTTTTAGTTACTTAAACAACATACTGAGAAATCGGTTTTGCATCACTACTGAAGCTCGTACACGTCTTTTTGAGGTGAGGAATGTTGGTGTGAGTGATCGTGCCATCAGAAAAAGGTTGGCAGATTTAAATTTCAGAGCTTTCTGACCAGCGCGCGCCCCCAATTGCTCCCACAGCACCGTACAGCAAGACTTCGTTTTGCGCGAGAATGTGTTAACTGGACTGCAGAGGAAGGAAGGGACGTCTTAACCTCAGATGAAAGCAGAATAGGTCTAGGAGGTCTAGATGGACGTCAGCGTGTCTACAGGCAAAAAAAACGAAAGATTTGCTCCATGCACGATAACCGAAACAGTGGGTTACCAAGGAGGGTCTATAATGGTTTGGGGAGGCATCAGTTATGAAGATCGCACGGACCTTTTTGTGTTTGATAGAGGCAGTGTGAACGCTCAGATACATATATATGGAAAACATTTTGCAAGACTATGTGATGCCTTTCGCACCAATTTTTGGTAAAAATTTTCGGTTAATGCATGACAACGCACTCTGCCATACCGCAAATTCTGTAACTAACTACCTAAATGAGGTCGGGATTCCAGTTTTGCCATGTCCATCTTGCGGTCCATATCCCAAACCTATCGATCATCTTTAGGACAACCTTAAAAGACGTGTCCGAGCGAAAACACATGTCCGGATGTCCCTACCACTCTAGGAGAGCTTAAGACAGCTGCAGTAGAGGAGTGGCACAAAATCCCTCAGTCGGATGTTCAGGACATCATTGACGGATTGTCAAATCGGCTCCACGAAGTAATTAGAGCCTGCGGCGCAGAAACCCATAAAATTAACTTTTTCAATAATTTTACCACTTTTTTAACAACAAAAGATAACATCTTTTTCAGTATTTTGTGTTTTTGTTTGTTTTTTGTGTTAATTCTTTAATAAACGTGTTTTTTTCTCAGAATTTTATTTTTTTTTTTATTTTTCAAACTTTGCTTTCAACATTACTTACACCCAATGTGATCTAGGTTTCTTTAAATTTACAGAAATACAATGTGGGCAGTCAAATGTACCTGTGAGTGTATAAGAGATTAAAATTTAGAAAATTTAAGTCCATATTTGTATATAGCATTTTTTACTAATTGGATTTTTTAAGTGTAAAAAGTAAAAACAATTAAAAAAAATGTATTTAATATCCACCAAGTTTATAATCAACCTTATTTGCCCTTCAAGAAGACTGAAAACTCAGCCGAAACGTCGAAAAAACTAATGAAGATTTTTCTTTAATAAATTAATTCGACCAAATAAGAGTAATCTTCAAAATTTAAACTTATTAGTAGGTAGGATTTTCATGAACTTAAAAATCGAAATATGCACTTAAAATATGCTCTTAGATTGGAAATTATGTTAAGACCATTATTTTGCCTTATTTTTCCCAAAAAAAAAATAATAAAAAAATGTCATTCAGTTTTTATTAATACAAATTTATAAAAAAGGGTATTTGAAGTGAACTATTACATGATCTTTACTCAGAAAATAAAATTGAAAAATATGCACTTAAAATATGTATTTTTTATGAAAATATGCATTTATTGTGAAGTAATGCATTTTGCATAAAATATGTTAAATATGCGCCATTGGAAGAATGAAATTTTAAAGGCAATTTCATGATTCGTAAACGTTTTGACAAAAAAACATCAATTTCCATGGAAATCCGAGCCTTAGTAATAAGTTAACCAAACAGCTAGGCTTGCTAAAGTAAAAGAAACAAAATTAGTAAAATGACTTCTTATTGCAATTCCCAGACCAAAAATACCGTTATCTTGTCTATGATGTTGTTCTTATGAACTGATACACCTACTGTAAGATAATGCCCACTGAAATAAACCCAACCAATAATAACTGCAATTTTACAGTAGCTTAAGCTGTGGTTATAAAGAAAGATGGACTCCACTTTCAAAAAAAAAAATTGCAATAGATTTTATAACGTAAATTTAATTTGTTTATTTAAAAAAGAAATCATGCTGTTTTGGGCATATGATTAATTATATAAACAGGGAATCCAAATATCTTATCTTAATTGACCACTACCTCATTTTTTTCCAAAGGTCGACTTATTCCACTTTCAAAAAAAAAAAAACAAACGACTCACATATTGATAGCTGTTGTATTGTTTTATAAATTTTCTCTGTAAGTAAAGCTGAAAAGATTGTTTTATTTATGTACTTGAAACACAAAATCAAACAATCCTCCGTTAATCGACTTTTTTGTGCGTATTCTCTACTTATTTCAATTGGCACATTTATGATGCAATTAGCGTTCCTGTATATCCCCCATAATTTGGCAAAATAAGCACTAAAAACAAAAGTGATTTGTAAACTTATTTTTGGGAATGATCAATAAGAATGACTCAAAGCCAGACAAGGTATTTATATGGCACAAAAATGCCTTTTGGCTGACATCAGAAACAGATATAGGTATGTAGATGTAAAAAAGTTGTTTTGATTTGATAATGATTTGATTAATTTTTTAATATTTTATAATTAATATCATGTACTTGTTTTTTGATAAAACTTTTTTCAAATAGGAGAAAGTAAAAAATAATTTAAAATAAATCTAATTTGGTGGCGCGATAGCTAGTGCCTTACAACTCTTAACCATTCCTGTGTGCTAGTTATTAGCTACAAAAAATAAGTTGCAATATTTATTTTTCAGAATTGGTCTGTAGAGAATACCAAAACCTCTACATCTTAATACATACAAATCAATGTTGTCGTGGTTATCACAAATGGTAGGTGCTATTAGTACTGACATTTTCAGTTTTTTTCTTTTTAGAGTCGGAAAGGCCAAAGAGTTTCAGTAAAATCCAGCTACTGCCACAATCACTTTGATTACAGATTAGATTAGATATAATTTTATTTTTAACAATAAACAACTTTTTTTAAAAAACGAAATAAAATAAAACGAAATAAAATAAAATCAAATAAAATAAAATAATAAATAATATTAAACAAGATGGAAATGACGGTGCCGTCTGTCTACCTTTACTTATATTTCAGTTGTATATTATTCAACATTCTTAGGGCAAACATTTTCTAAGCAAGTTCTATTAAACTAAGCATTACGTCTTTTTTTTATTCATCCAACTGTTAACGATCAAAATTCGTTTTGTTGAGTCTTCTTAAAGAAACAGAAATTTCGTTACTAAGTTTTTTTTTTAACTGAAAGTATGGGTAGTAGTATATTTTTTTTTTTGTAAATTTACCCTTTACCACGCAAACTTTCAATACATCTCAATTAATTGTTTATATTTAAACATCCCTACAAATACTGAGACATAGTTTAAACAGTCAAAAATCTAAAATATTTAAAGGTGGCCGTTAACTAGAACATCTGTTAAAGCCTATGCATCAGTAACCGGCCAAGTAGCCGCATACTAGATTTTGAAGTTTTGGACACATTGTTTTCTCCTTTGTACTTTAAATAAGTAACGATCTTTGTATTTATGCAAGATTGAGTAGAATATATCTGATATGCTTAGTTTTAGTATCCGGCCACTTAGTCCAATCAATAGAGACATTTTACCCTACAAAAGGTCGGGTAGTTCTAAATTTTGGATATGTTATATGATATGGTCGGTAGATTAAAAATACAAATTTCCACAACCACGCCCCCTCCGCCCCCTTCACAATCCTGAAAAAACCGCTCAAAATTGGCACTTTTTTCAGTTTTTTGCTCATAACTTCTTTCTGGTGTACTTTTTGGCAAAAAAAAGTAATTTGGCAACTTGTAGAAAATAAAATTTCCTACAAATACGGTCTCAGTAGTTTTTTTGTACAACCGACACCAACAAAGCTATGACGCTACCAAAAAAGGCTTAAATTTCGTATTTTGTGAAATTTTCAGTTTCTTCCCACTTCGCAGGCTAATAACTTCTTAACTAGTGATTTTAGAGAAAAAGTCTTCATAACAAATCTTGTAGAGAATTTCATTACCTACAAATTTCATGTACACTATTTTATTTTGAGGTTAAAACATTTCGGCGAAGAGTGAGAAAGAGTTTTTTGCCCTTTTTTACGTTTTTATTAATTAGCTTCCTTCTATTTACGTCCGTACGATAAAAACTTCGCAGTCGATTTAAAACTAACTTTCCGATTACCTAGAGACTTGGGGCATATACTCTATAATGTATTAATATTAATGTGTTATTGTATTGGAGATACACTCTGCGTCACTTGATTACGGACACTCAATTTTTTTATTTTTCAAAATATTCAATGATCTGGGAAAAATGATTAACAGAATGAAAGAAGGATATTAAGTGATCATATTAGAGAAAGGTGTTTTGGTTTAAGTTGATAAATTCTATTCTTATCAGGCTCTTCATAATGAGGATATAAAATATCACATTATTTTTTGTCTTGCTTGATTACGGACATAAGCTAAATCTACCAGATAAACATTTAAAAGGTAACAAACGATAGACGTAGAAGCCGTGGCATGATGGCTAGTGCTATGGACTGTCATGCCGGAGGTTTAGGTTCAATCCCCAATCCCCAGCCTCTTCCATCTAATTAAAAAAAAAAACGGCTCCTGCCTCTTAGGAGAAATTGAGAAAATCCTCCAAGCGTATGTGTTGCCATAGAAAAGTTTCGCTAACATTATAGGCGTTCAGATTCGGCACTAATTTGTAAATCCCCTCCATTCCTGCAGACAAGCACGTAGGAATGGTTGAGAATGGTTAAACCATAGAGCTTTTGGTTACAGATGCATTATTTCAATAGTTTTAAATACCTCTAGTTCTACTTAAAGATAACTGAGTCATTTCAAATAGTAGCATTTGTTGTGCATGATTTGGTAAATCACTGGGTCTTACGTGCTGAATTGAATGCTGGCTTCATCTTCATTTGAAGATGTTCACGCACGTTAAGAACAGTCGCCCAACTGTATCTCCGGTTTCAGACTTTGGTTTAACTATAAAAAACCTTGAGTTAGAAGCCCGAGATTTTTTGAGATTTTTCAGGTTCCTAAAGACAGCTGTGTATAACAGAATGGGCTCTTATAAACTTATGGGCTCTGTTCCTTGTCCGCTTGAATTTTCCCTATGTCTTCCTTACTTAAGGTGGGTAGATAAAGGTAGGAAGATAAAGCCTCTAGCTATACACTAAAGTTACAGCTGATCTAAAGTATAATGCTAAATCTGAGCCATCGGCATTTGATGTCCCTCTTGTTAACACCATATACTTGGTATTGCCTTAATTGACGGTTAAACCCATACTTTTGTTTTAACGTTCACAAAAATGTCTTCTTTCTTTAAAGAAAGTTGTTGAAGAAGAAGTAGCATTAAAGCGTATCACCTTGCCTACATTCTTTTTCGACATAGAATTATTTCCTTAGTTAATAATTATTTAATTCTTCCTATAGCTTCGAATTCTAAAAAGTAATGTCTTCAACTTAAGTCCTGCATACTCTTAACGTACTTTTATTTGATTCTGAGTGTCTTAATGTTAATATTTTCCTTATATCCGTAATCAAGCTAGACAAAAATGTATGTAATATTTTATGACCTCATTGTGAAGAGCCTGATAAGAATAGAATTTATCAACTTAAACCAAAACACCTTTCTCTAATATGATCACTTAATATCCTTCTTTCATTCTGTTAATCATTTTTTCCAGATCATTGAATATTTTGAAAAATAAAAAAATTGAGTGTCCGTAATCAAGTGACGCAGAGTGTATCTCCAATACAATAACACATTAATATTAATACATTATAGAGTATATGCCCCAAGTCTCTAGGTAATCGGAAAGTTAGTTTTAAATCGACTGCGAAGTTTTTATCGTACGGACGTAAATAGAAGGAAGCTAATTAATAAAAACGTAAAAAAGGGCAAAAAACTCTTTCTCACTCTTCGCCGAAATGTTTTAACCTCAAAATAAAATAGTGTACATGAAATTTGTAGGTAATGAAATTCTCTACAAGATTTGTTATGAAGACTTTTTCTCTAAAATCACTAGTTAAGAAGTTATTAGCCTGCGAAGTGGGAAGAAACTGAAAATTTCACAAAATACGAAATTTAAGCCTTTTTTGGTAGCGTCATAGCTTTGTTGGTGTCGGTTGTACAAAAAAACTACTGAGACCGTGTTTGTAGGAAATTTTATTTTCTACAAGTTGCCAAATTACTTTTTTTTGCCAAAAAGTACACCAGAAAGAAGTTATGAGCAAAAAACTGAAAAAAGTGCCAATTTTGAGCGGTTTTTTCAGGATTGTGAAGGGGGCGGAGGGGGCGTGGTTGTGGAAATTTGTATTTTTAATCTACCGACCATATCATATAACATATCCAAAATTTAGAACTACCCGACCTTTTGTAGGGTAACCCCCTTTTTTTTGTCTCTATTTACTGGACTAACTCTATTTTACAGAATATAATTTACAAAAAAAAAAAAAAAAACAATTATAGACCGAGAGCTGACAGCAAATTTTTGGTTTGGAAGAGAATTAACAAAAACAAAAGAAAATTATTTTTGTTCTTGTTTCAAAATTCACAAACGTGTATGTAAAGGAATTCAATGGTATGGCAGGATTATTTTGTCGCCGGTCGAAGGGAGGGGGCGGTAAAAATAGCGTTTTTCTAGATTTTTGTTAAGAGGGTATAATTATTTTTTTACAAACTTATACTAAAGCTAACTACGCTTTGATTAAGAATTTGGGGTCCCAGACGTTTAAAGTGTCGCCACACCCAGCCAGTCGCCCCCCAAAAGAGGCAAAAAGTCAGATTTTGGTTTGGAAGATATAACCAAAAAAAAAAATGTCAAAAAATCAGGAAAAATCTCCTCATTACGAATAAGGGGGTCCCGTACGTTTAAGGTGTCGCCACACTCCGCCAGACGCCCCCAAAGAGGGCAAAAAATCAGATTTTGCTTTGGAAGTTAGGTATATAACCAAATAAAAAATATGGCAAAAAATCAAGAAGAATCTCCTCTTTACAAATATCTGGGTCCCAAACGTTTTAAGTGTCGCCAGACCCTGCCAGACGCCACCCAAAATGGGCAAAAATCAGTTTTTGGCTTGGAAGGTATAACCAAAAGTGAAGTATGTCAGACATTTAAAGTGTCGCCACACCCAGCCAGACGACCCCCAAAAGAGGCAAAAAGTCAGATTTTGGTTTGGAAGGCATAACAAAAAAAAAATGTCAAAAAATCATGAAAAATCTCCTCATTACGAATAAGGGGGTCCCAGACGTTTAAAGTGTCGCTACACCTAGCCAGACGCCCCCCAAAAGTGGTAAAAAATCAGATTTTGGCTTGGAAGGTATAAGCAAAAAAGAAGTACAATGTCAAAAAATCTCCCTATTATAAATACCGTGGTCCCAGACATTTAAAGTCTCGCCACACCCATCCAGACGACCCCCAAAAGAGCCAAAAAATCAAAATATGTCAAAAAATCAGGGAAAATCTCCTCATTACGAATAAGGGGGTCCCAGATATTTAAAGTGTCGCTACACCTAGCCCGACGCCCCCCAAAAGTGGCAAAAAATCAGATTTTGGCTTGGAAGGTATAACCAAAAAAGAAGTACAATGTCAAAAAATCTCCTCATTATAAATATCGTGGTTCCAGACATTTAAAGTGTCGCCACACCCAGCCAGTCGCCCCCCAAAAGAGGCAAAAAGTCAGATTTTGGTTTGGAAGATATAACCAAAAAAAAAAAATGTCAAAAAATCAGGAAAAATCTCTTCATTACGAATAAAGGGGTCCCAGACGTTTAAGGTGTCGCCACACTCCGCCAGACGCTCCCAAAGAGGGCAAAAAATCAGATTATGGTTTGGAAGTTAGGTAGGTATATAACCAAATAAAAAAATATGTCAAAAAATCAAGAACAATCTCCTCATTACAAACATCGGGGTCCCAGACGTTTTAAGTGTCGCCAGACTTAGCCAGACGATCCCTAAAGTAGTACCAAAATAGCTTTATTTTAAATTAAAAAAGAAATTAATCAATTAAGTTTGAAAACAAATCAAACAAACAGAAAAATAATACAGTAGACTACCAATTATATTCAGCGTTCAACTGACTTACAGTGGGAACCCGATTAACTGGGAATGTTCTCGCTCGACAGTGTGGTTATGTAGGTAGCATTCAGAAATCGATAATCGGAATTTCGGTACATTATCCGTAATATTTATGGTTAAAATTTATTTGATTTCGAGGCAAAACAGTTTGAATTGTATATATGTATATCTACGAATGGTACACCTTATGTATGTATGTACAATACGGATGATTCATAGATTTGTAGGTAATATCTGAATCAGTGTGTTTGCCAGATATGAAGATGGAAAAATGGTCATAACTTCAACAATTGTCAATATTTAAATCTGGCCATACACGATAGTACCAAATGGCTCGGACGAGCCAAATTGCATCATGTGAATGGGTTTGGCCGCATCATTTGGACTTTCAGCAGGTTGTAAATCCACCAGTCCAATTGGCACCGAGCCATTTGGCTCGATCCTGAATGGCCAGCTTAATGGCGGCAATTTTTTGAATATAATGTATCTTCAAGAATGCTAACGATTGTGTATTAATTAAAAAAAAAAAATTCTTAGTAGGTACCTGATCAATTTTTGGACTTCTTTATTATGAAAAAATGAAGTCTTAGTGCTGATATAATAAACAAAAGTGGCCATCTACTAAATTTTGGTGGCCGGGTACTGGTGAAAAAGCACTTTTTTGCAAAAATAATTTTAGTTTTAACTGTGTAAAAGTAATCACTTCTTAATTTTTTGTAAGACCTATTTGATTTCTTAATCAATTAATAAAAAATTATTAAAAAAAAAATTAAAATCCAATTATAATCAGATGAATAATTTATTTATTCAACGACAAAGCAAGAAATGTGTTAGGTGGCGGGTACTGCTACATTTACCTATTTTGGTAAATTTTTAATAAAAAAAAAGAAATTTGAAATATGTAATTAATAGAAAAATGTTTTTTGTTTCTAGTTTTATTAAAAACTGATACACAATTCAAATGTAGGGATTCAAATTGTGATAAGTGTTGAATTCGATTTGAACTCTTTTTTCTTCAGTGACCAGATTTATAATATACCTACCAACTAGTCTTACTACAAACCGATCTCATAACATTTCCTGTTTGTTTTGTTTCCAATTTTCTTCTTTCCCTGTCCATTACTTCGCCCTGCCAATGATTATAATTGATGGATGGATGGATGGATACGGATAGACTACAAACTACAATTCCAACTACCTATGTATATAGACTTTTTTCATGAACAGTAACAGACGTAATAACGTAATAAATATACCTAGCTACCTAGTCTATGGTTTAAAAGACAAAACAAAAACTGGGAATAGTTTTCCACATAAAAGGAAACTCACCTTATTCCGTAATGAAAAACCAACTAGAAAAACGCACCAGCACCACCAAACAAATGTATTTCAAATGAGACTGGTCTGGTAGTGTATTTTGCTTCTGCTGCAACTGCTACTAACTCGGGCGCTGGCTCTTGCTCTAGGGCTCTTTTTTTTATCTGCTCCTGCTTCTGCTACTATAGATATCGTTGTTATTGGTTTGTAAAGCAAATAAATTTGTCGTCCAATAGAGTACTTAACCGGGAATTGAACTATTGGGCTTTGATGGCGACATAAACGCAACGCACCAAACACAGTATGCATCAGCGAAAGGAAAAACAATAATTACGTCTACGAAATCGGTATGAAAAGCCAATTGATTTTTTTCGAAATTGAAAAAAAAAAAGAAACACCTTAAAAATTGTTGTTGTTGGTAAGTATTTAAAATTCAGACAAAAAAATCAAAACCGTGTATCTACAAGAAAAATTGTATAGGTAACTACATAGTATAAAAAAATAGATCTCGTTTTCCCGAATGAAAATTTCTCCAACACACTTTTATCTATGCCTTCCAATAAATTTTTTTCTTAGGTTTTTCCTTAAAATATTTGCACACACGAAACACGATGCTCTTCTAGCTGCCTGCTGCTGGTGCGCTAGGAAAAGACGGGTGGATGGAAATAGAAAAAGTGCTGCCTATTTTTCGTATTTTTATTTTCGTCACACTTTAGATAAATTAATTTGGATATATTTAATAATTATTAATAGTTTAAGGAGCTGCCCAAAATATATTTAATTATTTTTTCTATAGGAATCAAAGTGCATAACACAGTTAAGACACAAAAATTTAAGTTAAAACTTGCGACGACGAACAAAAGTACCAAAACGACGAAAACGCTCGCGAATCACTTAAGACCAAGTGTATCTTACACGTTCCACACGCTCTTCCCGAATAACTTCTATACATCTGAATCTGAACTGAAATAGATAGACGACGACGACGTCTTTCTTTGGGCCGAGTGGGCCGAGTTTTTGTTAAATTATTTTTTTCAGTTTTTTTCCATTTTTAACAAAAGCAAAGCAAACAGGGTATGAGAAAAAGTGCAAAGAAAATACAAAAAAGAAAAAGGAAAACATTTAGGTGGGCAGTTAGATGGGCAATGGTACTGTCATCTTTTGAGTTGCTGATAGTTTTGTTTGATTCAATATTTTTACGGCCCAAAACGAACTAAAGGCCTTGTCAAACAGAACGCGGGCCGACGGGACGGTCAATACTTCAACATGGAAGGAAAGAACGCGGCGGGCAAATTTTGTTTGTAATTTCTTACAAAGACCGCCGGACCGCGCTCTGTTTGACACGGCCTTAAGGCCTGGTCAAACAGAACGCGGGCTGGCGGGATGGTCAATACTTCAACATGGAAGGAAAGAACGCGGCGGGCAAATTTTGTTTGTAATTTCCTACAAAGACCGCCGGACCGCGCTCTGTTTGACACGGCCTCTAAAGTCGCCTTCACGAAGATACTAGGTTTGTTCGTTGAGCCCTGAAGTCGCCCCAAAGCGTTTTTTGAAAACCCTGAACTCACCCTGACAATCAAATTCTCTGTTTTTTTGAAACCTGGGGTCGCCCTGAGCTCGCCCTGAAGTAGATCTAGGTTTTTTGCTGGGACAAGTTGAGGTAACGGATAAACTGCCAAAGTGACATAAGTTGTAAAGCATTTATTTTGTTGAAGATTCGTGATTGTTTGTTTTTAAAATGGAAACTAGATAAAATTCAATAAGAAAAGAAAATGGAAACGTTTAAAGTTGTTTTTATTCATTTTTCAATCTTATTTTAAGTTTTATTTATTCGAGTACAGACACATTCTTCCTAGCTTAAAATTTCAACAACACAATTGAGAGCCCTAAAGTGTTTTTTAGAATCGAAAAACCAGAGGTTTTTTGAACCGACGTATAGTTAGCAGCGAGATTTCACAGATTTCAAAAATTTTTATTCCTAGAATTAGGTGAACATTTGGTGAAATTTGGTTAAACAATTTTAGAATTTGGTGAATCATAGTTTAAAAGTTATTAACAATTTAAGATTCGCGTATAGTTAGCAGCTGATAGAAACAAAAGTGGGCTTTATTAGTATCAATCGATGGGGAATTGTTTTGCGAATTTAGTGAGCCATATCTCGAATTTAGTGAACAAGCAGTTCAATAAATAATTAACAAAATGTTAAAATAATGACAGTTCTATAAACAATTATAATTAACCAATTCCGTAACGTAACGTATTAAAAATTGTCATACAAAAACACAAAACAAACATACCTAAGAAATGTCTGTCCCAATTTATGTCAAATTTTTTGCTTCCCCTCAACGATTATGTCCAGATGTGGCATTGAGGCTGATTAGTCTGGATTTACATTGCCCGATATTTTCACGAAGATTTTTTCTAGAAACCGGGAGTAATGTTTATAATGCCTGATATTTCCAAGGAGAATTTCTGATGTGGCACTCTTCATTTTTATTGCTTTCCTCCTCATTTTTCATTAAGATTTACTCACACCATCAAATAAATGACATATTTATACTAAATACACACAAGAATTTGGAAAGAGGTGAAAGAGAAATAAAACAGATTGAAAAATCGTGCGAGTTTTGAGGAACAAACGATTGTAAGATAATAATGGCAATTTTTTCAGGTAGATTGTTTCTCTATTGATTCTGAGATGTCTATGTTGTTATGTTGTTTCTTTATTCATTCCGTAGTGTGGAATACTGGGTGCGTTCAGTATAATTGACGTTCCTAATCTCTATTATGGCAGATTCACGTTGGTGTTAATTATTTAAAAACAGCATAATAATAACGCGAATAAACGTACTAAAGTATACATTTTATGTTAAATTTACTAAACTTTTGACTTTGAGAATACATAAATATCCAGAATAAAAACATTTTTTATTCAATTGTTTTGACATTTCACCGAACAACTGGATTGCCATTCTTTTTGTTCTAGTTTTGTTTCTTTATTCATTCCATTCTGGATATTCTGGATAAATATTCGTCTTTTCCATCCATTCTATTCCTTATCTTATCCGGAATAAATAAAAAAACACACTTAGAATATCCAGAATGGAATGAATGAAGAAACAAGACTAGAAAAAAATGATTTGTTCGGTGAATTAAATATATGCATTTATACTTCAAAAAATTTTGAAAACCCTCAACATGACTTTCAAGCAAAGATTTTGGTCACTTTATATTTCAGAGCGCTCAATAGTTTTCTTCCGTCACTTTGAAAGAGCAGGAGCATAGAATATAAACGAAATTTCTCAAAAACACTTTCTATTTCTTTTTTTTTATTTGATTTTACTGCGATAGAAAATAATTGAGCAACGAATCCAAAATATTTCTTCCTCAGCTTTTGACAGCAAAACTGAGGAATTTTTGTGAGGAATTGTGTTTATATTTCTGAGAATACGGATTCCTATGAGATCTCTGAAATATAAACTGGCCAACTGAATTATAACGACATGAATCCTCGGCTGTCATTCCGGTTTGCCTACAAGCTACAGCAATCAGATGACTCATAAGTTTTTTAAAATATAACTGTGAAAAACCACGTAAAACGCACAAATAGCAGCTCCTTAGTTCACTACCCCATTGTTGCAATTTACAACTATTTATCGATAAGCACCAAAATTACAAAAACAGCAATGTAAATAAATGTTTTTTTTGACTATGAAACGTACGATGGATTCATGATATCTGTGTATCTTTTTCAAAAGATATACTGAATATAAAAATATTAAGAAACAAAATTTTTATTGTGTACTAGCCGATTTGCCCTTGTCAGTCGCTTCGCAGACCGATTACATAGTATAGGTATACATACATGTACGAATTCTACATATACAAATAAGAAATTAATTAAGATCCCCTTACCACTACTTGGGCACGCCTTTGTGTTGCATTTAAGTTAATCTAAATTTAAAAACTCTAACCTTGAAAATCCGACCCAGATAAGTTATAAATTTAACCAATTTACATGTAATAAGCACCCCCACCCGTAAGCACCCCTGCATATATGCCCTTGATTGTATATGTAATTACTAAAAAATAAAATTTAGAAAATAGTTTTGTATTAGGGTTGCAAATGCCCCTTACCCTTTCTTGCGCACACCCTTGTTTTATTTGGTTTTGAGATAGTTTTTCTTGCGAGGATGTGTCGTGCAGAGATTTTGTTTGCGAGTTAGTTACCCACTCGAAGACAATATGACGCTTTATTTCACTTTTTCACACATCCAGAATCGTTTTACTTACTTGTAAATTGACCTAGTTTACCTATAATATGAAGAGAAATTGAAAACTCATACCGGCTGAGTTCCGAAATGCATTTGCGCATTTGCTGCAGTCATAAGTTCCAATCTTAAACGAAAAAATTATACTGTCGTAAGTTCAAAAATGCATCTGAAAAGTCTATGATGCGCAATAATTGTGCATCAACAAAATTTTGGCTGTTTTGATCTTCATATTTTCCGAAACGCCAAACTTATGCAAAATAAATTTTTTACAAAGCATAAAGTTTGCGTTGCTGATGCGTATGAAAAATGTATTACTACCGCATCAAAACATTTTTTTTTACATTTTGGAACTCAGCAATATGATCATGTTTTTAATCAAAATTCAGTTTTTAACGGTGTGAACAAATTGGCCCTTAGTAATGAAGCCATCAAGTTCAAATTAAGTTTAATTTCAAATTTAAATCATATTTAGGCTATACAATGTTATCTCTTTGTATTATGTACATATTATTATGCTATTAAAATTAATGTTACAGAGGAAGGTAAACCAATTAAAATGGAGCACCAACTTTTACAAAAACTTATTCATCATCACATTTACTACTCGAGGATGGAAAGAATTCTTTATAATTCTTTGGCTGATTTCTCAAAATGTGTTCTTTTTCTACATTCGTCCTGCACTTTTAGCACATCTTTACTACTTTTACACTTAAGACTACTTGTCTAAGTGGTCCATTTAACTTAATAAATGAGTGGCCCCAAGAAAATTTACCCATACACCAATGAGCTTCTTGTTTGAACCCACTTATGAACAATGCTGCTGCAATAGCTTCAACACATCTAAGTTTACAGGGTTTTCCATAATAAATTGGATTGGCAGCAACTAAAAATGGTAGTACCTTTGGGTGCGGACTTCTCATTTAATTGAATGGAGTTTCATCCAATTTGGCCAGGAGCAATCAACAACAGCTAATCCACTTCCAGCAATTATATCTCAGTCAAGGCAAGGGGGCTAACACAATTCGTGCCGACTGGAGTTAACACTAATCCAGGAAATGTTTGCCCCAACCGCAAATTTTAAGGACTAATCGAGATAGTTTTCTGCCAGAACACTTTTTGGGATTGCAATGATTTAGGTCCAAAATTGCAACGGGAAATAATGATGGGGGATCCTGCCTGCAGATGATGAGCCATCAATGTCGCTGAGTTCATTTGCTTCTTTGACGAATTTACGACCACGATTGTTTTTCTTAACATTTTAGATTTGTAGTCTGGTTTTTAGCGGAAAAAAATATGATTTTTTTTTTACAATTGAGTTTTGAAAATAATTAGGACATGGGACAGCAACTGACAACAATTAGGACACGGGACAGAATTTTCTTAAAAACTAAGATCTGTTTGTTTGCGTAATTTCTTGACGGCGAATACATTATTGAACATTTTATTAATTATTATGTCGAATTCCTTTCAACAAAAAAATCGATTTGTTTAAAAGAAAAAATCGAGTTTTCTATACAAATTCCTTGTATTGAAAGAAAAAAATCGACTTTTGTTTAGAAAAAAGATCAATTTTTTTTGTTGACATTAATAATTTGAATTGTTAAAAACTACTTAACTACAATTTTCCAAGTAATTAAATAACTTGCTTAATATTTTAAGGTCATACTTTAGTTCGAAAACCAAATTTCCACAATTTGGTGAATATAAGTTTTTAAGTTATCAACACTTTTTGTTGGCTACTACGCATTTACGTACGGGAGTGTCGCACGAGTTAATAATTGCTTATAACTAAATAGCTACGATTCACCAAGTTCTGAAATATTTTTCACAATGTTTTTAAATTATGTCTGAGTATGGACAGCCAAATTTCACAATTTGATCAATCATTATTTTTATTTACCAACACTTTTTTCAGGCTACTACGCATTTTCGTACTGGTTTGTCGACGAGTAGGTAATTATTTTTATTAATTTAACTACGCTTCACCAAATTCTGAAATATTTCCACAAGGTTCCTCGATTACTTCTAAGTTCTAGACCAAAATTTCAGAATTTGGTGAAACATACTTTTTGAGTTATTGACATTTTCCGCCAATCACACAAATTCGTTAGTTAGTGTGGTGCACGAGTAGAAATTTGCTTATAACTCTTATACTAAGATTCACCAAATTCTGAAATTTTGCCACAAGGTTCCTCGGCTACCTCTTAGTTCTAGACCAAAATTTTAGAATTTGGTGAAACATACTTTTTGAGTTATTGACATTTTCCGCCAATTACACAAATTCGTTAGTTAGTGTAGTGCACGAGTAGAAATTTGCTTATAACTCTTATACTAAGATTCACCAAATTCTGAAATTTTGCCACAAGGTTCCTCAACTACCTCTTAGTTCTAGACCAACATTTTAGAATTTGGTGAAACATACTTTTTGAGTTATTGACATTTTCCGCCAATTACACAAATTCGTTAGTTAGTGTAGTGCACGAGTAGAAATTTGCTTATAACTCTTATACTAAGATTCACCAAATTCTGAAATTTTGCCACAAGGTTCCTCGACTACTTCTTAGCTCTAGACCAAAATTTTAGAATTTGGTGAAACATACTTTTTGAGTTATTGACATTTTCCGCCAATTACACAAATTCGTTAGTTAGTGTAGTGCACGAGTAGAAATTTGCTTATAACTCTTATACTAAGATTCACCAAATTCTGAAGTTTTGCCACGAGGTTCCTCGACTACTTCTTAGCTCTAGACCAAAATTTTAGAATTTGGTGAAACATACTTTTTGAGTTATTGACATTTTCCGCCAATTACACAAATTCGTTAGTTAGTGTAGTGCACGAGTAGAAATTTGCTTATAACTCTTATACTAAGATTCACCAAATTCTGAAATTTTGCCACAAGGTTCCTCGACTACTTCTTAGCTCTAGACCAAAATTTTAGAATTTGGTGAAACATACTTTTTGAGTTATTGACATTTTCCGCCAATTACACAAATTCGTTAGTTAGTGTAGTGCACGAGTAGAAATTTGCTTATAACTCTTATACTAAGATTCACCAAATTCTGAAATTTTGCCACAAGGTTCCCCGACTACTTCTTAGCTCTAGACCAAAATTTTAGAATTTGGTGAAACATACTTTTTGAGTTATTGACATTTTCCGCCAATTACACAAATTCGTTAGTTAGTGTAGTGCACGAATAGAAATTTGCTTATAACTCTTATACTAAGATTCACCAAATTCTGAAATTTTGCCACAAGGTTCCTCGGCTACCTCTTAGTTCTAGACCAAAATTTTAGAATTTGGTGAAACATACTTTTTGAGTTATTGACATTTTCCGCCAATTACACAAATTCGTTAGTTAGTGTAGTGCACGAGTAGAAATTTGCTTATAACTCTTATACTAAGATTCACCAAATTCTGAAATTTTGCCACAAGGTTCCTCAACTACCTCTTAGTTCTAGACCAACATTTTAGAATTTGGTGAAACATACTTTTTGAGTTATTGACATTTTCCCCCAATTACACAAATTCGTTAGTTAGTGTAGTGCACGAGTAGAAATTTGCTTATAACTCTTATACTAAGATTCACCAAATTCTGAAATTTTGCCACAAGGTTCCTCGACTACTTCTTAGCTCTAGACCAAAATTTTAGAATTTGGTGAAACATACTTTTTGAGTTATTGACATTTTCCGCCAATTACACAAATTCGTTAGTTAGTGTAGTGCACGAGTAGAAATTTGCTTATAACTCTTATACTAAGATTCACCAAATTCTGAAATTTTCCCACAAGGTTCCTCGACTACTTCTTAGCTCTAGACCAAAATTTTAGAATTTGGTGAAACATACTTTTTGAGTTATTGACATTTTCCGCCAATTACACAAATTCGTTAGTTAGTGTAGTGCACGAGTAGAAATTTGCTTATAACTCTTATACTAAGATTCACCAAATTCTGAAGTTTTGCCACAAGGTTCCTCGACTACTTCTTAGCTCTAGACCAAAATTTTAGAATTTGGTGAAACATACTTTTTGAGTTATTGACATTTTCCGCCAATTACACAAATTCGTTAGTTAGTGTAGTGCACGAGTAGAAATTTGCTTATAACTCTTATACTAAGATTCACCAAATTCTGAAATTTTGCCACAAGGTTCCTCGACTACTTCTTAGCTCTAGACCAAAATTTTAGAATTTGGTGAAACATACTTTTTGAGTTATTGACATTTTCCGCCAATTACACAAATTCGTTAGTTAGTGTAGTGCACGAGTAGAAATTTGCTTATAACTCTTATACTAAGATTCACCAAATTCTGAAATTTTTCCACAAGGTTCCTCGGCTACCTCTTAGTTCTAGACCAAAATTTTAGAATTTGGTGAAACATACTTTTTGAGTTATTGACATTTTCGGCCAATTACACAAATTCGTTAGTTAGTGTAGTGCACGAGTAGAAATTTGCTTATAACTCTTATACTAAGATTCACCAAATTCTGAAATTTTGCCACAAAGTTCCTCAACTACCTCTTAGTTCTAGACCAACATTTTTGAATTTGGTGAAACATACTTTTTGAGTTATTGACATTTTCCCCCAATTACACAAATTCGTTAGTTAGTGTAGTGCACGAGTAGAAATTTGCTTATAACTCTTATACTAAGATTCACCAAATTCTGAAATTTTGCCACAAGGTTCCTCGACTACTTCTAAGTTCTAGACCAACATTTTAGAATTTGGTGAAACATACTTTTTGAGTTATTGACATTTTCCGCCAATTACACAAATTCGTTAGTTAGTGTAGTGCACGAGTAGAAATTTGCTTATAACTCTTATACTAAGATTCACCAAATTCTGAAATTTTGCCACAAGGTTCCTCAACTACCTCTTAGTTCTAGACCAACATTTTAGAATTTGGTGAAACATACTTTTTGAGTTATTGACATTTTCCGCCAATTACACAAATTCGTTAGTTAGTGTAGTGCACGAGTAGAAATTTGGTTATAACTCTTATACTAAGATTCACCAAATTCTGAAATTTTGCCACAAGGTTCCTCGACTACTTCTTAGCTCTAGACCAAAATTTTACAATTTGGTGAATCTTAGTATAAGAGTTATAAGCAAATTTCTACTCGTGCACTACACTAACTAACGAATTTGTGTAATTGGCGGAAAATGTCAATAACTCAAAAAGTATGTTTCACCAAATTCTAAAATGTTGGTCTAGAACTTAGAAGTAGTCGAGGAACCTTGTGGCAAAATTTCAGAATTTGGTGAATCTTAGTATAAGAGTTATAAGCAAATTTCTACTCGTGCACTACACTAACTAACGAATTTGTGTAATTGGCGGAAAATGTCAATAACTCAAAAAGTATGTTTCACCAAATTCTAAAATGTTGGTCTAGAACTTAGAAGTAGTCGAGGAACCTTGTGGCAAAATTTCAGAATTTGGTGAATCTTAGTATAAGAGTTATAAGCAAATTTCTACTCGTGCACTACACTAACTAACGAATTTGTGTAATTGGGGGAAAATGTCAATAACTCAAAAAGTATGTTTCACCAAATTCTAAAATGTTGGTCTAGAACTAAGAGGTAGTTGAGGAACTTTGTGGCAAAATTTCAGAATTTGGTGAATCTTAGTATAAGAGTTATAAGCAAATTTCTACTCGTGCACTACACTAACTAACGAATTTGTGTAATTGGCCGAAAATGTCAATAACTCAAAAAGTATGTTTCACCAAATTCTAAAATTTTGGTCTAGAACTAAGAGGTAGCCGAGGAACCTTGTGGAAAAATTTCAGAATTTGGTGAATCTTAGTATAAGAGTTATAAGCAAATTTCTACTCGTGCACTACACTAACTAACGAATTTGTGTAATTGGCGGAAAATGTCAATAACTCAAAAAGTATGTTTCACCAAATTCTAAAATTTTGGTCTAGAGCTAAGAAGTAGTCGAGGAACCTTGTGGCAAAATTTCAGAATTTGGTGAATCTTAGTATAAGAGTTATAAGCAAATTTCTACTCGTGCACTACACTAACTAACGAATTTGTGTAATTGGCGGAAAATGTCAATAACTCAAAAAGTATGTTTCACCAAATTCTAAAATTTTGGTCTAGAGCTAAGAAGTAGTCGAGGAACCTTGTGGCAAAACTTCAGAATTTGGTGAATCTTAGTATAAGAGTTATAAGCAAATTTCTACTCGTGCACTACACTAACTAACGAATTTGTGTAATTGGCGGAAAATGTCAATAACTCAAAAAGTATGTTTCACCAAATTCTAAAATTTTGGTCTAGAGCTAAGAAGTAGTCGAGGAACCTTGTGGGAAAATTTCAGAATTTGGTGAATCTTAGTATAAGAGTTATAAGCAAATTTCTACTCGTGCACTACACTAACTAACGAATTTGTGTAATTGGCGGAAAATGTCAATAACTCAAAAAGTATGTTTCACCAAATTCTAAAATTTTGGTCTAGAGCTAAGAAGTAGTCGAGGAACCTTGTGGCAAAATTTCAGAATTTGGTGAATCTTAGTATAAGAGTTATAAGCAAATTTCTACTCGTGCACTACACTAACTAACGAATTTGTGTAATTGGGGGAAAATGTCAATAACTCAAAAAGTATGTTTCACCAAATTCTAAAATGTTGGTCTAGAACTAAGAGGTAGTTGAGGAACCTTGTGGCAAAATTTCAGAATTTGGTGAATCTTAGTATAAGAGTTATAAGCAAATTTCTACTCGTGCACTACACTAACTAACGAATTTGTGTAATTGGCGGAAAATGTCAATAACTCAAAAAGTATGTTTCACCAAATTCTAAAATTTTGGTCTAGAACTAAGAGGTAGCCGAGGAACCTTGTGGAAAAATTTCAGAATTTGGTGAATCTTAGTATAAGAGTTATAAGCAAATTTCTACTCGTGCACTACACTAACTAACGAATTTGTGTAATTGGCGGAAAATGTCAATAACTCAAAAAGTATGTTTCACCAAATTCTAAAATTTTGGTCTAGAGCTAAGAAGTAGTCGGGGAACCTTGTGGCAAAATTTCAGAATTTGGTGAATCTTAGTATAAGAGTTATAAGCAAATTTCTACTCGTGCACTACACTAACTAACGAATTTGTGTAATTGGCGGAAAATGTCAATAACTCAAAAAGTATGTTTCACCAAATTCTAAAATTTTGGTCTAGAGCTAAGAAGTAGTCGAGGAACCTTGTGGCAAAATTTCAGAATTTGGTGAATCTTAGTATAAGAGTTATAAGCAAATTTCTACTCGTGCACTACACTAACTAACGAATTTGTGTAATTGGCGGAAAATGTCAATAACTCAAAAAGTATGTTTCACCAAATTCTAAAATTTTGGTCTAGAGCTAAGAAGTAGTCGAGGAACCTTGTGGCAAAATTTCAGAATTTGGTGAATCTTAGTATAAGAGTTATAAGCAAATTTCTACTCGTGCACTACACTAACTAACGAATTTGTGTAATTGGGGGAAAATGTCAATAACTCAAAAAGTATGTTTCACCAAATTCTAAAATGTTGGTCTAGAACTAAGAGGTAGTTGAGGAACCTTGTGGCAAAATTTCAGAATTTGGTGAATCTTAGTATAAGAGTTATAAGCAAATTTCTACTCGTGCACTACACTAACTAACGAATTTGTGTAATTGGCGGAAAATGTCAATAACTCAAAAAGTATGTTTCACCAAATTCTAAAATTTTGGTCTAGAACTAAGAGGTAGCCGAGGAACCTTGTGGCAAAATTTCAGAATTTGGTGAATCTTAGTATAAGAGTTATAAGCAAATTTCTACTCGTGCACTACACTAACTAACGAATTTGTGTAATTGGCGGAAAATGTCAATAACTCAAAAAGTATGTTTCACCAAATTCTAAAATTTTGGTCTAGAGCTAAGAAGTAGTCGGGGAACCTTGTGGCAAAATTTCAGAATTTGGTGAATCTTAGTATAAGAGTTATAAGCAAATTTCTACTCGTGCACTACACTAACTAACGAATTTGTGTAATTGGCGGAAAATGTCAATAACTCAAAAAGTATGTTTCACCAAATTCTAAAATTTTGGTCTAGAGCTAAGAAGTAGTCGAGGAACCTTGTGGCAAAATTTCAGAATTTGGTGAATCTTAGTATAAGAGTTATAAGCAAATTTCTACTCGTGCACTACACTAACTAACGAATTTGTGTAATTGGCGGAAAATGTCAATAACTCAAAAAGTATGTTTCACCAAATTCTAAAATTTTGGTCTAGAGCTAAGAAGTAGTCGAGGAACCTTGTGGCAAAACTTCAGAATTTGGTGAATCTTAGTATAAGAGTTATAAGCAAATTTCTACTCGTGCACTACACTAACTAACGAATTTGTGTAATTGGCGGAAAATGTCAATAACTCAAAAAGTATGTTTCACCAAATTCTAAAATTTTGGTCTAGAGCTAAGAAGTAGTCGAGGAACCTTGTGGCAAAATTTCAGAATTTGGTGAATCTTAGTATAAGAGTTATAAGCAAATTTCTACTCGTGCACTACACTAACTAACGAATTTGTGTAATTGGCGGAAAATGTCAATAACTCAAAAAGTATGTTTCACCAAATTCTAAAATGTTGGTCTAGAACTAAGAGGTAGTTGAGGAACCTTGTGGCAAAATTTCAGAATTTGGTGAATCTTAGTATAAGAGTTATAAGCAAATTTCTACTCGTGCACTACACTAACTAACGAATTTGTGTAATTGGCGGAAAATGTCAATAACTCAAAAAGTATGTTTCACCAAATTCTAAAATTTTGGTCTAGAACTAAGAGGTAGCCGAGGAACCTTGTGGCAAAATTTCAGAATTTGGTGAATCTTAGTATAAGAGTTATAAGCAAATTTCTACTCGTGCACCACACTAACTAACGAATTTGTGTGATTGGCGGAAAATGTCAATAACTCAAAAAGTATGTTTCACCAAATTCTGAAATTTTGGTCTAGAACTTAGAAGTAATCGAGGAACCTTGTGGAAATATTTCAGAATTTGGTGAAGCGTAGTTAAATTAATAAAAATAATTACCTACTCGTCGACAAACCAGTACGAAAATGCGTAGTAGCCTGAAAAAAGTGTTGGTAAATAAAAATAATGATTGATCAAATTGTGAAATTTGGCTGTCCATACTCAGACATAATTTAAAAACATTGTGAAAAATATTTCAGAACTTGGTGAATCGTAGCTATTTAGTTATAAGCAATTATTAACTCGTGCGACACTCCCGTACGTAAATGCGTAGTAGCCAACAAAAAGTGTTGATAACTTAAAAACTTATATTCACCAAATTGTGGAAATTTGGTTGTTCGAACTAAAGTATGACCTTAAAATATTAAGCAAGTTATTTAATTACTTGGAAAATTGTAGTTAAGTAGTTTTTAACAATTCAAATTATTAATGTCAACAAAAAAAATTGATCTTTTTTCTAAACAAAAGTCGATTTTTTTCTTTCGATACAAGGAATTTGTATAGAAAACTCGATTTTTTCTTTTAAACAAAACGAATTTTTTGTTGAAAGGAATTCGACATAATAATTAATAAAATGTTCAATAATGTATTCGCCGTCAAGAAATTACGCAAACAAACAGATCTTAGTTTTTAGGAAAATTCTGTCCCGTGTCCTAATTGTTGACAGTTGCTGTCCTATGTCCTAATTATTGTCAAAAAAAAAAAATCATAATTTTTTCCGCCGAAAACCAGACTGCAAATTCTTTCTTTTTTTTTGTAAAAAATTTCCAAATTTCTAAAATAAAATAAAGAAAATTTAATTTGAAAAATATAACAAAGACCAAGTTTCGATTATTTACGGGAATTATGTACATTATAAAATAAAAAAAGCTGTGTGTTGCCCACACTGATAACTCGAAGTGCTCAGTTGTGTCGTGTTCTCGTGTATTTTTCCAAAGGTAAAAAATAAAAAGTACCTACATATTTTGTGTAAAATTATTTGTATTAAAAAAATAATAATAAATATTGTTCACTTTAAAGGTGGTCAGTGCGGAAACCAAATTGGAGCTATGTTTTGGAAAATCATCTCTGATCGGCATGGAATTCATGCCACAGCCGAATACGACGGTGACAGCGACATGCAATTGGAATGCATTAATGTCTACTACAACGAGGCATCCGGTGGCAAATATGGCACCATTGAATGGACTCTGTGATCAGGTCCATTTGGACAGATTTTCTGCACCGAGTATTTTGGTGTAGGACAATCCGGTGCACGAAACAACTGGGCCAAGGGTCATTACACTGATTCAGTGTCATTGGGTGATTCAGTATTAGATGTTGTCCGCAAAGAAGCCGAGGTTTGTGATTGCCTGCATGGATTCTACCGCTGACGAAGACGCCTAGTTTGAGGAAGAACAAGGAACCGAAGTTGATGAAATCAAAGCAAACAAAAACTAAAAAAAATTAAATTCCAAAAAGAAGACATGCAATGTTATTTTTTATAAGAAAATGACCTATTAAAAATCTTAATAATAACTTATCAGTTGAGCTGTTTGCTCTAAATATATGCGACTCGAAAAATTTGAAAAATTTTAAGCAGTTTCTTTTGCTTTTTGTTTGGTCTAGAAAAAAACCGTCAGCTGAATCTAGGGGCACGGTAGTGCCCCTTGCCAAGACGAGCAAAACGAGCGGCGGGCACTACCTATATTTTCTCGTAACGTTTCGTCGGATTTTTAAGAATATAGGCTAGGATTTGCACACAAACAACACAAAAATTTAGAAATCTTTAACTTTCACCCTCCAACACCCCAAAAATGGCGGTTTATAATAAAACATCTAAGGCAACAACAATTTTCACAATCACACAAAACAATGCATATAAGCCACCTATACTTGATGTAAGGGTTGTTTTTTTTTTATTTTGTACTCACAAACACAAAAAACAATGCACAATATGTCTTTGCTTGAAATAAGGCTTGTTTCTGTATTGTATGATCTTCCCCACGATTGGTAAAAAAATTGTCGTCCCGGTATCGCTATGACGTATCCTTGGAATTATATGTATGTATGTATGCATTTTTACTTATACTCAAGGGTGTGAACTCGCTTCGGTCAAAAATAAATAAAGAGATTTTTCATTTTTTTAAGGTTTACCCTAATTATTGCGAAGTTTAAAATATATGGGTTACTTATTAATACTATATATTATATTGCTTAATAAATAGGTAGGAGGGATATAGGTATATGATTTTCAAGTACATATCGGTATTTTGCTAAGAGACTTAGCTCAATATAAAGGTTAGGTTAGGTAGGTTGTAGGTAGTTATTTAATTCCTAGATTTTATGCCTATTTTGCTACAATATCAACTGTGAAGTAGTTTTAATGGAAGCAGGATTCCACAGTGAAGTATTCATAAGGGAGACACCCAAACGACCAAGCCATACTTTTTGACCACGATGTAGGTTTGGTAGAGTTAGGTCTACTAAAGTTAGGCCTTGTAGAGTTATGGGCTTGGCTCTTCATGAGATTTCATAACTTTTTCACAGCGAAAGCGTTATGTGCATGTGTGTCTTGGCGACCTTTTTTTACATGAAATGATTTTGGTGGTTATTTTTACAAACCTTATCAATTACTAATTATGATATTGTGTGTAGACCTTATTTATCCCAGAGTTGATATCATTGGTTGTTCTCGAGACATTCAAGCCGAAAACATTTTTTAACAATAATTAAGCAGTTTTTTTTTGCGGATTTTATGGCCCAAAAAAAACCATCAATTGAATTTTTTTACAAACTCTACCGATTATCAACTATAACTTTGTGTTTTAAATAAAATTGACCCGAAATCAATATGTTCTCAAGATATTTAATTATTATTAAACACATTACTGAGCTTAACAATATGCAAAGAAAACTTCGTTGATATTACGAATTATTGCAATTCTATTGATAGCATTGTTGGCTCCGTAGCCAAACGTTAAATGTAATACTCTTGCTTTTATGAAGTTCTAATTCAGCTTAGTTATATTTTCAATTTTCCAGTTTTTAGTGTTTAACTCTATTTTTTTTTGTTAATATAAATACACAATCAAGGGCGTATGCGAAGTTTTGGTAGGGGGGTAGTTATTGCTGCTAAAAACATATGTTGTAATAATTTTTGCTTTTAATTTGTTGGTTGGTATATTATTGATTTTTATCATTTTTTATTGTTTTTCGATTAACAATCAACATGATCATCTCAAAAGTATGTTCTACTACGCTTATCATCAAAAGACCGGATGTATCTACAAACGAGACACCTCATGCCGATGGCTTCATGGTAACCAATTGATTCTTCGGTCGCAAGTCGCATAGAGCAAGAGGATCAATTATTGTGTTGCACATGCTCATCACTACAATTTCCTACCGCGAGGATTCATTTTGCCGCGCGTGCCAATAAAATGCGAGTGGTTTGTAGACAAAAACTACACTCATGCATAATTGCATTTGCAGTGCCACATCAAACCCAAAACAAGAAATATTTTTATCATTAACCTGACTTCTTAGAAGATTAACAAACTGGTAATTAGAAACACAAGATAGTGTAGTGGAACGAGATAACCAACCAGCACAAAAGCAGCTAGCATGACTGATTTATTTTTTTCTTTGGTTTCGTCAATGAAAGGCCTTTTATTTTGATCAGCAATGACCGGTTTTAAAATCAATAGCCTCGGGTAATTGCATCCAAACAGGTTATTCACCTCTAAATATCTAAAAATATCTGTTTTTTTCAGAGATTCTCGACCAGAATGATCAAAATGGATATAGGTTACCTACCCTAAAAAATAATTAAACCTAAAAATAAGCTCAATATAATTTAAAATTTGCTTTTGAGTTATTATATATCAAAAATGCATTAAAAAGAAATGCCATCACTGTCATAACCCAAGAAAGACAAAACAACTGCCTTCGCTGCAAATGCAAATAAATAAAATACATACAGTCGTATTTATTAGATTTTTTACTATTTAGACAGTGTTAAGTATTTCAAAATAGTCGGAAATATGCTTTATTTAATTAAACAAAATTTAAATTTGTCAAGGTTTAGACAATCAATTCCGTTGTCTAAAATTAGATAAAAAGTTAGATCACTTTAGCAACAATTTAGTATAATTTTAAAACTTGGACGGCTCTCTAAAGTAAAACAATGTTTATAAGTAAAGCCTTAACTACATTGGCCACTTTTTGCAAAATTACAAAAGTAAAAATATTTTTTTTCCCGCTGGCGCAAATTTTTTGTGAAAAAAAATGTACACAATTCTTTTTAAACCAAAATCTAAGCTTTCTCCATCATTTTTATACGTTTTCCAGTGAGCAACACTATTCCAAAATGAGTTTAAAAATTTTCACTTTTGTACTTTTTCACTTTTTTGGCTTATGTAGTTAAGGCTTAAGACTGATACAGTATAAGTCCAAGTAGATTGTCAGCGGACGAAACAACAATTTGTGTGGACCAAACACCATAAAAAGCCATTTTGAAATAGGTATACGTAAAAGTAATTTTTTTTTATTTAATGACGAATTTTTCAATAACTGGAATAGGTTACTCATTCATTGTAATCGGGAACTTGTTGCGAGTCCACCATAATGTAGTAGAAGTTGTTTTTTTATTTTGTATTCAAAAACACAAAAACCAATGTTTAAATTAAAGAGTTGTTTTATATTTTGTATATTTTCACCAGGAGTGGTGAACAAATTGTCGGTCAGCATGAAAGTTTCATTTATTAGACTTAGGACATGTACATATGTACATATATTCAGCTGTGTGCGTAAGGAAAGAAATAATTATCAGCCCTATTCTGTTAAACCTTCTTGTGAAAGCTTTAGGGCTGTATCTTTCGTTCTCGCTTCGCTCAAAATTAAATTAAGATGTTTTATATTAAAGGCTCATTTTTTTAAGGTTCCCCTTAATTATTTCAAAGTTAAATTATATATAAATATTATATATAATATAAGGGGCTTAGCTCTTCATGAAATCTCATAATTTTTTCATAGCGAAAGCGTCAAAACTTTATGAGTCTTGGCAACCTATTGTACATGAAATGTTTTTGGTGGGGTAGTATTTGTCCAGGTTCGTAAAGTTTCCCAATGCGATGGAATTCGTGATAGAACATCAATTTTTTAAAAGTACCAAATAGAAATTTTCATAGAGAAGGTTTTGTTTTAGTTAACCTCTTTTTCAAGGTTGGCTTCGTGTGCGGATCTTCATAATTTAATTACCTACGAATAATAAACAAAATGTAACCTTCGCATGTTTAAGAAACTTATATATACGTACATATATAAGTAAGTAAGAAAACCATTTTTGTATTCTTTTTTTATATATAATAATTAAAAATCTACCAGCTTAGTTTAAATAGGTACATGGTTCGAAAATCTTTCTGCGTACATGTGAAGGTACTATGGTTCGCTTTTTCAACTTTTTTGATGGATTTCTTTAGTCTCCTTCATCTTGTCATAGTAAATGCATAGGTTGTATATCATCACGTATTTATATTTTTCTGTGTTCTCTTCCGTACTTATTTGACTCATACTAGGAAACTCCTCTTACGATTGTTCCAATCCGTTTTGTTTAGCCGCCAGGCGTTTTCTCCGCACATCAAGAATTGTTGCTTGGCTCACAATATTTTTTGTATCCATACTTGGCTTTTATAAATATTGGTGCCAATTTCCTTGTAACTTCAATAGTCACATCGATCACTTGGAATTCAGGAACGTCCAGCTTCAGATGGTTCTTAAATGAATGATATCTTCGTGTCGAAACCAAATGCACTCGAGTCCTAGTATTGTATAGACAATTCAGTACAATTAACAGATGATGACAATCGAAGTGAATACCAAACCAATACACAATAGGTACTTCTGACTCTGAAAAGAGATTACGTCGATAGCTTGATGCCCTAAACATATCAGTCGAATTACCAAGCAAATTATCAATTTTTTTCTATTTTCCACTGGCACAAACTTCTGCGATACTTGGCACATTCTTTCAGAGAATTCATGAATACCTTAAATTTTTGTATCCGCTGCAAATATGTAGATAAACACTACAAACGTTGAATTTCTTGAGAAAAGTCTTTAGATTACATTAAAGCATAATTATTTACCCATCTTTGAAGTTATGCATCATAAAAATTGTCCCGATTTCTAGAAAAATCTTCGAGAAAATATCGGGCAATGTAAATCCAGACTAATCAGCCTCAATGCCACATCTGTACATAATCGTTGAGGGGAAGCAAAAAATTTGACATAAATTGGGACAGACATTTCTTAGGTATGTTTGTTTTGTGTTTTTGTATGACAATTTTTAATACGTTACGTTACGGAATTTGTTAATTGTAATTGTTTATAGAACTGTCATTATTTTAGCATTTTGTTAATTATTTATTGAACTGCTTGTTCACTAAATTCGAGATATGGCTCACTAAATTCGCAAAGCAATTCCCCATCGATTGATACTAATAAAGCCCACTTTTGTTTCTATCAGCTGCTAACTATACGCGAATCTTAAATTGTTAATAACTTTTAAACTATGATTCACCAAATTCTAAAATTGTTTAACCAAATTTCACCAAATGTTCACCTAATTCTAGGAATAAAAATTTTTGAAATCTGTGAAATCTCGCTGCTAACTATACGTCGGTGTTTTTTGACAACTCTTGGGGTTGTCAAGAAAACCTGGGTCAATCCTGGGTAAAGTTCAACGAACAAACCTACTAGTAGCTGTAGATTTTTTTGACGTTTTCTTTAACGGCCATATTATTCACTCAATACATCTAGATTAAAACTTAAATCTGGATGTAAATCATACAAATTCAATGTAAATTCATCTGGATTTAAGTTTAAATCTGGATGTATCGAGTGAATAATATGGCGGTTAATCTCCGTAACAATTTCTTGTACCTTTCACACGCAAGCAACAAAACCCGAAGAGGAACGTCAAAAAAATCTCCTGAAATCGTGGACCGGGGAGATTTTGTGTATCCCTCTTTCTTCCTGCACTTCTCGACATAGTGCCTGTTTAAGCATTGTGCAAACCTAAGCGATGGTGGTGGCGATCGCGATAACAATGTGGATGCCGCACATGTAAATCAATAGGAAGGCTCACATCTACGCGATATGTGGATTGCGGTTAGGTTCCACTGCTGCGTTCAACCAAGCGACTTTTAAATCAATGTATCTCTCACTCACACAAAAAACAATCTTCATGCTGAATCTTCATGCTTTGGGTGGAATCTACCCATCTCTTTTTCACACACATAAAATCTACCTGTCTCACTGGATGCGCTTTTTATTAAAAATCCAATTCTATGAACTGAATGATGTTGGAAGCTCAGTTTCCGCGTGTGAAAGGGCACTATGAAATAGTGAAAGAAACAAAGCTTTGTTTTGTTGAATGAAATCAAACAGAGCGCCACGTCAAGTTCAAAACAAAAAATAAACCAAAAAAAAACTTTTTCATTTTATCTTCTGGAATCATCTTCAATGGCCGCGTTCAACCTACATCTAAAATTTCAGATATCTGAATTTTTGGAGCTTCTGATTGGCCAGCTGTCATAAAAAGTTAGATGACTTTTAGTGACTTTTAGTTACGTTTAGTTACGTTTATTCTGAAATTTCAGACAAGAAAATTTCATCTGAAAATTCAGATGACAGTTGTTTGTGGTGGGGGAAGTGTAAAAAGAGCTGAAGTGCTACACATCAAATTGAACTTTATGATTTTCGGTGTGGTTAGTGGTTGATGTGTGCTTAAAGTTTTTATAATAAAATTGTAATATTTACTTATTTAATTAAAAGAACTTTCTGTTAATTGTTTAGTGACTCTTTGAATAAAAGGAATGATTTGTGTTCGAAAAGTATTCCCATAATTGTCCATCGGATTATTGTGGAACAATTTTGCATTATAGTTATAATAAATTTACTGCACAATAACAAACCAATCTGTTGCTAATCTTTTTACATAAAATTTCATCTACAAAGCTCATGCTTAATTAACAATTTACGAATATGTAAAGTTCTCTTTTATTTCGATTCTATGCAAATTCAATAAGTGAATACGGGAATTTGACACAGTGGCTTTTGACTGAAATTTCAGATTTTTTTGCGTTCAATAAAAAAATCTGAAATTTCAGAATCTGAAATTTCAGATTTCTTTGCTTTGAACGTACCCAATTACTGCAGATTTTGAGTTTGTTTTCGCTTACAAGTTTCAAAAAATAAAAAAATAAATAAAATGTTCGGAAAACCTCCAGTTACTGCTCTCCAAGAGTACTGTGCAAAGAAAGGTGTTGGCCTACCCAAGTACAATTGTATGGATGCCAACGATGGCAGCAAATCTTTTATGTGTTCTGTGGATGCCTTGGAGCGCACATCATATGGCAACGGCCGTTCCAAACAAGAAGCCAAACATGATGCAGCTGCAAACCTAATCCAGGATGTTAAAGTGACACATCCAGACATACTCTTGATACCTCAAGCTCCCCATGAAGCAATACCAACCACTGATGCAGTTATCACTCTGCGTGATATCTGCGTTCAACAAAATCATCCACTTCCTGTGTTCGATATCATTCAACAAGCTGGTCCAGCTGAGGCACCTGAATTCACTGTTCTCTGCCAATTGGCTACCATTAAACGATATGGAATAGCTAACACGAAGAAAGCAGCCAGACAAAAGGCAGCTTTGGAAATTTTAAAAATTGTCCAATCGGTAAGTTCAAACCACATTGTTTTTTTTTTGCTTTTTATGTAAAAATAAATTAATACTAGGTTCCTCGCTTGGATGAAGGCCTTCAGGTATCTTCAATGGAACACCAAATCGAAGAGGGCGAAGAAAGTCGATATAAAAAATTGAAGACCTATCGCGAACTCACTGAAACAGGTTCCGAAGACAAACCTGGCGAATTGTTGTCAGATCGGCATTATTTTTTTGAAAAGTTTTATGATGCTTTAAAAACAGAAGCCAAACGCATCCTCAATGATGGAACTTATTATATAAGCGCCAAGGAACGGGTGGGTGACTTGTTTAGAGCATTGAATATAAAACCAACTAAAAAAATGATACCGTCTACAACATTGAGTGTGTATTATTTTTTGGAATTAAATTTAGAATATGATGTTTGTTTTGCGGGTAATGATGAAACTATATATGGAGACATAATAGAGTACTTCAAACACATGTTGTAATTTAAGTGTTTGCAACATTTTTTAGCATTTATAAAGATTTTGTTATAATATTGAATGATTCTGAAATTATTATCCCCTGAATAAAATATATTTTCAATATGTATGTATTTAAGTATTTACTTCAAACTTTTTTTTATCTCTGATTGGGTGAAGTAACCTGAATAAAATAAAGCAACTTCTCCAAGCACACAAGGCGCTTCATTCTTAAGTGGAACCAGGTTACTAAGATAAACATCAAGTATTTACCCATAATGAGTAATTAGAATTTTTTTAAAAATGGGTAGCATACTCATTGGTTGGGAGCGCAAACCTGTTCTATTTCACCAGTGTTTGTTTATCTTAGCACTGTTATTTTTGTTACAGACCAATATAGTTATCCTCCAAAGGAAAAAAACATTTATTTTTTGGTAGATAATAATTTTGTCTTCATAAAATTGTTCATCTGAAAGTAAGTATATTCATGTTTTTTTTCTTTTTTATACGATGTTTTGGATGTTTTACGAAATTAAGTGAATATTTTTATTAGGTGAAACAATTGCCCCGATTAAATCTCAACCTTTTCTGTTGATCAGAATAATAACAGATTTGAATGTTCCGAGGCAACTAGGTATCGGTTGATTTGCATCTACATTAATGTAATTTAAAATTGTGGCCACCGGAGAACTGCCTTTAGTTTTAGATTCCAATCATCAATTGATTTTACATAACAAAATATATCCACAAAATTGTGGTTTTACCTAATCACATTAAACGAAAATTTAAATAATGGGTCCTATCGGGAATCTCCTGGGGAATTTTGTTTCCCACGTAATATTATATTCGCTAGAAAATTTTTCTGATATTGGGCCCTATCGGGAATCTCCCGTGGAATTTTGTTTTCCACGGATATTTTTCTACAAAAATCCAATGCAATCACAGCCAAATTCCCCTGGAAAATGTATTCCCGATACCAATAAATTCCGAGGGAAACTCTTAGGCATCATTCACGTTCCCAATGTTTGAACGAGGGAAACATTCCCTGCGAAATTTTTGTTCGCGATAACCCCCATTAAGTGAACAATATTTTTTTCAGTTTTTATATTTTTAATACTTTTACATATCTTTGTAAAAGGGGATGTATGGAGATAAAGAACGATATTTGTCCACTTTTTCACTGTTTTGTATTAGTATTCAGTCCTATTCTGCTAAAAGTTCGTGTGAAAGTTTGTGTTCTGATATGTATCTGTAGGAGAAAAACGATTGTTCCAAATTTCGTATAAACGTCGATCAAAATAAAATTCAAACAGTAAGATTTTCTTGAGAAATTTTAAAATAGATATTGGTTAAAATTAACACTCGAAAGATAGGAAATTTTAAAAAATAATGAAAGGCTCATTAAATGAAAGAAACATTCAACAGAATTGAAAGTTTCGATCAAATCGTTAAGCAGAATAGGGCTGATTGTTGCTTATCTGATTTGAATAGAAAAAAAAAACAAATTTTTGGAAAAAAACTATTCACTGCAAATCTTATCAATATTGATACTAACACAAAACTGTGAAATAAGTGGACAAAAACGATTTTTTTTTTTTAATTTCCATTTTGAAGTTGTTCCTTCAATTGGTTTGTATGAGTCGGATGGATCAATTTAAAATTTTGCCAAGGTATTGGTGGTCTATTGGTCCTCAAAATGTTTTATTAAATTAAGTCCTGCAATCAATATTTGTAAAGCAGTGATCGGTTTATTAAAAGTCTATAAAAAGTCGTTTTTTGTAGGTACTTTTTTAAACTAACGGTGCCAAAAGAAATATACAGTCTATCAAACTCATATTCGTACAGTAGGCAATATGCATTTCTCTTTGAATTACATCAAAGACCACAGCAAAATCTTAACTATATTTGATTTAAAGTCAAAGGTCTGATAACCATTTAATATTACAGACCAAAAAAAATACCTTCCCTTGACAAAAAGAGGACATTTGTTAACAAAATTCCAAACACTCAGTTGAATGAAGACAAATTCATATTCGTACACCCAATGTTTCTTTGGTTTCAAACCAAAAATTAACACTTTTTCAATATTTTGTCGAATAAACATTTTTTTATGTGCCATGGTATAGTCTATTTAGCAAGCATTTTGAATTTTTTTTATCTCGTCTACTGCAATTTTACAACATTTACTTAAAACCTCTTTTTCAACATTCTTGCATTTGTTATGGTCACTAACCAAAGTCGAAGGTGAAAATGGAAATTTTTTGTTAAAAGGAATTCGATATTAAATAAAACGCACGACTGGATCGCACAAACTTGCTCTTGTAGTAAAAGTTTCTTCAAATTTTAAGTGTGTTATAAGTAAATAATTTTTTATGGGAGCCTTAAGCTTAAAATATAGTTCGTCCAACTATTCTTGTCAGTACAGGCCTTACGGGAAACCTTTTTTCAAATCAGTGGGACCTACTGATATCCTAAGGCACTCCACAAAACAAAATGCCACTTAAATATACACAAAAGCCACTGACTTCCCACGGCATTGTTTTTGTAATTTCTTTTTCAAGCGACATACATCCCTCACGACCTATCTCGCCCACAGCCGTAGGCAGTAGGCACAATGAATAACCAAACATGATCTCTTGCTGTTTGTGTTATTAAAAGTATTCACACAATATAGTGTGACCATTGGTAAGCTAACTCACATAAAAGACTCCTTTTCCTATTGCTCATGGTACCTACACAAAAATTGTAAGCACATTTGTATGTAAGGTATTCATGTATTAAATATTTTGTTATTTTATATTTTAAATTATTTAGGTAGGTAGGGGCTTTTTGGTCAATTTATAACTCAATGCAAATATTATTTTTTATTGTTAAAATGATTCTGTTTTTTAATTGCTCAATGAACTATTTATAAATAAATAAATGAAGTGGTATTTTTTGTTATTTGTTTCTTCTTTTTTTTTTAACAGATTAGGCCTACTGGGGATACCCTTACAAAACGCACCTATTTTAATTTATTTTTTTTTTTAGTTTTCATAATTTTATTTGTGCAATTTTACCTACTAGATGGCAACGCTGATCAATTTCAATTAAACTTGAAATGATTTATTATGCATACTATGGCATCGCGATTAGAGCTTTTACATGCGATAGACTTATGCAATACGCTGCAACCAAACTGAGATGCAAACGTCCTATCTTCCCTGTACTGACAAGAATAATTGGACGAACTTTAGTATTATGCATGTAACTAAGAGCTTAAATTCAAAAATTATTAAAAATCAACATAATTCGAAATAAATTAAAAAAAAAAATCTTCTTAAATTGTTTTGAGAGCTAAAAAAAGTACACCATCTGATTTCTTTAACTAATCTTAGTTTAGGATAAAAAGAATTTAAAATCGTAGGAGCGGTTTTTTTTTTTTTAAATTAATTTTTTATATATAAAATTTTGTAAAAAAATTTAAGAAAAACAATTGGTACAATTAAAGTAAAATTAAATTTCGAAAAAAATTATCTACCCGTTTTTGAATTATCGAATTCCCGTCTGGAAAAAGAATCTAGTTTTCAATAAGGTCCTTGCAAGTTTTTCATAGTTACTAACAAGGGTCTAGCAAGGGTTACTATAGGCATTCGCTAGGCCCTTGCCAGTTATGAACCTTTTTGCCTCGTTGACTAGTATAAACTATATTTGTTCCACATATTTTGTTTTTCATGGTTTTCCTTTCAACCATTTCAGATATGGGGGTCAAAGCTAGATGCTGTCAGTCGCTCTATATTATATTAATTATACATCTAGTTTCTCGATGCACACCACCCTGGTTTTACACTCTAAATGATCCTTTTCGTCTCCAGTCCATGTCCATGGAAGAATGGCTCCTTGCGGAATATCATCGACGTTTTGTACTTGTCAGTGTCTGGTGCAGTTGTATTATTGACGCGAGACGATTCCTTGACGACGGCCAGCAGAGTTAGTTACCATCAAGAGCATCACTAGCACCTACTTTATTAAAAAAAATGTTCTCAGCGAGGCAATAATAGGGATCTGTCATGTTTTCCTCTTCCATGTTTTCCTTACCGAAAACTTGCCGGGGCCTTGCCTAAACTTGCCAAAAACTTGCCATTTTTCCAGGCGGGTTGTCAAAAAAAATTTGAAACTTTTTTTAAAAATCCAAATTTTTTTTTTTTTTAATTTTGATATGCAGTATGATTTCAATTTTTGAGAAGTTTTTGTATAAAAAATTCAATTTGAATCGGTACACAAATAATGAGATAGTCCAAAATAAAGAAAATGGTTCTATGAGAGGTACTCTTAATACTGGCTAACTGTAAATTTTGTTTTTCGCAGATCCTAGACCATACTAATATTAGTATTTAGAACAAGACACCAGTCCACAGACAGACAGATGGACGGAATTGCGAGACCCACATTATGTCAAGTTTGATCAAAATCTCGAGTTCAATTTTTTTTACGAATCCAAAACTTGCCATATAGTACCTACATACATATGTATATATATCGCAAGTAAAAATACATCTGCTAATAATATAAATGTGAAATTTTTTTTGTCTGTCTGTTTGTTCCTCTTTCAAAAAAAAAAACGAACTTATTGTAATGAGAATTGGTAGAGCGAGAGGTTGGGACATGAGGATGGACATAGGCTACTTTTTTTTTCAAAAAACAATTAAAATATAATGGAAAACTTTGAAATGTCGATATTCCAAAATAAAAATATTAAAAACAAATACAAATACAAAAGTAAATAAAATTAAAGTTAAAATTATAAAATTCTATGGATTGTTGTTTTTTTTCTCAATTGAAAAAGTCGATATTTTTAATATTTATTTTTAATGGATTGTTTATTCCTCGAATGTAACAGTAAATTGAAAAATTCGCTCTTAATCAAGCATCTTAGGTTAGGTTAGGTTAGGTAAGTGGGCTGACAGTTGATCTTGTTACCGTCACACTTAGATCAATGTAGATCCATCAGGAAAAATTTTCTGATGTAAAATTTACAAATGTTATCATTTGTTTTGAAACACAATTGCTACATTAATCGATGACAAATAACTAAAAGATTTTTTTGGGGGAACTTATCTTAATTTCACAATTCTTTTTTCTTAAAAATGTGACTTTTTAATTATTTTTTTGGTGCGAATTCATTTTTCGTGCCAGCTGTGTGCTATTTCAAACGAAATGAATTAAATCGTTCCAATGATTTGATTCCCAATTTCTACTTGACAGGATTGCAAACGAAAAAGTTTTTCAGGAAAAAATATTTAATTTCATAATCGGCCCTATCGAGGTAACCGTCGGAGCGGAATTCTCTCTGAAAAAATATTTAATTTCATAATCGGCCCTATCGAGGTAACCGTCGGAGCGGAATTCTCTCTGATTTCCTACGAATCGGAGACATTTTGCTTCAAGGTAGTTGTCCGATTAGCAAAATGTTTCCGATTCGTAGGAAATCGGAGGGAAATCCGCTCCGACGGTTGCCTTGATAGGGCCGAATGTTTCAATTTTTCCTGATCGATATTTCAAAAATGTATTTTTTAACCAAAATTAATAATAGGGGAAAAGGAAATTAAGGGATTTTTTTGGGTGAATAAAAGCTTTGTTGATATTATTTACTTTATTTCGTCAAGGTATGATTGTTGTGTTCAACTGGTAGTAGTGATGACTGCTTGCAATTTGTATCATGTTCCTTATTTATATTATCTCGGAACCATGTTTTCGGCGCTGCTTAACACAAATAATTTATTTTTTAATCTGTGAATTCAAAAATTTATTAACTAGAACTTTTTGTTTAGAGAGAATATTCTTTAATTAATGGAACTAAGCTAAAAAAAATCCCATCTGACCTGATCACATTTGATAAACTTACATATTCTTGTCTTAATTTGTTGAAAAATTTATAAATGTTACATGTGTATTTATAAATTATTTCAAAGCACACACAAGTTCGTTGCAATTTATAAGAAAAAAAAAACAATAAACATTTAAGATCAAAACCAATTTGTGTCAAAAATTCTTTTTCATACTTTTTTTATTGTTTTTTTTTTTTTATTATTATTATTAAAATAATAAATATAATTTATATTTAATGCTATTAAACTTAATTTTAATTCAAATCATGTAAATTTTGAGTGTAGTCAAGTGTACATAATTAAAACTTATGTCTTTGTATGATGAACATTTTTTCTTAACAAAGTTGGTATTAAAGAGTAAATCGATGTATGTATTATTTTCTATTAAATTGCATTTAGGTTTTGGGAATCTTGAAAACCTAATTAAAATTTATTGTTGGTTAAAATACGCATCTCACGAATAGTATTGAAATTGAATTTTGTAAATTAGTATTCTGAATATTCTTCAATAGCAGCAAGTTTTGTGTTCAATTGTATATTCCTGCGACAAAAATTTTAAATATCCGTTGAAATGTTAAAATCAAGTTAACAGGTACATATATTAATAATTCATGCATTATTTTCTAAAAACACCTCCTTTCTTTCCGACAGTCAGAGGTATGCGAAACTTTCTGGTAGAAGTGACTCAAATAAACCACATACGTTTTTAGTTGTTAATATTTTCATGGGCTAATGCCGATGGTATCCGTATACCATGGGCATAAGCCGTTTAAATAAGTTTATTTTTGTATGAATACATTAAAAGTCTTAGGTATTCCATTGTAGCTTCTTTACGATGGTAAGTTTTTTTAAACGGATATGTTGATAGGACTTATATTCATCCATAGGCCATAATCCAAATAAGTAACGTTGCTATAGTGACAAAATCACAGGATGTGATTAGTCTATCACAGGATGTGTATTCAAAATGGAAAACTCGTATCAAATCTCTATGATTAATCGACATTTTATTATTTTTTCTTTATTTCTTTTATTTTTAATTTGTTAAATTCTAATTAGGTTGGATTTCATAGAAGTGTGTTTTTTTTTTTTTTTTAATTTCAGAACATTAAACGTCGCGAAAGTGCAAACCTAGTTTAAACTGATTTTAAAGCTAATGTAAGTTCAAAATACAAATTTTTAACACGTCTCAAATTTAAAAGAAAAAAAGTTCCATCATACAAAGACAGGACACCCTGGTATACAATAATATTTGTTTTTTATCTTAACTTATATCCGTGGAAGTTTTTAAAATACAACAAAAATCTATAAAAGAAAATAAAACAACTTTTCACTTTAACATTATCCATTATGCTGAATTAACACAACTGATGAAAATACCATTATTTCTGCCATATTTTAGTCATTAATTGCGATAATCGTGCTTTATTACAAAAAAAAAACTACAAAATGGCAAATTTTCTTGTCGTGTATAAGTCCATCATTATTTAAATGTGTAAATCGAATCGTGAATATCGCTTTTTTGCATTTTTTGGTTAATTTTGAATTCAAAAGGAAAATATTTTTGTAATACATTCGTGCGTTAATGAATATTTAAACTTTTTTCTTTATCTTTCTTATTAATATATGTATTTATAACAAAACGAAATAGTGTTTTTTTTGTCGGTTACTTTTGAATCAAACGAGCAATTTTTTTTTAAATTTAATATAAATACGTGTATATAGTTTTTTTTTGTTGTTGTTTAAGATAGGTAGTACATAATTGTTCAGCATTTAATTGAGTTAATATTTTTTATTAATAAAAATGGGAAAATAATCATAATATGTATATATTGATACGTGGAAAATTTTAAAAGTAGAACAAAAACATTACAAAAAAAAAAAAAAAAAAAACAATATTTTAAACAAAAGGAGACTTCATTTAGCAATAATAATTACTTTTTGTCGTTTATAATATATATAGGTAGTATATATATATTTTTAGGATATATATATATAAACTTATAAAAGCTGTGAATATGGTGTATTATTATTGATTTAATCAAAGTCATATTCTACATTGCCATCTTCGAAAGCCATAACATTCGAGGAAGAGGTTTGACCTGTTTGCCCTGTTGCTGACGATCCTTGAGCTGCTTGTGGTGATGCTGATGCTGGTGGTGCTGATGTTGGTCTTGGTGGCTGAGGTGCATGGCGTGAGTTGTTTATTCTAGCAGTCGGGGTTGATGATCCCGGCTGTGAGGTCAAAGTTACGGACACAGTTGCGTTAGGCATCGACAACATGGGTATCGGCATCGCCATATCAGGCAGTCCGGATGTTGATGCGGTGGCACCATTGTGCATAGAGCAAGTGGGCTCTAGTTGCAGCGACTTTCGGCAAATAGGGCATGTTCCATGTAAATCCAACCATGGCACTATGCAATTCTCGTGATAGACATGCAAGCAGGGAAGCTTCCTAACGGCCTCCTGGAGTTTGAAGTCTTCCCAACACACTGAGCATTTGAGTTTTTGTTCGACTTCTGTTTCGCTTATCTCTACCGTTGGAATTTCGGCTATCTTTTCCTTTGGTAACGGCGGCGGACCAGACGAGTCCATGTGATTTAAGAGTTGAGTAACAACAGTGTCGATACCTTCTCGACCCCAAGCATAGTCACCGGGATTACCCATGAAAAACATTTGTGAGTTGCCACCGAATGGACCATCTTCGCTGCCCGATAGGGAGCTGAGAAAGTCCAAGAACACATTGTCAAGTCTATGGAAATTGGTTTGCCGTTGGCGGCCAGAACCGCTGGCACCGGCAGCACCGCGTCTACTGCGACTGGCATTACTAATATTTCCAATGCTGCCACTGCCTACAACGCTCGCATCACCGTTTGCATCAATTGATATTTCTAGCTCCCGGGGTCCATTTAGAGACAATGGAGGCATTCCGCGGGTCATCAGTAGAGTTGTAACTAAATCATTCATTCGACTAATGGGCGAGTCTGACCGAGGTGGGTCAGTAGATGATTGACTATCGCCGGTACTTTGGCCAGGTGCGGATGGCCCTGTTGCGGTTGTGTTACTACCAATTCCTGCACTGCCGCCAACAGGAGTCAACGGCGGAAGTTCCTCAATGAATCCACCAGCGCACAATGGACATGTGTAATCATTGTTAAATATGTTGATTTCAAGATTACACATATGACAGTAGAACCTGCTAGGGGGTGAGGTTGGTTCCCCGACAACTGCTTCGGCCATACTTTTTGCTTTTGTGCAAAGGCCCCCGGTTGTCTCGACGATATTTGCCCTTCTGTAACGTGGTTAAGTTTGTCCAAGTATAGTACGCTGATTTTTCTATTGTATTTTATTAATTTACTATGAAATTTTATTGCAATCTAAGAAAATTAAATAAAAAAAGAAAATTCTTTTTATGAGCAATACACGATGAAGGGTGTTTAGTTTATTAACTGCAAAATTGTAGCGAAAAGCTCCGAAAATAAACTCCTGTCGAATGAAATGTCAATGTAGCGCTAATGGCACGATGACACTTGAGTTCTAGAAATATAAAATTATTCTGGAATTAGACGTTGCGACTTTGAAACTGATTACACGATTTTTTAGTTCGTTTCGTCATTCGAGAGAAATCTAGGCACTTAATTGGCCAATCTCAAGTCTTAACTACATAAGCCAAAAAAGTGAAAAAGTACAAAAGTAAAAATTTTCAAACTCATTTTGGCATAGTGTTTCTCACAGGAAAACTTAAAAAAATGATGCAGAAAGCTTAAATTTTGGTGTAAAAAGAATTGTAAACATTCTTTTTCACAAAACAACTGCGCTAGCGGGAAAAAAAATATTTTTACTTTTGTAATTTTGCAAAAAGTGGCTTATGTAGTTAAGGCTTCACCTGAGCACTGAGATATTTTGCTGATATATGTGAGACGAAAATTTTGTGGATTCATTTCTCAGTTTTCTTTCTCAACCAAAACAGCTATTCTTTTGACAACCAAATTCAATTTTTGTTTGTGGTGCGCAAGTGCAAAAGTAGTAAATAAATACAAAATAAAGCCGGAATGTAAATGAAAACTAAAATAAATTGAACTTGTTATTATTTCTCATTAATTTCTATAAGTTTTATGCTTTAAAAATTAAATATTTTAAGAAATAGTTGAAAGTGATTTTTCAGAAGCTCAGTATGAGAATTATGATGGATTTACATGTATCTTCATCTGCAAACATCAAGAAAAGTAGAGCGGGATAGAGTGATACCAAAAAATCGAATGTGTGAAAGAGCACCACCATGAAGATGAACATGTTCGTCTTCGTTATAATCTTCGTCTGCGTTCCTATAATCAAGATCTCTGCATTTTGTTCTTCTCTCTCTATCCAACAAACACGCATTTTATATTTTGTATCCCTTATTTTTTGCAGAACTTGCATGAAGATACATGTAAATCCAGCATTATAACACATGAGTTTTTTTACAATTGAGCGGAGAATGTTGTCCCACGAAATGATTTCGCCTCCGTCAAATTGACATTGAGCGCTCAATGAGATTTTAATTGGTAAGACACGCCTAATTAATCCCATGGGGGATTATATAACGCTTCGGCCAGTTGTAAAAACGTAATTCAAATATTGATTCGTGTTTCAGAAATTTTAGCTCACCGATTTACCGCCGTATACTTAGCAGGTGATAATCACGAATTTCATTTTTTTCGGTACCCAGAATTTGGTCCTAATTTGGTCCTATTTGGGCAACCACTTTTAGAATTTGGTCCCACCTGGTTAATTAGTTATTAACAATTTAAGTTTTGGCGTAGACTTAGCAGGCATGGAAACAAAAATAGGCTTTTTTGGTGTCAATAGATCGGGAACAGGTTTGTCAAATTTGGGCAACCTTTTTCAGAATTTGGAGCATCATAGTTTAGTCAATAATTAACTAAATGTAAAAATTTTGACATTTCTATAAACAATTACATTTTACTAACATACATACGTTTCGTAACGTAACGTAGCTCAAACTGTCATACAAGAGCTGAAACTAGTACATGTAAACGCAGTTCTGTCCCAAATTTGTTTTGTTTTTGTCGAAGCTCTATTTGACAAAAGAGTTTTGTTTTTTTTTTTTTTGTAAAAAAAAACTTTTTCAAAAGAGCAAAAAAGAATAATAAATAATAGGCGTGAAGAAAAGGTAAAGGCAAACAACACCTTGTAACAACAAAACCGGTCAACAAAGGCCTCAACAATCTGGACAGATGCAGATTCCTGGTCAGACATCGCATCCACAAGCTGTATAAGTACAAATGCCGTGGCTTTAAACACTCGTATGCAAGGTTAAAATTTAGAAATTTCAAATCATCTTAGCTATAATTGAACATAAATTACGTCTGGAACGGAGTCTTAAAAGCCGAACGCGAAGGAACACACCTTGAGACAAGTAAAAGCATTGAGCAACGGGCCAAGGAACGGACGGAACAAAATGCAAATGCAAAGATGGCGTGCACCTTGCATTATAATAATCTTAATCAGAGGTACAAGCTACTTCAGAAGAAACATGGTGATTTGGTGGAAGATAAAAAAATTACATTTGGAAGCTGTTAACAGTTTGGATGCAAAGGTGAAATCACTGCAATCTCATCTGCAACAAGTGCGCAGTTTAAACGATAAGGATCTTGAGGAATTAAAGGTAGGTACAAGTACCATTTTCTCAAAAAGTATTTGACCGATATCGATAAATTTTATATGGTTAGAAAGGCACAATTGCGGAGATGTGCACAATATACTTGAGACACGCATTTACACACTGTGGGTCATTTTTGTTTTTGTACTGTCGAGCACTGTGCATATTTAAAAAAATGTTTTAAAAAAATTGTTTTTTTTTCTTTCAATACTTTCAAACAAATTGTTTGCGAAGTTGAAAGTAAAATTGTCGTCTACCTATGTACATATGTATGTATGTGTGTATGTAACAAAAAAAATAAATTTGGTTGGGTATTGTCGGTTGTCCGATAGGTTTTAATACTTAGGTGAAAATTCACAGCGATTGATGTAAATTCATACAAATTCAGTCAGATCTTCAAGATTAAAATTTTTATACGAAGGTGTATTTATTTTTTTGTTTAAACGCAAGGATAAACGCATTTGATAAAAATAATTTTTGATACATATACCGAAAAAAAGTTTCTGGCAATTTGGAGTGCTGTGCTTATTATTGGTTGGGTATTGTAGGTTCGGTCAAGGTCGACCACTGGGCGATATTAGTTTATATGATTTCTCTTTGAATGTTATTTATTGATAAAAAGGTGAATACTAATACTATTCATTAACTAAGGCCGTGTGCGAATTCGTTTAAAATTGCGATTAAATTTTATCCGACATTAAAATTTGACAATTCTACGTACAGATTCACCTCACTAGTGTCAAAAATTAATCTTTGGATAAAATTTAACGCGATTTTAACCGAATTCACACACGGCCTAAGTCATAAAATTAAAACTTGTTCTGACTATCCGAGAAGATACTTCTTATTTTTTTTTGTTCCGTTTAAAGATTTTGCAATCATTAATAGAACAGTAAAATTTCAATTAAAAATTAAAAGTGGTACATAAGTACTTGATACTTGGTACTTATACCCAAAACCTTAAAAAATACGGTCACTTGTGTTATATGTATTTAAGTACCAGTGCCAGGGTATTGTAGCAGCCGATGATGGTTAGTTTGTAGGACCGTCATGACGGAGGTAGGTTCAATTCCCTGCATCGTCCACCTAAATAAAAAAAAAAACGGCTATTGCCTCTTGCGAGGAACTGACAAAACCTCCAAGAGTATCCCTTGCCATAGGGAAATGCCGCTCACATTAGCCGTTCGGATTCGGCAATAACCTTTAGGTCCCTTTCATTTCTAAAGACACTCACAGCACACAGGAATGGTTGAGAGTTGTAAGTCACTAGGCCCTTGAACCATAATGTTCTTTTTTTACGGATGTAGGCTCTTGCAAGGAATTGACGAATCCTCTAAGAACATTTCTTGTTATGAAAGATTGTTTGTCTCCATTGGTACCCACTAACAACACGGACAGAGGAATTGCGTCAGTCACTTGTAAAATTAATGCAATAGGGAACATTGTATTATAAAAAAAAATTATTTTTGACAAAGTTCATGGAAGTAATAAATATTTATTATAATTATTGTAATATGCAATTAATTGTTTCTTCTATCTCTTGCAGACTAAGTATGAAACAGTTTCGCACAAAAAGGACTGTCTAGAAATTCTACTTAAGATAACATTGCTAAGTGCTGAAAATCACTAAGCTATGTAACCGACACGATCGAGGAATACAAAAGCAATTGTGACTACAAGCCAAAAACCGATAGTGAAGCTTTGAGTGAAAAAAAATGCCATCTCCGATTTCTGGAAATCAATATAAGCTTGTGCCCAATCATCATCCATCGGATAAGCCTAGATAAGAGTTTCAACGAACAACAATTAGTGAGTCCTGATTTGTACAAAGTATCTATTAAACTAACAACACTCAACCAAGTGCTTCATATACTATGTCTACTCAGAAATCTTTCGCCCAACCTGTTGATATTGGTGAAGCTCGAAAAGATCGGCTAGTCGATAAATACAAAAATGCCGGCGGCGATTGGGGCTGAAGCTGGAGCTACACATGATTACAATCGACATGCATTGTCTGTAGCAAACCAGCCAAGCACACCTACGGCAATCAAAGCCAAGCGGTCCTACTTCAAAAGAGCTTTTTATTTCGCCGCACAAATCGCCAAAACATAACCACTAGGTGTAGCTCCGATTCCGGAGAATTTTAAATATTTGCTTAGTAACAATCATAACGATGACCAGCAAGCCGGCAGTAAATTGGCAAATCTTCAACAAGGAGAACTTGGCAATAAGCAAGACACGGACAACAATCGTTATGTAAATGTTGTAGGCCAAGACTAGATTAACTGTTCTTTTAATTATAGTTCGAATTGTTCATATAACTCATTGTAATGTAAGTATAATATTTTGAATTTACTAAAACGAGAAAATGTATTGCATTTGTTTATTTTGTATTCCTTTTGTTTTATATCGATCATTTTTTTAATTAAAATAAATCAAAGCAAACAAAAATTGTATCAATGAAACTTATTTTACTCAAACATATTAGCCCTGTTCCTTTACTTTGAAACTCTGTGATTTTCTGTGCAACGTGTGTGTGAATTTCAGTCCAACGTTCTGTCAAAGTTCATATAAAAAAAATAAAATGGCAGTAAAATGCACAGAAAATCACAGATTTTCAAAGTAAAGGAACAGACATATTATGTGATAGAGAGCAAGGCGCTAACAATATTGGTTGTTTGGTCTTTTCTATAAATCGGCCCGAGCTAGTAGAATTTTATTCTGGTGATACTAGATATCGGGTGGAAACCAATCACGTCTCTGTAGTGCGACTTGTCTCTCTACCAATAAACACCACTACTGAATGCACTTCCAAATTATAGGCTGCCACGTAGCTCGCTGCTGAGTTAGCCAAAATGCAGCTTCGTTCAACTGATTCTTGCACATTTCCATAGCTCGGATACAATCGGCACACTTGAATCCCACGTCAATGTTTCATTCAATTTGCTTAAAATTATTTTTTTTAATCTTCTCTTTCGAGCCCAAATCTTAAACATTATTTAACTGTTGAAATTTTATTTTCATCTATATTTATATGAAATTTGGAACAATCGTTTTCCTCCGACGGATAGCAGAATACAAACTTTCAGCAGAGTCGGGCTGTATGAATATGGCGTAAGGGCACGGTAGTTGTTCCTTTAAGTTGTGTTTAAGTTTGACTGACAGTCGTGCACTGATTTTATGGCCAAGCATTTTTGCGCGCTGTTATGTATTGGGGCTTTCATTCGGGAGTTTTTTTTTCATCACATGCTGCAATAGAAAAAGAACATAATGTATAAGTAAATAAAAATTAGGAAACTAAATTAAACAGATCATAGACAGATCAGAAATATAGACAAAAATATTATCTATTCAAAAGCAAGGAAAAGAGACACACAGGCCCAAATTTTATAAATTTTTTTTTAATGCCGAAAACAGAAATCAAAATAGTTAAATTAGTTAAGCAAATGCAATGGAGAAGAACCTTTAACCAGACCCTTCCACATCCTTTTTTCTTCATCGAATCCATGCAATCTTTTACGAATTACAGGTTATTTCGAAAAAATAATTTTTATTATTCATTTATGAAGTCTTACCTTGAAAAACCAACAATATTAGAACTCAAGTTGTAAATTTAGCCGATTCGAATGTAATAATAACCCCTTCTTGTGCACGCTCTTGTATCGCATTACATTTAATCTTCATTTAAGAAGTCGTACCCTGAAAATCCAACAACTAGAACTCAAGTTGTAAATTTAGCCGATTTGCAGTAATAAGCACCCCTTGCATACGCCCTTGATTGTGTAATTACATAGGTACTTAGCAAAGAAAAAAAAATAGAAAAAATAATTTTGATAAGGGGTGCTCAATGAACGCACGTTCTCGTGTTGCATTACTTTTATTCTTCGTTTAAAAAACTCTCACTCTAACCGCCATATTATTCACTCAATACATCTAGATTAAAAATTTAAATCCGGATGTAAATCATACAAATTCAATGTAAATTCATCTGGATTTAAATTTAAATCTGGATGTATCGAGTGAATAATATGGCGGTAAAAATCCGAACATTTGAACTTAAAAAGTTATAAATTTAATCGATTTACATAAGCACCTTTGCGTACGCCTTTGATTGTGTAATCAATCAAAAAAAAAATTAGAAGAATACTTTTTGTTAGGAGTGCCCTTGCTTGCACACGCCCTTCTGTTGCCTTTGATTTATGGCATATTATTTTACAAACGCAATCTTATTCAAAATTCAACTTTTAATATTTTATATATTTAAAAATTTTTTTTTTTAAAGCTGAAACTTTCTTGTATTTAAAAGATCTATCAATAAAAATTAGAATGAATGTTCTACCCCTACCCTACTTAAAATTGGAATTTCAAAAAATCCCGTCCTATTGACACCCTTCATAAAATTCCCTATTAAATAAAATTTATTTTATATTTTTATCATTTACTGTATAAGCTGTGCAATGATGAGTCAGATAAATCAATGAGTGAGTCACCAGTTTTTTCATTTATAATATTTAACTTTTTGTATTATTTAAAAGTAGTATTTTTTTGTATCGATTTAAAATCAAATATAAATCACCAAAAATATGGTTTATATTTTATATTTAAGTTTTTATTCAACCCAACTACGAGACTTGCATATTCGCGAATAGAAAGTAGAGGCCTATCTTATTGCATCATTGAATTTTTGCAATTGCTATATCTATAAAAGATTCCAGTCTTCAATGAAATAAATTTTTCACAAAAACACGTAATTAAGTATCAATTTTCCCTCTTAATTTTGAAAGCCCAAGTTCAATTATTTTGAAGAGAACAATTAAAATAATATAGTTTTTTTCTAAAAAATAAAATGGCAGTAAAATGCACAGAAAATCACAGAGTTTCAAAGTAAAGGAACAGACATATAACATCTATGTATATAAGATGAACTGAACTTAAAAAAATTACTTATTGCTTGCGTTCGGGTGGTAGTGAGATAGGCTATCCACCTATCCCAAAAATTTTCAGATACCTTGAGTTGTTGTTGCATCAGCTGACATCAGAAGTTTTTCAACAAGGAATTACAACAACACAAACCTATCCGGATAGGTTTGGCTTGCCCCACGAACGCGGCCATTGACAAGACCCTCAGTAGTAAACTGAAGAGTCCAAGTAAGATCCCGGAGAGAATACGCCGGATCCCTTCCTGGTGTTTTTTCTAATGGGAATTGGCTGAAAATTCTAGTTAAATAGGATTGATTGTTTATAAACGTCAAAGTCAAATCGTTTCAAAAACTACCGAACTCATAGTCAAATTATGTAAATCATTTCAAAAACTACCCAAAATAGCACTTACTAAGAAGGTTCGACAATTGATATTGATGCAATTCAAGAGTTTCTGCTTCTATTTCTTTCTCAAAATCCTTTGCCGCTCTGCATTTTGGCCACAGCAAAGCGTTGGTCTATTTGTTCTTTTTTCTTCATGTAGTAGAACTCTCTTATGTTCATAGTTTATGCCGAGATCGTGGTTTCGTGGCCGTTTTCAGGTGTAATCGCAATCGTCTTTGCTGAAACTTCTTTATTCCTGATAAACTAAACTACGTAGTTTCTTTCTTTACGCGCTAACTTCATTAAATACGAATTCCCCTTACATTTCTACACCCCTCACAAAATCTGTTTAAAAGTCAGTTTGACATTTGACTTATTGGGACATGTGACAGATGTTTGTATGTTTCGCATACGTACGTTACTGAGATAGGACCTGTTTGTTTTAGTAATTTCGTGTTAGCGAATACTATTTGCCAACTTCGTTTAAAAATTTAAAAGTTTATTGTTAAATAACTAATTAAATATGCTTAAGCAAACTAGGAAAAATCTCCTAGTTTTGTGTAGAATATTTTTGATACGATTGATAAATTATTTTAACTTTTTCAAGGCCAGCAAGCACTACAATTCTTAAAATTCTGAGACGATTTGGAAAATTATTTTCACAATTCGAATATATATAGCTTACGTTTACATAACTTTTTCAAAAAAAATAGGTGCATTCTGCAAGAATAATAGTTTTTATTAAATTTATCTATATTCGGCCAGTATAATTACTTAAATTTCAAGGAGCAAATTATGTGATTTTATTCTCGTTACATTTATGTGAAGCTCTAAATTCTGAAATTTCTACACAAGTTTATTTGATTGCTCCTTAAATTCAGAAAAAATTTTAACAGAATTTGGAGCACCACACTTTAAACAAATAATTGTTAATAAATCATTCCCTGTGATGCTCCAAATTCTGAAATTTCTACTTAAGTTTCTTCAATTGCTCCACAGTTCAAAGAACACTTAACAGAATTTGGAGCACCACAGTTTTCAAGATATGGACATTTTAGCTAAGCGAACATGTGACCGCGTGTGTCATTTGAACAAATAATTGTTAATAACTCATTACCTGTGATGCTCCAAATTCTGAAATTTCTACACAAGTTTCTTCAATTGCTCAGCAGCCTAAAGAAAACTTAACAGAATTTGGAGCACCACAGTTTTCAAGATATGGACATTTTAGCTAAGCGAACATGTGACCGCGTGTGTCACTTGAACAAATAATTCTTAATAACTAATTACCTGTGATGCTCCAAATTCTGAAATTTCTACACAAGTTTCTTCAATTGCTCAGCAGCTTAAAGAAAACTTAACAGAATTTGGAGCACCACAGTTTTCAAGATATGGACATTTTAGCTAAGCGAACATGTGACCGCGTGTGTCACTTGAACAAATAATTGCTAATAACTCATTACCTGTGATGCTCCAAATTCTGAAATTTCTACACAAGTTTCTCCAATTGCTCCTCAATTTAGAGAATATTTAACAGAATTTGGAGCACTTCAGTTTTCAAGATATGGACATTTTAGAGAAAGCGAACATGTGACCGCGTGTGTTACTTGAACAAATAATTGTTAATAACTCATTACCTGTGATGCTCCAAATTCTGAAATTTCTACACAAGTTTCTCCAATTGCTCCTCAATTCAGAGAATATTCAACAGAATTTGGAGCACCTCAGTTTTCAAGATATGGACATTTTAGCCAAAGCGAACATGTGACCGCGTGTGTCACTTGAACAAATAATTGTTAATAACTCATTACCTGTGATGCTCCAAATTCTGAAATTTCTACACAAGTTTCTCCAATTGCTCCTCAATTCAGAGAATATTTAACAGAATTTGGAGCACTTCAGTTTTCAAGATATGGACATTTTAGAGAAAGCGAACATGTGACCGCGTGTGTTACTTGAACAAATAATTGTTAATAACTCATTACCTGTGATGCTCCAAATTCTGAAATTTCTACACAAGTTTCTCCAATTGCTCCTCAATTCAGAGAATATTCAACAGAATTAGGAGCACTTCAGTTTTTAAGATATGGACATTTTAGCCAAAGCGAACATGTGACCGCGTCTGTCACTTGAACAAATAATTGTTAATAACTCATTACCTGTGATGCTCCAAATTCTGAAATTTCTACACAAGTTTCTTCAATTGCTCAGCAACTTAAAGAAAACTTAACAGAATTTGGAGCACCACAGTTTTCAAGATATGGACATTTTAGCCAAAGCGAACATGTGACCGCGTGTGTCACTTGAACAAATAATTCTTAATAACTAATTACCTGTGATGCTCCAAATTCTGAAATTTCTACACAAGTTTCTTCAATTGCTCAGCAGCTTAAAGAAAACTTAACAGAATTTGGAGCACCACAGTTTTCAAGATATGGACATTTTAGCCAAAGCGAACATGTGACCGCGTGTGTCACTTGAACAAATAATTGTTAATAACTCATTACCTGTGATGCTCCAAATTCTGAAATTTCTACACAAGTTTCTCCAATTGCTCCTCAATTCAGAGAACTTTTAACAGAATTTGGAGCACTTCAGTTTTCAAGATATGGACATTTTAGACAAAGCGAACATGTGACCGCGTGTGTTACTTGAACAAATAATTGTTAATAACTCATTACCTGTGATGCTCCAAATTCTGAAATTTCTACACAAGTTTCTCCAATTGCTCCTCAATTCAGAGAATATTTAACAGAATTTGGAGCACTTCAGTTTTCAAGATATGGACATTTTAGAGAAAGCGAACATGTGACCGCGTGTGTCACTTGAACAAATAATTGTTAATAACTCATTACCTGTGATGCTCCAAATTCTGAAATTTCTACACAAGTTTCTCCAATTGCTCCTCAATTCAGAGAATATTCAACAGAATTTGGAGCACCTCAGTTTTCAAGATATGGACATTTTAGCCAAAGCGAACATGTGACCGCGTGTGTCACTTGAACAAATAATTGTTAATAACTCATTACCTGTGATGCTCCAAATTCTGAAATTTCTACACAAGTTTCTCCAATTGCTCCTCAATTCAGAGAATATTCAACAGAATTTGGAGCACCTCAGTTTTCAAGATATGGACATTTTAGCCAAAGCGAACATGTGACCGCGTGTGTCACTTGAACAAATAATTGTTAATAACTCATTACCTGTGATGCTCCAAATTCTGAAATTTCTACACAAGTTTCTTCAATTGCTCAGCAGCTTAAAGAAAACTTAACAGAATTTGGAGCACCACAGTTTTCAAGATATGGACATTTTAGCTAAGCGAACATGTGACCGCGTGTGTCACTTGAACAAATAATTCTTAATAACTAATTACCTGTGATGCTCCAAATTCTGAAATTTCTACACAAGTTTCTTTAATTGCTCAGCAGCTTAAAGAAAACTTAACAGAATTTGGAGCACCACAGTTTTCAAGATATGGACATTTTAGCTAAGCGAACATGTGACCGCGTGTGTCACTTGAACAAATAATTGTTAATAACTCATTACCTGTGATGCTCCAAATTCTGAAATTTCTACACAAGTTTCTCCAATTGCTCCTCAATTTAGAGAATATTTAACAGAATTTGGAGCACTTCAGTTTTCAAGATATGAACATTTTAGAGAAAGCGAACATGTGACCGCGTGTGTTACTTGAACAAATAATTGTTAATAACTCATTACCTGTGATGCTCCAAATTCTGAAATTTCTACACAAGTTTCTCCAATTGCTCCTCAATTCAGAGAATATTCAACAGAATTTGGAGCACCTCAGTTTTCAAGATATGGACATTTTAGCCAAAGCGAACATGTGACCGCGTGTGTCACTTGAACAAATAATTGTTAATAACTCATTACCTGTGATGCTCCAAATTCTGAAATTTCTACACAAGTTTCTCCAATTGCTCCTCAATTCAGAGAACTTTTAACCGAATTTGGAGCACTTCAGATTTCAAGATATGGACATTTTAGAGAAAGCGAACATGTGACCGCGTGTGTTACTTGAACAAATAATTGTTAATAACTCATTACCTGTGATGCTCCAAATTCTGAAATTTCTACACAAGTTTCTCCAATTGCTCCTCAATTCAGAGAATATTCAACAGAATTTGGAGCACCTCAGTTTTCAAGATATGGACATTTTAGCCAAAGCGAACATGTGACCGCGTGTGTCACTTGAACAAATAATTGTTAATAACTCATTACCTGTGATGCTCCAAATTCTGAAATTTCTACACAAGTTTCTTTAATTGCTCAGCAGCTTAAAGAAAACTTAACAGAATTTGGAGCACCACAGTTTTCAAGATATGGACATTTTAGCTAAGCGAACATGTGACCGCGTGTGTCACTTGAACAAATAATTCTTAATAACTAATTACTTGTGATGCTCCAAATTCTGAAATTTCTACACAAGTTTCTTTAATTGCTCAGCAGCTTAAAGAAAACTTAACAGAATTTGGAGCACCACAGTTTTCAAGATATGGACATTTTAGCTAAGCGAACATGTGACCGCGTGTGTCACTTGAACAAATAATTGCTAATAACTCATTACCTGTGATGCTCCAAATTCTGAAATTTCTACACAAGTTTCTCCAATTGCTCCTCAATTTAGAGAATATTTAACAGAATTTGGAGCACTTCAGTTTTCAAGATATGAACATTTTAGAGAAAGCGAACATGTGACCGCGTGTGTCACTTGAACAAATAATTGTTAATAACTCATTACCTGTGATGCTCCAAATTCTGAAATTTCTACACAAGTTTCTCCAATTGCTCCTCAATTCAGAGAATATTCAACAGAATTTGGAGCACCTCAGTTTTCAAGATATGGACATTTTAGCCAAAGCGAACATGTGACCGCGTGTGTCACTTGAACAAATAATTGTTAATAACTCATTACCTGTGATGCTCCAAATTCTGAAATTTCTACACAAGTTTCTCCAATTGCTCCTCAATTCAGAGAATATTCAACAGAATTTGGAGCACCTCAGTTTTCAAGATATGGACATTTTAGCCAAAGCGAACATGTGACCGCGTGTGTCACTTGAACAAATAATTGTTAATAACTCATTACCTGTGATGCTCCAAATTCTGAAATTTCTACACAAGTTTCTTCAATTGCTCAGCAGCTTAAAGAAAACTTAACAGAATTTGGAGCACCACAGTTTTCAAGATATGGACATTTTAGCTAAGCGAACATGTGACCGCGTGTGTCACTTGAACAAATAATTCTTAATAACTAATTACCTGTGATGCTCCAAATTCTGAAATTTCTACACAAGTTTCTTCAATTGCTCAGCAACTTAAAGAAAACTTAACAGAATTTGGAGCACCACAGTTTTCAAGATATGGACATTTTAGCTAAGCGAACATGTGACCGCGTGTGTCACTTGAACAAATAATTCTTAATAACTAATTACCTGTGATGCTCCAAATTCTGAAATTTCTACACAAGTTTCTTCAATTGCTCAGCAGCTTAAAGAAAACTTAACAGAATTTGGAGCACCACAGTTTTCAAGATATGGACATTTTAGCCAAAGCGAACATGTGACCGCGTGTGTCACTTGAACAAATAATTGTTAATAACTCATTACCTGTGATGCTCCAAATTCTGTTAAATGTTCTCTGTATTGAAGAGCAATTGGAGAAACTTGTGTAGAAATTTCAGAATTTGGAGCATCACAGGTAATGAGTTATTAACAATTATTTGTTCAAGTAACACACGCGGTCACATGTTCGCTTTCTCTAAAATGTCCATATCTTGAAAACTGAAGTGCTCCAAATTCGGTTAAAAGTTCTCTGAATTGAGGAGCAATTGGAGAAACTTGTGTAGAAATTTCAGAATTTGGAGCATCACAGGTAATGAGTTATTAACAATTATTTGTTCAAGTGACACACGCGGTCACATGTTCGCTTTGGCTAAAATGTCCATATCTTGAAAACTGAGGTGCTCCAAATTCTGTTGAATATTCTCTGAATTGAGGAGCAATTGGAGAAACTTGTGTAGAAATTTCAGAATTTGGAGCATCACAGGTAATGAGTTATTAACAATTATTTGTTCAAGTGACACACGCGGTCACATGTTCGCTTTGGCTAAAATGTCCATATCTTGAAAACTGAGGTGCTCCAAATTCTGTTGAATATTCTCTGAATTGAGGAGCAATTGGAGAAACTTGTGTAGAAATTTCAGAATTTGGAGCATCACAGGTAATGAGTTATTAACAATTATTTGTTCAAGTGACACACGCGGTCACATGTTCGCTTTCTCTAAAATGTCCATATCTTGAAAACTGAAGTGCTCCAAATTCGGTTAAAAGTTCTCTGAATTGAGGAGCAATTGGAGAAACTTGTGTAGAAATTTCAGAATTTGGAGCATCACAGGTAATGAGTTATTAACAATTATTTGTTCAAGTAACACACGCGGTCACATGTTCGCTTTTTCTAAAATGTCCATATCTTGAAAACTGAAGTGCTCCAAATTCTGTTAAAAGTTCTCTGAATTGAGGAGCAATTGGAGAAACTTGTGTAGAAATTTCAGAATTTGGAGCATCACAGGTAATGAGTTATTAACAATTATTTGTTCAAGTGACACACGCGGTCACATGTTCGCTTTGGCTAAAATGTCCATATCTTGAAAACTGTGGTGCTCCAAATTCTGTTAAGTTTTCTTTAAGCTGCTGAGCAATTGAAGAAACTTGTGTAGAAATTTCAGAATTTGGAGCATCACAGGTAATTAGTTATTAAGAATTATTTGTTCAAGTGACACACGCGGTCACATGTTCGCTTTGGCTAAAATGTCCATATCTTGAAAACTGTGGTGCTCCAAATTCTGTTAAGTTTTCTTTAAGTCCCTGAGCAATTGAAGAAACTTGTGTAGAAATTTCAGAATTTGGAGCATCACAGGTAATTAGTTATTAAGAATTATTTGTTCAAGTGACACACGCGGTCACATGTTCGCTTTGGCTAAAATGTCCATATCTTGAAAACTGAAGTGCTCCAAATTCTGTTGAATATTCTCTGAATTGAGGAGCAATTGGAGAAACTTGTGTAGAAATTTCAGAATTTGGAGCATCACAGGTAATGAGTTATTAACAATTATTTGTTCAAGTAACACACGCGGTCACATGTTCGCTTTCTCTAAAATGTCCATATCTTGAAAACTGAAGTGCTCCAAATTCTGTTAAATATTCTCTGAATTGAGGAGCAATTGGAGAAACTTGTGTAGAAATTTCAGAATTTGGAGCATCACAGGTAATGAGTTATTAACAATTATTTGTTCAAGTGACACACGCGGTCACATGTTCGCTTTGGCTAAAATGTCCATATCTTGAAAACTGAGGTGCTCCAAATTCTGTTGAATATTCTCTGAATTGAGGAGCAATTGGAGAAACTTGTGTAGAAATTTCAGAATTTGGAGCATCACAGGTAATGAGTTATTAACAATTATTTGTTCAAGTAACACACGCGGTCACATGTTCGCTTTCTCTAAAATGTCCATATCTTGAAAACTGAAGTGCTCCAAATTCTGTTAAATATTCTCTAAATTGAGGAGCAATTGGAGAAACTTGTGTAGAAATTTCAGAATTTGGAGCATCACAGGTAATGAGTTATTAGCAATTATTTGTTCAAGTGACACACGCGGTCACATGTTCGCTTAGCTAAAATGTCCATATCTTGAAAACTGTGGTGCTCCAAATTCTGTTAAGTTTTCTTTAAGCTGCTGAGCAATTGAAGAAACTTGTGTAGAAATTTCAGAATTTGGAGCATCACAGGTAATTAGTTATTAAGAATTATTTGTTCAAGTGACACACGCGGTCACATGTTCGCTTAGCTAAAATGTCCATATCTTGAAAACTGTGGTGCTCCAAATTCTGTTAAGTTTTCTTTAGGCTGCTGAGCAATTGAAGAAACTTGTGTAGAAATTTCAGAATTTGGAGCATCACAGGTAATGAGTTATTAACAATTATTTGTTCAAATGACACACGCGGTCACATGTTCGCTTAGCTAAAATGTCCATATCTTGAAAACTGTGGTGCTCCAAATTCTGTTAAGTGTTCTTTGAACTGTGGAGCAATTGAAGAAACTTAAGTAGAAATTTCAGAATTTGGAGCATCACAGGGAATGATTTATTAACAATTATTTGTTTAAAGTGTGGTGCTCCAAATTCTGTTAAAATTTTTTCTGAATTTAAGGAGCAATCAAATAAACTTGTGTAGAAATTTCAGAATTTAGAGCTTCACATAAATGTAACGAGAATAAAATCACATAATTTGCTCCTTGAAATTTAAGTAATTATACTGGCCGAATATAGATAAATTTAATAAAAACTATTATTCTTGCAGAATGCACCTATTTTTTTTGAAAAAGTTATGTAAACGTAAGCTATATATATTCGAATTGTGAAAATAATTTTCCAAATCGTCTCAGAATTTTAAGAATTGTAGTGCTTGCTGGCCTTGAAAAAGTTAAAATAATTTATCAATCGTATCAAAAATATTCTACACAAAACTAGGAGATTTTTCCTAGTTTGCTTAAGCATATTTAATTAGTTATTTAACAATAAACTTTTAAATTTTTAAACGAAGTTGGCAAATAGTATTCGCTAACACGAAATTACTAAAACAAACAGGTCCTATCTCAGTAACGTACGTATGCGAAACATACAAACATCTGTCACATGTCCCAATAAGTCAAATGTCAAACTGACTTTTAAACAGATTTTGTGAGGGGTGTAGAAATGTAAGGGGAATTCGTATTTAATGAAGTTAGCGCGTAAAGAAAGAAACTACGTAGTTTAGTTTATCAGGAATAAAGAAGTTTCAGCAAAGACGATTGCGATTACACCTGAAAACGGCCACGAAACCACGATCTCGGCATAAACTATGAACATAAGAGAGTTCTACTACATGAAGAAAAAAGAACAAATAGACCAACGCTTTGCTGTGGCCAAAATGCAGAGCGGCAAAGGATTTTGAGAAAGAAATAGAAGCAGAAACTCTTGAATTGCATCAATATCAATTGTCGAACCTTCTTAGTAAGTGCTATTTTGGGTAGTTTTTGAAATGATTTACATAATTTGACTATGAGTTCGGTAGTTTTTGAAACGATTTGACTTTGACGTTTATAAACAATCAATCCTATTTAACTAGAATTTTCAGCCAATTCCCATTAGAAAAAACACCAGGAAGGGATCCGGCGTATTCTCTCCGGGATCTTACTTGGACTCTTCAGTTTACTACTGAGGGTCTTGTCAATGGCCGCGTTCGTGGGGCAAGCCAAACCTATCCGGATAGGTTTGTGTTGTTGTAATTCCTTGTTGAAAAACTTCTGATGTCAGCTGATGCAACAACAACTCAAGGTATCTGAAAATTTTTGGGATAGGTGGATAGCCTATCTCACTACCACCCGAACGCAAGCAATAAGTAATTTTTTTAAGTTCAGTTCATCTTATATACATAGATGTTATATGTCTGTTCCTTTACTTTGAAACTCTGTGATTTTCTGTGCATTTTACTGCCATTTTATTTTTTAGAAAAAAACTATATTATTTTAATTGTTCTCTTCAAAATAATTGAACTTGGGCTTTCAAAATTAAGAGGGAAAATTGATACTTAATTACGTGTTTTTGTGAAAAATTTATTTCATTGAAGACTGGAATCTTTTATAGATATAGCAATTGCAAAAATTCAATGATGCAATAAGATAGGCCTCTACTTTCTATTCGCGAATATGCAAGTCTCGTAGTTGGGTTGAATAAAAACTTAAATATAAAATATAAACCATATTTTTGGTGATTTATATTTGATTTTAAATCGATACAAAAAAATACTACTTTTAAATAATACAAAAAGTTAAATATTATAAATGAAAAAACTGGTGACTCACTCATTGATTTATCTGACTCATCATTGCACAGCTTATACAGTAAATGATAAAAATATAAAATAAATTTTATTTAATAGGGAATTTTATGAAGGGTGTCAATAGGACGGGATTTTTTGAAATTCCAATTTTAAGTAGGGTAGGGGTAGAACATTCATTCTAATTTTTATTGATAGATCTTTTAAATACAAGAAAGTTTCAGCTTTAAAAAAAAAAATTTTTAAATATATAAAATATTAAAAGTTGAATTTTGAATAAGATTGCGTTTGTAAAATAATATGCCATAAATCAAAGGCAACAGAAGGGCGTGTGCAAGCAAGGGCACTCCTAACAAAAAGTATTCTTCTAATTTTTTTTTTGATTGATTACACAATCAAAGGCGTACGCAAAGGTGCTTATGTAAATCGATTAAATTTATAACTTTTTAAGTTCAAATGTTCGGATTTTTACCGCCATATTATTCACTCGATACATCCAGATTTAAATTTAAATCCAGATGAATTTACATTGAATTTGTATGATTTACATCCGGATTTAAATTTTTAATCTAGATGTATTGAGTGAATAATATGGCGGTTAGAGTGAGAGTTTTTTAAACGAAGAATAAAAGTAATGCAACACGAGAACGTGCGTTCATTGAGCACCCCTTATCAAAATTATTTTTTCTATTTTTTTTTCTTTGCTAAGTACCTATGTAATTACACAATCAAGGGCGTATGCAAGGGGTGCTTATTACTGCAAATCGGCTAAATTTACAACTTGAGTTCTAGTTGTTGGATTTTCAGGGTACGACTTCTTAAATGAAGATTAAATGTAATGCGATACAAGAGCGTGCACAAGAAGGGGTTATTATTACATTCGAATCGGCTAAATTTACAACTTGAGTTCTAATATTGTTGGTTTTTCAAGGTAAGACTTCATAAATGAATAATAAAAATTATTTTTTCGAAATAACCTGTAATTCGTAAAAGATTGCATGGATTCGATGAAGAAAAAAGGATGTGGAAGGGTCTGGTTAAAGGTTCTTCTCCATTGCATTTGCTTAACTAATTTAACTATTTTGATTTCTGTTTTCGGCATTAAAAAAAAATTTATAAAATTTGGGCCTGTGTGTCTCTTTTCCTTGCTTTTGAATAGATAATATTTTTGTCTATATTTCTGATCTGTCTATGATCTGTTTAATTTAGTTTCCTAATTTTTATTTACTTATACATTATGTTCTTTTTCTATTGCAGCATGTGATGAAAAAAAAACTCCCGAATGAAAGCCCCAATACATAACAGCGCGCAAAAATGCTTGGCCATAAAATCAGTGCACGACTGTCAGTCAAACTTAAACACAACTTAAAGGAACAACTACCGTGCCCTTACGCCATATTCATACAGCCCGACTCTGCTGAAAGTTTGTATTCTGCTATCCGTCGGAGGAAAACGATTGTTCCAAATTTCATATAAATATAGATGAAAATAAAATTTCAACAGTTAAATAATGTTTAAGATTTGGGCTCGAAAGAGAAGATTAAAAAAAATAATTTTAAGCAAATTGAATGAAACATTGACGTGGGATTCAAGTGTGCCGATTGTATCCGAGCTATGGAAATGTGCAAGAATCAGTTGAACGAAGCTGCATTTTGGCTAACTCAGCAGCGAGCTACGTGGCAGCCTATAATTTGGAAGTGCATTCAGTAGTGGTGTTTATTGGTAGAGAGACAAGTCGCACTACAGAGACGTGATTGGTTTCCACCCGATATCTAGTATCACCAGAATAAAATTCTACTAGCTCGGGCCGATTTATAGAAAAGACCAAACAACCAATATTGTTAGCGCCTTGCTCTCTATCACATAATATGTCTGTTCCTTTACTTTGAAACTCTGTGATTTTCTGTGCATTTTACTGCCATTTTATTTTTTTTATATGAACTTTGACAGAACGTTGGACTGAAATTCACACACACGTTGCACAGAAAATCACAGAGTTTCAAAGTAAAGGAACAGGGCTAATATGTTTGAGTAAAATAAGTTTCATTGATACAATTTTTGTTTGCTTTGATTTATTTTAATTAAAAAAATGATCGATATAAAACAAAAGGAATACAAAATAAACAAATGCAATACATTTTCTCGTTTTAGTAAATTCAAAATATTATACTTACATTACAATGAGTTATATGAACAATTCGAACTATAATTAAAAGAACAGTTAATCTAGTCTTGGCCTACAACATTTACATAACGATTGTTGTCCGTGTCTTGCTTATTGCCAAGTTCTCCTTGTTGAAGATTTGCCAATTTACTGCCGGCTTGCTGGTCATCGTTATGATTGTTACTAAGCAAATATTTAAAATTCTCCGGAATCGGAGCTACACCTAGTGGTTATGTTTTGGCGATTTGTGCGGCGAAATAAAAAGCTCTTTTGAAGTAGGACCGCTTGGCTTTGATTGCCGTAGGTGTGCTTGGCTGGTTTGCTACAGACAATGCATGTCGATTGTAATCATGTGTAGCTCCAGCTTCAGCCCCAATCGCCGCCGGCATTTTTGTATTTATCGACTAGCCGATCTTTTCGAGCTTCACCAATATCAACAGGTTGGGCGAAAGATTTCTGAGTAGACATAGTATATGAAGCACTTGGTTGAGTGTTGTTAGTTTAATAGATACTTTGTACAAATCAGGACTCACTAATTGTTGTTCGTTGAAACTCTTATCTAGGCTTATCCGATGGATGATGATTGGGCACAAGCTTATATTGATTTCCAGAAATCGGAGATGGCATTTTTTTTCACTCAAAGCTTCACTATCGGTTTTTGGCTTGTAGTCACAATTGCTTTTGTATTCCTCGATCGTGTCGGTTACATAGCTTAGTGATTTTCAGCACTTAGCAATGTTATCTTAAGTAGAATTTCTAGACAGTCCTTTTTGTGCGAAACTGTTTCATACTTAGTCTGCAAGAGATAGAAGAAACAATTAATTGCATATTACAATAATTATAATAAATATTTATTACTTCCATGAACTTTGTCAAAAATAATTTTTTTTTATAATACAATGTTCCCTATTGCATTAATTTTACAAGTGACTGACGCAATTCCTCTGTCCGTGTTGTTAGTGGGTACCAATGGAGACAAACAATCTTTCATAACAAGAAATGTTCTTAGAGGATTCGTCAATTCCTTGCAAGAGCCTACATCCGTAAAAAAAGAACATTATGGTTCAAGGGCCTAGTGACTTACAACTCTCAACCATTCCTGTGTGCTGTGAGTGTCTTTAGAAATGAAAGGGACCTAAAGGTTATTGCCGAATCCGAACGGCTAATGTGAGCGGCATTTCCCTATGGCAAGGGATACTCTTGGAGGTTTTGTCAGTTCCTCGCAAGAGGCAATAGCCGTTTTTTTTTTTATTTAGGTGGACGATGCAGGGAATTGAACCTACCTCCGTCATGACGGTCCTACAAACTAACCATCATCGGCTGCTACAATACCCTGGCACTGGTACTTAAATACATATAACACAAGTGACCGTATTTTTTAAGGTTTTGGGTATAAGTACCAAGTATCAAGTACTTATGTACCACTTTTAATTTTTAATTGAAATTTTACTGTTCTATTAATGATTGCAAAATCTTTAAACGGAACAAAAAAAAATAAGAAGTATCTTCTCGGATAGTCAGAACAAGTTTTAATTTTATGACTTAGTTAATGAATAGTATTAGTATTCACCTTTTTATCAATAAATAACATTCAAAGAGAAATCATATAAACTAATATCGCCCAGTGGTCGACCTTGACCGAACCTACAATACCCAACCAATAATAAGCACAGCACTCCAAATTGCCAGAAACTTTTTTTCGGTATATGTATCAAAAATTATTTTTATCAAATGCGTTTATCCTTGCGTTTAAACAAAAAAATAAATACACCTTCGTATAAAAATTTTAATCTTGAAGATCTGACTGAATTTGTATGAATTTACATCAATCGCTGTGAATTTTCACCTAAGTATTAAAACCTATCGGACAACCGACAATACCCAACCAAATTTATTTTTTTTGTTACATACATACATACATACATATGTACATAGGTAGACGACAATTTTACTTTCAATTTCGCAAACAATTTGTTTGAAAGTATTGAAAGAAAAAAAAACAATTTTTAAAAAAAATTTTTTTAAATATGCACAGTGCTCGACAGTACAAAAACAAAAATGACCCACAGTGTGTAAATGCGTGTCTCAAGTATATTGTGCACATCTCCGCAATTGTGCCTTTCTAACCATATAAAATTTATCGATATCGGTCAAATACTTTTTGAGAAAATGGTACCACAAAATTTATTTAAGCCTATTTATATATAGATTGTACTTGTACCTACCTTTAATTCCTCAAGATCCTTATCGTTTAAACTGCGCACTTGTTGCAGATGAGATTGCAGTGATTTCACCTTTGCATCCAAACTGTTAACAGCTTCCAAATGTAATTTTTTTATCTTCCACCAAATCACCATGTTTCTTCTGAAGTAGCTTGTACCTCTGATTAAGATTATTATAATGCAAGGTGCACGCCATCTTTGCATTTGCATTTTGTTCCGTCCGTTCCTTGGCCCGTTGCTCAATGCTTTTACTTGTCTCAAGGTGTGTTCCTTCGCGTTCGGCTTTTAAGACTCCGTTCCAGACGTAATTTATGTTCAATTATAGCTAAGATGATTTGAAATTTCTAAATTTTAACCTTGCATACGAGTGTTTAAAGCCACGGCATTTGTACTTATACAGCTTGTGGATGCGATGTCTGACCAGGAATCTGCATCTGTCCAGATTGTTGAGGCCTTTGTTGACCGGTTTTGTTGTTACAAGGTGTTGTTTGCCTTTACCTTTTCTTCACGCCTATTATTTATTATTCTTTTTTGCTCTTTTGAAAAAGTTTTTTTTTACAAAAAAAAAAAAAACAAAACTCTTTTGTCAAATAGAGCTTCGACAAAAACAAAACAAATTTGGGACAGAACTGCGTTTACATGTACTAGTTTCAGCTCTTGTATGACAGTTTGAGCTACGTTACGTTACGAAACGTATGTATGTTAGTAAAATGTAATTGTTTATAGAAATGTCAAAATTTTTACATTTAGTTAATTATTGACTAAACTATGATGCTCCAAATTCTGAAAAAGGTTGCCCAAATTTGACAAACCTGTTCCCGATCTATTGACACCAAAAAAGCCTATTTTTGTTTCCATGCCTGCTAAGTCTACGCCAAAACTTAAATTGTTAATAACTAATTAACCAGGTGGGACCAAATTCTAAAAGTGGTTGCCCAAATAGGACCAAATTAGGACCAAATTCTGGGTACCGAAAAAAATGAAATTCGTGATTATCACCTGCTAAGTATACGGCGGTCACCGATTTCATCTGATTCACTGAGTCTCAAAGATGGTTCAAGGTTCGTATCTTCGTGTGAAAGGTACAAGAGATTGTTAAGGAGATTTAAAGAAAACGTCAAAAAAAAAATCACCAGCAACTAGTATGTCCCCTTTCACACGAAGATACTAGTTGCTGGTGATTTTTTTGACGTTTTCTTTAAATCTCCTTAAGGCCGTGTGTGAATTGGCTTAAAATCGCGTTAAATTTTATCCGAAGATTAATTTTTGACACTAGTGAGGTGAATCTGTACGTAGAAATGTCAAAATTTAATCTCGGATAAAATTTAATCGAAATTTTAAACGAATTCGCACACGGCCTAACAATCTCTTGTACCTTTCACACGCAAGCAACAAAAACCTGGAGATTTTCTTTATTTTCCTTTTAAACTACCTTGGTTGAACGCACACAAACGTAGTGTGAAGAGAAACGTCAAAAAAATCTCCTGAATTTGTTGACCGGGGAGATTTCATTTCCCCCTCTTTCTTCCTGCCCTTCTCGCCTATAAACTAATTGTTGCCGGCAACTCAGTTGCCCTGTGTGAAAGGGGACTATCTTCGTGTGAAAGGAGACTATCTTTGGCAAAATGAACTGATTTTTGTTGGAAAATCAGTTGCTTTGTGTGCACACCATTAATTTTATATTTCTTTGTCCCCTTTCACACAGGGCAACTGAGTTGCCGGCAACAAATAGTTCATCGGCGAGAAGGGCAGGAAGAAAGAGGGGGAAATGAAATCTCCCCGGTCAACAAATTCAGGAAACTTTTTTGACGTTTCTCTTCACACTACGTTTGTGTGCGTTCTTTGAACATACTCACATCACACGTCAAAAAAATGTCAAGACAAAGTTGTGTTCAGAAAAGCAGCTCCGTTTCTTCATCTTCATCTTCCTTCGGTTTTGCTATTCGCTCGCACAGCTTTGAAATTGCGGAAAACCAAACAATTTCAAAATTAAACTATTTTATAATTATTGCAATATAAAATGAATTACAATCAAAAAAAAATATCTCGACAAAGCTCTACATCAGCTGGTGCATCTGGATCTGTACACAGCGACAATTCCCAACAGCAGCAACTCCACAACGACGATCTGATTTCTGAAATTTCAGATATTATGAGAAGCTTCGGAGACTGCGATCAGCCCAGGGAAGAAAGTGTTAAGCTTGTTGAACAAATACTTCAGCAACAATTACGTGGAATATTCCATGAAGCAACAATAATTTCTATGCGCCGTAAGAATGCTGCTTGCCCGTCGCAAGCTGACTTTGAATTCTTGATGCGAAATCATCCAGTGAAGATTGCACGAATGCGAAAGCACTTAAAAGATATGAGGATATTGAAAAAATTCCTCAGCATTCGCACTCGCCGGCCATTGGATTCATTGGAGGAATTCGAGAGCCAAGAATCGGAGGACGAACTCAGCATAGATATCCCCGAGAAATTTGATGAGGAACGAACCCGTCGCTTGTTTCGGGCTGATCGTATATCGCAGATTCTTACCGGACAACAATATCATGAGTTCAATGAGGCCCGTAAAACTTCTTTCTATTGTCGCCATGGAGAAAAGATCAAAAATAAGTTTCACAAATTCTTAGATCTTCCGAAAAACTTGACCATCTCAAACACTTGCATGAATATTTTAGCTTATTTTTCACACGAAACAATCGCTGTTATCGTTGACTATGCAATCTTAACACGTTTAAATTCGAGCAATAGAGTGACCGAGCCATATAGTAGGGTTACATCGACAGGAGCTTCATCAGCAATGCTTCATATTTGCCCAGAGGTTAGTCAGGGACGTGGACAAGAAGCTGTTAAACCTATAACCGTGCAGGAGATAAACGAGGGCATACGAAGACATCGACAGATGACTTCAAAGAAGATTGGCTTCTACAGAAGTACAATTGATTGCGATTTTAAGCGATCTTTTCTAGCTATTTAAGGGCAGATTAGTTAAGTTCATATAGTTTAAGCTTTCAAGATAATAAAAGGAGTATTTTAACATTTATGTAAGTATTTACTATTTTTCTACTCAAAATTAAAAAAAAAGAAAATAATTAGGTTGCACAACAGCTCGTGAAGAACTAGGCCCTAGTGACTTATGTCGAAGTCCCAAATTCAAAATTCGGCATTAATTTTTTGTTTAATCGTTATTTTAAAAACGAAAATGATTATCAAAAATGGACATATTTCAAGCCGCACAAATTATTTTTAATAAAAAAAAATCAAAAATAGAGTTCCGGCCTTAAGAAAAGGTATATGACTTTCAGCCCTATTGCTATCCGTCGGAGGGAAATAATTGCTCCAATTTTGTATGTAAAATTCGATAAAAACTGGATTTAAACAATTAGATTCTTTTAAGAATTTCAAAACTAAATATCAGTTAAGATTTGCACTCTAAAGACTACATATTAAAAAAAAAATTATTCAATGCAAATTAAATGAAACTTTCACGTGAATCGAAAGTTTCGATCGGATCGAATAGCAGAATAGGGCTGTTTTGTTCCAAATAATGTGGTTCGATTTTAAAAGGTTTTTTCTATTTCAAGTAATTTTTTTGGAAAATTGCCCGGTTAAATGGGTGAATGTAGACCATTCCCCTCCTCTATGATTTTTTTTTCTTCTCTTGATCCAACTTATACGCTATAGTATTTGTATGCATCTTGTGTCAAGCACCATATTTTTGTTTGTATAATGCATATTGTACTACTTGTTTTGAATTTATTATTACTAAATTTTGGATAGCTTTATTTTAGAAACTATTCGGTCTACTAAGATAATTGTGGACCAAAATTATCGAAAAATTTTAGTTACTTTAAAATCGTAGAATGAAGTCCTCCTAGGTAAAAATCGCCAATAACTGAAAATTACGCGCTAAGAAGGGTACGACAGCATCTAACTGACGAGCCAAACAGTCGTGCCTGGACAAAACGCATTGGACTATATAATGCACAAAAAACTTTTAATTAAATTTCATTCAATAAAGTCCACAAAAACAAAAATTATTGTTTTTTTCTCCTTATTCCTAGGAAATAACTACACCTTTCATGTTTTTATTTCAGAAGCAATGAGAAGTTATTAAGCAATTATTGAAAGTACTTAACACTGGAGTACACGCGCCCTATTTTTTTACACCGATGCCGGGTAGCCTACTACTACTACTACTACTATTTCTAGCTTATAAACATTTAAATGAAACAAATATTTAAATATTATATTCATTTATTGTCTTAAATATTTAATAATATTAATTAATAACGGCCATATTATTCACTCAATACATCCAGATTAAAACTTAAATCTGGATGTAAATCATACAAATTCAATGTAAATTCATCGGGATTTAAGTTTACATCTGGATGTATCGAGTGAATAATATGGCGGTAAATATTATTTTAGAACTTCAAATTTAGTAAAAAATACTTTTTCAATACAAAATAATAACCAAAATGGCTTTTCAGAGATCAATGTTTCATATTTTGTTTATTAAATTATATAATTAAAAAAAAATCATTTTTCAAAGCATCAAGACACACTACAGCCTGATGATCGGGACAAATCCACTTATTGCAAGTCTTGCATTAAATCTTCGACTTGGTGGCGGTACGTTTGTTTGACAAAATTGTACCATTTGGTAATTAAGTTCTTAGTATCCTACCAATCAATTCTGCGCGAGGAACGTTATCCGATTCCGAGAAATCGTCTGAGTTATTACATCCAGATTCATGCATTTCGGCAATAAAAAACTTGAAAAAGAATGAAAATAGATCACCTTAATTTGGTACACAATTACTCGCGCGGACTACTATGGTAGAAAGTTGACTTTGGCATTTAACTATAAAACTATGCGTTCGCGAAGAAATCAAGAGAGATACTTACCTGTTGACAAATTTTGTTGAGAAGGCTTATTTAGAATGACATCGCTCTTACATGAAAAACCGTTAAGGTCTGAGCAAAACTGTTACTGTGGTCTACTATAGTAGGCCATGCGTGTACTGTAGTGTTAAGGAATTAAAAGTATTTGAAGAGTATTTAAGTACAATAATTAAGTAATAAATTAATCAGTAAAAAATTTCTTTTGTGGAATTATAATAACTATTACAAGTACCTGTACTTGGACATTTTAAGTACAATTACCATGGAATTGTAGTTGTACTTAAAATCTTAAAATACAAGGTAATTGTACTTAAGCTTTAATTACACTGGTCTGTTTCCAACAAATTTCTGTTGAATGGCCACATTTTCTCCACTTCTGATCTTTCAGTTATCTTTAAAGCGCACATTCAACTTTTCTTATTTTATCGCTACATCTATAAACAATGTTCCAATGAAATAGCTAGTTTCATTCCTCACCTGAAACAATCTTGAGAATGCCTGTCAGTTTAACCTTTAGCCCAATTTTCGGACGTGTTAGAGGTAGTCATGAAAACCAGTGCCATGAAAACCACACCAACAGCAGCCCTGGAAACATTCCTTTCACTAGCCCCATTAGATCTCTTTACGAAGGAAATGGCGGCCAAAAGTTCTCTACGACTAAAACAGTGCAATAATTGGAAAGGGGGCCACTTCGGGCACAGTACGATTTCAAACTTTATTGACAAAGACATTCAAACAGACTACACAATGCCGAGCATTGACTTCAAACCAGTAGCCCTAACAGAGATCCCCACAAGGGACCTCTGGACGGAAAACGAGGTCATAAACGAAGATCATCATTCACGGATGGCTCAAAGACGGATAAGGGGGTAGGGTCGGGTATCTTTTCAGACAATCCACCCCTAAGTATATCAATAAAGCTTCCTTACTTCTGCAGTGTTTTTCAAGCGGAAGTCCTTGCAGTTTATGAAGCCGCAAGGAGTCTTGCCACATTTGAATTAGCAAACAGAAATATCGACTTCTTTATTGACAGTCAGGCGGCGATTAAAGCTATATCCTCCATCGTCACAAAGTCTAAACTGGTAAATCGTTGTCGTAACGAGCTAAGATCGCTCGGCGCAACAAATACAGTCACCCTTCGATGGGTCCCAGGACATTGTGATGTATGTGGGAATGAAAGGGCAGATGAATTGGCCAAGAACGGGTCATCTCTTGACCCCAGCCAAACATATTCCTCTGTACTTATGCCACTAGAACAAGAGAAAAGCAGAATTCACAATAGTTTCCTACAAGCCACAAATGACAGATGGTCAGCAATTAATACCTGTCGGATCTCGAGGAATCTATGGCCGGAAATCTCTAAGAAAAAAACAGACTACCTTCTCAAGCTAAGCAGACCTCAACTGTCACTCTTGGTGGGAATCCTAACGGGTCACAACTCAATGGGAACCCACATGAGCAGAATGGGTATCACCACATCTGATTTATGCAGAGGGTGTCAGGATGAAGAAGCGGAAGAGGGCTCCTATCACTTTCTATGTGAATGCCCCAGCCTAGCCAGAGCCAGAAAGACAGCCCTCGGGGAATACTTTTTTGACGAATTGGGTGATATCTCATGTTTGCCACTAAAAAACATTTTGAAATTCGTTCAGAACTCAAAATGGTTTAGGGAGGCTCCCATACGTACACCTAGCCCCTAATCTCCACTAACTCCTCCCCTTACCCGTCCTTAAACCTACCTTACATATGTCCTGGGGAGCACAATGGATCCACTGAGATCCGAGTGAGATAATGCGGCTTGTCGTATTATCACCCCTCCAAACCTAACCTAGAGGTAGTCATAACCCCATGAGTGCGCGTGAATTATGAAAAAAAAACTGCTTTCAACTACTTAAATACATTATGATATATTTGTAATTTATTAAAATTAAAATAATATAAAAAACTAAACAATATTTACAAAAATAAAAAAATATTAGTTTATGTTTGAAATTTAAATTAATTAATAGTTTTAGAACTTTTACCACATTCCGCTACAGCGTCCTTATGTATTTGAGTTTCTTCATGCTGTTTCATATGATGCTGTAGTCGAAACTCTTTGTCACAATATTCACAGCGATAAAGCTTCTTGTTTTCATGAATAAGCATATGTTTCCGTAGTGATCCTGTGTAGGCAAAAGCTTTGGTGCAAACATTACAAACAAATGGTTTATGACCGTTATGAACTCTGTAAAATAGATATGATTCAATTAATCTACACATTAAATATAATTAAACAAAAAACTATCAAAAGTCCAAATCTGGGATTTAGAATAACCTAAAAACCCAAACTCCTAAAAGCATGAAATCTGAACAAATTTTAAAAAGAACTAGCTAGATCCTTTTCCGAAATCAGTTAATTTTTATTGAGTTAATGCACAATCTTAATTTTAATTTTAAAAACTATTTTTGATGTTTATCTAACGACATTAAAAACAAAACGTTTTAATATTTTTTTTTCAAATTTAACATAGAATAACAGCAATATTATTTTCCATGTTTAGGAAATTGTGATCTCCGAGAATTATCTCCGTCAAAAACTGGACGAGGAAATACATTTTTTTTCTCAGAGATTTGACCGCAAAACTGGAAATTATGCTGAGGAATCCTGTTCATATATGTGTCGCTCAATTTAATAGGGAATTTTATCCGTGCAATTGTATTTCGATATATAATAAGCTTTTTGCAAAATGATACATAAAAAAAAAAAAGCCAAAGATAAATAACCTTTACAGAAATTAAAATTAAAATTAAAGCAAAACTAAATTGTATACACGTCAAAAAGTACAGTGGAACTATTGCATGAGTTTTTTAATTGTAAATAAAAAAAACTTCCCAAAAGAGAAAAGAGCATTCCTCTGATGAGTGTATGAAAAAAACACGCAAATTGTTATTATAATAGCGAAGTTACTCCAAAATTTTTGTTTAAATTTAATTTATGAATGTAGTTTTGTTGTTAGTAAATAAAAAAAACTTCTTATTCCCATGCAAGAAATAATATATTTTTATTATTAGCAAACGTTTTCGATAAGTAATCTCGAAAACGTTGGCTAATTATAAAAAAATATTTTTTTTTTGCATGAGAATAAGAAGTTTTAAACAAAAATTTTGGAGTTACTTCGCTATTATAATTACAATTTGCGTGTTTTACTCATGCACTCACCAGAGGAAAGCTCTTTTCTCTTTTTTTTTACTAAGATCAACTTCATAAAACGGTGTGTTGGACTAAGATTTTCTTTGAATTTAAACTGCAGAGTATAATCTTCTTCAAATCTTCTGTTTGTGATATATGCTTTTAGTGCAGCAATGCTTAAAAATTCTGTATTTTTAATTTGTGTTTTGCGTTTTGCATTTCTTATGATATCGACCCATTGATCTCGGCTATAAATTTGAACAACGCCGACTCGCGCTTTCCAACCAACCAACGAACAAAAGAAAAATCGATGAGGCTTGGCTATGCCGTCAGCCCGATTGACATCATGTAAACAATATAAATGGTGTTTTTTCAGTTTTTATAATAATAAATCGCATAAAAATACTTATAGACAAAATCATATATAACTATAAAAAACTTCGTTTACTATTTTGCTTCTGTATGAAATTGCTTTTTTATAAAAATTGTAGAGCCGGTTTAGGTCACCTTCACAGTTGAGAATCTTCAGAACCTCTTCATTAGTTATCAAGTCGGCTCCAAGAAAAACTCTTCTTATTTCTTTGAGAATTGGACATACTCCAATAAAATGAACAACATCTTCTCTTGCCCGCAAGTTACAAAGACTGCAATATAATGGTAGGTCTTCTCTATGTGGGATGTAGTTAGGATTAACTAGCTCACCTCTCAATTTAAAAATTGTCGAAATTAGATTTACATCGGTATCGTTCCGAAAATAATTTCGTTTACATAAATTGTGCTGCATTTGGCTATATATTGCTCTGTGAAACGGAAGAGGCTTCATTTATGCTGTCTGCTCTAAATTTTTTGTCAATCTTCGAGATAAGTTTGAAGAGGCATTCGTTTGAATTGCTTTGTCCCAAGTTAAGTTCGTAGTCCAGGGCACAATATTCAGCAAGCTCGGTTAATTTTGCATACCAGACTTTTTTTTTTCTACAGCCTGATCCTGCAGAGCTATAATTCTTGGTAGTTTATAATCCGGCATTTCGAAGACCTTTAATAAATATTCCACATGAAGCTTAAGAGTTTTGAAATACAATGGCGATAATCCAGATTCGATGGTAATCAAATCATGTAATTAGGAGTACTTCGCGGAAGCTTAAAGCATCTTTTCACATAATATTTTAATAACTTTTCAACGGTAAAGTATCTTTCATATTCCCAAGTCTCAGCAGCGTACAACATATGGACTGGCGCTCTCAATTATACCAAACTCTCCATTATTAGAAAGATAAGAATACCCTGATATAAGTTCCTAGTTCCTAATTCAGTTTTAAGCGTCCTCTACAAGCTTCAAGAAAGAAAGCGCAGTTTTAATGTTTTGATTTTGTCCAGTTCAAGTCTATGGTTAGAACAAATTTGTCACAATAAAAGTGAATCAACTCCGTCCGGATTTACTTCACTATTAAACGGATATATGACTTACTTCACTTTTATTGTGAACAGTTTCGCAGTAAAATCCCCATAAAAACAAAAAACATTAACTATCGAAAATATAGTGCGTATTTGGAGTTGATTCCGTTTTTTATTGAAAGAGATTAAAAAATGTGATACCATTAAGCAAAAAAATCCATTTAATAAAAATGGGGTTACACCACTATTATAATGAGCGACACATATGTAACTGAGGTTTCTGAGAGTAAGGGACGTTTTTTTTCGCCAGTTTATATTTCAGAGCGCTCAATAATTTTCCTCAGTCAATTTGAAAGAGCAGGAGCATTATATAAACAAGATTTTTTCTTTGATTTTCTGCAACAGAAAACCATTGAGCAACGAATCACAAAAAATAAAAAAAAATGTTGTTTCAGTTTTTACCACTTTTTTTTTACCATGAGGCAAGGCGCGCACCACAATGGCAACCTAGTGACATGGTAGTGACGTGGTGTCTAAGTTGTAGGTGTAATTGGTAAAACCTATGTAATTCAATGAAGACGCGCTCATCAAAGTGGAGTGGCGGTGGCGTGATATTTTGCAGGTGGTGTGGTGCCAGTCGAACATGTTTAATTTTCAAGTGGCAAGTGAGTGGTGACGAAGTGGATTTTTGTACTACATTACGTATGTATGCCTGTGATTATTGACTTATACACCGAGAGCTAGTGAACGTATTTTGCCACCGCAGTGCGCGTTAAACCACTTTCATATCACTTCGCCGCCAATCCATTGCCAATCCACTTGTTCACCACTCCACTGCCACTCGCTACTCCTTTACCACTCCACTTTGTCAACACGAGTGAGCGCGCCATGCCTTAGGTGTGCGGTATGCTACCGCTAAAACATTTCTAATGTTAAAAATAGTTTGGATTCCTGGTCACTCCGGTATCAGTGGCAATGAAGAAGCTGATAGTGAAGCCAGGTCAGCATGTAACCTTTGCGATGCTATCATCTTCACTTTTCTTACATCAACCCTTTCTCTTCAAAAAAAAAAATGACCTTAACTACTTATACCATTACCGAACATAACCTCTCGCACCTAATGTCAGACTTCAATTTCAATAACATTAATACTGTATTTAATATTATATCAGTTCTCAATCTATAAATCTGTATCTAGTTCTAAATGTATATTATGCCCTCAATTTTTAAATTATTAATAAGTTATATTATATTTTTAAATTCGGGAAAAAATCCTTTCGACAATTTTATATATTTTTTTTATTCAAGATAACATCATTTACTAAACATTCACTTACTTCTCATGTGCTTTCCTTGCACTTGGCGTATAGAAACAACGATGACAGAAATTACACTTATAAGGTTTGAGGGCACCATGAGTTAGGACGTGCCTGCGTAATCCTTCAGAAACTGCAAAGCGTTTGTCGCATATCCTGAAAGCAAAACATATATACATATATAAAACAATAGAATTAATTATTACGTTGTTGCAACATACTCGCATGCAAATATTTTTTCTGGATTGTGACGCCGCATATGCTCCGTCAGCCTATGTTTCTGACTGTACGTATTCCCACAGATGTCGCAGATGAAATCTTTTTTAATAATTTTTTCCTCGGGTTCTTTTCGACGCAGTTTGAACGTGGGTACTGCGTTAGAATCGTCTTCTTGTTTCCATGATACAAGTTCATATTGACTTGATGCCTTTATTCTTTTGGCTATTTCTTCTCCATTGTAGGTTGGTTGGCGTTTATTGTCTGATTTAACATCTGAAGTACATGTGATTTCAGCATTTTCATCACTGGATTGCCTTCCGTCGTCTTGGCTTCCCTCATCGTTTTCGAAAGAAACATCTTTATCATTTTGATTATCATATTTTTCAGCTGAATCTGAAATACTTTTAACGTCCTCCTCAACGTTATAGTCGTCATCATCATCAGCGTCTTGTTCGTCATCGTCGTCATCATCTCCAGAATTATTACCGTCTTCATCGTCTTCTAAGTCTTCATCGATATGGATTTCTTCAAAATTTATTTCTGACTTGGATATGTTTTTTGCCGATGGAATTGCTGGGGGCTCATTTTTTCGGATAACTTTCAGCGTCAGTTCTTTGGACAGTTTGAATTTACGCCCATTATCTAGTTCAACTATTATATTGTCTTTATTCATTTTATTGCAGTAAACGTTCAAAATTTGATCAGATCGACGTGCTTTTTTACGCAGATTATATGCCATGTTTACTGAGATTTCACATTGCTTACAAATAAAGCGCGGTAATCCTTGGATTTCATCTTTTTCGGGCTTAAGTGAAAAGGGAAAATATACATAATTTATTGAACACTTTAATTGCTAAGCAATACAATGCTTTGGTGAGAATAGTTTAAGCAAAACAAAGTCGTTTACATTTTGTTCTTCCAATTTGTATTCTTTTATGAGAGATAATGTGAAAGATCCTTTCAGACTACTTCGAGTTCCGTTGGAACGCTTGATAAGGCTTAGCTCGTCAGAGGGCAAGGTTCTTGTAACTCAGATAAACTGAAGAATAACAAATTAAATCATACCAGAAGTGAAAATAGATAATCTTTTGCTTTCTGAAGAATCAAATTAGCACGGACGGATATTGTAAGACATTGGCAAGAGTAATTTGCAATCGTACTCATACTTTAGTGTTTTTCTTAGACAAAGCTTCCATCGATTTACATCACTTGACCATTGACATCTTTGACAATTGTCAAACAAATTCATTTAGAACATATTTCTCACGATCGATTTTTTATTTAATTTTAAATATTAATTTACATTGAAGGGCATTGTAATGCATATAAAAAAAGTTAACGAGAAAAGAAGTTATAATTAAAATTCTTCAACAAATTGGGAATTTAGATTTGAAGTTATTGAAATAAGGTAAGTATTAAAAAAATTAAATTTTCTGGGGTTTTTAAATGAATAAAATATCTGTGTTTATGTATAACATTGGAATATAAGTAAACTAATAACCTATTTAGACTAAGCACCACAAAAAGGAGTGTAATGAGCGGGCTGGTCTCCGCAAAATAGCTTTAACTATAGCCTAAGCAATGTGGTAGCACATTGGTCTTTGTGGCTTCGCAGCCTCCATGTATGCGTATGGTTAGTAATATAAAAATCCCGTTCAATGTTATGCACTTATGTCCTGCTTTAGATTCTTGTTTTTTTTTAAAATATAAAGCGTATAAATAAGTTATACCAAGAACTTGGAGTATGTTAAAATCGGGCAGGAGAATGCCCTCAATCAACATGGCTAGCGAGTGAAGCTTGGCATGAATGTTATTATAGATGGGTTAGACGTAAGATTAGATGTCAATGTGTATGTATTTATTCGTTGACGAAGAAATTGTACATATAAAAAAATTGTTTCATTGCTAAAACTATTGTTGTGGCCAAACAGCAGCTATAAAATATTGTTTTTGGTTTCAGAAAAAATGTATAAAAACTTACCACATTCACTCCAGCAACTAAATTCAATTTTACATTCGGTGCCAAATCTCCATCCCCAAGAGGCTTAAAAATGGATCTGCAAGTGGAACTTTTCCGTAAGCAAATCCGACAAGCCTCGGAGGTAATATCGTATTTCATTTTATGATATTTTTATTATATTTATTTATTTATTATATTTTGTTTTAGGAATTTGTTTACAGAATTTTTGACTTTTTGGATTTGACATTTATGCTAATTAAATGGATACGTTCAGCAAACAAAACATTTGAACTGCTCTGGAACCGACGTAGGCACGCGTCACAACACAATGGTTAAATCACAAATTAAAGAGAGAAACACATTAGAGCAGCAGTATGCAGCAGCAACCTCAACAGCAACAGCAGTCCTTATGTCCCCTTTCACACGAAGATACTAGTTGCTGGTGATTTTTTTGACGTTTTCTTTAAATCTCCTTAACATTCTCTTGTACCTTTCACACTGAAGCAACAAAAACCCGGAGATTTTCTTTATTTTCCTTTTGAACTACCTTGGTTGAACGCACACAAACGTAGTGTGAAGAGAAACGTCAAAAAAGTTTCCTGTGCCGAGATTTAGCTATTTCAGCGAGTGAGGTGAGATGACTCGCCTTACTCGCCGACTCATCTCACTTCATTCGCAAAAGTGATTTAGCTATTAAAGTGAAATGAGTAATTTCGAATCAAGTTTCGAACACATGAAATGTCATAAACAAAGGCTATCTTTTAATTCGTTGTCTTTGGTTTTGTTTGTTTGAGGTTTAATTTTTCAATTTTGTATTTTTATTTTAATTGAACTTTATCGAAAAACTTAGGAAAACAAAATTTAATTAATGTGTGACTTTATTGTAAAGTTAGTGTGCCCTACCCACTCCTAAACATTCTTCCAAAGTTTTGTAGTTAGTCCTCACGAAGTTGATGGGATCGTCCTTACGATGCTGAATTATATTTTTCACTTGTGTTAAAAAAATTTATACCTACAAATAAAATGTAAATAACAAATTAAAAATGTTCATCAAATATCATTTTTACATAAATGTATGTTTGTATAAAAAAAAAACAAATCTTTTATGTGCTGCATACTCAATTTTACCTACATACATTGTTGTTTTGCTAGTTCGTTTCATATACGTGAATAGGTATGTTGAAATTCCTTTGAAAAAAAACACATACTTATGCAAAATTGGAAATTTACCAACACATACACCAAGTCACCGCTGAAACATCCGGCGAGTAAACTGACGTTTCATTTCACTCACCTACTCACTCACTTTTACTAGCTAAATCGATTTTCAGTGAAAAGTGAGTCATCTCACTCACTCGCCATTAGCTAAATCTCGGCACTGAATTTGTTGACCGGGGAGATTTCATTTCCCCCTCTTTCTTCCTGCCCTTCTCGCCTATGAACTAATTGTTGCCGGCAACTCAGTTGCCCTGTGTGAAAGGGGACTATTAATTTAGAGCCAAGGTATGAGTCAATAATTGTTCTATACAGATTAAGGATAGGAACAGCAACGTCAACAGCGCCGTTGAGCCAAACTAAACTTTGCCGTTATGGGATCACAAAGAAGATGGCAATGTCGGTTACCTATCCAAGACTATCTGGACAGGTTTGTGTTGTTATAATCCCACGGCCATACTATTTACTTGTTTAAAGGCTCTCCCAAACCAACGCGATTAATCGCTGCGACAATAGAAAACAATAACAACAACGTGTTGTTTTGTTTGACAATCACGTGTTGTTATTGTTGTTTTCTTTTGTCGCAGCGATTAATCGCGTTGGTTTGGGAGAGCCTTAATTCATAAACTTAATAAAAAATAAATAAATTTGATGGCAAAACAGCTCATGAAGAACTATGGCCTAGTGACTTACAACTCTCAACTATTCCTGTGTGCGTGTCTGCAGGAATGGAGGGGACCTACAGTTTATTGCCGAATCCGAACGGCTAACGATACTCTTGGAGGATTTGTCAATTCCTTGCAAGAGGCAGTAGCCGTTTTTTCTTTTAAATAAATAGGTGGCGAGGCTGGGGATCGAACCTTAGACCTCCGGCATGACAGTGCATCGCACTAACCATCACGCTACGGCTACTACGTTTATAAACTTAAATCCAGATGTAAATTAATTTGATTTAATTTTTGCATTCAAATTAATTTACATCTGGATTTATAAACTTAAATTTACATCTGGATTTATAAACTTAAATCCAGATGTAAATTAATTTGAATGCAAAAATTAAATCCAAGTCCATATTATTCACCCGTTAAATCTGCAGTTAAATCCAGATTCAATAAATCCTATTGAATTTAAACTGCTTTCCGGATGACAGTTTAAGAACTTATATATCCAGATTAAAACTCAATTTATCAAAATTTTCAAGTGTTTGATTTTTGGGCACCAACAAAAGTAATACCTACATAGGTACAAGGATATAAAAATATATAAATTATAGTTAAAGCCTAGTACGCAGATCACGCTAAAATTTATCTTCCATACGAATTTCTTCCAAAGATAAATTTTAGCAAAGATTTTTAGCAAGGCGGTACGCAGTTCACGCGATAAATTTAAAAAATCTCCACTTGATTTAGCAAGCGAAATAATGCTCAACGCATTCTTTCACAGATAAATTTTGACATTTGTGCTTTTAGCAAACGATTGTAGAGATAAAATTTAGTTTAGCTTGAACTGCGTACCTGGCAACCTGGCTTGAGTTGTAATGGTCCGATTTTCAAGGTTAAGGTCTCAAAATCAAGAATAAATATTGAATTAGTTACTAATGTTATGTTAAACAATTTTCTTGTTGATTTGGACTTCTTTAGTAACTCTTTTTTTCGCGGGATGAGGCCATTTTAAGAAAATTTTACACCGATATGGTTAGCTTAAGAGACGCATTACTTGACCTCTACTGGTCAGTTTTACATGATTGAAGCCTTTAAATCAATGACAAATAATGGACTATAGGCTCATGTTATGCTATGCAGTTTTGTGTCAGATTTAGACATATTTATTTGATCCTATTTCGCGGCATGACGCAAATTCTCAGTTTCAAAGGACTGTATCTTTAAAATTTTTCCGAGTATATTTATAGTTTATATGCTAGAAAGAGGGTTTTTTGAAACCCTTTCGAATGAGATATCAATGATGGCAGTGGCACTTATATATCCGAAGAAATTGAGTCAAATTAATTTTTGAGTACTCCCTAATTTTGCTGCAATTTACCCCAAACGCGATGACTCATCACATGAAACTATGAGGCGATAGCTATAAAACAATTCCTCTATAATCTTTGCGCAATCTTTATCTATCGATTGGTATATTTAGGATGTCTGTAGTGCAAACAGTCACTTAGCAGTAGGGCGCGAGCGGTACATGTTTTCGTGACGGTCCTCATTTCGCTACATCACCCCAACCGTCCGAGAAAGACATGTAATCCATGTCAAAAAATCAATCTGAAATCGTAATCCATCCCGCACCAAAAAAATTAAATTTCATGTAGAAGTCTGAATTTACCATAAACACCTTGAATTTCGTCACTCGGCGACAATAATATCCGTGAGAGAAATACGATTACGACGTGCGCAATATCATACGTATTCTGCAGGGTGATTCGCATAAGGTGTGACAAAAAGCTAGAGACCCAACATACACGGGTCGAGACAAGAAAAATAAAATGCACGATTGGATTGCACGAACTTGCTCTTGTAGTAAAAGTTTATTCGAATATTAAAGATTGAATGTAATATACATAAGTACATATACATCATATGTACATATACATTTATGTAATAATTAATATAAAGTAGGTATTAACTCATTTAATAAATTGTATAATGAAAATTTGAATATGAAAAAAAAGCATGAAACACGTTCTTTGAATTGATAAATTAAGTATGTACATACTTAAAATATTTTAAGGCTCTCCCAAACCAACCCGAATCTGCGACGGCTGTAGAATATACCAAGATTCGCATCGCGGCAGTGTGGGGGAGTGGGCACCCTCATTAATCACCATGTAAATTAATTTAGAAAGGCGAAAGTATTGTCGTTGCTCCGAATGTATCGCGTTGGTTTGGGAGAGCCTTTAATCTCAGAATTAAGAATGCCATCTCAATTCTTGAAAAAATATAAATTTATGTAGACAAAATTTTAAAAAACGTTGGAGCGATTTTCTTAAAAATTAATTTCTTTTCACACTTAAGAGGACCTCCAGAGTAAAAATTTTGATGAAAATCGGTTGAGCGGTTAACGACAAAGTCGGTTCTATTGTATGTACCCTTACTAACGCTTTTTGGTTAATTTTTTTTTCACCAAAATGCAGACCATACCACCACTAGTACCAAAATTTTAAAAAAATCATTGGAGCCATTTTTGAGGTAAATAATCTTTTCAAAGCAGGTGTATGGCAAGTATCGTGATTTTTCAGCTAACAAAAAAATCTCGATTTCCCCTATAGGAAATTACTCGGGTCGAGGTGCGGTGTGGACAGACAGACGAAATTACGGAATTGCACTTTTTTCGTGTTCTCTATTATCGTAATGTCAAGTTTGAATGTTATCTCGAGTTCGATTTTTTGCACGAATCCAAAACTTGCCTTAGTACTTATGTACATATCGCAAGTAAAAATCGTATAAAAGGGTATCTATTCCCATATCCTCCCTCGTTTAGTCGGGAAGGGCAGATTTTTAAAAACTTTACTTAAAACCTTTTTGTAAAGCCACAAATATCTTCTTTTATTTTATTGTTTCAAACTTCAAAGTTTAAAATTAACGTTATTAAAGAAACGAGAACGAAAATCATAAAAACCGTTATAAGTCGAAAAGGAAGCGAAAAAGAAAAACAAAAATACGTCTTAAGTTTTTCGACTTAAAATGACCGTGACCATGAGCCCATGGTTTTTGTCTGCATTGCCGACCGCGGGACACCCCGTATATTCAGGAAAAAGATTTCAATTAATATGAACATACTGAAAGCTCAACAGTATAAACTTACATTTATATATTTTCTGGTTGACCAGACACGGTTCTTTATTTGGTTTAAATGTTATAAGGACTTATTTGGTAAACGTACATTTCCCAAACATATATTTTACATAGTATGTTATTGCTAAATGTCGGAAGATAGATCTGTTTCAAATGTAAATTTTAAACTAGATACAAAAACTCAATTTCGTTACAAAGTTAAAAGTTCGCAAATGCTATCAACAGTTACAGTGTCGTCGAATACATTCCTTTTTTTTATGTCTAATAAAATGCATTGTCTTCTCTTATTTAAAAGGACTGCCTTTTCATTGAGGTTTTTTTCGGAATTTTGCAATAGTTTTTTAATGCGCTTTCTTAAACATATATCTACTTCATGAACAAAACTTACTTTTGTCGTAAGGTCGTTTTTCAGTTGTGTACTCTTTACTGGGTTAAGAAAAGAAGTTTTCAAAAATGCCCAAAATTGTTCGAACTCTACACAATTGTATATGATTAAAGTATTGGTCTCCCATTGATTTTTGTCCGAGGGACTTTCCAAACGGTTATTCATTTTTTCTATTACATGAGAAGGCAATACATTATGACTCCGAGAGGCATTCCGAGCTAGGGCACATTCAAGATCAACTGGAAAGTAAATTTGACCAAAAGACAGTTGGTTAGCTTTGCAAACTTTGTAAATTTCATATCGCATTCCAGTGTAGTAATTATTGTCATCCATTAATATGACGGAAAAGTTTGAAGAATTTGAGCTGGAATCTTGCTTGTGCTGGCAAGTATTCGATTTCATTTCGTCTATTAGTTGCTCTATTTTCTGAGTTACTTTTTTCCGCTCATTTTTAAAAGTATCTTCATTACTCTCCGGAACAAAACGGAAGATTTCATCGTAGCAAATGTGTATAAAGTTATACTCTGACGGAATTTTAACTATGTTTTTGCAAAATGTTGTTTTTCCAGCACCTGGAAGCCCGATTAAAGCTATTACACAAATATTAACCATGTCAATGGGACTAAAGAGCTATATAACTTAAAACATTAATCTTAATGTAATGAACAAAATAAAATGCTTTACTAGACAGTGGTGTTTGTAACGCTTCCTATCGTATTCTGAGAAGTTAGATTTTCGATTGTAATCGATGGTGCAGCAGAAGCAGCCGTCGCTTCAGCTTGCTTGGTCGCAGCTTCAAGCTCTTGATTTCGACGGTAGTTGATATCGGTTTGTACCTCAACATAAACTTTCATCATTGATTGATTAAAGCGGGCAAATTTTGTCACACATTTGTCAACACATTCCGACTGAAATGATTATTTATATTAAAATTTATAAATAAATTTCTTTATTTATTATAAAGAATTAATATCACCTCGTTGATGCCAAGATTTCTGTTAAAAAAGTTGTCCACACAACTTGTAAAACACAACTCAGTAACTTTGTTGTATAAGAGAAGGAAATCTTTGAACTAAAATTGATATTAATTTATTTGTCATTTCGATTTAATTAAAGTATGCAATATTACATTTCTGATTTGTGAGTCCATCGAAAAAGAATTTTTAATTTAATATTCAAAAAGTGGTTTTTGAGAAGGAATTCTTTTTCTTGATCGGCAGACACAAGTTGATAAAAAAAAAATGACGTTTTTATTTACGTTCCACAAGTTGGAGTGGAATATATCTGATTTTTTTAGAATGGTCGAATTCAGGGTAACTTTTGTTATGTGTGTTCCATCGGGCCTTCCAAAGTCCCCTTTCACACGAAGATACTAGTTGCTGGTGATTTTTTGACGTTTTCTTCAAATCTCCTGAACAATCTCTTGTACCTTTCACACGCAAGCAACAAAAACCCGGAGATTTTCTTTATTTTCCTTTTAAACTACCTTGGTTGAACGCACACAAACGTAGTGTGAAGAGAAACGTCAAAAATATCTCCTGAATTTGTTGACCGGGGAGATTTCATTTCCCCCTCTTTCTTCCTGCCCTTCTCGCCTATGAACTAATTGTTGCCGGCAACTCAGTTGTCCTGTGTTAAAGGGGACAAAGTACTTTTATAGTCCCCTTTCACACGAAGATACTAGTTGTTGGTGATTTTTTTGACGTTTTCTTTAAATCTCCTTAAAGATACAAAGTCGGAGGAGACTTGCTGTATTTTCCTTTTAAACTACCTTGGTTGAACGCACACAAACGTAGTGTGAAGAGAAACGTCAAAAAAATCTCCTGAATTTCTTGACCGGAGAGATTTCATTTCTCCCTCTTTCTTCCTGCCCTTCTTGCCTATGAACTAATTGTTGCCGGGAACTCAGTTGCCATTCTCACACGCCGACTCCACAGGACACAGGTGCCCAAGATCCAAACCACAATCCAATCAACAATCAGCTTGTTTTTTCGCACTGGGCACTTTATGTCATGTCGTTAGTTATGTCGATAAATTCCACTAATAAGTCAGAGCAAGAGAATCACATGAAATTTCCTTTCAGTACTATTGCTACCTCTCTCACGCACATGGAACGTCAAATCTCATGGCCAAGCTTTGAACAGAGCTCATGTCTTGTTCAAAAAGTAGTTTTCGTCAACATGTTTATCACATGGACAATGTCCAGGACATGGATTTTTGTGCCTCCATTGGATTTTTTGTAGACATGTTCATAATCCTGACATCGTTCATGGCCTGTGGAGTCGGAATGTCACCAATTAAGTCCCCTTTCACACAGGGCAACTGAGTTGCCGGCAACAATTAGTTCATAGGCGAGAAGGGCAGGAAGAAAGAGGGGGAAATGAAATCTCCCCGGTCAACAAATTCAGGAGATTTTTTTGACGTTTCTCTTCACACTACGTTTGTGTGCGTTCAACCAAGGTAGTTTAAAAGGAAAATAAAGAAAATCTCCGGGTTTTTGTTGCTGCGTGTGAACGGTACAAGAGATTGTTAAGGAGATTTAAAGAAAACGTCAAAAAAATCACCAGCAACTAGTATCTTCGTGTGAAGGGGGACAAACTGATTGTTGTTGCAAATTCAGTTGCTTCGTGTGAAATGGGATTATGCACAGGCACACTTCTTGACTGCATTGCGTATAACACTCCTGACCTATTGCATTTATCAAGTCAAGATTGGCCACGTTCATAACAACGTTTTTGACAGATCTAAAAATTCAGTTCTGAAAAACGTAACACTGAACGCACAAAAAAGTCTGAAATTATTTATTCTGTTTTTATTATTTTTTGCACTTTAAAATCAAAATCCGAAAAGCGATACAAGACCCAGACGATCAGACCACACACCAAAAAAAAAACTGGATCAAAAACTGTTTTTTTGTTGCTTTTAGCTGTCATCTGAATTTTCAGATAGAATTTTTCATCTGAAAATTCAGAAAAAAACGTAAGAAACGTAACTAAATGTCAATCGACGTCAACTGAATTTTTATGACTGCTGGCCAATCAGAAGCTCTAAAAATGACAGTTCAGAACTGTCAAATGTGCTGATGAACGCGGCCATTCAAGTTTCAAGAACGCACGTTGTTTACAAATGTCAGAATAATTTCGTTTTCTTCTGTGTAAAATTTTAAATGCAATAAATCTTTAAAAAATAGTGAAACTAATTTTAAATAATGGGTCTCACTAAGCAATACTTGGCTTATAAACTCGACAATACCTTTAACATCATTGCCAGTGGTCGACCAAATATAAATTTCTTGGTTTACGGCAACATCGAAGGCAGATATGTTGTAGTTGGCGGAGCTGAAAATGTCCTCGTTTGGGATTTAAGGTTTATCTTTTTATCTTTTATTTTTTGTTTCAGGAATAAACTTTTCTACTCATTACAGATTAGGCGAAAAAGTCATGTCCCTACAACGCGACAAACAAGAAGTAACTGCTATCCGGGCTAGTCCCGATCGTGTTCATATTTCTGTGGGTTACTCTGATGGAGTGGTAGAAATATTCGACATTGCTTCTAGATCATTGGTGTGTTCCTTATCACTTCATAAGACGGCGGTCAGTATACTACGTTACGACGCAATGGGAATTCGTTTGGTAACAGGTGGTTTGGATACCGAATTAGTTGTGTGCGACATTGTCTCTCAAACCGGAAAGCAACGATTGATAGGACACAATGGCCCCATAACTGATGCACACTTCTTGGAAAGGTTTGGAGTTGATGATATTGTGGTGTCTTGTTCCAAAGACACACACATCAAGTTCTGGAATCTTGAAACACAATCCTGTTTTAAGACTATCGTCGACAATCGAACTGAAATCTGGGCTCTGGCATTTGTCAAAGACCTCATGATAGCAGGAACTGGAGAAAGTGCAATGAACATCTATAGATTGAAGACTCTAGATACAATAGCTGAAAATCTGCAGTCGGCTGTTGAAGGACTCAGCTTGGATGATGAAGACACCATAAGCCCAATAACTGTGACAAACTGTGGTGCCATACAAAAATCCGGACGTGGAAGAACAGTGAACCTAGTCGCTGATCCAACTGAACGAGTCATCAGCTGCCATGGAACCGATGATATCATTGAGAATTTCTATGTTTGTTCCAAGGATGAAGCCAGTCGTCGTTTGGCTAAGAGATTAAAGAAGTCTGCTAAAACTGTAACTGAGGGAGCTGATTCCTCGAAAGAATTGAGTCTATCCGACGAAATCAAGCGCTTATCCAACATCAAAGTGAAGAATAAGATTAAGTCTATAGATATTTTGATGGGAGTCAACAATGAACTAAGAATCATTACAAATCTATCTAACAATAGCTTGAAAATGTACTCTCTGAATGTCTTGGAAAAACAGGTCGAAGCGAAACTTCTACGCTCTATCACACAAAGCGGTCACCAGTCAGAGGTGAGAACAGTTTGTTTCAGTTCCGATAACCTAGCTATCGCGTCGGGGGGTGGAGAATCAATGAAAGTCTGGAATAGGGAATCCGCACAATGTTTGAGAACAGTTCCGGTGGGGTATGTTCTCAGTTCTTGCTTTGTACCTGGTGATCGTTATGTTCTCCTCGGCCTAAAATCAGGTGTTCTATTAATTGTCGATGTCGGCACTGGCGAAGTGGTGGAAGAAATTCCAGCTCATGAAAATGAACTCTGGTCAATTTGCTTGCTGCCAGATATGAAGGGTTGTGTGACAGGCAGCAGTGATACTACTGTAAAGAGTTGGACTTTTGAACTAATTGATAATACGAATACCGATGACGGTGTGGCCAGACCAAAAGTGTTATCACTATTGCACGTGAATACCCTCAAACTGGAAGAGACGGTCCTGTGCCTCAAGGTTAGTCCTAATATGAAGTTCTTAGCTGTCGGCTTGTTGGATTCTACAGTGAAAATATTCTTCTTGGATACCTTCAAGTTCTATTTATCCCTCTATGGCCACAAACTACCAGTCCTTTGCATGGATATCTCTTACGATTCGGCTATCATTGTCACTGGTTCAGCTGACCGAAACGTCAAGATTTGGGGCTTGGACTTTGGTGATTGCCATCGTTCATTGTTTGCGCATGATGATTCCGTAATGGCAGTTCAATTTGTCCCTAAAACGCATTTATTCTTTACTTGCGGCAAAGATGGCAAGATTAAACAATGGGATGGAGATTCCTTTGAAAAAATCATCACTCTTCCAGGACATGTTGGCGAGGCGTACAATCTAGCTGTTAGTCCAAATGGGCGTTATTTAGTAAGTTGTGGCTCTGATCGCACACTTCGACTATACGAACGGACTGAGGAGCCTATTGTTTTACAGGACGTCCAGGAAGAGGAGCGGGAGGAAATGGAAAATCGAACTTTAGCAACGGGCGAGGATAACTCTGTTCCTATGTTGCCTGGGCTTAAGCTTCCATCTCGTAAGACCGTAGGTGCAGAAAAAGGGGCTGAGAGTATTCTTGAGTGCTTGGAGATCCTTAAAGAGTTCGAAGCTGACGATGCTCCCGAATTACATCCTCTTATGATAGCCTACGATGCAAAGACATCAGATGATTTTCTTCTGGCTATTTTACAAAGAATAAGAGCCTTTGACATGGAAGAAGCTCTGGTACTCCTGCCATTCTCGAGTGTTTGTGACATTCTTGAACGAGTTCCAAAGTTAGCCGTTAATCGTAAAGATCAAACCGAAATCATATGCAAAGTAGTGCTGTTTCTCTTTAGAATCCATCAAAAGCCAATCACAAGCAATCAAACTCTTCTACCTATAATTGGAACGATCATACGATGCTTGCAACAGTTAACGGTTGAATGTCGTGATATGGTGGGAATGAATTACTATGGATTGCAGTTACTGCAACATGATATTGAAGAGCGGGAGGGTGTGGAGTTATTCCGAGATGCTACAAAATCGAAGAAACAGCGGGACAAGAGAAGAAAATATATGGCGAAGAGGACTCATATTCAAATGGCTTAAGAAATATGTTAAAGATTTTTTATTTAACTTTTAATGAAATAAAAATATTTTTTATTTTGAATGTATGTTTTATGGATAAATCTTTTATCCTACGCGAAATTAACTACAAACGGCGGCTTTGGGGTATTGCATTCTCGGTGGTGCTTTGTTGGTATAACAGCAAGCTGCAAAAGAGAAAATTTTCTATAGGTTTTTTTTTTTGTTAAGATTAAAAATAAAAATTCATAATTCGATTAAACTTTTCTTTCGGTTTTTCTATAGTTAAGTAAAAACTCCATTTTCATTTTTAAAGTAAACAAAAATAAATTCCATCATAACATACGAATTTAAAAAGAAAATCATTTAGCCAGTTCACGTTTCTGAGATCTCAGCTCACTGAAGCTCCGTGAGCTCCATTGAGCAGAAGGAGAAACCTGAAAAAAATTTCTCCGCTAGAACTCAAAACCAATTTCCATCTCCTTTTTAGTTGGCGTGGTCAGGAAAATGAAATCTCGGAGATTTCTCCACGTCAAAAAGTGAGCAAGCGAATCCAAATTTTTTTTCCTCAGAGTTTTGACAGCAAAACTGAGAAATTTTGCTGAGGAATCCTGTTCATGTAACTGAGATATTCGGCCCTATCGAGGTAACCGTCGGAGCGGAATTCTTTCCGATTTCCTACGAATCGAATACATTTTGCTCGTCGGAGAACTACTTTGAAGCAAATTGTCTCCGATTCGTAGGAAATCGGAGAGAATTCCGCTCCGACGGTTACCTCGATAGGGACGATTGCTAAGGGCTCTGAGATCTCATTTTCCTGAACAGCTTTTTGACAGCAAAAGTGAGGAATCTCACTGAGGAATCACGTTCAGATTTCTGAGATTGTTGAGGTCTCTGAGATCTTGAGAAACCTGAAGTGGCTAATTATTTCGTTGTTTAAAAAAAAAAACTGATAAAACATTAACTGTTGTAGTTATTTTCAAATACACTTATAAAAATTATTTTAACTTACGGCAATTACCTTTTCGTATAAATTTCCCGGGTGCTCCATAACTTAATTTTTGAATTGTGCATCTCTCAATCGGTGCCGTCGGGCGTACACAAGACGATTGCCTAGCCCATGGCAGTGACTCCTTCTGAGGTATTGGCACAGGCATATAGCTTAGCTTGTATGTTGTGCATTTTGCCATTGGGGCATCTATTTTACACAACCCAGGTCTGGGTAGAATGGGACCCATTTTAACACAGCCTGCTTGTGGTAAATATGACAATTTGTTAATTGTACATTTTTCCATGGGGCAACTGGGGGTGCACATAGATGTCGGTGGTACAATGAGTCCACGTCGACAGTTTGATTTCGGAACGAAGTCATGCTTTTGAGTTGTAATATCTTGAATAGGAGCATTTGACTTGCATACATTTCCCCTCGGCCGAATGGGTTTAGTACGTTCTTGGCAATTTTGTGGTTGATACGATAGCTGAAAACAAAATTCAATGTTTAAATAAATAAAAATTTTTAATATTTTTACAAGACTTACTTTATAAACCGTGCACTTTTCCATTCCTCCGGAAGGAAACTGTATTCCAGGCCTAGGCATAATTGGATGCGGTTTAGTGCCACCTGACTTCAAATAACTGAGTTTGTAAATTGTGTTTTTATCGGGCATTTCTGAACCAAATAATTGTACAGCTTGTTCCGGAGCTAGGGCATGAACTCTCTTGGGATTACAATTTGGAATGAAGCTTAGTTTGTATGTTGTACAAAGTGGACCACTCTGAGGTGGTTCCACACGAACTCTTCTGGCCCAAGGCATGTCTTCTTTTGCAGGTAAAGGAACCGGCAAGTAGCTCAATTTCTGAACAGTACAATGCTCACTGGGAGCATCAGGTCGAATATAGTTTCCGGTTTGGATTATAGGCTTAGGTGGTGGATTGCTACAGATGTCATAGGGCATATATGAAAGTTTGTTGATAGTACATTTTTCCAACGGCGCACAAAACTTAAAAATACCATCGGCAACTTTTATAGGCTGCCTCTTGCTATAGCATTTCGGGACATAGTCGTGTTTTTGGCTTGTCATATCATAAAATTGTCCATCAAATCGTTGTGTGTTTGATTTTGGTTTAATAGGTTGGGCACGTACAGCTTTACAATGGGGTTGAAATGATAGTTTTTGAATAGTATTTCCATCCATTCGACCTTGAAATGGTTTGATACTATCTTCGACGTGAATTGGAAGAGCTCGTTTGTATCCTTCGTTTCCAACATAGGAACACTTATAAATAGTATTTGTGTCGATTGGTTGAGTTGGCCGAACATAGCTTTCTTCAGGCCTGCACATCGGTTGTCGTGGTGGCTGTTCATAACAACAATCCATATCGCATGAACAGTTAAATGAATTTGAGGCAACTTGGCATGGTTCATAAGTTGTTGGTATTTCACATTGCATTGGAGAGCAATTTTGTGGGGCAAAATCTTGCGGACAGTATGCAGCATTTACTGATAGATCTTGAAAAATATCGCCATTTGCTTCGCCTACCACATTTTCCTCAGGAACTTCGTACATAATTTGTTGTTCACACATAACGGTTTGATTTATTAACGGCGAATGTTTTTTTTTTTTGCAAAGAAATGATACTCAATTTGGTTAAAAGCAAAAAAGTGAAAAGAAAAAGAAAAACAAAAGAAAAGTTCCCCGGAAATTTATTTGCCTGAATGAAAAAAATTAATTTTCTATTCGTATTTTCAAATGATTAAAATTCCAAGCATACCGGACTTTTTATTTAAAGTAAAACAAACAATTAATTCTTAATTCTTGAAAAATCGTTAATTTTTAGCGATCACTTTACACAGAACAAAGAAAAGTTGATAATCAAAATTGATAATCAAAACAATGGCAATCAACTATCACCTTTCGCGATTCCACCCCAGATTCCTTGCAACTAAAAAATAGAATCGATTTGAAATTGTTGGAAGGAATTCGACATAAAAGTAAGGTGTAGCACTTTACGTGTCGCACATTCCGTGTAACACGCACACGTTACGATAGACGATTTTCATTGTTATGTTAAAAGCAGATCCTGAATTTGTCTTCCAAGGAAAGTTAATATTTTTTTTTTCGTTCAGAGCACTCGGAGCTTAGACTTTGTGCTTCTTTTTGCGTAGGACCCACGCAAATCTGAATGAGTTGGTGTGTATCGATCTGAAACTCCTGAGTTTTTTTTTTTTTGTTCAAAATATGTCATAGTATGAACATTATTTGATGGACGGTTTATCTGTTGGGCCTAAAATCACCCTGATGGGGTGGTTTTGTCGACGAGTGCGTTCACAAAAAGTTTAGAGCGATCACACAGAACAAGTAACAAGATTTTGTATGCAATGTTAAAACCAACGCCAAACATTCGGAACGACGACGAAACTTTCGCTTGTCTAAATTTATTTACATGATAGTGCTCACACTGACGTAATGTGAATCCTGGAAAATAGCTTGGATATAGCTTTCTAAAATGCTATGGCACATCGTTATAATGTGCTTTCGTTGGTTTTTTCCACTTTCAAGTAGATTTTCCAGAAATTACCTTCCCCTGACTCAAAAGGGGGAAAAGAATTTTTCTCCCATACAATTTTTTTCTCAGAATGATGCCAGGAATCATCCCCCAAAACATTCTGCACAGATAAGGCTACACTCTGCATAAGTAAAATCATTAATGTATATTTCTTTTGAACAAACAAGTTGTGGTTTATCAGAAACTGTATGTATTTAATTAATTTGCTTATATATTCGCTGGTTTTATGCAAATTTTTTGAATATTTTTTACTAAATATGCTTACAATTTTCATAGTACATACATATTATATGTATGCATTACAGTAAAAACGTATACTCACAAAAAAAAAATTATAGTTATCATTTGTTTAAAAACAATAAATGAGCTTAAGAATGTAATTAACCTAACTAAATTAAATAATTGAATTGAAGTGAAAAACAAAGCAAATAAAAATATAACAAAAAGTGAATACAAAACAAAACATTTAAAACTTTATTTTGAGAAAAATGAAAAGTGAATGATTGTATTTTTGTTTTACTTATTTATGGCACTTGATAATGTAGAATGTTTTTTTAGTAAAAAAAAAAAAAAAAACTTACACACATCCACATACATTGATGATGTTTTGCAGTACATTTATATGAACTTGCTCTTTATTAAATTCTTATTCTTATTTTAATTATTCCTAAATTTATTTTTCTAGTTTTAAAATCAAAATTAACAAAATAGAAAAACAATGAATTTTTCTAAGTACAGAGCAAATGATATAATTATTATATTAGTGGCGCATAAAAAAAGTTTTATATCAACCTCGAATTTCAATCCTGTAACATTTTTCATACAAAAAATTGTTTATCACACAACACGGTGATTTGAAACTGAGATTAAGCTTTTTTGCATACCACCAAGTATTTAAATTAATATGCAGGCTCAACAAAAAAAATAAAGAAAACAAAAAAATATATCGCAGTAACAAAAATATTTTCTTACAGGAAAAAAAATATTTAACATAAATAATGAGCGAATACTTTTCGCATTCAAAAACAAAATGAAGGGGTATGTATAGCATGCAGTTTTTGCATGCAATTTTGTATACGAGTGTAAACAATAATAAATATGATTAATGTAAAGCAGTTTTGGAACAAAATTGTTTAAACAAAAAAAAAACTACGATACAAAATAAAAACTAAACAGCGCCCATACATTAATAAACCAAAAAAAAAATTAAAAAAGTTCATTATTTTTAAAACCGACAACTAAAAGATTCTATATTTTTTTGTTGGATTTTTAAGCTTCAAGCTCAATTTTTCTTTCGGTTTCTTCTATATAATTATATATGTATGTATATGTTGGGTATTAATATTAATTTTATAATAAGTTGCGTTTTTTTTTTTATGGATTCACGAATTTTTAGGTTGATATAACCCTAGGGGCGGGTCATAACGAGCTGGTTGTATCTTTGGTTAGATGGGTTTCGATGTCGACGCGGCATATAGGACAATGCTTGTTGGTAACCAGCCATTGATCAACACATTCAGTGTGGAATAGATGCATGCAGGGAAGTCGTCTGAAAGTAAAAATTTTAAATAAAAATTTAAAAACATTTTTTATGTGAAACATCTTTAGCCGTAGGAGAATTCGTTTGAAAACAGCACGTCGCCCGTGGCGTTAGTTAGAATAGAAAAGTAAAAAAAAAAAAATAACACAACCATCAAGTTAGCGCACAGTGGAAAATAAAGGTCTGTTTTTCGGATCAAAAATCGATAACTTTGTTGTTATTGAAGATAGAGTTGAAATTTTGCAAAAACAAAGAGTAATATATAACGCTTCTAATAAAATGGTCTCTATAAGAATAATAATAATAAAACAAAATTGTAAAATAAACAAAAATGTATCAAAACTTCAATACAAAAAAAAAAATAAATTTGATGGCACAACAGCTCAAGAAGAACTAGGGCCTAGTGACTTACAACTCTCAACCATTCCTGTGTGCGTGTCTGCAGGAATGGAGGGGACCTACAGTTTATTGCCGAATCCGAACGGCTAACGAGCGGCACTTTTCTGTGACAGCAGATACTCTTGGAGGATTTGTCAATTCCTCGCAAGAGGCAGTAGCCGTTTTTTCTTTTAAATAAACTGTAATTTATTTCATTTTCAACTTTAAATATCACTTCAAAATTGTAAGAAAATAATGGGTCTTGTGAATAAAAAAAACTAAAGCTAATACTTGGATTTTTATGTTAAAGCTAGGTTTTGCGTGAATTAAACTAAGCTTAAGCTAGCTTGTGAAAGATATATTTAGTTAACGCAAACATCTATGGGGTGTCACCACTTGGGTCAGCACAGTACTAGCGATTTGATCGCATAATTTTACACTAGATGCAATATCTTGGTATTATATTGTCTTTGGTAATAGCTATTTTAAAATAGCTTACGCTAGATTCCATTAGCTTTAGCTTGTTTTTCCAGCTTAACCTTCAATTCGTGTGATTAAAAATAGCCATATTATATTATAGTAAAAGCTACAAAAACTTCAAGATTCTTTCATTCCTGTCTAGAATCTTTTGACTAGTTAGTAAGTTAGGCACGTTTCCAACAAGATAATTGAATCAGAAAAGGAAAAATTGACGGTAAAATAGACGTTTCCTAGAGATTTCAGAGCTATTGATTACACACATATTTTGATCTCCACGCATCTTAGATTTGCTGTTGATCGAAAAAGTTCCCAAGTTAAAATGCGTTCAAATTTTTACATAGGGTTAGTGCATTATATGCACTTAAACCTATTTGGAATCTCCACGGTGAATTTTTTGTACTACTTAAATACTCAAGTTTCATTTTTAGTGCATTCAAAATGCATTAACAAAATACAGAATTGTAAACGGGTCAAAGGGCGATTTTCCATTTCCAGGCTTTTACCACTATTTTGCCGATAACTTCTGAAACCGCACGTTTCCGCAGCTAATTCTTATAAATATTTTTTTTTTATAAAAACCTAAGCTGAAAATAAAAAAAGTAAATTTTAAGCGTGGCTGACTTCTAAAAGATTCGGTGAACTTGAAGAATATTTGTTTTTTTTTTCTAATTTTATAGTGACTACTCGTCATTTGAATCGAATAATAAAAAAAAGAAAATGTTCCTTAAATCTTCACAAAATGATCTTTTTAGAAATTAATAATACCTTGTATCTATTCCTACAAAGAAAATTACCGTTTAATGTTAAGAACCGATGGGTTTGAATTGAACATCCAAAAAAATAATAAATTTAAGGGCTTCAAAAATGTTTTCTTTGCATGCATTATGTTAAATTTCTTCAGTATAGTTAAGATTGACTATTAAGCTTTTAAATAAAATTAAAATGTACTGTCAGTAACGACTTTAGTAAAAAGCAGCGTTGCCAATTTAGGCTTTTTCATGCCTTTCAGGCATTATTTAACTACTTGAGTCTCAAAATCTCTGATCCCGAATTAAAGAGAGGTTTACACCTACATGAAACACGCACTTGCACACACACTATTTATAAAACGTCATTTTGTGCTTTTGTGTGATTCTGTGATTTTCTTTTTCATTTGCATTCCGTTTTTGATCCTTTGCCTATCAAAAATATTTTTTGCTTTATTAAATTAAAATTATTTTTGACAAAATTAAATTTGACATCCCACACACACATTTGCAAAAAAAAAAAAACAAATCCAATCTGCATTTATTTTGCCAATAAAATTCGTGATCCGGGATCAAAATTACCCAGTGCCTACGTTCTGTAACTCTCAAATCGATAAAATTGGTCGAGAAACGATGAGAACTGTTTGAGAGTTACAGAACGTAGGCACATCTGATCGGACAGCGGACTTACACATATTTGAAGTAAACAAAAGTATAGAATTTCTGAAAATTGCATTCGTGCATTTGATTCGTTTATTTTCTCAATGGTTTATTTGATTCGTTCATTTTCTAAATGGTTCGTGAATTTGTATGAGGGATTTTTCTAAAAAGATTTTTTTGGAAATTTTAAGTTCGTGGTAGCAGGAAGTAAGTATTACAGTTGTAGGTATTTTAGTTTTGTAAATTTGCAATTAATTTCGATTACGAATCTACTATAATGGATTAAAAATCTACTACAAATATCTTTTGGCGCGAACGAACTCTTTTGAATAGAAATATTCCTATTCTCCTTTAGATGTTTCACGATGGCTCACTTCTTTTTTTTTTTTTTTAATTTTTATTAAATAAAAATCAGTTATTCATACGTTAATAAATAGCATACATCGTGTTTAGAATAATTCTAAATAAACTAAACTGTTATAAATTGGCATGTTTAGAGTTACTTCTTAAAATAAAGGTTAAATATCGAGCCACATTAAAATATTAGATAATTCAGTGATGCAAATGGTTGTGCAAGTGAAAGTAAAGCTTTCTTTCAATATTAATGAGGTTTTATTGTTAGCAATTTATTTAAGAAAAACGTTTGAATCGGTTGAATATCAGTTTGAGAATAAAAATTAGTTTAAAGAAAATTTTCTCTACGAAAACAAATAAAAGCAAAGCTTATTAATTAAAATATATATGAGAGTGTTTTCTTCTCCAGTTGATAACATCCCCTCTCAATCTAATAATTTTAGTTGTTTCCGTAGTAGTTGAAATCGTAAAGTTCCAAGCGACTTGGTAAAGATATCCGCAAGCTGTTCTTCTGTACTCACTTGTAGTATTTCTAGCAATCTACTTGAAACGTGATTTCTTATGAAATTATGCTTTACATCAATATGTTTCGATCTTTTGCATTCAGAATTTTTTGACATAAAAATGCACCCCTGGTTGTCTTCATAAATAGGGATACTATAAGTTGAATCAACTATTTTCATATCCGTCAGTTTTCCTCTTAACCATATGGCTTCCGATGCGGCAGCACTAAGTGCAATGTATTCTGCGTCGCTCGACGATGTTGCTTGTTTCTTACTTGACCATGATACGCAGTTGTCAAATATTTTAAAAACATATCCGCTAAGAGATTTTCGATCAACAATATCAGTCCGCATTCGAGTATCCAACAAATATCTTACTGTTCGTTTGTTGTTTAAATTGCAATCTTAGATGTCTTGTTCCTTTGAGGTATCTTAAAATTCGCTTCAATGCCTTCCAATGACTTTCAGTGGGATTTTGTTGAAAGCGCCCCATATATCCGATGTAGTAACAAATATCTGGTCTCACACATAACATCAAATACATAAGACTTCCAAGTAGTTCTCGGTATGGTTGATTTGTAATTTGTTTGTCTTCAGGAATCTGATGTGCCTTCTCCATTGGTGTTCTAGCTGAGTTGCAGTCTTTCAAGTATTTTAACAATGTTTGCTTCTTGAGATAAAAACATTGTTCCAATAAGATTGTCATATTCGATTTTTATTCAAAGAAAGTATTTCAGTTCACCGCAATCTGACATCTCAAATTGTTCAGATAACTTCTTCCTCTTCTTGATTTTCATAATTTCAGGTAGTAATTTTCCAGCTATAAGTATATCATCTACATACAGGACAATGTAGATAATGTCTGGCAATGTAAAGGCAATGTAAACAGCATGGTCTTCTTGAGTGGACTCATAGAAATTTCCTTATGAATATAAAAATATTAATATTTGCCTTTGGTTTGTGAAATAAATACAAAATAAAATATAACATTGTTTAGCCTTGGCCAATTCTAAGTCGGCAATTTATAGTATTTTAAGAGTAATATTGTTTGTGTATTAGATTCATGTAACTTGAAAAAAGTAAAATCTCAATAAATAGAGCTGTAACCAATGGATCATAGCTTTCTGGAAGTGTTAAAAATAGTTGCGATACTAAATCGCTTTCTGCTAGCGTAGCAACCGCTGATTTTAATTGCCTTACTAGACCATCAAATTCAAGAAAATGATCCTTCATCAGGGTCCCTTCCAAAAACTTCAATCGAGCTAGCTGCTTTCTTACAATTGTCTGACTAGATGCTGACTTCACCGCAAAAACGTCTTCCAGAGCCTTCCACATATCTTTGGCTGTATTTTTATCTTTATCATAGTCCAAATAGTCGTCTGCAATGCAGCTTACGATAATTGATTTGGCTTTCTTGTTTTTCTCATTGAATTTTGCTGTAGCAGCAACGTCTGTACCATCTGTAGCTGATCCAGTCACAGCTTCCAAAACATCAACCAAATCCAGAAACATTTTAACTCGAAAACTCCAGTTTTAAGCCTTGCCATTAAACTGCATAATGCCATGTGGAGTTTCTTTACGTTGGTCGCCCATAACCTATTGTTTTATTGTTAGCAATTTATTCAAGAAAAACGTTTGAATCGGTTGAATATCAGTTTTAGAATAAAAATCAGTTTAAAGAAAATTTTCTTTACGAAAACAAATAAAAGCAAAGCTTATTAATTAAAATATGTTAAGAGTGTTTTCTTCTCCAGTTAATAACAGGTTTAATATCAGATAAAAAAAAAACCAAGATGAATTTACTCAAACAAAAATTAACTTATGAATCTTGAAACTAAAAAAGCTTAATAAGTTTAATTTGTTAATCAGCACTTCAACTGGCCGGTAAAATATTCAAAACTTTAATTGCCATTTAGAACTATTCAGATATTGTGAAACGTAAATGAGTTTTTTAAATGCCGAATAAGTTCGGAAACTTTAATGTGAAACAAACCGTTAATGTAAACATTTGAGACAACATGTAAATTATAAATATTAGGCAGGTTTTGTATTTATTTCTATGAGTGAAATATGTAAATATGTAAATTTATTCGTGTACGTTTCAGTTTGTTGTCGATAGCCCTATCAGCATTCATTCTATTTTGTGAGTTGAAATGGTCGAATTTTGACCAACAGGCAATATTAGTATATATAATTACTGGAATTTAACGTACCTGACTTCATTATCAATTTCGAACAAGGATAAACATATAGCGCACTTTTCTGCATCCTCATCGGATTCACTTTCACGGCGAACACGTTTGTATTTGTGCGGTAGGGTATTACGCTCGATTATTTCCTATAATAAAATTATTTTAGTACAAAAATAAAAATTATTGTAAACAAAATAAAACTTACCAATGAAGCACCACGATTAGGTCTCATATTTGGACCAAAAACAATTCTAGATCCGATATCTTCGATTGATCTCAAACTTGCCAATGGTGCTCTCAAACCTATTTCCAAGCGTACAGGTGTCGGCAAAGTATAATGATGAATCATATGATGATGGACAGCGGGTACGTGCCTTTGTCTAGGTTGTGTTGTCGGTGGGGGTTCAAATGAACTTGACAAGCTGACCATCTGATATGCCTAGAAAATTAATTCAAAAATTACTGACCATTTACAATGAAATGGAAATTCTTTTTAAACTGACCGGATCCAAACTAGATACCGGTCCTGTTCGACTGTGTACACATGGACAAAGACTTTGAATCTGGCGCGATCGATAATTGGGCAAACTTCGATTTGAAGACAAGTCTATAGGTGTTGGAGTCAGATGTCGACGATGAATCTCCTGCATGGTTTGTTGACGGCACCAAAGATTTTGATGTACGAGGTAGGGTGGCGGCACTCCTACTTGATGATGTCGATGATGTGTTGATCCTGCACTAAATGTTGGATATCGACGCGATTGCACTCGTACCCCACTAACGTCACGCACAAAATATGGCGGATAATTGGAACTCTCCGTTGAATGTGCAGCTGGTGGGGAACAAATGTTCGCACGTCGTGGCGGTGGTGGTTGTTCAGGAGCTGTTTCTGATGTTGATTCAGCTGGCTGAGGAGCTGATGTTGCTGATACTGATGCATCAGGTGGAATATTACTGTTTTCATGTGCAGGAGCAGCAATATTTGGATGCGGTGCCGTTGTTGTTGATGAAGCTGCTCCTCGAAGGCATTGTGGTTCAGAATATCCACAATATTGTACCCGCGGGTACATATCAGGCGCGACTGGTTCTGAGTAGGCGTATGGAGGAACTTCTTCGTGAAAACGATCACGTTGACAAATACCCCGGTAGGTATTGATAGGCATTGGAAAGTCTGGTGGTGAAACAGTACGTAGTCTTGGAGTTCGCGGCTGATAGGGAGCAAGCCGAGGCGGACCGACTATATTTCCGAAAACATTTGGGCGAATGCGATTTACATTGTAGCGATATCCGTCGTAGGATCGACCACTACCAGTTGCACTTGTCGAGCTTGCAGCCGACGTTGAGGTAACTTCATTGTAACGACGTTGGTAGCGACAATCATAGTAAGAATAAGGAGGGTCTCCTGCTGAAGTGGCAGCAGCGGAAGCGGATGCTGCAGCTGCAGCCGCAAATGGGGTTGGGGCTATAGGTGTTGATGATGTGACTTCTGTTGGAGTTGGGGTCAATAATGAATTCTGTCTTATATGTGATGAGAGTCCAGATGTTGATGTATCTCTTTGAGGGGTCTAGAAAAAAATTAAAATTAATTATGCAATCAAAGGATACACGTATCGTACATTATATTCTATATTTTATTATTTTGTTGAATTTGTTTTGAGGAATCAATAAAATTCGGGAAATGAGCCCTATCGGTAATCTCGAGGGAAATAAATTTCCTGCGAACAAGGATCTAATGTGACAGACGAATTTTTGTTCGCGATAGAAAAAAATGTGTGTTTTGCATGTACATTAAAAAGTTACTTACAATTATTGATGGTTTGAACTCCTCACTCATTTCATCATCATTTGTTAAATCAATTGATACGATGGGTTCACGTGTAGAATGAACAAAAACCACATCATCATCATCGCCTGTTGAATCAGATAACCAATCCAATTGCAAATCAGGGGCAGTAAGAACATCATTTGAACGAGAAGATGACAAACACTCTTCTCCATTGCCTGATAGCTGCGTGATTCCCCCTACACTACCATCGATTACTTCTGCATTATTCTTTGTGATTTTACAGTGAGCGCCGCCTTTGTAACCGATAATATCGTAGGGTATATTTTCTGGTTTGTATTGTTTTCTTAAATTCACTACCACAACGTCATCTTCATCATCGTCATCGTCTGAGTCCGATAATCGAAGGCAATTGTTATAAATTTCAGACTTTCGTCCCGCAATATTGACATCATACTGTTGACTTTTTCTTTGTAGGCCACTCGGTCCTGGTAACGATGAAAGCTCATCATAAAAGTTTGCCGATGATGATGATGCTGCAGATTGATCAGTAACTGCAGCTGCTAAAGTAGTTGTGGCAACAGAGGTTTCATTGAGAATATCTCTCATATTTGCATCCTCCCCGTCATTCTTCGAATGCAGATTTTCTAAAGTTTTATTGAAAGTATTACTACTTAAATTACTAGTACTACAGGTATTTCCACTATCACAGCCCGTAGCGGAAACATGTTTTATTGACATGGAGCTGCTTGGGCCGTCCATGAGTTCTAAAGATGGAACAGCAGAGGGCGCAGGTAATGAATTTGGTTTTGTAGACGCATATACTATAGCAGCAGTAGCAGTACTGCTGCTTTCATTTTTTTTCAAAACTAGATTACCAACATTATTTAGGTTAATTATGCCTCCGTTAGTCAACGGAGGAGGTGATGCATTACTGCTGCCATTACTGCTGCAGCCACTGCTACTACTACTGCTACTAATATACATTCCATCAGGATTTATTTCAGTCTTTACTAGATTGCCAGTTTCTGCATGGGGTGGCATTGGGGCGGCTAATCCTGTTTGTTCTAGTTGTGGATTGTGTAAGAGATGAGGTGGTAGCGATGGGGTCGCTTGTGTTTGTGGTTGTGGCGGCTCATTTGATTGAGAGTGTTGATGGGGAAAGAGATGATTGTAATGTGACAGAACTGGCCGACGATGTGAATATGTGTTAACCATGCCACCTAAGCCTTCATAATCATAGGCGGAATATGTTGACCAGCAAGAATGCTGCTGTGGCAGTGATGGATTCGGATAATCCAAATGGTTTGCCATATCGTCCAGCATAAGATTTCTGGGCGCTTCACCAAGTCCTGTTGTGTCGCCAATGTTGGTGTTGCTATTATTTATGTTTCCGCTGAATGTTTGGAGCTCCGGTTGATGACTTCTCGAAGTTATTTGGTATGCTGAATCTCTGTAAGGGAATGTACATAAAATTATATTCAAAAAAAAAACAATATATTATAAAAATTATAATAACAATTTAATAATGTCAAAGTTTACCTAGATGGATCTCGAGGGCAATTACATGACTCTGGCTGGCATTTTCTGCACGATAACCACGGGTCTCGGCTCATCAAGTCCACTTGGTAACGTTCTTGAGCACCTCTTCTTGGCGGCAAACGCCGCTGTAAGTGCGGTGATATTAGTTGGTTATGATGCACTGGATACATTTGTGGCATATACGGCTCTGGATGCATTGTATTCTGAGAAAAAAGGGATATATAGTATTAATAAGACATTCTATTTAGAAGTATTATTTGTTCTCAATACTGACGTATTGTAGTCTCAGTGGCTGTCTTGGTGAATATTGGTTGTATGCAAATAAATCATAGTCTGTAAATTACAAAAAAAAAAATACATAAGCATAAGCATACATTTTATTATAAATAGATTAAATATTGACATTTAAAAAAAAAACATACTATCGTCACTTGGGCGTGGTTCATTGTCATAGCTGTTCGACAGACTTGAGGCAGAAAATGCTGCTTCAAAGATTTCACGGAATGGAAGGTCATGATGCTCTTCGTGTTCATTTTCCATTTTTTTTTTTAATTCTGTTCAAGTTTATTCAAGTTAAGAGCTTTTAAACGTTCTGGAATATAATCTTCTTTAAAATCTGAAAAAAAAACAAGCATAATTAGTGTATTAGTGTATTAGTATTAAATTGTCTGAAAAATTAAGACTAGAAGGAGTTTATTCGATTTTTTTTTACTTAAATGCTTTTTAGCAATCACTTATCGTCGGGCCGGAAGCAGAAATTCACAATTCAATAAGGGGTGTTCAAAGACAAATTTAGTTAGCCAATTATGAAAATTAAAAATCTAGGGTTTTGACAGTCAATTGATTTTCTTAAACGCGCACCAAACAAACATTTAAACCAAAATCACCCAAGAATTTTAATGATGTTTTTTTTATATAGTCCATAAAAAAAGAAAACGTTTAAAAATGTGCTTTAAACGAGAAGCAGACCAAAGGTTGTCCTAAGTTTATAGTGAATGGACTATGGACATCGACATGATTTCTCACAAACCTATTATCCCTTGGTGTAGCTGCAGCTAAAAGAATCGCTACAGCACAAGTTATCATCAAAATCGCTCACTCATATAAAAAAGAACGTCTACAAATGTGTAGTGTTGAACGATCTTATATAATTATGTCATCTAAAATGCAGCTTTTAGCGAGAAGTTAAAGTGAAGTCAATTTTTGCTGCAGCTACTTTTCTTGTTGCAGTTAGAGTTTCACATTTTAGCACTGTATACTATTTTCGTACCTATCAACTTTGACAGTGCCAAAGTATAAAGCAAGAATCTTTAGGAATAACTATGCACTACATTGTCAAAGGAAATTCTTGTAATTTTTGTAAAGTTCAGTTAAACAGGCGAATAAAGTTGTTACGGTGTTCTTTCTTTTGGAAACAAGAATACCTCTACCAAGAAGAGAATACCTCTACCTTGGATTGCCTAAGAAGACTGAGAAGAGAATATATGTCTCCAGAAAAGGAATAACTGCAAATTTTATTGCTATATTATATTATTGAATTTATGATTTAGTATTTCCTGGTGAATGCTGCTATTTAACAAAAAAAAAATTCAGTTTAGTAGGAATAGTAGAAGCTTTATCAGAAATTTGTCATATAAACCGCTAAAATCACCAAGTGTGTGTCACACTTAATAAAAAAAACATAAAGAACTAATAAAAGTATCCAAACAACCGCAATTCAATGTTTTTTTTTTTTACTTGCGATATATGTGGATACTATAGGGCAAGTTATGGATTCGTGCAAAAAATCGAACTCGAGATAACAATCAAACTTGACATTACGATGATAGTGAACACGAAAAAAGTGGGTCCCGCAATTCCGTTTGTCTGCCTGTCCACGGTCTACAGCCAAAACTAATGAAGCTATTTTCTTCAAGCTTGGAGCATAAGATTTTTGGGGGAAAATCGAGATTTTTTTGTAGCTCAAAAAATAACGGTACTTGCCATACAACCGTTTTGAAAACGGCTCTAACGATTTTTTTTTTTTAATTTTTGTGTGTACTAGTGGTGATTATGGTCTACGTTTTAGTGAAAAAAAAATACCAAAAAGCGTTATTAATGAAACCGATTTTTATAATTTCGACTTGCTCGTTAATGACTCAACCGATTTTGATCAAAATTTTTACTCTGAAGGCCAAGTGTGAATAATATCTGCGTACAAATATTTTCAAAAAAAATATTTTTTTGATTTTTAAGAAAGTTTTAAATTTTTTTTTGAAATTATGGTTTTAGTTGTTCTTAAGAACGGCATACCAATTTTTTTTTCCAAAAAATATCAAGTGTGACTGCGTACAAATATTTTCAAACAAAATTCTTTTCGATTTTTAAGAAAAAGTTCTCAATTTTTTTTTTGAAATTATGGTTTTAGTTGTTCTTAAAAATGGCATACCAATTTTTTTTTTCTAAAAAATTTCAAGAAATTTTATGTATACAAAATTATTTTTTAAGAAAACCACTCCAACGATTTTTAAAATTTTTCTGCATAAATTTATATTTTTTCAAGAATTTAGATGGCGTTCTTCATTTTAAGATTAAAACATTTTAAGAACATACCTGTTTTATCAATTTAAAAAACGTGTTTCATGATTTTTTCCATATTCAAATTTCAATTTTTCAATTTATTTAAATAGATAAACACATAATAAAATTAATTATACATATGTACTTATATTACACTCAATCTTGAATAAAATTCGAAGAAACTTTTACTACAAGAGCAAGTTCGTGCGACTCAGTCGCGTATTTTATTTTTTTGTGTAAGTAGAAATGGTTTTTGCTATGATTCATGACAATGATTTTGCAGATTAACACTCTTTTAAAAATAAACGGTCGTCATTAAACCAGTTCATATTAATTCGTACTTCAATTCAATGCCCCAGTGTCACTTTGTTAATAATAATAATAAATGACTATTAGTATGGACAAATAAAACAACAAGTTCATTGAATTTTTGAACAACAACAACAACTTAAAGGTGCTACCACCAATTGCTTACGATATAATTTTGGGTATTTTAATTCAATGAAATTGACGGAATAAAGAATGGTCAAGTCTAATAAACTGACATTCTAGTATAAATAATACAATACAATAAATAAAAACAACAAGTATTTAAAGTCAAAAACTTCAAAACACAATATGGAAGTTAGGAAAGTAAGGAAGAATTCAAAGAGGATACGGATACATTGGTTGTGAAATTCTGCATACCAAAATGGGTGGAAAAGTACACATTGAAAGGATTTTATTTATTCCAACTATTTTTGACCGTACCTTTCATAAAACGATTCTAAACAATTCTAGGCCTCAAACAGTAGAGCTGTTGCAAAATGTATAAAACTAAAAAAGCAGAAAAAAATAATCAAGTAATCAAACGTGCCTAAAAGATGGTATTATTTTATGTTAAATGATTTTTAAAATATTGCATTCATATATTTTTGTTTACTAATATTCTTTTGAACCTTTCATTGGTACCTCCCATGTAAGGCCTTGTTATAAAGTTATAATTTTTATTTTCAACTTTAATTTTACTTCGAGCGAGACAATGCGTGAATGGGCCCTACCAATAACCAAATTTAGTTACGACTTAAATATTTCAGTAAAATGGACCATCATGCAATCATCCATGGTATTACCTAAATAAGTATTTACATATACTATAAATAATGAACCATATATCGAATTGACTCAACAAAAATTGAGAATATAATGTCTGGTTATTATTTATGTTGTTAATTTCACATTCACTTAGTCCAGTCATATTAGACATTTGACTTCGAAAAATCGCCGGAAAGCTAAATTGTGGTATACAGCCTTCTGATGGTGTTCTTAAGAAATTGTAAAAAGTCCCCATCGATAGGAGCGCCGCTAACAATTTTAGGGGAGGTTAAAGGCCCCCCAAAATGGTTTTTCAGCAATATCTCCCTAACGGTACCTTATACAGAAGATATATTGATGACAAATTTGTAGCTTAGAAAATTTCCCACAAAAAAGATTATCACCCTTTTTTTTATAAAAGTAACGGCTTCCGAAATAATTCAATTGGTAGAGTTAAGGCTTTCAGTTTTCTATACAAATTGAGAATGCACATAAATATACAGGATGATTTGAATGTGGTGAAAAAAACCTAAATGGTATAGGTTGTCAAAAAAAAAAAAAAAAATTGTATGGAGAGGGGGGTCTATGTGTTAATACTATTTTGTTTTTCAAAATTTTACGTTATTAAGTACTATTTTTGTTTTTAATATTCAATTATCCCATTAATTTTCAATCAAACACCAAAAACACTAGATGCCTAAATGTCTTCTAGTTTTTGAGAAAATTTGGCTGTTTTTATGTCTAATATGACTGGACTACACTGCAAAATGTAACATTAATGAAAAAAACTAGTACTGAAGGAAGGGTAAAGTCAAAATTAAAAAAAAGGTTATTTTAAGAAAACATAACTTAGGCCTAGAACGCTGTTCTGCATAAATTAAATTTTTGTTTAAAGTTTGTCTTAATACTACCCGACCCGTCTGGAAATAAGGCAAGTTTTTGTAGTATAGGCAAGGCTAGAAAGTTTTCAATAGGAAAAATATAGACAAGGAGAACTTGTCAAATACATGTAGGGCCAATAATGTTAAAAACTTGTTTGGGAAGTTTTGCTATCCTATGAGAAATACCAGGTATAAAACAAAAACAAGACTTTTATAATCAAAATCACCATTACAATAATGGTATTCAAACAGCGAAGCTGTAGCAGACGTCATATTCCACACATAATTTCATTAATTGGCCTTTCAAAAAAAAAATATTAAATTCATTGATATCTCACACACACAACCTGTTTTATTCAATACTAGCAGGCCCGTGCTCAACTTGCTTCGCATGTTTAAATAACTTTATGGTTTTAAAATTCTTTTGTATTTGTTTTTGGTAATTTTTATGTTTAAATATCTGACAATTCAAACAATTTATCACTTTTCTCTTATATTTAAATTGTGCTTTGGTAAAATATTGTAGATTTTAAACACAAAAGTAGCCTATGTCCATCCTCGTGTTCCAAGCTCTCGCTCCACAGTACACATTAAAGGTAATATAAAATGAGAGTTTTCATTTTTGTTCGAATCTGCGCATCTATCAAAATCGATAGAATATGGTGAATCCAGTGTTCCTTTGCTTGTCAAACTTCGATATTTGTTGTTGTTTTTACTAATGTAGTGTGAAGTTTTTGGGGGCACTTGGACAACCATTTTTTAATTTCTGAAAGTATCAATTTTCACAACCTGCGCAATATTTTCGAAGAACAAACAGACAGAAAAACAAACCTGCACATTTATAATATTAATAGGATTAAGATCAACCCATCCCTTTTGAAAACTCTTTTTGTACATATTGCATCCAAATAAATTATAAATTTGGTGGCACAGCTCATAAAAGAACTAGGACCTAGTGCCTTACAACTCTCAACCATTCCTCTGTGCGTGTCTGCAGGAATGGAGGGGACCTACAGTTTATTGCCGAATCCGAACGACTAAGGTGAGAAGCAGTTTACTATGACAGCAGATACTCTTGGAGGATTTGTCACTTCCTCGCAAGAGGCATTGCAATCGGTGCAAAACAAAAAGAATCGCTTTTCCAACCCACTTTTTAAAGTGATTTGAAAAACCCAAATTATCCAAATTTCAAACACAGCAGAAAAGCACTAAACAGATAACATGACTCTAGTCGCTATGCTTGACTAGTGGGATATTTCCATATGATCGATCTTAGGATATATAATTTTGTTGGATCACTAGATATTTTGCATGAAAACTATGTAAGATGAACTGAATTTAAATGAAATTGGGTATTACAAGGGTCCTCTAGTTAACTGATGAGTCCAAGTGAGATCGCCGAGACGGAACACCAATTTTTGTGGACTAAAGGCTGTTGAAAGCTATTTTTAATCTAATTTAGAGAGTAGCTGATACCATACAGTTGACAACATCAGAATAAAATATATCGAGTTGGTGATCTTAATTATTTTTTATCCCACTTATTTGATAAAGGTTTCAGTTTAGGAAGCAATTGGTAAATTTAATTTCTTTGTTGTCGGATGTGGAATTTAAGGCCATGTAGTAAGATTCCCCAGCAGAGAGGATAAAAGACTCGGCTTAAGTAGAGGATCTATCAACCCAAAATGCGGGGGAAATAGCTCTTTATAGTCTTTAACTGATGCAAAATTGGTTAAAGTGCAAAAATATCAAAGTTGAGCTTACGAGATATATAGTTTGGACTACAGGAGCAAGTTTGTGTGATCCAGTAATGCATTTTATTACTCTTCTCATGATAAATAAATCCTTTTAACAAAGATTCATGAATAAATAATATTTCCCGCATGGAAAAATGGCAAGTTTTTGGCAAGTTTAGGCGAGGCCCTAGAAAAGTTTTCGGAAAGGAAAACATGGAGAAAAACATGACAGACCCCTATTAGTGCCTCTCTGAGAACATTTATTTAATAAAGTGCTGGTGAAATCATCTTACAAAAATTAATAAAAGCAGGATCCTGTTATGTATATGGTAATAAAAATCTTTGTGTTTAATTAACTGTGTAAATTTCAAATTAGGATTGGGAATCGGTGTGTCAAATAGTAAAATCGCAACTGCAGACAAAAGATAATTGATAAAGAAGTCAACTTAACACTGAATCGAAAAAGGAGTTATAAGACCCCGTCAGCCATCTTTACAATCCTTCAATCTGGTAACTCCGAATTTCCGAAACAAGATTTGTTAAAAACACAAAGTTCAACTCCTCTGGAACCGCCTTGGCTCATCGACGCCAACTCCTTTATAATGAACCTTGCACCTCATCGTAAAACCCGTACAAACGTTGAAATATATCGCCAACTCTTCCTAAGCATCTCATCTGAGCTCAAGTCTAAAAACTGGAAGTTCACATTTACGGACGGATCCAAAACCTCTGAGACTACGACATTTGCAATCATAAACGAAGACGGCAGCACGATACGTTTTGGATTACTTCCACAAACAGCATCCATCTTAACTGCAGAAGCCTTTGCCATTTTTGCCGCCATCCAAGAGGCCATAAAAAATGGTAAAAAGGAAGTTATCTGTACAGACAGCCTCTCGACCATTAAAGCTGTTACAAATACCAACAACAACAACAGCAATCTCATCAACAACATCCGCTCCTTATTAATTAATTCAAACCAGCACATAAAACTGATGTGGACCCCTGGCCACGTTGGCATCCGAGGCAATGAACTGGCGGATGAAGCTGCCAGCCTTGCAAGCAAATCACCAAGCTACCTTTACAACATCTATACCAAGAGTGACCTAGTTAAAAACCTCATAAGACAACTGATTAGCTCCCAAGAAAACGAATGGAGAATATACAATCACCACTATGTGCAAGTGAACCCAACAAAGTCAAATCCTATATACCCTACAAACATCCCAAAATCCAAAATAACAAACTTTATCCGACTCCGACTTGGCCATACCTCTGCCACCCACCTCCACCTCCTCAAAAAAGAACCCCCTCCCTTTTGTCCTACCTGCAACACTACATCTAACCTCCAACACCTGCTCCAAAACTGCAAAAGAACTAAGCTAATCATCAACAAAATATTAAATGGAAACGACATCATTGAAACATTAAAATACCCAAACTTATCAAATATAAATAAAATTAATGCTATTCTTTTAGAAATTGACACTATTGTATAAATGTATATAAAATTAGTTAAGTATTATAGAGCGGTAGGCCTTTGCAGCTAGAAGCTCAATAATTTGTATATTAGCATGTAATTTATTACTTGTTTAATAAATATATGATAATAATAATAAAAAGAAGATGGTTATGTCAACAAATTTGTGGTACCTATTTGGTTTTTGGAAATTTTCAAATATACATATGTTGAACATAAGATACTATCTTTATAACCATATAACCAAATAAATTTAGTTTTTTTCTTAAGAAGTGGCCCAAAATATTTCAACTTATAAAAATTCTGACTAAAAAGGTACTGTTTAAGCAGTCCCGTAGAGCCAGGGCCCTTCGTTGGTGGACAACAACATATTTTTTTTTGTTCGTTCAAGCCGCGAGAAGCCCGTTGAATACTTCATACTTTGAATGGCGCAAAGTGTTTTTTTTTTTATAAAAAGCCGAAAAATGTTTATTATTACTACAAATATTAAGTCTATTACTTTCGTCCACTGGTGCTTTCTCTCTTATCTTATCTAAAAATATGTAAACAACCTTGACCAAGAAGAATTCTGTGCATGAAAAGTAGATAAAGCAATCACAAGCAGAAAAACACAAATACCAAAATAAGGTAAAAGAAATTAAATAAGAAGAATAAGAAATAAACACAATGAGCAATTTGATAATAGAACACAATTCAGAGTAAGGCGCCAGTTAAGTTTTCTTTGAAAACGATAATTTTGTTTGTTTTGAGACAAACAAAATCTAGGATTTTTAATGAAAAATAAAGCTTATCCCAAAAAAAAAATCATTTTAGTCCAACCTTTCTTATGAAACTACTTATTATTATGTCAATGACTGAACTACTTTACCAATGATCATTGCAATAATTTTTATGGGGAAGGTTGGGCCAAAGAGAACATTTTTTTTGGTTAGAAATAATAATAACGCAATAAGCTTTAATTTGAAATCAAACTAATAATTGATGTTCGTTTCTAAACTTCATTTCATTCAATACAGTCCACTAAAACAAAAATAATTCTTTAATTTGTGTTTTCCTTCTCCTTAATCTTCATTTTCAGACCACGGACATACAACAACAATTTTTCTAGGTTCAAGAATGTAACCATGTTCCCCTAGAATAATATAATTTGCAGTGCGTATGCGCTGTAGACTTTATTAGGAGTCGGTATACATCGACCAAAATATTGCGTAAGTAGAAGACTTAGCCCTACATATTCCTCCCTCTTGCCCCCCATGCAAGGAATGTTAGCAGTAGGTGCAAAAAATTTTCATGGTGCCACTATACAGGGAGTCCCGAAACTCAACGTCAAGCGGTTACCGGGTGATAGGGCAGGTTGTGGCCGTTCTTTGAAAAGTATGAAAAAATAATTCATCTCGCTTGGTTTGGTAGTTATAGCAATATTAAGAAAAATAATGAAAATCGATACCTTAGCTCACATTTTTAGATACAGTGGTTACTGTATATTAAACATTTCCTTTTCTAACTATTTTTTATTTTTTTCCCTTGGACGGACAACTCCCTGTCCGGCTAAGAGAGCTTGCACTGTATTTATTCCTTACTCCACTCAGTTGAAATCAGTAATGTTTCATTTTAATCATCTTTAGCAGCTTTCAGTAAACCTTTTTTTCATGCTTCTTTCTACTGAATGCCCATTTTCCTCTCAAAATATGTACATTTATGTAACAATTCAGTTCACTGCAGAAGAAGCAAAAAATAAACACACTGCGCACGGCAGCGGTGTAAAATATGTATGCATGTAACATTTTAGTTCGCTTAAGAAGAAGGAAAAAAGCAAAGAGCCTGATTACACGATTCTTTTTTTCGTTCGTTTCGTTATTCGTCTTTTTGACAGGTACGTATCCTCGTGATTACACGATTCTTTTTTACATTCGTGAGACTTGTTTCGTTATTTTGACATTCAGAATCTCCGCGGTGGATTTATTGGAAAATAAACATTAATAATAATTAAAAAAGGGGTTTAATCACTTCTTGTTCAAATGTATACCCTATTTAGCAATGAAAAGCAATGTTAAAACTTATAATTTAAAGTTTAAAAGTTCCTCGCATAATGCTTTGATTTTAGGGATGAGCCATATTGAAAGATTCTCAGCGATAAATCGGCATCATTCCCCTTACATTTCTACACCCCTCACCATATCTGTCAAAATAACGAAATACGAAACAACCGAAAAAAAGAATCGTGTAATCAGCGTCAAACACACTACGCATTGGCCGTCATTACAAAAAGTCAACAAATGATTCGAATGAAAGGAGGAATAGAAAATGAGTAGATGAGCGAATAATTGAGTGGACAGAGATTCAGAAGCAAATAAACAAAAGAAAATGCACAAAACACGGAACGATAATGAAATGGAACAAAGCAGCAACCCAGTCATTGCGATTGAATCGAATTCATAGATGCAAAAATACAAAAAGTTGATAAATTTATAATTTATCATTAAGCTGTACGTAGAAGTTTAAATGCTTTCCCGACTACTCCAATCCGAAATATAATGGCAGAAGCTGGACTTCTTCTAGTTGAGAACCGTATCTTCGAAACCAGAGCAAAACTATATGTTAAGTTAGCCTTTAGCCAAGGGTCAATTATTGATGAAGACCTCAAAAATCTCAACAAATCAATCTGTGTCAAGCGTATCCCTTCAGCCATCTCCACAGCCATTTCAACCGCCAAATCTATGGATCTTCCTGCTATTAAATACGAAAAATATTACCCATTACGCCCGCCATGGTGTATTGAAAATTCCTGCTTTATTATGGACATGGCAGATCACGAAAAAGCCCACACCTCTTCTAACATGTATCGATCGCTTTTCCAGGATATTACTGATACGCTAAGATCAAATGGTTCGAAAATGATCTTCACAGACGGCTCCAAAACCCAACACAGCACATCGTTCGCATCGACTTACGAAGATGGATCTCTTCTGTCCATAGGAATCCTCGATAATACTGCCTCTATATTCACGGCCGAAGCCACGGCGATTCTAATGACCGCATTAATAACAACAAAACTATGTGGAAACTTTGTGATATGTTCCGACAGTATGGCAGTCCTACAAGCGACTTAAAATCCCAACAACAACACCGTCATTGTTAGCAAAACAAGAGACCACCTTATTAGATATGCCAACAATCTAAAACTTATGTGGGTTCCTGGTCATGCCGGGATATCAGGCAACGAACAAGCTGACAAAGCAGCAAAGTATGCTCATCTTTCCCCAGTCAAATCTGTCCTTACACTGACTAAACGGGACCTACTTCGTGAGGTGGACCGGAGAATCAAGGCACACAACCTAAATGACTGGCACAACTATCAACACTTCTACAGATCCATCAACACTGAAAAAAACACGACCACTCTACCCAACTTCTACTTCAAGACAGATGAATACTACTCTGGCTAGACTACGACTAGGTCACACAACTCAAACGCACCAACAACTTCTGAAAAAAGAAAGCCCTCCAATTTGTGCGGGCTTCCAAGCTGTTCTAGATGTTAAACACATTCTAGGATTTGGCGCATGCAGATACTCGACACCAAACACCACCTTATCCAACACAAATTCGTCAGCAACAGAGATCCTACGAAATCTCGATCCATTTAACATCCGCAAAATATATCATTTTACTAACATCAACAATTTATTCTATCGCAAACAAAATGACAGAAAAAAAACATTATGGTCATATGGTCAACTGCGTTAAAATCTAGAGCTTTGCTACATTGAGGTAGCTGTATGAAATAAGCTGTGTTGTTTTTGTTGTTGTGAAATTGTTATTTCACCTTGTAAAAGGACTATGTCAGTAGTCGATGTCCACTTTATGATAGATGAAATTCAAAACCCCTACACCCCCCCCCCCCCTCTCCACACCTTATTACTTTTTCTGTTATTTCTGGGTAAGTTAATCGATAAAAATTAAATTTGTAGAGAGTAATTACCGATTTTTTATAGACTTGTTGAATTTCTAAGCCCCAAATCTCCATTAGTATCACTTCTGGCGACAGTATTAACAAACCTTTTCTGTAGCAAATTTAATTTACTTTCATTTTGTGTTGTACACTTTTCTTAAACGCTTGGTTTTCGAAATATTTACGAAATAGTACAAAAGGGGACCTTTATCCCCCACCCTCCTGTCTAAAGTTCGCGGGCCTGGGATGGGGACTTTTAGTATGTTGTACCTGGGGGTCACCCCTACCACTTAAAAAAATAATCCAGACTACATGATTTGTTTAACTTATTTTTTGTTCGTTGCAACATTGACCGTTTCAATGTACTAATTACTCTACAGAAATAATTTTCTAAAAAAAGTAGTAGCTTTCATAATTTTCAATTTTCTCTTAAAGTAAAAGAATTATAGCCATCTAGTTTTTAGCGTTCACCTAAGGATTAAAAACAGTATCAAATACTAAACGAAAATCTAGTATTTTATAACAAAAAATTTTGAAAAAAAATTATCATAAGTTAACTTTTTTTTTTTTTTTTTTAATTTTTGATTTAAAGTCAATTTTTTTCAAAAAATTTAACTAAAATTACTTGCTTTAGCAGTGAAATAATAAAATAAGTTTTTGCATTTTCAAGAAGCTATAGTATACCATTGTTTTTAAACGATTATTTATGCACTTTGATCCAATTTTTTCAGAAAATGGTCCCTCCCGTATAAGTGGGGGCAACTAGACCCCCCCCCCACTCCTTAGCAAGTTTTTTCTTAATACATCTCTTTAAACTATTTCACAAAGTATTGGTCAATAACTTGGAAATATATTGCATACTTCTTACCTTTGAAGATACAGTGTTTTTCATATCACAAAAAACACTGTATCAAATAAATTAAATAAGGATATTTTAACTCTCGCCACCTTCTTTAACCCAATACCTTCTTTCTCATCAAGTCAATGGAACTATCATAAATCGATACGTATTTACCTTTTCTATAATTTCAGGGTTAATTCATCAAAAAACGTTAAATTTTTAACGCATTAACATGGTTTTGCAGATTTTCTGACATTTGTACCCCACATATCTCTCTTAGTATTGCTCCTAGCAAAAATATGAATAAGACCTATTTTGAAAAAATTTAATTTACTTTCATATTGTAGTGTAAACTTTTCTGCTAATACTCTTGGTTTTCAAAATATTTACGAAATAGTACAAAAGGGGACTAGTTGGTTCAAATGCATTCGTCAAACAATAAAACCTGCACTCGATCGACATGGACCTTCGGAGACGCTTGGTCTAAGTTCGAGCCTCAGTGGGGCACATTGTTTTTCGAATAAAATTGAACATAAATAGACTAAGTACCACTAAAGGAGTCTGACGATCGGCCTGGTGACCGTGAAATAGCTATAACTCCAGCCTATAAAACTTGGTGGTAGCTCACTCAAGCTGTTCTTTCATTCAAACCTTCATAATTGAATACTTGGTCAACTTCGAAAAAAAGTGTATGAAATTTTCTTAAAAGTTAATAATCTAATTCAAAAAATATATTTAACAAATAAAAAATATGCTTCAAAAAATAAGGAATATTATAAAACTTGTTTCAAGTAAATCGGTTGAATACTTTCTGATATTAGCGCGGACAAACTAAAATAGGTACCTTAAAGGGCGAAGACTGAAATAAGTTCGCCTTAGGGATTCAGAAACTGCGTCACAACACCTTAACCTATCAATAATTTGAAAGCCTAAATACTTTATTTTGTTTACATATTCAATAGTTTATCCTTTTAAAATAATTTTTGGTAAGTCAGAGAGATTAACATGATTTCGAGAACAAACTATACTTAACGTTTTCGCAGTATTAAGGTTGAGTTTATTAGATTCATTCATTCCATTTTTGAATGCTGTACAGATCATCATTAATTCTATCAACAGTATCAATCAAAGAAGAGAAATAACAAAAACAAAAGAAAATTATTTTTGTTGTTGTTTTAGTGGACTGTATTGAATTACTGTATCAATCAAACTCAATTCACGAAACTTATATAATAAAACATTCGCATACATGAGCGTGGGGCAACTAAGAATGACTTCAGGCAGATCATTAATAAATAATGAAAAAAGGGGACCAAGAACAGATCCTTTTGGAACACCATAATTAAGAATATATGGACTAGAAGTACCTTTATCAATTTTCATTCTTTGAACTCGATTAATTAATATAAAAATAATACGCAATTGTATATAATACCTAATCTCTACATGCTGCTAGGCCCGTGGGTACTTGTTAAACAATTTGTAAAATTATTACGAGAAAATTAAGAAAACGTTGATAGTAAAGAAAACATTCTTCATAAGCACTGATTTCTAATAATTGACACGGCCATCGCTATGGTATAGCCATACCAAGAAGAAAGTTCATCAAAAATTAATTTTGTCGAGGAGACCATAGGGAGCAAAAGTAAATGATTAAATTATCCTACGTGACGTCTGAATATTGTTTTTTCTACTCCAACCGAGCAATGAAAATGTATAATATTCACAAATACATCAAACAAACCTCCATTTCCAGCTCGAAAGAAAAATGAACTGAGTGAGGCTAATAATTTGTTACGGGCTCTGGTTTCATATTGTGTTCGGGAGATAATGGGTAACGAAACGGCCCTACCCCAGTTACAGTGGAGATATAGAAAAGTTTTCCCTATTTGGAAAATATTTGTATCTATCCCAAAGTTGCACGATTTTTTGTGCACTTCGAATTTTTATTTTTTTTTATTTATGAGAAACTGCATCGATTTTGTCATCAGCTGATTACACACCAACTGTGAGACGATAACGACCAAACAGAGCAAACGGAGGGACGTTCTACGAACGAGTGGGGGAATAGATGCACTTTTTAGTGATTTTAATCGAAATTTCAATTCACCACCGCAGCAAACAGAATAGTCACCCCGTTGTAGCCCACTCGGTTCTACTCAACCACCTCAACCTACAATTTATTTTTCTACTATATAAATTTTATTTCGTAAGTGAATTGGTAAAGAAGCGATACCTAATTATTAATGATGGATTAAATTATTTTATTTCATTTATATATATATGTATATATAAATAATGTTACCTTTTTGTCTACACTGATATTTAAATGCTGATTGAACGAAAAAAAATTGGATTCTTTTTCTCATTTGTGCATTTTTGTTGATTTAGTTTGTGGTTGTTTTTTTTAGATTATGGTTTTTGATTTCCGGAAAAACAATAGATAATTGATTTTTACAAAAAGAAAAATAAAAACACAAAACGCAACCGCCACACCAATCACAGTACAAAGAAAATTGAATTTTTCTGCAAGTGCAAATGCAAATGTTTTTTTTTTTTTTTTTCTTTAAAGGGTCGCCAATCCGAACGGCTGTTTTTGATCTTCTGTCGATGTAGCTGCGCTGATGGCCGCTGCGGTGACAAATGAAAACAATTGAAACAATTCAAACTTTTTATCAAATGAGTGCGCTCAGCAGTAAGAATAGGGTTCAGGTCATAACTTGGTCATAACCCTGAGGCCACACGGGCAAGTACTGCAAGCAAGTTGCAATACATTTGCATTTTTTTACCAACACATACAAAACGAATCAACTTTTTTTGGAGCGCAAAAATGAAATACTTGGAACTTGTAACGAATATAAATTACGTTTTAATCTGGATGTAAGTTCTATACTGCGTTTTCATTAGAGAAAATGAGGTAATTTCGTTCAATTTCCAAATTTAATTCAAAATCATGTCATTTCCCATACAAATTCAAATTTTCAAATAAGGTATTTTCAACAAAATTTGCACGAAATTCGGTAGCAAATTACGTAAAACTTTTAAGAACACACCCAAATGGAATCCATTTAAAGAATTCAATGTAAAAAACAACAAAAACAAGCGATTGACAATCTGGACCGTCAAACGAAATTGAGAAATTAGAAATATGAACACTTTTTTGTAATTTGCCAAATAACCTCATTTCATATCTCTAAAGACAGGTACGGAGTTCAAGCTAAACTAAATTTTATCTCTACGATTCTTATCTTTACAATCGTTTATATCAAAATTTATGTGCGTTGAGCATTATTTCGCACGCTAAATTGAATGGAGAGTTTTAGAATTTAGCGCTTGAACTGCTAAATATTCTCGCTAAAATGTATCTTTGGATGAAATTTGTATGGAAGATAAATTTTAGCGTGATCTGCGTACTAGGCTTAACGCTGGTGGCTCCATTGGCAATATTTGAGGCAATGGCAATTTCAATATCGATGTCAATTTATTAATTGGGTGGAGCATTTCATGGCCAGGGGCCCAACTATGTAACTCGATTCTACTTTCGAATCTATTCGAATGATGTTTGCGATTCTACTATCAAATGGGACTATATTATGTATGATAGTAGAATCGAATGCAAGTACTGCCAACCATTAGTCAAAAAATTTGCGAATTTCAATACATATTTATCATTTATAATAAATAAATAAATTTGATGGCACAACAGCTCATGAAGAACTAGGGCCTAGTGACTTACAACTCTCAACCATTCCTGTGTGCGTGTTTGCAGGAATGGAGGGGACCTACAGTTTATTGCCGAATCCGAACGGCTAACGAGCGGCACTTTTCTGTGACAGGAGATACTCTTGGAGGATTTGTCAATTCTTCGCAAGAGGTAGTAGCCCGAAAAAAACTTAAGGTGGAAGCGGCTGGTATTGAATCCAGACCACTGGCGTGACAGTCCATATCGCACTGATGACCATTACGCCACGGGCTACTATTTATCATTTATAATTAATAGCTGCATTTTATTTTCCCCCAGATCTAATCCGGATCAGATCATGATAATAAAACAAACTGGATCACAAATTTATTTATTTCTCACAGTTTAGGTTCGTTCGCGTATTCCCCAAATCTACGAATTTTTACGAATTTCTACAAATTTAACGCAAATTGTGTTCGTTTACGCAAAAAATGTGTAGTTTTTCGCAGAAGAGAGCGCTCTCAAAAGAGTAAATTATTTCCCCTTTCTGCTAATTTCAGCCCAAAGAAATTCTTCGGGCAGAAATATGAGTTCAGTCAAAAGTCACTTTGATATTTGCCAGAACATCTCTTTTCTTATACTCCTCTGTTTTATTTAATTTAATGTAATAAATTAAATTTTGCTTACTTTTTTATTTTATTTTGAAAATCTTTTCAAAGAAATGATGACGATATTTATTTTTTTTTGTTTTCAAATATTTGACGCTAAAAAACCGGTAAAAATTATTTGTTCAAAGCGTTCGTGTACTATTTCGCAGTTTTACTTCTCTCTGAGAGAATTTCATCCCCACTCCTCAATATTTGATAGACTGTGAATTTTAGTGCAGAAAGTACACGAACGAAGCTTTTATTTGCACAATAAAAGGTTCGTTCGCGTACTCCCCAAATCTACGAATTTTTACAAATTTCTACAAATTTAACGCAAATTGTGTTCGTTTACGCAAAAAATGTGTAGTTTTTCGCAGAAGAGAGCGCTTTCGAGAGAGTAAATTATTTCCCCTTTCTGCTAATTTCAGCCCAAAGAAATTCTTCGGGCAGAAATATGAGTTTTGTCAAAAGTCACTTTGATATTTGCCAGAACATCTCTTTTCTTATACTCCTCTGTTTTATTTAATTTAATGTAATAAATTAACTTTTTCTTTCTTTTTTATTTTATTTTGAAAATATTTTCAAAGAAATGATGACGATATTTATTTTTTTTGTTTTCAAATATTTGACGTTAAAAAACCGGTAAAAATTATTTGTTCAAAGCGTTCGTGTACTATTTTGCAGTTTTACTTCTCACTGAGAGAATTTCATCCCCACTCCTCAATATTTGATAGACTGTGAATTTTAGTGCAGAAAGTACACGAACGAAGCTAAAATTGACAGAAGGAAAATTTTCACAAATATTATTTAAAATAATATTTGGTATTGAATGTTTAAAATGGAACAGTTTTATTTTTTTAGTTTAATTTTCATTAAGTTAATAGTTTTTATGTATTTTTTCCGTGCCTCGCGAAGCGTCGTCTCTATTGAATGAAGAAAAACTCATAAAAAAAAAATTGGAATGATGGCGGCATTTGTTTGATTTCGAGAATTTTTAATTTTATTGAGTTTTTTCTGTAAATCTCAGCAGTGGTATCAACCTATAAAATTAAAATATTGCTAGGGAAGTGTTCAAAAAATGGATTTCGAAATCCAAATCTAGAAGCAGACCTGGATCTTGTGTTGTTTTTGTATTACTTGTATTTATGTTTCCAAATCCAATCCGGATCAGATCTGGGGGAAAATAAAATACAGCTAATAATATTGACAATCGATACTTACATTACATTTTATTACTCTCGATTCTTCTTTTGCTTGCAAACACATTTGAATAAGAACAAAAATTTGCGAATTCGGCTGACTTTGACATTGACTTTCGATTTACATAGTACCACCAACTTCGCGAACTAAAACAAAGAACAATTGGCACCACTAGACTAGTTCGATCGTTTAGTCCCCTTTCACACGAAGATACTAGTTGCTGGTGATTTTTTTGACGTTTTCTTTAAATCTCCTTAACAATCTCTTGTACCTTTCACACGAAGATACAAAGTTGGAGGAGACTGGCTGTATTTTCCTTTTAAACTACCTTGGTTGAACGCACATACAAACGTAGTGTGAAGAGGAACGTCAAAAAAATCTCCTGAATTTGTTGACCGGGGAGATTTCGTTTCCCCCTCTTTCTTCCTGCCCTTCTCGCCTATGAACCAATTGTTTCCGGCAACTCAGTTGCCCTGTGTGAAAGGGGACTTAGTTATGTGTCACCCTATGAAATAATGAATTTTGGCAGCACTTCTAGAAAATTCTTCACTGCCAAAAGTCAGCCATTTTAACTTAGCTATCTCTTTCTTTGCCTCACAAACTAATTTTTCGAGCACTTTCTATCCCTTTCACTGCGAACACTTGAATCGCAAAAGTCTTCACGAAAAGTTCCATTAATTTTGTAAGTAAATTTTGTAAAATATATTTAACAAAAAATTATTGTAATTTGAATTTAATTAAAGCAATCACATAGAAACTCAATAAATATAAATTCACAGTTCTAAACCAAATAAAATATGCCGAAAAATAAGGGAAAGGGAGGTAAAAATCGTCGTCGTGGAAAGAACGAAAATGAATTCGAAAAACGTGAATTGATTTTCAAGGAGGACCAGCAGGAATACGCTCAAGTCACCAAAATGCTTGGAAATGGTCGCCTCGAAGCGATGTGTTTTGATGGCGTTAAACGTCTATGTCACATTCGAGGAAAACTCCGAAAAAAGGTAGGCATTTATGAATTTATGACTAATTTATATTTAAAATACATAATTGTGTACCTACATACATTGAATAAATTTATTTCAATTTAATTTGATATGTAGGTATTTTAATATAACACTGAAATCCAAAAAAAAAATATTTTTCAATACCATGCGCAGTATTTGTACTGTTTCTTTGTCTTATGATTTGTACATTTATGATAATTATTGATAACCGTGATGCTATAGAAAATGATGAAGTTACAATTTTGGTCGTAGGCTGTGGCTTCTGTTTTTTATTAAGCCGCTCATTAGACACCCTATATATATTATGAAGAAAATTTGCAGCCAAAGAAACGATCAAATAAATCATAATTACGTAGGTATTCCGGGTTAAAAAATGGCCACAATCGTTGTTAAAATTCTTTAGTAAGTGGCTCAACTAACAAAAATATGGTCCCTTCCCCTATTAATTAGCCAGTTCAGGTTTCTCAAGCTCACTTAGATCTCAGAGACCTCAGCAATCTCAGAAATCTGAACGTAATTCCTCAGTGAGATTCCTCAATTTCCTGTCAAAAAACTGAGACTGATATTTTTTGGATTCGCTTGCTCAATTATTTTTTGTCGCAGTTGATTAATTAATATAAAAGAGATGGAAATTGGTTTTGACTCCCAGCGGAAAAATTTTGTTCAGGTTTCTCCTTCTGCTCAGTGGAACTGACGGAGCTTGTTCAGTGAGATCTCAGAAACGTGAACTGGTTAAATCTAAGAAAATTAGACAAATAAGGAAGTCCAATTCAAAAAAAAAAGCTAAGTTTTGATGAAGACAAGAGTTATTTTAAAGTATGTAGCATACACCTCAAAAGTATTGAACCCCTTCTTTTGAGGGAAAAAAGGTGTTAAAAGCAGTTTTTTTTGTAGTTTTTTTTGTAGTTTTTTTTGAAACGTGGTAGAAAAAATGTGATGGTAGGTATAATAACAGAGTTTCTGGAACCATCTCAGCTTACTCCAAGATTACCTATCTCTGCAATGGGAGATTAGGCTCTGTTGTGTAACCTAGATTCTAAAAAACTCAATATGAGGTCAGAAAAAACCTTAAAAAATGTAAATAATAAATAAACAATTTTATTTTACATAATATAAGAAATTAATTTGTTTTTAAAAACATTTATCAGTTTTTAAATCACTTGGAAGGCTATTAATGAATTAATTCCCATATTAATCACAGAGTCTTGAGTGCTGCTTCTGTTACACCTATTATATTAGGTCTTAAATTTTCATTATTCCGTAAACTATATGGTTGTATATCACCAACGTTGACTATTTTTTAGAAAATCAGGAACCATATTATTTTTCATTTTATATATTAATAACAGCAGTATATTTTAGCCTCTGTTTCACACTCATCCAATTTAACACACAACATCACTCTTATTGGGGTGTATATTATGCATTCACTCTTAATATGAATCCCATTGCTTTATTCTGCGAAATAATTGAAGCCGATTTACTATTTTTTGTTGACAAGCATACAAAAGCGTTGAGCAATAATTAAAATGGGGTAAGACAATGGAATTATACAGAAGCAAAGTACTCTCAAATATCAAGTCTCTTCTAATTCGTTTTTTCTAATTCCATTTTTTTGCAATTTTTCCTCACACATACCTTGCATGCTCTTTAAAATTTAACATCAAGTCAAAACTTCAACTCAAAAATTTTGCAAAATTTCAACGCACATTTAATATCATTTACTGATCCCTGAGGGACCACAAGCTCCACTCCCATCGCATTAGAGAAAAGATTTCCAACCTTCGTTCGTTGTGTTCTACCTGTAAGGTAGGGTTTGAACCCGTTCAGTTAATTGCCCCTAATTCAATTTAAGCTTATGAAATTTCGTACGAAATATGAAAAATCGTTTACTTCTTTATTTTATAACTTTATAGCTGATATTTTCAACAGGGAATCCAAATAACTGGAATAAACCATCCACTTTAACCTTCAATACTTTTAGAAAGAGTGCACTAATTAGATAAGAAGTAAGGGACATTTCCAAAGAACATTCAATTTCCTTTAAGAATACGTCTCAATCATTTCTGTACGATAATCAGTTGTAAAGTAAAGAAGCAACAAAGGTTGTAAAATAAAGAAGCAAACAAAGAAAACTTTCCATGCAATTTTTATGGAAGAAAGAAATTAACGATGAGTACCAAAATGTAAAAAAAAAACAAATTTTTTGATGACACGCATCAGCAACGCAAACTTGGTGCTTTGTTGAAAATTAACTTTTCGGAACGCAAAATAAACAATACAAATGTTTTGATGACTTCTAAGGCGATGTTTTTCTTTAAAAAAATATTTTAAATCCAAGCAGCCAAATTTTTATTTGATGCACAGTGCGCAGTTATTGCACATCATAGTCTTTTCGGATGCATTTTGGACTTGCTTTATTTTCATAATTTTTTTGTTTGAGTTTTAGAACTTATGACTTTGCAGTAAATGCGCATTTGATGCATTTTGGTACTCAGCCTTCATCTAAACGGCTGAAATTTTATCAGGCTTATTATTTCACTAAACTCTATGGTAGGTAGGTAGAAATGGCGGCCAACGAACAAGCTAGCTCGCTGACCCAATTAGCGCAAAAAAGGCGCCGTTTTGATACCATAAACTCGTTGGAACCTGTTTATAGAGGAGTGGAGTAGAAGCTGGCGGGAGGCCATCCACAAACGCTCCGAGTCAGAGAGTTAGTGTCAGACTAGTCACTACACTGACAGACTCAGATGGGCTCCGTGGTTTGGCCTTTTGGATTTTGTTGGTTGTGGATTGTGTTCAAATTATGTAATATTGAGTAACAATTGAAGATGACTCAGACACTCGCTCAGAAGAATCACACTCCGCATCGGAGACCTTTTTCAGAGTGCTATACTAGGCACTCGTTGGCTGGCACCCTCATCCGGTTACCATGCATCCAGTGTCCCCTCCAAACTCGAGGTCCGCATACTAGCAGTCTAGCGAATCAGAAGGGGGTCGCGATGCAAAGCCTACCGTCTCATCGTCTCAAAGCCATTTCGTTGCGTTAAGATAAGTGATCAAGTCTTTGATCTTCATTTCGGAAAGTTCGTTAAGGTCGTCATAAAAGGCATGTCCAAAGGATTTTACTCTATACCGGGCTAGAGCAGGGCATTTACAGAGGAAGTGAACTATTGTTTCCTTTTCCTGCTGATTCGCACAACTTCGACAGTGAATATTGTAAGGTATGCCCAGTTTTGCCGCATGTTCTCCTATTGGCCAGTGCCCAGTGCAGGTTGTGGGCCATATCTTATATAATAAGTTGCTCAGAGTGCCCCACCTTCGATTGGATTCGGTTAGGAAATTAGAGAATAAATTGCCCTTCATAACTCCTAGAGGAATATTAACTCGTTCCGCAAGTGAGCTATGAAGGGCTGATCCTTGCCTGGCCAGCTCGTCCGCCCGCTCATAACTCTAACTCTAACTATAGTTCGTCCAACTATTCTTGTCAGTACAGGCCTTATGGAAAAGCTTTTTTCAAATCAATTGAACGTATTGATATCTTTAGGCACTCCACGAAACAAAATGCCACTTAAATAAACACAATAGCCACAAACTGACGTAACTGCATAGCTTTCAGTTACGTCAGATTGTGAGAAACTTTTATTTATTTATTTTATTTTTATTTATTTATTTTTTGAAAAACTCGAAGAATGTAAAAAATCATTGACAAAATGAAAGTGACTCATCGCATATTTCCAGTTCTCACCCAATATTGAAGGATAAAGCTAGAATTTCATATAATATTTTGTATTTTTCCCTACGTTTCTTTGGAGTTATTGATTTATTAAAAACCTCACTTTTTTGTTCTTTGTGTATTCTTCACTTGGCTCAGGTTTTCAATATGGCTGCACAAAAAGAAGTTCAAATCCTTAGATCCCACCTGTGGTACAGTTAACTAAAAAAAAACTTTTTTACCAACAGCAAACTTGGGAATGTGCAACCAAAATTTTGTAGGTGTATGCGTTGTGATTTGATTTTATTTTATTTAATGTAAAAGAAAAATATCATGTAATATGAAATGGCACTTTAAGGCCAAATACAGTTAAAATAACATACATATGTACATTTGGTGGCACAACAGCTCATGAAGAAATAGGGCCTAGTGACTTACAACTCTAAACCATTCCTGTATGCGTGTTTGCAGGAATGGATGGGACCTACGTTTATTCCCGAATCCGAACGGTTAAGTTGAGCGGCACTTTTCAATGACAGGAGATACTCTTGGAGAATTTGTCAATTCCTCGCTAGAGGCAGTAGCACTGAAAAACGGCTGGGAATTGAACCCAGACCTCTGGCGTGACAGTCTAACGTACTAACATTACGCCACGATGGTTAGTGCGAAGGACTGTCATATCGGAGGTCTGGGTCCGATTCCCAGCCTAGCGAAGAACTGACAAAACCTCTAAGAGTATCTCTTATCATAAAAAAATGCCGCCCGCATTAGACCTTCGGATTCGGCAATAAACTGTAGGTGTCTTCCATCCCTGCAGATTCTTCATGAGCTGTTGTGCCACCAAATTTATTTTAATTTATTTATTCTTTGCTTGTTATGAAAAAGCTTATCAGCCCAATTCTAAATGAAAATTCCCGGGAAACTTTTCCCCGGGAATTGTTTTTCTTTTCTTCTACGCATTGATTTATATGTCAAATACTAAACAAAAGCTGTTTCGAACATTCAGAACTCTCATTCCCGCTATCGAAGGTAAACATATTTTTCCGGGGAATTCGGAATAGGAGTATTCTACTCTCGTAACAATACGTCTTCGGGGGAGTTTTTTTCCGATGAATATTTAGAATTACACTGTCAGACAAAAAAAAGTGCAAAAATTATTTTCAATAATATTTTATTTAATATGATATGTTCTGATTTATTTTTCTTAAAAAAAATAATTTATTCATATTTTTCAGATTATCTTACGTCAACAGAAGTAATCGCTTAAAGTTATATACAAAATGTAGGTTAGAAATTAAATAAAATAGCAATATTCAAAGAAAATAGAAGAGACAAAATAAAGTGCAAATTCGAAAGATCATCACGTAAAATAGGAATTCAGTTTCAGAAAAGAAAAATGTTAATAGGTAGTGGCTCCTCCTTTATTTTGAATAACTGCAGCAAGACGTTTGGGCATGCTGCTAACCAGGTTCTTCAAGATTTGATCTGGAATTCTCTCCCATTCATTTTGGAGGCTTTCCCAAAAAGATTGTAAATTGCGACGTTGATCTAAGGGAATCCTTTCATCCAAAATGGACCAAAGGTGCTCAATAGGGTTTAAGTCGGGAGATTGGGTTGGCCATTCTAGTACGTCAACATTATTTTCGGCAAAAAAAACTGCTTAGCTACTCTGCTTGTATGCTTTGGATCGTTATCTTGTTGAAAAATATAACTTTCCAAAGACATTCTAGAAGCAGAAGAAGCTAAATTTTCCCTAACTATGTTCACGTAACTAGAACCCGTCATTTTGGTTTCAATTTTGACAATATTTCCAACGCCACTAAAAGAAAAACATCCCCAAACCATAAGTGACCCATCTCTATGCTTCAACGTTTTTTGTATACACCTCTGGCTGAGTCTTTCGGATTGCGTGCACCAAACTCGCTTTCTTCTATTACAGTTTTTTAATTCAAATTTGGATTCGTCAGACCAAATAATGTTTTCCCAGAACGATTGTGGCTTCACTAAAAACTTTCTAGCGAAAGCTAACCGTTTTTGAATATTAACTGAACGGAGTAACGGCTTTTTTCTTTGCAAAAAAGTTTTTTAAACCGCTTTCATGGAGTCGCCTTTGTACTGTCCTTGCTGTTATATTTAACTGCAATTCTTCTTTAATATTTCTGGCGGAAGATAAAGGGTTCTTTCAAGCCTGAATTTTAATTCTGCGGTCATCAACTGCAGTTGTCTTCCGCTTCTTTCCGCAAGAACTTTTAAAACTAGCAACAGTTCCTCGTTCAAAGAAATTGAGGCAGATTTTTCTTACAATAGAAATGGATAATCCATATTTTTCTGCCAGTTTATGGAATATAAAGCCCCGTTGACGGTCCAAAACAAGCAATTCCTTCACTTCAGATGTTAACGGTTTCATACTTAAGATTTAAGTAATAAAAATAAAATTTAACACGGAAATTATTATAAATTGGGATCTTTTGCTTCTACCTTTTTATATTTTATCAATTGTAAATATTTTTCTTTAAAACTTAAAACTTTTTGGCAAGGAATAATAAAAATGCACTTTATTTTGTCGCGAGTTAAATTGTATATGCTCCAAAAATACCGCAACTAATAGTAATTAGACATAACAATGGATTGTTTTTTTTTTTTAAGAGTAAGCAACTGAGAATATGTGACGTCAGAACATGAAATGGAATGATAAACACTCTTTGCTTTTAAATAGCGGTGGTTTGAAAATTAATCTAATACTTTTGCACTTTATTTTGTCTGTCAGTGTAGGTTGTATATCTTTATATCTTGAGTTTTATTAATCAGATGGTCAAAATTAATTCCCCATTTATGTTTTCATTTAAGTGATAATATGTACTCCTGAAAAAAATTTGGGAAAAATTCCAACTCTTAACCCTCTACCCCGCTAAAAGCTGAGTAAAAAACCTGTAGACTTTTGTATTCGATATCATGAGTCCCGACGCAACCCAAACAACTTGTCCCCTAGTTTCTCTGAGAAAGGGCTTTACTACTTAAATTCCTTCTTAGTCCGGAGAAGCAGCGGCAGTAGGAATAGGCCACAAGATTTTATTTATATACAACGCGACGTTTTGATTTCTTCTAAAAAGAGTGTTTAATTTTATTTATTGTTCTCGCCCACTTATAACTTTAAATGATTTTTCTTCTTTTTCCTAATTTAATATTTGATATTGAAAATATATTTTTGTTACACAACCTAATATAAATGGTGTCTTATTTTTATCTTATAGGTATGGATAAATCAAGGTGACATAATTCTGGTAGGTCTTCGTGACTATCAAGACTCAAAAGCAGATGTCATATTGAAGTACACACCAGATGAAGCCAGAAACTTGAAAACATACGGAGAATTCCCCGAATCAGTGCGTATCAATGACACAGTCACATTCGTCGAAGACGGTCTCGATGAAGATATTGAGTTTGGTGATGAAATTAGTTCAGAAGATGATGCTGATTCAGTTGATAACATCTAGAGAACAAAATTTAAGTTTAAGTCAACAAAAATCTTCAAAAAAAAAAAAAAAAAAACCTTTTTTGTTTGCTAATATCTATTATACTATTATATATTTTAAAATAAATCTAAATAGAAACTTTATTTAATTAAATATTCCCATATTCATTTTGAATCCGATTGCGTAGAAAATAATACAAAATCACAAAACAAACAAAATTTAGTAATTTTTTTTATTTTTCTCGGAAATACGCGCTGTGAATTGCTTTGAAAAATACATTATTTTTTTTTTTTATTATTATTTGTTTACTATTGTTTTCATTAAAGTTTTTTATATATTCTTTTTCAAGAATTTAACGGTAGTAAATGCAAATTAAATAATTTATTCAAACTCAAGTAACAAAAAAAGGAAAAAATAAAAAAAAAAATTGTAAAATCCGAGAAAACCAAACCAGTTGTTTTATTTAACTTATAATTTCAAAGCATAAATGTTAGGGTGGAGCGTCAATGTATGGAGAGAAAAAAAAATTGTTGAATCATCGTCGTTTTCTCTGCCGTTCGTTTCGTATCTCATAATAAGGGCCCTGATGTATAAATAATTAAAGTTATCTGACCGATTTGAATCAAATCATGTTGTAGCAAAATATTTTATCTAAGTTTAAAAAGTTATCTCCTCTTTCTCTGGATAAATTATATTTAAACTCTGAATAGCTCCCACGTCAAATTTTAAAATTTTTTACGAGAAAGCAACTCAAAGCGATAGAGTTTGTTTATTTTTCTGTTTGCTGTGTAGTGATTCTGAAAAAAATATTCTTATCCGCTTGTGTTTTTATTTTCCGATCGTGCAATTTAAAAACGAGTAGTTTTCATTTATTTATTTAAACTAGGATATTTATTCTTAGTTTTATGTATTTATCTGTTCGTTTTGTGCAAGTGGCCCATAATCGATTAAAAATAGGGCTTTTTTTTCAAATTTTTAACAAGTTTAGCATCGAATATTTTTTTTTTTGAAATTACATATATTGAAGGTCAAAAAATCGCCAAAGGTTTATTTTATTTGTTGTTTTCCTATTCTCAAATATTCTCGTTTCACGAATAGCGAAAATTCCCTCCGAACAATGAAAAGTTTGACAAACTTTTCGTGAAAAGTGAATCGGTTTTGGTAATAGGAACAAAGTCCGCCATTGAAAGCTATCTGTGGCACTTTATGGAATAGCTCAGCAGGCAAATTTTCGATCTCTATACTGCCGCTTGTAATGGCCCTAATGGCCAGGCGCGCACATGCAACTAAACAGTTTGGTTTCGATTTTGAGCACAATGGGATTATATGGGAGTGCGCCCCGGTTTATGTGCGCGGATTCTCATATAATTCTTTAGTACTCAAAATCGAAACCAAACTATTTAGTTGCATGTGCGCGCCTGGCCTAAGGCACCAGTAATAACATTGAAATTCATCATTGAAAATTTTAATGATGTATTTTAAAACAATTAGGATGCAAAATCTATCAAACAGTTTCAAAATGCAAACGTAAACATCCCTGCTAGGCAGATTGTCCATAAACGTACAAGATTTTATTTTTATGCGCAAATGCAAATGTTTTTGTGCAAATGTCAAAAATATCTTTCGCACTTCACTTGCATTTCAATTTGTTTTTGTTTTAGCTTGCTTTTTTCATTTGCTTTGCATGTGTTTTGCTTTGCAAATGTTGCGTTTAGGACTTTGCCCTATGATAATTTTGTTGAAAAAATTAAGCTTATAACTTAATTAATACATACATCTGGCCAAAAAAAATTTCATTTCGGCCCAACCGTTCTCATGAAATGTCTTTTATTTTTTCATTGATCATTGATAAGGTAGTGCGATCATTGAAATAATTAAAGTCAATTTATATGAAAGTGCCTCAAAACTTAAATTAAAAATTTGCAATGATGAATTTCAGTGAAAGCTATAACTGGCGCCTAACTACCTATACAGGGTGATTCACCTAAGGTGTGACAAAAAGCTAGAGCGTGTAGTCTGAGTTGAGACCAACAAAAATCGTATGGGAAGGCGGTCTATATTTTCCCCCCGTTTAGGCGACAGGGCAATTTTCTAAAAAATCGACTTAGAAAACAAATCCTTAATAAATAACGGCAACACTTACAATGTCATGCTATACTTTTAAAGCCAAAAGTCCGTTTTTTATCATGTTTTTGAATAAAATTATCTGAGAAAACAGTTTCTGAAATCCTTTGGATGAGGATCTGTGATATATTGTGATGATTTTTCAAAACTTTAAAACCCGTTATGTAGGGCGGGAATTTTTCTAGACGTGATGTTTTTTAGTTTTTTTTTTATTTCATTTTTTACTATTTTTTTAAAGAAAAATGGTTGAATTTAACTAACTTTTTTTGGCAGAGAATCCCCGCCACAAAAATTATTTTTTGAACAAAATGGCTCAAACCATCGACGTGATGTTTTTATTTTTTTTTTAAGTTTTATACTATGATATTTGTAAAACTTGGAATAAAACTTTGGATCCCTAAAACTCGGAGATGAAAAATGGTAGGCTAAGAACAAAAACACCAATTTATCGAGATTTTAGAACACTCAACGTGATCGATTTTATTTTTTTAAATGTACGTTCTTAACTAAAAAAAAAAACACAAGGAATTATAACTTTTTGATTATTGCTCTGCAATTATATTTTTAAGGACCCACATCCAAAAATGTATCTAAAATGAAAAATTTATATATTTCATGTTATAAGTTTACATTATTTGTACCTTTTTTTTTGTCTTTTAAACCACACAAGCTATTCTAAACTTGTTTTATGATTTTTATAAAGGAATAATGCCTTTAACAAAAAAAATTTCATATAGGTACATATGTTTGAAAAACAAAAATTTATAATTAATTTTGATTTTTTAAAAATTATGTGTAACAATTTTAATTTCTTACCCTTTCTTATGTTTCGTATTTTTTTTCTTCAACTACGGCTGTTATTTTGATTTTTATTATTGATTTTGGTTACTAATAGTTCCTTTTAAAAAAACATTAAAAAATGTATGCTAAAATATTTCGTTTTGTATTTAATTAAAAAAAATACATATTTTTTCCTTTTTACCTTTTTGGATACCTAAAGATTTTTAGTCTTTTTTTTTAGTGTTGCTTTATCGTCTAAAGTCATATTTTATAGATAAAAGCCCTGTCATATAGGGCTTTTATCACATCAAATAGAAAAATTATAATCAGATTTTTTTAAAGCTACATACAGTTTCAAGGTCGCGTAATCGGCGTCAAAAATGTGTTTGCCGAATGCTTTTAAACGCAAACTGCAAGAGTCTTGCATGAGCAGTTTGCTCGATAATGCTTGCGTTCAGGTGGTAGTCAGATATGCTATCCACCTATCCCAAAAATGTTCAGATAGCTTGAGTTTCCCGCCTGGAAAAAGAATCTAGTTTTCAATAAGGCCCTGGCAAGTTTTTCATAGCTACTAACAAGGGTCTAGCAAGGGTTATTAGAGGCATTGACTAGGCCCTCGCCAGTTATGAATCTTTTTGCCTCTTCGGTTAAATTCTGCCCTGACTAGTAAAAACTATAGATTTGTTCTAATATTTATTATTATTATTATAATTTATTAAACTGCACATTAATGTATCGTATAATATAAAGAATAAACGGCACTGTAGCTACCAGGGCTTAAGGCCGAATTCTAATATTTTGTTTTACATGGTCTTCCATTCAACCATTTCAGTATGGGGGTCAAAGCTAGAAGCTATCAGTCGCTCTTTTAGGTAGAACAACTATAACAGGTTTCTGAGAAATTTAAAGTCAGTTGTGGTTCTGTCTGTTAAAGTTAAGAATATGTATGTTACTATTCAGTTAATAACACTTTGTTTTGTTTCTATAATATACTAAGTAAGTTTGTAATTTTCTATAACTGAAAATTAATTTTCAATATCACTCTTATCAAATCTTTTATCAAAAACGGAACTAAAATCTTTTAAATAAATATTGTTTATTATTCATTTATAAAACCCAGTCTTTTAATAAATGCAATAGGTTATGGGACCAGCAGCTGATTTATAAATAATAATATAACAATTTTGAAAGAATTTAAGCTTTGTTTTTTGGTGATAAGAAAATTATAAAAGATAATAAGAAGATGGATCTAGTCAAGCATGTAAAACTCTTAAATGGTGAAACAGATTGGCCAATATGGAAGAGGAAAATGCGAGATCTTCTAGATTATCATGAAGGAGCTGTTGATGTCATCGATGGAAAATTAGTAAAGCCTAAACCATTGCTTGCGACTGCCACAGAACCTCAAAAGGCAGAATACAAGATGAAGTGCGATTTGTACAGAAAAGCCAACAGTTATTCAAAGTCAATGATAACTAGTTCTGTTACGGATGCAGTTTATCAAAAGATTATGGACAAGGAAACGGCTTATGATGCGTGGAATGCATTGAAGAATCAGTTTGAAGCAACATCAAAGGATCAACTATTTAAAATTTGTACCGATCTCTTTAGTTTTAACTGGAAAACAGGCTTTGATGTGTCTACACATATTGCCCAGTTAAGAAACTTATGGAATGAATTAAATAATGGTCTAATCGCTAAAAAGCACAATGCGTTACCAGATTTAATGTTAGTGTGTAAAATTTTGCACATATTACCAAGCAAATATGAAACTTTTAAGTCAAGCTGGATGCTTTTGACAAAAGAAGAAGAGAAAAATTTTGACGAATTAACAGCACAGCTATGCATGTTTGAGAGGAACTTTCAGAAATCTTCAGACAGGGAAGATGGTTCTCCAGAGGCGCTAGTAGCAAGAAACGACAAGAAAGATCAAAGAAAAATCAAGAACAACTGGTCAAGAAATCAAGATACTTGCAATTATTGTAAGAAAAAAGGCCATTGGCTTCGGGATTGCAGAAAGTGGATATCTGACGGACGTCCAAATAAAAATAAATCAACATGTGCCACCCAGAGCAATTCAATAGATGTCAATGCTTCGCTTGTTTCAGTCTGCAACGAAGTCTATTCATATGAAGAAAATTCGAATGACTGGTGGATCGACAATGGAGCGACAAGACATGTCACAAATTCAACAGATTATTTCTACGAATTCAAAGAATTTGAAAGCCCGTGCAGTATTCAAGCAGCTGAAAAAGAAACCTTAAATGCTATTGGAAAAGGAAATATCCTAGTGAAATCACGAGTCAACAACAGAGAAATGGAAATAACACTAAGGGATGTTTGGTATGTACCTAATGTTTCTAGAAATCTATTCTCGGTTTTAGCAGCACAGGACAGAAACGAGAATAGTGTATTCAAGTCATCGGTAACAAAATGCTGGCTCCAAGTAGAGGGAAAAACGTTACTATGTGGTCATCGGAAGGCGAACGGTTCGTTGTATAAAGCAGCAATAACAGCAATTATCAGCACTAAAAGATCTGGTGTAAACGTTGCAATTGCCGAAAATCAAACACTACAGCTTTACCATGAAAGATGGGGACATCAAGACAAAAGACATATTAAAGAAAAGCTAGAAAGAGAAATGGGTATAAAAGTCAAATTAGATAACAATATTTGTGAGCCATGTATTTATGGAAAGATGCATCGATTGCCATTTGGAACTCGAAGGAAAACAACTCAACCAGGAGAGCTATTGTCAACTGATGTTTGTGGACCATTCAGTGCATCCTTCAAGAAAAAGCGATATTTAGTTGTGTTTAAAGATAGTTACACAAAATTTCGCTATGGATTTGCAATTGAGCATAAGTCGGATGTTAAGGACGCTTTAAAAGAAGTACTTGCTCATGCAAAAGGATTGGGTCACACAATAAAAGAACTGTTAAGTGACAATGGTGGTGAGTTCGACAATGCTGAAATCAAAAAGATGCTTCGAGACAATGGAATCGTACAAAGACTAACTGCACCTTATACACCTCAGCAAAATGGTGGAAGTGAACGAGAGAATCGAACTATTATAGAGATGTCAAGGACCTTCAAGTATTCGAATTCGGAAATCAAATTTCCAGAAGCTATCTGGGCAGAATTAGTGAATTCTGCTATATATGTTTTAAATAGAACAGGAAAGTCATCAGTGAATGGAATAAGTCCATACGAACTCTGGATGGGAAAGAAACCTAGGATAAAACATCTTCGAATAATTGGGTCTACTTGCTTCACGCATATACCAATACAAAAGAGAAAGAAAATGGATAAAAAAGCTGTAAAGGGATACCTAGTTGGATATGATGGTGATGAACGCTACAGAATTTTTATCAAGGAAGATAATATAGTAATATTATCTAGAGATGTGCAATTTCAAGAAAGGCCCAGAATTTGTAAAAATACAGTAAAATTACCTATGCATGATATACAAGAAGAAACATATGAAAAGGATCAATCTGAAAATACATTTGAAAAAGAAGAAAACGAAATTAATACAGAAGATAGCTACAATGAAGAATACGATACTGGCAATGACAATAGTTTTGACAATGGAGAGGAGGATTTTCCACAGCCATCAACACCAAGTAGTCTCCGAAATCGTGCAGAATTGACAAAACCAAAGAAGTATGACGATTTTGTTATGGCAGCGGAAGAATTCGTGAGCGCTTTAGAAAATCCTGAAAGTTACTTAGAAGCAACAAACAATGAAAACAGAAAAGAGTGGAGGAATGCAATGGAAAGAGAAATTGCATCACTCAAGGAAAACCAGACATGGACATTAACAGATTTACCTAAAGGGGCAAAAGCTATACCGTGCAAGTGGGTTTACAACTTGAAGAAAAACCCTGATGGTAGTATAGACAAATATAAAGCCAGGTTAGTCGCAAAAGGCTTTAGCCAACGTTATGGTATTGATTTTTGTCAAACGTTCAGTCCAGTGGCAAAATTGGGGACGATACGGTCAATTTTAAGCATTGCTGCTAGTGAAGAAATGCATCTGGCACAATTTGACGTATCAACAGCCTTTTTTTATGGAGAACTTGAAGAAGTCATATATATGAGGCAACCAGAGGGATATAGCGATGGTACAAACAAAGTATGCAAACTAAAAAGAAGTTTATATGGGCTTAAACAATCATCCAGGTGCTGGAATAAACGTTTCGGAAGTTTTATTTTGAAATTGGGATTCAAAACAAGTGAAGCTGATCCATGTTTGTTTATTCGAGGGCGCAATGGCAACAAGCTTATTCTAGTTTTGTATGTTGATGATGGTTTAGTTGGAGCCACAGATAAAAAGGAATTAGACGTTTTCATTAACGAACTTAAACAAGAATTCAAAATCATCTCAAAAGAAGCTGTTTATTTTCTTGGACTAGAAATTGAGATAAAAGATAAAAACATAAAAATTAAACAGACAGCGCATGCAAGGAAGATTCTGGAAAGATTTAACTTTTCAGAATGTAAGTCGATTTCAACACCTATGATAAGGAATACCGAAACTTCTACAACAGGAAAAGAACAAATCGAGAAGAAGACATTTCCATACAGACAAGCTGTTGGTGCACTGATGTACTTAATGCTAGGTACAAGACCAGATCTAGATTCAACTTCAGGAGTTGTAATTAAATATGCTGGAGGTGCTATTTCTTGGCTTAGCCAAAGACAAGCGATGGTGGCTACATCGGCAACAGAAGCAGAAATTGTAGCGGCTAATGTAGCAGCTAAAGAAGCAATTTGGTTGAAGAGATTATTTAAGGGCATTTTTCAACTTAAAGAAATTCCTATTATACAAGTGGATAATTCTGCAGCAGTAAGGCTTTCGCAAAATCCAGAATTTCACCGAAGGACCAAGCATATTGCCATCAAGCATTTCTTTATAAGAGAGAAAGTAGTTGAAGGAGACATCATGGTTCAACAAATTTCAACCGAGCATCAATTGGCAGATGTTATGACAAAGCCATTACCAAGTCCACGTCTTAAAATCTTATGCAAAAAGATGGGACTAGATATTTAAAAATTGAAATTCAGTTCAGATTTTAACAACAATTTAACTTTCAAGTAACAAGGGAAAGTGTTAAAGTTAAGAATATGTATGTTACTATTCAGTTAATAACACTTTGTTTTGTTTCTATAATATACTAAGTAAGTTTGTAATTTTCTATAACTGAAAATTAATTTTCAATATCACTCTTATCAAATCTTTTATTAAAAACGGAACTAAAATCTTTTAAATAAATATTGTTTATTATTCATTTATAAAACCCAGTCTTTTAATAAATGCAATACTGTCTTCGTCTGTTTTGTCTGCAGTTGCGATTTTACTATTTGACACACTGTTTCCCAATCCTAATTTGAAATTTGCACAGTTAATTAACGCACAAAATTTTTTTTACGATATAATAAGATCCTGCTTTTAGCCTCACCAGTACTTTATCAAATAAATGTTCTCAGCGAGACACTATTAGGGGTCTTTCAGGTTTTCCTCGTCCATGTTTTCCTTACCGAAAACTTGCTAGGGCCTCGCCTAAACTTGCAAAAAACTTGCCATTTTTCCACGCGGGTTTTGTTGCATCAGCTGACATCAGAAGTTTTTCAACAAGGGATTACAAGAACACAAACCTATCCGGTTAGCTTTGGATTGCCGCCCGAACGCGCCCAATGTAGTTTGCTAAGGTCACATGTTCGAAAATATTATCGGCGATGCAGCTCTGCAGTACAAAAATTGAGACAACGGAAAACTTTTGCGTTGTTCCTTTAAAAAGTATAGGTATTTTTTTCAATGAGAATTTTAGTGATACATTATTTTATATTATCCATTATGTTTTGTGTCGCAAATGACGATCATTTACCAGTCAAACTTGACTTTGATTTGAAGTTTTCGAAAACGTCAAAAACGAACAATATTTTCCGCCTTATTGCTCTCTTGTTCGCCTACTGAAAATAGGTGAAAGTTTAGTTTAGGCTGTCAGGCATTATTTTCGCACAGTAGGCGAAAAAAATTTCCGGGCGGAATGTTGTTCGGGTGAAACTCACAAATAAGGCTGAATATTGCATATATACATACATTAAAAAAACACGAATATTTTGGTCAGACAAATTTATGACCACCAAAAACAAAAACGTTCTTCTTATACCTAACTGAGTTCAGAGCCTTAGGCCATTTGTTAACAAAAAAAAAAAAAAAAAAAACGACCTAATCTACCGAACCGAAGTGGTAGACTGAGGCCCTAAACGATTATCATTGAAACTACTTCGTTATCATTTAAATGAAACATTCCATGAAAAAGAACTCTCAAATTATTAATTTTTTAATGTTTGTCCGTTCAAAGCAAGATGGCTACCAAATAAACAATAATTTTAATTAAACATAAAATGAATGTGATTTTGGGAGTAGGTAATAACATCAGATGACTTTTAATTATGATTTTTCTTCCAGCCTCATGAATATCTGAAAAAAAGACAAAAAAAGAAAGACTTTGCAATCGGAAAATGCCAAACCAATGCCTGGAATTTCGACTTTCCAATACATTGAAAATGACAAAAAAGGGAAGAGCGCCGAATTCATAGCTTATCAGTCAGAAGACAAAATGGTTGTTAACTATAAAATATAGGTATGTTCCTTTACTTTGAAACTCTGTGATTTTCTGTGCATTTTACTGCCATTTTATTTTTTTTATATGAACTTTGACAGAACGTTGGACTAAAAATCACACAAATGCACAAAAAATCACAAAGGTTTAAAGTAAAGGAACGAGGCTAATTACATACTCATAAAAAACTGTTTAATTTCAACTCTGTCAGACACATGACGAGATTCGTCTGTACGTTAAATTAAAAAATTGCTGAAAATGTCAATTCACACAAACACACAAACACACAAACACTGAGATGAAAAGTAATTTTTTGTTTATTTAGTTGTTTTATGATGTAACCCTCAGACAACAAAGAGTTAAATAGGTAAGAATTCAAAAGCTGATACCTACTAGAGAAAAAAACATCTTTATTTTTTGATTAATAAATATTATTTTTATTTTCACATTTTACATTATGACTACATTATTTTTAATGTTCTATAAATGTTCCATTACATACTTTTTTTTATTTACAATACCATATATTTTTGTTGTTTTTTTTTTTTAATATATAAATTTGTATAAATAAAAAAGTTTTTTACTAAATTGTATTTAAATAAAGAGGAAACATTCAGGGTATTTTTTTTCACTTCATAGCCCTGTATAATGGCTATGTACATGTAAACAAATTGACGAACTGAATTACACCATTATTTTATAAATAATATAATTAAAAAACAATTTGAGTTAAAGAACCTAAACTTTTCTTTCAAATTTTAAGCTGATCCACTCCACATACACATCTACACGATTTTTCCATAAATGCAGTGCTGGGGGGCATTTTTAACAGAATTCTCTCCACGCAGTCGGTAAATTCCCTTTTTGTCCCACAAATATTTTCTTTTTTCCCTTTTTATTTCCAACAAAGCACATAAACAATGTTTAATTGTAATTTTTGAGAAACTAAAAAACAAAAAGACGAAAATTTTGAATATGAAATTAATTTTTTTTAAAAAACTATTTAAAACAACTTGATTTAAAAAAATTACTAAAAGAATGAAAAATTAATATTATTAAATATTAATTGTTTCCATTATAAGATAACTTTTCAGAAAATACCACCTCCAGCCTCAGGGGTGGGGGGGAGATAAAATTGTCCCCCCATACTATTATTTCCTAGAATGACCAAAAAGTCATCTCCCCAAAATATATTACACGAAGTAGATGACACCCTGTATATTATTAAGTGGATACAAGTACCAAATTTGAAACAAATCGGTCCAAGCGTTTATGCTCTATTAACTGTGGAAGTGAAGAAGCAATTTATTTGTGGATATATCATGTTTTTTTATATTAAGGGCGTCTGGCGGGAATTTTTCAACTTTTAATTGCGGTTAATGAAATACTAGCGGGTTTAGGTAAGCAGGAGGCGGTATCATTCAAAGCGCAGGCTTTGCGGAATTGTTAGTCGCCATGAGTCACTGGTCGGGAGCGCACCGCGCGCTTGCGGTGATTATAACTTTGTTAATGTGCTCTTTTCCGGGTTAAATTTCAAAAATCAAAGAATTCCCACAAAATGGGTCGGTTTTCCCTTCGTCCCCTTAGAGGTCAAAATTCCCACAAAAAGGGATTTTTCCCACGATCCCCCAGCACTGCATAAAGGTATGGACTTCAAGCAAGGTTTATGATAGATTAAATGTAAATTAAAACAACAATATATAGAAATTAAAAGGTTGTTTATTTTGAAGGACCTTGACTTGTCCCTCAGTTATTTTTTAAAGTTTTATTTTACAAGATGGGTTGCGTTGCTTTTTATTTCCTATAAAATATTTATTAATTTAATGTTATTGGGTTTACCTGATTATAAGTTTAGATTTCTATTTAAGTCGGTGAATATAATTTTGTGTAAAATGGATTTTTAAGTTTATCTAACTACTTAGTATGCCACCTAGTGAGTTTTTAACTGTTGATGTGATATGTTGAAAATAGTATTTTTTATAGACAGAAGTTCATATAAAATAAAGCTTATTAGGAAAAGTAATAGGTTTTCAATACGGTTCTATATAGGTAATGGAAAGATACATACATATGAATAATACAGCGTTATATAACTATCTCTTTTTTCCTTGTGTGTTTGTTTATTTTTCATGCAAATGTTTTATTTTTTCTGTACGCTATTACGGTCGGTCGACATGTCGTTCAATGTGAACCCCCCTAATCATAATCAAATGTAAAAATCTATTTAAGTTTTTGAGAAATTAAAAAAAAAAACGAATAGTATTCTTTGATTAGTAACTTCTTCATTTTGTTGTGTTTATGACGCATAAAAATTGTCATTCATAAACTAAAACCCTTTTTCTGCTGATGCTCCAAATGCATTTGATAAACAAACAGCACATCTCGACCTGTGTACTACCATAAGTAGTGGAATGCGTAGTGCATACGACCTCGAAGACTGCAGGCCTATTCCAGAAAGCGCGGCGGATCGGATTAAAAGCGATAACTGAATTTCGACCATCTTCGCTTTGGGTTATTCTCAAAAGCGAACAAGGGCGAAAACGATCCTTCCAGTTTCTCTCACTTTATGCTCAAATTTTCCAGGCCACTCCCATTTTCACTTCCACTCTTCTCATTTAATTGTCAGTTTTTTCCCAAAAATTTGATAGTAGGTAGCTGTTTGCCGTCCAAAGAAGTTGTTTTTTTTTTTTTTGTGCATATTTGTAATTTTGCAATGTTGTTGCTCTTAAAAAAAAATAAAAACATTTTGATGGAAAAGTGTGTTTTTATTTGCCGAAATTGAAGACGACACATAATTATTTGCAAATTATTTATGTATTTACATTTTCTTTCAATCCGCCAACAATCCGCCACCTAGACACCTATCGCTTTCAAACCCAAAATGACATGTAGTGAGAACTTTCGCTTTGGCATGAAAAGCGAATCGCTTTTGAGAATAGGAAAATGCAAATCCGCCATCAAAAGCGATGCGCCGCGCATTTGAGAATAACCACCCTGAGCAAATCTCATGGTGTGCATGTAGAAAGTTTTTCACAATAAACTTGGATTAAAGCTTAGCACTAATAAAAAGGAGACTGATGATAGGTGGCTCGGCACCCCTTGAAATAGCTATATCTCCAGCCAAACAAAAATAAATTAAATACCTAAAATTAATTCTTAAACAATTGGTGGTAGCGCCTTTAAGTTGTTGTTGTTCAAAAATTCAATGGAACCCTTTTTGTTTTTTTTTTTTTTTGGGGAAGATCTTTTCGTTTTTTTTTTTTAATTTCTGAAAAACTGAAATCAGGGGAGATAGAATTTTTCCCTCATACAATTTATTTTAGAATGATCCCAGGAATTATCCCTAATGCACTAATTAGGTGACATTCTGTATAAAAACATACATAGTTCACATTTTTGTCTGCATTCCCATGATTTTTCACTTAAAAAACTGCAACAATTTTTGGACGAGAAAATAACAGTAGGGGAACGTCGCCAACAGTGATACACGTCCAACAGTGAGACATTCCGAATAACTCTGAACACGTTGTGCTTATTTCCGTAGGTCATGCAACAGATGTTCCTTGCTTCAATTTTTGTTCACCTTTAGTGAAGCATAGTCGCGCCATGATAGGGCATTAAAAAAAAACACACAAAAGTAAATTTTACGTGTCGTAAGAAAAAGGAAATAGCTTTTTATACAGCTGAGTTTTACAATCAAGTAATTACTCGGAGCAACGTTTTTTGATATAATCATTTGAAACAAAGTGTCTCACTTTTGGCGACTCTCCCCTATTCAGTATAAATACATATGTAAATATTAGCTTTGAGGGAAGAAGACTTGTCTTGCAAAAAAAAAAAAGAAACAATTTCGCGCCATAAAAATATATTTTATACACTTTCTAAGAAATAAACAGAAAGCATCGAAAAAAAAGTTGCCAATTAATTAATCAATAAAGAGGTGCACTTTTGTGTCTTGATGTGGGCATTTTTTTTTTGGACGAGACTGGAGAGATGCCAAATTACAGCAGCAAGAACAGTTTATACCCTAGTCCTGGGGAACCGCATAAATACTACCAACATAGGCATACATACACATATGTATAATTTTTGTTACTATTGTTATTTTTTCCCAGGGCCAAAATTAAAATTAAAAAAAAAAAATAAAACTTAATTCAATTTTTCTTCTTTTGGAAAAGAATTGATGGAGCCATTTTACAAATGGTTTTATTTTTCATTTTTGTTTTACATTTTCAAAATTCCTAATTAAATAATAATTTTTTTGTATATAAATTAATACATTCTTCCTTAAAAGAACATGATATTATTTGCTCTTCTTTAAACTAAGTAAATGTTTTTTTGAAGATACAGTTTAGACATTTGGTTTCCTAAGTCTCTTTGTTATAAATTTTACACAAGTCCAAACAAAATTTAAGGAAATTATAATAATATTTGTTTTTATGAAATAAAACTAAGAATTATATAATAGTTAACATTTAAATAGATAATTATGTATTTATATACTTATATAATGAGTCCCATTATTGATAAGGTAATGTTTTGTTGTATTTTTTTTTATATCTGGATGATGTAAGAATTAGCTGAAAAAGAAGAATTGATATAAATAAAGCGTCTGTTATTATAAAATTATAAAATGACACTATTGTCAGAAGATTTAGAAATATTAAATGTTATTGAAACCTTTTTTAAATGTACCTATTGTATAATGTATTTTAGAATTACATTCACATCAGTATATCACTTGTTTAATAATAGCTGCATTTTATTTTCCCCCAGATCTGATCCGGATTGGATTTGGAAACATAAATACAAGTATTACAAAAACAACACAAGATCCAGGTCTGCCTTTGGATTTGGATTTCAAAATCCATTTTCTGAACACTTTCCTAGCAATATTTTAATTTTATAGGTTGGTACCACTGCTGAGATTTACAAAAAAACCTCAATAAAATTAAAAATTCTCGAAATCAAACACATGCCGCCATCATTCCAATTTTTTTTATCAGTTTTTTCTTCATTTAATAGAGCCGACGCGTCGCGAGGCACGGAAAAAAAACATAAAAACTATTAACTTAATGGAAATTAAACTAAAAAAATAAAACCTTTCCATTTTTAGGCATTCGGTCTTCCATACCAAATATTATTTCAAACAAGATTTGTGAAAATTTTCCTTCTGTCAATTTTATTGTGCAAATAAAGCCAACTGTGAGAAATAAATACATTTTTGATCCAGTTTGTTTTATTATCATGATCTGATCCGGATCAGATCTGGGGGAAAATAAAATGCAGCTAATAACAACGTTACTTCTTTTAATCTAAAATACGTAATTATATTGATTTATGTCAAAAAACTCTTATGGTAATGGTCCAGTCAAAATAGGAAATCAAATTGCATTTTTCTAAGGGCAGAATTTTATTTATGGTATCTGTTTGGGTACACCTCCTGAGTATAAAACCGAGTTTTAGGGGTTTTTGGGGACAGAGCCGCCATCTTGAAAAAGAGATTGGTTTGGTTTTTATCAAATAACTCGTTCCCATTTCATTTTAAAGCAAAATGTTAAACTAAAACTTCATAGAGAATTAAATTATCTACAAAATAAGATAAAAACGAGTACTGTATGTTGCACAAGCTTTAAGTTATAGCGGGTCAAAGTTCACCTATGCATTACGTTTTGGGTGTGGTGCGTCTTTACTTGAGATAACTCGCTTATCTTTGATTTTTTGCGGATAATGCTCATAGAGTAATTTGTAGTACTTTTAATAACCTATCAAATGAGTCCTCAATCGATATTATTGGTCAAATATCGTGCGGTCAATCCAACGCCAAAGTTCACACTGCATGAGTTAGAAGCGAAAAATAAATTAAGTTTTTTTCGAAAATGTTTTCCGATCAATGGTCCCAGTGAAATAGGCCGGGAATTAATTTTAAAAACAATTATATAAATAAGGTGTTTCCCCTGTCAGCCATGACAAGGACAACCAGCATCAATATCAACTTATCTGTACCAGTTGATACTTTTTGCTATAAAAAAAAATAAATAAATTTGATGGCACAACAGCTCATGAAGAACTAGGGCCTAGTGACTTACAACTCTCAACCATTTCTGTGTGCGTGTCTGCAGGAATGGAGGGGACCTACAGTTTATTGCCGAATCCAAACGGCTAACGAGCGGCACTTTTCTGTGACAGGAGATACTCTTGGAGGATTTGTCAATTCCTCGCAAGAGGCAGTAGCCGTTTTTTCTTTTTAAATAAATTGGTGGCGAGGCTAGGGATCGAACCTTAGACCTCCGGCATGACAGTCCATCGCACTAACCATCACGCCACGGCTACTACTTTTTGCTATTCCAAAGGAAAATGTTATGAATTCGAGCTTGCTCCTTTCCCGTTGGCTCTCTTCACATGAGTGGGTGTTAGAAAGGGTTATCACTGTACGATGCATTTTCATCCGTACATGACAACGAAATTTATCTTTTTTGTATTTGTTAGTAAAATACTTACTGGATCAGTGATTCCTCACAAAGTCACTTAATTTTATTTGACATATTAGTTTGTATATTAGAGTGTTGGCAATGCTATTTATTAGAGGTACTTCAGTATACTCAATTCACAAAACATATGTAAGCAATTGCACTCACAATATGGTACTCACAAACAGAAACAAAACGAGTACAACATTCATTCTCTGATAACAGAACGAGTATAGTCCTTTTTTTTTCTTTTCGTGGATACTCGTCGAAATTTGAACATCAAACATATTTATTTATGAATACCCAAACCAAATCATGAGTATTCACTGTACTGCTGAGCAAAAGAAGTGCACACATTTCATTTTGTTCAAGCATCGAAGAAAGCGACAAGAAAATCAAGCCTGCAACTGACCCGTTCTTCTCTCAGAGAACAAGAAAAGTTGGTTTTGTGCGAGATCACAGATCAGCAACCACGCTTTGCGCATGGTGTGGTCTGGTCAATCATTTTTACGAGGACTCACAAATGGGTACTCGAAGTAATTTTCGGGTACACTAGAGTAAATTATGAGTATTCACAAATGAAAGATCTATACTCTTTGGCGGCACAAGACGGTCTTGCGGTTAACCCTGCAAAGACTAAACTAGTTCTGTTCACGAAGAAAAGAAAATTGGAGAGCTTTACCCTGTAATGATGCATTACACCCTCTTCTCTACCGCCGCCGCCGTTTATCAAATTGCTTGCAAAGCAAACCCGAAACACCGTTTATCAAATTGCTTGCAAAGCAAACCCGTAATACCGTTTATCAAATTGCCTGCAAAGCAAATCCGAAATACCGTTATCATGGCTCTAGGAATGAGCATGAAATCAAAACAAGTACCCGCCAACACTCTCTACACCCCTGGTCATACTACCGCAGTCATCACTGACACCGTACATGAAAACACGAAAGAATACTTTTTCTGTGAGTTTATAATTCACACTCAGTTTCAACCGAAATATATATAAGAGACCGTGAATAAACAGAGGAAGATCGAGCTCTGCCATAGTAGAAAATAGTACCAATCAAGAGTACTTGGTGAGACTCCCCTTTTTGAAAGACTTAGGCTCCAGAGTTGACAGTGGAAGCCCAGGTTTAAAGTAGTTAGTTAGTGACGTCTGCTATCTCAGACTGTAATTTAGTGACGTCTGCTATCTCAGATTGTAATTTAGTGACGTCTGCTATCTCAGACTGTAATTTAGTGACGTCTGCTATCTCAGATTGTAATTTAGTGACGTCTGCTATCTCAGATTGTAATTTAGTGACGTCTGCTATCTCAGATTGTAATTTAGTGACGTCTGCTATCTCAGACTGTAATTTAGTGACGTCTGCTATCTCAGATTGTAATTTAGTGACGTCTGCTATCTCAGACTGTAATTTAGTGACGTCTGCTATCTCAGATTGTAATTTAGTGACGTCTGCTATCTCAGACTGTAATTTAGTGACGTCTGCTATCTCAGATTGTAATTTAGTGACGTCTGCTATCTCAGACTGTAATTTAGTGACGTCTGCTATCTCAGATTGTAATTTAGTGACGTCTGCTATCTCAGACTGTAATTTAGTGACGTCTGCTATCTCAGATTGTAATTTAGTGACGTCTGCTATCTCAGATTGTAATTTAGTGACGTCTGCTATCTCAGACTGTAATTTAGTGACGTCTGCTATCTCAGATTGTAATTTAGTGACGTCTGCTATCTCAGATTGTAATTTAGTGACGTCTGCTATCTCAGATTGTAATTTAGTGACGTCTGCTATCTCAGATTGTAATTTAGTGGATACTGCTATCTCAGTCATATATTTGAATTATATAAAATTTGTTTTAAGAGTACATGAATTGCCGATTATATAAATAATATATAAAGATATATATATATTGTAAAATATGAAAATTATAAAGACATTATAAAGCAAACATCAAATATAAACATTGTAAAGAATAAAAACTATAAAGATATTGTAAAGAATGGAAATAATAAAGACACTGTAAAGCTAGTATTAATTATAGACATTGTTAATTAAGAGCCAGTGATTGGTGAATAAAGCTAGACCTCAAATACACTAAAGTTTGTTGCTTCTTTGGTAAAACCCTGGATCCGACGAGCATACCCCAGCCTATGACAAAAAGCATCTCACAAATGGCGCCCGAGCAGGGACTTCATTGAGGTTGATTCACCCGCCCGTAGACCGTACCGACCGACCGTTCCAGAAGAACCAACCCTCATTGATGTCCAGTCCGAACAAGCGTACCAGACACTCCTGTATTCCAGTAAGGTTAAGCCTCCCGTTAATTTACCATTCCAGACCTACGAATTTCTTGAAAGCCGATCATTTAATGTCTAAGAAAATTTCTCCGCCAAAACCGAAAAATTCATATCCAGCAAGTTCCTCCGAACAGGACCTTCACCGTAGCAAAATGGATAACCCTGATAATGATGAGTTCGACCCGACTACCAGTATAGCCTGGATTTACTTACTCAAGAAACAAGAATTGATTGAGAAGATGTCTTCAAAGGACTTAGACACCACTGGCACCGTCGCCACCCTCCGAAAGCGATTCAGCGCTTTTATCAAAGACTCCCGTACCCGACGTTCTACGCAGGATCTTTGCGAAGAAATATCGAAACTGGTCGAAGAAAGGGTATTCCCAGACGAAACCGAACCACCAGCACAACCACCGACCAATCCGAAGATAGTTGGCTTCAATACTGGCCCTGATGCCCAGTTGGACTCCCTGAACCGTGCCACAAATGCCGTCCATATTGACCCGTCAACCCAAGCAACTAGCCTAGAATATGCTTCCCGGCCCTCGTTCAACCGACCACTAGAACATGCCGTAACCCAGATGAATCAACCAAGCCAACCAAGGATGCGCTTGAGTTACGAAGCCGAAACCATGAACACTGTTCGTAAATGGGGGCTACGATTTGATGCATCAGGAAATGCTCTAGAGTTCATGGAGCGTATCGAAGAATTGATAACATGTTATTCCATTCCACCAGAGCATAGCTTGAGAGCACTACCAGAAATATTTCGTGGTCCTGCTTTAGAATGGCTTCGAATTCACAGAGAAAAATTTAAGACTTGGGAGCAGTTCCGCCAAGCATTTTTGCGGTATTTCCTACCCACCCGCTTTGTTCATAAGCTAGAGGATGAAATATTCCGAAAGAAACAAGGACCTCGAGAAACAGTCAAGGATTTTATACGTGCTATGGAATATCTTATCCGACAACACCCTAAAATGACCTTAGAGGATAATGTGGACCGAATTTATGACGGCCTCAGAACAGAGTACCGTCTACATATTCGTCGTAAAGATTTCCATTCCCTCGAAGAATTGACTGACCTGGCTGAAGAGCTAGAGTTCGTACGAGCAGAGGAAAGAAATCAAAAACCAGTCGTATCATCGAACCTTTACCCTGTCACCAGAAACCAACGCCCAGTTGGAACACCGAACCTTCAGTCGTCTTTTAGAAGTAACCCGAATTCATATGACCGGACCACTCATTGTTGGCATTGTAAGCAACGAGGCCACCAAAAACAAAACTGCAACCGACCATTCCGACTTTTCTGTTCATTCTGTGGAGAAGATGGGCGTCTGACAAAGGACTGTCCGTGCCATCAACACAGAAGGCTATCCCCAAATAGGAATAACAGAACCGCCGCTTTAACACATTCTGGACCAATTCAACCGAACCTGTCCATTGTATTGGAAATACAAGAAGAAAAATAATAAAAAAAAAAACAAAAAAAAAAAAAAAAAAAAAAAAAAAATAAAAAAAACAAAAAAAAAAAACAAAAAAAAAACAAAAAAAAAAATAAAAAAAAAAACAAAACAAAGAAAACAAAGAAAAAAAAAAACAAAAAAAAAATAATAAACATAACAAAATAAACATAACGAAAAAAAAAGAATTATTTTAACAGAAAATACGTCTTAAAGACACTCCCGATATAGCTCCTCACGAAGCCTGCTCCTGAGTTCCCGACATTTATAATATTAAATGTATCCTACCGCACCTCTTGCGGGTAGCACCGACGGACATCGATGGATTAGGTCAAATTCTATGACCAATGATTCCAGACACATCATCCATGGAATTCATAAACTATCGCGCCTCTTGCGGATAGCTCCGTTGGACACCGATGGACTGGGTCAAATCCCATTAACGATGATTCCTAACCATCATACACTATCGCGCCTCTTGCGGATAGCACCGATGGACACCGATGGATTGAGTCAAAATCCCAATCTCAAAGACTCTCAACCATTCCTGAGTTCCCGACATTTATAATATTAAATGTATCCTACCGCGCCTCTTGCGGGTAGCACCGATGGACATCGATGGATTAGGTCAAATTCCATGACCAATGATTCCAGGCACATCATCCATGGAATTCGTAAACTATCGCGCCTCTTGCGGATAGCTCCGTTGGACACCGATGGACTGGGTCAAATCCCAATAACGATGATTCCTAACCATCCTACACTATCGCGCCTCTTGCGGATAGCACCGATGGACACCGATGGATTGAGTCAAAATCCCAATCCCAAAGACTCTCAACCATTCCTGAGTTCCCGACATTTATAATATTAAATGTATCCTACCGCGCCTCTTGCGGGTAGCACCGATGGACATCGATGGATTAGGTCAAATTCCATGACCAATGATTCCAGGCACATCATCCATGGAATTCGTAAACTATCGCGCCTCTCGCGGATAGCTCCGTTGGACACCGATGGACTGGGTCAAATCCCAATAACGATGATTCCTAACCATCCTACACTATCGCGCCTCGTGCGGATAGCACCGATGGACACCGATAGATTGAATCAAAATACCAATCCCAAAGACTCCCAACCATTCCCTTACTACCGCGCCTCTTGCGGGTAGCACCGATGGACAACGAGGGATAGGGTCGTGCCCTATGAAAATATCAACGACTACCAGATAAAGTTAAAGACGAGAAGGTTCTCGTCTCCGAAAGAAGGAGGGGAATGTAATGATGCATTACACCCTCTTCTCTACCGCCGCCGCCGTTTATCAAATTGCTTGCAAAGCAAACCCGAAACACCGTTTATCAAATTGCTTGCAAAGCAAACCCGTAATACCGTTTATCAAATTGCCTGCAAAGCAAATCCGAAATACCGTTATCATGGCTCTAGGAATGAGCATGAAATCAAAACAAGTACCCGCCAACACTCTCTACACCCCTGGTCATACTACCGCAGTCATCACTGACACCGTACATGAAAACACGAAAGAATACTTTTTCTGTGAGTTTATAATTCACACTCAGTTTCAACCGAAATATATATAAGAGACCGTGAATAAACAGAGGAAGATCGAGCTCTGCCATAGTAGAAAATAGTACCAATCAAGAGTACTTGGTGAGACTCCCCTTTTTGAAAGACTTAGGCTCCAGAGTTGACAGTGGAAGCCCAGGTTTAAAGTAGTTAGTTAGTGACGTCTGCTATCTCAGACTGTAATTTAGTGACGTCTGCTATCTCAGATTGTAATTTAGTGACGTCTGCTATCTCAGACTGTAATTTAGTGACGTCTGCTATCTCAGATTGTAATTTAGTGACGTCTGCTATCTCAGATTGTAATTTAGTGACGTCTGCTATCTCAGATTGTAATTTAGTGACGTCTGCTATCTCAGACTGTAATTTAGTGACGTCTGCTATCTCAGATTGTAATTTAGTGACGTCTGCTATCTCAGACTGTAATTTAGTGACGTCTGCTATCTCAGATTGTAATTTAGTGACGTCTGCTATCTCAGACTGTAATTTAGTGACGTCTGCTATCTCAGATTGTAATTTAGTGACGTCTGCTATCTCAGACTGTAATTTAGTGACGTCTGCTATCTCAGATTGTAATTTAGTGACGTCTGCTATCTCAGACTGTAATTTAGTGACGTCTGCTATCTCAGATTGTAATTTAGTGACGTCTGCTATCTCAGATTGTAATTTAGTGACGTCTGCTATCTCAGACTGTAATTTAGTGACGTCTGCTATCTCAGATTGTAATTTAGTGACGTCTGCTATCTCAGATTGTAATTTAGTGACGTCTGCTATCTCAGATTGTAATTTAGTGACGTCTGCTATCTCAGATTGTAATTTAGTGGATACTGCTATCTCAGTCATATATTTGAATTATATAAAATTTGTTTTAAGAGTACATGAATTGCCGATTATATAAATAATATATAAAGATATATATATATTGTAAAATATGAAAATTATAAAGACATTATAAAGCAAACATCAAATATAAACATTGTAAAGAATAAAAACTATAAAGATATTGTAAAGAATGGAAATAATAAAGACACTGTAAAGCTAGTATTAATTATAGACATTGTTAATTAAGAGCCAGTGATTGGTGAATAAAGCTAGACCTCAAATACACTAAAGTTTGTTGCTTCTTTGGTAAAACCCTGGATCCGACGAGCATACCCCAGCCTATGACAAAAAGCATCTCACAACCCCTTCCAAGTTAAATGAAATTCCTTTGAAACTTTCCAAACAAGCTAAATATCTGGGAGTAATCCTTGATTCTAAGCTAACCTGGAAACGGAATACAGAGGACTTAAGGAAATAGACTCTTGGAAGCACAACACCTACAGCCATGGGTCAATCTGCCAAAGATATGCCGGACTTGATATGACCACTGACTACGTACCACCCGTAATAGATTTTAAGAAAAACTTCTCGGTTTTAATACCCGAAAGGCATGGTTGGGAACCCAACTCACTACTCAGTGAACGGGGTATCCCCTTTCTACACTGATGGGTCAAAAATGGAAGAAGGAACAGGAGCAGGCAGCCGAAATTGTCCACAGGAACAAATTGAGCTCATCAGAGATCACAGTTTTCGTGGACAACCAAGCTGCTATCAAAGCATTATCCAGTGAGACCATAAGATCCAAAGCAGTAGCTAAATGTCGTGACTTACTGAACAATATTTGTAACACTAACTAAGTCAAACTCTGCTGGGTTCCTGGACATAGCAATATAAAAGGGAATGACATAGCAGATGCATTGGCAAGGAAAGGGTCAATGACAAATAGAGACAGTATTAGCCAATTAGATACGGGACCAGACGTTCCGATCGGCGTGATCAAAAAGAAAATAGACTTAATAACGAAAGAGCAAATCAATAACTTGGGTATATCCAGAAACGATTGCGCCATCTCTAGAAGATTATGGCCTAGAATTAATGAAAAGGAGTCTCAGTATATTTTATCGCTGAGTAAAAAGAACATTAGAATCCTGATAGGTGTACTAACGGGACATTGTGCTATTGGCATAATGGCCCCTAGATTGGGTGTTTACGCACCAGATTTCTGTAGGAGCTGTCAGGATGTTGAAGAAATAGAAACCATTAAACACCTGCTCTGCGACTGCCCAAACCTCCAAACAAACCGCCTCCGTTACTTTGGAAACAGGTTTGTAGGAGAACTGGACTATTTAGCGCAGGTCTCAATGGCAAACATGAGAAAATACATAGAAAGCACAGGCTGGTTCGTAAATAAACCAGTCTATGTCAACCGATAGTTTAGGTTATATCTCTGCTATAGGGGATCACAATGGACCAATAGGCCCCCGTGTACGCAGCAGCCTCAGAGCTGGGCACGCCCGTCCTAACCCAACCTTACCTAACAGATAGAATGTGTAGAATGTGCAAGAGTCAATGTTACGGTTAAATAAATTTACTATCAAGACAAAACATAAATAAGAATGTCTGCTCTCAAGGCTAGGAATATCAAAAAGTTTTAGTCTATTGTGGTAAAGTGGAAGGTTATAAGGATCTTCCCATCTTAGTCCTCTGAGTCCAAATCTGAGGAATTTCTTTTTATACCTGTTCTAGTCTGGCTTTATGATAATCATAATGTGGTGACCAAATCTGACAAGAATGGGTCGAACAAAAGTTATAAAAAGTAGCTTGATAACAGAAAGATCAGAAAATTGTTTTGATTCTCTCTTTATTTAGTCAAGAACTGAATTGGCTATGTTAGTTATGGAGTTGATGTTTGGTATAAATTCAAGTGTGTGATCAAATGATCACATGAATGAACAGAGACAACGTTTTCACGCGACAGTGATACACCGTTAAACAGATAATTGAAAGAAATAGTAGAAAGCGATCTTGAAAAACTCAGTCTTACATTTGTTAGGGTTAAGAGACAAACAGTTACGAATACACCAGTCAAAAAACGAGTTAAAGATCACATTGTAACTCTTCACAGTCACGAGTATTAGAAATAGCTTTTTGCGTTGACATTGACATCGTCCGCATAAAAACTTTGAATGCTTTAACACAGATGTTAAGTCATTGATGAATAACAAAAAGGGATATATCCCAAGATTTCGAACGAATTCGGCTTGTTAAAACCTCTTGCCAGATTGATTATTTGACCATAAAACTTAAAAAAGATGTAAACTGTGAGTTGTTAGTATGTCTTCCCCTAGTTCAGAAGAAAAAAAATAGTTTTTAAAGATATATGTATATGTTTTAAAAATATATTCCATTTTTAGCTTTACGAATTTAAATTCGCCAACCAAAAACGAATCGAATTGAAAACTTCAAAATATTTGAGTATAGAACATCTACGTTTTTAAAACGAAAGTAGTTTTTACTGAAGCGAAAATTAGAACAAGGGATGATTTTTTTTTTTTAATGACAAATTTTCATTTCATTGAGTTCGAAAATGCATCAAATGCGCATTTACTGCGCAAACTGCGCATCATTAGCTGCGTCGATTTAAAATATTTTTTTTTTGCGTTTCAAAACGTCAAACTTATGCAAAGTAATATTTCTACAAAGCATCAAGTTTGCGTTGTTAATTGGCCAGTTTATATTTCAGAGATCTCTGAGGAATCCTTATTCTCAGAAGTATAAACAGAATTCCTCACAAAAATTTCTCCGTTTTGCTGTCAAAAAATTGAGGAAGGTTTGTTTTGGATTCGTTGCTCAATTTTTTTCTATCGCAGAAATCAAATAAGAAAGGAAGGAAAAGCAAGTGTTTTAGAGAGTCTTGTTTATATTTAATTCTCCTGCTCTTTCAAAGTAACGGAGGAAAATTACTGAGCGCTCTGAAATATAAACTGACCAAATGCGTATGAAAAATGTATTACTACCGCATCAAAACATTTTTTTTTTTACATTTCGGAGCTCAGCCAAACGTACTAAACATTAAATGGAATATATTTAAGCATAGTGAAAGTAAAAAAAAGTAAATATACGTCACAATGTACCATTATGTCATAGTGTCAGATTTGCTTGAAACGAGTAGCTCATTCACGAAATGTAGTAGTTTGGGATTGTGACTTACGTGAACATATGAAAACGTAATTTTGCATTATGTCCTGCGAAAACAAGCGCGCAATCGTTTGAGTGGATAGAGAATCAGAAATAAATTTAGCGAAAATGCACAGACGCCGTAATGATAATGAAATGAAATTAAGTAGTGACCAAGTGATTCTAATTAAATCGAATTCCTAGATACAAAACTCCAAAAAGGTGATAATTCAGCTTAAATTTGCAAAAAACTTTTTCGACTTTGTGAATTGTTATTATCTAAAATCTAAACAAGTTCAAAAGTATAGGAAATTGAATATTTGGGTCAACCTCTACAGAAAAAAGTGGAAAACCATTTTCGAAAATTTAATAGTTAAAGAAAAAATAAAAGCCACTTGCACGAAAGTTTTCTGACAGGCAGTAGCAAACAGGTTGTAGCAAACATTTTGTTCTCTATTTACGTTAAAGAAATTCAGTCCTATTCTGCTAAACGGGGAATCGAACGTTCGATTCAATTGAACGATTCACGTTCGCTCATCGTATGAATTCTATTAAACGTCGGGACACTACTTTACCAACCCTTATTTCGAATCTTTTGAATATTCAGTTTTATGAAATGTCAAAATTATTTTTAATAACAAATCAAATTTATGGACGTTACTCGATGATACGTAAAAATTAAGGAAATTTATTAATTTGCCCATTATTTTACACAAATATAACATTATGTTCAGAACACCCTCAACCTCGACAAAACAAAAACTGGATGCCTTCCTGTGACTTTTTGAAGAAGGCAATTATCGGCAACGGGTGGCGTAATGATTAGTATCTAGGACTGCCATGGGTTTGATTCCACAGCCGTTTCCACCTTCATAAACACAAAAATGCATTTTTTAGAGCTACTGCCTTTTGCGAGAAAGTGACAAATTCTTCATCTTAGCCGTTCAGCCGTGCAGGTCCCTTCCATTTAGCTTCCACCTACATAAACCCAAAAAATGCTTTTTTTAGAGCTACTGCCTCTTGCGAGAAAGTGACAAATTCTTCAAGAGTAGCTGTTTAATGTAAAAGTGCCTCTCATCTTAGCCGTTCAGGCGTGCAGGTTCCTTCCATTCCTGTCAAACAACATGCACACAGGAACCGTTGGCTTATAAGTCTCTAGACCATGGTCTTTCACCAGCTGTGGTGCCACTAAATAACTTTTAATTATCAGCACGGTGTTGTTAAAGATTTAAGCGTGTTCTTATCTTGATTTTGTGTTCAAAATTTATTTATTATAAAAAAAAAAATATTTCCATTTTTACTTAGATTTAAAAAAAAACCTTTGTTTTTCTATGACAAACGCAACAAATTATTTGCGGATGTGAAAATGAGAATTTTGAATAGAGTTGATCGATTCGCGCGTTTATGAAATGTTACCGACAGGGAATGTTTCCCTTCGAGAGTTAAGTAGAATCAAAATTGCTGATTTTCGACACAACATTCCCCCGACGTTTAGCAGAATAGGGCTGATTATCTTTTCCTCGTTTTCTGGAAAATACACTCCGCTTTACTTGAATAGAAACAAACTATTTTTACTTTCAGAGTGTGTTGCGCTTTGGCAAATTTAGAAATCCACCTTTTTGTTTTAGTTCTTTTAAGAGGTATCTATTGCGATTAAAACTGCATAGGCAGAATAATTCAAAAAAATACCATTCGGTTATTTTTTACAACTTTTCTAATTACTTCATTAAAAACACTGATTTTTTTTTTGCGTCACTTGAATAGAAACAGTCCCTTAAAATGACAAAATTTAAAAAATGCAGTAAAAGAGGGTAGTTTTTTTTATTTATAATCATATTTTAATAATGTGTGCTACCACCTTAATTTGAAATTACTTCAAAAATCCTGTTGGGAAGTAAACCGTACAGTTGTTTTATATAATTTCAAGAAATTGCACTCCGTGCTTCTTTCATTGTAGCAGTAAGTGATTCTTTGTCCTCATATTGAGGTCCAGAATCGTACGAATCATCCATCCCCACATGTTTTCGATAATATTTAGGTTTGGACATTGAAGCAAGGTAACATTTTTCTAGGATATCCAAATTTTAATAATTCTTGCGTTGTGGATTGGTGCGTTGTCTTGTTAAAATGTCCATGGTATTGGTCCAAAGACATCGGTAAACTTAGGGGAAGCTTCTTTCAATATTTTCTTATAAGAGTTTGTCGTCATTTTCAAAGTGAGAAACTCTAGATTAATTATTCCAGACCCGGAAATCTTAACCCACACAATAACACCACCTTTTCGGCTATGGTGGCGCTCCAAAAACATTGGTTCCTTCCTCATGTCATGCAAATAGTAAATATATCTGTCCGGACCATCTTAATTGATTTTTTTTTTCGTCAGAAAATACCATTTTTGTCTACACTCTTCCCTCCACGTCATATTCTCCCAGAAAAAAACTTGTCGATGTTGTCTTCATATTGGATTTAACGGTGGTTTTTTCTTCAAATTTAGGCGCTTTAAATGTTGTGGCCCACAAATGACACGTCTAATAGTATTAAAACTAGCTTTAATTCCACTCTGTGCCTTGATTTTAGCAGCAGGGTCGCTTGAATTGGAGGTCAGTCTATTTAACTTTCTTCGGTCTGCATTTGTTGTGGCTCTTGCTTGCCTACCTTTCAAATTTTTTTCCATAGTTTTCTTTATTTCTGAGAAACAACCAAACAATTTTCAAACTGTTACTTATTTTTTTGGCAATTGTGCGTAAAGGAAGCTTGTTTTCTGCGTGTACTTCTATTTTGGTTTTTTTCTGCAGCGTTTAATGGTTTTCCGCGGACCATAAACATAAACAACTAAAACAAAAAGGTGGATTTCTAAATTTGCCAAAGCGCAACACGCTCTGAGAGTAAAAAAAAATGTTTCTATTCAAGTGAAGCGGAGTGTATTTAAACTCTGAATAGATTTAAACGTCAAAATTTTGAATTTCTTATGAGAAAGCAAGTCAAAGCGTAAGAGTTTGTTTATTTTTCAAAGTGTTGTTTTCGTTATGTTGTTGATTCTGAAAAAAATATTACTAACCGCTTGTTAAGTATTTTCACTTCGTTCAACTTAAAAACGAGTACAAATCATTTATTTATCTAATAAACATGAATAGCTTCCTCAGTTTTATTTATTTATCTGCTTGTTTCGTGCAAGTGGCTTGTTTCGTCTTCATCTTTATATATAGTACTGACATTTTTATGTTGAAAGTATTATTTTGTAATACATATTTTATTTATTAAACCTTTTATTCACATGGAAAATATAAATATATACATAAATGTATTAATACCTGACTTGACCTTCTCGTTAGCACCATGAGAAAAATGGGCTTTTATTTTGGAAGCGCTGAGTAAATGAGGATAATCTGCTTTTCGGTTCGCTTCTGAAATTATATAGAATAAATTAAATAAACAAAAATTATTATTAATTAAATTAAATTTACTTTTCAATGACCACTGCTGGCATTTGGACTAGTTGAACGGGAGATTTACCGTCCTTTAGGGCTTGGGTTAAATTTAAAATTTGGCCTCGCATCACAGACATTTGACGTTCATACAATTTCCTATCGAATCCTTTATCTTGCTAAAATTGTACAATTTTTAAGAAAATACAACAATTATTATTTGTCTAAATATCCATTTATTTTAACTCACCTTAAACAAATGCAACAAATCATTGCACAATTCTTCAACAAAATTCATATCGGATAACGATGGAAGGACAAGCTGCTTGGTTTCTTCACTAAAAGGCACTTTAGCCTGCGGTAACCATGCCCAATGGTATGGATAAGCACGCCATGAATCTGGATGTTTAAATGGAAAAGCCAGTCCATTGTCGATGGCGGCGATTTTAATCTCTGGCAATTGAACTACATTCCAACTGTTGGTATTATCTGGATTTAAATCTAGTTGTTGCTGATCTGGTATTTGCTGACTAGTACCAGGTATAGGAGTTTCATCTACGTTTGCTATGATGTCATCATTTATGGATGTCAATCCATCAGTTCTTGATGACTCGGTTGGGATATTTTCAGATGTTCTCGTTGGCGTAGATGTACCACCATTCACTTGCTTAACGATCTTTGGTTGATCATATTTTATAAGCCAATTATCGTTGCCGCGATCTGTATTTCGTATGATATAATCCAGCACTACCAATCTTTCAAATTGCAATTGAAAAGATTTAGCTAACACAGATGTAAGGGATTCGTTCTCGAAACGTCGCAGCCAATAATCAGCATCCCTGTAGCCTTGTACGAATATTTGAAATGATCCTTTCTGTAATTAAATTAAATTGCTTGTATTTTAACCTGGAATACAAAAAAAAAATAGCGAACAATTAACTTACTTTCAAAGGCAAGCTCATTCGATTAAATTTCGCTGATGGGAAGTGTTCTTTGATTTGTTTTTTTAGTTTCGCTTTACGTCTATCGATTCGGGCATAATTAAATGTCTCGGCTACTAAACGAACTATTCGTGTATTGGGTACAACGCCTAATTTTAATTTTTGGTCCACTAGACTTGCACCAGCTTCTGAAAGATATCTAAAAAAAATTATAATGGTGTTAGATATTTAAGTGGAACAAAAAAAAAATACAATCAATTTATATTTTACCCTTGATTAGGAATCAAGCAAGCACGTCCAAAACAACACGGACAACACAGTTTGTGCATCCATTTTGTCCATTTCGGGTTCATTCGTCCATATGGCTCTTCGTCTTTGGGTTTGAATACTGCCACCACTTTCTGTAATTTTATATTTAATGGAATATAAAGTTATGGTCGTTTTAATTAGATTTTTGACTGTTTAAACAATGTTTTAATATTTCGAAACACTCGGAAATATGCTTTTATTTAATAAAAAAAAATATTACATTTGTCAAGGTTTAGACAATCGATTACGTTGTCTAAAGTTAGATAAAAAGTTAGATCATTTTAGCAAAAATTAGAAAGGTTTTTTCAAAACTTGAACGGCTGTCTAAGGTTAGACATTGTTTATTAATATTTTTGTGTTCCACGAGAACACAAGAAAACAACTTCTTTCGTTACAAATGCGAGTTTTTCAAACTCTACTCATTATTTCCTTCGTTACCTCTTCCAAAACCTGGATCATTACTTCTTTCAAGTCAACCACGCATTCTACTTTATTTCACTTGCCTTGACACAGTTTGTTTATTTAAACAACGAATGCACCATATTATGTCATTGACATATTTGCACTCCATGGGTCAATATTGCTTATGTTCGCAATATGGCCATGTCGTTGTTTTGTTGTTAAGTTGACATAGTTCGATTGCTGTTCCTTTTGATTTGACATCTAAATCAAAATACTCTCATACACCGCTTATGTTATGGGGGTGGCCCCGGCGCGGCGCAGTGGAAGTAGTGCTTGACTGCTAACTTGGATGTGTGGGTTTGATCCCCAGTTTAGGCAGCATTCGTTTCTATATTCCCTCAACTGAACGCCACCCCTGGTATTTAAATGAGATGATCAAAACCTTATTTCTCAATCCACTGTGCTTACAAAAATCTATCCTATCCTTCTATTCCTTCTAACATTGCCTAATTTATAAGACCCTAGGTCTTATTGCCTATATATGTATATGTTTGTGTTGTTTTTTGTTTTATTTTGGCATTTTTGTCAAAAGATGTTTCAATAAAAATAATTTTTGACAAAATTAAATCTCGAAACCTCTATAAAACTAGTTTTGCTGTAAAACTAGCTTTGAGGCAAGTCAATAATATGGCTATACTTATAAGAATATAAAAATAGAAATTATAAATTACAGAAATTATAGGCTCTCCAGAAAAATTAAATCTGAGCCATCCCAGATATTGGAACCAACAATTTCTCAGCTTTGCTTTCAAATATTGAAGACAAAAATTATGACGATGCGTCAGATTTGTCAAATCTTATTTTAAAAGTTTATTTATTAAAAATGCGAAAATGAAAATAGAACTAATCTCACCAATTGAGTGGGCTGGTTTTCTATATTTTGAACATAGGAAATCTACTTTAAAACAACAATTTAGCTTTTTTAAATCTGCCAAGATTTTTTTGTGGTCACTTCTGTATATTTGAGTGTATCAATAAATTCCTGTTTAATTAAGTAATTTCATCATTTTCTAAACTTCTTCCAAACTACGAAACCACGCTAAAAGTAGTTTTGAGTTGTAAAACTAAAATCAGTCGCTGCAGATTTTATGATGCATATAGAAAATAAGGTGCCGTGACATAAGGCCATGCGACATAAGGCCATATTTTAAATTATGGCTGTATGACGCTTTCATAATGTGACATAAGGGCATATTCGAACAAATGGCCTTTTGACGCTTACCTAAAGTGACGTAAGGCCATTATGGCCTTGTGTCACTTTCAGATGCGTATATTTCTTATTTACCCTAAAATAAAATCTGTAAGGGCAACAAGGGTTCATTTAGATTTTAGAACTTTAAATCCTTTATTTAATGCTATTAACTGATTTCAAATGAAAATTCTTGCATTAAAAAAAAATCAATGTAAAGAAAGTTAAAACTTTAGATAATTATGTTGATAGCAGCATTTGTCCTCAAAAATGAATGATGAATTTTGGGTGTAAAAATTAAAACATCGCATGAATTTTCATTTTCTTCTCTTCGGAAAAATTTTGTCCACCAAATTGATCTCTTCATCGGCTAGTTTGTTTTCCGCTACGCTTTTAGTGAAATAAAATTCGAATACAATATAGCGGAAAAAATTAAAAATTCGTGCAAATTTTTAATTTTGACACCCCAAACTGATCTTCTCTTCGGCAAATTTTTTTTTCCGCAACCTCATAGCGGAAAAAAATTTTGCCGAAGAGAATATCAATTTGGGGTGTGAAAATTAAAAATTCGCGCGAATTTTTAATTTTCACACCCCAAATTGATATTCTCTTCGGCAAAATTTTTTTCCGCTACGCTTTGAGTGAATTAAAATTGGAACACCCAATTTGATGTGAGATGTTCACGTGGAAAAGTCTCAAGGATTATGAATAGTGTTCTAGATTTCTTAAAATACGCTATTTAAAGAAAAAATACTTGGCCAAGAAAAGGTAAAAAAAATCGATAGATTTTTGCTTGAATCGTATTTACTCTTATAAGTTCTAAGTATTCCTATTATTATAATTTGAACCGTTGGCGTTAAAAATTCTAAAAATTCCTATTATTATAATTTGAACCGTTGGCGCAAGGAAAAGCTACGTCCAACAAAACTGTCATTTTTTTTTCGTATCGCGAGTATCAAAATTGCTTTAATATGGTATTATGTCACTTAAAGAAAGTGTCACGATCCCATATTAAGATATGGCATTAAGTCGCAAAAAAATATGGCATTTTGACACTTCACCAAAGTGTCAAAAGACCATCCGTTCGAATATGGCCTAATGTCACTTTACGAAAGCGTCATAAAACCATATTCCGAAATATGGCCTTATGACGCATGGCCTTATGTCACGGCACCGAAAATAACCCAAATTCGGAGCTGGGGATTTACAAAAAAGAAATTGTTTTAATGCGTACATAACATATTCAAAAATCTGCAATATTTTCAAAACCTTTTTGAGGCATCTATTTAAGATATTTAGTTTTACTATAGGCCAGAGGATTTTTTGTAAGCTTTATTAAAGAATTCTTTAAGAGATTCATCATATTATGTGCATTGATCGACTATTTTCAAAGCGGGACATTTTGCGTTCTTTGCGGGACAGCGGGACACATAGCTCGAAAGCGGGACTGTCCCGCCCAAAGTGAGACGTATGGTTACCTTAGTTATAGAAAATAAAAATTATTATAAAATTAAATGTTCAATTCACATCCAAAATTCTTTCAATTTGCTTACATGAAAGAATTCCCCGAGTTGGAATTGATATGCGTAGCAGTTGATTTCGCTTCATTAAAATATTCGCTTCTAAATCAATAACTTAAAATTTACAAAGCGGGTTATATAATATAAAGCTTTGTTAAAAAAAAAAATTATTTTATAGTGAATGGTTTTATTCGTATAAGACCTACCCCCGCTGGATTTTTAACAAAATAGGAACCACTGCTTCCCTGGTAAATTCTTTCTGGATATATTCCATGTTCAATTGCAATTTCAGCTTGTGTTATAATTTCGTGAAATTCTGGATCATCTGTAAGAAAAAACATACAGTTAATATACAATAAAAGAGGATATATTAATATTTAATAACAATAATAAGGAGCTAGACACTTTTGTAATCCAAAAGATTCGAGTTTTGTACTACAATTGATTTATATCCGGCGTTAATTTTTTTTCAGCCATATTATTCAGACACTTAAATATTGTTTTAAATGTACATCTGGATGTAAAGTAAGTCAAACCCAGATGCCCTACCAAGCTCATAATATTCACTCGTTATACCACTCGTTTTTAACCTTGTCAAGTTTGATTCGATTTTATTTAAATAGACTTCCAGGGAGCAGTTAATGTTATTACACTCGGGTATAAACTCAAAATACAAAACACAGAAGCAAGCGACAAAAAATTAAAAACATTTTTACAAATGTCAAATCATTGATATAACAAAGCTTTTAGGGTCTTATTATGATTCGCGAATCGAACGTTCGCTTGTAGCCAAACGGTTTGGCGAACATTAGCTGTATTTTATTTTCCCCCAGATCTGATCCGGATTGGATTTGGAAACATAAATACAAGTAATACAAAAACAACACAAGATCCAGGTCTGCTTCTAGATTTGGATTTCGAAATCTATTTTTTGAACACTTCCCTAGCAATATTTTAATTTTATAGGTTGGTACCACTGCTGAGATTTACAGAAAAAACTCAATAAAATTAAAAATTCTCGAAATCAAACAAATGCCGCCATCATTTCAATTTTTTTTATGAGTTTTTCTTCGTTCAATAGAGACGACGCGTCGCGAGGCACGGAAAAAATACATAAAAACTATTAACTTAATGAAAATTAAACTAAAAAAATAAAACTGTTCCATTTTAAACATTCAATACCAAATATTATTTCAAATAATATTTGTGAAAATTTTCCTTCTGTCAATTTTATTGTGCAAATAAAGCCAACTGTGAGAAATAAATAAATTTGTGATCCAGTTTGTTTTATTATCATGATCTGATCCGGATTAGATCTGGGGGAAAATAAAATGCAGCTATTGTGAAGTTTCCGGTTGGCGAATGAACTCATTCGCCAAAAATTCATCGAAAATTCATTTATTTTCAATGATTTGCTATTGACGTCAAAGTAAAAATAAACAATTGTCATAAATATAATTTTATGTGCGGAATTTTTGCAGTTTTCTTCAAGTTTTAAACGTTTTTTAATAAGTTCAATTAAATATTTCGTTTGTTTGCAGCAAATCAAAAAAATCAACACACGGGAGTGTGCTCTGTCAGCTACATAAGTACATATAGCCAGTTCAGGTTTCTTAAGCTTACTGACATCTCCGAGATCTCAGCAATCTCAGAAATTTTAACGTAATTCCTTAGTGAGATTCCTCACTTTTGCTGTCAAAAAACTGAGACTGATATTTTTTGGATTCGCTTGCTCAATTATTTTTTGTCGCAGTTGATTAATTAATAAAAAAGAGATGGAAATTGTTTTTGACTTCTAGCGGAGAAATTTTGTTCAGGTTTCTCCTTCTGCTCAGTGGAGCTGACGGAGCTTGCTCAGTGAGATCTCAGTGAAATCTTAGAAACGTGAACTGGCTAATAGTTTAATTTGGTGCATAAGTGTGTTATTTAAAAAATTGTTAGTTTTGTGTTGATGGTGGCTATTTTTACTGTTATGTATTGATAAGCGATATTATTAAACCCAGCCAATAAAATGGCTGTTAAGTTTCAGTATTGACTGAAAATTGACGCCATCCAGCAGTTTTGTCTTAATTTTTCGGAGTTATTACTGTTTTTACTTACTTATAACTGACAGTTCTTCCAAAAAGAAGAGAAAATCAATTCTGGATTTAAAAAAGGAATCAAAACCAGAAGCATGCAAACATAATAAAACTTTAAACGTCAATATCGTAAAATGTAATTTTTGTTATTTGATTTTGGATTAGTGATACATAGTACATTTTTGATTACATTTGACTACTTTCGTTTATTTAACTTACTAAATATCTATTTTCGAGCATTATTATACTTTGCATAGATGCAACCTTACTATTTTCTTTGGAAATAGGATCAAAATCTTCAAATCTTTGTTCGCCATGTTAAAAAATAATGATGAATGAAAACAGCTTTGCTTTGAAATCTACATTTAAAGTTTCACTAATACAATGAAACACAAACTTCCGAATCAAAAAAAGTTTTGCAACTTGGTCGTTTGGCATTCCGGATCGGAGGGTTTTGAAATTTTCTTCCGGATTACCAAACGAAAACGCTATTAGCTTAAATTGCTTTAACTCTAATGTCAATCAATTTATATTTAAAAAAAGAAGCATTTAAGATCAATTGAAATCAAAATTACTCCGAAAATATTATATAAAGGAGCAAGGGGGAGGGATCGAAAACTGCAAAGGTCATAAAATAGTCCATTAGCAGAAATTCGAGTGTAAATCTTCAATTTAAATCAACATTGGGAACGCTATTAACGATAGAAGCGTCTTTCTTCAAGCCAGAGACGTCACTACTATCCGATTTTAAACAGATATATAAATTAAACGATTGCAATAATTCCCGCACTGGATTACGAGCTATCTCATTTATTCAAAAATTAAAGTAAACTAAGCAACTAAAACAGAAGAAATAATTTTCAAAAAAAAAAAACGATTGGTCGCTGGGATTCGATTAAGGGAGGATTTTTATTTTTCAGTTTACTGAATCAATCTTGCAATGTACGTCCTTCCCTATTCCATACAATTATTTTAGTCCTTTCTACTTAAAACCTTAAAGAAAAATTTAAGATTATTTCAATTATTGCAAAACAAATCTATTTAAATTTACTTACTACAGAAATTTGTTCTTAAAATAATAATTTTGTGGCGCTGAGCTCGAAACATAAAAATATCAATAGGAAATATGTACATGTTTGAATATAAACTCGTTCTATTGCTTTACGAAATTCAGTTTAACCTTTCAAATCGATAGTTGAAAATGTTGTTAATAACTAATGAGGGATAATAATCATATGGTTGTTCGCTAATGAAATTTTTATTGACCATATACGCATGGTTGTGAGTCATGAGAAAATTTCGGTTAGTCAGTATTCAGGTTTGTTTTTGAAGTAATTTGGATGGCATTTAATTTTAAATCATTCTTTCAATTAATGACCTTAACTGTTTTCCCCAGTACAATAGACAAAATTAAACATTTCAAATAAAGATTTGAAGAATACATTTTGTTAAATGGCACCTGCAGATGTCGGATTCCTTAGGGAAGTTGGTATTACCATGATGGACTGGCTGGCGTTAAGTCCAGACTTAAACTCCATTGAGCATCTGTGTGAGCTTAAGCCAGAAATCCAGCTCCTGAAACAATTAATGAACTGAATAGGAATCGCAAAATACAGTCAAAAAAAATCGTTTAAAAGCTGTAATTACTAATTAGAGCTATTGTAGGGCATTTCAAGATACTGAAACAATAAATTACGCTTAATTTTGTTGTAAATGTTTAATTTTCGAGCTAGTATGGTATGCTGCTGATGCAAAACGAAAAATCCCATACAAAAATGACACAACGAAATCATAAACGAAAAATTTCCTTCTAGAGATAGATTTTATTGATTTATTGATTTCAATTTAGGTTATTTTTTTTTTACAGAATATATACAGATACAAATTAAGACATGGCTTAAAGCCGTCTGTCTGATTGGCAAATTCAAATTAAAGCAATTATTTACAATAAAAATTGGAAACAAAATAAAAAAAAAAAAAAAGTTAATTGAAAGATAATTAAGAAAATAAACGAAAAAAAGACAAATTAGATATTTAAGTTGCAAGCAAATTTTACATTAAATTTGAAAGATTACTAAAAATTTTCATCAACTATTCTCTGTCTGTATGCCGCTGCTGCTGTAACAAATGAAACAAGATCTCGCCAACCGCTTCTGCCATTCAAAATATCTTTAGTTTCAGGCCAATTAAGTTCATGCCGTCCGAGACACCTCATTCTTATACCTTTCAGAATAGGGCACACTGCGATAAAGTGAAAGATATCCTCTCTTGCGTTCATGTTACACAAAGTGCATATAATAGGAAGATCGTCACGATGTGGGATATAATTCAGCCGAAGAAGTTCTCCTCTCGTCCTAAATATGGTTTCGATGAATTTTGTATTGAATTCAGGGTTGAAATAGTTTAGCTCTTCTAGGTTAAAATTTAATTCTCTATAGTAATTTCGATGAACTGATGATTGGGCTTCTTCAATAAACATTTCTCTTGCCTTCGAGTCCAGCTCTTTTAAAAATTGGTACAGGATCACCTTCCAATCATCTATACGTTCGGGATTTAGGTTTAACTGCAAGTTATGACTTAGCGCTAAGGAACTCCACTCTTTAAAAAATAATGTATTGGAGCTAATTGCGTGTTGTGCCACCTTTTTAGGAAGACGAGTGTGAGACATTTGGGATAGTATTTTTAAAATATAGTCAAAGTGAAGCTTGGTTGTTGATATATACAAAGGGGACAATCCCGTTTCTAGAAACAGCATGTAATTCGGACTGTTTTGTGGCAGACGAAAGCATCGTTTTATAAAAAACCGAAGGAGTTTTTCAACTTCGTCATACTTAGTGTATCCCCAGACTTGCGCAGCGTAAAACATTGTCGAAGCTGCGGTGCTTTGAAAAAGTTTATACTTTGCTGAAGGAAGAAGTTCTGAACTGCACATACACGCCCTCCAGGTGGAATTGAGAGTTGTTTTGGCAACGCTTAGTTTATCTACAAGGTGGTTTTGCATACTCAAATTTGATCTTATAAGCACGCCTAGATATTTATATTCTTTGACAATCTCAATGTCCTCACCATTAAAAGTCCACTTTTCAGATTGTGCGTATCTTCCAAATCCCTTTCTAAACACCATCACCTTCGATTTGCTAGTATTAACAGTTAGGTTCCAGATCCGACAATATTGTTCCAGTTTTTGAATCATTTTTTGGAGAATGACTGGAGAATCTGCTAGCAAAACTACATCATCTGCATACATAAGTATTTTTATTCTTATTCCATTCCAAAGAATACCCCCTATCAGCCATTCAACCAAATAATCGAGAAACAGAATAAAAATAAGGGCACTTAATGTACAACCCTGTCGAACTCCCGAGAAAGTCTCAAACCACTCGGATAAAGCTTCTCCGTTCCAAACGGCTGATTTTGTAGCGCTATAGAGATTTTTCAGCAACTCAATTATTTTCGTCGAAATACCCATTGAGCTAAGTTTCTAAATTTCCTTCTACTTTTCGTTCTGCGGTACGCTGTTCGATGAGCGAAATCAATAATTGTAGCAGATTATTTGGAGAGATCTCCCTTCTGTTTTCGCACATAATTAATTGTCTGTACCATTAATTAGGTCTGTTTCTTTACTTTTTGGGAAAAAACTTGTGCTCGAGCTTTTTGATGTTGTTGTTATAATTTTTGATCAGATGTGAAAAGTAAGGAAACGCGTTTGGGATGAAACGCGTAAGGAAACGCGTTCAGCGTACCGCAGAACGAAATTTTTCGTTAGTGGTTTTGTTGTGTCATTTTTGTATGGGATTTTTCGTTTCGCATCAGCAGCATACTAGGAAAAACTGAACTTAACAAAATTTGCCTATTAACAGATGAGTTCAAGTAAGATCACCAAAAGAAAACGGCAATTTTTCCATTTTTAATTCACTCTACTTACAAATATTTTATGATAAATGTCAAAAAAAAATTGTCTTTTATTCTTTTATAATTATTAGAAGATTTCATAACAGATTGTGGCTTGCTGAATATCAAAAATGGAATTCGTAAGAGATTTTGTGACTGTTCGAATTGTTGACAGTTCATAAAAGATTTTGTAGCAGATTTGATAACAGATTTTGGCATGCCGAATACCAAAATTATAATTCATAAAAGATTTTTTGACATCTTAAACTTTTGTATTGAAATTCATAACAGAATAGCAGAATAACAGAATCAAAGATTTCGCCGAATAGGCGTAGTTTGCTTTAAAGAAAGTAACTTTGTGAATTTTGTTTGGAAGTTTTGAAGGACTTTTTTTTTTTTTTAATTCCGTTAAAAGGTAAGTACTGCACCAGGTGTCTGCTAATAGTTTTTTTTTATTATGAAGACTATACAGATTAAAGGCTTTCCCAAACCAACGCGATTAATCGCCGCGACAATAGAAAACAATAACAACAACGTGTTGTTTTGTTTGACAACCACGTGTTGTTATTGTTGTTTTCTTTTGTCGCGGCGAATAATCGCGTTGGTTTGGGAGAGCTTTAAGACTTTAAAAATTCAGACTTGACGCTTTAAGGCTCTCCCAAACCAACGCGATTAATCACCGCGACAAAAGAAAACAACAATAACAACACGTGGTTGTCAAACAAAACAACACGTTATTGTTATTGTGTTCTTTTGTTGCAGCGATTAATCGCGTTGGTTTGGGAGAGCCTTTACGAAAAAGTATTTTTTTTGTCACCTGCAAAAAATTATGTCATTTTTTTTTTGAGATTTTTGTGGCCTTTATTTTAAAATTCCGTTACTCGTGTAGGTGCTGCGATAGATGTCTACCTTTAGTTGTTTTAAATAACGGAAACTATATAGTATGACATATTAACGAGGAAGACGTGCTGCTATCACATTTTAGAGGTCGATTGATTTACCTTCGTGACCGCCCCATTCCCAGACGTACGTCTGCCTGCTATTGGCTCTTGGACTAAATTGTTTTCTTTATTTAAACACGAACTATGTACATAGGAATTCGATAAAAAAAATGTTTTAAAAATTATAGGTTTTATTCTTAAGAGCCTGCTCATCTACACTTGCTGAAACCACCTGGTTTCTTCTGAATGTAAAGCGAAAACAGCTAACCGAAGTTCCCGATTTAGTTGAACAGACTCTTTTACGGCCATATTATTCACTCAATACATCTAGATTTAAACTTAAATCCGGATGTAAATCATACAAAGTCAATGTAAATTCATCTGGATTTAAGTTTAAATCTGGATGTATCGAGTGAATAATATGGCGGTTAAAATTTATTTGTATGTAAATAATTAAAAAAAAAACTTACATGAATTTTTGAGAGGACAATTTAAACAGCAACACTTATAGTATTCTATTGAATGTAATGACAGTTGATCCAAAAAAAGTTTAGATTGTGCCGATGCCCTTACATATGACCAATGCCAATGGCATTCAATTTCGTTACACTCACATATTTTTTGAATTGACACTGAGTCACTATCATTTGACTCTGGTGAAGTTACAGACATAATTTATTTTATTTTTTTTTGTTGATTGATAAATTAATTAAAATATTTATTTGTTTTGAGTAATTATTAAGGTAGACAAGGCAGGGAGTGAATAGAATAGCCGCGTTGAGCCTTACCCTTTGTAGCCCGCTTTAAAATAAGGTTCAGGTCAAACTATTAAACCGACAAATTTACTAGAAATACAACCCAAGTGTATTAAAAACGTTATTTTCACATTTACATGCATACATCGACAAATTTGCTTTTTGATAGCTAGATTTATTTATGACGAATCGGTTTTTTAAGCACAAACAATCGGAGAAAAAAAAAAACACAACAATTTTAAAAGAGAGCAACTTATATTTCGTCATCGATTAACCAATTACAAAAGTATGTTTTTGTTAGTATTTACACAAGGCTTCATGTATATATTTAAAGTCCAGGTTCCAGTTCCAGAATCCAGACTGTCTCACAAAGCTCAGAGATCGAAAGTAAAACTTAACCTTTTCAAATGCATTTAAACAACGCTCACATTTTACTTAAATACTTTTGAATTCCAAATCAGGACTCTGATAACTATCGATTAAATAATAATCAATTCCTTATAATTTTTTGTATAGAAAAAAGATTTTCGGTCTTAAACTTTTCTTACCCTAATTTACCCAAACAAATATCAGAATTTTAAAAAATTCCCGCCTTACATAGTTTTGGAATTAAATTTTTTTTAATATTATGTCTTTTATGCCTTCAAACTCAAACCTACCAAGTGAGTTGGTTCAGATATTTGAATATACCTTTAAAGCGTGACAACCCTATGCATCAGGCACCTCGATGAGAGTATGTCGGCCTATGCCAGGATCGTGGAATAATAGTATGGTAGGTGCGGGTAATAAGGCCTGCTGGCTAATAAGGCCTAAGTTTCAAAAAAGCAAGTTAAAATAGTAGGAGACACTCACGGCCAGCCTACAATGTAGCTAATACCCATAAATGACGCATTAGACTTGTTGACACTTGTTCGCTCACTCATCGTCATCAGTGTTGTGTCATTTATTGTGACAGTTGATTGTGCGGTCCAAATAATAAAAAATCACCCTATTTAAGTAAGTATTTTTTGTAAAATTACAAAAAAAAGAAAAAATGTTCAAACTCAATCTTTTTTTCCAAAGTTTACGTTTTCAAATAAATTGTTTGTTCATATTTAATGCTCTGATTTATTTTTAGTCAAATTCTAAGAGCCTGATGCTTTATTATGTTCTAGGTTATAAGAAAATTGAAAATACATAATAAAATCGGTTACTGAGTTTGAAAATTAATTTTTTAAAAACTGTTCACTAAAACAACTTGACTCAAAAATAATGTTAAACAATAGATCTCTGGCTTTCTTTTAAGTTATAGCCTGATATTCTACGTGTTGCCCTTATTTTTTTATAATTTTTTTCATAAAAAGTCATTTTTTGAACAAAATTGCCCCTCCCACCTAAAGGAGGGAAGGGAATATACCTTCCTTCTGACACAATTCGTTTGTTGTCATGGTTGAACTTATACAGTGTAAAACCTAGCTTTTTTTTCGCATTTTATGCGAATTGCCCGGTTTACCCCTTTTGGGTTTTCAAATGGTCTGCCAGGGCAAAAGCCGCTTCCAAATGGTCTTGGACCCACTGTTCCGAGATCAGGGGAGCAATATCTAGGGATGGGTGAAAACGAATTTTGGTTCATACAATTATCCCCAGAGTTGATTTTTTTGGGTTTTCACCGTACTATTGCTCACTAACGCCGCGACCAGGGACTGTAAGACTTTCATTTCTGTCATCAACTTGACCACTGCTTTCGACTCATATACCTTTTTTTGGTTCACTTTCACACCTCAAAATTTGCTGTGGGCTCTTGGTCTATTTAGTAAGTTTTTCTTTACAAATGGTGTCGGGGGTTATTAAGGCCTACAAAATTTGACGGTAGGCCTTATTAGCCTCCTACTTTTTGTATAAACATTTTATCTGTTTTAAAGTTTAGGCATGTTAGTAAGTAATTACAACTTTCTGCTCATTGATTTATTGTTGTTTTAGTGACTTAAACTACGATACTCCCAAAACGAGCAATCGGGTCGGACATGAGGCTGTGTTAATAATGCGGCAAGTGGTATTATGAAGAATTCGTCGGCTTATCAGCGGATGATCAAGACAATTTTACATCTTCATGTGTTGATAAAAAAAACAAAACCGATCACCAGAGGCAGCGTTTGCACAAATTATGTTGCGATCGGGTCTAGCTAACCTAATATGCTGAAACAAAATATAAACAAATGCAGAAAAGTAAAACGAGAATTTTTTAAATTTATTTGTTGTTATATTGCTTTAACTTTTCGAAGTGAAGTTAAAGTGTTTTTAGTTACCTGTACCTTTTCGGTTAATGTCCTAACTGAACTCCATCCATATATTAACTCAGGATATTTTCAATTTAATTCAGCCACTATTAACCACAAGTTTTGTTAGGACTGCACCAGTTTTTTCTTTAATTGGCTTTGTCAATGCGGATTAAAGTTTTCGATGGTTGAGCTAAAGAAATTTTATTTTTTGTCCGAAAATCTAGATCGGTTTTCACCAATTAACCATACTAGGTTCCTTTTTAAATATTTTAAATGTATTGTAATATTTTCTTTTCATTAAACTTTATGGTTGCTTTTTAGGATTTGTGACGCTTTCTCGTATATTTTTTGTTGATGTGTGCGTTTTTGGGTGTTCTGACAATTTTTCCTTTTGATGTATGAGATTGGGTGATATAATTTATAATTGAAAATGTCGCAGTGTCCAAAATAAACAAACTTAATGTCATAATGCTCAAATTCAGAACCCCGAGAAATATTTTGGGTCAATTTCTTATTTGGGCATTATGATAGTTGAAAACCATATTGGGCACTTTGACATCGCTTTTGGGCTATGTGGCATTTTGTTGGCTATGACATTTTAGATTTTTGGGCGGTATTACCTTGGGTGATAAGACCAAACGCAGATATTAAATAGAAACTGTATTGCACCAAAAAAAAAATGTCAAAACGCCCAAATCGTATGTCAAAGTGCCCAAATCGTACAACAAAAAATTGTTCATACATTTTTTTGCTGCTATGACGATTTCAATTTGGGCATTGTGGTTTTGGGCGATAAGACCTAACGCCGAAAACTAAGAACTATTTAATTGGACTTGTTGAATTATTATTGATTCAAAATAGTTTTTATCGGCCTTTATGTGGTTTACAAAAATTGGAGTTTCTTCCCTGCGATCTCACTTAAACTCATCAGTTGACTAGAGAGGACATTGTCAATACGAAGTTCAGTTCATCTTGCATAGATATCTAATGTGTAAAGACTAGAATTTCTAATCATTAAAACTGGAAAGTTTTGCCCAGGGCCTGGTAATGTTTCTTTACTAATAATATTTTTTTATAATACAAATTCTATAAATATGTACCTACTACTCAAATAATTCGGAATAATATTAAGAATTTTATTTAAAGTTTGGATGTTTCCAGCGTAAATTTTTTTTTTTCAAACAATCAGTTCAAGAGAAAATGAAAATATGAAATATATAAAAAAAATTAAAATAATGCGTTCTCGAAAAACGATGAAAGTGAAGATAAAGACGGATAAAAGAAATATGTACTAATATTCTAAGAGCTAACAGGAAAAATGAGCGTGATGTTGATATCAAACACAATTGTTTGGGAGGTTTTTTTTGTCTAAACCTTTGGTAGGGGTGGCTAAATATAGTGATTTTTCAGGAGAGTGTATATTATCACTTTAAAATAGGGAATAATGCTTTGTTTAACCCCACTGAATGTTTCTGGCAGTGCCATATGTTGATGTTACCTAACCCTTATAACGTATCAAAAATTATCTTTGTAAAATTCATAATTGTCAAATATTTCCTTTGTTGCAATGATGATGTACAACACAGCTGATGCTGATTCAATGGCCGCGTTCGGGAGGCAAGCCAAACCTATCCGGATAGGTTTGTGTTGTTGTAATCCCTTGTTGAAAAACTTCTGATGTCAGCTGATGCAACAACAACTCAAGGTATCTGAAAATTTTTGGGATAGGTGGATAGCCTACCTATTTCACTACCAGCCGAACGCAAGCAATTGCATCAGCAACAACGCATCTTTACTTTCTATATGCAAATATGAAAGTCTTGCATGCCGTGGTTGGGGGCCGTGGTTGGGGCCTTGCTGCATTGAAAATGCGTTTTTTTCCAAACCCCAGATAAAAGATATAGCACTTAAACCATTACATTTAATAAAAGAGCTGAGTAACCTAGGTATGAATATGAGTGTCCAAGACCTTTTAGGTAAACCTTTTTGTATGCAAGACGCACTGACAAAATGCTGAAAAATCGTTTTTTTTTTCAAATAATTGTGATACCAAATTAATTATTGTGTCCAATGATAGAGTGGTCCTTCCTCATCACCAAAATGAGGGTCCAAGACTTTTAACCTGGGGTCATCTATTTATATGTACTACTGTATTCTTTTCATTCTGTCTTGCAGACAGATGACTCATGCTCTCTCAGCCATACTGCAGATTATAATAGCCATTCATAACATTATTTTCCATTTCAATATTTTGCTCTCTTAAAATGAGCAAATTATTAAAATTGAAATGAAAACATATTCGGCACACAGCAAGTAGGAACAAATCAATTGTTTATTTATTTACGTATCTCATAGTTATGGAATTTCAGTTTTGTAAGTCAAATCGCTTCTCATGTAGTCTGAATTTGTCTAGCTACAAGCGTATGAAAATGTTTATGAAACGAAAAAGTACAACCCCATACTTTATTTGTGCTTGTAGCTACAATTCTACAAGTACAAGTCTAATAGTTTTATGAAATAGGCCCCCCAGGTGTTTCTACTTGAAAGATTTTTTCGAAGACAGATACAGTATTCGAAGAGCATTAGAAATGTTTGCTTCTATTTTTTTTTTTTTAATAAACATCATTTGCGTCGTGTATGGGAGGTAAAGTTTAGAATTTAAATGGATGAGCGTTGGTTGTATATACATTATATGTATGTAGCATAGTAGCAGAGGGCTAAAATTTTTTTCAACTTCCATCTTCGTTATAAAAAAAAAAAAAAACGAAACACAAATCTGAACAAACTAACTAATTTGATTTATGTATTTTATGATCCAACAAGTAGGTACATATACATACATAAATATAAAGATAATTATAAAAACCCAATACATTAAAGCAGCTTACTCAAATAAATTAGATAGTGCATAGCTATATTAACATTTGTTTATGATCCATGCAAAGAAACGTACCTTGATGATTTCAAATAAATATATATAAAGAATTATACCTTCACAATCTGACCTGAAAAGAAGACTGTTCTAGTTTTTTTTTTATTTGTTTAAATATTATATGTTCACACATATAATTTTGTAATACTGAAATCTTTTTTCTTAGCTAAATTTGTAAAGATTAAGACACCAACACATTTTTAATGAACTTTTAATAAGTTTAATTTTAAAATTTTTTGAGTGAAGGATAAACTGAAACAAAAGTGGCAAAAATTATCACAAATGGTATATAGATATAACAACGAGGCCTGTTATAAGACCGAATGTATTTGTATATTTGAATAAAACCAAATTTAAGGGCTAAACTTATAATTTACCTCTCATTGACAATACCGATTAATGCCTGCTTTAAGTATAAACACATATGAGTATTGTATGCACATATGTAGGTACCCAATCCAGCTTTCCATATTAAAATTACCAAATTATATTATACTTTGTATGAAACATTGAACTTTATAGAAATCAAACAAAACAATAATAATTAAATGAGCTGTTGTTATCGAATTCCATTAATAATGAAGTTATATAAGTTTGTTTGCACAATATTCTATATGCCCGGGTAGCTCAGTCGGTAGAGCGTTGGACTTTTAATCCAACGGTCCAGGGTTCAAGTCCCTGCTCGGGCGGCAACTTTTTTTTTTTTTTTATGAAAACATTTCAATAAGAATATTTTGCTTTTACAATATACATAAATGTACATGTTGTTGGAAAAAAACAAAATATTTTGATGTTGTAACAATGCATTTTTCATACGCATCAGCAACGCAAACTTGATGCTTTGTATAAAATGCAGTCAAAGAATTTTTGATGCGCACATATGGATTTTTGGAAATTGTTATCATTTATCTAATTGAGTTTTGAAGCTTATGACTTTGCAGCAATTAAAAATAGATTTTGGTGAAATGCGTACGTGGAAATAAAATAAATTTTTCAATTCCAAAAAAAAAGCCAACGTTGACTGTGCTAGGAATGTTTAGGCATTAGTATTTAATATGTAAATTTGTGTAGTATTTTTATTAGATTAGATATTATTTTGAAAATAAAAGCTTGATTATTTCAACAACATTAATTTTTTGTTCATTCAAGTGCAATTGTTTTACAGTCGAACAGGAAATAATTGTAGACGGCAAAAATCGAACGGCAAACAAAAAATTTCTATCAAAATAGAGATTCATAATATCAAAATAAATTTTCGACTATCGATAAAATTCGTTTATCGATAAGGAAACTACACTCGTATTAAGGACCATAGTGGACCTACCTACCCTGATGAATCAAATTACAAAGTGAAATCAACAAATCGTTCTCCCCTGGAGTTCATTTTCCATTTCTTGAATACATTTGTCAAAAAAACGGAAACTGCTGTTGCACACACAAAACAACAACAACAACAACAACAACACTATCCAGGACCCATGTTTTTCTCTCATCGAAAAAATCAGTCGAGTCAGGGGTCAGATCTTACAATATTGTCAGATCTGTCAATGGTCTGACAATAGCGGACAATTAGCTGACAATTTACAAATTTGTTACAATTAGCCAGTTCACGTTTCTAAGATCTCACTGAGATCTCATTGAGCAAGCTCCGTCAGCTCCACTGAGCAGAAGGAGAAACCTGAACAAAATTTCTCCACTAGAAGTCAAAAACAATTTCCATCTCTTTTTTATTAATTAATCAACTGTGACAAAAAATAATTGAGCAAGCGAATCCAAAAAATATCAATCTCAGTTTTTTGACAGCAAAAGTGAGGAATCTCACTGAGGAATTACGTTCAGATTTCTGAGATTGCTGAGATCTCTGAGATCTCAGTGAGCTTGAGAAACCTGAATTGGCTAAATGTAAAATTGTCCGTTCACACGATTGGTAGTTTTTGTGCCAAAGTCTGACAATTTAGTTGTCAGCTCTTGTCTGACAATTTTCGGACAATTATATATCTGACAATATTGTCAGCTTGAAAATTTTCTGTTCACACGGTTGGCAGATCAATAAAAATTAAATTCGCAATAAAAATTCAATTGAGGATTTCAAGATCAAACATCTTTTATAGAATTTCACTTTTTGATGTACATAATGTAGCCACTATCAAGAAGAGGATACTTTCAAAGTGATTTGAAAATCTAGTTTCATAGTGGTAATTCCAAAACAATTGGACGAGCATTTGAAACAATTTAGATAGATATAGATAGATAGATATAATTTATTTGTTTATAAGACTTGCTTTTACAAATTGATTGACAATATACAGTATATAATTTCAAAAAAATAAGTTGGTATGTACATGTATTTTTTAAAATAAAAATAAATATACAATTTCAACAATAGCTAGGTATGTATATGTACAAGAAATATTTAATTATTTTTACAGCATAAAAAATTATCTTGTTTAATTAGTTTATATGAAACCTGGATAAAATTAATCATTCATTTAATATAAATGCTCTTAGTTTGAGCGAGTTTACCACATATTTATAAACATTAAGAGCATTATTTTGGTCTTCGACAGCCAGTATGGAATCTAAATTTATTAAGTTAATAGATACCAGAAAAAAGTTTCTATATGCACTAAAAATGGGGCATCTTAATAGGAAGTGCTCGATTGTGTCATCTTCATATAAATTGCAAATCGTACAAATGTTTGCTGGGTCAAAACTGTGTTTATCACCGTGTAACACGATCCTATGGGCATACCTGTTCGCACACCTGATCTGAGCTATGACTTTGTGTATAAACGGTTTATTAATTCTATTCAGATAGAGAGCCGGCTTATATTCTGGCTCTTGTGTATTTATTAAGCAAGAAGCATAATAACAGCAAGAAGTTGAGCCATTTGCTTTCCTGAAATCTTCATCTATTAGGGCCCTCTTTTTGGTTTCAAGAATGCTCTCGTATGAACCTCTTATAATTTCTACGTTCTGCTGTTCCCATATCATCGGAAAATTATTTAATAGGAGGTCCTTAAATTTTGTTGCCCAGTTTGGGCGTTGATTGTTGTCATGCATTCTCAAAATTCCTGTGTAACACTTTTTTATCAGGCGGTCATCGGAGACATTTAAAAGTTTCACCCAGAAATTCAAAGCTCTTTTCGCTATTTCATATGCCAATGGGAGGGTTCCAGTTTCTACGCGAACTACGTTGCTTTGCGTGTTGTTGGCCAGTCCAAGTAATTTCTTTAAAACAGTTGTTTGGATTACTTCAATTTTATCTCCAGCTTCCAAGCCCCATATTTCAGCACAGTATAGGGCAGTTGATTTAATCGTTGCTTCATATACCTTGATTCGCCCATCCCAATTTTCCATACAAGAACTCCTCATAGTTTTATCCGTGATTGCCGCTGCTGTTCTTGCTTTTGTTTTGAAGATATTAATGGTTTCAGTCCATGAGCCAGTGCGATTCAGGTTAACTCCCAGATATTCAAAATTATCCACAACTTCAATGTAATCTTCTTTGTATGGGAATCTTTCCGGGCAAGTTGGGTTTTTTCTTTTGGAAAAATTCATAATTTTTGATTTTTCGGCATTCAATGTCATATCCTTTGCTGCAAAATATTTGTCTAGTGCTTGCAATGACTTTGTCAGCTCTAGTTCTGATTTTGCAAAAACGGCAATATCATCAGCATATGCTATCAATATTATATTCGTGTTCTCCGAAATGTCCACTCCAGTTATACCCTCATTCCTTAGGAATTCTTCAAGATCGTTTGTATATAAATTGAAGAGTAGAGCACTCGATGGATCACCCTGGAGTACTCCTTTTGTGATGCCTGAGTTTGCAGTAAGACCATTTATAGTTCTAATAGCAACCCTGGTTTTTGAGTAAATGCTTTGAAAAGCACGAACTATTTTCCCACTTGCTCCAATAGATCTTAGATGCATCCATAATATTTCGTGATTCACACTGTCAAATGCTCCTTTAAGGTCAACAAAAACTACAAAAAAACTTCCTTTCGCTTTTGCAAGAGTAATGTCTGCAATCGCACGTATGATAAAGAGGTTATCAACGCATCCTCGTCCTTTCCTGAAGCCGTTTTGAAATTCAGGGATTGAATCCGTCTCTTCCGCCCATTCTTGAAGTCTGTTTGATAGGATTTGGGTGTAAACTTTCATTAGGGCATTTTCTATAGAAATGGGGCGATAGTTCGCTGGAATACATTTGTCTCCTTTTTTAAAAATCATTGTTATATTGGCTCTTAATAGTTCTGAGGAGTTTCCTTCTTCGTTATCGAACAGATTTTGAAAAAAAGAACGCAGATATTGAAGCCATAGGTTTGGTAGGTGCTTTAGGAACTCGTTTGGAATCTTATCTGGACCCGAGGCTTTGTTATTTCGTAATTGTACTATTACAGATGTCAATTCCTCTAAGCGTATGTCTCTGTCAAGTAATGCATGATATGTATCAGCAAAAAGACTGTGCTCGGTCATATTTCCCCCATACATTTCTGCTAGGTAGCTCTCCCAAACTTCTTTTGAAATGTGGTTTTGTGTGTAGGAGTTAGTTTGGATGCTTTTGATTGCACTCCAAAAATCTTTGCTGCTTTTTGTATCCTGAAGTTTTTGAGATAGGTTCACATTGTACTGCTTTTTAGCTGATTTTATTGTAGTTGAGTATTGTTTTCTGCTAGTTATGTAATCAGATCTTTTTCCTAAGCTGTTGGGGTCTTTACAGTATATCCTCATTTTTTGTCTCATATTTCGTTTATGTAATCTACATTCGTTATTGAACCATTTATTCTTTTGGGGCATTAGTGCAGAGTTTTGCCTATAGTATTTTATCATATTACATTCTTCGGCAGCATTCTTAATGCTTTCTACTATTTCTTGATAATCTATTACATCTCTCGACCGTTGTAAGTTTCCAGCTTTGATTTGCATACACGAGATGTAGTTTTCTGCTGCAGTCGGATTCCAAACAAGCTTCCATTCTGAATTCATTTGCGGGGCATTGTGGAAACTTACTGTGGAACAGCACATAAAACTTAAAATACAACACATATGATCAGATTGTAGCAAAAGCGCAGATACTTCGAAGTCATCAATGTCAAATGCCGCTTCCAAATTTACCCATACAGTATCCACAGTTTCGCACACGGAAACAATTTAACTACAACTGGACATCGAGAGCAACGGACGACTTTACACACTGCGAAGGAGGAATATGCCAGAGGTCGTCAAGACACGCTACGAAGAACAAAAGTCCATATTCTCTATCGATTTATTAAACAAAAAAACAAGAATTTAAATTTTAAATAATTTATTTTTTGAAAGACGCAAGAATGAGAAGATCTTGCAATAATTGAACTGTATTGTTTAGAAGAAAAAATAAACCTTTGCGTACAAAAAATTCAGCAGGCTTACTCTAGAGAGCTCGACTGATTTAGAAAGTGACCTTGAGACTCTGTTAGATCTTTGTGAGTTGGAGGCAGGTTGCCTATTGTTACCAATTGCTTGCGCTGGTTTTTTTTCAGGTAGTGTCCCTGTCCACCCTTGTTTTGGCATTCTTCAAATTTTTTTGATTGCTCGTATAGTTTCTTGGCCATTTTGAAGTCCAATTTTTTTTAACTTGTTGGAATTTGCTGTTCACTTTATTTTCATCGTATTTAATCTTCATTTGAGTAGATATCTTCAATGGTTTTTTTTTATTCCGAACAAAACTACACAGCACAAGGAATATAATATAAATGCGAGTCCAGTTGCTTTATAGATTTTTATTATTCAGCTTTGGAAAAACTACAAAATTCCTGCAAAAATGTTTTTTTTTTATCTCTCAACTCGGCTCCAACCGTTTGACATTCCGAACAATGAAGAAATTGTCAGCAATTGTAAGATGTTTTCAATGAAAACATCTGACAATGACCAATGAGTCTGACAATGTCCTAATCGTCTGACAATGACACAAATTGTGCGTTCAGACGATTGTAAGATACCTGACAATTTTTTGTCAGATTGTCATCTGACAATTACCTGACAATGACGTTTCTGACAATATTGTCAGACAAAATTGTGTGTACAGACGATTGTAAGACATTTGGGACAGTATTTTCTCTGACAGATCTGACAATATTGTAAGATCTGACAATCGTCTGTACTTAGCTTTAGGCCGTGTGTGAATTGGGTTAAAATCGCGTTAAATTTTATCCGAAGATTAATTTTTGACACTAGTGAGGTGAATCTGTATGTGGAAACGTCAAAAATTAATCTCGGATAGAATTTAATCGAAATTTTAACCCAATTCGCACACGGCCTTAGCTTAACTCTCATCGAAAAAATCAGTCGAGAAACGCTGACAAATGGAACAAAACTTATGTATTTTGTTTCAGTTTCCATCGTTTCTCGACCGACTTTATGCATGCGAGAAGTTACAGAACATGGGTCCAGTATACACCTTTTCGAAGATTATTCCACTCCTCCGTTTACACACAGCCACTAATAGGCACACACGGAATAGAACAGGATGAAAAAAAACGAAGGGTTGAATAGAATACCAATTTCCAATAGCTAGCGTGTGAAATAACTTTGCTCTAAAGTTGTGTGAGAGAGAAGGCGAATATGAGGCAAATTGAGTGAAAGCGGATCAGACAGGCAACAGGGCATGGGGTAAAGCGTTTATTCGCTCTGAATTGTTAAGGGGAAGTCACCTACTTTTATTAAATTTATTTATCTGCCTAAACGGATACACATAAACATAAAAACTACATTGTAGTGGAGTGATTCTTCGGTACCTTTCAAACAAAAAAAATTTAAGGAAATACGTTGCCATTAAGTTAGTTAAAAAGGGGTGGAAAGCATTAATGTTCACATATTAATATGGGGATAGTTTTTTTTTTTTGAATTATAAAATTATGAAACAATGGCCACGTTTAGAATACACTCGGATAGCCTATCTTGGATACTCGAGTATCCATATGTGTTTCTGAACGACTAAGATCGGATAGGTTATATTTGGTATCAAAAATCAGCTGCTCTTGACATTTCTCATAGGATAGATGAGTATACCAGAATTTTTAGGATAGCTTGAGATCTCATTTTTTCAAACTGCTGTTTTGTAATCAGCTGTGTTTTTACTAGGGATTACAACAACACAAAGCTATCCAGATCGCTTTGGATACAATTCTGAACGTGGCCAATTTATCTTAAAAAAATTATTACAGCTGATTAAGAACCAGGGCTTTTGACCATGAAACCTACAACAAATATTTTTTATTTATATATACTTCACTGTATTATAAATAATTGTTTTTCTAGAGCAGCATCAAATCTTGACCTGAAATAATTTTTTGTCTAACTACCTATGGGAAACCCGGGGTTCTCATTGTGTAAGACGATGATCGTCTGACGACGTCGTTTTGACAATTGTTCTGTTTCATGTAACTAAATCATGAATCGTCTAGACGATGTCGTTTCGACGATTGAATAAAAGCTTCATATAACTTATCGAACTGTCATATACGATCGTTTAAACGATTGCGATTTAACGATTGATATTTTACAATCGACTCGATATGTTTTGTGCATATTTTCAAAACTTCTTATGCTCATTTTTTGTTGAGAAGTGGAACCTTCGATTGGCTTATAACACTACCGTGCGGTGCCTTTGCCGTCGGCTAACTTTTGCAACACACAGATAAATTTCGCGCTCTTCGATGTGTGTGTCATTTTTGGACTCTATAGAAAACAATCCGCCGGTACAAACTTATTTTTCGTTATCGAGTGGGTTTCAGCTCCACGTCCATTCGTCTACGTTCAGGGGTAATCGACACTTCTTTATAATTGAACAAACCGTGATTATGAGACTAATGGCCGATTGCATCAATATTTAACAGGGCTTTTAAATCTTTAAATGACGTTTTTTTCATACAAAATAAGTCATTTAAAAATTTAAAAGCCCTATTTAATATTGGTGCAATCGGCCATAACATTATATGAACTTCAAAATTTTAGGCTAAAATGACAATTTTTTTGGTTTTTGACATCACAAATTTGTAATATGATTTTTGATGTTTTAGTTGTTCTCAAACTGTTCATAATTTAAACGATGAACGACACGATTGAACGATACGATTTTGATGTTATGCGAAGGAAAAGTTTGACGACGTCGTTTACTACATTCGTTGAAACCATGATCGTTTTTAAAATTACGTGATAAAAGCCCTGTTTTACAGTGATACGTTGTGACAGAAGTTACCAAATTTAGAATGAAATTTCGAATTTGGTAATATCAAAGAATATAAAGCTACCAAGAAGACGCATCTCATACAAATTTTCTACTGAAAATGGCAGGTTCCAGTGTTGGAACCCGCACTTTGGCTTTTTTATGAGCTTTTCAATAATTTTCTCAGCGCTTTTAATATGAGATACCACACACATTGAAACAGTCTGATTTTCTGTCCTCTAAAAGCCCATAAAAAAAGCAAAACGCTCAGGGACCAAGTCGTAATATTGGAACCCGCAATATAAAAATGTGCAGTAAAAAATTTGTATGAGATGCGCATTCTTAGTTACTTTATATTTTTTGGTAATATGTATATAATTTAAAAATGAATTAAAAAAAAAAAAAGAAAATTTCTCCAAAAATCGACAAAACTATATTTCCGCTAAAATGTGTAATTTTTCATCCAAAAATCTGAAACGCAGTTTTAATTAAAATAAAATCCTGTATAATCGTTATAGGGCACTTAACCGTTTCAAATGAGATCTAATTGCATGTACAGTCAACAGATGAACAGATGAACAGACCACAAACATACGAACCGAAATGTTAAGTTTGATAAAACCTTGAAAATTTACACAAAACCAATACTTGTAAAAAATATCATCTCATTATATTTATCCTAGACAATCTATATTAAATTCAAAACACAACCTAATCAAGTTTAATTGTATTATTTCACTCCACCTTGTACAAGCATCATTCGACCGCAAATGAGTCACTTAAGTTATCATTGAACATGACACTAGACTGCATCATCGGCGAATTTTCATACAAAATTAAACAGAGCCTTATTTTAACACAATATTGAGAAATATGTATTGCGAAACTTGTGGGGCTTCTTTTTACTGTTTTTAATCTCATTTCAATGTCTTATCTCAATTTAATGTACAAATGTGGAAATGGTTAAACAAAACAGAAACAAAGTATATAAATTTATATGTACATTTATGTCAATATAATAGTACTTGCCTGGAAATGTATTGCCAGTAAAATCAGCATGATCACCATTGCCACCAGTTATACCACCGCCTCCGCGACCCCCTAATAGGGGCTGCGATTCGCGGTTATCAAAACCGTTATCCAGACTTATGCCCTCAAAATCTACCTCAGGAACCAAGCAGATTTCCTCTTCGGTATTCGATAGATCACAACACGAGCGTGGTGAACTGTTCTGAGTGCAACTGCTTCTGCTACTAGCCGTACCGCTGTTTGTTACACTGCTCTCCTCCGCTCCACAAATACTATTCGAAGATAATGAAATTATGCTGCTGTTCTTATCAATGGAATGCACAGTAAGATTTTTACTGTTAACTCCAACGATTCCAAGTGAAGTGTTTAGGCTTAGTAAATGTGCAGCAGATGTATTAGCTGGGTTATGATTGTTGTGATGCAGGTTACGGTGGTTTGACAAATGAGAGACAATCTTGAAAAAAAAAAAAATTAAATAGATAAAATTAGATAATATAAAACCACACAAGTTAAGGCAGAGAGATGATTGGTAGAGTTTCGTCTATATACAGTGGGCTGTACAAATAGTATTAAAAGAGAAATAAAAAGCACGTTTTCTCTATAAGATAAAAAAAAAAAAACAGAGAGAAAGAAAAATTTAACATTTAATTTGTTATGAAAGCAAGTTGAGTTTAATTGCTGGAAATTCACTCAAAATTAAAAAAAAAATTATCTACATCTTTTATGTGCAAAGTTGTTCTTCTGTAGTTGAGCGCTAATCTGGAGAACCTATGAACGACTTTGCATACGGTTTTCGTTGTTATGATATGCATTTAGCTAAAAAGATTTTATTGTATTAAAAATGTCAAAATTGAGCTATTTAGGCATAGGGTGAATTGGGATAAACACAAAAAAAACTCTGGTTTTAAAAATTGTTTTTGTACTTTATGTACCTTGTACTTATTTGAAAGGTAATGTGGTCTTTGAGAATTTTTTAAAATTTAGCTTATTTTTGTGTGAAATGATATAAAAACGACAGAATGTTTATATTTTTAGATAACAGAGACATGGACACATGCCAGCACTCACTTTAAACGTCAGAATTGTAAACTGTTAACTTCTCGTTTTCCAATGAATAAATCCCAGTTCAGGAAAAACAAATATAAAAGTTTTATTTTTATAATAAACAAATGACTAGCTCGTTTCGCAGTTTTAAGAGAAGTAAATATTTTAAATAAAAATATTGACAAGAAATAATTATTCTAAACATCGAATACTTAATTAAATAAACATATATAAACAAAGTGCTTATATAACAAGTGTCGTATTTCAACATAAACTAAGTTTTGTTTTTTTTTTAGTTTTGGATTTGCAATTGTGCATTTGTGTGATTTCATTTGACAACTTTATTTTATTTACTTCAATTATAACAATTTCGGAGCATAATATATTTATCCACACAGGTAATGTAACCATTTACTTTTTAATTAGTTTTTGAACAGGTTTAAAAATAATGAAAAATGTAGAACTCTTTGAATTCCTAGTTTTACGTTTCACAAAAATACAACGAAGCACAAACCCTGAGAACCAAACAAAAATCTAGCAACTTGTTCTTTAAACCTTCCGGATCAGAGTTCCGGGCAATACTTTAACCAATTCGAAAAAATAACTAGGTACAATTCAACTGACTGTTGCAGCAGTGGCTTGATTCCCTTTTCGGAAGATCTCTTCACTTAAGCAAAAGTAAACAAAAATCGACGAAGGATAATGTAGAAGCCTTCCGGATTCGAGTTCAGCACACAAAAAAAAACTTCGGAAAAGTGTATTTTCTGTCTTCGTCAGCAAATTGTGTTGTCCAGTTTTTTGGAAAACATAAATCACCAGAAATTATGCAACAAGGTGAAAAAATTATGTGATTGAGGAACCGATTTTAGTTGGTTGTGCCATTTCTCTTCGAAAGTAATCACTAGTGAAAAATAATTGTATAGTTTAATGGAGGGTTTTTCCAAATGTGTTTTAGGAAAGTTTCTTTCGAATTTTATTGAATTTTATCGCCCGTGTGGTGTACAACAAAATTGTAAAATCAAAATAGTTGTATTTTTTTTCACATCTAATGTATGTACGTTAACTTTGCCATAATGAAAAATCAGATACTTTTGTATTAGTAGGTAATTGCAACAAGTTCTTAAAAAACAAAATGACTAAGATATGGCCTTTTAAATGTTATTGTTTTTGTCGCCGAGTTCGTCTCGCATTATTCTCTAACCGTGAACTTACCTTGATGTTACCATATCTTCAAGATCTTGTTGGGAGAACGCAACATTTATGAAAGATGAATTGGTTCATTTTTAAAATTATAGATCAAGTACCGACACATTTAATTTAGGTTTCCCTTAAGTCTTTCTTATCATTGTAGCTTGTAAGAATTAAAGTAGTTTAATTTTGGGTACATGTCAACTATGGATATCCGCACAATGCAAGCCAGCCAAGTCGCAATTAAATCTCTGGACTCATACATATCTCTAAAAACTCTATAACAGCCCTAAACAAACGATTATATCTCAAGGAAGTAGCGCAAAAGTTCAATTATCACCTCTGTTGTGTTCAAAACCAGCGACATTCTAGAAAATTGTAAATCTCTTATCGCTAAATGTAAATATTTGCTAAATCCAGATGCTAAAGGGAGAAAAAGGCTTATGTGGAACAACATCAACATTTATCAATTATTGTTTGGCGAGAAAAAAGATTTGGCCAAAGCTGTATCAGAAGCGCTCGAAGTGTTTTTGAACTTTTAGCAGAATGAACTATAGCTCCGTGATAAGTGGCATATCCGGTAACTGTCTGATAGACCCTAGGGTTGTGTTTTAGGAGTATTGATAAACGATTCTATGAAGCGATTTGAGCAAAATAAAGTTTTCTAAACTTTCCTCACATCACTGCTCGAACAGTTTATCATAAAGATACTAGAATTTAGTCTACATACCTATTTAAACCTTGATTTTTTTTCGCAATAAAGTAATTTTTTTATCCAGACAGATACACCTGGCAAGAACCCGACCTACAAGCTGACGAGCTATGCAAAGCAACGCCAGTCAGCAAGCGGACTTGACCTGGAGGTTGTCTTCTAGAAACCCTTTCCATACGTTAACCTGTATAACTATAGGGATGAAGAATCAAACAAAACAAAAATATAATATACATATTTATTTATCACATACATACACACACATAATTTCAAAATCTAGTATTTTCCCAATATGGACGTAGAATTGATTAAACATAGGATAAATTGTAAGTGGCAAAAATGGAAAGTTGCTGTAATTTCACTCATTGTTTATTGGCAACAGAATACCGCTGCGTATTGCTAGTTTTACAACAAAGGTGTACCTACATAATACTCACCTTTATCTGACAAAATAAAAATCTTTACCGCAATTAATAGGTCCAAGCCTAACTTATGTAGGTATTAAGAAAGTTTATTTTTTTTTAACTTCTTTGAATTGAATTCTTTGAAATTGGTAAATCCAAAAGCAGTGAGAAATGAAATTTTTGAATCGCTTCTGGAATGGCATTTAACAAAAAGAAAAAACTTACCTCAGATTGTTTGGGTGCTGCGCTGAAGGAACTGATTAAATCGTCGTCCAATTGCAGGAGCGGGGGATCGGCTGTAGTCATTAGGACAAATTTCCAATTGATAACGAAATTTCCAAACTCCCTATCAGCTGCTGGTTTAGTGCTTTTAACACTCTATCAAACGAATTCGCTTTTGCAACTGTTCCTACAATATTTGTTCAGACAAAGGGGGTTAAAATTAAGATAAGGGCTGCTTTTTTTTTGGTTCTCGGTTGAGTAGAGTGAGGTACGCCCTTGTATGCCTTTACAATATGCTAATTTTAATTTTTTTTGATACGACTGGTGTCTTATGTTTTATACATGTTTTAATTTTTTGAAAAGATAACATATAAACGATGTTAGCTTTAAATACAAATGCGTTTTTGATTTTCGTTTCTTATCGCAAGTACTAAGCGCGTTGTAATAGGTATTTTGAGGAATTTTATTTGTGTATAAGGGCAAAAGTTAAGACCTGATTATGTATTTTCATTGTAAGGTTAATATACTGTAATCGAGTTTTATAACACTTTTAAGATGAGAGTACTTTGTTCGATTTTCTTTTTCAGCAAATAATTAATAATTTTTTTTCTTTTTAAACACAAACACTAGAGTACTAAATTAAGGAAAATTTATTGATGAATCAATACAACAACAACAAATAATTTGACGTTAGGCGGCCATGATTTTTTTGGTTGTTGTCAAAAGTGACGAATAAATTTTTGGGTTGAAACAAATTAGACTGACAGAGTTCAGCGACGTTAAAATTGGCGTGCTCATGAAAATGAGATCTTTGAGATGTCTTAACTTCAAAAAGTGAAGCAAATCCAATTTTTTCCTCAGAGTTTTGACCAAAGATACTGAATAATAAAGATATGAATCCCCTGCTGTCATTCCGGTTTGCCTACAAGATACAGCAATCAGCTGACTCATAAGCTTTTCAAAGTATGTGTGTAAAAAAACCACGTAAAATGCCTAATAAAAGCATCTCCTCAACCCCGTTAAATTGTTATTGCAATTCGTCAGTAGTTTAGTAATCAGCACAGATTGAAAAGTAGAAGCTCTCCCAAACCAACGCGATTAATCGCCGCGACAATAGACAACAATTGTTTGACAACCACGTGTTGTTATTGTTGTTTTCTTTTGTCGCGGCGAATAATCGCGTTGGTTTGGGAGAGCCTTAACTGACGTTGTTGCTCTTCATTGGCGACAATTTAATGGATGTTTTTGCATGTAGGCATAATAACTTTTATTGGGTTTATTTTTTGTGCAACTATATTCGCTTTAAAAAAAAGCGAAATAAACAACGCACATCGCCGCTTAAAAAAATCTTGGAAGAACTGATATTTGAATAACATTTTAGGTGTCAGTTGCTGCTGTGGCGTCAGAACTATATATGACGTCAAAATCATCTGGTTCTGTTTGGAGAGGAAAAAGATATTTTTATTCAATTTTATCTTTGTCGTTTTATCTGCACAGTTCTTATCACTTTAAAAAAATCTGTTCAAATACAGAATTCTAAATAGTCTTCATTTAAGAAAGACAATAGTACTAAAAGATGATTGTGATGTCACAAAAATGCGAAGATGCAAGTATATACCCTGTATGTAAAACGGTTGAATTGAATGAAATGATGAACATTTATTCAAAATAAGATTTTGGAAGCAATGTTTTATATTCGCTCTATACATGAGCGGAAATGATTATCTCCGCTAACTATAAGCGGATTTATTGTTGTGTTTTGCATAGCGCAGTTCTTTTTTAAGCGAACATACATGAACAAAAAACGCACCTATTATTTCTATTGGTTGATAGTGGATTTCATAAATCTATTTCCTAAAATATTGCCAACTGAGCCACTGCGTCAGAAACCAAAAGTCTTCTTCATAAACGCATTCCAAAATCTGTCTAACTTTAGACAGCTCCAACTCCTAAATCATATTTATAAACATTTCCATCGGTTGTCTAACTTGGACATCGAAATTGGTTATTCAAACCTATTATAAAATCGGCACGTTCAATGAACAAGGGAAGGCAATTTTCTTGTTGCGAAATGAAAAGTTATGTTGAAATGAAAGAAATGTTCTTTGAACGTAGCCAAAAAGATTCTCAAATTAATTAATGACTCTCCCAAACCAACGTGATTATTCGTCACGACGAACGAAAACAACAATAACAACACGTTGTTGTTATTGTTCTCGTTTGTTGCGCCGAATAATCGCGTTGGTTTGGGAGAGCCTTAATTCACTCGAGAATGAATTGTTCCGGGTATGTCACGTGCAATATGAGTTCGTATTTATACAGCTCCTGGAATGTGATTATAAATGGCTGTTAAGACAGTGCCACAGTGGCTAGTTGGACAACACTGTCCAGGAGGGTTCTAGGGGCCAGTTGTACAAACGTAGTTCAATATTTAATCCGTGGTTCAGGGCCAGTTGTACAAATATTTGATCCGTGGTTCAGGAATTTTAACTTACCAATTTCGGCGGATTAACTGTGGTTCAACGCTGGTTTAGGCATGTAATTGGCTTTTAGTGCATATTGGAACCTTGAACCATCGTTGAACCCACCGAAATCGGCGAGTTAAAATTCCTGAACCACGGATCAAAATTTAAACCACGATTGTACAACTGGCACTCAGCAATTTAAATTCGCCGAAATTCGCAAATTTTTTGACTAATGGTTGGGAGTACTTGCATCCGATTCTACTATCATACATAGACCGCCGTATAGTTAGCAGCACTTAAGTGAGGAATTTCAATTTTTTTGATTTCTATAATTTGGAAAACATTTGGAAAAATTTGGAAAACCATTTTCAGAATTTGGAAAACCTTAGTTAATTAGTTATTAACAATTAAAGGTTAGGCGTATAGTTAGCAACACATAGAAACAAAGCTAGGGTTTTTTGGCATCAATCGATCGGGAATAGTTTTGTGAAATTTGGAAAACCATTTTTAGAATTTGGAAAAGCATAGTTTAATAGATAATTAACAAAATGTAAACAAAACGACAGTTCTATAAACAATTACAATTAACGCAAAACGTAATGTAACGGAGCGTAACGTAATTAAAGCTGTCATACAAGAACACAAAACCAACACGACATATAAACAAAATTCTGATTTTCACAAAGCAAATTTAGGTAGAACAACCCCAAAAACTGACATATGAAGAGACGAAACTCACACAAATATAAGAAAAAATAAAATTAATACAAGCAAAACAATTTTCATTCAAGGATTTATAAAATAAAAGGTACAAATAAGTGTATGTATAGAAGATAGTGATTGTTTAAATGTAAAATTATTTAATGCTTCATATGAATGGAGACAAAAATTGAATTATTGAAATATTAAAAAAAAACTATTCCACTCGCTTGGATTTGTAGTTATGTGTTTTCTGTTTTTCGCCGCCGCAATACCTATTGTAAAGTTCATGATAAATAGAATTGACAATATTTTAAATTTTGTTACTTTTTTACAAACCTGAAAAAAAAAATAACTTGCGAAAGTATTTCGGTTCAATTTGTTTGTTGTGAAATAGCAATTGTCGACTGGATAAAGTATATTTTTAAGAGATAACGAAGTGTTTTGCTGCTTTTAAAGTTAGACGAGTGCTTTAGCGTCAAAGTATACTTTATGTCGTTTAAAATTAACAAAGAGTCGACTCTCGTTGTAAAAATAGATTTTAGAGTCGACTCCCATTTTAAAAGTGATTTAGAGCAGGTTTTAAATGTTTAAAATTTTGCGCCAATAAAATTTACTACTACTACTACTACTACTCCATTGCTGCTCATCGATGCGTCTCGGCGCGCTTCTTGTTTCTTGTGGTCTGGTGAAAACCACTTTACATCCCTGTTGAGCCTTCTTCGAAAACGCGTACGCAACCAACAAAAGTCAAAATCATCTGTTTTCGGTGTTTTGTTTTGGTGTGGTTTTTCATTTTTTGATCAAATCGTAAATAGTAATTAAAAATAAATATTATATCAAAATGAATGACCCAAATAAGAAAATAGATGTAAATCTATCATCTCTGATGAGTCTCAAAGCTGAACTTCTTCGTAAACAGGCTGAAGTGAGTAAAGTCAAAGCAACCCGAACCACTGAGCCGATTCCAAGCAAAGCTAAAACCTACAAAAAGGACACGATTTCCGAGCTACCCACTAACGTTAATGAAAAGACTTCCTCTAAAATATATGAAGTAGAAGATTCCGCTCTGCTCGAGAAATCAAGAAAGGTTTTAGAAGCCAAATCAAAGTATTATGACCGAATGACGGCAATAGGCGGTCAACTAAATTCGGATGACAACTGTCTTGTTCTGTTTAATCGCAAAAAGCAAGAAGATCCAAGACCCTACCAATCTGAGAAAAGATATTCATCTTCGTCTGAAAACTCTGATTCTGAAGGGGAACATGATGGCGAGCCGATTCATGCAGACGATGAGTGGGTAGAATATACAGATTGTCTAGGAAGGACACGAAAATGTATGCGTGGTGACCTGGAATCAATTAAGAAAAAAGACACTGAGTTAGCTGCAAGTATTCCTGAACGCTTAGACCAAAGTCGGCCGAATTGGATGATCGATGTTGTTGGCAAAGAGATAACACAAGAACCTCAGGCACCAGTTTCTGTGATAGGGGAAGATGGCGTTTCAGTGATTTCAAAGCACGACGAGATGCGTAATAACTGGGAGAAGAAGGAGATTGAAAACTTCACCAAGGAAAATGTCCATTACCAGGATGTGTTCTTCGATGAAGCACGCCAACATGGCGTTGGCTACTATGCCTTCTCCACTGACGAAGAAGAAAGAGCTCGCCAGCAGAAGGAACTGGAAGAGACTCGAAAAAAAACTCTAAACGAACAGGCAAACAAGGAAGCTCAGCGCATTCACCGAGAGAAAATCATCGCCGAACGCGTAAAAGCAGCAAAAAACAGACAAAGAGCACGTTTAGGTCTTCCTCCACTCGAAGATGAAGAACCCAAAGAGGACAAAACACCAAAAGAGACAAAAGAAGAACGAAAGCTACGCAAGCAAGCTGAAAAGCAGAAACGCCGTCAGCAGAAGGAAGACAAAATTCGTGAAGAAGAGAGACAAAATCATGTTCGTCCTTGGGATAAAGAAAAGACTGGTGTGCGTTCTGAGATTGTTGAAGAATCGGTTGGTGAACAGCCGTGGGCGTACAGACCAGATCGTAATCCAATGTCACAGGAACAATGGAATGAGCAAAAACGAGCCGAAAGAAATCCCGAATTTGCACCAAGTGCTGAAGAATCACTCAGAAAATTTAAACACAGAGAGAGGCCTGAATCGGAAATGCCACCGCCTCCGGCTAAAATTTCAAGAACCAGTTTTAAGGGGGATAATTCTAAGTTCCCCATGGCACCACCACAAAACCCATTTGCCACAGTTGGCAGAGACATTGCAGGCTTTAATAGTTTTTCGCCGTTTCAATCGACAAAAAGGACCAACAATTTCTACAAAAAGAATTCAAGTGCTTTCGCAGATGCAGACAATGAGGAAACATTCGAAAACCGCCGGGGTGCTGAAATACCACCACCGAAAGATTTGGACCCAGAAACATTTGAAAGGTCGCGGCAAACACAGCAGGGCCTAGAGAGTTCGATAGAAGCGGGACTAAAATTCTTGAGAAACAACTTTGATAAGAATACGCTTTCCAACAAGTCCAGTTGGACTGCTAGGACCGACTATTAAAATGTGTTCACGGATTTAAATAAAATTTTATTTAAAATAAATGGTTTTTAATTGCTTATTTATTTTCATAGAGCTGGCATGAGTTCTTCAAACTATTTTTTATTTTATATACGAGAGCCGACAGAAAATTTTCGGAGAGGTTGTAAAGCCAAAATATGAGTGTGAGGGCAGTTATAGGTGTATGTATCGTAATATCAAAAACAAATACTGGCAGATTTTTTTTTCAACATTTGGAAGAGCTGGTGGGTTTGAAAAAAAAAAAAAAACGATTCTTCTCGGAACGGTGTGTCAAAGGTGTGAGCACTTTAACTAACTTTTTAAAAATATATATCATTTTGCCTTAGTCCAAACACCTTAATTTTAAAGATCCGATTAAATACAACTCAAGATAAAAGCTGTCGGTCCATTTTGATGGAATATGGTCCTCAAATTTTCGTTTAAAAAGTGTAAATCTCGTTCGGGTAAAACTCACAAATTGTTGAAGTTTGGTTGTTCGGGTGAAACTCACAATAAGGCCTGCTTATATAGTCATGGTGTTGTGAAAAAGTCACACAAAAAAAAAAAAACGTCGATTTTATGACTAAAATTGCTCAGGGCCATAGCACTAAAATTTTTGTTTTGAGGATTCAAAATTCTTCCTGGAGCTATATCCACAGCATTACACTCACAAAAGTAAATGGTTAGATTTTTCCTAAACATGAAAGCTTACGCACAAATCGTAGAGTTCATTGAAGAAGACTGTATTTAAACGAATGAAACGCAGTGTATTAGGTAGCTGTCTAAATTGTTACACCTTAATGTTCCGTTCAAAATTCAAATTACTAATGCGTTGCGAGTTGCTACATACATAGGTATGACCTAATGGTCGAAACATTTAGGATGCTTATATCGTAAAGAAATAGTAGATGCGGGTCCTAATCACCCCGGTAAGAACGAAGTTCCCATACATACATGCGTGTCAGACGCCACCTGGGGGTATTGGCCTATTGAACAATCGATATTTTGACCATCATCAGAATCAAAGGTGTGGGCAAAATTTCAGCGTGATCCGATATACCGATTATTTTTTAACAGAGTTTCATTTTCTCGTTTTGACTTTCGAAAAACGATTAGAAAATATGAAAATCACATAAAAAAGAGCTAGGTACAAGATTATTAATTTATACATACATAATTTACCTTATGGTGAGTTTCACCAGAACAACATTCCACCCGGAAATTTTTTTCGTCTCTTGTGAGTTTCACCCGAAAAATATTACATGTTCCGAGAATTTTCCTTACTGTTAACATTCATTTCGGAGAGAATATAATGCCACTGACGGCTTAAATTTCCACCCATATTTAGTAGGCGAACGAGAGCAATAAGGCGGGAAACGTATGTTTCGTAAGGTCGAAATTCACAAAAGCTTCTAAAATTCCGGGCGAAAAAATTTTAAGGTGAAATATTGTTCGGGTGAAACCACTGATCTCTACCTGTATTATAGAGATCTGTGGGTGAAACACTCACAATAAGACTGAATTCTTTATATATTTAAATTTTTTTTTAAAGAACTCCGTTCTTAAAAATAAATAATGCACTTGCACTAGCCGAGAACCACTGACGGAATGAAGTCAACCGTAACAAACGAATCCTGTCTCAGCATATTATTGTTTTTTTTTTTTTTACTTTTTATGTCGACTACTTTAGCCTTTGGAGAAACTTCCGAAATTGAGAAGACTTCATTAGTGCAATAATTCCACGACATTTTATCTTACCACATCGATAGCTCATTTCTGTTGGCTCTTATAGATCTTTATGCTCCTTCTCGTGATCTAAGAACTCGAACCTTGTTCCGTGAAAGTGCTCATCGAGTTAATTATGCCTCTAATGAACCTATAACTCGCAGTGTCAGGGTGATTAACAATGCTTCGTTTTTCATAGATTTTGACTTTTATATGAGTAGAAACTCATTCAAAAACATGCTAGCCATGTACTATTTAACTAACTAAAAGCTCATATTAATATTACTTTTATGTTTATGTATTATATTAAGTTTATATAATCGTTAGTCTAATTGAGTATAATTGTAAACTCTAGTTGATGAAAAATAAATAAATAAATAAATAAATAAATAAATTAATCTCATTCATCTCACTCATTTTGAAGCTATTAAAACGCTCAATATACAAGTTATTAATATTCGAGATACAAATTCTATATCCCGATTTAGCCTAGCGGAAGCACAGGCGGCTATAACCCAGAAGGTCGCGGGTTCGAATATCAGATGTACAGAATGAAATTTTTTCATTTGCATCTCCCCCTGTTCAAAATCCTATAGGATTCTCAATTGGATTATGATCCATTTGACGAAATGGAATTTGTAAATCGGCCTTATTGTGAGTTTCGCCTGAACAAAATTCCACCGGAAAATGTTTTCGCCTACTGTAAGTTTCACCGGAAAAATATTACACATTCCGAAATTCCCCTTTTTAGTGAGCATTCATTTTAGGGAGAATGTGATGTCATTCACGGTTTTTATTTTCAATTATTTCTAGTAAGCCAACGGGAGAAAAATGAGGTGCAAAATATTTTAAGGTGAAATATTGTTCGGGCGAAACTAAAAATAAGTCTGAATATGTTTTCAATGTACATTGTGCATGTGACGAAATAAAAACAAAAATAAATTTAAAAAAAGTTAACAGCAGGATTCGAACGCCGAACCCTTCGGTTAAGAAGCAACCAACTATCCCATTGCGCCTCCATGGGTCGAAAAAGATCTGTCGTTTTTTGGATTTACGCCCCAACCCTGGGTTAAAGAACTTCGTTCTAAAAATTTATCAAGTGCGATTATTGATTCGCGATACAAAATGCATACCCAGACGATTTTGTTGCAGGCTAAATAGTACGTTCGATGTAAATCAAATGACTTAATAGGATGCAGCTCATCATTAAAAATTTAAATAATTTATTTTAAGACGTTTAGAAGGTATGAGTATTTTTATCCCAAAATAAAGCATATGACTTAATAGATCTGGCTAAACAAAAATTTCATTTAGCCTCAAACTTTCACATGAATTGACTTTTAATTTTTCAATGATCATTGATAAGGTGCAATAATTGAAATAAATAAAGTCAATTAAGGTTTAAGGTTAAGTTGTTTGGCAACTAATATTACTTGAGTCGTCGGCTTTATATTGGCATCAAAATAATAATAATTGATTTAGCATTTAATGGTGGATTTAAATTGATCTTCATACGAGTTTTGCAAAAAAATAAAAAAAACAGGATAAGTATAAGATATAAAATTTACATTATTTGTTGAATAGAGAGAAGATCAGAATGCAGAGATCTTCATGAATGCAGATTATAGGAACGAAGATGAAGATTATAGCGAAGGCGAACATGGTCATCTCTCTTTCATGTATATTCGGTTTTTTTTTTATGAATCTCTAAATAATAAACCGCAGTGCATGGTATTACCTAAATATTTAAGTGGACTAAATAATGAACTATATATCGACGAGATGACCCTATCGAGGTATCCGTCGGACCGGAAAATCCTCCGATTTCATACGAATCGGAGAATTTTTGCTTTGAGGTGTTTTTCCGAACGACTGTTCGGACCATTTTTCCGAAATTATGGAACGCACACTAGTGTTTTGCGTTGCATTGTGATGGTGCGTCTTTGAGTGACATTTTTGACAGATTCATAAGGATTTCTTCCGATATCCTCCGACATGGCGGAGAATTTTCCGCTCCGACGGAATACCTCTATAGGGCCGCGAATTGACTCGAAAAAATTGAGAATATAATGTATAATTAGTAAATTATTTAGGATCCATAACGTTATGGTTGATTTTACTGCAATATTTAAGTCATTCATAACTTAAATTTGATTATTGGTAACATGATGGCTCCACGAGAAAGACTTCATAGAATACTCAAATACTGACTGTATTGCTATGAAAATTGCTCATGGAGGCTACTTATAATTTGCTATAAAAATTTTCTTGCCACATATTATTCTGCTCATAGAAAACTATGAATAGTATTCTATGAAGAAGCAATTTTCCCTATGACATTTGTGGGTTTGTTTCCATCTTTTTTTTTGTCATAACTTTGCTCTGTGAAATTTTTGAGACAAAAATGAAACAGTAAGCTATGAAAATGCCCAACCAACATTTTATGGTATACCTTATCGATCTTTTTTTCTATCGAAAGTGATAGATTCATAGATTGTAATCTATGAAATATTTCAGGTCGAGCCAGGGTAAGGCCCTACTGAATTCTGATCAAAAGTAAGTACATATTCATTTTTGAACATATCACCGAACCAACTCATGCAAAACAACACAACACATGACTACTTTTACTGTAGGTACAGCTATTTTTAATCGTTCTCTCTCCTTTGGTTTCTTTCTGATTGCAAAGATCATTTTAAACACTGCAATATTCTAAGAAAATTTACTTTCTGAAAGTGAAAAGGTCATCTATCTGCACTGTTTACCTACTCAACTTGATTAAGCGAAGTACACAGAGTAGAAGACGAATTAAAATGAAACATACTCGAACAATAAAGAAAAACGCAAAGAAAAGGCGATGACTCTGCAATTTGTTCAACCTCAGAAAAATTTGGGTGTTTTCATAAACGTCTGACTTATCGATTTCTGCAATCACAAAAACGAATGAAAAACTACTTTTTTAAATGTATTTCAAGTATTTTAAAAATACTTATTAAAATCAAACCAGTAAAATGTTTACCTTTAAGAAATAGATGGTTTCTTACCAATTTTGCAATTGCAGAAATCGGTTAGTCAGATGTTTATGAAAACACCCTTTGTCTACCACGGCCACCACATACGTCCCTCGCCTACGTGCCTAAAAATCGCAAGAAAATATTTGAGTGTGTAAAAGCAGTCTATGTTTTCATCAAAGAACATTCCGTAATGCATTTGTGTTTGTGATAACTCACACACGATTATAAAAACTGACGCAGTTTTTTTTTTCGTCTAAGGGCATTTCCCTTTATTTTATATTAGGATATTTCTCCACTAGCATTCCAGTCACTTTTCAATAAAAGTTGCCTTGATTGGAATGCATATTTTTGATAGCTGACCAATCAGAAACTAGAAACTTGACTTGCCTTTACATGCCGCCTCCACTGGACTAACAACACAAACATATATATGCCAGTAAGAACTAGGGTCTTATAAATTGGGCAATGTTAGAAGGAATAGAAGGATAGGATAGATTTTTGTTGGCACAGTGGACTGAGAAATAAGGTTTTGATTATCTCATTAAATCCCAGGGGTGGCGTTCAGTTGAGGGAATATAGAAAAGAATGCTGCCTAAACTGGGGCTCGAACCCACACATCCAGGTTAGCAGTCAAGCACTACTTCTACTCCGTCGGGCCACCCCCAAAACCAATGGAGCCACAATAATCCATGTCCATATCATGAACATGTTGAATAAAAGTACTTTTTGAACAAGACAAGAGCGCTGGTTAAAGCTTGGCCATGAGATTTGACGTTTCATATGTGTTAGAGAGGTAGCAGTAGTGCTGAATGGAATTTTTGTGTGTTTCGCTTCCTCTGATTTATTAGTGGAATTTATTTACTAAACTAACTACATGACATAGTTTGCCCAGTGCAAAGAAAAATATGCTGATTGTTCATTGGAATGTGGTTTGGATGTTGGGCATCTGTATGTCCTGTGGAGTCGGCGGCGTATTAAGTCCCTTATGTCTTCTGAACGTACCCTTCCATCCACCCTATGCCGTGGTGCGAAGGCTTAAGTTCCAAAGATTCATTTGACCTGCTGTTTTGGGATAACCCGATTAGGTAGGAATTTGTAGGAGTTACCCCTAATCCAGGGTGTTACGTGAACCGTGCATATTGGATGGTTTGCATCCAGGGGGTATACCGGCTGTATTCTAACGGTACCTCTTTGAAAAAAGGTCGAATTAAAGAGTAACTAGACTTTACCATGTCATGCGGAGCTCTGACATGGCGGACCAACCTTTCTCTAGCTACGTACCCTTGTAAATAAGTATTGAGTGCGTTCAGGTGACTTAAATTTGACATTTGGAATTACAAAATAGAACACATCTTTAATTTTTACTGAAAATCAAATATAAAATTACACTTACCAATCGAAACATTCAATAAAAAATGAAAAAGGCACAAAACATTATTTTTAATTTTATTATATTTATTTTGAATATCTTTTTATCTCCTTCATTATAAATGTATTTTATTTTTCATATATATATAATATATTTTAAACATCTATATCCTAAATAAAAACATGTACACATTTTTTGAATTCAATTTTACATTAAAATATATATAATTTTATTATATTTAAATAATTTTTATAAACTATTTACAAATTCATTCAATTTTTTCTCTTAGAAAAATAATAAGATATTTATTTGTTTATACCTAAATGTACAATATTTTATAACAATATAATCGTATATCACAAACAAAATATTACTTACTAAAATCGATTTTAGTGAATAGTGAACATTTATTATTTGTTTGATTTAATTTTGATTATTATAGAAATCTGAGACTCAAAAAATACAATTATTTTTTTTTTACATATCTTAATTCCTTATTATGTATGTATTTTTTTCTGTTTTTTTTTTTTTGCTTAAAATAAATGATAAAAAGCTTTTAAAAAAGTAGTATTTTTTTTATTGAATTTCTTAGAAGAACAATATTTTATTGATTCGTTTTCATTCGCAATTCCGAATTTTTGCACTGACTATTGTTTGTTTTTGTTTTTATTTTTATAACATACCCCATACATAAGTATCTAGGATATTACTATACAAGACTTTGGTCTTTTGTAAATATTAAGTATGCAATTTAATTTTGATTTGTTGTTTGTTTTTCGGTTCCGGTTTCAGTTTTTTTTTTTTTCAATGTACTTATATAATTTTCATAATGTTTGAAATACACAAACATATCTAATGTTTACATTTCTCATAATAGTCTTATATTTGTGTTTGTTTTGTAAGAATATTTGTGTGATTAATTATTGAATATAATTGAGTTATAAAAAAGAATAAAATAATAATTAAAGTCTTAAGCGCTTGAGCTCATAATATATAAACAATTTGATCAAATAAGGATTAATGTTCCGATGCATAGGTGTCTATTTGGTGGTTGAATGAACTATTTACAGTCATTTTTCTAGTTTTCAAAGGCGTTCTGATGTTTTCGAATTGATATTCCTCAAAAAAACATATTGAATTCCAACCAAAATTAAACTTTTACTCTTTCGTTGGAATTCCAAACAAAATCGAACATTTATTTCTTTTTTATGTTGTCCAATTAATTTACTTTTAATTTTTTCTAAAGGAATTATACCTTATTTTAGTTTTCCTCTTAGATTATTTTTCTCTAAAGTTTAGTATGCTGCTGATGCGAAACGAAAAATCCCATACAAAAATGACACGAAATCATAAACGAAAAATTTCGTTTTTCGGTACGCTGTTCGATGAACGAAATCGATAATTGTAGCAGATTATTTGGAGAGATCTCCCCTCTGTTTTCGCACATAATTAATTGCCCGTACCATTAATTGTGTGCGGAAAAGTGACATTTGCTCTTTATTCTTCTTTGTATTTGTTGTTTCTTTCATCACGACATTGCTTTCTGTGATTTTTATGCGTTTGTGTTTGTTTTTTGTTTTTGCAAATGGTGACACTTTCAAGGGGTAATTTTTCGTTAAGGAGACCAACTAAAAATTTCGTTTCATATCAGCAGCGTACTAGGCTTAAAGGTGTAGCGCAAATTGATGAAGATCGTAAAATTCCTTATTATAGAATAATAATAAATTGGTCATAAGGTTTTTGTAATTTGAACAGTCGGTTTTGAATCTGAATGCTCGGTTAAGCCAAATTCGGTGCAGTCTGGAATTTAATGATTTTTGTAGAATTAACAATTAAATTATTATTTATAGGAACAAATGTTATTTCAAAACATAAAAATGGGTCGTGGAGTGCATTCTACTGTTACTGAGCACGATTTGATTATAAACTTAAGTCAAAATGGAAAAAACAATGGCTGAAATTGTTGCTGGCAAATGGAGAGGAGGGGATGGAGGAATAGGAAGTGTCGGCAGGGCAGATGTGTTGACTTGCCAGGGCTGGAACGAAAGGAACGGAAAAGGGACCAAAGGGGAATGTCTAATCCCGAGGACGTGGCCTGCTTGCTTCGCGCAGCTCAACTCGTCGGCCGGGAGGGGGGAGGGGAGGGGGGGATCTTGTCCCCGAATCTTGTCCCCGGAATTAGACCAGCCACAAAAACTCATAATCAGGCCGGAAAAGAAAACCAAAAAAAAAAATAAATGAAAACGCGGACGGACTTTTACCACACTGAGGCGCTGCAGGTGTTGGAGCAGCGTGGCATATACCCTCCCTACCTTTGCCTTTTTGCACTTGCGGACCTAAACCACTGTGACCTACCTTGAAAGAGCTCTTTAAAGATGGGGAGGTTAGGTCATTCATAAAATAATATAACCGTACAACGTAACTTGAAACTTCAATGGGACACAAAAATGGTGGCTCACAATATAATTTTTAGAATCCAGACCTATCTTTAGGAAAGAAAAATAAAAAAAAAAAACAAAGCAAATTATCTTTAACATGTGATAATGTCCCTCTTTACATTGCATTCACACACGACAAACCGGAATCTGTCTGTAACAACGGTAAGACCAAAATTAATGTTATCGTATCGATTCAAAAAGAAGGTCTCTCTATTGACCCTTCCGCTCTTCCTAAAATATACACCCGTTTTCATGAGGGTTTTAATATCTCTCGCTCCACAGTCTCAAAAGATCTTGCGGCGGCGTACGCTTCACTTATGATCGGTTTTAAACGTTCTTCTTTTTCCAAATTTCCACAAAAACCTCGTCTCTAAGAATAACCCTGACTCTAAGAATAACCCTGACTTGGACACCATCAGAGGATGAATCTTTCTTTACAATCCCAATTCTGAAAAAGACTGTCTTTCTTTGCTCCCTGCAATCCTAATTCTAAAAAAGAATGTCTTTTCATCGATCGATTATTTGAGTCTGGTGGAGTCTTAAACAACTTAAGGAGGCAACTAGACCTCATCTTCACATCAGTTCCTTACAATTCAATGGTTACTGAAATCCTCCATCTTCTCTCCACCCTTGGCCCGGCCCCTATCACCCTCTTCTTAGTCTCTTATTTACTTATAATCAAGGCATTCCTACCATAGATTCATAAATATCTTTCCATTTCAATTTTCGTAAAGCCGACTTTAATCAACTTAATATGCTTTTAATAGCCGTTCCACACTATCCCATCGAGTATTAATACATGTCAAAAAAAAGTGTGATAGAATTACTTACGACTGCCAAATTTGTGTGAAGAAAACGATTTTCATATTTTGCTTCCACACCTAAATCCAAAAAATCAATTCACCATAACCTCAAACCCCCAAGTGGGATAGAATGTGTGATGGTTTTAGAACCAATCCTAAAAATTTTCATGTATTAACACATGTCAAGTTGTGTGAGATGGGCTGTCAAGTCGTGTGGGATGTGATTTCATATTTTGTTTCCACACTATTATACACGATTTACTTCCCACTTTTTTGACATGTGTTAATACTCAGTGGGATAGTGTGGAAGGCCTTTAAGGAATATTGACTTTAAACGTTTTTTTGAATTCCTCGATCCCTGTCAACATTGCTGTTACTTTTTTCTATATTGCTATTTTTCAATGCCATCCAATGGGTCCCCTAAATGCACCACAAAAATTTTTCATCATCCCCTCTCTGGTACACTTAGAAGTTACGTGGTCTTGGTAATCTTTGTAATAAGCTATGGAAAACCTGCTGAAGATCCAGTGATCCCTTTGATTATTTACACTACCAACAAGCTTGCTTCAACCTTACTTTTCTTTCCGAATCCCTCTACTGTAACTATTTTAGCGTAATCCAGTCTACTCTTATCTCTAAAACAAAGCGGTTTTACCAATTCATAAATGTTAAAAGAAAATCTGATAGTTTTCCTTCTACTTTTAACTACATCAACGAATCTTCAGTCAGTCCTACAGCGATACTATTTTTAATCCTGATTTTGATTACTTTAGCTACCTGGCAAGCAGTCCGAATACTTTACTGATTTCTCTTTGTGTCAGTCTTTCTTCAGTCTTTCGTAAGATCAGCTTATTTAAAAAAGACTCTTCCCCTGGTCAAGATGGCATTCCGGCCATTTTCCTTAAAAATGCGATAATGTGCTAGTTCTTTTTCAGCTCTCTCTTTCTCAAGCAGTTTTTCCTACCTTATGGAAAAACTCCATAAACTCCATATCCATAAAAAAGGTAGCAAGATGGAAATATTCAACTATCGTCCGATAGCTAAACTTTCCTCTATACCCAAGCTCTTTGAAAGTATCGTCAAGTCAATAGTTTCTCCTTTACAGCAGGGTTTCTTAAAGAGTAGGTCCACTACAACTAATCTTACTCAATTTATTTCCATGACACTCCGTGCTCTTGAAAAGGGCTTTGATGTGGATGTAATCACTACTGACTTCAGTTAAGCTTTTGATAAGATTTCCAACCAAATTAAATATATCAAATTAAATGCCTTTGGTTTTCCACTCTTAATCATTAAATGGGTGAAATCTTATTAAGAAAACCGGCTTTACAATGTAGTGTTTAGAAGCTCTGTATCCAATCCTATCTATGCCACCTCAGGCGTTCCTCAAGGCAGTCATCTTGGCCCACTTTTATTTGACGCATTCCTTTGTTTTCCCTTCCCACTCATCGCACAAACTATGCCCACTTCAATCCCATTTCAAGAATGCTTCGCTTAGCAAACAGTGTACAGCATATTCTAGACTTCAAGCTCAGCTTCTCCTCCCTTAGAAGAAGTTTACACACTCACTTTCCCTAATTTCCAACTTTTTTTTACCTTTAAGCTAGAATATAAATAATGTATATAAACTTTTTTGTAATATTATTATTTAACTATAATTTACTTTCTAATTATTTGTATTTATTTTTAATTTAATGTTTTAAGAATTGAATTATGTATATAAGCAATTTTGCTTGTATTAAGCTATAATAAATTAAATTTTTGAAAAAGCAAGCTGCAGCAAATGATTGTCGGAGATCTACTCAACGCTCAAAGTCATTTGAGGTGCGATGGAGCGCGAGTTAACATACAGCTATAGCACTACTTCAAATAATATTAATAACCACATACAAAGTATCAAGATAATCGGCCCTATCGAGGTAACCGTCGGAGCGGAATTCTCTCCGATTTCCTACGAATCTCTCAGTCTTTCATTATTTGAAGATATATTCCAGATAGAAGACAGTATTAGCATACCAAGCTAATACTAAATTGTATTTTTTTGATCCATAACGAACCATCGTTATTAACTCGGGCAAGCTTAAGGAGAGCCTGAGCTAGAGCTGAGAAGGATTGCAGTGGCCATGTGTCAAAGCCAATAGCAGTGCCAGCTAAGCCGATGACCAAAGGCAATACTGGGCAACACAAACAGTGGCCTTTATATCATCGTCACCTTCAACTGTGTTGTATTTGCCACAAGCTTTCAAGGTCGACCAGCTGCAGCTAAGAACCAAAAATATCGAACAGAAGATGGTAGCGGAATTAAAAAGTAGATCAATGTCGATCGCCGTTGTGACTATTTCAGTCCATCGACCACAGAACAAGGTATTCTTAAATAAACCACAGAGGTGGGCGTGTCGTCGGAAGATTTAAAATAAAATAAAGCATTAATTTAGAACCGGTCTCTTTTGTTTTATTTATTGTCGGATATTTTTTCTAAGTTCTAAGTGTGAAACGTAATTCGTGCATATATGAATATGTGATGCGAGATGTGCGAGGAGGAAGACCAGCTATACAGATGCCAGCGCTTCCTGCAGTAAGCTTAAAGGTGGACAGACATGGATATCCCTTACTACACTTTTTACTAAACAAACATTAATGAAAAATTGTTTTTGTTCCAGCGAGCATTCGGGATAGGATTCTGTAAATTTACTTTCTTACCCTCTTCCCCCTTCCAATCCAACATATGCATGCAGTTTAAAATTTGCTCAACTTAGGGCATGTAGGGTGGCTCTTTTGTAATTTTGTCTCAAACTTATGTTAATACCTTTTAAAACAGATAAACTACGACTTTTGCATTATGTATCGTATAAAGCTGTACAAAATAACCAACAAATAGAAGGACTTGGACTTTTAAGAGAGATTTAAACGCACATCATACACCATGGGGTAGTAGAACCTTTCATAAAGATTTGTAACTTAATTTGTGAAGCATCGTGCAAACGCACATCATACACAATGGGGCAGCAGAGCTAATTATAAAAGTAAATTTTTAAGACAGTTTTAAACGCACATCATACACCATGGGGTAGTAGAACCTTTCATAAAGATTTGTAACTAAATTTGTGAAGCATCGTGCAAACGCACATCATACACAATGGGGTAGCAGAGCCAATTATAAAGGTAAATTTTTAAGAGAGTTTTAAACGCACATCATACACCATGGGGTAGTAGAACCTTTCATAAAGATTTGTAACTAAATTTATGAAGCATCGTGCAAACGCACATCATACACAATGGGGTAGCAGAACCGTTTATATAAATTTAATTTTTAAAAAGTATTTTGTAGTGTATCATCAAAAGTTAGACCTCAATAATTACGAGTGTCATTGCTGACTCAACGGGCAACCTACTGACGAATCATTTCGCACCGCTTGAACATGGCGATCTTGCCAGTCTAAATACAAGAACAAATATTTTTTGGCATTTCGATGCCTAATTATTGGCAAGAAATATAATTCTGCCTTACAAAAAAAAAAAAATTTTTGTTTAATGTCGAAAGAAGAAATCGACAGGATCTTAGACAAGTCGGCAGCCTACCTCACCACAAGAGGGACAAGTCCAAAAAACACAGCAAACAGGACGCCAGGATCTGATTACCTTTTAAAACATTCGGCCAAGGCAAAAGTCGAACAAAGAAGATCAACGACAGACCAACAACGAACCATATAAAGAAGCAAATACGAGGCGGCAATCAATACGCTCGCCGGAAGCAATAGCACTGTTATACAGAGAAGTTAACATAACCACATCCCAAGTTGCGGTTCAAAACAAAAATCCCTACCTGCAATGAGCTCGTTATAGGTAACTGAATCTACAAAAATGGACTACACGAAAACGCGAGACAGAGCCTGGAAAACAAAACTTTTCCACTTACAAATATGGTACTGAAAAATGTATTTAACAAAGAGAAAGTTAATTTTAGCCAAAAGCATAAAATCTTCAACGCCACATAAAAAAATATATAAAGTCGTTTATAGCTTAACGTAATTTTAACAAGTACGTAAACAAAAAAAACATCCAAATATCCGTCTTAATATGGTAGGTGTGGTAATACGTTTGAAAGTATATATATTTCACTTTCCAGATCGATTTTATCGAGCAGAATCGATGAAAGAGATTTATATATAATGTATATGTATACGTTTCTTCCTTTTTTTTTTATAGGTATATATTGTATAGGTTACCAAAATCGGGGTTATAAATTAATACCTTCTTTTCTTTTTGTTTCAGGACTCACTTTCTGGAAGGCGAGCTTGACTGCGGGCTTCAGATGAAGTTTCCCGAGTTTCAAGAGCGAAAAGTGTAGCTCTCGCGTGTACCACTGCCGGTTTCCGAGAACCTCCAGAAGCGACGATAGGTTCATCAAAGTTGAATCCAAGTTAGACTTCTTGTCCAACCAAAAAAGGGTGGATACTGGTCCAAGAATGATTGGCACTTGGACAGTCCAACAAAATGACGATTGGTCCAGTTTAAATAAAGATGTGGTGGCCCAGTCCTCTGTGGGCAATCCGGGACCACCAGAAAAACAAGATTTATGGTACAATTGTAACCTGTTCAAATTTTCCAATTTTCAACACTAATTTTCAATAAAAAAACGTTTTCTTTGAAAACTCACCCTATGGTATATTTGTTCACTATATAGATTGTTCTATTTTTTTCTCGACCGTCATATAATTATCCCGTAAGTATTCACGTAAGTAATCCAATTAATCTTTAAAAAAAAGTATATAAGATTACTCTTAAAACAAAAACTCGGACTTGCATATAACACACCAGGTAAAGTATTTTGATTACAGCAAAACTTTTATTAGGATACTTTTATTAGGATAAAAAAAACAGAAAAGTTAAATTTAAATTCAATTTAAACGGCCGTGTGACATAGAGCTTAAAACGTAGGCGGCTCTTCTTGCACCAGCGGAGAAACGTACCGGTATGTCATCGGACGATTCAACATTACGGTGATCAGGTCAAGAAACCTACCACTTTTCTTTTGGCTAATTCTCCTCTCACACTATTCGTATCACCCGATCCACCGGCTCCGCCAATAGTTTCCTTTTCTTTTGAATTGTCAATGCATTGGTTACTCTTTTAGTGACCTTTTCTTTTTTTTTTGACTTTTCAAAAAAACGACCTGTCCGATTATCTTTCGATATTTCGGAAGCCTTCAAAACTATTACATCTAGTTTCCAATAGAGGGTGCTCGGGTTGCCACTGAGGCTCTGTATACATTACAGATAAATTTAATCAGCGAACATATCTGTTCGAGAACCGATAATATTTATAGAGGTAGTTCGGGCGTCCATAACAAAATTCATCCTTTAGTTGGATATATTCGAAATAAAGGATGAAAACAGAAACCACCCGAGGTGTACTTTTGGGATTGAACGTTCAAAATGAATTTTTATTTAGTTTTCAGCACAATTGTTTTGACAGTTGGTCGAACTTCTCCACATCTTTATAAATCCCCATTCGTTTTCTACTAGATTAACGTCATTGCCTAGCTGCGACGGCCTATTTAGATATATAAATACACGGGGACCGTCGAAAAGGTTAAGCATTGTTACGCGTCCTTCATCGTTTCGCTTGTGTTTAGGGTGTTTATTGTGTTACCACCTTCAATTAAAAATTTCCCTAAAATTTCCTAATGTTTTTTTTTGCCTGAACCTGGAACGCGCATTTTTTTCGACAATTGGAGAGAATTTGTATTTTTTTTCCATTCAGTTTTATTTATCAAACCGGACACGACGCGGAAGCAGCATGTGGAAGATGAATGAGCCTGGCAATTAGTATTTGGTAAGTAGTCATTAAAATTGTGTTACCACCTTCAATTAAAAATGTCCCTAAAATTTCCTAATGTTTTTTTTTGCCTGAACCTGGAACGCGCATTTTTTTCGACAATTGGAGAGAATTTGTATTTTTTTCCATTCAGTTTCATTTATCAAACCGGACACGACGCGGAAGCAGCATGTGGAAGATGAATGAGCCTGGCAATTAGTATTTGGTAAGTAGTCATTAAAATTTTTAAGTTATATTTATTATAAGATATTAATATTATAAAGTATAATATCTACTTGAGTATGTACCTTCAATTCCATTTCCCATTCCATGTACCCTACAACCAAAAATTCGTATTAAATTTGACTTAAATCATTTTTCATTCGGATTTCTAGGTTCCCGGATTTCATACGCTTGGGATTCTAGGGCTTATCCAAGACGTACCTAGCAAAACTCCATACCTAATTTTAGGATTTACCCCAAATATAAATATGGAGAAACGGCGCCTGGTTATTTTCCTTTGTGGGGAGCATTTAGCAAGGTGTAGTCGTGTATTGCGTAGGTATTCAAAAGTCAATCGTTTATCATACACTATGGGGAAGTAGAACCCTTAACAAAGATTTATATTTAAATTTATGAAGCATCGTTCAACCGCACATCGTACACAATGGGGTAGCAGAACCAATTATAAAGGTAAATATCTAAGAGAATTTTAAACGCACATCATACACCATGGGGTAGTAGAACCTTTCATAAAGATTTGTAACTAAATTTGCGAAGCATCGTGCAAACGCACATCATACACAATGGGGCAGCAGAGCTAATTATAAAAGTAAATTTTTAAGAGAATTTTAAACGCACATCATACACCATGGGGTAGTAGAACCTTTCAGAAAGATTTGTAACTTAATTTAAGAAGCATCGTGCAAACGCACATCATACACAATGGGGCAGCAGAGCTAATTATAAAAGTAAATTTTTAAGAGAGTTTTAAACGCCCATCATACACTATGGGGAAGTAGAACCTTTCACAAAGATTTATTTTTTAATTTATGAAGCATCGTGCAAACGCACATCATATACAATGGGGTAGCAGAACCAATTATAAGGGTAAATATTTAAGAGAGTTTTAAACGCCCATCATACACTATGGGGAAGTAGAACCTTTCACAAAGATTTGTTGTTTAATTTATGAAGCATCGTGCAAACGCACATCATACACAATGGGGTAGCAGAACCAATTATAAGGGTAAATATTTAAGAGAGTTTTAAACGCCCATCATACACTATGGGGAAGTAGAACCTTTCACAAAGATTTGTTTTTTAATTTATGAAGCATCGTGCAAACGCACATCATACACAATGGGGTAGCAGAACCAATTATAAAGGTAAATATTTAAGAGAGTTTTAAACGCCCATCATACACTATGGGGAAGTAGAACCCTTCACAAAGATTTATATTTAAATTTATGAAGCATCGTTAAAACGCACATCATACACAATGGGGTAGCAGAACCAATTATAGAGGTAAATATTTAAGAGAGTTTTAAACGCCCATCATACACTATGGGGAAGTAGAACCCTTCACAAAGATTTATATTTAAATTTATGAAGCATCGTTCAAACGCACATCATACACAATGGGGTAGCAGAACCAATTATAAAGGTAAATATTTAAGAGAGTTTTAAACGCCCATCATACACTATGGGGAAGTAGAACCCTTCACAAAGATTTATATTTAAATTTATGAAGCATCGTTCAAACGCACATCATACACAATGGGGTAGCAGAACCAATTACAGAGGTAAATATTTAAGAGAGTTTTAAACGCCCATCATACACTATGGGGAAGTAGAACCCTTCACAAAGATTTATATTTAAATTTATGAAGCATCGTTCAAACGCACATCATACACAATGGGGTAGCAGAACCAATTATAAAGGTAAATATTTAAGAGAGTTTTAAACGCCCATCATACACTATGGGGAAGTAGAACCCTTCAAAAAGATTTATATTTAAATTTATGAAGCATCGTTCAAACGCACATCATACACAATGGGGTAGCAGAACAAATTATAAAGGTAAATATTTATGAGAGTTTTAAACGCCCATCATACACTATGGGGAAGTAGAACCTTTCACAAAGATTTATTTTTTAATTTATGAAGCATCGTGCAAACGCACATCATACACAATGGGGTAGCAGAACCAATTATAAGGGCAAATATTTAAGAGAGTTTTAAACGCCCATCATACACTATGGGGAAGTAGAACCCTTCACAAAGATTTATATTTAAATTTATGAAGCATCGTTCAAACGCACATCATACACAATGGGGTAGCAGAACCAATTATAGAGGTAAATATTTAAGAGAGTTTTAAACGCCCATCATACACAATGGGGTAGCAGAACCAATTATAAGGGTAAATATTTAAGAGAGTTTTAAACGCCCATCATACACTATGGGGAAGTAGAACCCTTCACAAAGATTTATATTAAAATTTATGAAGCATCGTGCAAACGCACATCATACACAATGGGGTAGCAGCGCCAATTATAAAAGTAAAAAAATTTTAAGAGAGTTTTAAACGCACATCATACACCATGGGGTAGTAGAACCTTTCATAAAGATTTGCAACTAAATTTGTGAAGCATCGTGCAAACGCACATCATACACAATGGGGTAGCAGCGCCAATTATAAAAGTAAAAATTTTTTAAGAGAGTTTTAAACGCACGTCATACACAATGGGGTAGCAGAACCAATTATATAGGTAAATATTTAAGCGAATTTTAAACGCACATCATACACCATGGGGTAGTAGAACCTTTCACAAAGATTTATATTTAAATTTATGAGCATCGTGCAAACGCACATCATACACAATGGGGTAGCAGAACCAATTATAGAGGTAAATATTTAAGAGAGTTTTAAACGCCCATCATACACTATGGGGAAGTAGAACCTTTCACAAAGATTTATTTTTTAATTTATGAAGCATCGTGCAAACGCACATCATACACAATGGGGTAGCAGCGCCAATTATAAAAGTAAAAAAATTTTAAGAGAGTTTTAAACGCACATCATACACCATGGGGTAGTAGAACCTTTCATAAAGATTTGTAACTAAATTTGTGAAGCATCGTGCAAACGCACATCATACACAATGGGGTAGCAGAACCAATTATACAGGTAAATATTTAAGAGAGTTTTAAACGCCCATCATACACTATGGGGAAGTAGAACCTTTCACAAAGATTTATTTTTTAATTTATGAAGCACAGTGCAAACGCACATCATACACAATGGGGTAGCAGCGCCAATTATAAAAGTAAAAAAATTTTAAGAGAGTTTTAAACGCACATCATACACCATGGGGTAGTAGAACCTTTCATAAAGGTTTGTAACTAAATTTGTGAAGCATCGTGCAAACGCACATCATACACAATGGGGCAGCAGAGCTAATTATAAAAGTAAATTTTTAAGACAGTTATAAACGCACATCATACACAATGGGGTAGCAGAACCAATTATAAAGGTACATTTTTAAGAGAGTTTTAAACGCACATCATACACCATGGGGTAGTAGAACCTTTCATAAAGATTTGTAACTAAACTTGTGAAGCATCGTGCAAACGCACATCATACACAATGGGGCAGCAGAGCTGATTATAAAAGTAAATTTTTAAGACAGTTATAAACGCACATCATACACAATGGGGTAGCAGAACCAATTATAAAAGTAAATTTTTAAGAGAGTTTTAAACGCCCATCATACACTATGGGGAAGTAGAACCTTTCACAAAGATTTATTTTTTAATTTATGAAGCACAGTGCAAACGCACATCATACACAATGGGGTAGCAGCGCCAATTATAAAAGTAAAAAAATTTTAAGAGAGTTTTAAACGCACATCATACACCATGGGGTAGTAGAACCTTTCATAAAGGTTTGTAACTAAATTTGTGAAGCATCGTGCAAACGCACATCATACACAATGGGGCAGCAGAGCTAATTATAAAAGTAAATTTTTAAGACAGTTATAAACGCACATCATACACAATGGGGTAGCAGAACCAATTATAAAGGTACATTTTTAAGAGAGTTTTAAACGCACATCATACACCATGGGGTAGTAGAACCTTTCAGAAAGATTTGTAACTAAATTTGTGAAGCATCGTGCAAACGCACATCATACACAATGGGGCAGCAGAGCTGATTATAAAAGTAAATTTTTAAGACAGTTATAAACGCACATCATACACAATGGGGTAGCAGAACCAATTATAAAAGTAAATTTTTAAGAGAGTTTTAAACGCCCATCATACACTATGGGGAAGTAGAACCTTTCACAAAGATTTATTTTTTAATTTATGAAGCACAGTGCAAACGCACATCATACACAATGGGGTAGCAGCGCCAATTATAAAAGTAAAAAAATTTTAAGAGAGTTTTAAACGCACATCATACACCATGGGGTAGTAGAACCTTTCATAAAGGTTTGTAACTAAATTTGTGAAGCATCGTGCAAACGCACATCATACACAATGGGGCAGCAGAGCTAATTATAAAAGTAAATTTTTAAGACAGTTATAAACGCACATCATACACAATGGGGTAGCAGAACCAATTATAAAGGTACATTTTTAAGAGAGTTTTAAACGCACATCATACACCATGGTGTAGTAGAACCTTTCATAAAGGTTTGTAACTAAATTTGTGAAGCATCGTGCAAACGCACATCATACACAATGGGGCAGCAGAGCTAATTATAAAAGTAAATTTTTAAGACAGTTATAAACGCACATCATACACAATGGGGTAGCAGAACCAATTATAAAAGTAAATTTTTAAGAGAGTTTTAAACGCCCATCATACACTATGGGGAAGTAGAACCTTTCACAAAGATTTATTTTTTAATTTATGAACCATCGTGGAAACGCACATCATACACAATGGGGTAGCAGCGCCAATTATAAAAGTAAAAAAATTTTAAGAGAGTTTTAAACGCACATCATACACCATGGGGTAGTAGAACCTTTCACAAAGATTTATATTTAAATTTATGAGCATCGTGCAAACGCACATCATACACAATGGGGTAGCAGAACCAATTATAGAGGTAAATATTTAAGAGAGTTTTAAACGCCCATCATACACTATGGGGAAGTAGAACCTTTCACAAAGATTTATTTTTTAATTGATGAAGCATCGTGCAAACGCACATCATACACAATGGGGTAGCAGCGCCAATTATAAAAGTAAAAAAATTTTAAGAGAGTTTTAAACGCACATCATACACCATGGGGTAGTAGAACCTTTCATAAAGATTTGTAACTAAATTTGTGAAGCATCGTGCAAACGCACATCATACACAATGGGGTAGCAGAACCAATTATAGAGGTAAATATTTAAGAGAGTTTTAAACGCCCATCATACACTATGGGGAAGTAGAACCTTTCACAAAGATTTATATTTAATTTATGAAGCACAGTGCAAACGCACATCATACACAATGGGGTAGCAGAACCAATTATAAAGGTAAATATTTAAGAGAATTTTAAACGCACATCATACACCATGGGGTAGTAGAACCTTTCACAAAGATTTATTTTTTAATTTATGAAGCATCGTGCAAACGCACATCATACACAATGGGGTAGCAGCGCCAATTATAAAAGTAAAAAAATTTTAAGAGAGTTTTAAACGCACATCATACACCATGGGGTAGCAGCGCCAATTATAAAAGTAAAAAAATTTTAAGAGAGTTTTAAACGCCCATCATACACTATGGGGAAGTAGAACCTTTCACAAAGATTTATTTTTTAATTTATGAAGCATATTGCAAACGCACATCATACACAATGGGGTAGCAGAACCAATTATAACGGTAAATTTTTAAGAGAGTTTTAAACGCCCATCATACACTATGGGGAAGTAGAACCTTTCACAAAGATTTATTTTTAAAATTTATGAAGCATGGTGCAAACGCACATCATACACAATGGGGTAGCAGCGCCAATTATAAAAGTAAAACATTTTTAATATAGTTTTAAACGCACATCATACACAATGGGGTAGCAGCGCCAATTATAAAAGTAAAAAATTTTTAAGAGAGTTTTAAACGCCCATCATACACTATGGGGAAGTAGAACCTTTCACAAAGATTTATTTTTTAATTTATGAAGCATCGTGCAAACGCACATCATACACAATGGGGTAGCAGAACCAATTATAAAGGTAAATATTTAAGAGAGTCTTAAACGCACATCATACACCATGGGGTAGTAGAACCTTTCATAAAGATTTGTAACTAAATTTGTGAAGCATCGTGCAAACGCACATCATACACAATGGGGCAGCAGAGCTGATTATAAAAGTACATTTTTTAAACAGTTTTAAACGCACATCATACACAATGGGGTAGCAGAACCAATTATAAAGGTAAATATTTAAGAGAGTTTTAAACGCACATCATACACCATGGGGTAGTAGAACCTTTCATAAAGGTTTGTAACTAAATTTGTGAAGCATCGTGCAAACGCACATCATACACAATGGGGCAGCAGAGCTAATTATAAAAGTAAATTTTTAAGACAGTTATAAGCGCACATCATACACAATGGGGTAGCAGAACCAATTATAAAAGTAAATTTTTAAGAGAGTTTTAAACGCCCATCATACACTATGGGGAAGTAGAACCTTTCACAAAGATTTATTTTTTAATTTATGAAGCATCGTGCAAACGCACATCATACACAATGGGGTAGCAGAACCAATTATAGAGGTAAATATTTAAGAGAGTTTTAAACGCCCATCATACACTATGGGGAAGTAGAACCTTTCACAAAGATTTATTTTTTAATTTATGAAGCATCGTGCAAACGCACATCATACACAATGGGGCAGCAGAGCTAATTATAAAAGTACATTTTTTAAACAATTTTAAACGCACATCATACACAATGGGGTAGCAAAACCAATTATAAAGGTAAATATTTAAGAGAGTTTTAAACGCACATCATACACCATGGGTTAGTAGAACCTTTCATAAAGGTTTGTAACTAAATTTGTGAAGCATCGTGCAAACGCACATCATACACAATGGGGCAGCAGAGCTAATTATAAAAGTAAATTTTTAAGACAGTTATAAGCGCACATCATACACAATGGGGTAGCAGAACCAATTATAAAAGTAAATTTTTAAGAGAGTTTTAAACGCCCATCATACACTATGGGGAAGTAGAACCTTTCACAAAGATTTATTTTTTAATTTATGAAGCATCGTGCAAACGCACATCATACACAATGGGGTAGCAGAACCGTTTATATACATAGGTTTAATTTTTAAAAAGAATCTCAAACGCCCATCACACACAATGGGGTAGCAGAGCCAATTATAAAAGTAAATTTTTAAGAGAGGTTTAAACGCACATCATACGCAATGGGGAAGTAGATCCTTTCGCAGATTTATTAGACATGTCGAGGTACAGCGACAACTATCATTCGGTCACCAACAAGTGCAGTCAGCACATGACCGGACGCACCACCAGCCTAAACAATATACGATCTAACCTCAGGTTTATCTTCAACAACTTATGTATACCCACCAACCTCTTGTATTTCCTTCTTCTAACTCTACTACAAATTTACCACGATAGTAGTATATAAACTTCTAAATAAAATAGGGACCATCGAAGATTTATTTTGTATTTTGTCTAAAAAATACTTAATTGCTTAACATTATCGAAACGAAGAATTTTTTGTAGTTTGGATGGGTAGAAAATTTATGAATTTTTGAGCAAAAATGTTACCGTTGCTGCCAAGTGAGTACGCTAAAGAAGCCCACGGCTTGAAATACAATCAATGCAAACATTATTGCACTTGTTTTCCGAGTCCGATTCTAGGGTTGATGCTAAGTGTTATTTTCTTGAATTATTTTTCTTAAAGTTCGCCCGTGAGCATTCAAATTGGACCATGGTCAACTGTACAACTGTCTGTACTCTAACGTCGAATGGAAGATAAAGTTTTTGAGTGCTGATAAACGAGTACGCGTGCGGAGAAGACAAGGTGAAGGTTTTTCCGAAGTGACCAATTTGGGGTCCTCAGTGTTATGGTAAGGGCTGGAATCAGTATGGTAGGCTCAACAGAGCTGGTAGTCCTGGATTAGGGCACCGTTACCGCCGTCGACAGTTACATTGAGATGGTAATACGACCTGTTGTGATCCCATTTTCATAAAGAGTTGGCGATGGGTGTGTTCTTGTCACATTTAAGAATTCAGCACACACACTATCGCTACATTTATAGTTCAGAAATGAACTAACAAGTTAACATCAGGTTTCACTCCGTACTATATATTCTGGTCCGTGTCGAGCCGGATATCTATCAGTGACGCGTACATTTTTTACCTCCTATTCCTCTTTGTTATAACATGTTCATTCACTTAGTTCTTAAAAGAGTAAAAACGAATAAAGAAGTTGAAATATGAAAGCGTAACCGGTCGGACGTATATTTTGATTGTGCTCGGAATAAAGAAATTGGAACAACTAATTTAATTAACTATATTTATTGACTATAAATCATCAGAAGTGGGAACATTAATCCAAAAAGAAAACACTGTCTGATATTAAACTGTTCCCTAGTTAAAAGCAGTTATAAACGGAAAATATAAAAAATGAATCGGTCGTCGACAAAAAACAACATGAACGCACAAGTTGTATTTATTTCTTTTTTTTTTTCCTTTTCTGTGTGGCTACGTACAAATGCCAAATTTTCGAATGCTTAATGCTGATGGCCACTGATTTGAATGCCAAACATTCAGATTGGGGAAATCAAATAGAGAATCCCTGGGGTAACCATCTGTTTAATTGGATGGGTCAATACAGCATTGAGTATGGCATTCACCTGCTGGCTACAGAAAGGCCATTGTTTCCAAGAAGCGGTGGTGCCTATCTGCATCTATTGCTAATAGACTCAAGACCGACAGTCACTAACGCAGTGATCACTGCGGATTCGCCGCCGTAATACAGCTTCCGAACGAGCTTGTGGATTTTGAGGAGTATGTGCCGGTGCATACTTACAATTACAGTAAGCTGCGCTGGCCACGCTTCTCCAATGCCTTAGCGAGCGAAATCCGTTCGAATAATATATCCCCACCAAATGACAGGAATCTTACAAACGCTGAAATTGACGAATACTTAGAACAAATGGACGAGACCATCCAACGAATTATGAACAGAACAATACCGAAATACAAAGAACGAAACGCTAACGACATGTACCGTAACGCGACCATCGACGCACTACACAGACAAAAAAGTGGATTGTTGACAAGACTTAAACTCTTATACCGACGGTTTACTGACTCACGTGATCTGAAGATTATGACGCTGAAGTCGTCGATCAAAAATGTCAACCAATTGATCAAGGAGAACTATCGGTTGTCCATTAATTTGTTCTGGGACAATAAAATTCGGGCCGTAAATTCCAGCGACCCGAGTATGTTTCCGCAAATTAATACGATCTTTAGGAGGAATGATCAAAATGATCTTCCGTGTCTTAAGCTCCAGAGGACGACAGAGAACAGAAACGTACTTCAGACAGCAGGCATAGACCCAGGGGACGCCGTCTTGGACGATGTCCTCTTTATAATCGAAGATCCTCAGGAGAAAGTGGAGGCTGCTTTCCAGCAAGTGTGCAAGGTGAATGCTAGCATTCGCCCGAACCACGACCTAGAAAACAGAGACCTGTTTCACTACTTTTATCTTCCAAATGAAATTACGCAATGGCGATCGGAGAACCCCGGTTTCACCGGGTTCAATGAAGAACACTTGGCAAACGCCATCATCGCCGAGCAGAATGGGTTGAATTCCCTGTTAATCTCGAAGGTAGAGCTCCAGATCATCTTCGATTCACTAAAGAAAAAGAAGTCAGCAGGAGTCGATGGTATATCCAACGTTGTACTACGACATCTCCCTCAGGAGGCAGTTGACATTTATACCACATTGTTTAACAACGCTCTGAATAATGCATATTATCCAGAGCGGTGGAAGATAGCTGTGGTGCATCCTCTCCCGAAAAAGGGAAAGGACAACTCCAATCCGGCGAATCTCCGGTCGATAAGTCTTCTTCCGAGTATCAGCAAGGTATTCGAAAAAGTTATCAATAGAGCTCTGTTCAAGTGGGCAGAGGACAACAAAATCATACCGGATAATCAGTTCGGATTTAAGGCGAGACATGACACCATTCATGCCGCGTCTAAACTCGTTTCTGACATCCAGTGGAACAAATCCAAAAAGCAGTGTACGGGTGCTTGTCTGGTTGATTTGGAGAAGGCTTTCGACACCGTATGGCTAGAAGGTCTTTATCTAAAGCTGACCAGACTTGGCATAAGTAAACCGCTATTGTATATGCTTTATGACATGCTCAATGGTAGAAAGTTTGTTGTCAAAAGTGGCAATGTAACTTCTATCAAAATCTTCGAAGTTAAAAATGGTCTTCAGCAGGGAGCGGTCAACTCGCCGATTCTATTCAGTATTTACACCAGCGATCTGATAGGTAGTCTAACGCAGGCAATTGCGTATGCCGACGATCTAATTGCGTACAGAACGGCCCCAAAAGACGACAAACGTGGCTCTGCATATAAAGATAAAAAAATGGGTTTCTTAAAAGCGTCAAAGGAATTTAACGTACTAAAAACCACATTAAGGCGTTTGGTAGCAGGGGATTGGTGAGTGCTAAACCAGGCAGAAAACCCATCTTTCCGCCAGAGCTCCAAGAGTCTTTGGTTGATTATACTCTACAAATGGAAGGAAAACTCTTTGGACTTACTCGGAATGATATTAGATCATAAGCTAGCATTGAAAAACAATATACCAAATCCATTTTCATTGCTAAACGAAACAGCAATTAGGTCCTGGTTGCGGTTATTCCTTACGCGTCATCCGTTGTTGTCGTTCTGGCAGCCGACTGGAACGTCATTTGCTCGAGCTAGAGGATTTTCTAAAGAAAACGTTGAAATTTTCTTCAATCACCTTGAAAAACAAATGGTGAAGTAAAATTTCACCCCAGAAATAAAATTTTTAACGTGGACGAAACAGGAATTTCAGTTGTTCCATCCAAAATGCCGAAAGTGTTGGTGCTCAAAGGAGCACTAACATCAGGTGAAAGAGGCTCGTTGATAACCTCAATTTTTGTGCATGGGGGCTGCGTTTATACCACCAATGTTTATTTTCCCGAGAAAGAGGGAAAATCCAATGCTTATGAAAGGTGCACCGCCAGGTTCGATTTCCGCTATTCATCCATCCGGATGGATTCAAACGAATTTATTCACAAAGTGGTTCAAACACTTCTCGGATAAGGTGAAGCCATCGACATTTCCATCTGTGCTTCTAATAATGGACGAACATGCAAGCCACACAAGGAATATGGAACTTGTGGACCTGTCTCGGAATAATCATGTCTTGTGCATATTCTTTCCATTCCTCCGCACTCAAGTCACAAAATTCAACCGTTAGACAGAACATTCATAGGACCTGTTTACGTGTAAACGTGCTTTATAAACTCAATGTGTGCAAACGCGCACATTGTGTTTGCAGAATAAAATATTCCGTTCCGTTCCAAGTTGAAAATTTCAATCATCTACCAACCACCACCAACTTTATTTTGTACATCTGTGAAGAAAAGATGGACTGACGATGAAGTTAAAGAATTAGCAAAACTTGAGGCCGGAATGGTCGGTAAAAACGCTACGACAATTATAACAGCATTAGTAGGAAAATCAGGAAGAACTAGGGATGCCATTAAAGGTCGGAGAAAAATGGAGTCGTATAAAGCTCTTGTCTCTCTCTATCAGGCTCCACCTACGGAACAAATACCACCTCCAGTTACGTATGGATCTGAGGATACTACCAGTTTAAACCTGGAAATTTTATCCTACTTAAATTCTCTTCCTCAAAACATCTGGGATGCTGATGATTCGCTCTGCTATCTGTCTTGAACAATGATATCTCTAGTGCGCATATAGCTAACACTAGCTACTATGAGATGATCGTTTCACGTTTTGCATCCGACAGTTCCGTATCCCGTCAATCTAATACAACTCTAATCAACGCTCTCAACAACGCACCTAATAACAAGAAGCGTAAACGAATCCTTTATAAATTGACGCAGAGAGAGTATTCCTCTAATAAATCCGGCTGTCCTGACCGTATTTTTGACAACAAACCATGGACGGTCCTCGAAACGACACCACCTGACGCCGAGATCCTAGCGCAATTTCAGAGTACATTTGGCTGTTATGCTGAAACCGGGCTTCCAGATGCGAAACATCCACGGTATAGCAACATCGTGATTGCTCACCCGATCACGAAGGAGGAGGTCGATGCAAATATTCTCTCCCTCACCTCAAACGCCCCCGGTCCTGATGGCATTACAAAACTTCAGCTCAAGAAAGTGCCAAGTTGTAAATTAACGCTTCTCTTCAATGCCCTTCTTATAGCGGAAGACTTTCCCGCCAGCTTAAAACAAAATTCTACAACGATAATCCCCAAGACGACCACGCAACTGGAGAATCCTAAAAATTGGAGACCAGCCAATTCGATTTTTGATCTTCATTCTAAAATTTTCTTTGCGCAAAGTCGGTCGCCTCAAAACTTAAAGTTAATCTTATCATCAGTCTTTTTTATAAAATAAAATTTAAAGCCAAGCAATCTAAATACAACAAAAATAGTATTATTTGTTAAAAAACAAATTGCATAAAGGATACAACCGGAGAAAAACGAGGAAACGCATCATCAAAGTTTATTGGCAAGTGTGTCGCCGCAGCATTTATACAGGACCACTGAAAAAATATTTAACGCAAAAAATCAGACGCTGGGTAATCAACAACGCAAGGGCTTTGACGCAAGATTATGCAGTCGGAACCAGATCCAGATGAACCTTCCACTTCGACTGGAATAATGTCAATTGCTGAAACATTGAGATCCTATTCAAAACCAGTAGAAACAGAACTTCAATTTTCAGAACCTTCTTCTTACATAACGCCTCATGAAATTTCTCCAATTCCCATCCGGACTAAGAAAATATCAAGTCGTGGAAGAAAACGTGGAAAATCTGAAATTATTTCAACTTCACCATATAAGGTAGTCTTGGAATAATCTATGAAAAAAAAGATGTTAAAGGCAGATACAGAAATAAAATCTAAACTTTGTTTGGGTAAGAAGGTAGATATATCTAAATCATATGATAGACTTCAGCTTATATTTCTTTTTATGGTTCACATTTAAGAAGGTTCTAAAGAATTTAAAGCTAATAGAAAAGAAGATTTCTCGTAGAGAAATATCGTCTTCATCAGAAATTGCGAGTGTCAGCATGACTATGTGGGCAACTTAAATAATGACGATTCATGTCGCGCCACCCTTTTTCATGTTATATATTAATAGGTTTACAGATTGTATTTTATGACTCACATCTGTGATGCATAATGTTTCGTGAACAAGGGATGCGTCGCATCGTCGTTATCTACTTTGTAACCATTAGTTTAGGATTCCAAGAATTTAGAGATAAGATAGATTAAGAAAATGTAAATGTATTTGTAAGCTAGGTATAAGAAGTAGTTTGTAATTTAGAAATAGTTTTGAATAAATCAGTATACTCTGTACCACATAATAGTGAAGTGTTGTCAATTTTATAATTCTCTTACAGTACGGTAGCTTGCTGTATTTTCAAAGGTATTTTATTGATATAATCAGTTGAACCAGTGTTTTCTTTTGAAGTGGTAAAATTGGAACAAATCCTCAGTGCCCGAGGGTTGTAAAATGATATTTTTTTTTCCCTAAGCTGGGAATGGATATCATAATTATATTTATTGACTATACTATATACATACTTAGTCAGTTAAGAAGAATTATGAATACCAATGTAGAATTGCTGCATATAAAAAGGGTTTAACTGGCAAGCAGCAGTTCAGTTCAATCTCAATACTTCTCCGTATAGCTGAAGATGTCCCCTTACCAGTGGTAAGTAATCTGATGCTCAGATTAATTAATAAAGTGACTATCGCAAAATGACATCAGCGTAGAGATCAAACGAAGAATTACTCTTGCCAATCGCTGTTTCTTCGGGCTAAGAAGGCATTTGAGTAATAAAGCCCTCTCTCAGAGAACCAAGCAGACCTTATATAAGACCCTAATCTGCTTGGGTGCTTTGAAAGGAAGATTCTTCGGGTGATTTTCGGTCCAGTATGTATCGATGGAGTATGGAGGAGAAGATTTAACAACGAGCTTTACGGGCCTTACAGCGACATCGACCTGGTCAAGAAGCTGAAAATACAGCGGCTGAGATGGCTGGGGCACGTGGAGCGTATGGACACCGACGCACCAGCCCGAGTTAAGCAATGGTGTAACATCCATCCAACCGCTGCGAGTTAGCTATTGTTACTCAATGGTGTGTTGGATGGTCTCTTGGCTCCCAAATGTACCTAGCAATGGTGTAACATTTACCGGTTCCCCTGCGAGTGAGAGACTCAATAGTGTGTGAGGTGGTCTCCTGGCGACCGCGACGGTACAATTTATACAGACTTTTGGTGTTAGTCCGTTGGTTGTTTGACGGCCGCCTGTCTTTTTGGTGAGAATGAGTGATTCTGTAGACCGCATGTTCTCTTCTTTATTTACAATAATCTGTAGCATGCTTGCTATTAAGTAGTTAGAAAAGGAAACCCTGTGTAGATGTCTTATTCATGGGCTCTTATTTATTTCGTTTCAGGAGACATTTTCCGATCGAGGAGTTGCCATTGTGCAGTTTTCTACTTCAGATTCATCAGTTTAAAAAAAAAATGTAATTGAGTTTAACTAAAAAAAAAAGTGTTTTAGTTTTCTTTTAATATTTTCTCTTAGTCTATTTTATAATTGGACGTTTTTCTTGAAATCTTACGATAAAAATTTCCATGAAAATATATGGCCTTGATTTCGATCCCAAGACTTATGACGATGAAACTCTTTAGTTTTTGAATTTACTGATTGTGAATCTTATAACGATCCTGCTGATGATACTTTGCAAGACAATGGCAACAGTGTTCAGCATATGCCTTCAGGTTCTAAAGAATTAAGTGTAGAAGTAGACCTTCTTATCAAAGCTACTGCTGCTTAAGCTGCAGTAAATTGCATCTAAATTGCTCGTTAAACTAGCGAAAAATTCGAAGAATATCAATAAACCAGAATGGACAGTTTCAGGTCTGGAAAACCTTCCAGAACAAAAATCTTTTTCTATAAAGACTTTTATTCAAAAATCAAAAGCGTTTGAAGAAATTTTTTGATAAAACAAAACAACGTAACAATAACAACGTGTTATTTACACTTTCATTTAGTATGTATATTTTTGACTGTGAAAGATTCTTTAAGACTGATGAACAGTATTTTTTTTTTGTTCAATTAATGATAATTTACCTGTAATAACTAAGTTTTTATTTTTCGTTTGTTTAATCAATTTAGATTGATATTTTTGTGACAAAATCCTTCTGAAGAGTATAATCGCTTATATACTAAACTTGTCTATACAGTAAAACATGTTAAAGATCAAATTGAAAATTTATATGAAAAAATAATGTATTTCTAGATGTTTGGCAGAAGGGAAATTAATACACGCTATATTGTCTTCAGCTTCAACATCTCCTCATGAATTTGCTTACCAATATTTAAAACAAGAAGGATATACTGCTTCCTTAAGAGAAATTATATATATTATGAAATGTGAAGCAGTATCGGTTAATTTCACTGCCAGCCTATCCGGAGATTGTTTTAATGATATTCCTGTTATTTACAAAGGTAAACAAATGTTTATTTATCCAACTTTTTGTTTTCATTTCTCTGTTTGGGAATATTTTTTGTGTTGTAGCTTATGATTGTAGTAGCACAAAGTCGAAAGTATCTGAAAAATATAACTACAAAAAAAAATCTGATATATTCAATTAATCCAACCTTTGGTATACCAAGAAATAAATAATTTCCAATGCTTAATTGAGATAGAACATTTAACATTTAGATGTGGGAAAACAATTGACACTATGGAAAAATCTGCCTTCCAAGAAGAGTTATATGACATCTCGTAAAGTGATTGCTCTCGTCTCATAAAAGATGGAATATTAACATATATGGACAAAAATATTTTAATTGACAAAAGTCTCAATATAAATTTTATCTCTTTCGAAACAATGGGAAGTATTCACGAAGGATCATGTACTCCTGGGGAACCAATTTATATTAATTGTATCACCTACGATAGGCAAATCAGGACATCTAAGTTCAGAATATCAACTAAAATAGGGAAAGGAACTATTGATTTAGAAGAATCTTATATAATCGACCCTATCGAGGCAACCGTCGGAGCGGAACTCTGTCCGATTTCCTACGAATCGGAGACATTTTGCTGTTCGGAGAACTACCTCGAAGCAAATTGTCTCCGATTCGTACGAAATCGGAGAGAATTCCGCTCCGACAACGGTTACCTCGATAGGGCTGAATAACTGAAGAGGACACAGGGTATAACTATCAAGAACAAAGCTGCTTTACTGCCAGCGGAGGAAACACCTTTTGAAACACACTTTTTGAAAGTAATGTATGTTCATTAGGGCAATATCAAAGCTTATAAGGACGCTGGCTTATCTATTGCCAAAATAGCTAAAAAAATCGAGAGAAGCCGACATGTTATATCCAAATTTTTAAGTAATGAGTTTGAATATGGGAAAAACATGAAAGGCCGTACACACAGTGTGCTTACTAATGCGGACAGGCGGCTTATATTAAGAAAAGCGTCAAATTCTCACGACTTCTTTGCAAAAATCAGAGAAAAATGTGGTATTATGGCAAGTATCACAACGATGCGTCGTGTTATTTCGAAAGCTAAGCATATAAAAAGACTGAAAATTAAGAAGAAGCCACCCCTTAACCCGGTTAGAAAAGAGCAACGCTTCAGTTTTTGTCGCGCACATGTGACCTGGACTTTTGAGTGCCATCGAGTGGTCTTCTCCGACGAAAAAAAAAAAATAATTTAGAAGGCCTCGATGGCAATAGCTACTTTTTCATGACCTCCGCAAAAAATGTCAGTATATGGATCGGCTGCATAGCAGAGTTGGAGGTGTGATGGTGTGGGGAGCTATTTCCTATTATGGCACCTGCAAACTACATTTTTGTCAACCACAACGAATGCGTTGTCTTACAATGGGATATTGAAAGAGGCCTTCCCATACTTTAAAACCCTTTTTGGACCTCTGCCGTGGATTTATCAACATGATAATGCGCCAATACACACAATGCCCTACCAATAATCAAATTTAATTATGACTTAAATATTTCACTCAATTAAACCAAAACGTTATGTGTCCTAAATAATCAACCATTCATTTCTCAATTTTTTGGAGTCGATTCGATGCACATTGGGGTATATGACTCGAAAAACCACTCAAAAATCAATTTTTCAAAATGTTGAGAAGTAATTTTGTTCCTAGCTGTAGTTAAATACCTATGGAATGGTGTACCGTTTTTTTTTTTTTAAATTTTATTTTTATGCACACACTTCGCCACAACATCAGTTGAAAGTCATCGATCGTAAGCTTGCACTGTGCATCAGTTGATTTGTGTGAAAAATACCTTCGCTAATTAATTAAGTTTATATTGTTTTTTGATATTGATTACAAAGTTTTTTGTTATGGAGGGTGTGTTAGTTATGGAGAGTGTCTAGTCTAATAAAAATAAAAAAAGCTATTTATTACAAAAATTATTCTTTTCCTTGAAGGATCGTCTGGCTTGTGCATTTTAACAAAAAAACAGTTATATGATGTTATAAATGAGTGTAGTGAGAATGATTTTGATGCCAAATTAGATCATCTTCAGAGCTATTTACTCAATAAAGCGTCTTGCGCGGAGGAAAAACTTAAAGATTTTAGACTTAAAATTGGATGTTTAAGGTACCTATTTAATTTAATTGAACTTTATTTGTATATGCAATTTCAACTTTAAATCTCTTAAATTGTATTAAGGTATGAATTTAAGTCAAGATGGTTAAGTTCACAACGGACAAATGATTTAAAAAAAAAATGAAGTTTGGCTTCAGGGAGTTTTTGAGGTACCAATTTCGCTTGGACGTGGTCGGCCGTGTAAACCTTTTACAGAGCTTAGCGTACAGAGCAAGAGAAGAAGAACGCAAAGTTTATGTGACGATAATGAAACGGAGGAACTTGCGTTTGCTACCGAAATGAAGTTACGTGAAACCGGAAAATCGCAAGCTTCTAAAATACTTAAAGAAATCATCGACTCTCCTGGGAGGGCAAAGAGATATAAAAAAGCTTTGTCCGTTAGTTTCCAACGGCAAAGTGAAAAATTATCCACTCTTAAAGCTCTTTCTATTTTTGTTGAAGCAAATCTTTCACGTAAACAGTATAAAGTAGTGAGAACTAGTGACAAAAAACTTTTTCCTTGCTATAGTATTCTCCAAAAAGCAAAAAAACAATGCTATCCAATCCCCCTCCCCCTCGAGTCATATACTGTAACAGAAACTTTGGCTGAAGTTAACTTGCAGAATCTATTAAACCATACAGCTGAACGCTTATTGTTGTATTTGGATGAGGTACTAGCAACATTAAATGAAAACGAGTGCAGGTCCTTAGAACTTGTATCAAAATGGGGATGTGATGGTTCGCAACAAACGCAATTCAAGCAAAAGTTTGAAAGCAGTTCCGATTCAGATGCTAATATCTTCCAAAGTTCATTTGTGCCCCTGCTCTTTTACCTATTGGGCAGCTATCCGAAGAAGCAGCAGAAGCACGGAACAAGCATTTCAGGTTGTACCGGTTAAATTTTGCAAGGAAGTTTTCAAGGACGGAGTGCAACTTGGATGTACTTAACAGGTTTTTAAAACTTTATTAGAAGTGGGAAATAATATATAATTCTATTTTTCATACTATCTGTAGGTTACTTTTAAATTCAGATCCTCTAATAACCAGTTAACGATCTTTGCCTGTTAAAAAATCTAAGCAATTTTCCAAAGAAGCCCTTGAAATGCTTATTTCCCGGATTCCTGATTCATCAACATTAACAAATTTTAATGATACTACAATATCTAATGATAGTGAAGATGAAGAAACAGCTGAGGAATGTATTGATGACGAAGAATCTTGGGAAGAGTTCACTGAATAACTTTAAGTTCCATCTATTCATTTCATCCTTATTGAAGAAATTAATAAATTATGAACCAAATTTATCCAAAATTTTTTATTTATACCTTAATTCGATAGAAATAAGCTTTAAATCCCTTTTACAGTTGTTTCAGCCAAGTATCACTTCATTAAAACAAAAAAAGCGGTTTTTCGAGGCAAATACCCCTATGTGCGACGGCTGCTGGCGAAACCTGCCCATCATCTCTATCCGCTGGTTCTGATAGAACTGATGAAAGTTCATGTCGTTATACAGTTCTGAATAACAAAACAAAAATATCAGAAGTTGTTGCTGTTGATGTGGTTGCTGGTGTTGGTGCTGCTCTTGTTGCTGCTGGGGGGGGCATCGTGAAGGTGATATTAATCGTGAAGATGATGAAGGTGTTGACAATGGTGCCATTCTCAATGCTTGCATTGATGACGCTGCAGTTGTTTTACCTTCGGTTGGTGTGGCTGCTGGAGTAGACAATCATGCCGATGTTGCCAATGTTGATTCTGGGACTACGACTACGATCCGAAAAGGTACTTTAACAAAGGATGTAAGTCAAAAGGTAAACCTAAATGGTCTTTGTTCTAAAAAAAACAATGCTTGGTACTGCTGCTGTTGTCGAAGGTGTTCTCTCACTGCGGTTTCTACATCTTTCTCATTTGGCCAATAATGTGAGTTTAGAGAACATAATGGATTATGCTGCAGTTAAGTTAAATATTCCTAAAAGCTGTTTCTGTTGTTCGATGCTAAATAAAAGAAAGACGCTGACCCTACTTCACTTCGCTATGTCAATTTCAAGCTATGGATACCTGCAAACCATTTTAATAAAGCCTTAAATCCATCAATCTGGCCTGTTCATGTGCAAATAAAAAAATTTGTAAATTTTCCAAAGAAGGACGACACTTCCAAGGCGAAATAATAAAAGCTTCAACGCCTAGACTAAATATGTCTGAAGTTCGTATATATTTTCAAAATGCTGGTGGCCTGCGGACTAAAACTAATCAGCTTTTCCTATCTTCTTCAATCCATGAGTTTGATGTGATTATCATAGTTGAAACATGGCTTAACTCAAATTTTAACTCATCGGAGCTTTTCAACTCTTTTTTCAACGTGTATCGCAAAGATGTTCTTCTACAACAGGATGGGCTCGAGGAGGAGGCGTCTTGATTGCCGTCCAAACAACATTTAGTAGCACGCAATGCAATCTTTTGAATGATGGAGATGGAGATGTTTTCCTCAATGTATGGAGTATGAAAACAATAAATCTAGCGATTTTCAATCATCTTGTGATCTCTTTGCGCGTTATTTTCAAACATCTTATAATTCCGACATAATTGACAATATCGATGACTTATACACGAACACTGTTCCTTTATTTGATTTTTCGTTAATTAATTTAACAGAAGATGAAGTTTTTAAAAGTAACGAAATAGATATTACTAAAAAGGCTGGTTTCGATTCAATCTCACCTATTCTTTTATCAAAATGTTCTCTTTCCCTTTGTGGTGTTTTGACCAGTATCTTCAATAAATCTCTGTCAACTGGCATTTTTCTAGAGGAATGGAAGATATCCTTTATTGATCCTGTGTATAAAAATGGTCTTAAGCATTTCGTAAACAATTATACACCCATCTCAAAGCTATCTGCGATTCCAAAGCTATTTCAAAAAAAAATAGTAACCCATAATCTTTATTATTCGGTTAAGGAGCTCTTGTCCCCTTAGCAACATGGTTTGTTTTGTAAAAGGAAAATCAACCTGCACAAACTTAAGCCTCTTTACAATTTTTTGTATTAATACCATAGAAAAGGGTAAACAAGTTGATGTCCTATATACCGACTTTATTAAAGCATTTGACCGCGTTCATCATGGTCTTCTCTTACAAAAACTAAAAAGATTAGGTTTTGAACATAGCTTTTCTTAAATAGTTGAATTCGTATTTAACAAATAGAAAGCAACTTGTTAAAATAGATGGATGTACCTCAATACATATTGATGTCATATCGGGTCTTCCTCAAGGAAGTCACTTAGGACCTCTCCTTTTCGTATTATTTATTAATGATTTGCCATCAGTATTGAAGTACTGTAAGTGCTTAATGTATGCCGACAATGTGAAACTTTTTCATGCTACATCTTCACCTGCGGTTTGTGCACGTATGCAAATAGATATTAACAACTTTCTTGGATGGTGTAGTTACAATCACCTTGAACTGAACTTTTCTAAGTGTAAAATATTTAGCGCAACGAGATCACCATCTCTCATTATCAATGATTATTATTTCCATAACGTTAATTTGTTAAGAGTAAACATTGTCAAGGATCTTGGTGTGCATTTTGACCAAAAGTTTGATTTTCGATCGCATGTAGATTATGTTGTCTCAAAAGGTAATTCCATGCTAGGTTTTTCAAAACGGAATTCAAATGACTTTAAAGATGCATATACATTAGACCGGAGCGATTTCCAAAATTTTGGAAAATCAAAATTATACCCCCCGCAAAAGTTGCATATGGTCCTAAAATTAATTTTAGGATTTTTTTTTTTAAATTTTTATTTCCACCGCTAGGGGTCGCGCATCGCAAAATAAAATTTCTTGATTTAGCTTTGTTTTTAATTTTTTTTTAGTTTCCACAGCTTTTAAATCTTTGCACAAATTTATGGTAGCATTTTTGCTACAATTTTTTCTTGTAATTTAAATATTTTTCTATTCGTCCTTTCTAAAATATTTGCCTTTAGTATTTCCAATACTTTGAAATTGACCCTCCATGAATTCAAAAATATGTTAAAGATCTTAGTAGGCCCTGACTTTTGTGCCAATTTTTGAATCTAAGATAATAATTTTATTGTCCGTGTTTTGTTTTAAAACGTTTGTCAAATATTTTATACAGGTCTTTTTATTTTGTTTCTAATAAAATAAGTTATTTGGAGAAAAGGTAAGCTGAATTCGTAAATGTGACATTGCTAACAAAGAATGCAATATTGAAGACAGTTTAATAAACTTCAGTCTCTTTTTTTTTAATTAATAATCCAAAGTGATAATGGAAACGCTTTCCCAAAAAAAAGTCTGTCAAGTATTTGGAGTAGGACAAACGATGTTGTATCGTATGGTCACCATACGAGTCTAAAAGCAATACATAAAACAGGACAGCTATCTTTATATTATTATTATGAGTATTTCTCTTTCCTACGATATTGTTCTCTTCTCTTAATAAGGATAGTTATAAATATTGTAAGCCAATATAATCGGCCAGCATTATAGTTAGTGATAATTTGGACAGCAAGGAATAAAGTTGGGTTTTTTCACCGTGAAGGTTTTTCCCAAAGCAAATCTTAATATGTTTTTATTTCGATCGGAATCTTTTTACTTAAATTTAGTTTTACTTTTATACGTCGAAACATCAACAATAGTTAACTACTGTATAGAAAAGGAACGGACCACAGCTAACCCCGAGGCCACACAGGCAAGTTCTGGCAAGCAAGTAGGGTACATCCACTGCCTGTTAAATTCGTATCTATGTACTTGCTGTGACGTAGGCGGCATGCAACTTGCCGAGTAACTTGCTTCATCGTTCTTTTCCTCTACTCTTAGTGCGAGATGTCGTGAACTATTTGCTCAAAGCATTTCATATACATATCGCTCCAAATTTGTGGGCATGCTACCTATATGATTGAAGAACAATCAAAATTAAAAATGTGATTGATCTACCATACCAAATAGGTTGAACAAAAAAATTAAAATTCATTTGGAAAGAATATTCAATACAAAGAACGACGAAAGTTCACTTTAGTTAACTCAATTAAGAAAAAGAACGTACTACTTGCTTCGCTACTTGCTTCTCAACTGGCTTGGAAAAAGGCAAGCGAGTAGACGAGCAAGTTGCTTCGTTTTATATGTGTTAGTAAAAAATTGAAAGTGTATTGCCACTTGCTTGCCAGTACTTGCTCGTGTGGCCTCAGTGTAAGGGCCTTGGCAGTATTTTAAGGGGCCATTTATAGCTATCATTAAAAACCATAATTGAAAATTTTAATTGTTAACTTTGGGACATTTAGAAAGTCAAATCGATAAATATTTTAACGCCAAAATATAGGCCATGGCTTGAATTATTATTCTAGTAAAAAAAAATTAAATCCAGATCAAACTTCAACGTAAAATTGCTTTGCATTTTTTAATCATTGAAATAAGTGATTTCAAGTGGAAAGTTTGGCAAAAATTACATTTTTTCTTGACTAGAATAATAATTCAAGTCATTGTCTATATTTTGGCATCAAAATATTTACCAATTTCACTCTCTAAATGTTGCGAAATTAACAATTAAAATTTTCAATGATCGTTTTCAATGATATAACTTGCCCCTAATACACAGAATTATTATAAAGTGGCATTTCTTTAGCCTGTAACAATGAAATTTAATCTGATTAACACCAACATCGTACATCGTAGATAGATCGTAAAGAGATCATAACTTTCAAATAATTTTTAAATAAGATATTAGTTTATGTAAAGTTTGAATTGCTTTTGGCATTTAAGATGCGGCAAATTAAATGCGAAAAGTTCACAATGGCGTTATCGTTAACCTGTCTACAAAAAAATTCTGAAAACTCGCAATTATACAATTTTCTGTAGATCAAGTTACGCGATACCCAACTGAAAATCGATCGAAAAAATTATCATTGACCACTTGATTTTAATAGTCGATAACTGTATTACAGGTCAAGGTTACAACAATACCCATGGCAGTACACCTTAAATCAAACAAAATAAAAAAACCTAGTTGTTAGTTAACTAACATCATTTACATTATGTATGTAAATATTTGATCAAATTGCTTATTATACTTATAATTTCACGAAAGCCTGAATACAGTAATCAGTTTTGCATTCAAAATATCTTTATATTATAAAGAAATTTATTCAACAATGTTTGTATAACAAAAGGTAAGGTTTGATTTTAGATTATAAAAGCAAAAAAAAAAAAATTATTTTTCACAAAAGCACAAATGTAAAATGTGGAACAATTATTTATTTTTTTTTTTAATTCAAAATTTTTTAATAATATTATATTTATTTTTCTTAACTAACAACTCTATTAATCAGAGAATCTCAGAAAACTTTTTAATTAGCAATCTATGTACGTCGACTTAAGATTTGGTTAACTTCTTATCATTATTTAACTTTTGAGAACAACTACCAATTTATTTTATTTATTTAAAAAAAAACTCACAAAATAATAAATGCATTAATTTTGCGAAACAGAAAATACTTTCAGGACTTGTTTGACAAAGTCTAAGTTAATTTTCAATTAAAGTACCTAAAACATTTTCGCAAATTACCAAGTTATTTATGTAAGCGAGTGCAATTGACATCGACAATGATGTATGACAAAAACTACAATGCGACAATTTAGGGTGTTTGATAAGAACGGAGTTCCAATGTACATATGTACATCAGGGTTACCACTTTACTGCAATTGCAGTAGATCTACTGCACTTTTTTCCGAAAATAAATCTACTGCCTTTAAATCAAATCTACTGCACTTTTTGTTTTACGAAAAAAAAAATCCTTCAATCCATAAAATAATTTTTCAATTCTGTCATTGAACGCAGCCATTCTATTCTAATTCTTCATTAAAATGAAATCCACCCTTTAATTTATGCATACATACAGCTTTCGGCTATCGGCTTTGTTTTTATGGCAGTTGACAGCTGTCACAGCAAATCTGTCTATGCAACGTTCTTATTATTTATTTATTTGAGTTTGTTTTGATTGTCTGAAGAGGTGAAAGAATGGATAAATTTTTAATTAAATCTGCACGCAAAACATACATATATATTTCTAAGTACTTTTAACATTGTAATAAGCAGGCAGTTTTTTTTTGGTTAGATTTTTAAAACTTAGCGTTTTTTTAATGACAGAGTCAACGGTGTTAAGGACTTAGACATTTCAAGACCTAAACCATCAAAATTTAAAAAAATACCAGCAAAAATACAAACCAATTTGGGAATCTGAGTTTTCATGGCTCAAATTTGTTGAAGGCAATAGTTTTTGCAAGATTTGCTTCAAGTCGTTAGTCCCCTTTCACACGTAGATACTAGTTGCTGGTGATTTTTTTGACGTTTTCTTTAAATCTCCTTAACAATCTCTTGTACCTTTCACACGCAAGCAACAAAAACCCGGGGATTTTCTTTATTTTCCTTTTAAACTACCTTGGTGGAACGCACACAAACGTCAAAAAAGTCTCCTGAATTTGTTGACCGGGGAGATTTCATTTTCCCCTCTTTCTTCATGCCCTTCTCGCCTAAGAACTAATTGTTGCCGGCAACTCAGTTGCCCTGTGTAAAAGGGGACTTAGATAACAACAAAACCAATCTTGAAAGACATAGTTTGTCAAAAATGCACGTCGAAAAAATGAAAAACACCGCAAACTCAACTCACATATTGGAAATATTGCGAGAAACAAGCTCCCGAACTCCAAACAGTTACAAGCTGACTGCAGAAATAACTTGTGTTATGTATTGTGTAAGGCACGATTTGTCAATTCGTTTAATCGATTCAATCCCTGCTCTAATACGCACAGTGTGTAATGATTCTTCTGTTGCAAAAGGAATTAAGTTTGGGCGTACAAAAGCTGCTGCGATGGTTAATTCTGTAATTGGACCATTTGCCCAAGAAAAAATAAGTGCATTGTTAAGAAATTGTAAATTTTCAATTATAATTAATGAAACAACGGACGTATCAAGTGCAAAGTGTCTAGTAGTAGTAACTCGTTATTTTGATGTAACTTAAAATTCGATTTTTGACAAATTTTTTGGGCTTATAGAGCTGACTGATACCGATTCAAAAGAAATATTTTTTAATATAAAGACCTTTTTTGAAACTAAAAATATTCCTTTAAAAAACATTATAGGATTAGCAACAGACAATGCTTCTGTGATGAGGGGTAACATAAGTGGTGTAAAAGCGAGGCTGGAAGAAGAAAATAAAGATTTATTTTATATAGGATGCACATGCCATTCCTTGCATTTATGCGCATCGGCAGCGTGGCAAAAAATTGCCGACATTTATTGAAAAAACCATAAAAGATATATATAACCACTTTTCTCACAGTCCAAAGCGTATCGGTGCATACAAAGATTTTCAAAAATATTTCGATATTAAAAATAACAAAATTTTAAATATTTCAAGTACCCCATGGTTGTCGATGGAAAATGTTGTTGATCGACTAATAGAGCAGTGCACTCCATTACAACATTATTTTTACCTCATACATTTTGAAAATCCTGATTCTTTTAGTGCAATTACAATTTTTGTAATTTATCCTAAAAATAAACTGTATCTTCTTTTTCTCTCTTATGTATTATAAGCCGAATCAAAAAACAAACAAAACAAAATATTTCAAGCCGAATATACGCTCATTCACCAACTTGGCCAACACATAACAGAACTTTATCTTGATATTTTTTAAAAAAAAATTGTGAGTATGGGTGGGTATGGGTGGATTTTTAAAAAAGCAAAACTGATGAAATAAAAAAATATTTGGTGCAGTTTTATAAAGAAATTTGCGTTCAAATAAAAAACCGTTTCGATTTTAATGACAAAAAATTTAAACTTCTTAAGTACAAAGATGCAAAGGTGATGCTAGAGGGTGCAATGAAATCAATTTTGCCAATTTTAACATCTTTTCCTTTCTATTGTAAAAATATTGAAAAGTTCAATATTGAGTGGAGGTCTTTGTTAGGAAACCAATATATTTTGAATAAATATTATGATGCATTTGACATCACTGCATTTTGGGTGAAATTACAAAACGAAGAAAATGCTTTTGGAGAAAGAATATATAAAGATCTATGTCCTCTTACAAGAGACTTCAAAATGGAGTTTAAAAATATTAGATGATAGAATAATAACGGAAACATTTTTTCTCGATCACCACACCGCCACAATGTTTCCTGTCTGTCTTTATTTAATCGCCATTTTTATAACATTGGTCTAGTGAAATATCTAGTTGCATGCATCCCAATAACAAAAACTCCACTGTTCGCAATTCGAGCACATCATGTTACGTTCAGCTCAATATCGGACGAATTATCAAATATAGAGAATCTGTTTTGTAGCCGCACTTCACGAATGTTGAATGCTTTACATGGCTGCTCAATTTTGTCCCTTCCACTATGACAGTCAGAGCATGTCCATCGGTATCTCTTTCTAGGATATTCACCCCTGTTCTGATTTTCGGTTCAGTAAAAAATACTTTCGTTTTAAAAACATAGGTGTTCTTTACTCAATTATTTTGAAGTTTTCAATTTGATTCGTTTTTGGTTGGCGAATTTGAATTCGCGAAGCTAAAAATCTAAGATATTTTTAAAACATACATATATCTTTAAAAACTATTTTGTTTTTCTGAACTAGGGGAAGACATATACTAACAACTCACTGGTTACAGCTTTTTTAAGTTTTATGGTCAAATAACCAGATCTGGCAAGAGGTTTTACGATTTACGAAAATCAATTTCGTTAAAGAATTCAATTCGGAACGAAAATCAGAACAGGGGTGAATATGATGTCTCTTCGTCAAAATATATGTATTCAATAGTAAACAAAATTTTCCTTGGACAAAATTGAATCGTTTATTTTCAAAACCTGACATGTCCACATTTTTTCGAAAATCATTTTTTATTTTTTTATTTTTATTTGAGAACAACTACGTTGATTTCTGAAACATGACATGTCCAGGTATTATACATACGTTTTTATAGCGACGGTAAATATTTGTTTATTTTTAAAACATGATATGTCCAGGACATGTCATGTTTTGAAAATAATAGAGTAGCAAGTAGGCTTGGACTTATCGTTTTTTGATTGTCAATTTAATTCTGGTTTTTACAAAATTATTTTGGTGAGGTTGAAGAGTTTGAGTCTTATTATTGTTAGTGAAAGAAGTTAATTTTTTGTAAGTAAGTGATTAGGTGTGAAAATAAGTAGCTGGTTTGGTAATATATTTTCTTGTCCTATTCTCCTATTATCGTTAGAAAATGATGAATAGTTCTGAAGAGTCCTCATTTGCTGAATCAGATGAAGAGCGATCTTTAGGAAATAAAAGCAAGCGAAAGAGGGGAATACACAACACTCAAAAGTATAAGCGCAATGTGACAAAAGAAAAAAAATTAAGAGGAGAGGAATATAAAACATACAAAGGAGATGTCGTCCCTGCAAATATGGCCAAGGATTCATGCGGGTGGGCTTCCCAAGGTATTTATTTGGATGTTTAATCATCGTCCTTTTTTTATGCAGATGCAAACGGCTGATTTGCTTTCAACAAATTGACGCAAGGGAGGAAATGCGTAAAAGATTTCGCAGTCACAATACGAAAAATGAGCAAGACCTTTTCGCCCAATCATTTGTTGAAGCTAAGAAGTTCCATCAAAAAATACAAGATGTAAGAAAAATCATTAAAGACGACAAAAATTCGTATGGAATTATTTTTGACTATATGCAGAATCTTCCACTACCTCATATTCCAGTCCAAGAAATATTTTACTACAGGCAGTTGTGGGTAAATGTTTTCGGAATTTACGACAGTTTTGTTTGGCATTATATTCAAAACAATATTCCGAACAATGTCAAGAAGCTGTATGTGTTTTCTGATGGTTGCGGAGGACAGAATCGAAACCATACAGTGGTGCGTTTTATGCACAGTTTAGTTTCGGAAGGTCGCTTCGAAAATATTTATCAATATTTTCCGGTTCGTGGTCACAGCTTTTTACCATGCGACAGCACTTTCGGTGTAATCAAACGAATTCTTAAAAGATATGACAGAATCTATACTCCAGAGCAATACGGGTAGTATATTGAAAATTCAAGCAACCTTTTCACCGTTCGTTATGTTAAAACAGAAGATATATTAAATTTTTCAGCGTGGTGGCCCCTTCATTTCAAAAAACTAGTACTATCGGAGGAATCTTTCGGAAAAAAAAGTACCAAGGAACTTGAAGGTGTCGTTTAATATATCAAATTTTGGAATGTTTGTTTACCACCAAAATAAAATAGAAACACACGATTTCATCGATGGACTTGTGACGCACACATTTAAACTTAAAAAGTTCAATAGCCCGATCTCGTTTCCAACTGCTCAAGTTTATGATATCAGTAACACCATCGATGAAAAAAAAAATCGAAGACGTACGAAAAGTTATTCAGTATGTCCCGGAAGAGTTTCAAGAGTTTTACCATTTAATACTCGCCTGGAAGACTAATAGTAGTTCTTCTGAAAGAAGCAACGCAGTAAATAATGTTGAAAGTTGTTCAGATGTTGGAGAATAAAATAAAGAAAACGTGTTCAACTTAATTTTTGGAAAGCATTTTCATTTGGTTTAACTTTTTTTTATTTTCTGATCGAATTTCAATAATATAATGGAATGAAGATAAGTCTTACTACTTACAACAAATATTGTTTAGGGTTTTTGTTTTCAAAACATGACATGTCCATAACGGTTTTTGATTTTTATCTTTTTTTATTACCATTCTTAAAATCCGTAACGAACGGAATCCTGCAAGAATTCTCAAGACCTAGGCTTTTCTTTTTTTAAGTTAAACTCCTACGCAAACCTAAAATAAGCAGTTTTTTTCGTTTCCTGAAAAATTTTAAAATGTGGACATGACACGTTTTGAAAATAAACGATTCAATTGTGAAACAAGCCCTTACTATGCAGAATTTTTTTTGATTTTCAATTGGTTAATAAAAAAAAGTAACCTTACTAATGTGAAACGTAATCAATAGGAATCTTGAGCGTTAAAAAAATATTTTAAGTTATTGATACAATACAGAAAGTGTTCGAATAGTGTTCAACTTACATTTATGCTGTTTATGTTTTAAGCAGGCTTTCGTGAAATACGAGTATTTTGTTTTATTTATGATTTTCATGAAGTGAAAAATGTAGGTTTTGTTCTTTTTCTTTTAAATTTGATTTTGTATTTTGTATTTGTTTTTTTGATACAAAAGGATTTTATTTGTATTTTACAAAATCTCAGTTCATTTTAAGCTGGCCAGTTTATATTTCTAACTCAAAAATTTTCTTTCGTAAAAAAAAAATGAGAAAATAAATCCAAAATTTAGTTTTGTCGTTTTGACAGAAAAAATGAGAATCCATTCATTTAAACGTGTTTATACTTCTGAGATATTAGAAATATAAACGGCTCTATTGCTTGATATTTTGGTTTATAGGAATTTGCAACTTATTCGGCCCTATCGAGGTAACCGTCGCGTCGGAGCGGAATTCTCTCCGATTTCCTACGAATCGGAGACATTTTGCTTCGAGGTAGTTCTTCGACAAGCAAAATGTCTCCGATTCGTAAGAAATCGGAGAGAGTTCCGCTCCGACGGTTACCTCGATAGGGCCAATTATGTGGGAATTTTTTACTACTATCTATACATATTATCAAATGGCACTTTAATCCTTTTTTTTTTTTATCTATATAACTAAATAAAATTTAATCTAGTACCTGTTGTTCTTGTTGTTCTTTGCGTTGGCATTAGTTTTGTTTTGTTTTATACAAAACTATATTGGTTGTCGACTGCTCGGCCAATTTCAACTTCATTACTTACACCACCTGATGTTTGTGATTGTTGCTGATGTTGTTGTTGAGAAGGTGGAGCTGACGGAGTTGTTGGAACATGATGTTGCAGATGCTGATGATGTTGATTTTGTTGTTGTTGTTGTTGCTGATGCTGCTGCTGATGAAGATGATGATGATGTTGTTGTTGAAGATGTAATGAATTTTGTTGATGACCATGCACTTGCAAGATATTCATATGAAAACTTGGTGAATTTCTATTGTTGTTATTGTTGTTGTTGTTGTTTGTATGTTGATTATTGTTATTATTAAAATTATTAGGCAAATGATGTACCAATGGCAGTTCAATATCACATGTCTTAAGACGAACACTTCCATTCATTGTGATTACTTGTTGATCCTGTTGAAAGAATTGAGGAGTTATGAATAGAGTGAGAATGATAGTAAATTATATTTTGTTAACAAGTGAAGTTAAATGTTGTCTACAAATTTATTAACAAATTTATCAACAAATTTGAAAAAAAAAATATTTAATAAACAAAAAAAAAAAAGTTCTACTTAGAACATTAAGTTAAAAAATTTAAATATGTGTACCATCAAGCTTTCAAGTCAATTCTATTCTAACCAACGTTGTTTCACATCGAAATTGAGAATGTTACAACATACAAATGGCTGTTAAACATATAAACAGGCAAGCACATCTGGATGATGTATAAAACGTGAAATTGAGCCGATAAAGAATTTTATGAATTGGCACAAGTGTTTATTTCGAGAGTTCATGTGGAGAGATTTTAATTGAATGTTTGGAGTGGTAGTCAAAAGAATTGTTCATACTATTAGTAGTCCGTAAAAGAAGCAGGGGCATAACAATATCACTTTCATACTTCCAGGGGCATGTGCGGTAAAAGCTGACATTAAAGAGTGAACCAATCAAGAAAACTTCTCAAAATAGCTGCCTATTGAACTCGTGACATACAGTTATTCCGCGAATGAAAGCTAAGAATTCGTTTTGAATTAAAACCTTTGTGTCGTTAGGTCCGGCGCCGCTTTAATAAACATTATTGTTACAGTAGATTACCACGTTTTTTAAACAGAAAAAATATTTTAATAATAATGAATGAAATATTGGCGGTTGGAATTCATTTGCTCATTTTTTGTATTATCTTTGCACTAATCGACACACAATTATGACATGCATACATTTGGAAGGCAAACTTCGCCTGTGACCAGTTTTTAAATAAAAATAAATAAATTTGGTGGCACAACGGCTAATGAAGAACCAGGGCCTAGTGACTTACAACTCTCAACCATTCCTGTGTGCGTGTCTGCAGGAATGGAGGGGACCTACAGTTTATTGCCGAATCCGAACGGCTGGTGAGTGGCACTTTTCTATGACAAGAGATACTCTTGGAGGATTTGTCACTTCCTCGCAAGAGGCAGTAGCCCGGAAAAACAATTAAGGTGGAAGCGGCTGGTATTGAACCCAGATCTCTGGCATGACAGTCCATCGCATTAACCATTACGCCACGGGCTACGACCAGTTTGACCAAATTCAGGGCTCGACTGTCGAACGAAAAAAAAAATCGAATCGACTAGAAGTTGCGGGTCTCCACAGTATATACTCCTAACACAACCATTATCCCAAAATTCTTGTCTCCCTATTTTATTCTGTCCAGTATAAGTTTTAAGATACTTAAAGTTTGAAGAAAAAAATAAAAATGATGTCAAATTGAGCAAGTTCAAGTTTAAGAGATCTCAGGTTTTGTAACAAAATTTTATTTAAGTTATAAATTCTTGAGTATGTGGAGATCTCTGAAATATCAAAAACCTGAACTAGCTAGTAACTAAATATTTCTTTTTTTATCGAAGATAAATTCAAAATTAAATAAACAACAAATAAAAATTAAAATTAAAACAAAAAAAAAAATAAAACAATAAAAGCATCACTGACACTGAATTGACTCCAAAATTTTGGCTATCTCACATGTCTGGGGGATGGATGTTGCTGAGGATGACCGCTCGCCCCTGCATCTGAAACAAAATTATCTCCACTATATGGCATTCCTCTATTGTAAACCCAGTCGGTTAGTGTAACATCAGATGTACCGCCCGATTCCAAGGGAATTGGATTATGTCGGAAATGTTCGAGCATTTCCTGTATTGATGGAAACCACAAATGCTGCACTCGACATTGACCTGACTCAGTGAGTGTCATTCTCAAGTGTTTGGCTCTGCCTTGAAAATTAAAGGTGAGCACAAATTCACCCTTTCGGGTCTCACTTTGGCGCACTAGGAAAAATCCATGTCCAGCTGCCTCAGAATGAAGCACCATTCGTGCTGCTTCCGATCGTGGCAGGGTCCCATGGAACCAAGGGTATTGACGCATTTCTGCTGTCAAGTCGGCCACGTTCAGTTCAGAACCTTCGAGATCGCCTTCGGTAAGTTCAAAATTACTCGATGCCGACAAACGTTGTTCGCCTTGACGCCGTGGCGGTATTTCAGGTACTGGACTGCTGGCACCTCCTTCACTAACCGAATTCAGGGTATCACTTGTAGCTGATGTCGTTGGAACATTGATAGGTTGCGATGATGCATTGCTACCGATAAACGCCGATGAGTGTTGCTGATGACTTGTAGTTGGATTAATGGTGTTCGATGTATTGGCATTCGATGAATTTTGCAATCCTGGTGTAATGGCTCCTGTATCTGAAGACATTTCAAGCGTTGGCTGTTGTGTTGGTGGACTACGCATACAATAACGAATGGTCGCTAACCAACTGCGCATGTCATCTGTGTCATGTGCTTCAATAACATACTCCATGTTGTTGTCTGCTTTGAGTACAAATGTATTCTCATGGTCGGGCATTTCTAGTGCGGTCGTCTCACGAGCTTCGGATATTAGGAAACAGAAAACACCACTTTTTGGCTAGAAAGAATAAAAAATACTAATTATTTTAAGTTACTATAAGAAAAATAAATATTTATATTCTTTCAAATTATTGTTTTACTTAAAATTAAAAAAAAAACATTCTGATTCTTATTTACTGAAGAAGGTATACAAAAACCTAGATGTATTTAGAGAATTTTTTAAGTGCGCGAAGATCTGGATTGCCAAGATTTTACAACTTTTTTTATGAAAATAAATAAAATAAATAAAATAAATAAAATCTAAGATATCATTGTCTAGATAGATGAGGCTGTTCACATTGGACTCATACCATACCGCTTACTCATTTTAACGTCTCAGTATTTTATACCGCTCCCACCACAACGGTTTTGGGAAGCGGATAATATTGGTGAGGTTTAAGTGCTTGCCAACAAGAATATCGACACACAATTAGACCATTATTTCAACCATCGTTATAACAAATGAATCTAGAACAAGTTCTTTCTATTCCTACTAGTTTAACAAACCATTTGGACCTTCTTATGAAGCTTACGACACTTCTTTTATCATTGTTTGCAAGATCAACGAGATAATTGAAGTTAAAATTTCCCAGATGGAGCGGAGCAGTTACGCATTTGAGAGGTGCGTACAGGTAAAAAATTAAGAGAGGACCCTGGTCAATTCTCGTGTATCTCAAAATGAATTTCTTTATTAAAACTGACGCACAAGATTATTGTAATTTAATAAGAAATTTACCTTTTGTGACTTTGGTGGAGAATAAAATTCCAGCATATAACCACCAACAGCCTTGACTAATGCCAGTCGACATTTTTCCCATTTTTGTGCACCCGCTGATGGCTGGTCTAAGCTTTCTGGTGTTAAGAAACTAACAATACCTTCTTTGCGACATTCAACTACAATTTTAGCTAATTTAGTTTTATTTGCTCGACTGCTACTGCTAGTTGTGCCATCTAAATCATCTGAATTTCTATGAAATAAAGCCTGTAAAAAGAGAAAATTCTAAATTTCAATTGCGTTAAAAAACGCCCCTTGTTGAGGATTTTAATTTAGTGAAAATTCTAACCTTTCCTTTGCGTAGTCCTTTAAATGATAGTCGGCGGAAAAATGCTTTAGGAAATATTTTTGGTGAGGCTTGTTCTTCAGATATATCGCTTTCTTCTGGAACGACAGCAGTTCCATTGCCAGCCTGAAAAATAGAAATAAAATAATTAATGTTAGATACTAAAAGAAATATTTAAGATATTGAACGACAAAAACGCCTATATACATAAAATTGAAAAGAACTATCAAAATTTAGATAAATAAACAAACGCTTATCGTTTTTTAATAGGACGAACGGAGAATTCGTAACAAGCGGATAACAATTGCGATGTATTTTCGATGTAATTCATGATAAACAATTTGAACTTATTTACAAAAAAAAAAAATCAATTTTTAAATAGTTGCAGCTGTCTTCTTCTTAACCGTCGATCAAATGTTCACACTCCGACAGATTTTGGAAAAAGCCCAGGAGTTTCAAATCGATACACACCACCTCTTTATCGATTTTAAAGTCGCATATGATAGCGTAGACAGAGACGAGCTATACAGAGCCATGGCGCATCTCGGCATCCCTGCCAAACTCGTCCGCTTGTGCAAGATGACGATGGAGAAATCTCGCTGCTCCGTCAAAGTCGGCAAGAACACCACCGAACCCTTTGATGTCGAGAAAGGTTTGAGACAAGGCGATGCGTTATCATGCAACCTCTTTAACATCGTACTTGGAGCAATTGTACGCAACTCGCAAGTCAACAACAGTGGTACAATTTTTCAAAAGTCCGTTCAACTACTTGCTTATGCAGATGATATTGACATCATTGCAAGAACGAAGCAAGCTGTTACCGGTGCGTTTGCAAGTATTGAATCGGAGGCGGCGAAAATGGGTTTGGCTGTTAATGAGGACAAGACGAAGTATATGCTATCATCGAGAAAGGAATCTCAACATTCGTCGACTCGGGCAGAACGTCACGATGGATAGGTACAACTTCGAAGTCGTCAAAGACTTTGTCTACCTGAGCTCCATTATAACATCGCAAAATGACATCAGTGCAGAGATCAAACGAAGAATTACTCTTGCCAATCGCTGTTTCTTCGGGCTAAGAAGGCATTTGAGTAATAAAGCCCTCTCTCAAAGAACCAAGGAGACCTTATATAAGACCCTTATCATCCCGGTCCTGCTGTATGGGGCAGAAGCATGGACCCTGACAAAAACGGATGAGAATCTACTTGGGTGCTTTGAAAGGAATATTCTTCGGGTGATTTTCGGTCCAGTCTGTATCGGTGGAGTATGGAGGAGAAGATTCAACAACGAGATTTACGGGCTTTACAGCGACGTCGACCTGGTCAAAAAGCTTAAAATACAGCGGCTAAGATGGCTGGGATACGTGGAGCGTATGGACACCTACGCACCAGCCCGACGAGTCTTCGAATCTACCCCTGACGGTCTGCGCAGCAGAGGAAGACCCCACCTTAGGTGGCGCACACAAGTGGAGAACGACCTCAATCAACTTGGAGTGCGTAACTGGAGGCAGCTAGCTAGGGTTCGAGCTGGCTGGAAAGGCTTGTTGGTTGAGGCCGTAGCCCATCCTGGGCTGTGAGCGCCATCTAAAGCAAGTAAGTAAGTTAGCTTTGACTTGCTTTCTCGTAAAAAAGTCTAAAATTTGACGTGAGAACTATTCAAAGATATGTTTTGCTATCAGAAAACTTTCTTGCAAATAGTAAATCTATTCTATATTATAGCTTTATTTTCCTTTTTTCTTCCTTCATTAAAGGTTTATCAGGACGCATTTTCAATGTAAATCATGATAAACAATTTGAATTTGTTTACAAAAAAAAAATTTTAAATAGTTTAGGCGGTCTTAAAAACATAGTTTTTTATATATAGAATTCCTTGAAATTTTTTCGAAAAAAAAATTAGTATGCCATTTTTAAGAATTTACAATTAAAACCATAATTTCAAAAAAAAATCATCAACCCGTTAAAAAAAATGATTTTCGAAATAAAAATTTTGAACTTTTTAAAAATAAAAAAAAAAATTTGAAAATATTTATATGCCGTATTATTCAAACCTAAAAGGATTTTCAGAGTAAAAATTTTGATCAAAATCGGTTGAGTGGTTAACGAGAAAGTCGATAATAAAAAACAACTGATCTATGGCAGGCACCGTTAATAACGGTTTTTTTTTTTTAATTTTTTTTTCACCAAAAAGCAGACCATACGAGCACTAGTACACAAAAAAAATTTTAATCAAAATCGTTGGAGCCGTTTTTGAGATAAATAATCGTTTTCAAAACGGTTTCTTAGCCAGTACCGTTATTTTTTGAGCTACGAAAAATCTCGATTGCCCCTCTAAGGAATCACCCAAAAATCTCATGCTCCAAGTTTGAAGAAAACCTCTTCAATGGTGTATGCTGTAGGCAGGTACAGACAGACTGACGGAATCGCGGGACCCACTTTTTTCGTGTTTTCTATGATTGTAATGTCAAGATTGAAATCTCAAGTTCGAATTTTTTTACGAACCCAAAACTTGCCCTATAGTACCTATATTGCAAGTAAAGACTGAACGCGTGGTCAGCACAATCAAAAGTAAACTAAGGTTATCGCTGTTGAACCAATGATTTTCATCAGAGATCAGAAATAACTGTTGACCTTTATTTTCAATTGGTTTCTCTCTGAGAGTTACCACATTTCTTTAAGAAGATTTCGGTTACGGTTTGAGATTTATTTATTGAAAAACAAAATATCGGTTATCGGTTGAGATTTATTTTTTATTTTTTAAAATATCTCTCAATGGTTGAGTTTTTTACGAAAAAATTAATGGAAAAGGTCAACCTTTAACCTTTTTCGTAGAAAATAAATCAAAAATGGTTAATTCGAATAAAACATTTTAATAATATAACTAAGCGACCTTGCGACTTCAAAAATGCATATTCGTAATCTGGGAAGTGCCACCTTTTCAATTGATGCATGTCATTGTATGAAAAATCGACTTTTATCTTTAAATACGATTTTCGGCTAAACTAGACGTGCTAGAGGCATCAAAGTTTGCATCTTTAAACTTGACCTGCGGCTAAACTAAGCGACATATCGACTTCAAAAATACATATTCGTGATTTAGGTAGAGCCAGTAGTTCTAAAAAATCAATAAAAAAGTTGGTAAAAAAAGTTTGTTTTTTTTCAAAAACTTTAAAAAAAGGCCGGGCAAGGTGCTCTTTTAATAAAGAAAAATTAAATTTTTGGTTAATGAGTATTTTGGTCAAGAAAACTGTTCACATTGGCGCCTAAGTGGAGCAATGGATTTTTATGTTTTTTTTAATTTATGGTATTAAATTTCGCTAATGATAAACTCTCAAGGTTTTTTTGACCCAAGATTGTCCTTTTTTGTCACTAAAAATAAGATTTAAAGATGAAAATTCCCTTTCAATTTTCAATTCAGTCGCTGGGACGCCAAGCAAATATGTCAGGAAACTTGATGATGATGACTAAAAAGCCTAATAAGCTGCATTTCAGCATGCAGTGCTAACGAAAAAAAAGGGCCATACTAAGAGACATTCTGATTGATAAAATTGCAGATGAGATTTATTTTTTTCTCTCAGCGATTTCTCTCACTGGTTGACCGTAACATAAAAAAGAACAAAATAAAGGTTTCGCTCAGACCTTGACCGAAAAACTTTTTTTTTAGAATAAAGGTTATTTTGTGACTTTTATTGAAAATAGCAACAAATAAGAGTTATTAAGGGACCTTTCAAAATGTTGAGATTTATTTCTGATCTCTGATTTTCATTTAGTAAATTAAATAAAATAACGGTAAGTTTTCAGAGTAATCTTTTGCTCTTCCAATGCATTTCAACATAAATATGGAGATACTACAATGCGAACATTTATGAACTTATTCAAATGAGCGGCAGTGTATTTAGGTGCAAAATTTACAGATGATTTTTATTATTTTTGTTTTTAAGCCATAATTCTAAACTGAAATTTTAAAATTTTGTTTAGTATTTTAATTATTTCTTTGAGACTCGGCAGCCCATACTCAAGGCCCAACTTTGGTTCTTAAGAAATCAAAATTTTGAAAAAAAAAGTTATTATACACCGCACTAGGCAGCCCAAGTTAAGCACTTAACAGTTAAACTTTTTTTAAAATTGAAATTAGCCATTCACACTTTAAACATTCTTTAGTACGATTTTAAGAACATCAAAAATTGCGGCATTAACTTCATGCTCATTTTTAATCTTATTTTTCAACTTTCAATTTTTTTATTTAATAAAAACCTGGCATACCATTTTTTCTTGGGTTAAGATAACCTACACACACATCTTACGCGAATCACTCTTTAGACTTGAACTGCTCTCGAAATGAATTTGTATGATTTACATCCAGATTTAAGTTTTTATCTAGATGTATTGAGTGAATAATATGGCTGTAAAACAATCTAATTCGTAATGAAAAATTATTTTTTCAAATTTGCTTAACGTGATAATTATTCAGAGTATATACTTATACTTGAGGTATAAATCTCACAGTTTACATAAAATACCCGACTGGATCGCACAAATTTGCTCTAGCGATTACCAAGAACACATAATAAATGGTTAAAGTATTACAAAATGTTTGGAAAATTTTAAAATGCAATACTTTTTTCAAAAAAGTATCAAGAAATTCGGTTAAAACCCAAAAATAAGGCAGTTTTTGCAAAAAAAAAAAAAAAAAACACGTCGCTATTGGATTTTATTTGTTAAGGGCTCGACCCATAGAATTCGTCGCATGCGTTGCGGCAATAGATCCGTTGACACTGACTTATGAAACGGATTGGGCTTTTCCAGAATCTGACTCTGTCTTTTCTCTTTCTAATTTTGACAGTTTTTTAATCACAAAGAAGCTCTAGATGGGGGGAAAACAACAATACAAACAAATATAAATACACACCGATACTGTTCACGCCTTTGATAGTGTTTTTGTTTTCCCCGCATCTAGAGTTTTTGACGTTTGGTGAAAGTTCTGGATTGGGGTGACCTAATGGATACGTTGCGTTGTTTTGACAGCTTAATTCAAATTACAAAGTGTGTTCGATTTTTCGAACCTATTGCGCACTGAAGAATGTCAGCGCATTTCATAGAACTGTTAAAAACTTTATTTTAAATCTTGTATGCGTATGCTAGACAAACGTCACAACACTAGCCAAATAATACACAAAATAAAGAAAATAATGAGCAAGCTCATTTTCGCTTGTATTTTGTTATATTTTACAAAATTGCAAAGTTATCGCCCTTTCTTCTTTGTGTTTTTCCTTATTTTTGCAGATTTACACGATAAAATAAAAATGGCTAAAATTTTGCAAACAGTTACATTTTGTCGTGTATATCGATTTGAAGCTAGGGTCCAATTCCGCAAGCATGAAAAAATTGTTTTGTCTACCCTTTCTATTCACGTTCAATATGTGCTCGAATAAATTTACCTATCTGTGTACAAGACGTTATCAATAAAAAATATGCAATCCACTCTTGCAAAATTATAAAATTTGATGTGTACGCGAATTTTTATGCGCGTCGACAAAACTCACTTTATTAAACTAGAGTGAACAAATCTCATCAGAACGAGTTCAGAAAACAGCAATGCACCAAATGCAATGCCTCATCGAACAAACCTACTATTGACAATTGATGTCAAACGAACCTGCCGGAGAGAAAAGTTAAAAAAGTTCAGCTACTTTTTACGTTGCGTTCAGCTACCTATAGGTCACTTCTCATGACCCTATTTAGATTGTGAGTTTTCACTACGTAGTGACGACAGTTTGTGGGCGAAATGGGTGAGGTGGAAAGGGGGGCAATAGTCAGGACAGAAACATAAAGATTGTAGTGAGCAGTCACGTTTCATATCCGAAATATTCCACTTTTTCATTTTTGGCTTGTTCGTTGGAGGGTAAGGTGGTAACAATAATAATAAAAATATAAGAAATTAGACCAAGGTAGAAGTAGAAAATGGTTATGCAATTGTTGATTTGACAATTGCAAACATTTTGAAGCAGATTTAATTGCTCTTCCTTTCTTGTATTGACACTATTTATTTAATAATAGTTCAAACTCAAGGTTCACGGTGCTCAAAATAAAAGGTTCGGAGAAAAATGGAGGCGGAACAAGACAGCATACTTAAAGGGGCTTATAAAAATGCTGATGCTCCAAATGCAATTGATAAACAAACAGCACATCTAGACCTGTGACGTCAGTGGTCAACGGTGGCGTAGTACGTAGGGTACACAGCTCCGAAGACTGAGCAAATCTGATGCGCGGGTTCAAATACCGCATGATGTGTAGAAAGTTTTTCAAACAAAATTGGATTAAAGCTCAGCACCACTATAAAGGAGACTGATGATAGGGCTCTCCAGCCAAACAAAAATAAAACGAATTAAAATACCCAAAATTAATTCGTAAGCAATTGGTGGTAGCACCTTTAAGTTGTTGTTGTTATTCAAAAATTCAATGAAATTGATGGAATAAAGAATGGTCAAGTCTAATAAACTGACATTCTAGTATAAATAATACAATACAATAAATAAAACGTTTCAATTCACAGATATTCCATAAGATTTCAGAGATGCACATGAGTGAAATCTTTTAAGTGTGGACACGCAGTGACTGTTCACTACGTAGTGAAAATGCACAATCTAAACAGGCTCCATAAGAACGTGTGTATTTATTTAATCGAGCTGTCAGTTGTATAGGTCGACGCAACGCAAGCGACGGATTCTATCGGTCGGGCCCTTTAAGCCTAAACCTAAAACGCAGTATTATAGGAACCGAATATCTACTCTAGAAAATAACATAAAAGTGGTCTGGTAAATCCGTTAATTTACTTAGGCTCCAGCTCGTATGCCTGAACGCACAGGCAAATAGAGCGAAGTCAGTGGCGGTGTTACGAAAATTCCCTTTATGAACTTCACCATGATTATAATGAAAAATTATATATTTTTACGCGAAACCAATACTTGTCCCATAGAGCAGAATCATGTAAAACAATCTTTAAGAATTAGCAAAAAAAAAAAAAGCAGTAAATTAGAATAATTTTAAACACACACAACAAACAAACCCACCTTTAAATGATTCCTTCGCCGGGTGAACTCCACCTCAAAGCATTCTCCAAATGAATCGAGAAACTTTTGCATAAAATTCCGATGTGATATAATGCGTGCATCGTCAATTAGATTAGTGTTAATGTAATTAATACAGGATTTAGCAAAATCTGTTGCTGCCGCTCGGGCATGTCGTTCACAGAATTCCTCCCATCCTGCTCCAATTTGATAGGAACTTCCACCGAGTCCACTGCCAACTATACCACCAGCTGTAGCACTTCCACTCACACCAATACTATTTTGCATTGTTGTTGTGCTGCTGTTACTATCTCCGCTTGTTGGCGCCATAAAGCTGCTGCTATTAATGCTGCCACCACCAACACTACTACTACTGCTCTGTAATAACCCACCAGCAAAATTATTGATAGTCGTTGCTCTCGAAGTAGTGCCTCCTCTGAACTCTGTTGTATTACTGTTGCTAAAGCCACCTACTGTGGCGCCTGATTCTTCAGTTGTATTTATATTCCCTCTTACTATATTTATATTTGAAATTGTGGGCTCGCCCATTGCTGAGTAGTCTTGTTGCTGAATTTGATGGTGTTGTTGTTGTTGATGTTGGTTGTTACAGTATATTGATTCTCCATCGTTTGGCGATGCAACAGCCATAACAATTTATCACAACAACAACTAAATAATTCTTAACAAAAATATATTTTGTCGTTAATGCTATTACACTTGATAATCTCTCTCTCTCTTATCTTTTGGTTTTTACTTTTCTTTTTCGGTTTTTATTATTTATTTGCGGAATATTCGCGATTTCTGTAAACAAAAAAAAAAAAAAAAAAAGAACATAAATAAATATTATCAGCCGACGGACATTCATAAAAATACATCTACCTCTACTCTACCCATGCATAAAACACTATCTTTTCTTCTTCTCTACCCACATATTCGCTATTTATTTTGTGTTGGAAAATAATACTTTAATTTTAGAACCAGATAACAAAAACAACAAACACACATTTCTGTTTTGAGGACTGCAATGATATTTCTTGAGGAGTAAATAGTTTCTTTAAACTTAATTTAAATACTCTGGAAATTTATTTGAACAGAATTATTACATTTCTATTGCAATTTGTTTAGAACATCTGAGATAAATTAATGAAAAAACAGCGATGTACAGTGGAACTTCCATAACTCGAACTTCCATAAGTCGAATTTCTCTATAACTGAAAGTTTTATTGAGAATTTTGCATTTTCAACTTTATTTTCATGAATTTTGCCCTCCGTAATTGGAACTTGTGTAACTCAAAATTCTCTCTATTTCAAAGTTTTTAGACTGCGTTTGGTGGAAAAAAGTCTCTCTAACTCGAACTTTTGTTCTTCTCGGAGAAAACCCCTTTTATTTTATTTTTTCAAATTTCCCATAGGCTACTGTAATTATTTTGGACGTTTGTTTAGGAAATATATTTTTAAATTAACTCGAAGTCTTCTCTGAATCGGGGAACCCCTTTTGTTTCAGGTTTAGTTTTTTTTTTATTTTCTTTAGTCTACTCTGATTTCATATTTTAGAAGTTGTGTGAGAAGGTATGTAATGAATGTACGATTTAATTGTTTTTCAATAAAGCTTCGGTTTTTATGGGGTTAAGTTTGTATGCATATGTTGTGTTTAAATTTTCTTACTGAAAAAAAAAATTCAGGAAGAAAGTTAAAGCATCTTATTTTTGATTAAAAACTGAAGGCCATAATTGAATTTGAGAGTGATTTGGTGGTCATATTCACGCACTTTGGTGTGTCCCTACCTGAGTTCAGCTTAACGCAAGAATTTTCCACTAATACACAAGACATGAGGTGAAGCCTTTAAGAATATCTACATTAACCGTTACCATAAGTGACGGTAAAAATGATGCTGATGCAGATGCAGGCTTACACATCAGGCAGCCGAGGCAAGCTATAAAGCCTTTAAATATTTTGTTCAATGGAATTCACGAAAATGAAACATTTTATAAATCAAAATGCAATAAAAAATGTTAACGAATCATTACTTTTTTGTTTGTTTTTATAATTTACGCGCATTCAAGGGAATTGGTACCCTTAATATGTCTAATATGTCAGAGACACAGTGCGAGCATTAGGTAAGGAGGAGGGGGATTAAAAGGAGATGACGGTGTACATTGGCCTTGAATTTTTGAATATCACAATGGGAGGGAAAGACAGAGCTTGAAAGAGGATTCCACATTCGCGTAGTACGGCTAAAAAACGAATCCCTGTATTTGACAGTACGACCGAAGTTGGGCTCAAGGGTAAACTGATGGGTATTCCTAGAAGCGCGAGTATTACGGTTGAATTGTTTAAGGAGAGGAATGTAACTGGCTATTTCACTAGAGCACTGACCGTAAAATTAAGGGTAAAAGAGAGAGAGAGACAGGAAACGTTACGACGATGTTCGAGAGACGTAAATGATTCTATAATGTTTCTATCTCCAATCATTTTGAAGGCTCGTCTTTGAATATTGTCCAAGAGGCTTAAGTAAGTTGCTGGAGCACCAACCCAGAGATGGGAGTTATACTCAAGTTTTGGTCGTATATAACTTTTATAAATAATAATAGCCAGATCAGAAGGGGAACAAAATTTCTTGCATCTCCGAAGGAAACCTAAACATCCTGCGGAATTTTTGGCAACGTTGAGTATGTGTTCGTTCAACAAGAGGTGGTTTGTGATACTCATACCAAGGATAGCAAGTTGTCTGGTTTCTTCGATGCAAGTGTCACTCATGGACAGTGGCAAGGGGGGTAAGGCTCGCTTTAACGACAAAAGACAGCATTGAGTTTTCGAAGCATTAAATTCTACGCGGTTTTTCATTCCCCATTGTACAATGCTATCTAGATCAGAATTTAATCAACTAATAATATTTTGTCGTTGCTGTTCCACATCCGAAGAGCAGGGATGTAAATCAGGAAACGAATATGAAAAGCTAAGGGTACTATCTTCAGCGAAACAGTTTAATGGATTAGAAGTTACAGACAGAAGATCATTAATAAAAATTAGAAAGAGGGTTGGGGACAGAACGGAGCCCTAGGGCACACTAGGATTTATGTTGTGGGTTTCAGATTTGAATCCGTCCAATACAACTTGTATAGAAGAAATCATTACTGACTTTTTTTTTTAAGCTTGTGTTGATTAAATTGTTTGTCTCTCTTTTAATATTCTTATAATTCAATAAAACAATAAATCTAAAAGTGAATCATTTTCAAATATTTAAAAATCCTGATTATTTTCAAATTTGTGTTTATAACCCTTAGGTGGCCCTATTTCAATGATAATTTCAATAATAACAAAAAATTGAAAAATAAATTTTTTAGTAGGTGCATATGAACTTCTTTTTTTTTAATTTTACCAAAAAAAAGTATGTCATCTAAAAGGTAAGTAATTGGCCAGGCTTAGAAAAATTTTAATCCAGGGTCAAAGTTTTTCAAGGTCATCAGCGATTTTTATTTATGGGATATTGGAAAAAACATATGCCATCTGAAAAGTAACTCAGTATTCATAAAAGTTCAGCTATTTTCAGAAATTTGGCAGCCTTACTGTCTGAACAGAATAGAATGACGGAACTGAAGCCGCAGACGGAACTGGAAGAGCTGTTAAAAAGTGTCGTAAGTTATTTTTTTACCTGCCCACAATGCAGCTGTATAGCTTTGAATGTATTTTGAAGAAAAACAAAAGAATATTCTTGTGTACAAGCTCAGAATTCACATTTTTTGTTTCCAATAATTTTCCTTTTAATAAATAATTTTTTTCGCGCGTTGTTTTTTTTCTTCATACAAATTAAAACGTCAAAAGTGTCGTACGTGAAAAGTTTAAAGTTGGTGAACTCTTCCGTCTGCGTTTGCAGCTCCGAATGCGGCTACGTTTCGTTGTGTTCGCCACAATGAATTTGCGTGTATTCAATATTTTGACAGCTATTCCAGCTCCGGCTCCAGTTACATTTTGTTCAACCAGTTAGGGGCTAGTTATAGCTATGATTGAAAACCATTATTGAAAATTGAAATTGTTAATTTTGGGACTTTAAGAAAGTCAAATCGGTAAATATTTTGAAGCCAAAATATAGGCCATGACTTGAATTACTATTCTTGTTGAAAAAAATTTTTCATTTTGGCCAAACCTTTCACTTAAAATGACTTTTATTATTTCAATGATTGAACTACTTTACTAATGATCAATGAAAATGTCAATGCCATTTTACTTCGAAATTTGGGCCGGAATTTGACATTCTAAATGTCCCAAAAATATCAATTAAAATTTTCAATGATGGTTTTTAATGATAGCTATAACTGGCCCCTTAGATTTTTTTTTAATGAATTTAAAAAAAAATTCAAGGTAATTAAAAGGTCATATAGATTTTTGGCACCTCATTTATGGGATATTCGAAAAAGTATTTAGCATCTGAAAGGTTAATTAATCCTTATAAAATCTCAGTCAGTTTTAGAAATTTTCAGCTGTAGGTTTAAGTTATGAGCTTAAAAAAAATGAAAGGTCATTGACCTTTACCTTAAAATTTTTTGAAAAAAAAACTAGTTGACCCGGCGAACTTTTTTCCACCTATAATTAATTAAATTATTAATGTTCCTTTAGAAAGTCGAGCCTCTCTATTGAAAGAATAAAACTCTTTTTAAATTAAATTGAATTCAATACGCTTTATTTAAACGTTAAATTGATTTCCTACATTTCAGTTCACTGCAATAAAAAATAAATTTGATGGCACAACAGTACATGAAGCTTTAGGGCCTAGTGACTTACAACTCTCAACCATTCCTGTGTGCATGTCTGCAGGAATGGAGGGGACCTACAGTTTATTGCCGAATCCGAACGGCTAACGAGCGGCACTTTTCTGTGACAGGAGATACTCTTGGAGGATTTGTAAATTCCTCGCAAGAGGCAGTAGCGGTTTTTTTTTTTTTTTTTAAATAAATAGATGGCGAGGCTGGGGATCGAACCTTAGACCTCCGGCATGACAGTCCATCGCACTAACCATCATGCCACGGCATTGCAGTTCACTGCAATGCTTTGAGATAAGCAATGTTATTTCAAGGTCATTGAAAAAACTTAAAAAAATTATTTAAAACAATCTGACCTTTTAAATTGCATACCTTTGTGCGAAAATTCCATATACAGGGCGCTAGGACCCCACAGCCCATAATTAATACTTTAAAAAAAAAAGAAACAAATACCTAAAAAAATAGATATTTGTTTGATTTGCTTACATCACACAAATCAGAAGTATTTCATTGTATGCATTACCCAAGAGGAACACATAGTGCTATGAACTCCAAAATCTAGGAATTGTTTCGAGTTCAAATTTTCAGGCAATCTTTGGGACTGAGTCGAGGGTTATTCTTTAAAGTTTACCTCAAATCGATCCAGCAGATTCCCAAAAAATGCATTTTGAGTGAGACAACATGTACATGTTTCTTTTTGTAAGGCACAGCTACGCACCCTGCGAGTACCTACACTTACTTCTATAGACTAAAGAACCATTGAACTGACTTAGCTGAAATGTTCAACAAAGCTGTGCGTAATGTTTTTGGAAGTTCGCCTAAGAACTTGTCTCCATTTTTTTATATCTGAGTTATTATGCAGTGCTACAGAAATTACAACAAAAAAATTACAATTTATTTTGTAACTTCGTTGTAAAAAAATAGAAACAGTGCCATAGAAGATTGTATGTATCTTCAGAGATTTCACTTGGTTTAGGAGCAGCAAGCACAAAAAGGAAACAAATACTAATTATCACAATGATATATAAAAAAAATAAATCTACTATCAACATAATGTTACGTAAAAAAAAAGTGTTATGTTGTTCCGTTTAACATTACTGCATCAAACTCAATTACTAAATATATGCGACCAATGGTTTTTATTTCTTTTTTCTTTCTTTAAGACTCCAGCTAACATATGTCTGCTAATCCAGTTGTACTTAGTTTCTCCATCATTAAATTGGCAACAAGAGCTTTAATAATAATATGTCTTTAATAATATAAGTATTCAAATGTGTTTGTCGTCCTATCATTTGTTCCTTTAATACGCGTTAGTACTCCTGAAGTTAGTTACTTTTAATTGTTTCTTATTTTATTAATTTTTTTTTATAAATATGTACCAATTATATCCCTCTCTCGTTTATTTAAAAGCTTCAAAACCAAATTTGTTTATTTGTTTTCGAAAGTCTGCATTAAAAAAAAGCTGCTATAAGGTCAAATGCGTAAGTCCCCTTTTGTACAAGGCAACTGAGTTTCCAGCAACAATCAGTTCATAGGCGAGAAGGGCAGAAAGGAAGAGGGGTAAACAAAATCTCCTCGGTCTACAAATTCAGGAGATTTTTTCAAGTTAAATTTTATTCACATCTACAAAAAGGGATAAAATTTAAGTGGCATCAAATTTTGACCGTCGTTTAAAATTCGATTAAATTTTATCCGAGATTAAATTTTGACATTTTTACGTACAGATTCACCTCACTAGTGTCAAAAACTTATTTTCGGATAAAATTTAACGCGATTTTAACTCAATTCGCACCCGGCCTTAACCAGCCTTAACCAAAGCTTTAACGCAATTGACACAAGGTCTAAGAACTTCAAAAATAACCATCAGATCATTTTACACTTACACAATATATTTGAAGAATATATAGCTACTTATCAAAGATTTATAAAAGTAATGATATCTTTAAAGAAAAAATGTAACAAAAAAAAATAAGTTTGAAAATTAGTTTGAACACAATTTTTTTCATTAGTTTTTTAAAATTTTATGTTTGAAAATTAATTTTTCAAAGACTGTTCTCTCAAATGCAATTGGCCCTTAGTGATTTTACTATTGAATATTCATCACATTTTTCATCGAAGAAAAATGAGCAGTGAAATAAGGAATTTGCGCCCAAGTAATGGTTTCAATGTTGAATGTTGTGATTTCACTGTTTAATATTCATCATATTTTTCATAATTTTCCAAGCTGAGGAAAAAGAAACTTTAACTAGTGATTTCGTTGTTGAATTTTCATCGAAAAAGTGGCATGTGCTACCGCTGATGCCATGCCTATTAGACTGACTCAAAAAATTTAAATTGTCTCTGATTTTGAATGTCAATAGCTTTTTAGTTAAAATTTAGTAAAATATTAAGCCTGGTAAAATTTTAGCCGTTAAAATAAATATTTAGACGTCGATCATCGCTAATTTTGTTTTCCATACAAATTTTATGGGAAGTTTTCTTTTGTTTGCTTATTTATTTTATAAATTTACCGGTTATCGTACAGAAATTAAGGAGACGTATTCATAAAGAAATTTGAGATTTTTTTCAAAATGTTCCTTAATTAATGAATTCCTTCCAAAGTAATTGAAGGTTAAAGTGGAGGGTTTAGTCCACAGTTTTTTTGGATTCCCTGTTGGCAGTGTAAATGTGGCAAGTTGGATTTAAGCAAAACATCGTGTCGTCATTACAGACCAATTATATGTAATTGCCATTAATGTCCTAATCGTAAATAAAGACCAAGTGCAAGTGAAGTTTTATTTTACTCTTGTAAATGGGGCATTTTAGGTTAAAAAAAAAACAATATAAGCTAGAGTTAAAAAATATAGATTATTCTACTGCAAAAAATGTTATGACTCACTGCAAGAGCAATCCTTGGAATAAGGTCGTCAAGGTTTTTTGGAAAATCATGTAGCTGAATTTATTTTTCCCGGAAAACAGCGTTTACAATAACCTAAACTACCTAAACACTTTGTCAAACTGGCAAGGATTTTTTTTTTGCTGATTTCGTCACTTTTCTTTGCAAGCCCAATAGGTAAATACAAAAGGAAATGCTATAGAAAAAGCATCGTACCTACCTACCTATTAGACTTTTCTAACCCAACATGGCTCAATTTTCATTGTGAACTGCAATTTAAGCTTAGGACAAGGTCCAGAATGAAGATTTGTACAGAAAAAAAACTAAAACCCAAAAAATGATCCAAAAAGACACGCAACAAAATTAAGAGAAGTTTCACCTAAAAGAACATTTTTCTTCACTTTTTTTTGCCTAACAAATCTCGCATGCATTTCCTGTTTTCTTTTTTTTAAATATTTTTTTAACAATTTATTGTTGTACAAGTACTATCGCAAATGAAGAACGAACAAATACACTCAGTGAGTGTTTTTTTTTATAGTAAAAGGGAAAAAATTGCGTAGGCATTTATTTCTTTTAAAACTCGAAAAGCTAAAATGCATCTAGGAAGAGGTAACGAATTTTTTGTTATACATAAATAGCAATCTTACCTCAACTTATTTTTTATTAGCACTAGATAATTTATTTTTTTAAATTAAATAGCTACTCAAGGATTGTTGCTGGCCTTTAACCACACGGAATTTAAATTACACATAAATTTATTGTATTTTTCTTTTTAGGATGCTGTTGCGGCGATTTCTTGCGACCGCAGCCATGCGCACATTCGACTTTTCATTTTTTTTTATTTTTTTAATCACACATTTTAGCAGATTTACTGGGGTAATTTCTTTGAAATTAATTGATCATTTATTAATTTGTTTACTACGATTCTTTATTAATATTTATTTAAATGTTTTTCATGTTTAATAACATTTTTTACGATAAACTATGATTGCCGAAACACTCGTGCCCTCATAAAAAGTTTTCTGCTTTTCCGAAAAACGCCGTTCCAGTTTTCAAATGTTCTTTTTGCCAATGCTGCCAATAACTCTTTTCCAAGGGTACGTTCGTAATTGGGAAATTTTTTGGAATTCTTAAGGCCTATCGCCCACTAGGCAACTTTTCGTTGCTCGCCCCAGCAACTTTTTGATGCTCGGATCTAATTACTTTTAGTTGCGCAAATTTTTTTTGCTCGGAGTTGCTCACGGAACTTTTTTCCCAGCAACTCTTGGCAACTTTTTGTTGCTTACCCAGTGTCTCCATTAGCAATTTTCGAGGCAGTAAATTGCTTCCCTTATTGCTATTGTCTTCAATATTGCCAATGAAGACGCCCACTAGTCAATTTCCGAGCAGCTTCCAGCAACTTTTTGGTATTTTCCTAGATTTTGGCCAAATCGAGAGGCTTTTAAACCGAAAACCAAGCTTTATTTTCACACTTAAGGAGTTTTGAACTGTCGGTGATCCAAAATTCCAGGTCAATTTAACATTTCATTTGAAAATACTCAACCCAAAAGTTGCTCGGAAATTGCCTAGTGTGCGATGGCAAGCAACTTTTGTTGCTCTCTGCCGGCAGGCAACTCCAAGCAACTAAAAGTTGCCTAGTGAGCGATGGGCCTAAGTCCCCTTTCACACAAGGCAACTGAGCTTCCAGCAACAATAGTTCGTCCCCTTTCACACAAGGCAACTGAGTTGCCGGCAACAATTAGTTCATAGGCGAGAAGGGCAGGAAGGAAGAAAGATGAATATATTTTGTTGCTACACTCTAGTCTCGTTGTTTTCAGCATAGAGTACCTATATTATCTAGAGAACCGACTCGTACCCCTCTTGCCTGAAACACCCGCAAATTTTATTTGAATTGAGTAAGAGAGTTTTCTTTACCACTAATACATGCTCAAAATATAGGGCAAACTGTATACATATTGTAGTTGGGGTTCCATTTAAAATGCATGCGACCAACTAGCCCATACAAAATCTAATGGGCAAATCCTAATGGTTTTCCTTTGAGAAACACTATCCAAAAATGAGTTTGAAAATTTTTACTTTTGCATTTTTTTACTTTTTTGGCTTATGTAGTTTAATACTACGTTTTCACCGACCACTAAACCGAGATTTAGGTAGATTTACCACAAATCTCTTCACAAATCCCGTGATTTACCATACAAATTTTAATCTCCTCAAATCAAGATTTAAAATAAATCTCATTTAAATCTTCATAGGTAAAATTCGAACAGACCTATTCCCCTATTCAGCGCAATACAAGCTGCTAAAGCAAACTTGCCATCTCACCTCCACTTCATAAGAAAAATGACCCACCATCTGCATTTTGAAAGGTTCTGTCAAAATAAATCTATTTTTTAATCTTTTTTTCTGGTGAAAACACTGTTTGGGATTTATGAAATCTAAACGAGATTAACTTGCGGTGAAAACGTAGTATAAGGCTTTAGTATGTTTTATACGATTTGCACAAAACGGATTTGTTTCATATAGCAAGTTTTGATTCTCACCTACCTACTTATATACCCGTATGATTTTTTTGACTTTAAGGCCGTGTGTGAATTCGGTTAAAATCGCGTTAAATTTTATCCAAAGATTACTTTTTGACACTAGTGAGGTGAATCTGTACGTAGAATTGTCAAATTTTAATGTCGGATAAAATTTAATCGCAATTTTAAACGAATTCGCACGTGTGCGAATTCAGTTAAAATCGCGTTAAATTTTATCCGAAAATTAATTTTTGACACTAGTGAGGTGAATCTGTATCTGTAAATTTAATCTCGGATAAAATTTAATCGAAGTTTTAAACGAGTTCGCACACGGCCTAAGTACCTAAATTATGGGGTGGGGGCCGTTAAATTACTGTTCTGGGCCCGAGGCTTCTCTCAAAGGCCCTGTACTGTTCGCAAAGTTTTGTTCGATGTTCTCTTCCCCAGGGCGACCTAGGGAATGTCAATATGTCAAAAAACTTAGGGCTGCTCGGGTTTCTATTCTACATCGAACACCTCAGAGCTACAAAAGTTTCAGCTCAAGATTTACTACACATTATTCATTAATTTCCCTTTTATATCGACTTGATATTTTGTTTATAATTATATGGAAGAAATAAACAACACAATTATCAACAAAATATCTCATAATTTTATATACAATGAACCATTCAAATTAAAGGCTCTCCCAAACCAACGCGAGCCTTTAAATAGGAATTTTTAATTTCAGTTTTAGGCTCTTTCAAACCAACGCGATTAATCGCTGCGACAAAAGAAAACAACAATAACAACACGTGGTTGTCAAACAAAACAACACGTTGTTGTTATTGTTTTCTATTGTCGCGGCGATTAATCGCGTTGGTTTGGGAGAGCCTTAAACGTCTCCCTTCAAAGCTTTAAGGCTCTTTGAAACCGGCACGAAACATTATTTTAGCAAAGTATTTGTTTTAGTGCAAAAAAGCTATTACAAACATTCAGAAGTCTCATTCCCGCTATCGAAGGCAGAAGTATTCTAGAAAGTAATTCGGAATAGGTGCACCAATTCTACTTCCGGAAGAATACGCCTCCCGGGCACTGCTACTGGGAGGGTCTGAATGTAAATTAATTTAGAAAAGCGAAAGTTTCGTCGTGTGTCTTGCCGAATTTTACCTTTATAATTTAAGAATTTGACCTTTATAATTTAAGATTTAAATTATGTTAAGTATTCACTTGATGTTAGTACTGTAAAAGACTAGGTCTTACTTGTACATTGCAAATAAATTAAATTGAAAATTGAAAATTAATTTTTGACAGTAGTGAGGTGAATCTGTACGTAGAAATGTCAAAATTTAATCTGGGATAAAATATAATCGAAATTTTAAATGAGTTCGCACACGGCCTTAGTTGAAAATAATTCATAAAATCAAAGAAAGGTAGACTTAAACAAAAATACCAGACCATTTTAAATAAAATTCTTTTTCTTTTATTTTAACTTGAATTGATAAATTGTTACAATATTATTTGTTTCTCTAGCCGTACTGTTCCTATGTAGGTACCTACTTCTATTTTTATTTTTACATCTTTGTTTTTTAAATGTTAAATAAAAATATATGCCTCTAATAATTGTTAATTAAACAAAAAATAACTGTAGGTAACACAAAAATCGTTTTAATTTTCAGTTTTATTTGTTTTATGAAATTATTTTTTCATATAGAATTTAAATCTTGTGTCTAGTAAAACATAAATAAGGTATTATTTGTATGCACAATGTTCGCACAGGGTGTTACTAGTAACCACACATAATTTTTTGTTTCAAAATAAATTCAATAAAATATTTTTTAAAACTCTATTTTCATAACCTAACGGTATCCATTCGAAAGATGTAAGAAATTTAAAATGTGTTTTGTTTATACTTGCAAAACAATGCACAGAATAATAAATTAATATGGTCCAGGGAGACCTTGAATACGAAAAAATGTAGATTCGGTTTTTTTTTGTCGCACAGTTGCAAAAACAAAACATTCAAAACAATAAAGATTAACTTAACAAAAAGTGGGCGGAAGTGGACATAGTTTTATTAATGAAGAAGTTAAAGTTATAGTTTTAGTTGGGACAAATAAAACTTATTCTGAAAAAAAAGTTCTTTTAAATTTAACGGGAAGTAGCCATTTTCTAACCATAGCTAACCAGCTATTTAAAAAAAAAAACTTTTCTGATCAGCGGTTTTACAAATGTTTCGTTAATTATTCACTTTTTTTTATTAAACTTGATAACTTTTAAGGCAATTCCTGAAACATGCTTCTAATCTTTGAAAAATTTAAAACAAATCGGTCGAATTATAGATCGATCATCGATGTCCATACCGGTATGACGAAAGTCACTTTTTCCATGATGAAGCAAACCAACAAAACCAATACTTACCACATTGCCAATACCGCAAGTATAAATTAAGATACTGAAACTCTCGCTAGCGGTTAAAATCGTATCCTTTTTATCTTAAATGTTAATTCCACTTCGAAACCTCTGTTTAAATGTCTATTTAAAAGAACAAATAACTTCCTAGGACACAACGAATATTCAGCGAGAGCTTCAAGAATTTTTTTTTATAAAATCTTTTCCTATTGTTATGGAAAAGAAAAATTTATTTTTTTTTCTCGGTTCTGTGAAAAAGTGAATTGAAAAACTCGTTTTCACATTCGCTCTTATGCATTGCTTTCACTTTTTCGATTCACTGGGGTACAAAGAGCGATTCATGTTCTGTGAAACCGTCGTACCATCTTACCATTTCCCCAGAAGTGCATTCGCAGTTAGCGCAATTCTCTTAATTTTCAAGAGTAAAGCGAAACTGTTGAGAGAGTAACATTTTTTCTCTATGGATTGGACAGAGATGGAAACATTGTTGGATTTCTCATTACTTGTTTTCTATTCAATTCACCCTTTCATATTGAAGATTCACGAAAGTTTGACGGCGTGAAAAGAAATTATTCATTATGAAAGTTTTTCATGTTTGGTTTCACATTTTCACAGAACGAGAATCGGTATTACTGTTGAAAAGGTTTTCGTTTAACTTTTTCAAGTTGTATACAGACAAAGGGTCCAAGGGAAAAACCGTATAAGTCCAATTTTTTTTTTTCAAAATTAAACTAATGATGACATTTTGTAGCTTTTTTTGAAAAAAAAGTGGTGATTTTACAAGAAAAACCATTAAAACGAAATGCCCTTTAATTAAGCGTATATAAATAATTAAACTTATATTTTCATTTTTCTCCGAATCATTTTAAATGGACTTATGCTGTTTTTCTCCTGAACCCTTCAGATACAGAATTATACGACTGAAGGACACGGTTGATGTATCATTGCAAATAAAATATTGACGCTCAAAATTACGCTATGAGAGCCCTGAATTAAGATTTGTGTCGTTATTTTAAACCAAAATTAATAAAGATAGAATCACCCTGTACATTATTTGTCTATTTATTTACTTTTATAATTTATTCAACCAGAGTTTTAACTTCTCGTTCTTCACATTTTTTTTAAAGAAATAAATTCAGTTGTACAAACGTGCCATGTAATTGGCTCTTATTACATGCTTGAACTTTGAACCATCTTTGATCTTTAGTAAATCCACCGAAATCGGTAAATTAATATTCCTGAACCACGGATCAATATTTAATCTACGATTGTACAACTGGCATTTAGAAAATGTATGTTCATTTATTTACTGATAAGCTTCTCATGATGATAGTAATAATTATTTACATTAAATTTAATGATTTTATCGTTAAATTGACTCAAAAATAAAATTGTAAAAATAAAAACATATATCTCCTTGATGGTTTAACAATTTTGAAATAAAAAGCCGTATATATGTATTTTCTGAGATCTTTTAACTATAAATATGTACATATATAATATAAATTTTAAATTGTATTCGAAAATTAAACATGTAACTTGAAAAAGAAATTCCAAATGGAAAGATGAACACAATCCAGTGGTTATATTTTGATATAAGAATTTTTTCAATATAAAAACATGTGCATATTACATATAAATGTGTATGTGTGTGCGAAAAGAAGTTTTTTGTTGATGTTGATAAAAAACATTTTCTTGAGTTACGGCAAATTCTTAACTACAACTATCCAAATACTTAAACAATGATTCAAATATTGCCAGTGTCGTTCAACGTTGCGACAAAGGTCTATCGAAGCAACACGTTGAGTGCATTCAATTCGTCGTCGTCCACTTTACGAACTTCGCTTAATCAAGTGAGTGAACAAAGTTAACATTCATTAAAAATTGCAGCGTTTATTAATGGAGGGGACCAACAGTTTATTGCCGAATCCGAACGGCTGGTGAGCGGCACTTTTCTTTGACAGGAGATAGTCTTGGAGGATTTGTCTTGGAGGATTTGCAAGCGGCTGGTATTGGACCCAGACCTCTGGCATGACAGTCCAACGCACTAACCATTACGCCACGGGCTACTACGGAAAGCTGAGGAAAATAAGATCTCAAAGACTTCAGCAATCTCAGTTACATATTTAATAGAGTTCCTCAGCAACACTTCTCAGTTCTTCTATCAAAATACTGAGGAAAAATATTTTTGAATTCGCTTGCTCACTATATGACGAAGCGAAATCTCTAAGACGTCGAACTCGAACAATTACACAAAAATTTTCAATCTACTTTGTATTCTTTTTACCAATCAAAATTCTGAATATGCTGAATAGAAAACCACATCAAATGCTCATTAAAAAAAATTCACTTTGTTTCAACCCGTGTTTGCCAGCGCCGATGTCACAGCTAGAATGTGGCGGTTGTGACATTAGTCTAAGAAATTGTGAGATGAAATATTTGAAACACGAAGTGAAGGTTAAAGGGCATGTATCGATAAAAAAAAATCTTTGATTCGAAATGCAATATTTAAGGGCAAGAACATTTTAAAATATACAGAAGCTAATGTACATATAGAAAGAAAATACATCATTGTCGAGACTCTAAAAGAAAATGATTCCCTCACAAATAAGAGCACTTCTTTTTAAAAGAATTTACATGTTGGCTCAGTCAGATTTTAATGGATTTAAAACTTCTAGAACTAAAAGGCATACATATGTATATAATTTTGAAATCACTTATTCAATTTCTTTTAGCATTTTCACATTTATATTTTTAAATAATCTCAACACTTATTAAAATTGTTTTCTTATCTTTTCATTTTTTGTTTATTATTTGAATTAATGTGTTTTTTTTTTACATTTAAAATGATATTATCTATATACACAGATGGACAGAAGTTTAACGATCTAGGATAAGGTTTCTGATTTCTATCGAGTTATTTTGAGTTTTTTTTTTTATCATTGGCAGGAGGGTTCGAAATACATAAATTTGAAATGATTTGGGTATGTTTATAAAATTAAAAAAAAAAACTTAACGCAATATTCTTAGAGTTATTTTTATAAACTTCAAAATAAAAAAAAAAAAAAATATAATAAAAAATTTCTTATAAATAGTATTTGTTTGTTTCTTGTTTTAATCATACAAAATAGCAATTACTTTAGTTTTTGTTAGTTCATAATTATAGTTACAACAATAAAATAATTGTCGATAGTGTTTTTTTTTTTGTTTTTTTTTTTATATATAAAAAATCTATTATCGAACCACTTAAGAACAAAATTATATATTAAGAATATTCATTTTTTTCTGTTTTAAATAAATTAAAAAAAAAACACTCAGACTTCCAGTTGTTTTGATGGTTGATGCGTTATAAATGGTTCACTCCACATCCGCCGTAAGTCACCCTGAAATGAGTTTTATTTGGTGTTTTTAGATATTTTTAGCGATAAATGTGCATTGCATAGATATTTTGATTTCGTTAGTTAAAGCATTAAAATTAAAAAAAAAAACTTGCCCCAGGTTTCAGAAAAGATTCCGATTTTAATAAGTTTTTTTTTTTTCAATAGTTTTATTGTTTAAACAATAGCAGTGATATTTATGGGACAAGATAATTATTTTTTCGTGATTTTAAAGCTCTGGCGCAAAGTTTTTAACATTTAAAACCTGCTCTAAATCACTTTTAAAATGGGAGTTCGCTCTAAAATCTATTTTTTTTAATAATTAAGCTATATTCCTGTCTTTTAAATGCAACCTAAATTACACGGCAATAGTTAGAATAAGTTGAAGGAAAAAAAAGATTTGTGCGTACCTGATTTTAAAAATATATCCATTTTTTTAACGGTAGGTAAAGCTTCTAAATTAAGTATACATACACATCTATTTTCTTTGCGTGGGACAAAAAATCTCACCTGAGCACTGAGATATTTTGCTGAGATATGTGAGACGAACATTTTTTGGATTCATTTCTCAGTTTTCTTTCTCAGCCAAAACAGCTGTTCTTTTGACAATTTGACTTTTGACAATTGGAAACAATCTTTCATAATTCCTCTACATAAAAAAGGTAAAAAGGATCAAATTATTAATTACCGTCCAATAGCTAAACTGTCGGCTATTCCCAAACTTTTTGAAGCAATTATTTGCAAAACATTAATGGTCTTATATACGAAATCGTTTATTGTTCATAACCAACATGGTTTCTCGAAGGGCCGTTCGACTGTCACCCTACTCATGGAGTTAGCGGAATTTTGTATCGATTCTTTTAAAAATAAAAAACAAACGGATTGTGTTCTTACAGATTTTAGTAAGGCATTTGACAAATTGTCGCACGGAGTTTTGCTTAATAAAATGAGTAGGCTGGGGTTCAGCGTAAACTTCGTTGCTTGGCTAAAATCTTATTTACTTGACAGATCCTATTTAGTGAATTTTAACGGCTACCATTCAAATAGTTTTGTCGTAAATTCTGGTGTTCCTCAGGGAAGCCATTTGGGTCCAGTTCTTTTTATATTGTTTGTAAATGATCTTCCGTCAGTTTTAAAGTACTCGAATTGTCTTATGTATGCTGACGATGTTAATGTATTTAAAACCATTTCTAGCAATCTTGACTGTGAAAAGCTTCAAATTGATCTAAATGCTTTCTACAATTGGTGTGCACGTAATTATTTGTTGTTAAATATCGACAAGTGTAAGATTATATATTTTACAAGAAAATTGTCCGTTTTATCTTTTGACTATAGTTTCAATGGCGTAAATCTGTTAAATGTAAATGATGTATCTATCCTTGGTGTATTTTTTGATAAAAAACTTGAATTCACACAGCATATCAATATGACATGTAATAAAGCCAATTAAATATTAGGTTGGATTAAACGGGAATCACGTCAGTTTTCTGATCCTTATGTTACCAAACAACTATTTACCACATTTGTCAGACCCATTATAGAGTATGCTTGCCAGGTATGGACCCCCTATTACAGTTGTCACAAAATAAGAATTGAACAAATTCAAAAAAGGTTCCTAAAATTTGCTCTAAGAGGCTTGGGCTGGCAGAATCCATTGACTCTTCCTTCAAATAGTAGCCGCCTAAAACTCATAGATTTACCCAGTCTGGAGCGCAGACGTTCTTATTTATGTTTTGTTTTTATTGTTAATCTTATTGATGGTAATATCGATGCCTTGAACCTTTTGTCTCGCGTTAATTTTAATGTTCCAAATCGTAATCTAAGAGGTTGTCCTGACCCAATTCATATAAAACACTGTCGAACCAACTATGAGCAAAATTCACCATTAAATAACATGTTTAATTTGTATAACGTTTATCATAACTTATTAATAAATTTTTCTGATGTATTAAATACTGGTTTTAAAAAAATAATTTATAATATTTTATAATTTATTAATTCTTAATTCTAAGAAATACTTTTTACGCTAGATATTAATTAGCTTGATTCAAATAAATAGACAATCAAATTAAATTTTTTTTTGTGGTGCGCAAGTGCGAAAGTAGTAAATAAATACAAAATATAGACGGAATGTAAATAAAAACTAAAATAAATTGAACTTGGTATTATTTCTCATTCATTTCTATAAGTTTTATGCTTCAAAAATTAAATATTAGAAAAAGTTGAAAGTGATTTTTTAGAAGTTCAGTACGAGAATCATAACACATGAGTTTTTTACAATTGAGCGGAGAATGTTGTCCCACGAAATGATTTCGCCTCCGTCAAATTGACATTGAGCGCTCCTTGAGATTTTATTTGGTAGGACACGCCTATTATTTGAAATCCATTGACTCAATTTTTTTGACAAAGGGGTAATTATAGACGGAGAGCTGGCTACAAAAAAAAGAGTTTGTCATCGGTACACGATTGATTTTTACTAGAGACAATCATTCAGAGTAGCTGAGCATGGATTTGCAAGTCTGCCAGCACGATAAAGGGGCTTAAACCGGGGGCGGGGCAAAAATTGACAAATTTAGGTGAAACAAATTATAAGGTACATGGATTCTGATTACGCCAATATCTTCTATACATCATAAAAACCTGGAAAAAAAATGGCCGACGGTTTGCGTGAAGCCAAGTAGCCGGCAGACGACGCTAAAGTGGCAAAAAATTAATGAAAAAAAAAATCATAAGGTACATGGATACCGATTTTTTTATTTTAATACTTTTGTATCTAGAAAGCAAAATCCAAAATGGCAGACACAAAAAGTAGAGGCTAACACCGCGGCAGACAGGTGCACTTTGCCCAGGCAAAACGAAAGTGTAGATTTTTAAACGCAATTATCTTTGTTTTGCCATAAGGAATAACTGAATAATAAGTCCGCTGTCGAAAATAGATTACATACAAAGCTATAAGGGGTTATTTGTCGAAAATACGATTATATACGGGAATACGAAAATACGGGATATAACTTCTTAACGGTAAAGGTTAGAGAAAAGTATTTCATGCAAAACTTATAGAACATGAGATTTTCTACAAAATAGATTATCAAATGTTTCTTCCTCCAACTTAGGCCTTCGATTTCACTACGGCTAACCTTCTGCACACGAAACGTCACGTCATAGATAAATCACAACTTATTTTGAATTAATTTCACAATTTTGGAATGTATCCGACGTTATACTTCAAGCTGTATACGCCTGGCTACTGACATTGTTGTACGCCCGGCGATTTGCAGTTTCTGTGTTGCGACGAAAACATGCACTTTACGCCTCGTATGCAGTTGTCTATTGAAACAAACGTGAGATACACACAAGCCGCAAACATTCGTTGTACGCGTCTATGACGAGACGCTTTGTGTGCAGAAGGCCTTAGGGTTAAAAAAAAAAAACGTCAAATGACGAAAGTGTCGGTTTCTAGCATATAAATTCTAAACGGTGTGTGCTTTCGAAAACATACATACATATGCATGTAAAATTTGTTCGTTATGTAACCATCTACAAGCTGAAATTAACATTTTTCTGTTAACATTGACCATTTAAAATATATCAACATTTTAAAAAAATTGCTCAGAAGTCAAAAATACTGTTTTTTTGCTTTTAACTCTGAAATGTCGAACTATTTGAAAACTAATTTAATTTAATAATTTTATAGAACTAAACATTTCTAACAACATATGTTATAAAACTTTTTTTCCATACGAGTTATAAGTTACAAGATATTGTTCTCTAAGTAAGGCAAAGCGTCAAACGTATATATTTTTTCGCACACAGTTCTTAAATGGTAAATTATGTTTATTTTTTCTTTTAGCTGTCATCTAAAAGATATCCTTATTAAAAGAATTGGTCTGAAGTAAAAAGAAACCCGTTTTTTTGCTTGTAAAGCTCAAAAGACGAAATTTTTTACAAATAATTTGTATAAACTTCATGCATCAACTTAGCAGGTCACTTTTTCCGTTACGGCTAAAAAGTGTATGGTAATTTCCTGCTGTTTAGTTGCTAATTAGTTACGCAAAAAAAAAAAATTATCGCTGCGTTGATTTGTGAAAAAATGGGTGTCCTGTTAAGTTGACGCCAACTTAGCAGGTTAACTTCTCTTACAATTAGACTTACAATTTCTATCATAATATTGACAAAAACTTTACTAAATGCTTACGTTTTGAGCAAAGCTTAATGCGTATTTCTTAAAAATGGAAAGCTTTTTTTTTCGTTTTCTCTATGATACTAATGATTCAATTGTTTTTTTTTCGACTAGAAAAAAACCGTCAATTGAATTTTTTTAAAAACCTCATCAATATCTAATTATGGCATTGTGTGTAGACTAAAATTATCCCGGAGTTGATATCTCTGGAGACATTCGAGCAGAAAAACATTTTTTTACAATTTTTAACAGTTTTTTTTTTGGCCTAGGAAAAAAATCGTTCATTGATTCTTTTTACAAACTCTACCGATTATCAACTACAGCTTTGTGTATTAAATAAAATTAACCTGAAGTTAATATCTTTGTGTGTTCTCAAGATATTCGATATTTTAATTTTTACTAGTTTTTTTTTTAATAAAAAAAAAACTTTGGGTTGATTTTTTTTAAGTATTACCAATTTTTCACTACGTCATTATGCATAGAATGAAACCAGGCCGAAGTCGATAGCATTATTTGTTCTAGAGATATTCGAGAAACAAGCCATTTTACAACTTTTTTTTTAAATTGCTGTAATAAAAAAAAACCGCCAATTGAATTTTTCTGAAAATCCTTTTTGCACGTTATGGCCTTATTATCTGTAAAATAAAATCTATTTGAAGTCGATATCTTTATGCGTTCTCGAGATTTTTGTATATGATTCTGCCTATCGTGCTGCCTTATATTACGTTCACATTCAATACAATTTTGATTTCAGGAGCTTACCCTGACCTGTGGAAGGTAGCTAAAATCATACCACTTCCTAAAAATGCTAAAGGCGCTGAATTTAGGCCTATTTCAGTCTTACCCTAAAGTTTTTGAGAAAGTTTTACAGAAGCAAATCAATGCTTATCTTACAGCGAACTCTATGCTTACCACGAATCAATCTGGTTTTCGTAAAAAACATAGCTGTATCACTGCAGTTTTGAATGTCACTGAAGACATCAGGCAAGCGTTAGATAAAGATCAAGTAACGTTTTTAGTCTTGCTTGACTTCTCGAAGGCTTTCGACACGGTTAACCACGTTAATTTATGTTAAAAGCTTTTACAGCAGTTTAACTTTTCATCATGTGCCACGAAGCTAATATATTCTTTTTTGACTAATAGAAAGCAAGCAGTTCAAGTTGGTGACAGCTTGTCCAACTTTCATGCCTATTGTTACTTGTGTTCCTCAGGGGTCCATACTTGGCCCCTTACTTTTCTCTATTTACGTCAACGAACTTCCATCCTTAATTGATAACTGCTCTTGTCATTTGTATGCAGACGACGTTCAACTGTACCTAAGCTGTCCCCTTGGGCTTATTGAGCATGGAGCTTTTAGTGTTAATGAAGACCTTGTGAAAATCTCAAATTGGTCCCACTTAAATGGTCTTATTTTAAACACTAAAAAATCTAAATGCATAGTTATTTCCAGAAAAAGTCTAGCTCTTGATTACTTTCCGCCGATTGTGTTGAGCAATGCTCCCATCGAATATGTTGATACCGCCAAAAATCTGGGAGTTACTTTTAACCGCTTCTTGACTTGGGACAACCATATAAACGGACTTTTTGGCAAAGTGTATGGTGCACTACGTGCATTATGGGTAACCCAGTCCTTTACACCAGTAAAAACACGTTTATATCTAGCAGAGACTTTATTATTACCGATTTTGATATACGGGTGCGTAATTTACTGCAACTGTAATTTTGTAAGCAAACGTAAACTCAATGTTGCCTTTCATAATTTTGTACGTTATGTCTTTGGCTTACAAGGGTACGATAGATTATCTGGTTTTTCTTCTCTACTGCTGGATATGCCATTGGAAAAATATCTTGAACTTCGGTGCTTGATTTTGCTTTCTGATATACTGCTCACACGCCTACCACAATACTGTTTTGATAAAATTAGTTTTGCTACCTCGCATAGAACTCGTCAACTGACCCTTCCCCGATTTTCGTTTCTGACATCCGAGCGTCAATTTTTTGTAAATTCAGTCCGTCTTTGGAATTCCTTACCACGTAATATTTCAGAAATTCAAAACTCAACAAGGATTAAAAAGGCTTTAAAAAATCATTTTTCAGTTAATATGTAAATGAAATTGTAATAATTTGATTAATGATTTATATTTGCTTGATTAGCTTCAATTTTTACTAATTTAACTCTTTTTTTGCTCTACTTTGTAAGATATTGTATCTTACAGTTATTAAGCAATCTCGAAATAAATAAATAAAATAAATAAAAAAAAATAAGGAAAGGCGAAAAGGAAGCGACAACGAGAAAAGTCTCTTAAGTCTTTCGACTTAAAATGGACTCAGGAACGCATGGTTTTCGTCTGCATAGCTGACCGGGGGACAACCTGTGTAATAGTAATGATTGTCAAGTTAGTATCATGCACATTAATAGAACCCAAGGTATAAGACTTTTGAGTGGACCTTATCGGCAGTTTTTGGAGAATTTTTTGTGTTAATTTTTGCGTATAAAATCTCCAAAAAATGCCGATAAAGTTCCTAAAAAAGCTTGTCTTAGGTTCTATTAATCTGCATGATACTAACTTGACAATTTTCTAACTAAAACGCTTTACTAAAATTGTCAAAGTTTTAATCATTTTTTTAACTAGTACCATACTACACCTATTTTTTAAATAATTTAAAAAAAAACACATGAACTGCACTCTGGGGTATATGACACCCAACATAAACAGTCAAAGCAAAATTATATAGCTACGCAAACAAAATTCAAGTATCTCAAAATTACCTCCTACCACTGCAGAAAATGTGAAATTGAATTTACATAGGCATGCCATAAACAACAAAAAATTTCACCGGTAACTGAACAGTTTACAATATTTTTGTGGAGTATCTTATACCCCAGTGGGAGGGCAGAGAATAAGTGATAAGAACTTTTAAAATAAAAAAAAACAATCAAATTAAATGAAATTATTTTGTTTCTATCCGAACAAAACCAGCTAATTATGACGTGACTCAATCCACGATGTAGCTAAGATAGTATTCCATATCTGACCATCGAAGGGTGTTACGGTAAAGTGATATTAAATAGATAATACTATAGAGGCAAACCTGGGTATTTGCCTAAAAACTTACCTTTAAATAAGCCATTGTAAGCAAGGGCAATAAAGTAAATGGTACAAGGTACAATAGAGCAGGTTGAGCTGCCTTAAACACTTCAGAGCTCACAGTAGCTGTGAGTAAACCTAAGAAATATCTGGAAAAAAAATAAAATAAAAAAATATCAAAAATCCTCTTGTATTTATTGCCAGCTAAACTTACCCTAATAAGGAACAATGAAAATACGTTAGTTTCGAGCCCATTCCTCTTGGTGGCGCAAGCGTTGGATCAGATGTAACTCCTTGAGATTTTTTATACGCATCATAACGCAAAACAAAGCACAATAACAGTCCCGGCATCACAATATCTCCCAAGCCAAGCATTGAAAAATGTCCACTGTTGTGTATGCTGGGAAATACTAATTTTCCGGGAAGATTAAGTTTAGGTGGTTCTTTCACAATCCCACCTAAGTTCAATTTGCGCGCAACAATTCCAACTGGATTTTCAGCAGGTCGTGTGGCTACTTTGACCATTACATTCGTACTGAAAATGTACGATGAGAAAAACACCCAAAAGACATCATATATAAGTAGTCCAGTTAGCAACAAAGTTGACACTTTTAGACTCGGCAGTCGTACGAATGCAATAAATGCCACACACAGACCCATTCCCATTGCTTAAATAAAAAAAATATATTACAATATTTATTTGTCAAATTAATAGAAATCAAATATATGTTTCGTCTTACCATCCATAAGTAGCCAATGGCCGGTCAGCACCCAAATACAAACAATTGAAACTGATAGTGTGAAACTAAAAAGTTCAGCTGCGGTAAATCGACCGCATATTCCGAACGATATGCGATTGCCGTCCGAACAAGGACGAATTATGTATTGACACATGGGTAGAAGAAGAAACGCAAGTGCAACAGTTGCTATAACTATAAAAGAAAAATAAAGTTATAAGTATAACAAAATACAAAAAAAAAAAAATTAATTTAAATTTTTAATAGTAATAACATAGATACTAACGCTTACGCAAAGAACGAGAATAGACAAAGCAATTTAATAAGAGTTATAACAGTTGATCAACATTAAAAGTATCAAAGATTGGAGGCACGCGGCAAAAAAAAAAAATAAGGGTGTTCGAAGTATTCCCACCGAACGCCAATCGAAGGAGCCTTGCGGAGCCCCATAAGCCGTACCCTGTATCCAAATAATTGTTGTCAATTGGCATGTCTTAAGTCACTTCCTTCCACAAATCAACTAAGTAAAGTTTTTACTGCCTCAAATCGGTTTTTTTCTGCTTTAAATGCATGAAAAAAATTTGATTGACAAGAAAGATTTATTAATTATTTGATTTTATGAATTTGTATCAATAAAAAACCAATTTTACTATGTTTCTTAATTTTTTTACAGCATTAAAATTGAAGATAGCAAAATATAAGGCATAAGAGCCAAACCAAATACATTTTAAGGGCTATAAAGCCAGCTTTTAAACAATAGATATCAGATCTTGGTTCGCCTTAATTTCATCGAACAAATCTTGCAAATTGCAGACTGGCGCATGAAGCAAAGAACGAGGCCTACCAAGCAATGCTGCAGACTAGAACCAGAGCTGCTGAGAGAGCAGCCCAGGAGCTCTACGGGCAAAAACGAAGGGAAGAACGCTGACTTCTCAGGAGGAAAAAGAGAGAGCATGCGAAGCGGGCGGTCGAGTCTATTGAGGACTGTAGCGGCAGGGGGGATGTTCGGAAGTTCTACCGAAGGGTGAGGCAACTACCCAGGGTTACAAGGCCAGAACGGAAGCCTGCCCTATCCACAAGAAAGGAGATGCTCTGACCTGTTCCAACAACGTCGCATACAAAATCTTGTCATCTGTACTGTGTGATCGCTTAAAACCGTTTGTCAACGATCTGATCGGCCCCTATCAGGTTTGTTCGTTGAGCCCTGAAGTCGCCTCAAAGCGTTTTTTGAAAACCCTGAACTCACCCTAACAATCAAATTCTCTGTTTTTTTGAAACCTGGGGTCGCCCTGAACTCGCCCTTAAGAAGGTCTAGGTTTTTTGCTGGGGCGAGTTGAAGTAACGAATACACTGCCAAGTGACATACATTGTAATGTATTTATTTTGTTGATTGTTTAATGGAAATTAAATAAAATAGTGCACTAATTGACTAAAATTAAATTGGAAAAGAAAATGGAAACGTTTAAAGTTGTTTTTATTCATTTTTCAATCGTATTTTAAGTTTTAATTATTCGAGAACAGAAATTCTTACTTGCTTAAAATGTCAACAACACAATTCAGAGCCCTAAAGTGTTTTTTTGAGAATCGAAAAACCCATGTTTTTTTGACAACTCTTGGGGTTGTCAAGAAAACCTGGGTCAGCCCTGGGTAAAGTTCAACGAACAAACCTATCAGTGTGGTTTTAGGCCCGGCAAATCAACCGTCGATCAAATGTTCACACTCCGACAGGTTTTGGATAAAACCCAGGAGTTTCAAATCGATACACACCATCGATTTCAAAGTTGCATATGATAGCGTAGACAGAGACGAGCTATACAGAGCCATGTAGCATCTCGGCATCCCTGCCAAACTCGTCCGCTTGTGCAGGATGACGATGGAGAAATCTCGCTGCTCCGTCAAAGTCGGCAAGAACACCACCGAACCCTTTGATGTCGAGAAAGGTTCGAGACAAGGCGACGCGTTATCATGCAACCTCTTTAACATCGTACTTGGAGCAATTGTACGCAACTCGCAAGTCAACAACAGTGGTACAATTTTTCAAAAGTCCGTTCAACTACTTGCTTATGCAGATGATATTGACATCATTGGAAGAACGAAGCTAGCTGTTACCAGTGCGTTTGCAAGTATTGAATCGGAGGCGGCGAAAATGGGTTTGGCTGTTAATGAGGACAAGACGAAGTATATGCTATCATCTCAACATCGTCGACTGGGCGAAACGTCACGATGGATAGGTACAACTTCGAAGTCGTCAAAGACTTTGTCTACCTGGGCTCCACTATAACATCGCAAAATGACATCAGTGCAGAGATCAAACGAAGAATTACTCTTGCCAATCGCTGTTTCTTCGGGCTAAGAAGGCATTTGAGTAATAAAGCCCTCTCTTAGAGAACCAAGGAGACCTTATATAAGACCCCAATCATCCCGGTCCTGCTATATGGGGCAGAGGCATGGACCCTGTCAAAAACAGATGAGAGTCTGCTTGGGTGCTTTGAAAGGAAGATTCGTTGGGTGATTTTCGGTCCAGTCTGTATCGATGGAGTATGGAGGAGAAGATTCAACAACGAGCTTTATAGCGACGTCGATCTGGTCAAAAAGCTTAAAATACAGCGGCTGAGATGGCTGGGACACATGGAGCGTATGGAAACCAACGCACCAGCCCGACAAGTCTTCGAATCTACCCCTGACGGTCTGCGCAGCAGAGGAAGACCCCACCATAGGTGGCGCACACAAGTGGAGAACGACCTCAACCTACTGGAGTGCGTAACTGGAGGCAGCTAGCTAAGGACCGAGCTGGCTGGAGGGGCTTATTGGTTGAGGCCGCAGTCCATCCTGTGCCGAGATTCAGCTAATGGCGAGTGAGTAAAATGACTCACTTTTCATTGAAAATCGATTTAGCTAGTAAAAGTGAGTGAGTAAGCGAGTGAAATGAAACGTCAGTTTACTCGCCGGATGTTTCAGCGGTGACTTGGTATATGTGTTGGTAAATTTACACTTTTGCATAAGTATGCGTTCTTTTCCAAAGGAATTTTAACATATCTATTCACGTATGTGAAATGAAATAGCAAAACAACAATGTATGCATGTAAAAATGAGTATGCAGCACATAAAAGATTTGTTTTTTATACAAACATATATTTATGTAAAAATGATATTTGATGAACATTATTAATTTGTTATTTACATTGTAATTGCAGGTATACATTTTTTTAATACAAGTGAAATATATATTTTAGAATCGCAAGGACGACCCCATCAACTTCGTGAGGACAAACTACAAAACTTTGGAAAAACGTTAAGGAGTGGATAGAGCACACTAAAGTCACACATTAATTAAATTTTATTTTCCTAAGTTTTTTGATAAAGTTTAATTAAAATAAAAAATTAAACCTCAAACAAACAAAACCAAAGACAACAAATTAAAAGATAGTCTTTGGTTATGACATTTCATGTGTTCGAAACTAGATTCGAAATTACTCATTTCACTTTAATAGCTAAATCACTTTTGCGAATGAAGTGAGATGAGTCGGCGAGTAAGGCGAGTCATCTCACTTCACTCGCTGAAATAGCTAAATCTCGGCAATGGGCTGTGAGCGCCATCTAAAGTAATGTAAGTAAGTAAGTAAGGGAGTTTGTTATCTAATTTTACATTTATTTTTTTTTTGATTTGGATTAAAATTTAAAAAAATAGCTATAATTTAATTATATGTAAAAATATTCTGTTTATTTTAATTAAGATTATTTGCAACAACAACCAATAAAGATGGTGCTCAGCAATCTCAATACAAACAGAAGTTTTCTTCGGAAGGTCAGATAGATGATAATTTATTCAGTATTAGCATGGTTCCTATTCAGATGAATTTAAGCTTTGGACAAGAAAAAAGGTTGCTTGTTTTGGTGCCAGGATATCGATTGGTTATTTTTCTAAAAAACAAAATTATTTCTTTGTTGGATTGAAGATTATGTCTGTTACATAAAACATAAAATAATCTATTTTTAAAACATGATTTTCCCCTGAAAAATAATTTTGTTCCGCTACATTGGCAAATCCGACCACTGTGCGCCGGGAAGAAACGCCAATTTTTATAGACTTAAGTCCGTTAAAAGCTATGTATGAATTAATAAATTTATATTTTGTGCACTTGTGTGACATAAAAGCTTTCCAACGATATATAATTTATATGCCTTCGACTTTTGTAGACAGCGTAAATAAATTTATCGAAATCGGTCAAATACTTTGTGAGAAAATAATACCACAAAATTTATTTAAGACTATTAGATGTATGTCACAGAATTTATGTTATATAAAAAAAAACTTTACATAAAAAAAAAAATGGGGGATTCACAGCTCGTGAAGAACTAGGGCCTAGTGTGCAGGCATGGAAGGGACTTAAAGTTTATCGCCGAATCCGAAGAGCTAAGGTGAGAACTGAGAAGCTAATAAAATGATGAAAAGTGGTTTTTAATTTACATGTGTAGGTTAAGTCTTTAAGATTTTTAGCCAATTGAACACAAAGGCAAGATTGCACCAAGTCGTTTTTTTTTTCCTGGAACGATAAAATTCCGAGGGAATAAATATTTACATTGGCGACAAGGCTAAATATTTTTCTTAAAAGGATTTTAAGCTATTTTAAGCTAATATTTTTAAATGCCAACATGCATTCTTGTCTTTTTCCACTACTTACTTGCTGTACAAACGGCAAACAACAACTGCATTGAGTCAAAAAAGAAAAACATCACAAGCAATGACACCGATGCACCCAGGGGTAGACACAAAGCATGCATTGTATCTAAGGTAGCAAATTTACCTGTAAAAATATAAAAATTAACTATAATCAAAGAAGAATCTTATATTTTATTAAATATGAATAAATTAAAAACTTACTTGGTTCGTTTTCTATTGGTTCACCAGTTAGTAAGTTTGTCATGGATTCATTTCGCTTCTTCTCCTGACGCTCTCGGGCCTCTTGTTCAATATTTAAACTACGAAAGCTACCGTATACAATCAAAAGCATCGAAATAAGACATGTCGATACTCTAGAAGAATCCATTACGGAATAAGCCCAATGATATTCCCGATACTCTCCTTGTGTGTTGCTATTGTCAACGCCTGAATTTCCTGATGAGCCGCCTTGTGACATTTCTCATAGAGCACGTTTAAAAAAACTCGCACAAGTGCTGATCAGTTCTAAATTTATTAGTTTACTTTGAACTCCTCTACTCTTCTTATTTGTCTGGTTAAGGATCAATTAAAGATTATTATTATAATCCACGGTAGCGACTGGGCTTTTACACACACATTCACCGGACACAAGAGTGTCACGGTGTTGCGGTCCGTATGCGTTATCTCAACGAACGATTCCTTGTCTATATATGCGGTTCATGTTAATGCAGAAATAACTAAAATTTTGTTTGTTTACACAGTAAGGGACCCTATATTTAGATGATTATTTATCTGAAAATATAAGATATATAATATTTAATAAGATCTTCTGATATTAAGTTATCGTTTTAAATGTTGTTTATTGAAGATTTTACTGGTCGAAATATGAGAGTTGTTTGCTTTAAAATTTTACAACCCAACGGTTCTTACTCTAAAATGTATACTGTATTGGTTTAGTTTTTTTATGAAATGTTTATTTATCGTTATCAGAAAGTTCTGACAGAAAAGTGTAAATATTATGACAGCCTAGAAGTTGTGTGTGTGGATAGAAACATTATATTCGAAGTGCAATTATTTTTTTTTCTAGGAAATTTTATCTTCATTTGCCAGGCAATTCATGTTTTGTTAAGATATGTATGTACATATATCAATCAGTAAACAACATGATTTTTTGATTGATAATTATGGTTACATTATTTATTGACTTAATTAGTTAAATATTATTTTAAATATTTTTGGAAATGATTCTTGGGCAATTTCTTTGAAAAATAAAATGCACGACTGGGTCGCACTAACTTGGTCTTATGTGTAGAAGCAGTTTTTTTTTTTTTTTAAATTAATTTTTGATATATAAAATTTTGTAAACATTTTAAAACAATTGATACACCATTTTTCAGCACATATTTATTTAAGTGGAATTAAAAATTAAATTTTGAAAAAAAATCATCAACCTCGTTTTGACATATCCAATTTTCCAAAGTAAAAAATTGTTAGTTTTTTAAAAATCCAAAATTTGTTTTTTTTTTTTAAGCTACCGTTAATTTTGACTATAAGAAATATGTTTGTTGAAAATATTCTAGAAAATGTTAAAAAACGCTCCGTAAAAAGTTTTGTAAAAATCAACCGAGTCGTTTTCGAAATATCTGGCTCAAAAAAAAAATTGAAACTTTTTTGAAAATCAAAAATATCTTTTCAAGAAAAACGAAAATAAAAAATGGTTCTAACGGAGGTACCATATAAAACCGTTTTTTTTTTAAATTTTATTTTCAACAAAAGGTAGCCTACGCCAAACAATATTTATTAATTTTTTTTTATAGAAAAATCTGTAGAGCAATTTTTGAGAAAAGTAACAGCAAATCTCACTGATGCCTCACAGGTCACAACAACAAAGAAATTTCAATACTATTTAAATCAAGATGTGAGCTGCTCTACTAAATGGCAGACCATACTACGGCATCTCTAATCAAATTTGTACATTGTGCAAAATGAGTGCAAAGGAAGACAACTTTCTCTTCATATAAGCGTTTGCCCAGTTTTCAATCACCTGAGATTTACAATGCTGGAAACGATCGAAATTCTAAATGGACCAAATTGGAAAGCGTTATGTGGTTTCAACCATTGATTAAAAACTCTCTATCGCTGACCATTTTCTGAAAATATTTAAAATTTTTTTGACCATTTTTTACTGACCTCTAAGACCGTTTAGATTGTTAAGACCAAGGACGGTATCACTGCAGTTTTTGCGAAAGGGGAGTGCTGCGAGTCTTCACTCCGCACGAATAAACTTACAAAGTGACATAAATTGTGAAGCATTTATTTTGTTGATGATTCTTGATAGTTTAAAAGCTGACAGCAAATTTTGATTTCAAATTCAATCGTCTGGCAGGATTATTTTTTCTTCGGGCGAAGGGAGGGGGGGGGGGGGATGGAAACAGCGATTTTCCAGATTTTTGTTTAAAGGGTATAATCATTTTTTTTACAACCCTAAACTAAAGCTAACTACGCTTTGATTAAGGATTTTGGGGTCCCAGGCGTTTAAAGTGTCGCCACTGCCAGCCAGACACCCACCAAAAGGGGCAAACAGTCAGATTTTGGTTTGGAAGGTATAACCAAAAAAGAAGTAGGTAGGTATGTCAAAAAAATCAGGAAAAATCTCCTCATTACAAATATCGGGGTCTCTGATGTTTAAAGTGCGCAAAAAAAGTACATAGGAAAAGAAAATGGAAACGTTAAAGTTGTTTTTATTAATTTTAATTATTTGAGTACAGAAATCGACAACGCAATTGAGAGCCCTAAAGTGTTTTTCGAGAATCGATAAACCCAGGTTTATTTGACAACTCTTGGGGTTGTTAAGAAAACCTATGTCAACCCTAAGTAAAGTTCAACGAACAAAGCTGGTGTTGCCGTTGTATTTTAATGATTTTTTTTATGTTAAGTCGATTTTTTACAAAATTTGCCCCTCTAGCTTTTAGTCACACCTTATGCAAATCACCCTGTATTTTTCAACGGGCGTTCAGGTGCGACTTTGTTCCGCCTGAACAGAGGGAAATACACCCTCCCACCCGTACGATTTTTTTCTTGTCTCGACTCAACCTACACACTCTAGACCTACACCTTATGCGAATCACCCTCTATTTTTTAACGGGCCTTCAAGTTCGATTTTATTCCAGGTTGATTGCTGTAATAACTTATCCAAAAGAAACATATGTTTGTTCCCGTATTGTGCAAAATAACAAATTTTAATGAATTTAAGTCAAAATTCTTTTAAAAGTACATACATACATATAACAAAAAAAAAAAAAAAAAAAAAACAGTTTACAAATTTGCAGTTTGGGACAGTAAGCGATCTTTCTTTGACAATGACGTCACCAAAGTTTTTAAATAACCTTATGCATATACCATTGGAGAGCTTTGAAAAACATAGTTTTGATTCAAACCTTAAAACAGCGGAATCAGGGCTCAGATCGCGTAAGACGATTCGATTGAACGATAATCGTTTAGACGATTGCTCTCTCTATATTTTACCTCACATGTGATAGAGAAAGCTATTGCCGAAACGATGATCGTTCAATCGAATCGTCTTACACGATCTAGGCCCAGGATTTTGGATTGCAATCGTGTTTATTAGAAAGGTTTATCATTTAATCATTTTAGCCGAATATAAAACCACTCCTCTTTTGTCGTTTACTCACCAAAAGTCACAATTTCCACCTGTTTTAGTTCAAAGTTCATAGGTACCTAACCTATGCAAAAAAAAAAAAAAAAAAAAAAAAAACTGGCAGTTCGGGGAAGTAAAACAACAGATCAATATTCATTGGTTTGGAGGAGCTGTTGAGTGTTATATGAAAAAGTGTGATGGAAATCGCAAGGAGGATATCCTGAAAGAATATCTCTTATCATGGCAAAGTGCCTCTTACTATTCGGATGCAACAGAAAGTTGTTAACTCATTTCATTGACAGGAATGGTTGAAAGTTGAAGTCACTATAGGTAGTGCCCTAGGAGTTCTGGTTCACAAGGAGCAGTCGCGCCACCAAATTTGTTTATGTTTACAGACATTTTTATATAATCAAATTAATAGTAAATAATTTTAAGCTGTTTTGAGATATGTGTAGTATAATTGAATTTTCAAAAAGAAATAAAAATGTACATAAGGTATATACCTAACCTATACAATATTATTCAACTTTGAATGGCATGAATAAACGTTTTGATTGAAACCGTAGTAAACGAGAAAGCCGAAAATCAAAAATGGTCAATGGCAGTGACTGTTAACAACAGTTTTTGGGAAATTTTGTGCACCAAAATGTAGACCATGTAGTAGCCCGTGGCGTAATGGTTAGTGCGTTGGACTGTCACGCCAGAGGGTTCAATACCAGCAGCTTCCACCTCAAGTTTTTTCCGGGCTACTGCCTCTTGCGAGGAAGTGACAAATCATCCAAGAGTATGTCCTGTCACGGAAAAGTGCCACTCACCTTAGCCGTTCGGATTCGGCAATAAACTGTAGGTCCCCTCCATTCCTGCAGACACGCACACAGGAATGGTTGAGAGTTGTAAGTCACTAGGGCCTGGTTCATCATGAGCCTTTGTCACCAATTTATTTTATTTTTAATGTACACCAGTATTTATGTACTGTACGCATATTATGTACATACCTACTGTTTTTTTATGGTAAAACGAAAATTTAAACTTTTTGTCCAAGGAATCACCTGAGAAGTTGTACAAGTACCTACATATAGATTAAAATCTCGTGTAGGATTTTTTTTAACAAGTCCAAAACTTGTTAAAAAAAACTATGTCTACCTATGTACCTACATAATTATCTCGCAAGTGAAAATGAAAAACTTTACATAATTTTGTGCAGAAATAGAAACTAATAGAAAAACAATAAGGTACATAGCAGTATGAACACGTTAAATTAATAATTTTTTTCTAAACCAAACCAAATTGGAGCATAACAAATCGATACCGATTACTTCATTGAAAGAAAGAAAAATATTCAGAGCAACAGCAGGGAACACAAATTTAATTTTATACCTATTAATTAAAAACATCTTTCCATTCTTTCTGTTCTAAGAAACCTCTTACCCCAAATGAAAAAAAAAACCTAAAAAAGAATTTCCAAAAATACAAAAACATTTGTTTTTAGATTTTTTACTTGATAATTTAGATGTCTATACCCAGAGATGAGGATTATAGTGGTCGAAGTCTGTTCGGTACTCGGTTGAACAACTTACCAAGTCAGTGTGTTCAGTTGTGCTGCATTTTTTGTTGATGAAATTCATAGAATTTTCCTAGGTATTATAGATACTTGGATAATGGATTGGTTACCTTTGAGGAAAGAGGCCTTGAAAGTCTTCCCCGACAATGGTTGGTTTGGTGATGCAGTTGAATTGATGGATGACGGCGATGATGAGGAAGATGAAAGTTCTACTTCAATTTCCATGGGTTTTCATTTTTCTTTTCATTTGATTTTCCCAAAATTAGTTTTCTTTTGGTTTTCACGAAACTAAAAAATAAAACCCACGATTTTTGATACAGTTTAGATAATTATTAAACTCTCGTAATTTTTTTGTACTGCGTGAGAAAGTAGAAACTTTTTTCCGTCTCTTTTGATTTATTTTTTCTTATTTATTTCACATACTCCGCACGCCCAGCATCACGGCATGAAAAAATGAACTGAACATGAAAGAAAGGATAAATTACAAAAAACAAAATTTATGCAAGTGCAGCAACTTTTTTTGTGTTTAATTTGTTGATGTTGTTCACTTTTGGTGGTTGTTATCGGATCTTAATAAGATAATTAATATTTTTTTAATTGAATTGTAGTCGAGAGGAGAAAAGCGGCAATTTAAGAAACAAATACAAGGTATTTGCGAACAATTTAATATTTTTTTTTATAGCAACTTCAAGCTTCAACTTTTCCCGACAGAAAAGCGACAGTGACAACGAACGGCAAACGGGCATAATTAACGATAAACATGACAAGAAAAGTACACACCAAAGAATAAAAGTGCAGTGATGCCACTCTTTGAAGACAAAATCTAGATTTACATTTCACGATATTCCAACGAAGATTTTTTCAGGAATGTCTGGATTTACATTGTTCAACTTTTCCCATAAGTTTTTTCCAGAAATCGGGTGAAATGTTCATATTGTCCGATTTTTCCAATGAGAATTTCTGTTGTTGCACTCTTCGGTCTTATTGCTTTCCTCTTCATTTTTCATTAAGATTTACTCACACCATCAAATAAACGGCACATGTATACTAAACACACACAAGAAACTGGAAAGGAGGTGAAAGAGAACCAAAATAGGCTGGAAAAATCGTATGAGTTTTCGAGGAACAACCGATTTGTTTCATCCCCCTCACTTCTTACGCCGCTCACCCAGGAACAATCGATCGGAACTGGAAAAGTTGAACAATGTATATGCAGACTAAGTTTTTATTTCTAGCTAAACAAATAACTTTTTATTTATGATAATTGAAAAATTAAGTCATTTTATGTTAAAGTTTTGGTATGGAGGTCTTTTTTTTGACGAGATGAATAATTTAAGTCATACGGCCATATTATTCACTCAATAAATCTGGATGTAAATCATACAAGTTCAATGTAAATTCATCTGGATTTAAGTTTATATTTGGACGTATTGAGTGAATAATATGGCGGATAGGCTTTATTTTAGGTCCGTCAAGCTGGGTCCGCCACAATCGAAATTCAAAATTCTAATGATGCAGGAATTTAGTACTAATTAAGTTCTAATTTTGTACCGCAATCCCGATCTGGAACTAAAATCCCCTCCCCCTCAAACCTGTGGCGGACCCAGCTTGACGTCAAGCTGGAACCACCACACCTCCAAACACAAAAATTAAAAAAACTAATAATGCAGGAATTTAGTACTAATTAAGTTCTACTAATTTCCAAAACTCCGAATCAGATACTCCATCATTTGACCTTGAAATTAAAGCACCAAACACAAAATAAGTGGTGGAGACTTTTTATACGCCACCCTAAAAACAAAAAAAAAATGGTATTAGATGTAGAATGGGTTCATTAGAAAAAATACCAACTTTCACTTTTCTACTTTAATGTACCTTTGTATTTAAAAAAAAAACTGCTAAAAATTGTTAAGAAAATTTATCCGTTTCGAATAACTTGAAAACACTACTATGATTATTATTGACTACGGGCAAATTTGATTCTATAAACAAAGCCATAGGTAGCTGATAATTGGTAGTTTGGAAAAAAATTCTATTGATAATTTTTTTTTCAAGCAAAAAAAAAAAAATGCTAACGAAACGCTTAACATTTTTGATAAATATTCTCGTCTCGCATATAGCAAACAGCCAAACTTTAGTCTTTTTACTTGATTGCAAAACCTGATAAGGTTTTTGAATTTCTTGAATTGGTTATTTTTTTAAATAAAAATAATAATAATCGGCCCTATCGAGGTAACCGTCAAAGCGGAATTCTCTCCGATTTCCTACGAATCGCAGACATTTTGCTTCCGAGGTAGTTCTCCGATCATCAAAATGTCTCAGATTCGTAGCAAATCGGACAGAATTCCGCTCCGACGGTTACCTCGATAGGGCCGAATATCAAGTTTCAAAGGGCACCAATGGGAAGTTACCACTTGGGTCGCACCCAGCCTCTTTTTTGTTATTCAATCCAGTTTTTAAAATTGGTAGGGCAATAGGGAAAACTTAAGGTTAAATGGACATATATTGGAACCAATTTTAGATTTATCACAATAACCTTGTTCCTTGGACTTCATCATCACTCATCACCATCAGTAAGCTATTTTTTAAGTTGAAATTTCAAAGAATTAAGAAAAGGTACTTACGAGATTATTTCTTAAACTTAATAAGAATTATATCTTGGGTTTCAACGATGGAATCAACAATCAATTAATTTTCTAATGCGTCCATTCCCTCCCCGCCCTTATCTTAAAAATCGTAATCTTTTATTTTAGCTCTAAAATTATTTGTATTTAAGATTATCTAGTTATACATTCAAGATAGCCTTTTGAAACTAAACATGTTTTAGTGAGGAGAAATAAATTTTACACGATCAAAGTCCGGAACAAGACGGTGCTAATGAATACGTGTACGTGTCTGATTGTTCGCGATTTTAAGACTGCAGTTTTTGAATCTAAACCAAGCTAGTATTTCTGCGGGATCAAAGGGCACATATCTTTTGTTAAGATTAACTTACTAAACTGATGGTTTTATATACATTATGATGGATGTAAAAAGCGATTTGAAAATATTTTGACCAACAGTTATTCAAACTTACCATTTACCAATCTCATTGATCAGTTTCTTTGTTATTGCTTTCTCAATCCCTTACAAAATAAAAAAAAAACATTCATACATAATTGCTATTCAAATCCTCACAATATTTTTAAAATGGCAGTATTAAAATATAATTAAAAAAATATACAATAAATGCAAAATATTTAACACTATACTACTTATCCATCCTATACACTCAACTCTTTGAGCACGGAACCGGCAATAACCAATTTCTGAATTTCCGAAGTGCCCTCATAAATTTCTGTAATTCTAGCATCACGATAATGTCGTTCTGCAGCCATATCTGTAACATAACCCATTCCACCGAGAACCTGAATGGCTTGGTGGGCGCAGAATGTTGCAGCTTCTGAAGCAGCTAGTTTTGCCATTGCAGCTTCCTTAGTGAACGATTTGCCATTATCTTTCAGCCACGCTGATCGCCATGTCAATAGCCGCGCCGACTCCACGCTCATAGCCATATCAGCAATTTTTTGTTGGATAATTTGTAATTTTGAAATCGGTTTGCCAAAAGCCATTCGTTTGTTGGAGTAATCTACTGCCAGTTCGAGTGATGCCTGGGCAATGCCGAGCGCTTGTCCAGCAATTCCAATGCGTCCACCGTCGAGAACCTTCATTGCGATCTTGAAGCCATAGCCTTCTTCGCCCAATAGGTTTTCTTTAGGGATCTCACAATCTTCGAAGATTAATTGGCAAGTGGACGATCCACGGATGCCAAGTTTATCTTCCTTCTTTCCCACAGTGAAACCTTTCAGACCCTTGGAAACAATGAAGGCTGATATGCCTTTGTGTTTCAAAGGTTTTGAAGTAGTTGCGATTACAACACCCGACTCTGCTTCATATCCATTAGTGATCCATGCTTTGGTTCCATTCAAAACATATCGATCACCCTTTAAAACAGCAGTGGTAGAGGCCGCTCCAGCATCTGAGCCATTCCCAGGTTCAGACAGGGCAAAGAAACCAATTTTTTCACCGGTAGTATATGGCTCGACGTATTCTTTCTTTTGTTTTTCATTTCCAAAAGCCAGTAGAGGTCCAAGGTACAGTGAATTATTGACAGACATTATGACTCCAGCTGAAGCACATCCCCTTGAAATTTCCTCCATGGCAATAGCATAGGCAAGAGTGTCCAAACCAGTCCCACCTTAAAAAATTAGATATCAATCAATATTGTTTCTCCAACCTTCTCAAATTTTTCTATTAGTCGAAAAATAATTACCATATTCCTCCGGCACAGCAACCGCCATCAAACCAAGTTCACCCATTTTCTTGATCTCTTCGGCGGGATACAAGTGCTCACGATCGAATTTGGCTGCCTTTGGCACCAGTTCATTGTCAGCAAAGTCCCTTACTGTCTTTTGGAGCATTTGGTGTGTCTCTGGCAGTGCCGATAGACAAGCAATACTCCTTTTCAAGTTCAATGCATGTTGGGCTATATTTAGAATATTTAACCAGAGGATCGATTCAAAGTCCAATTGCTTCATTGTAATTCATTCTCGTGTTCTTACCTAATCTTGAAGAGTTCCTTAAAAGCGAAATCATAATTATAAAATGATAGGAGTTCTATAAATTAGCTTAAGATAAAATCAAAGACTTTCTATGCCAGACTCAGACCCAGACCAAGACCAAGAAGATTGGCCCAGAAAACAACCAACTCAACTACAAATATCGAGCCTGCAGTAGGAGCAACGAACGAGCAATTGTAGCAATCATTCAGAAGTAGATCGATTTTATTATCGGTAGTAAGTAAGTGTTGCCGTTTAAATTTTGATTTGATGCATTAGATTTGCAAAGTATGTGTGAGAAACAACACATAGGCCGCGTTCGGGGGGCAAGCCAAACCTATCCGGATAGGTTTGTGTTGTTGTAATCCCTTGTTTAAAAACTTCTGATGTCAGCTGATGCAACAACAACTCAAGGTATCTGAAAATTTTTGGGATAGGTGGATAGCCTATCTCACTACCACCCGAACGCAAGCATAGTATCAATCGGTGAATTTATTAATTATAAAGATCGGAATCCTCGGCTGTCATTTCGGTTTGCCTACAAACTAAAATGTACAGTTACCGGTGGTGAATTCATATTTTTGCACTAGTGTGCGTGTTTTAACGCATACTCGTGCAAAAATCTGAATTCACCACAATTCATGAACAAACTGGCAGTTGCAATGGGTATGTTCAAAAAGTATGTTCATGACATAAACGAGTTGTTAGGTGCATACATCACCTTACATCATATAATTTTTAAATATAATGGAAGATTTTGAGAAACTGTAAGTAAAAAGAGAAAATGCTTGACTACATTCTACATATTTGCAAAAAATGTTTAAAAAGTGGAAACTCTAGAGATGCTTGCGTGCGAAAAAATTGTGCTTATCTGTTAAATCAATTTAAAATGTGTTGTTTTGTTTGACAACCACGTGTTGATTGTTGTTTTAGTTCGTCGCGACGAATATTCACGTTGGTTTGGGAGAGCCTTTATATTTCCACGGGTTTGACCAAAACGACTAATTCACTGCTAGTCCCAGCAACTTTTTGTTGCTCCCAATCCAATTACATTAGCTTAAATGGGAGATCGCCCATTAGGCAACTTTTAGTTACGCAAATTTTTGTTGCTCGGAGTTGCTTGGGAACTTTTTTCCCGGCAACTTTTTGTTGCTTCCCTAGCCCACCAGGCAATTTCCGAGCAACTTCCAGCAACTTTAGGGAATTTTCCAAAATTTTTGCCAAATGAGAGGCTTTTAATCCGAAAAACAAGTTTATTTTCACACTGAACGAATTTTGTATCATCACTGATCCCAAAAATACAAGATCAATTTCAATTAAAAATACTGAACCCAAAAGTTGCTCGGAAATTGCATAGTGAACGATGGCAAGCAACTCCGAGCAACTTTTAGTTGCTCAACAAAAAGTTGCCTAGTTGGGCAATGCGCTCAACAACAACGTGTTGTTTTGTTTGACAACTACATGTTGTTATTGTTGTTTTTTTTTTGTCGCGGCGAATAATCGCGTTGGTTTGGGAGAGCCTATAAGCTGAAACAAAACAAATGCGTTTTGTTTCATTTTCCAATGTTTCTCGGCTGATTTTTTCAATTTGAGAGACACATAATGTACGCATAGGTTCTTCGATATATTAGCCGTGATTTATTTGGCCAGTTTATATTTCAGAGATCTTGGAGGAATCCGTATTCTCAGTTTATATTTTTATCAATTATCGCAGTAATCAAACAAGAAAGAAAGGAAAAGGAAGTGTTTTGGAGGAATCTTGTTTATATTTAATGCTCCTGCTCTTTCAAAGTGACGGAGGAAAATTACTGAACGCTCTGATATATAAACTGACCAATTATATACGAATCCAGGATCAGGATCATCCCTTGAAATAAAACGATACGGATCATAATGACAGTAGTGTTATATAAACATCTCTTTTCTACTTACGCTTTGTTAATTTTCAATCATTTCATGTTTTTTTTCTTTACACTGCAATTAACACTGTCTTACCATTGAATAAGCCATACCCGCCAGAGCAATAATACATTCTTGAATCCTTGAATAGATCCAGATAGAGGGCAGGGACCCCGAATTGTTTTTGTATTATTAACACGTAATAATCCTGATCCAGATCCGTTCATAATAAAACGCGGTTATTTACTCCACTTTTTACATTAACCGACTGCCAGGCATTGTTTTATAGCTACCAGTTCTACAGACACAAAAAATCTGAAGTCATAATCCACCGTTACGAAAAAAAAAATATTTCAAATTCAATCCCAATTTGCCAAACGAAAACCATATAAATAAATTTATTCCATCAATGAAGTGTATCTACACCCTCAAAAACAAGAATTTTTTGAACGCATCCTCAAAAATCGTAACTGTAAATTTTGGCTGAGGTGAACTAAAAAATGTCAAGAAATGGTCATGAATTCTCAAATTCAATCGAATTTTTTCTGCTCGGAATTGCATTTTGTAAAAAAAATCTGCTTAAAACTAAAATTTATGTTAAAATTGTTTTTTTTTTAAAACAAAAAATAAACAATATATCAATATTGTCAATTGAAATATTGAAAAAAACTTTAAATAATTGCTTTTATTTTGATAAAAACAAGAACGGTCACGTTCGCGCTTTTTTTTAGTTTTTTTTTAGCTGTGAAGTTTAAATTTATTCATTTTTATTACTGGAATTTTTCTTCATGGATAGAAGGCGATGTATAATGGGTTGTACCATGTACAACCACACATTCTGCGCTCCTGACGAAATGAGGTATGTACGCGTCCAATGAAAAAATGTGTTAATGTTTTAGATGGGTGTTCAAAAAGCCAGAAATTTCATCAAAACAGTTTTAATTCTATAACTAATCGAAAACGCTTTAAAACTTTTTAGAAATCTAAAAGTTAGTTCCTCGATATCTACCTAACTTACTTATTCGACACCAAAACACCAATCTCTAAGATTGGTCAGATCATTTTTCTCAAATGATTATTCTGTTTTTACCACGTAAGACACTCCAAAATAAACCTATTCTATTCTTTAAACGGTTAACCACTATCACCGCCTCAATACTCTTGACTCGTACGTTAAAAAACTGTATAAATCCCATCACAGGAAGTGATACTCTGTTATTTAATCTAAGTCCAAGGCTTTATTTCTTACAATCTGATCAAAAAAACTCGAATATAATCGTTTTCAGCTAAACTTATTGGCTTCTTTTTAGAGATTTTATAAAAAGAAAATCAACGAAAAAAAAAGTTGATTTAAAAGCTCAAATCTTGAGTTCTAATATCCTCACTTTAGCCGTTCGTTATTTTTTATATCATATTTTTATATCACATATTTAGTGAAACACAATCTTTTGAATCAATCAATCTGTGCTCACCCTGTTTTACGCTCATACCCTGTTAAGATTAGAAAATTGAGTCTAGACTGGTAAGGATCATCTTTTTTACAATTTTAACTTTGAAACACATCACAAGCACAACACATTGATACAACAACGATTTCAAAATTTCACAAATTTAAACAACAACAAATGAGACTCATTAGTCCGGTTATTATGTTTTCTTCGTGCCTCACGAGACACTTCACCCCGCACTTCTCATACCCACAAACTTCCGTGCCCATATCTTCACAATCTTAAGAAGACCCTGTTTAGATTGATAAGATTGTGTACGGAATACTTGTAGTTTATTGGTAAAAGAAGTAAAGGATGAAGAGACGATCGACTGTAACCAAAATAGTTTATTTTGTTCATTTCAACTTTCCTACAATTATATTATTACTTTCCGTTCTTCTCTTTAATAAAAAGCTTTTATGCCCAATTTTATAAAATGCAGTTTAATTTAATACAATCGGAGTTAATCACGGAACAGCACCCTGTATAATTTCGACCCGGTCAGCTGTTATTGCTTCCTCATCGTCAGCTGTGAGCGAACTCATCGTAGTTCTTTGCTTTTCCTGTTGTTTTGTTTTGTTTTGCTAACAACTTGTGTGTGAAAGCCACATTTTAATATTTTATTAATTCCATAGAACCGCCTTTAGCCAGCTGTTTTGTTTTATATTTTTCTTGTAAATAAAACTCAGACTTTCTCTGTTTTGATAATATTTATTTCAGTTATTTTCAATTGAGTCGGTGAGTCGGTGGAATAAGTGTTAAAGTTGCCGATCAAAAAATAGGTTAAAGATATTTATATAAATTAATATAACTGTGTTTATCACAATTTTCCCCAATAAAATTATAAAAGGCAAGATGAAGTTAAATACATTGAAAAACTCTGCTTTGGGCGGCTACTTGAAACCATTCGAAAAAGAAATTCGGAGAAGGTATGTTTTTCCATAAAAATCTTAAAGAAATCTAGATCCGGAACTTTTATTATGTTGATATGCGTTTCACTGCAATGTTCCCAAAAATAAAGAAAAAAATAAACAAATATTCGCTTTAAAGTTAGTCTTACAATGTCAGTTGAAGATTATTTAATTTTTTTTTCATTACGGATTGACCAAAAAAGTACAATTGAGTAGGTTATCTAAAGAGAAATGGCAAAACCAAGTTGCTCAACGTGAACATAATATTTTTTATTAAACTAATACATAATTCAACTTAATAGATAACCGGCAACTAAAGGTCAATGCGATTTATATATATTTATATGTACATAATGAACATGTGTACAGAGATTGTTGTTCCTATTGCTACCAAATTGAATACATGATTATGTTTAAAACACTAATAAAATCTGTAGTTATGTACCTATCCTTATCATTATGCTAGATTCTGATAAAAGAATTTGGGGTTTTCGAGCGTCTAATAAATAAACTGTTTTAGTTTCAAAAATTGACAGACGGCGGCGTTCATACCTACCATAAGTAATTCAGGTACCTTGCTAGTTTTAATTATTATATTCGTTTTTTTGCATTGCTTGCGTTTGGGTGGTAGTGAGATAGGCTATCCACCTATCCCAAAAATTTTCAGATACCTTGAGTTGTTGCATCAGCTGACATCAGAAGTTTTTCAACAAGGGATTACAACAACACAAACCTATCCGGATAGGTTTGGCTTGCCCCCCGAACGCGGCCATTGGCTCGAATAAGATAGATTTTCTTCTGTGAAGTTTTTTTTTAACCACAGACCATAATTAAAGTACGATAGTACTGCCGATCATAAATAAGACATTTATTGATTGTTCTAAACCACTAGACAATCGATTGTCTACTGTTTTGGAATCTTATTAAAATATAAGATTATAATTTATTAATAAAATTATATTTATTAATAAAAAATTCAAAAAAATCTAAAAATCGTTAGTTTCTTATAACCGTTCAAAAATCGAAAAGTAGATTCTTGAAAAGTAATTCAAGGGTTATAATTTAATGTGATAAATTTTATACTGCCGGAAATTCATTAAAACAAACTATCCAGGTATGTTTCAGAAATTTCTGATTGAATTTTTTTTCGGGTCGGTATTGATTTTTAAAATACACATCTTTTTGGTCAATTTACTGTAGAAAGTTATTAATTTATACCTTTTTAAGGGGTGGTTTCAAATAGCTCATAATATATGATAGGTACATAATAGCATTCGCACATTGAATTAACCTTAACGCAAATAGATCTAACCTAAACGCAAATAGAATTAACTCAAAAGCAAATAGAACTAACCCAAACGCAAATTGATTCAACCCAAACGCAAATATATTTAACCATAGAGCAAATATGTTTTAATTTTTATTCAAAACACAAATGTATTTAAGTTTTCTTTAAAATGCATGTAAGAATGTTATATTACTACATAATTAAGTCAACATAAAACAAAGAGTTTAAACAAAAACAAAATTATATTTTAAAAAAATCTTTTGGAATTAGAAGAAACATGTCCATTACAAATTTGGTGCAGTCGATTCTGGTAAATTGTTGCAAACGTTCTTCAAAAACTTGAACCAAGTTGTGGTCCCTGTTTAATTAACTCGTACGCCTGCTTTCATTTTTGAAGAACGTTTTTCTATAGGGTTTAGCATTGGAGAATAGGGAGGCAAAAATGTTAATTTGAAGCTGGTGGCAGATAATAAGTCCCATACTTCGTGAGTCTTATGGATTTTGGCGTTATCCAAAATCAAGATACCATCGGTTAAAAATGTTATTATTTTTATATTTTATTATTTTTATATTATATCTAGGGTTCCTTCTTAAGAGTTAAGAAAAACAATTTAGTTTTTTTTTTGTTTGCTTGAAGTTTCACACTCGAACATTTTTGTTACGATACATACTTATTTAAAAAGAAAATATATTTGTTTAAATTTTTTTTATAGCCAATCTTTATTGCTCTTAATATTTTATTAAAGGCACATTTCTTGATTATTTAATATTGTTTAAATAGTAATTATAAACTTTTCGTTTCTCATACAAATAAATCCAGTTAGCCATCAAGAAGGAAACGTTGAGTTAAAAGTGTATTTTTTATTTAAATTAAATGGAACCAATTCTAACTTTTAGAACGAATATATTAAGCAAACATAATCAATGATTTGATTAGCAATGATCATATAGCCAATGTGGAATAGAAAATATTTTTAGTTGTCCTTAATCTATAGCCTAGTTCCTTTACTTTGAAAATCTGTGATTTTCTGTGCATTTGTGTGATTTTCAATCCAAAATCCTGTCAAAGTTCATATAAAAAAAATAAAATGGCAGTAAAATGCACAGAAAATTACAGAGTTTCAAAGTAAAGGAACAGACCTTATATAGAATAAACAGTCTTAACTTATTACCGTACTATAATAATCGTTTTTTAATCAAGCCTTTCATCCTTAGAAAGAATATAAATTTAAATTATTTTGTGATAACATGAATTGTTTTGAAATGATTTTCGGCCTTAGTTGTGGCGAATTATTTGTTCGTTTTAACTTACAGCGTAATGCCATCGAATTTTATGACAATGGCTTTTAGCTGGCGTGAAAATAATATTTTTTTAATATATATTGATTTTCACTTTTAAAGAAGCATAGGTACATTAATCAAAGTATCAACATACGGAAGTGTTTGATTCGTGAAAAATTGGATGCGCATTGTGTTGGATGTTGCAGATTCGGATAAAGTCGATGTTGTAATAGATGAAAGAGAGTTGTTGTACGTAATAGGAAGTTTAACCGAAGCTGGCGAAGAAAACGGCGAGGAGTCTACTTAGCACAAAGCTTTGTTATCTGCTATAAAAAATAAAATGCATTGAAAATCATACTAAACTAGATAACTCTTACCAAACTGGTCCAACTGCGATTTTTGAAACAAAATTCTTCCATTTAGAGGGCTTGTTCCATGATCAATTCCTCTTATTCATAGATAGTGTAAGTCCGTGAAATGAGTATTGTTATGAAAATAATCAGGTTCCTGGTCGGGTTCCAGTTTAATTTTTGTTTTCAAAAGCTGGGCGGTGGAAAGTGCTCACGGAGATATTGGTAGCGGTAGCGGTGGTAGTTGTGGCTGTGATATAGTCGTTAATGTTTGGTTATGATCCGTTTCTATTTTCTTCTTCTTCCTAGTTGGTTTTCCATCGGCATCACCGTCAGTTGCTGCTTTAGATTTCTTTCCTGGTTTTGCACGATACAAAGGCAAAATTTTTAAAAGCTGTCCAGTTTTATGATCGACTATGTGGGGTCTACGGGTGTGCTTCAACCAATTGGGAACATTCGTAAAATCTATGGTATAATAATTGCATTTAAATGGACGTTCGCCTTTGAGATTTTGATTTTTCACATCTAAACGGGCGGGTTAGGGCATGATATTTTTGATGACGTTCCAAATGAGATGGAGTAACAAAACCTCATTCGAAACCTAAATAGGAGCAAAAACTATGCTCTAATTATAAATCTTCAAAAATAGCTGCACAAAAGTGGATAAGTCACGAATTTAAAGTCGATTAAAAAACTTACCACTTGCCACAATCCGGACACATTTTCCAACCATCCATCCTACAGTTATCCCGGTGACTTTTAACGTGTTTCGAGCACATTCGTTTCATTTGATAAGAATCCTGTGGGAAGCTTCGCGTTTGGTGAACTCCTCCAGCCCATTCAATTTGTATTCGGTTGTTATGGAAGTAGGTATCTGACTTATTTGCAGCAATAGAAAAAGAACCCTTAAAACTATTTGAGATCGTGGTGGTCTTTTGCAATCGTTTGTGTATTTTCTGTTCGTCTTTGCGTATTTGCTTGGTCGGGTTTTTGCATTTGCTTGGTTTGTTTTCGACTTTTGTTTTTCTTTTTGTAGATGGTAAGATCGGAGAAGACAAATCATTTCCAAATCCAGTTACAACTTTGTGAAATGTAAAAATCCGCAGGTGGCGGCTTATGAAACTGATGTTGCCCACCGCTGATGTAGATCCATTTGCAATGGCACTGCTGCTCTTATCAGCAGCAGACCTTCCAGAAGTCTGACGAAAGACTTGTTACAGATGATCCTCAGATCGGCGAATATAGTTACACATACCGATAGATTGAGGTATAGCGACTCATCTTTGATGCTGTTATCAAAAATATTGGTCTTCAAGATCGTTGTTGGGAAAGGAGGATGTGGGTTTACTTAGGAGGCCCTTTCTTTCAATTTTTGCTCTGATTTAACGATTTATAAAAAAACTTTTAATGAATAAGGTAAAAAACTAAATTGGTTTAGCAAAAAAATAAAAATGAAAAAACAAAGTTCTGATATTAGGCAGTGAGGCGCGCAAAAATTCTTCACATCAATTTTTCTATCACACAGAGTATAGGGTTCACAAATTTTAAAGCTTGTGAATAGGCGAAAGTGTGAAAATAAGTTTAGTGTTTTAATCTTATAAAAATATTACTTTATTTACTAAAACACTGCACAAAACGAGGAGGCCAAACAAAACCGAACACAGAAAAAAAGTTCTCACCTCAGGAATAACAAAAAAAAAGTCGAACTGTCAAAATCAGACAAACTCACCCCGTTAAATTGTTGTTGCAATTCACATTTATTCATCGACGCGAAACGAAATTACAAAAACAACAATGTAAACAAACGGGTTTTGGGGGGTGAAACCACTGGGTGAAACGTACGAAGGATTCGGGTCTTTATATAAGGAGTGTTCAGTGAGGCTGTTCCGAACAGTTTGGAACAGTTTAGAACAGAAAAGAACAGGTTTTTGCTGTTCAGTGAGAAATTTTCTGTTCTAAACTGTTCTGACTTGCTGTTCAGTGAGTCTGTTTGGAACAGTTTGGAACAGTTTAGAGCAGGATTTTCTGTACTTGCTTTTGAGGTAGAACAACTTAGAACAGATTAGAACAGGATTTGTGGGAAATGTCAAAATCAGTTGTTGTTCTGTTCTGTCCTGTTCTGTTCTGTTCTGTTCTAACTATTTCTTCACTGAACAAAGCTATAGAGTGTTTTTGCTAGTATGGTATCATATTAATCCACCACAGTACAGTGGTACAGTTTAGGTTTGTTCGTGTACTTTATTAAATAAAACTGGCAAATTATAAAATTTCGAGGAGTATGAAATTCTCTCAAAGAGAATGGAAACAGTCCAAAAGTACACGAACGCTTTGAACCAAAAATTTCTGCCAGATTTTAAACGTAACCAAAAAATTAACAAAAGAAAAAGTAAACAAAACCACAACATTGGAATACATTTACTGAAAGTCCTAATTAATATTGAAGTAAACATATTAAATTGAATTTAACATACTTTCTTTCAATTTTTCTCAGTGGTTTATTAATAAATATAAGATAAAAACAAAGAAAAATATTCACTTCTAACAAAAAATCAAACTAAAAGTAAACAAACAGCAGCTATTTTGTATTTTTGCTTTGTTTTTTTTTTCTTCCCACTAGCTTTTTGACAGAATTTTCTGCCGGAAGAAATTTGTCGGGTAAAATCTGGCAAGAAGGGGAAATAATTTACTCTCTCGCGAGCGCTCTCTTCTACCCAAAACTACCCGAAATGTGCATACGCGAACAGGTTTGGACTAAATCTGGTAGAAAATGGTAGTTTTGGGTAGTTTCGGGCTTGTGCGCGAACGCACCTTTTATATGGCAAGTGAGTTCACTCTTTTTGACGCTAGTTAGATTGAAAAGATTTAGGCCGGTATCACGGCAGTTTTTGAGTTGAAGTCCTAAAACAATTTTCCACTGAAACTCTCGTCTGTTGTCGATGGAATACTAGTGGATCCCAAGGCATAATGGGCTAATGGACCCCTATATGGCATGTTTTGGATTCGTTAAAAAAAATCGAACTCGAGATTTTGATCAACTTAACATTACGATGATAGGGAAGATGAAAAAAGTGGGTCTCGCAATTCCGTCCTATTTTTCTCAAAAATGGTTCCACAGATTTTTTCTAAAATAAATTCAATAAATTTTATTAAGTATGGGCTACCTTTAAGTTAGTGTAAATAAAATTTCCAAAAAATGGTTGAAATCATACTACATATGAAAATTTTCCAAAAAATAAATTTTGTATTAAAATTTGAAATTTTTTTTGATGATTTTTTCCGAAATTTAATTTTTAATTCAACACTAATTAATACTGAAAAATTAATTTTTACAAAATTTTATACATATATGTATAAAAAATTAAATAAAAAAAACCGCTCCTACGATCTTGATTTTTTTTTCTCAAAAACTAAGATAAGATAAAGAAATAAGATGATGATAAAACTTGCCATATTGTACCGGCCCAAGAAATTTTGACTACATAATAACACATATCTTGCAATGATTCATTTCTAGTGAAGCCCCAGGGCCAGTTGTACAAACGTGGTTCAATATTTATCCCGTGGTTCAGGAATATTAATTCGCCGATTTTCGTTGATTTGTTCAACGATAGTCCACTGGCACTTAGGGCCAGTTGTACAGTCGTGGTTCAGCCGTGGTACAAGATTTAAACTCAGTTCAACTGCTATGAAGTGTTGTATATGCAGCCCTATTAATAAAAAGTCACTGTCTGCTGCTTAACACACGTGTTAGCTAGCACACGGATAGACAAATTGTTCGTTGGATAACTTTAATTATTAATAAACATATCATAATAGTTCCAGTCTGTACCACTTAAGTGGTACGTATGAAAGTCGGCTGACTGTCAGTCAATATCAAATAATTTTGCGAGCATGATTTTGCCTGAAGTTTGCCTGATAAACTATCAAACAGAGTGTACGCACTTTCAGTCGTGAGCAAAACTGTCATACATGATCGTAAATGTGTACCCCGCTTTAAAAGTACGACAACTGTTCATCAAATCGTGGAAGTATTCTTATACATGTGTCAAACGCATGCACTGATTGATGAAAAATATGCTTGGTGTTGAACCGGTTATTATGAAATGTAAGCATGTGTGTGTTATGAAGTTATCCATCCCTTAAACGCCAAATTTGGCGAGTTAAAGTTATCCGCTCGCTGTGTCCACAGCCCATTACATATTTATTAATATGAATTGCAAGTTGACAGATGTATGTTAGTCGTATCCTTCCGTTGTTTTCCGTTTATTGATACGGGGGATGGTAAACTATAATTTATTATTTTTATACGAAAAAAAAAGTGCAAACCTTGTGAAACAATTCATGATCTGTGTGCGATAAATTCGCAATCCACTGACATTTGACATTGACGTTAGCCATATATGTATATAAGCTGCATTTTATTTTCCCCCAGATCTGATCCGGATTGGATTTGGAAACATAAATACAAGTATTACAAAAACAACACAAGATCCAGGGTCTGCTTTTGGATTTGGATTTCAAAATCCATTTTCTGAACACTTTCCTAGCAATATTTTAATTTTATAAGTTGGTACCACTGCTGAAATTTACAAAAAAGCTTCAATAAAATTAAAAATTCTCGAAATCAAACACATGCCGTTTGATTTCGAGAATATTTAATTTTTTTGAGGTTTTTTGTAAATCTCAGCAGTGGTACCAACCTATAAAATTAAAATATTTCTAGGAAAGTGTTCAGAAAATGGATTTTGAAATCCAAATCCAAAGGCAGACCCTGGATCTTTTGTTGCTTTTGTAATACTTTAATTTATGTTTCCAAATCCAATCCGGATCAGATCTAGGGGAAAATAAAATGAAGCTATTAGAGTTCAGAATTGAAAAAAATGATTTTTAAGCGTTATAGAAAAGGAGCGCACCATTGTGGACAAAATCTCCCCGGTCAACAAATTCAGGAGATCTTGTTGACGTTCCTCTTCACACAACGTTTGTCTGCGCTCAACCAAGGTAGTTTAAAAGGAAAATACAGCAATAAATCTCTTCCGATTTCGTTTCTTCGTGTGAAAGGTACAAGAGATTGTTAAGGAGATTAATGCCCAGTGTGCACAATCGGCGCGCACTCCTTTATAAGCCCATTGTGCTCAAAATTGAAATCAAATTGTTAAGTAGCATGTGCGCTCCTGGCTAAATAGAAAATGTCAACAAAATTTCCAACAACTTGTTTCTTCGTGTGAAAGAGGACTAATTTGTTAAGCCCGTCAAATACTGTCTCTGCCCATCTCTATGCTTTGTATAACAAATTGTCATACAATTCCTTTCCACTAAAAACTTCCAGCTGTCAAATAAAAAATGTTTCTATTCCCAATTGTAATCGTGTCGTCGAAAATCCAAAAATTACTTTCCCATTTTATAAAAATAAATAATACTGTTTTCCAATTTGCCAATAATATAAAATAATTTGCACCAAATTGATTAAATATTTAAGAAATAAAGTTTAATATAATTCAGTGCGATAAAAATACGCTTCGCAAAGAAAACAAAATAAAAAAAAAAAACAAAGTGGACTTATCGTCATACATACCAAATACATGATCAGAACATTTAACTTGATTAATTTTGTTTTCTAATTATTTTTAAGAGAATGTCGATTGTTATTTTAACTTTTGTGTTTGAATTATATGCTTGAATAAAACGCAAAATATTATTGAACATTAAGCAGAATATCACAATCTATTCATGTAAGTTCTTGTGTTAATAAAAGTTATTTTTGTTTCCAACAAAAGAATTCATTGCCATCGACGAAGTTTCTTTAAATATTTTTTTTTTTAGAATTCCTTAACTTAGGAAGAGTGAAGGGTTGGTCTAAGGGGAAAAGTTAATCCAAACGAGTGATTCCAAAATAAAATCAAACAAAAATAAAACCATCCCACTTGCCTGTAGTTTCAACTTAAAGTAATTTTTTTTAATTAAATAATTTTATGCTCTAAGTTAATTCATTCATATTCTACATTCAGACTGACTACTGAGTGTAGAGAGACACAATGCTAAACACAATACAGAATCAATTAACATTCGTCTCCCTAGATGCGTTGTGAATTACGACGATGATAATACAAGTCAGAGATAATATTCTCGTTTTTATTTTTGTAGGTGTAGCTAACAAACTATAAAAAAATGATTGTGGAAGTTAACGAGAACGATGACAATTCGGCACTTCGGCAGTCAATTATTTGCCAACATTATTTCGCGTCATACCTAATTGTTGGATCGAAAAAATAAAATTCCAATGTTTCATCTGCAGTTTTTATTTGGTTACTTAATTGAATTTTAATTGAAAGCCCAACAACTTTGAATTTATCAGAAAAACACAATTATGTACTAACTAATTTGTTTGTCGCATTTGTGTGCTATATTTTGGTTTTCCTCTTATTTTTTGTTTTTGGAGATAAGATAAATGACTAACTTTGTTTACATAGATAACGCACTTGAAAAAAAATAAACGACGTTATCCAGTATTTTGTTCAGTAAGTAATTTAGTCATTAAAAGGGTTACCTTATACTATTTTTAAGTTTAGTTTAAAGTTTTATAAGACTGACAAGTTTAGAAGTAATTAGAGCCCTTTTAGTCCCTATGTATCGGAATCGAGCGATAATAAAGCTAAAAATAAAAATAATAATAATATGTAATTTAATAATTATGAAGACTAATAAGACTCGAGTGGACACGACCACTCTAAATTGAAAGTTCTCGCAAAAAAATTTAGGTATTCGACAAAAAACAAAAATGTGTAGGTATAAAACAAAAAAAAAAAATATTTAAGTTATGAGACTCATAAACTTATTAAGATCGCTCGATAACTACCGCGTCCTTAATGAAGGGATGATTGTATCAAATAATTTTAAGCTGATGAAACTTTTTGCCTGAAATTATGACTTGCTCACAAGGCAAGTACTGGTTTGTGTTAAAAATAGTAAATGCATTTCAGAATCGCACGAATTTGTTACACTGGTTCAAGTGGCTTAGAATTTTAAAGTTTTTTTTTATGCTACAACATACCTATTATTAATACCACTTCGCTTCAACTGAAAAAGTACAGTATTATCCAAAATAACTATTTATTTTGTACAAATATAGTAGGGGGTGTATTATTTGATGATGTTTGTAGTACAAAAGGCGACCGACAAAAAAGGATACAAACTGATAGCTTTATTCTAAACATTAACAGAACCTCTGCTGGTTGGAGTACCTAGCTTGTTACTGGTTGCTTCGCTTAAAAAAATGCACTTTTTAAATTCCATTTTATGCTAAATATATTTATCCCATAAGGGATTTTGAAATGCTTTGACCTAACTGATAGACAACGATTACTTCCAAAAAAATCTGCTGACTAAATTTGACTCTAAATGATGGAAGCGACGCGTTACCGCATGCATATGCTGACAACAAAACTAGGTTTAGTTGCCTCTTCAATATTTTGACTGAAATGAAATTTAACTTTTTATTTCATCTGAAATTTGGAGTCTTCACTACTAGCATTTTTCACGCGGAAGTCCTTGACTGTGAAATGTGCAAATCGAGATCCACAAATGATATAAAATTAAAAAAACATTTTCATTTGGTGGGATAGTCAAGCCGCCCTCAAAACACTAAGCTCTTACGCCATTAGATCTAAACTCGAGTGAGAATGTGTAGGCAGGCTAAACGAACCTTTTCAGAACAGTTATAGGCATTTTTAGTTCCGAGTTGGTTCAAAGCAGAGCACTGAGCAGAGCCTGCGCCAGTAGAGTAAACTCTGTGCATAGTGTACTTAGAGCCATCCGATTTAATTATGAAACAAATAGCACGAAAACTGTATGAAGCTGTGCTCAGCTTTTTACTTCGTTTGCTCGGTTATTTTATCCTAAGCTCATGGTGCACGTTCCGAGCTAGCTCTGAACGAAAAAAAAAAAACACAAATTCCGAGCTCTGAGCGCTCTGAATTCAAAAAGAAACAACATTTTTCTTTGACAGTTCGGACTCAGCTCTGCATTGCTTTGAACTAAAAAAGAGACCAGGCTCATTTCTTTGAGTAGGTACTACCTGGACATGCTTAGGCAGGCTAAACTATTTCTTGGGAACTATAACAAAGATTTTTTCATGACCTGGTATTAGTGTAAGTTTTTTTGGGGGGGAATGATGACAAAACAATAGGACCAATAATAATCTTTTAGATGCTATGGTATGCTATGTTTTTGACCGCCTGACCCATCTCTTACAATCTCATCCCACTAAATTTACTTTACTTTCATCAGACCAGGGAATATTGACCTATCGATACTAGATGATCTTTGGCAAATTGAATACTGTTTTTCTAGTGTCTTCTAGAAGTGGTACTTCCCTTTCGACTTCTTCCGAAGAGATGGTGTTCTTCGAACTGTTCTAGAAGAGACGTGCAAGTTCAGATCCAATTTAATATATGCGGGTGATTTATAGGGGTCGTTATCTGAAAGTCGTTTGATGTTGGCTACATCTCTAAGTGATGTTTTTCGAGGTTGGCCTGTTTTTCTATGAGGTTTTTGGGGCTGTAGCGTATTAAAAACAAATGGTTTTGATCTCCCAATAATTCTGGACACCTCCCGCTGAGATTTTCCTTCCAGTGTGAATTTAAGGATCAATTCCCTCATGGTTATTGAACAATGCACTCTGCCATCCATGGTTCGTTTATTTTATTATTTAATTCAAATATTTTTATAGTTATTCGTTTTTGCAGTGCTATTTAAAAAAAAAAAAAAAAAATTGAAATCAAATTCTCTCCAACCATAAACACACAAAAGTCACCTGGTTTTAAAGTTTTGTCCACACGTTATGGGAGTTAATTCAACTTTATTTAATTTTTTTTCTTCATGTTATTTGTTTAGTTTAGTTTAGTTTAATTTTATTTAGCAACAAGTGCCATTAAAGATAATTTTACAATAATACATACATTTTATGTTTTTGTTTCTAAATTTTGCTCAGTTTTTACAATAATTTAAATTAATGAACATTTAGTCTTATATAATTCAAAATTTTTCTTTTAAATACGAAAATGCTTTCTGCATTTTTAATGTTGTCAGGAAGGCTATTATATGATTGAAACCCCATGTACTGTATCGTTCGTTGTCCTCTTGTTGTTCGTACTCTTTGTATCCTTAAGTCATGGTTGTTCCTTAAGTTATGCCCAGAGAGTTCATTGGTGGATGTATTTTGTCGAAGATAGCTCGGACATATTCCATTTTTAATTTTATAAACGAAAACCATAGCGCACATAAAGAGTCTTTGATTTATATTTAGCCAATTTAAAGACTCAGCCATAAATGATATTGGAGTATATCTATCGCATTTCAGTACAATTCGCATTGCCTTATTTTGAAGTAATCTGTAATATGTTTTTTTGATATTGATAACCTAAGAATAATATACAGCTACAATATTCAAAATGGGGTTTTAAGATGACATTGTAAACTTTAATTGCACAATTCATGGTTATATTTTGTCTTATTTTTCGAAGAACACCAATTTTCTTTGAATTTTTTTTGCATATATGTATAGTCTGTATGATCTTTGAAGGTTAGTTTGTTGTCTATTACTACACCGAGATATTTAACTTTATTTACTATTTCTAATTGCACATTATCCACCGAAATTACAGCTTCATTTTGAGGCAACCTATTGTTGAGAACCATTACTTTTGACTTTTCAGTATTTAAAATTAATCTGTTCATCTTAAGCCATATAAAAAGGGAATTGAGATCTTCATTTATTAGCTGGCTGCAGGTTTCAAGGTCATTCCCCGAAATCATCGGCAAAGAGCTTAATTTTCGAATTTTGTATAACCTTCACTATATCGTTTATATAAATTTGAAAGAGAGGTACGCTTAGTATTGCTCCTTGTGGAAGACCGATATCTATGGAAATTGATTGGGACACATATTCATTAACTCTTGTGCATTTGGAACGATTTGTTAAAAATGATTTAAACCAGTTTAGCTCCGACGACCTTATACCATATCTGCTTAATTTGTTTAACAATATGTTATGATTCACCGTTTCGAAAGCTCTTTTCAAATCGATAAAGACCGCCACTATAACGTTGTTATGTTCAATTTCTTGTTTCCAATCACTTATTACAAAATTAACACATGTTTCACAGGAATGATGTGCCCTGAATCCAGATTGATAAGTTGTAATATGTTTTTACTCTCAATATGCTCTAACATTTGTATATGAACTACTTTTTCCAATATTTTTTCATAAATTGGCAACATATTTATGGGACGATACTCTCTACAGCAATTAGCATTGTACACTTTTTTTTATAGGGACAATCAATGATTTTTTCCAAGAATCAGGAAATATGCCACTAGCTAAAGATATATTTATAACACGTAACAGTACAGGGCTAATTATGTCTACAGTATCTTTTAACATTCTGATATTTAAAAAATTAAAATCACTTTTCTTATTAATATTGTTTATTGCACACATTAGATCTTCGCAGTTTATTGCACGAAACTTAAACTCTATATTGCACTCATTGACTAGGTTTTCATATTCTAAATTTATCACAGATTAGTTTAATTCTAAAATACTTTGAACAAAATAGTTATTAAATTTTTCACATAGTATTGCACTATCGTTAATTTTATCACCGTTTTCAAATTGCACTTCGTATATGATATCCTTTCTTTTGTTGAGCACATATTTTTTTAACTGCCTCCACATATTTTTGTGATTATTAGCTGATTCAATTTTTCTTCTTATGAAATTGGATTTAGTGCACCTAATTTTGCTCTTGTATACGTTTCTATACCTACGATAATTTTCCCAGTCGTTAACGCATAATATTGATTGAACAAATATCAAAATGAGAGTGTTATTAGTTTGTTTATTTTCAAAATAACAAGGAACTTGTTAAATGTCTCCTACTGGTCTTATTGTTTTGTCCGTCACTATATGTATGTATGTATGTATGTATGTATGTATGTATATGGACAAATTTGTAGGGGCAACAAAATCTATCGCCCCCCTGAGGCGTAGAGGGGCAATTTATGAAAAATGGACTTAAAATGAAAACAAAAATATTAAAAATTAACGAAAGTACACACAATAATGTGCGAGAGCTTTTTTGAAAGCAAATATTTCATTATTTTATTTGCTTTTAAAATCAAGTTCTTTAAATGAATAGTTTTTGACTAATTTCAAAGTCAAAATTTTTTAAAAAGAATAAAGATTTTTTTTCAAATTGAGTTTTTTTTTCAAATTTTTGCGTAATTTTGCCACCGTTTTTTTTTGATTTTTAATGATGAGATTCAAATTACCATCCACAATTTAAAATCTGTTTTTTCGGTTCTTTTTAGGGAATAGGTACCTTTTTTTTTTAATTTGTCAAAAACTAAAAATGATACATTTAGTTTTCAGTACTTGACTAAGAATTTATAAGAGAATATAAAAAAAACAGTGGCACTGAATTACGAATGAAGTATTCGTACTGAAGTACGAATATAGGCGCAACTAGGCACCAAAACTTTATTTCAGCAGTTTCTTCTGTCTTCCACTGGGTCAATTAGTTAGTTTTCTTACCGAAGAAAAATATGTATGGATTGTATCCAAAGCAGCGATCTGGATAGCTTTGTGTTGTGGTAATCCCTAGTAAAAAAAAACATCTGATGGCAAAACAGCTGTTGCCAAAAAAGAAATCTTAAAGGTTTGTTCGTTGAACTTTACCCAGGGTTGACCCAGGTTTTCTTGACAACCCCAAGAGTTTCGATTCTCAAAAAACACTTTAGGGCTCTCAATTGTGTTGCTGACATTTTAAGCAAGAAAGAATTTATGTACTTGAATAATTAAAACTTAAAATAAGATTGAAAAATGAATAAAAACAATTTTTAACTTTTCCATTTTATTTTCTTATTGAATTTTATTCAATTTGTGTACTTTTTTGTCTAAATTCCATTTTAAAAACAAACAATCACGAATCTTCAACAAAATAAATGCTTTACAACGTATGTCACTTTGGCAGTTTATCCGTTACCTCAACTCGCCCCAGCAAAAAACCTAGATCTACTTCAGGGCGAGTTCAGGGCGACCTCAGGTTTCAAAGAACAGAGAATTTGATTGCCAGGGTGAGTTCTGGGTTTTCAAAAAACGCTTTGGGGCGACCCTAGGGCGACTTCAGGGCTCAACGAACAAACCTTTAAGCTAACCTAAAAATTCTGGTTTTCTTATCTATCCGATGAGAAATGTCAAGAGCAACTGATTTTTGTTAGCAGATACAACCTATCCGATCTTAGCCGTCCAGAAACAAACATGGATACTCGAGTATCGAAGATAGGCTATCCTAGTGAATCCTGAACGCGGAAGTTCTTATTCCGTGGAGAAAAGGCCGTTTTAATTCCTTATACAAATAAGTCAAAAAAAAGCTAATCCTTGTGGAGTGAAATTATTGAAACTTTTCCTGATGCCATTCAAATTTTTTTAAAGACCGTATACATAAACTTACTAGGCCAAATATTTATAATCTCATTTTGTTGATAATTTCTGTTTTTGTTGAATTTCAGAAACAAATGGCGACTTCACCACGTTCTGCAGACACAATATCGTTATGCTCAACGGTATCAAGTTGTCCCGATCGCAATGGTTTCTACGGAGGCTTTCAACGAACTGATAAACCAAAAGAACCTCTTTCCAAAGCACAAATTTTGGCTCGCGAAAAGAAATGGATACACATGACTGAAAACTGGTCTATTTATATGTCAAAAAATTACAAAAAGGCAAACTATTTACCATAATAATGATGATGATTATTATTTAATAAATTTTAAAACTATCATATTTTAATATTTTTTTCAGATAAGAGAACGCTGTCGCAAAGGTATTCCTAAATCAGTAAGACCAAGAGCATGGTTTTATCTCTCTGGTGCTTATTTATTAAAAAAGAAACATGGAAATCTTTATGAGACATTATTACAAAAACCAGGAAATCCACAAGTCATAGAAGAAATCAAAAGAGATAAACATCGTCAATTTCCCTTTCATGAAATGTTCCTAGACGAGGATAAAATTGGACAAATCGAATTATTTAATGTATTAAAAGCATATTCTATATATAATCCAAAGGTGGGATTTTGTCAAGCGCAAGCACCAATTGCAGCTTTTTTGCTCATGCATATGCCAGCTGAAGATGCATTCTGGGTTTTTGTCAGCGTATGTGATGTGTAAGTTTATAATAATTGATTAGAAACTTTTGATATGATTTATATACTATATTTATTTTCAGGTATTTAGAAGACTATTTCATGTCGGGCTTGGAAGTTCTTCAAAACGATGCTGGCATACTTGAGGGTCTATTAAAGAAAACCTTCCCTTCTGTCTATCGGCATTTACAAAAACACAAAATCGAACCACTACTCTATATGACAGATTGGTTTCTGTGTGCAATGACCAGAACTCTACCATGGGATACTCTTTTACGTGTTTGGGATTGTTTCTTAGCCGAAGGCATACGCGTTATATTCAAAGTAGCGCTTGTTCTACTTGGTGCGTCTCTTGGTCGGCAAAAGACTCGCAAACAATGCAATGGGCTAATTGAAACACTAGAAGTCCTAAAATCCCCACCTGAAAAAGTTCTCGAAGAAGAATTCATTTTAAATAATATCCAGCGTTTGAATCTTACAGTTCAAGATTTTGAAATTGAACACACGCGTCAGAAGCAAAAACGTGAAAAAATGCGAAAATTAGAACAACAACACGAACAGGCGAATGGTGGAGGGGGAGCGAAATAGATAATAGGGAATCTGCTGCAGGATAAGCACATATACCCACATACACATACTTATTAGTAGAGAACTTTTTCTATCGAATAATTTACAATTTATTTATAAAAAAAAAGAACACACAAACACACTCAAAAATACCTACACAAACATATTATGCACATAATAATCGCACAAAAAAATCAATATTTGCCAAACTAATATCTAATAACAGGATAAATCAATTATTATCTGAGATCAACAGAAATATATGTACAAAGCCGGTCAATAACATAGATTCACTTTTAATTTGGTTTTAATTTAAAAAGAATACATCTTTTACTTTTGGCATCACAATCGAACTACGCGTATTAGATATACGTATGCAGATTCTTAATTTTTAACCTAAAATCGATAAAAAATGCAATCTGTTCAGAATTATTGTTATAAAGCAAATTAGATATCGTATTGATTCCTAATACCATCTGCTTTTAAAGTAAGAATCAAATGGCTCCGGAATTTTAGTACTTTATTTTTGGAATATTTGAAAAATGTGTGCCATCTAAAATTTCACTAGTATTGGTCATAAAATGTCAATTAGTTTCAATAATTGGTCAGTCGTAGGTGTTTTTTTTAATGGATGTTTAAAGTTATGTTTAAAGCCACCCATTGATGGATTTTCGCATCTCATTTCTGGGGATATTCAAAAAAAAACTAAAAAAATCTGTTGTAATTAATGAAACTATGTATATATTAACCCCTCTTACGACCATTTTATAACCTTTCTCTTATAATGACCCTGAAAAAAAAAAAAAACTTTAAAAATTCTTTAAAAAAATTTTTCCTGTTGGTGACCAATTACTGAAACTAACTGACCTTTTACAAACAATTAGTCGCCTTTTAGATGGAATATTTCTTTTCGAATATCCCACATTTGGGGTGCTTAAATCCAAATAAAAATAAGTGTTTCTGATTTTGCATCAAAACAACTAATACGGTAACTGCATCTAAGCTATTTTTTTTAAAACAATATTTAAATTGTTTAACTATTTCCTTAAAAATGTACACCTTTCGCTCTACGCCTTGTTTGATTTCTATCTGATTAGTTTATATTTAAAATATAATTAAAAGTGGAAGAATGTTCGGACTGCAAATACTGTATAATAAGGATTAGTTCAACGGATTCAAATCAAGTTAAGATATTTTTCCACTTTCTACTTTCTTTTTTTTTTTTCGAAACATTCAAATACGTAGAATACGTACTGATTCATCAGAAGTCTAATTATGTACGAGTATATTAGATTTGCTATTCAAAATTCAAAAAATCAAGATTCAAAAAGTTCAAAAATCAACATTCGAAGGCTGGTCTCCCATTTGACAATTTAATACCTAGCTTATAACTTTTTGTTGGTGCCCTTCTAGTGCATAGACCTTTCTACAGACTTTCATTTTGTATGCGAGAAGGGCACAAAACAAGGAAATTGCCCTCTCTACTGGCTTTTCTCTCCTAAAAAAAATTTTAATCGTGTAAAAAATAATTATTTACACACTTTTTCGTTTTTAAAGTTCTTGATCATTTTTATTTTTAAAATTTTGGTCTTCAACCGCATTAAATTGAATCTACTCGCCTGAAAGGGATTATTGAGTTATAGTAAGAGTTACCGTCAATATTGTCAAGTGGATTAAGCCGCCATGCTAAGCGTTATCAAATTAAATCTGCAAGACAAAAGTTCTACTAACCAAAAGGCACCCAAGTTATTTTATTTTTCTAGAATTAAATTTCTCCATTTGAAGGAACTATTCTGTGCAATATTAAATTTTTGGATTATAGCATCGGAATTAATTATTGTCATCAACGAATACAAAAATAAGAGCAGAAATATAATCTATGTACATTGTTGAATATTTTTTTTTTTTTAATGTCTTAAAGAACTTGAATGGCAGCTTTTGTTTATAATAGAGTATAATACATATGTACATGCAAATATAAAATTGGAGTGTTAACGTTTTAGCGCTGAATATAATAATTAAAATCATATCATTAAGATAGCAGATGATGAATTTATACATTTAGAGAAAATTTTGCATTGTTTTTTATCGGCTTCAAGTCGAAATTGAATTATTATTATTATTTTTTTTAAAATTTTTTATTTTCTTTTTGTAAATAGTATATTGAACTAAATATTTTGTCTCTATAAATAATATGCACTTTTTATATTGATATCAATATTGCATTTCTTACTAATTTATTTTGTTTATATTTAATAAAAGTAACACATTAAAGTATTATTCAATCCCAGATTAAGAAATTAAAAAAAAACAAAAAAAAAAAAATCTAAAACACAGTACAACCTTTCAATAAATTATAAAATAAAGAATATAATGAAAATAAATTAAAACACAAACATATCTTCCATCATCATTCCATTGCCTAGTTATTAATAAATAATAAACAATTCAATCATTACATTAATTAACTATATTTATATACACAAAAAAAAAATTAATAATGAAATAAATCATTCAAATAAAATAATATTCTTTAAATACTTTATTTCTTAACTTACCTTATGAAATATTAAATTTTATTTTTTCTAACAATTAAACCATCTTCATTATTTAATTCATACTAACGAATTTTGATGGTGCAAATATTTAATTTTTTGTTGTATTTGTATTTTTTTTTGTGAGTAAAAGAATAATACTTAAAGTCTTTCAACATTTTCTCATTGAGTATAAATACCATGTCAAGCACACATGAAAGAATTCAGGTTGTTCAGTTTATATTTCTGAGATCTCCAAGGAATACGTATTCTCAAAAATAAAATGAAGAAAATCAATTTTCTTAGATTCTCAATTATTTTCCTTCGCAGCAAATCAAATAAGAAAAAAGGAATAGAGTGTTTTTTGATTTTTAAGTGAGAAATCTTTGAATTTGAGAGAGGAACATTTATGAGCGCTCAGAATTATAAACTTGCCAAGTGTAAGAACAAAATTTGAAAATCTTTATCAATAAACTTGCCGCCTAAGGCCTTCTGCACACTGGTTTATCAGCGATCCGTGAGGGACTGAAACTGCTGTATGCTTGGAGGTATGCTTCGAATAATACGTGCAGTTAACGCTTCGTGACGTGTGGTTTTCTATCGCAATAGAAGCTACATAAAAGGTGCAAACAAACGTTGTACGCTCCTATGACAAGAAGCATCGTGTGGAGAAGGCCTAAGAGTGGAAGCAAATATTTTACATGGGTGTTAATATACTTTGTGAAAAACTGTAGAAAGTACGTCTACATCTGTTTCCTTTTTATTGTTTTTTTTTTTTGTTTTATTTTAATTTATATTATAATAAAATTAATTGTGCAATTTTCTTTAGGAAAGAATATTTAATAAATGTTGTGAGTTATGTATTTGGTAAATTAAACAAAAAAAAATAACGAAAATAAATAAAAAAAAAAAACATAATAATATATTATTTCATATTTATACTGTTAGGTGATAAAATTTGAAAGAAAATTTAATGTATATTATATAAAAGTAAAAAAAAAAATTGAACAAAATTTAAGGTTTTTATTAAGGTCAATAATATAAAACAGTTTATACAATCATTCAATTTATAAATAAAAGAAGTTTTTTTTTTAAGAAAAATATAAAAATTAAAATTTTGTTTAAATATTTAGTTTCATTTGTCCTCTCCTTAAATCTGCAATAAGAAATTCGAATTGGGGTTTAGGTTGCCCGAGGCTATCCAAACTTGCTGTGGTTCAAAGATTTGCTGTATTGTGAGATCTAGGCGCACGGTTGTGCGCCCGCCAAGACGAGCGGTTAGCACTACCTATATATTTTCTCGAAACGTTTCGTCGTATTTTCAAGCCCTCACAGCTTCGGTATAGATAGAGCTAGAGAGCTCAAATTTTTAGGATTAGATGCAGTCCACGGCCTTATAAAACACACCAAATTTCATATTTCTAGCTTTTATAGTTTGGATGTTATTAATAGCCAAAAACGTCGATTTTGTCACTGACCACTCACTCATCAAAACCTAAAGGGTACTTCTAGAAGTGCTAGAAAGCTGAAATTTGGAATGTAGACTAGGATTTGCATACAAACAACAAAAAAATTAAGAAATCTGTAACTTTCACCCTCCAACACCCCAAAAGTGGAGGTTCATGAAAGTTGCCACCTTCTATGATAGAAGTATTGTTTTTTGACGGCTAAACAATTAATAATATTTCTCGTGTTAAACGGCGGTATTAATTGGAAATTGTGTTTTGATATTGAAGAATACGGAAATTTCTTGTGTTTTCATTACTTCTTTCTTGAAATTCATATCAAAATCATCCTTTATTTAATAAAAACTGAAAATATTTTAACATTGAAATAATAAATTAAAAGAACGGTTGTGCAGCTCCACCGGTTAAACTCTCTCGAGCGCGTGTGTATTGGTGTTAGGCTTGTGTAGTTCGTGAACGAACTAGTTCAATGAACTAGTTCATTTTAGTGAACTACTGAACTAAGTTCACGTTTCTAGTTGAATAGTTCACTAGTTCAATTATTTGTCAGCACATTTGACTTTTTCACTAGTTTATCTTGGTTTATCTCTACTTATATTTTCATTGGATGAAAGGAGTTAGAGGCTGATTACACGAATCATTTTTTCATTCGTTCCCTCTTTCATCATTTTGACAGATATGGTGATGGGTGTAGAAACGTAGATGAATTCCCCTTACATTTCTTTACCTCTCAACCGGTCTGTCTAAAAGACGAAAGACGAAACAACCGAAAAATAGAATTTTTGTAATCAGCTCTTATACTAGTGTCTGTTGATGTCTATATTTAAATTTCTACATTCCACTGGAATGTAAAAGAGATACACGGTTTAGCTGATCTCTTCTGTCTTGTCATGATTGACTTCTCTGTTCTCTACCAAAAAGCACAGTGACAGTTCGCGAAACTACCTTACAACTAATTTGGTCAGTTTATATTTCAGAGCGCTCATTAGTTTTTCTCGGTCACTTTAAAAGAGCAGGAGCATTAAATGTAAACAATATGTTTTTTGACAGCAAAACTGAGGAATTTTTCCTCAGAGAGAGATCTCTGAAGTAACGACACAGCTACTTTTAGGAATGATTGAAAAGGTTAGATTTGCTTTTTTAAATTTTAAAATTTTCTGTAAAGTGAACTAAATTGAACTAAAATGAACGAACTAGTTCATTTATACGATTCGAACTAAATTGATCGATCACTCAAGTGAACTAAATCGCGCAACTCTTTGGTGTTGTGAGTGAAATGAATAATTGTGCAGATTGTAAAAAGACTACTCGTCAATCGGAGTATGTCATCTGCAAAGGTGGATGTTGCCAGGCGTTTCATTTTAAGTGTTTGAATCTGTCAAATTATGAGGTGAAAGCTCTGCAAGCTTCTAAATGTGTTGTTATTTTATGCGAAAGTTGTCAAGAAAAAATTAAATCATTGCAGATTGTGTTGGATAATTTAAATGAAATAAAAAATGACCTTGCATCCTTCGATAAAAAGGTGGAAAAAGTGTTAGAAAGTGGTGCTAAAAACTTTAATGAAAAAAGTGTCATAGCAGAGATAAAAAAAGTTAAGGAGGCAGTTGTCTCTAATAATAAACAAAATTCTTTTGCTGAAGTACTAAAAAAACAAAGCGCGGTGGTAGTGAAACCAATTAATCCCCAAAGTGCGGAAAAAACGGAAGCTGATGTGAAATCAAATCTTAAACCTGGGGAGAGCGGTATTCAGCTTTCGGGAATTAAAAAGCTTAATAGTGGAGCCGTGATTGTTGCTTGTGATAACGATAATTCAGTTGAAAAATTCAAAGGTGACGTTGAATCGAAACTTGGCGCTTCTTATAGTGTAAATAAAATGGCCGGGAAGCCTCGGATCCGCATTAGCAATTTTTCGGAAGAGATGAATGAAAGTGAAATAATAAATTGCCTTAAAAAGCAAAATGCAGTTTTAAAAGAGAAAGAATTAAAAGTAAAAGCAATTTGGAAAAATAAAAACAGAAGATATAACTCTTTTACTGCAGTTGTGGAGGTAGATTGTGAAAGTTTCAACGAAATAATAAAAATCGGGTCTGTGAGTTTAGGTTGGGATATGTGTGATGTAAAGGATGCAGTTTACGTTAAAAGGTGTTATAATTGTTTAGGTTTTAACCACATCGCAAAGGACTGTCGGCATAAAAAAGTTTGTTCTAAGTGTGGTGAAGAGCATGAAGGAGACGGTTTAGATTGTCAATCTGATATATTGAAATGTGTGAATTGTGCGCGTCTTAATGCTGACCTCGATATAAATCATCATGCGTTTGATAAAAATTGTGAAGTTTATAGAAGGGAGCTCTCTATTGAGAAAGCTCGCTGGTTGTAGCAAACAAAAGGATCATCGAATTCGACCATTTTATATTACTTGAATATTCAAGGCCTTTTATGTAATAAATCGGAACTCGAGTTATTAGTTAAAAAACATAACCCAGAGTTGATTTTACTAAGTGAAACCCACATTACAAGTGATATTGAAGATTCTGAATTAAAAATAAACAACTATGTGCACACAGTGTGTGAATCGCATTCGCGTTATACAGGAGGTGTCATTGTTTATTCAAAAAAATGTTTACAAGTGAATATGGTTAACATGTCAAAATTTAATGAATCTATTTGGTGCATGAAATTATATTTTTGGATAAACAATATTAAATGGGCTGTAGTCATTTTATACAGATCCCCAAGCACACCGGTAAGTCTTTTTAAAACATTTTATGTGAACTGGTGGATGCAACAAATGGAAGATGAACTTAATGTTATTGTAGCAGGTGATTTTAACATCGACATGTTGATTTCTAATTCCAATGAAAGCTCAATGCGCAGAATTATTGCAGATCAAGGAATGAAATTACTTGTTACACAACCTACAAGAATAACAAATAACTCAAGAACTTTAGTTGACTACGTGCTTACTAGTGTTGACAGATCCAATGTGAAAGTAATTATAGACAATACTGAAAAAATTTCTGATCATGAAACTATTCGAATGGAAATAGATAATAGTAAAAAACGTGGTAGTTGCAATAAGAGGGCTATATCCTTTGTGAATTACAAAACTGACGTGATGAATAATTTGCTTAACTCTGTGAATTTTAGTGATCTGTATTTAAATGTAGAGAATGTAGAGAATTTGTCTGCTTTGTTTCATTCAAAAATTGTTGATTGTTTACAAAAAATGACTGTAAAAAAGATAGTGAGAGATGAAAATTCAGTTGTTTGGTTTACGAGTGAACTAGAAAGGCTAAGGCAAGATAAAATAACAGCATATAATCGAGCAGCTTATTCTAATGATCGAGTCCTTTGGAATATTTATAAAGCAAAGAGAAATAGTTTTAAAAATGCAATTGTTGCTACAAAAAACAATTATATCGAAATCCAAATTATTTCTAAAGGGGGGGACCAGAAGAAAATCTGGAAAGTCATCAAAGCTATGATTCTGAATCAAAATAAAGAAAACAATATTGCAACTATCATATTTGGTAGAGAAAGAGTTTGTTCAACGAAAATGATAGCAAACAAATTCAATAACTACTTTGTAGAAAGTGTTGATGAAATAAATAAATCGATCCCAAATGTGCAATATACTTGTTTATCTTTACCTGTACCTACTAGATTTAATTTCAATTACTGTGATATAAATACAATCTGTGATATTATAAAAAAGTGCAATAACAAGAAAGACTTCAATGGACTAAGCTGTGATATGATTTATAAGTCGTTAGAAATAATCGGTCCTATTTTACTTAAAATTATTAACAATTCATTGGAAACTGGAGTTTTCCCAAGTACTTGGAAACAATCTGTGATAATACCCATAAGAAAAGTGTGCAATACAAATAAATGTGAAGAGTTTCGTCCAGTAAATATGCTAAGTTCAGATGAAAAAATATTAGAACGCTTTGTAGCGAATCAACTAGTCAATTATCTTGAGAACAATAATATATTAATAGAGGAGCAATCTGGTTTTCGCGGTGGTCACTCTTGTGAAACAGCCCTTAATTTCTTGGTTTTTGACTGGAAAAAGGCCGTTGACGAAGGAAATTATGTCATAGTCGTATTTTTGGATTTAAAAAGAGCCTTTGAAACCATTGATAGAAATATCTTGTTAAACAAACTTTGGGAGTATGGCATTCGAGGCAAAGAATTGGACTGGTTTCGATCATATTTAACGGGAAGATCACAAAAAACTAAAATTAATAATGAGTTTTCAGAGGCAGTTGAAGTAAAGCTAGGAGTACCCCAAGGATCGGTATTAGGAGTTTATCTCTTTTTAATATATATAAATGATGTGAAGAATAACTTGAAGCACTGCAAAGTAAAATTGTTCGCTGATGATACACTCATCTACATAAGTGGAAAAAGCATAGAAGAAATGATCGCGCATTTAAACGAAGACCTTGTTAATATAAGTCAGTGGTTAAAAACAAAAAAACTCAAGCTTAACGTTAGCAAAACAAAATGTATGACTTTTAATTGCAGAAATAATATCTCGGTTTTTATGGAAAATGAACAAATCGAATGTGTTAAAAGTTTTAAATACCTCGGAGTTGTGTTAGACAGTAATTTAAAATTTAAAGAACATGCCGATTATATTTGTAAGATAATAGCGAAAAAAGTTAACTATTTGAAAAGATTGAGGAGTGTTGTAAACATGAGAATAGCCTTACTCTTATATAATTCCTTAGTGTTACCACATTTTACTTACTGTTCTACGCTCTTATATACGTGTTCAAATGAAATAAAAGACAGACTACAAATTCTTCAAAACAAAGCAATGCGAATGATTCTAAAGTGCAATATATACACTCCAATACAGTTTATGCTACAATCGTTAAATTGGATGACTGTCAAACAGCATCTAACTTTTAACTCGATGGTTTTTATTTTCAAAATTCGAGAAAATATGCTTCCCGAATATTTGAGTAACAACTTAATATCTGTTTCTACCGTTCAACCACATAACCTGAGAAGAGGCAACAACTTTAGATTGGCAAGATTCAACAGAAGCAGCACACAAAATTCATTGATGTACAGAGGGCTTTTATTTTTCAACAGTTTACCTGAAGAACTTAAAAGTGAACACATACTACAAATATTTGTACAAAAACTATATTTTTTCATTTTAAATAATTTATAAAAGTAAAAGAAAAATATTATTTCAATTTAAATTTAATTAAGCCGTCATAAATGATACATTTTCAAATTATATTGTAACTTTTCAAGCATTTCTTTTGTAAAAGTTTTTTTAAACTAATAAATAAATACTACTACTACTACATAATAAAACCTCAAAAACAACAACAATTTTCACAATTACACACAACAATGCAATGCAAACCCCGCCTATGTGAGGGTTGTTTTTTTTTTATTTTATATTCACGAACACAAAAAACAATGCACATATGGCTTTGCTTGAAATAAGGGTTGTTTATATATTGTATGATTTTCACCACGATCGGTGAACTTTCGTCTCGTTCAGTATGACGTATCCTTGAAATTTTATGTATGTATATGTACTTATATTCAGGGGTGTGCGATAGGAAAAAATAATGAACTTTTATTTTTCGCTTCGGTCAAAATAAATAGAGAGATTTTACATTGACGGATAATTTTTTTAAGGTTTAAGTACCTTATTACCTTAATTTTTGCGAAGATAAAAATATACGCGTTACTTTTACTTATATAATTTCTAAATAAATGCGTAGTAAGGTACATAGATATATTATTTTCATGTTTCTGGTCTTTGCTAAGAGACCAGACCTCAATATAAAGGTTAGGTATGTAGGTAGTTACTTTATTCTGAGGTATTAGGCCTATTGCTACAATATTAATTGGGAAGTAGTTTCATTGGAATCAGAATCCCACCGTGAAGTATTTAAGGGAGGTTCAGGTGTTTTTCTTATGAATAATAATTGATCCTACAAAAAGAAATGAAATCCCACCAAAAACATTTCATGTAAAAAAAGCTCGCCAAGACTCACATGCACATAACGCTTTCGCTGTGAAAAAGTTATGAGATCTCATGAAGAGCCAAGCCCATAACTCTACAAGGCCTAACTTTACAAGACCTAACTCTACCAACCCTACATCGTGGTCAAAAAGTATGGCTTGGCCGTTCCATAAAACTTTAGCATGACAGACTTAATTTTACCGAAAATCTATGGAAGTGTCTAGTGTTTCGGCTGCGAAACGGCCAAGCCATACTTTTTGACCACGATGTAGGGTTGGTAGAGTTAGGTCTTGTAAAGTTAGGCCTTGTAGAGTTATGGGCTTGGCTCTTCATGAGATCTCATAACTTTTTCACAGCGAAAGCGTTATGTGCATGTGAGTCTTGGCGAGCTTTTTTTACATGAAATGTTTTTGGTGGGATTTTTTTTTACCGATCGCACTTTATAAAATTATAAGCAATGGTTCTTGAACTCCATAATCGTAGAGTGCATTCCAAATAATATAAAAGCGGGAAAGCTTCTTCATTAAAATAACAACAATAAATGAAATGCTAAACAGGGCTAGCTAATTATGTTCTTTTTTTCTGAGAAGATGTGTTAAGTTCAAAAAAATAAAATAAATTGCAGACGAAAATATTATTATTATTATTATTTATTTACGTATAATTTAAATTACAGGTAAATATTTGAGAAAAGCATAAAGGGCATGATAAAACAACGGCTTCCAGCCCTAAATTTAAGAAGAACGACGATTTATATGGGAAAATTTGCTCTGATGAAGTAATTGTGAATTTATGAGATGGTGTTTTGGTCGAATGTGTTGAGAACAGGGGGGTTATTACCAAATGCGCGGCGGATCGCTTTAAAAGCGAAACCTCACATTCGACCGTGTTCACTTTTGGTTATTTCCAAATGCGATCGAGGACGAAAATGAACCTTCCCAGTTTTTCTCACATAATTCCAAAAATTTCCAGGCCACTCCCATTTTTACTTCCACTCTTCTCATCTAATTGTCCGCTATTTCCAAAAATTTGACAGTAGGTAGCTGTTTGCCGTGCAAACAAGTTGTTTTTTTTTTTCTTAAAGTGTGTACATTGTTTTTGTTTTCTTAAAGTATTTGCATTTACATATAATTTTGCAGTGTTTGTTACTCTTAACAAAAAAATAAAAACATTTTGATGGAATAGTGTGTTTTTCTTTGCCGAAATTGAAGAAGATACATAATTATTTGCAAATTATTTATGTATTTACATTTTCTTTCAATCCGCCAACAATCCGCCATCTAGACACCTATCGCTTTCAAACCCAAAATGAAATGTAGAGAGAACTTTCGCTTTGGCATGAAAAGCGAATCGCTTTTGAGAATAGGAAAATGCAAATCCGCCATCAAAAGCGATCCGCCGCGCATTTGGTAATAACCCCCCAGGGTTGCGAGTTTGTGAATTAAAAAAATCATTAAGTCATAAGTTAGTAGATGACTTGTGAATTAAAAAAATTTTATTCATAAGTTAGTTAGTGACTTATGAATTAAAAAAAAAAATAATTCTATAGCTAGTTAGTGACTTATGATTTAAAAAAAGTTTAATTCATAAGTCAGTTGGTGACTTGTGAATTAAAACAATTTAAGTCATAAGCTAGTTGGTGACTTATGAATTAAAAAAAATTTAAGTCAAGAGCAAGTTAGTGACTTAAGAATTAAAAAAAAAATTAATTCACTACCTACTAGATGACATATGAATTAAAAAAATTTAAGTCATGAGCAAGTTAGTGACTTATGAATTAAAACAAATTTAATTCACTACCTACTAATTGACTTATGAATTTAAAAAAATTTAATTCATAAGCTAGTTGGTATATTGGAAATTCTTAAGCTTGTTTTGACTACATAATTTTTTCATTATTAACGAAAGTGGTTTTCAAGCTATTGAAGAATTTTGTGTGAGTTTACGTCTATGCAGTCCCTATAACCCAATAGAATAAAAAAGCAATATCGATAAAATATTTGTGTTGAGCAAATGATGGGTTATCATTCTCTCTCTTGGAAGATTTTATGAAAATAATAGAAAAAACTATTTTAACTTACAAACATAAATCATTCACCCATCAATTGTTCAGTGACTAGTGACCAGTGCGCATTAAATTTATACATAATTGTGAAGTGAAAAAACTGAATATTCAATATTAAAAAGTTTAAAAAATATACATATACGTTTATTAGTAAGTTTTTTATAATCTCCTTACCTTTAGTATTTAAAAACATTAAATTGTAACGAAGGTTGTTTGAGAAGATCAGATACGAATTCAGGCTTCATAAAACTTAAACTTATATAGCCTTTTGCTCGTTTGGTTTTTCTCAAATTTAATAATTTTTTTGAAAATTTACAATGGTTTATGAGATGAACAATTGCTTGCTTGAGAGCTTATTACAATTAGTAATAAAATTTCTCCTTTCTCTGAAAGCGACTTTGATTACATTGCCGATTATTTAAGTTGGTCAAACCCCCTAGCTAAGGCAATAGACATTCTGCAAGGGGAGGAAAATTGCCATTATGGCTATGTTTTGGCAACTTTATTGACAATCAAGAGGAAATGGGAATATCTATTAAATGCTAACCAGCTTCAGTTTTGCGCTCCCATAGTGGAAAAACTGCAAACTTCATTATTAACACGTTTCCACGACTATTTTGAAATAAGCGATAAGGGTGAATTTGCAGCGATAGCTGCAATTACTCACCCTCGCTTCAAAATAGCGTGGATAAATCTGCTAGATACCGATAAACAGTTAAAAGTTAAAAATCTTGTCCAATGTCTTACAAATAAAACAAGATCTGAAAGGATAGAAACAAGTGTAGTTAACAGCGAATTCTTTGATTTTGGCGATGTGAGCCACAACAACGTCATAACCTCGCTTATTCCCCAGGAAAGTGAAGAAACTGAGGTTATGAAGTTTTTGGTGAGCAAATGCTCTAGTTTAGATGATTTAAAGGATTTTCCTTTAGTAAGGTCCTTGTTTTTAAAATACAATACGGCCTTGCCGTCTTCTGCACCAGTAGAAAGGTTCTTTTCGCATGTAACAATGCTCGATTTGCCGAATAACAATAAAATTAACGACCAAAATTTTGAAATGAGGGTAATATGTAAAGCTAATTCAAACAAGAAATACAAATAATTTTATTTTAAGTTTATTTTGCTTTTGTTTCCTTTTTTATAAAATATAAAATTTGTAAGTATCTACATGTACATTTGAATTTTTTTGGTTATCACATATTACATGAATTGATTTTTTATATTTTTTTCTGTAAAATTTAGTTAAGTACCTACAAATAATTTAATATGTATTTTCAATAAAATGGAAAAAAAAAAACATTCCGTTTTCTTAAATAAGTACTTTGAAACTTTTGGTATACCTGCTTAGTAAGTATAATTAGATTTTGTATCTATTTTTAGCTTTCAAATCTAGTTTGTAAATCATAAAATTATCATGCTAGCTTATAAATTTTCCAATTCATAATTTTTGTAATCAGAATTCATCCATTAAATAAATAAATTAAATAAATTGATGGCACAACAGCTCATGAAGAACTAGGGCCTAGTGACTTACAACTCTCAACCATTCCTGTGTGCGTGTCTGCAGGAATGGAGGGGACCTACAGTTTATTGCCGAATCCGAACGGCTAACGAGCGGCACTTTTCTGTGACAGGAGATACTCTTGGAGGATTTGTCAATTCCTCGCAAGAGGCAGTAGCCGTTTTTTTTTCTTTTAAATAAATAGGTGGCGAGGCTGGGGATCGAACCTTAGACCTCCGGCATGACAGTCCATCGCACTAACCATCACGCCACGGCTACTACAAGCTTATGAATTAAATTTTTTTAATTCATAAGTCACTTAGTAGGTAGTGAATTAAATTTTTTTTTATTCATAAGTCACTAACTTGCTCATGACTTAAATTTTTTTAATTCATAAGTCACTTAGTAGGTAGTGAATTAAATTTTTTTTTTATTCATAAGTCACTAACTTGCTCATGACTAAAATTTTTTTACTTCGTAAGTCATCTAGTAGGTAGTGAATTAATTTTTTTTAATTCTTAAGTCACTAACTTGCTCTGGACTTAAATTTTTTTTGATTCATAAGTCACTTAGTAGGCAGTCAATTAATATTTTTTAAATTCATAAGTCACTTATTAGGTTGTGAATTACATTTTTTTTAAATTCATAAGTCACCCACTAGCTTGTGAATTAAAGCCAAGCTTAAGCTAGAAAGTGACTTAAGCTTTTGCAACCCTGGTTGAGAATCTCATAGACTGTTCGGTTGCTGAGTAGGATGGCATTGAATTGTGCAGATATACTGCATGTAGTTTGCCCAAGTAGGTGAGATATGTTCAAGATTTTGTTACCAGATATACAGGATGGTGGGTCTTGTCTTTTAAGTAGCCCGAGTTCGTAAAAGTAAACATGCTCAATCACTGCTAAAAACAATTGCAAAAAAATGATAGTTGTTATGTACATTTTGCGCAAATTTTCATTTTAATACGGGAGATTTAAGCTAAGAGCAGACGGCATATAAAAGCCGCAAATGTTTGCGACTGTGACGTCATTTTTACGTCATCATTTGCTACTTTTGGCCGCACATCGTCTGAACACCCATTTGGGACAGTCCCCACATGCTCGCGAACAATTTGCGGAGCATGTGCGACACCTAGATCGCACATTAGTTTGCGGCTTTTTTGCATATCGTGTGAACACCCTCGCATATTATTTGTGACAGTTTGCGAGAATATGCGACCATTTGCGATAGTCCCAGGCATTTGCGTTGGCCTGAAAAAATAACATTGCATATCTGACGCATTGGCGAGCATTTATGTGAAATTTTAAATGCCGGGCGACAGTAGTAGGTATAGTTTTGTTTTGATTTCAAAAAGAAAATAAAAATAATAAAAAAAAAACAATTAATACACCGTGATGGTATACATTTACACAAAATGAGTGATAGTGAGTCTGAGGGAACAACATCCACTGATCACGTACATATAGAACCCTCACAACCAAAGCCAAGTCGCAAGAGAAAATTTGTATCGGGAACGAGAAGAGTGCATCAAGGCTGGACGCACGATCAAATTATTTTATTCATGTCGATTATCGAATCCGCATTGGTCGATCCGCAGTGATTCGCAGTATTTTGTTATCTTTTTTCACGGCAAATAGATGAAGAGAAAAGAGAGCAATACCTTGCGGATGAGGTTTTACGGATTCCATAATCGATATGATTAATTGCTGCGGTGGAGAAGCGTCCCAGACTCTGGAATGCTGGTGCTCCAGACTACAAACTGTTCAAAATTGATGGTTGGCGTGAGGTGGTGGATGACCTCGGCTTTGAAATAAGCAATAACAAAGCGAAATCCAAGTGGGACTGTTTGAGATTGACTCTTTTAAGTCCAATTTAACAAAGATGCGCACGAAGAAGTCTGGGCAGGGCACAGAACCACCTATAGTGTCATGGCAATTCTTTACCCAGATTATTTTTTTGGAGACCAACGTACTGCAGCGCTCCACTTCATCAGTATCTTCAATGTTAATTTTTTAAACCACTGACAGCGACTCACAAGGCAATATGCAAACCAAAGAAAATATGTGTTCGCAAACCTGCATATGATTGGAATTGGGTCATATGCGGATTTTGTAGCACACCGTCTGAACACCCCGCATATAGACCAAAACATTTGCGATCATATTTGCGGACATATGATGTGCAAGCACCTATATCGCAAATGCATTTGCAACTTTTGGGACAGTTTTTGCACATCGTGTGAATACCCTATGTGTAAGTGTGCGGACACTGCTATGTAAACAGAATTTGCGACATATTTACGACTTTTTACGTGACGTCAGAGTCGCAAACGTTTGCGGCTTTTTATATGCCGTCTGCTCTTAGCTTTACTGGCTAGATTTGCTTCGCGGTCAGCAAACTCATGCCCTCGAATCCCGATGTGGCTGGGAACCCACATAAGTTTGAGTATGTTATTATTTTTTGTAATGGTTTCCCTTATATTATTTACGAGAATCGACCTGTGATCTGGGTTGGTGATTGCCCGGAGAACTGAAAGACTGTATGGTCAATGACTGGCGAATCCCCAGGCGGCATGAATATCCAGTGTCGACAATGAAATTGAGTTTACAGTTACCTGTGCGAACAGTTTTAACATTGAAAATGTTTATAGGATCGTTTTGACAGAGTTGTGGTGTTACTAAAATGATTAAATGAAATAAATTCAATAAATCAGAAATGAACTCGAGCGTATAGGGCATCACAACGAAATTTTTGGTTGGTGTTACTAAAGAAATGACCGAAATGATTGAAATGAACACATGAACTTAGAATATGAAAAATGAACTTCAGCGTATAGGGGGACAACTATCAAATTTTTGGTTGGTGTTACTAAAACATTACTAGAATGATGAAAATAAACAAACGAACACAAGCGATGAATTACAGCAGGCGTAGGCAATAGGTATACGGGGAAAAAAACGAAGAAAAGTCGTCGTCAACAGCCAAGCTTCAGTGGAAGAATATTCAATGAAGACAATTCAAAAAGAGAAAAACAACAACAAGTACAACGCAACCAACAAAAGTGTATCTATAGGTACTATGCCAGATTTTTGTATGTAGTGTAGGTATATTTGTAAATGCTGTGCATGAACATAATTATGGATGTAGGTAGGTTGTGATTTTTTGAAATTTAAAATGATAGGTATTTATTTTTATTCGATACAGAATACAATTCGGTCCTATAAGAAAGGCCAGTGATGCAGTTGAGTGTGAAAGCCGGAGTTAAGCTTGCTTGAAATCGATTTATGTAGGTATGTAATCACGGTTGCCACTCCCAAAAAAAAAATCCTACCAAAATTATCAAAATAACCTACCAAACCGAAGAAAAACCTACCAAAGCTAAATTTGAACACAAAACCTAAACTTTGTTTTTGAGAAAAGAAGTGATTCATATCTACCTTCATATTTCCTTTATTAGCTTAATCTAAGATAAATGTTTTCCACACCAAAATGACAATCATAAATAATTAGGGATTCTTAGGGCCAGTTGTACAAAAGTGGCTCAAAATTTTATCCGTGGTTCAGCAATTTTAACTCGCCGATTTAACTGAGGTTTAACGATAGTTCAAGTTTCAAGTACATATGCTATAATAGCCATACTTGATGTCTGAACCATCGTTGGAACAAAGTTAATCCGCAAAAATTTTGGTGAGTTAAAATTCCTGAAAATTCTGGTAATTATTGTTCAAAACTTATTCAATTTCACGTATAATTTTTAAAGGCAGTTTATGGATCGAAGCAGAGTCAAATTTTCATACAAAAAAATAGCATTTGTCACAGGCGTAAAAAATACAAAAAAATTAAATGCAATTATTTAAGCGAAAAGGAGGAAGAAATTTGTATCGAGTTAAATATATTTCGACGGACTTATTTAAACAAAATATAAAACAGAATGTATTTTCTTTGTACACCTTTTGACGCTAGATTTATTGGTTTTCATTTCGGTTTAGATTTCACTTCGCATTGATGTGTAAACTAGTCTTTATGTAGTTATTTGAAAAACATAACATACAAAAACTGAATATATGTACCTACATTGGGGGCTGTGGGCTGTATTCCAACAGAATGTTATTTGTTAAAAAGTGGTGATTTGGTCCCTCATTCAATTATAGTTATAGTTGTATGTACTGGTTTACGATCAGTGTTGTTGCAATGCGAAAATAAATTTTAAAAAAATGCCCAACCTTTTCAAAAGATTTGTTTGTTATTTTACAAAGATAATAGAGGGGTATTCATGTAAAATCATATGTGCCTCGTAAACTTCGTATTCTGCATAAGTTTACGACCTCGTAAATCAAATGTCAAAATTTGTATGGAAAATTATATACGCAGAGTTGATAAGTTTGCGCAATGATTTTGCTGCGCAAACGAGATAAATTTACGCGAGTTAAAATCAAGGATCTAATAATGGGAGTTTATGCTAAATACGCAAATTGCTTTATAGGTACCTTCATGAAAAGTGAAGCATAAATTTACGCAATTACTAATTTCATAAATTTATCTTATTGCATGAATACCCCTAATGTTGGCACATGTGATGTAGAAAATAATAAACAAATTATTGATCTACATATGTACATCACACATTTAACATTTCAATACAAAAATATGACAAAAACAGAAAATAATTCAAAATATGTAAATACAAATTAAATAGATGATGTATGATAAATATGTACATATGTAGTTGTAAAAAACCTACCAAATCGAATAAAAACCTACCAACCTACCAAAGATGAAAAAACCTACCAAATTTGGTAGGATCCTACCAAAACGGCAACCGTGTATGTAATATGTAGGACAATCAAAAATATGCTACAGCATATTTTTTTTTTTAGTAACACTATTAAGACGAGACTAGATTAGAAATCCGTTTTATAAGTGAATGCATATTTTTGTATATTTACGATTTACGTGCATATTTTGGCATGCCAATTTTTTTAGGTACCTATGTATATTTTTCATAAAAAAAAACATAGTTTGTTCAGTTATTATTATAATTTATTGTATTGTTCATACTAGAATGTCAGTTTATTAGACTTGACCATTCTTTATTGCGTCAATTTCATTGAATTTTTGAAAAAACAAACAACTACAACTTAAAGGCGCTACCACCAATCGTTTAGGAATTAATTTTAGGTATTTTAATTTGTTTTATTTTTGTTTGGCTGGAGATATAGCTATTTCAGGGGGTGCCAAGTCCTATCATCAGTCTCCTTTTAGTGATGCTGAGCTTTAATCCAATTTTATTGTGAACAAATTTCTACATGCACACCATAAGGTTTGAACCCATTGCCCAGTCTTCGAAGTCGTATGCACTACGCATTCCACTAGGTACTTATGACCACTGACGTCACTGGTCGAGATGTGCTGTTAATGCATTTGGAGCATCAGCATTTCTATAATTTGTTCAGTATCTTCTAATGTTTATTCAATAAATAAAAAAGGTCTATAGGGCAGCATTACCAGCATTATAGTATAACCAAAAAATTAACACCTAACTTCAGGTTATGTCGAAAAAATTCGCATTACGGAAATTTGCGTTGGAGTTTTTTTTTTTTTTTTTTTTTTTTGAGAAAATTAACCTTTTATTGATTTGTTAAATCTACTCGTACGATTTTATTTCAATTTTGTAATCTAGTACTTCTAAATATTTAAGACCGTGTGTGAATTGAATTAAAATTTCGTTTAAATTTAATTCGAAATAAAATTTTAAAGTTTCTACGTATACAGATTCACCCCACTATCGTCAAAAATTAATCTTCGGATAAAATTTTACGCAATTTTAACCCAATTCGCACACGGCCTAAACAATATGTATAGATAGCTTTTGAAAATTTAGAAAATATTGACCCAACATAAAAAAAAATCATGTTCCCAGTAATTCTGTATTTTTAACATTTCTTTCGTTGAAATGTACCAAAATGTTTGTTAGCCACGAGAGCAAACTTGTGGGGCTCACTCGTGTACATTTTGTTTTTATATTTTTGATGCAATTAATGTCTTAAATAAATCCAGAAAAATTTAAATTTGTTTTAAAATATTGAAGGAAAAAAACATATTTTTTTTTAATATGCAGTGTTCGACAGTTAAAAAACAAAAATGACCCACAGTGTGTAAATGCGTGTTTCAAGTAGATTCTGCACATCTCCGCAATTGTGGCTTTCCAACCATATAAAATTTTAACTTTAAAGATTTTTTCGGAACTTACCGCGTTAAATATCATATTTCTTATATTTAACGTGGTAAGTTCCGAAAAAATCTTTAAAGTTAAAATTAATTATGTCCGCGAAAAGAATAGTTTAAAGTTTTATACATATAAAATTTATCGAAATCGGTCAAATACTTTTTTAAGAAAATGGAACCACAAAATTTATTTTAGCCTATTTATTAAGCAATATTTTTAGGGCATATAATCTTTTTTTTTTTTTGAGCATAATATAATAATTTATTAAAGGCATATATGTATGTAATTGATTTTTAAGGGCATAATTATAAGCGCTTAAAACAGTTTTTTAGGACATATTTGTGTTTGCCCTAATATTTACATATTTGTATATGAGTTTTGATATCAGATCTTAAAAAAACGATTTTTTTGGTTAAACAGGAAAGTTGATGGGTTGTTTAAGAAAATTAACAAGATTTATTTTTTGCCAAATGGAAAGTGACATTAAATACATAATTTGCATAGAGGTACCTAGAAACTTCAGAACCTATAATGGTGTCTGAAACAGCTTATTACGTTTTAATTAATTTAAATTGAAAAGATTAGCCAGGTGTCATTTTCAATGTCCCCATGGTTACTCTATGAGTGAAATCTGTAAATTTTTCATTATAAATTGCTGACAAGGCAAATGTGGCATATGCGCACGTCCGAGGCGTACATGCGTCGTGATAACTCCTTCCCCTTCAAGTTTAATGGAGAGTTTTGAAATTTCGGAATGAAATAACTCAGAAATTGTTTTTTAACGAAAACTAGTTTTATTTCGAGTTTTAATAATTGTGAAGCTTCTAGAGGTACCGGACTGATTGAAGAGTCATCAAAGAGATACATTTAGGAATTTTATTTCTTATAATTCTTATTTCTTAGAATTACATATTTCTGAGTTTAATTTTATGATTGAGTTAGGGGCCAGTTATAGCGATCAGGAAAACGCATCAGAAAAAAATTTCCTTTTGTATAGTTCAATATTTTATTATAGGATTTGAAATATCAAAAAGATACAAATCGATGATAAATCAATTGAAATTTTTTTTCATTAAAAAATTCAATTTGCATGAAATACTTTGCTTAAAACAAGTACTTACTAATTTTCCCGAGGAAAATTTCGTACAGAAAACGAGTTTCCATCAGGAAATGCATTCTATAGAATAAATATTTCCTCTAAAGAAAATTTTGTTAATGAAATAAATATTTCAAATGAATTATTTGTATCATTTTTATATTTCAAATCGTATGATAAGACATTAAATTACCAAAAACAAATTTTTTCCTGATCGCTATAACTAGCCCCTTAACTATACTCCGTTCAACAAAAATGTCCATTAAAATCCTTATGGGGGAAGCTTTTTTAGAGCAATGGCATCTGATGCATAGAAAAATTGTCCCAGAAAAAACCAAGCTGCATAATTCCTTGGAAAATGTCGTACACCCTCCACGACCCATCTGCTCGTATGCTCAAGGCATAGCATACTGATCGCTCGCTCGTTTCTATCAAAGATACTGAATATAAAGATATGATTCCTCGGCTGTCATTTGAGTTTTCCTACAAGCTTTTACAGTGAAACAGCTTATTAAAATCCATAGTTGTAAGGGCGAAAGGCAAATATCCTATCTTCCCTGCACTGAACATTTTTGTTGAACGGAGTATAGAAAATTCATTCGGCCCTAGCGTTGGAGCGCAAAATTATCTGCAACGCATAGTTTGTCAGAGGTTAAAATAACATTCGAGGTATCCGTCTAGGGGAAAAAAAAACAACGGCCAGAATCTTGATTTTTATGGAATTTCATGAAAATTTTTCTGTCGAGTTTTGTAAAACTTTATACACTCCGCCGATAGAAATTTCTTTTAATTTTGGGTTTAGCATTGAAAATCGCTCCCATTTACCAATCACGGTTGCAAAAATATCGGGTTTCGAAATTGTTCTTAAAAAATCAAATTTGAAACTAGAGCATCGAGTTTTTTTAAACTTTAAAGATTTATAGAAAGGTCTTGTAATAATTTTTAATTCAGCATCGAAAACCGCAACCATTTACGATGCACGAAATAACGGATTTAGAAAAAATGCGTACAAAATCAATTTTGAAGCGATCTAGCATCACAATATGTATGTATTTTTCATTAAAAATTTTTTATTGAGTTTTGTTAAACTTTAAAAATCTATAGAAAGATCTAAAAATTTTTAATTAATCATCAAAACCGCAACCATTTACAATGCTGCAGTGGCGGACTAAGCTCGTTGAAGGCCCGGGGCGGCAATGCTTAATCAGGCCCCTTGTGTGATCAGATATTTTTGTAGTCTTATGTCGTTTTTCATTGCAATTTGTAAATTCTCTTCTCAAATTCCAGAATTGCTCTTTTGAATAAAACATATTGGCATCGAAAAATTTCATTTTCAAAGCATGTCAATGTCAGGTCAGGCCACATTTTAAAAGTATTGGTGACGATTTTTCACACATAGACCTTCAATTTACATGAATGGGTGAACGCAGATTAAATATCCCATCAAATTAAACAGATCGCATCCAGAACGCGAACGTGAATAAAATATGAAAAAGTGGGAAAAGTGCTAATCTTTTCGCAAAAAGATGAAATCTTTTCTACAGTGAAAAACGACACTGATAACGTTAGCTGTTAAGACAAAAAAAAAAACATCAATCATAGTTCGGTGTTATAAAACGCTAAGTTTTTTTTTTTTGGGTTTCAAAAGTAAGAACATGTAAAGTGACCGCACTAATGCTGGAAAAAATTAAAGGTTACAAATGGTTTAAGCGAGATAAATCAAAAACCAATGCACGTAAAATTCAAGTTTTTAGTTTTGAGATTTTTTTTTAGCATTTTTTTAAGTACCATTATTTTTCATCATGAAGTGACACGTACAAAATTTTCAGTTTTTTTTTTTTGGAATTTGACAGTTAATTTATGTAGCCAACTGGCTAGTAAGTAACCGCTTGTGTGGCCCAGGTTTAAAAGCTCTTAAAACTGGGAAAATTCTAAATTTAAAACCAAAAACTGGTTTTAAACTTATTATAATAATTTTGAATCTAACTATTTACATAAACTATTGACTTCGGATAATACGTATTGGAAGAACAAGTTTGTGCAAACGTTGGGAATTATATTTCTTTTCAAGTAAGAATGCAACTTGAAATATTGAAAAGACACATCGCCAGGGGCAGGGCCGTAGCTAGAGTTAAATTTAAGGTAGGGCGGAAGTAAAATTTCACTGATTTGATAAAATTCAAAATTTGGCTTTCTTAATACGAATCATCAGATAAAAGAAAAGATTTTCGTGGCTTTCAATTGCTATTGTTTTATATGAATGTTTTTTTATAAAGAATTGTTTTTAGCTTTCGGGAAAGAGTCATTGATTGAAAAGTGCTATTTATGTTTAAAATTATATAGATTTATTATTTTTTTCAAATAAATTTTATTGCCAGTATCTTAAAAATAATTTTCTTAAATTAATTGAATTTATCGATTCTTCATATTATTAAAAGTTTTGAGGACTTCTTCGATATCGAGAGATTTGGTTTTTTTTTGAATGCAAAAAAAAGCCTGCCATTCTTTGATGATTTATTGAGAAGCTTTGAGCTCTATTAACTAAATTTAATCTTGAAAATGTTGACTCACAAACTGCAGTGCTACAGGCCTACAGCTTTTGGGAGCCAAGCCACAGAGGTAAAAAGTCTATGTGTCATTAAATGCTTCTCGCTGTCTTAACTGTCTCATTATTTTTTTGACGACTCAAAAAACCTTGGACAACTACTGTAGCTTCCTCTTTTGATGAAATTGTAAGAACTGAAAAATCAGAAGACTCAAAATATTGTGTTTTTGAAGACGTTCAAATTAATTCGGTCTTTTAAACTAATTGCATAATGTGTTAAACTTCGCAAAACTTTTCTATGACTTTTAGGTTTTTCTGTAGTTTATAAGCGTTTTCTATTTTTATATTTTATACCACAAAAATTTTATTCATGAGCAAGATCGCTATAACTAACAGGAAACAAATCTTATGAAACTGTGCGATAGTTTTTTATAAAGCGAAAAAGTATTTTATAAGTTATATTACGCAAAGCTTAAAAGTCCCATATTTGAAGGTCGAAAAAAAACTCTTAGATTCCAGTATTTGCGGTTCTAACCTCAAATATTCCGAAATTCTGACGTGATAAAATAATTTCCATTTAACATTCAGATTTTACAAATCTATGTACACAAATAAATATTTCGAATTAAACTAATTTGCGGGAAAGTTTTAACTTTTAAATGTTGGTGGGCTGCGTTATTATTCTTGTACTATATAAAATTCCCTAGAAAAATTAATTTTAAGAACTTAAGTGCCTCCACTGCAAAGCCACGTCATCATTATGACGATTACTTGCTTTTTTTTTGTAAGGCGCCAGTTATAGCTTTGATTGAAAACCATCATTGAATTTTGTCTCTCCATTTTCAGGAACTTATAGAAAGAAAACTGATGGCATTTTGGTGTCAAAATAAAGGGAATTATTCACTGAATTTTTTTTCGTCAAACAAATATTTAATATGTTTTAAAACTTTTTTTAAAAATCAATTTTATTACTTCAATGATCAAAATGGTTTCCAATGAACTGCTGATTTTCGTTTCAGAAAAGTAGAACCCAATCGTTCCAATGATATCTGTTCGATTTTCTTTCTGTTCTCATCTGTCATTTTTCCGTTCAATAATCAACCTAACCTCAAAAATTAATTTTTCATGTGGGAAGTGCATACCAGAGATGTTTTCAATGATTGCTATAACCGACTTGTCAAAAATAATATAAACGACCATAATTTTGTGAATAGAAAAAAAGTAAAAGAAGGAAATCATATACAAATACCTACTTAGTTGATGGTGATTTTTAAGGTAGGGCATTTGTTAAGGTAGGGCATTGGACAGTTTAAGGTAGGGCATTGCCCCTAAATGCCCCCCGCTAGCTACGGCCCCGGCTAGGGGCCCTGCAAATTTGATCTTACACACGTCTCATTTTGATCTAGCGCCGCCGCTGCTTTTAAGATTAGCTTTTAATTTGATAGAGCATTGAATATTTAAAAAAAAAGTAGGACTTAGCAAAGTAAATAATTAAAAAAAAAATGTGTATACGCCACAGTGACCAATTAAGTAAATTTGTTTTGGTTTATTCATATTAGGTAGAAACTACAACTATAACCGAAAATAATCGTATTATGTATCTATTCAAATTAGAGATTGAAATTAAGTTGAAAGAATTTACATAAACGATTGAATGCCCAAAAACTGAATTAAAAACCAAAAAGCGGTTAATTTTAATTCATCATTTTTCCGGTAAATGATTTGGGTATATTTTTTTTTAATTGGAGTGACTCGGTTTTTTTGACAGCATAGAATGGACAGGCAAACTAAGGAGAGGTGGAAGAGGGATTAAGCACATAAAATGTATGACACTTTTGGTGAATTGAGTTGGGCCAGTATAACAATGTAAAATATTGTTATTCAAAAAACTGAAAACTCATTAGAATACCTCCATTGGCTCTCATGTTAGACTTATGCCTATAAAATTACTAATATTTTTGTTAGAGAAAGGTTCGGGAAAAATCTTTATATTATTAGTTTCTTAAGCCTAGTTTATACATCAATGCGAAGTGAAATTTAAATCGAAATGAAGCATCAATAAATCTCGCGTCGAAAGGTTTACAAAGAAAATAAATTTTGTTTTATATTCAGTTTAGATAAGTCCGTTGAATTATGTTTACTTCGAAACAAATTTCTTTCTTCTTGTCGCTTAAATAATTGCATTTTATTTTATTGTATTTTCCACGCCAGTGAAAAAAGTTATTTTTTTGTATGAAAATTTCTCTTCGATCTATAAACTAGGCTTTATATGTGAATTAGCTTCTTACCCAATTTTAAAATATAAAAATAAACAACACACAAAATGTCACCTTAAAACTATCTTGAAGTGCGTCCATTTAGACGCTCCTGTGTTCTTACTAATTAACGACAGTACCCCTCATATCGTTCTACAATCCGCATGGCATGAAAGTTAGAAAATTGAAAAAGACACACGGACGAAACTAACAAGTAAACGCTCGTGTGCACATTCCTATAAGTTTTTTGGTTCTCAGGGCTTTTATGTATGTCTAAATTAACGCGCAGAAATAGACGCTCATGTGACATTAGCCTTGTTCTCTTAAGTTTATCTAACTTTTAGATAAAGAAATCGGTTGCTTAAAGGCTCTCCCAAACCAACGCGATTAATCGCCGCGACAATAGAAAAAAATAACAACAACGTGTTGTTTTGTTTGACAACAACGTTTTGTTATTGTTGTTTTCTTTTGTCGCGCCGAATAATCGCGTTGGTTTGGGAGAGCCTTAAACCTCTTGACTGATGTAACATTTTATTTACGGCCATATTATTGACTTTCTTCAGAGCTAGTTTTAAGGAAAAACTAGTTCTATAGGGGCATCGAGTTTTCAGTTTATCAAAAACAATTATTGATTTGAGTAAGATGTCAAAATATGTTTGAATATTTTGATTTAGATGTCAAAGTAATAAAAGTTTGTGAAAAATTAAAACTCGAAACCCGTATAGAACTAGTTTTTTGGTAAAACTAGCTCATAAAAAAGTCAAAAATATAGCCGTTAATAAAATAAATATAAAAAAAATAAATACATTTGATGGCACAACAGCTCATGAAGAACTAGGGCCTAGTGACTTACAACTCTCAACCATTCCTGTGTGCGTGTCTGCAGGAATGGAGGGGACCTACAATTTATTGCCGAATCCGAACGGCTAACGAGCGGCACTTTTCTGTGACAGGAGATACTCTTGGAGGATTTGTCAATTCCTCGCAAGAGGCAGTAGCCGTTTTTTCTTTTAAATAAATAGTTTGTAAGTCACTAGGCCCTAGTTCTTCATGAGCTGTTGTGCCATCAAATTTATTTTATTTATTTATACCTAATACTATAACGGTTTTCAGTGCCGGATCTACGACTTTTCCGAATAGGGGCAAAAACCTGATCTGGCGCCCCTTTGGCGTTTGAGGTAAATTATTACAAAAAAAAACTGAATAATAGGTACCTATTTATAGGCACTTGTTAATTGGATTTTTTGAAACAGGGAGAAAACTTTTTATTTAGCAACTTTTATTTACGTAAGACAAACATAATAACAGACTGCATATGACCCAGTATTACAGGGTGTTTTGCATAACATGCGTCCAAATTTTTAGGCTTTGGGTAGAGAAGAGAAAAAAAAATCGTATGGGAGGTAGGTTTATTTCCGCCTGTTTACCCGAGAGGGGAAATTTTTTTAAAAATCGACTTGAAATGAAAAAGTCATTGAAAAACAATGGCAACACTTACAATGGTAAATCCATTCTTTTACAGATAACGTTTTATTTATTTTAGTAAATAGTTTTTGAAAAATTAATTTTTAAAATCAAAATTTTGAATAAAATTAAGAAAATTTTAATGAATCTGATTTTTGTCAAAATTGTACGTAGCTCGGTAGTATTTTTGTTTTTAATATTCAATGGGCCTAGCAATTTTAAATCAAAAACTTAGGCCCAGTTTTTTGAGTCGTACCAAAACCAGGGGACTCATTCCGTAAAACGATTATCACCCGACGATAACGTTTCGACGATAGTCTTACTTCACGTAACCCTATAAATGCATATCGTCTGGACGATCACGTTTTGACGATCAAATATTTGCTTCACGTAAGTCGATTATCATCAAAACGCTATCGTCAAAACGATGGCTTTTGGACGATACCTAAATAGGTATCGTTTCGCATTTGTTTTCATGATTGTATGTAAAGTTTGTACGCGACTATAGTTAAATGAGTGAAATAATTTACTTATTTTGCAAAATGGCAACAAACATTTGAGAAAAATACAAATTATATGAAAATAAAAAAAAAAAAAACGTGTCGCCAGCAGGTATCGAACGCCGAACCTCTCGGTTAAGAAGCAAGTACCTATTCCATTGCGCCACCATCTTATGTAAATTTCTGCCGATTTATTGGGCTTACAAACAAACCGTGCACTAAAGAACTTCGTTCTAATAACGCAAATTGGTATTATGACATTTCAATGATGGTTTGACAATCTCTGGAAAAACGATAGACGAGGAGATAGTGTTTGAATTACGTGAAGCAAATTATTGACGATCACGTCAGCGATAATCGTTTTGATGATTATCGTTTTGAAAATTACGGAATGACCCCCCAGAGTAACAAAAATACTATTTGATAGGTAACGATAAAAATTTTCAACAAAATTACCTAGTTTGAACACAATTTTCTTAATTTTTGTATTAAAAATTTTCATTTTGAAAATATTTTTTTCAAAAACTATTCACTATTATTAATTAATTAAAAACTTAATGAGAATGGATTTCTGACTTTAATAGCAGTTTTAGCATGACTTTTGTAATCGTTGCCGTTATTTTTTAATGATATTTTTTTAAATTTAGATTTTTTAACTAAAAAGCTATTGGCATTAAAAATCAGAGACATTTTTATTTTCTTTAATCAGTATAGTGTAACTACATGGTTTGAATTACATTTCCTTTTTTTCACATTTGAATTACAATCCTTTTTTTTTCATAATTTGTTTCACGTTGATGGTCTATTGAAGAGAGTGTCTTCTCGAATTTGGCGCCCCCGAAACTGCCGCCGGGGCACGTGCCCCGGTTTGCCCCCCATATATCCGGCGCTGATGGTTTTCGAGTAAACACCATTTAAAAAATTTTAAAAATCTTACCTTGAAGCAGTTTTATATTTATGCTCTCTACATAATACTTTTTCTTATTTTTTTTTAATGCTTTATGTTGGCAAATTTCTAGACTTATTTAACTATTTCAAAAACTTTTATTAAATGTAACAATTTTTCTTAAAATAAATTAATAATTAAAGAAAACAAAGTTTTAGTTTGGCGCTGTTTTTTCAATTTCATGGTGGTCTTCATTATGGTGGTCTTAGGGCCACGATATCACTGAAAGGTAGATCGCATATAGTTTCCACTGGTACAAATACCATGTTCACAAAATTTGGAGTGGTATAAAACACTCTGAGCAAAACTTTCACCAGCGACCGGTCTAAGTGTACAGTAACAAACAAAATATAAATAATTTTGATTACACCTAAAATATTGGAGATACAAAATAAAAATGTTAATATCCTTATTAATAGGAAATTTAATAAACTATATTTTTTATTTGAATTATTTTTCAGTATCACTAAGGCTAGTGTCACACGAGCGTCTTTTACTACGCGTCCATTTGGAAGTACGTTCTGAGAACCAAGAAAACTTATTAGAATGGACACACGAGCGTCCACTAATTGGTTTCGTCCGCGCGTCCAACTTTGTCGACTGTTTGATTCTCATGCCGCGCAGATTGTAAAACGGCATGAAGGGTACTGTCGTAAATTAGTATGGTCACACGAGCGTCCAAGTGGACGCGCTTCCAGATAATTTTTAGATGGCTTTTTTTTGTGTTTTTTATTTTTATCTTTTTAGTGGGTTAATAGATATTGTTGAAATTTTTACAGGTAATAGAAATAATGTATCCAAAATTAAATTAAAAAAATTGAGTTCCTAAAGTACCGTTGAGCTGCGATAACGGCAATATTATAAACTTTGTTCTATGAGCTCATTTCTTATCAGCATGCATGGTTTAATTTGGTTTTTCTTATTTCGAATGTCAGGAAAGCAACGATTATTTTGATACTTCATTTGATATTTTACGTGCACAACAAGCCTCACAATCTTAATTTTAATTTAGTCGAGAAATCGGAAAAATTGCATAGAAAAAGTGTGCTTGGTTCATTGCTCTCGGTAGTCTACCAGTGGAGAAAGGCCCGTTAGGTGCAAAACTGTGGAAATTTTCAAAGTTAAGCTTGTTTTAAATAAAACAATCATGCCGATTATGGAATCCGCAAAACTGCATCCGCAGTGTAGTGCTCTCTTTTCTCTTCATCGATTTTGCGTGGAAAGAAAAGAGAACAATGTACAGCGAATCACTGCGGATCCACTGTTGCGGATTTCATAATCGACATGCATGAATGAAAGAATACAAGATTACGCCATCCCGCCTGGAAAAAGAATCTAGTTTTCAATTAGGCCCTGAAAAGTTTTTCATAGTTACTAACAAGGGTCTAGCAAGAGTTACAATAGGCCATCGCTAGGCTCTCACTAGTTATGAACCTTTTTGCCTCGACAGTTAAATCCTGTCTAAGCCCTGACCAGTTCCAATTAATCCCAGAAAATAAATTAAATGATTGATATAGAATTGGAAACATGACGATGGACATAGCCTATATTATAAAGTTATAAACTTTGTTGGTTTGTATGTAGGGGGTAATGTCTTGAGCTACTGAACCGACTCCATACATATCTTTGGGGTGTTGTCTCCATGTTGTGTGTATATAATGAAATACAAATAAAAATTAGATTATTAAAATATAATTTAATTTTATTATTATAAAGTAAACTTTGAAATTATCACAACATTATTTATTAATTATATAAATTATAAAAGCGACGCGTTTCTGATATGTTAATACATTTTCGGGCTTCAATTTGTTGAACTATGGTGTTAATTAGCCAAGTATATTTGTCTATACATTCCAAAAACATGAAATTCTTAGACTTGATAGAGATAGAGTCCTTTTTATTATAATAAAATAACTAAAGAATTACAATGAGAGCTTGTGGAGCGAAAGCTTGGAAAACGACGAAGGACAATAATGTTAATTTACGAAAAAATGAATATTGTTATTAAAGTTTAAATCGATCCTCATTTTATTAATTTTCATAAAATGCTTTCACTAGTTAGTTACTAGCTAGAGCCTCATCAGCACTTAACTTAATAAATATTCTCAGCGAGGCACTAAAGGGGGTCTGTCATGTTTTCCTCGTCTAGATTTTCCTTACCGAAAACTACCCAGGGCCTTGTCTAAACTAGCCAAAAACTTGCCATTTTTCCAGCCGGGATTTCATTTTTTTCGCTTTGTTGTTGTAATTTTTGACAGCACGTATGGCGCAATCGGTGACAAAAACATGATTTTTTCCAACTAGATAAGGCCGGGAAAAGTTTTTAACTTGAATTTTTATTTCATTGTTCTAATTTGAATTAATAAAAAGTGAAGTGTAGTGTAATAAGTTCTGAATTATCTATTCTACTTTACACATTGGCGCTTTATTTGCTTTTTGGCGATTTATTTTAAATGAAAAAACATTTATTTCAAATGAAAAATATTAATTCGGAATTTATAATCGTATTTCTAAACGAAAACTTTGATTTTTTAAACTAATAAACGCGCACGAAAGGAAAAAACACAACCGAACAATCGATTAACTAAACAAACTACTGGCGGCCATATTTGTTTACATATCATTTGTCACCAATGAGATAACAAATGGCGCAATCTTGTATTCTTTCATTCATGATCGACATGTATATCTTTCATTGTAGTAATCCGATTTTCAAGGTTATGATTTTAAAACAAAGATAAAATGTCAAACTACAATTGTGTTTAAAAATTTTTGAGGAGGGGAACCCCCTTCTACCCTAAAAACGTAATGGGAGAGCAATTGAATTTGATTCCTGGAATTCTAAATTGAAAAGTTGATGTAAAATTTCAGAAATTTGAAAAACTAATTATGCAAAGTTACTCCCTGAACCCTTGCCTAAAATAATGCTGGTAATTTTATAGGCATAAACCTAACAAGCGAGACATTGGAGGTTATTTAATCAATTTATAAGCAAAAAAGTATTCAAAATTCAAAAGTTGATGAAAATTTTTAGAATTTTGAAAAACAATATTCTACAATTGTTACTGCCCCAACTCCCCTCTACAAAAATGTTATACATTTTATAGAGCTCATTACAACAGGGAGAACGGTAGGGGCCGTTTTTTGAATTTTCACCCACTAATTCTATATTAATTTGATTTATCAGCCAAAGAAAAGGAACTAACTTAGTAAAATATTCCGTCCGCGCGTACGAAAAGAAGTTCGTGTTTTTTTATTCTTTTTTTTACCTTTGTAAATATTACTTAAATTAAAATTTATTGCACACGCATTTTCAAAAAACTTTACAAACGATTCTTAAAAAACTAGCCGTTTTAAAACACTCAAATTGCACAAAACTTAAAAAAAAATACACCTTTAAAAAAAATTACATACAAAAACTTTACTTCACATTAATTGACCGCACGCTAAGAAAATCTAGGTACGCAAATAATATTCTTCTTCAAAGAAAACAGCTTAAAATTTTGTAACTGGATTTTAACGTATTTTCCACACATTAAACGAAATGCAAAAGATGAAAACACTCTACGATAACCCTTATCATTAAAAACTTTTTTTAAAGCTCTAAAATCAAAAGCACTTCAACAAAAACCCAAGGAAAAAAATCTGAACGAGTTGCCAAATGGACATGGGTAACCCTGCCTGAATGCACATCAATATTTAATGGGGGTTGAAGTTGAATAGCAGCAGCACAGCAGCCATGCCATAGGCCACAGCAATTCAGTGCGCAGCGCACTCAGATGTGCGCTCGATAGGACGTTCGGGTCTGCGTCATATGCCATCGGAAATTTACGGGCGGGCAAACACTTTTTATGAAGGAGTTCTTTCAATTTAGTATGGTGCAAAAATATGGTGCGCTACTGATTTTGAAAAAGCTCTCCCATAAGACGTGTACTGCCTTTTTATGTTGGATAGACTTTAAAATTAGCTTACGCTTTAAAATTTCCAATGCTTGGTCAAACTTTCCTTATCTTCTTTGATGTGCTCAAGCTGGGTGCCTGTACTTTCTGTACAATAACCCCCGTATCAATAAACGGAAAACAACGGAAGGATAAGACTAACACATCTGTCAACTTGCAATTCATATTAATAAATATGTAATGGGCTGTGACATGGGTGACAGCGAGCGAATAACTTTAACTCGCCAAATTTGGCGTTTAAGGGATGGATAACTTCATAACACACATACGCATACATTCCATAATAACCGGTTCAACTACAAGCATATTTTTCATCAATCAGTGCATGCGTGTGACATATGTATAAGAATAATTCCACGATTTGATGAAGAGTTGCCTTACAATAAGTGGTACAGACTGGAACTATTATGATATGTTTATTAATAATTAAAGTTATCCAACGAACAAGTTGTTTATCCGTGTGCTAGCTAACACGTGTGTTAAGCAGCAGACAGTGACTTTTTATTAATAGGGCTGTAATACTTTAAATAATGTAAATTTTCTATTTTCGAAAGTGAATCCTAAGAAACATCCTTTTTCAACTTATCAGGCATCGCTATCGCAAAGAATTTCTTGGTAGGTATTGATTTTAAATGGCCAACAAGATGTCGTAGTTTTTCGTCCAATGAGAAAGACTCACAGTCTTTTTAAATTTCTTGAAGTCTTTGGAAATTAGTTTGAATCACGCATTTATTTATTTTATCTTTGCATCACTGATTATATGGCCTTTTTTATTTTAATATATATTTATTATTTATTTAAAAATGTACTCACTGTGTTTTTTTCTTCATTTTATCAGATGTCTTACTTAAGCTATTTTATTATACCAATGAAAAAAAATTGGTAGATGGAGAAGCTGCTTCCAACACGATCAATTCACAGATAATATATACATGGAGGGTGCACGGCTGTACCAAACCAAGTCATACAAAAAAAAATTAACTGCCTTATTCATAAACAAAACATGGTTATTTCAGCCGTATAAAGTTACCATGACAACTTTCGAAAAAGTTACTTTTGACTGTCTCAGAAATTTCCGTATAAATGCCGTGAAGAGAAAAAAATTGCCGCGCCACTAGTTCTCCCACTAGTGCAATTTTTTTCTCTTCACGGCATATTTACGGCATTTATTCGGCAATTTCTGAGACAGTCAAAAGTAACTTTTTCGAAAGTTGTCATGGTAACTTTATACGGCTGAAATAACCATGTTTTGTTTATGAATAAGGCAGTAAATGTTGCGTATTTCGTTCAGTTCATCTTTAAATCAGAATACGAGTAAAATATTAGTTTTTGGCAGTGTATTTGCTTTGCTTGTAAATATTTTCGAATTTAACCTTTTCGGACTTGGTTCGCTACAGTTCACAGCTGTATTATATGCTTCGAAAGCCATACGAGGTAGTCGTTTAAATGAAATAAAATATTTATGTGTAATGTAAAATTAAGGAACACATTTTTATTTGTACTAAAACTAGGTAACAATCATTTCAATAAAAAAAAGTTTCCAAATAAATAATATTACAAATTTAATATTACTTAAAGTTTTATTTTTCATTAAAACATTTTGGAAAGCAAGATAAAATTATACTATAAAAAATAGTAGTAAATGAAACAAGTTCAATTTTAATAACTTTATACTTATGCTAATGCCTTTCGGCTTTTAGACTATTAATTTAACAGTATAATTTCTTTTATTTAATTAAATTCACATAAAAAATTTGTCGTTTAAATTTTTTTTTTAATAATTTATATTTTTATAATAATGTGCAATAGCACATTAATCATTCAATAAGAATACATACCCTTACCCAAAAGAGTAACTTTAAACAGTATTATATATTTACTATACAACAGATTTCAATTACTTTATTTTATAAAAATTCTAAAAATTATTTTAATAATATAATTTTTTATTATATAATATAAAAATATATTATTTTAATAATATACAAATAAAAAATTTGAATGAACTACAATAATACTTAAATTCTTGTGTTGATTTAAAATTTCAAACAGATTTTTTGTATAAAAATCGATATGAAATAGTTATTTTAACAATTTCTGGATCGAACCAAATCAAAAGTACATAAAACATAATATTATAAAATTCATTAAAAACAGCGTTTTTATCAATTAATAAGTTAATTTTGACTATATCTATGCTTTTTGACATAATATGTATGTAAATTGAATTTTGGAACAACAAAACTTTGAGTTGTTATAAATTTTGTGTTTATTATTATTGTTATTGTAAAATTTAATAGAACATTTATGTATGTATCATTTACTAAGAATAGATGAATTTAATGATCTATCTTATTTTGTTTTTAATTTAAGGGTGATGAGAATGAGTAAACAAAAAAAAACACAACCTGTGTAGCATTACATAATAGGCATGACTTTTTTGTGAATTCTTCCTTGAAAATCTTTCTCAGAGGGTGACTTCTGACTCCTTACTCAATTTTTATTTCTGTGTTAAAAATTGATTGAAATTTATTTATCATACTATAACATCGAACATCGGTTGAATTGAAACACATTCATTCCTGCTTGATTATTATTGTGGACCCTGCCTAACACTTTAATATTTTATTTAAATACCCACTAAATAATAAAGAATGTAACCAAGCAACATAATTATATTCAGTATTTGTTTTATCATACTATTATTTTAAATTCAAAATTGTAACCATTCAAACACAGACCTAAACATTGCATACCTTTACTCATGTTAAAATATCATTGCATATCTTTACTCATGTTAAAATACCATTGCATACTTTTTTAAAATACCATTGCATACTTAACCTAGTACATTTACTTTTAATTTCATACAACTCACAGTCAGTATAGACACAAATTGTTATAAGTAATAGTATGAAATTCGTAATATTTGTCAGAAAATCAGTGTATAAAGTTGATCTTTAAGTTTGTTATCAAATTAATCAATTGTGTTTCTTTGATTTTAGCTTCACTTGATATTTTGTTGATTCTGTCTAATTGGTTTACGTCAGGAGCTCCTCCAGACAACCAGCGGAACAAGTCCACCGACTATTGGCAGCAGCGAAAGGGTCAGTCAGGAGTTCCTCCAGACCTCCCTCTATCGTCACCAGTACCAGCAGCGACATTCAACGGGCATAGTAAAGGGTCAGTCGGGAATTCCTCCAGACCTCCCTTCACCAACCCCATAGAACTCAGCAGCGAACAACATAGTAAGTGTTAGTTGGGAGTTCCTCCCGACGACCTTACATTAACTTGCCGTCCCGCTGAGCATCTTAACTCTACGATTCATTTCCTCACAAAAAGAGTTAAAAATATATATATATCAATATATCATTGCAAATATAAAAATGTAGAATACATATCAAAAGAAGAAAATTAAAATAAATATAAAACATATCAAGTGCTATAATTGAAAAAGATATCAAATTGGAAAATATTAATAATAGCTGCGTTTTATTTTCCACTAAATCTAATCCGGATCAGATCATGATAATAAAACAAACTGGATCATAAATTTATTTATTTCTCACAGTTGGCTTTATTTGCACAATAAAATTGACAGAAGGAAAATTATCACAAATCTTGTTTGAAATAATATTTGGTATCTAAGGAAGAGCGAATGTTTAAAAATGGAACAGTTTTATTTTTTTTTATTTAATTTCCATTAAGTTAATAGTTTTTTTTTGTATTTTTTCCGTGCCTCGCGACGCGTCGGCTCTATTAAGTGAAGAAAAAACTCATTTTTTCTCATCGTGGGATAGCGTAGCATATGGTTAAGTTTAGGTTTAGGGAATTAATTTTAAGTAGTGTCAGTCTAAAATAGGACGTGGAACAGACAAGTCATTAATAAACAATCGTATTGAAATTATTGTCTTTCATTTTGTAAGTCGAACAGTGGGCCGGCCCCGGTGGGCCGTCGTTCGCGTTTTTTTTGGAATCCCCTTCAGGGATATCCTTTATTGGCGCCCGAGCAGGGACCGGTGCCAAAGATCCTTATCTCTATTGCCTGGGGATCTGTGTCAGGACCAATACGTCCTATTGGATGCACGTCACTGTTATCATGGAAACACAGTTGACCATTTTGGATCCTCCTGACACAAACCTTCCGTATTAACATGGGAACATACGGATATCCCAGAAGGCTTAGGGATGGGGTGGTGGTGTCGACCGTGCCATTAGTAGGTCCGTTAATCCGGATTAAAAGGGGGCTAACACGGCTTCCCCCATGCGCACCGGTTCCATCTTGTAATCTTTCGCGACGCGGAATTTAAACTTTCCATTTTTCCTTACAGATTACTTTTAACAGAACTGAATAAATTAAAAGAAGAAAAAGAAACATGCTTTAAGTGTGAGTGACAGTAAAATAAAGGGAATTAATTAAGAATTTATATTCTAAAAATAAAAAAATTGGAAGCATTGAATGATATGCAAAAATTTAAAAAAAATAGAAGAAAAAATATGAAAAAATAAATTGGAAAAAAAAGAGAAAAAATATAATAAAAATAAGTGATTGAAAAAAATCAACAAAAAATTCATAAAAAAGAAATTTATAGATCATAAGTGTGTGCTTTTTATTGTGCAAGTGCTTCCTACTGTGTGTGTTAAAGAAAGAAATATATTATTGATTAAAAAATTAAAAAATTGTGCAAAAAATTATTGATATAAAAATTTAAAAAAAATTGTTCGCAATCCGTGAAAAAAAATACATAAAAGTTATTAAAAAACATTGAGAGCTTGTGTTGTAGGTAAGACCTTTTTTCATTTTTCTTATGTCTAAAATGGATCAAATCGCGCAACAAATTGTTGAATTGACTGGAGCAGTCAGTAATTTATTTAGTCAATTGAAAGGCTTTGAGAGAAGGCTAGGAGTTGTCGAAGAGAGTGCAACTGCGGCAGCCGCTCCTGTGGCAGCTTCGGTTAGTGCTCGTAGTTTTGCCCTCAGTCCTCCACAAACGGAGGCGGAGCTCAGGGAAATAAGTAAATTGCCCGATTGCGTCAAGGAGTTGCAGGCCTTTAATGGGAACCCTACGCAGTATGTATCATGGATACACGTTGTGGAAGGTATCCTTAAAGACTACGAGATAGTCAGGTCAAAGCCCCTTTATCGGGCTATACTCCAGCACATTCGGGGTAAAATCCGAGGCCCTGCTGACGCTGCTCTAGTGAGCTACAATATCTTCGATGGTGACTGGCTTGAGATGAAGTCTTGTTTGTCGCTGCATTACGCAGATAAGCGAGACTAACGGACTCTCGAACACCAGTTAAACCAGCTTGCTCAGAAAGGCAGCCAGCTGGACGAATTCTACGCGGCCGTTAATCATCAATTATCATTGATGGTTAATAAAATAAAAACCGAGTCGTATAGTGAAGAGACCATAAAAGCATTAGTGGAAACATACCGGAACAGAGCTCTGGATGTATTCGTGCGAGGCCTTTACGGCGATATATCGCGAATGCTAATGATTCAGAGACCTAAAACCCTACCGGAAGCATATTCCGCCTGTTTAGAGATACAGAATCTCAATTATCGGAACAATTCTGTTCATTGCTCTTCCTATTCGAACACAATTACGGCCCCAATAAACCAAAACTTCAAGAGTTTAGAGTTTAAACCCCATCTACCTCCAAGGAAGCCTCAGCAAAACCCTGGAGGCAAAAACAATAGGTTCAAATGGAACCCTCCTCAGGAAGGTGGTTCTCCACCAAGGCCTGGACCAAAACCCCTAGAAAAAATGGATTGTGACCGCACTGTCCAGAGCAAACAGGTTAATTACGTAAATCGTCCGAAACCTCAGAACCCGTTTAAACGTAGGGCAACGTCTGATAACTTCCCCAACAAACAGCAACGCCTTTATAACATAGAGGTCGATGATGAGGTCGAGGACGAAGTTAATCCAGAAGAATATTCCGCTTCTGCGGAAGAGGCTGCTTGCGATGAAATAAATTTTATGACACAGGGCCATCCAGCGTACCATACTTAGAGTACGCAACCAATGATGGAGCTTTGTTGAAATTTGGATATCCTAGAAAAATGTCACATTGCTTCAATGGCCACCGTACTGTCCGAACCTAAATATTATCGAAAACATGTAGGGATAGATGGTTCGTAGGGTGTAGGATTTTGGACTTCAATATGAGGAGAAAGAATCACTTACTGCTGCAATCAAAGAAGCACGGAGTGCAATTTCTTTAAAAATTATTAAACAACTGTATTATTCCCTTCCGAACAGGGTCTTTGACGTTATTTCAAATAAAGGTGGTAGCACACGTTATTAAAATATAATTATAGTAAAAAAACTACCCTCTTTTACTGCATTTTTTGAATTTTTTTCCATATTTAAGAGACTGTTTCTATTCAAGTGACGTAAAAAAAAATCAGTGTTTTTAATGAAGTAATTAGAAAAGTGGTAAAAAAAAACCGAATGGCATTTTTCTGAATTATTCTGCCAATGCAGTTTTACTCGCAATAGGTGGATTTCTAAATTTACTAAAGCGCAAAACGCTCTGATAGTAAAAAAAAAGTTTGTTTCTATTCAAGTGAAGCGGAGTGTACAAACAAAAAAATTACGAAAAGGAAAAACTAAGTATCTAGGAATTTCACCACGATAAATTATTAAAAGCAGTAAGTATTTATTCAGTTTCCTTTGCTTATAATACCAAAACTCTTTATGCAAAATAATTTGTATGCCTTACCAGCTACCCTGCCTAAATCGAGCTCAATCAAGGGAAAGAATCTGATATCAAAAGAAAATCTTAAAATCTTTTATTTAAATTGTTTTTACTAACTGGGAAACTAAATGAATATTCCGCAGAAATAAGCGAAATCAAGACCAAAAATTCCTACGTACTTTTACAAAGGTTTACAAAGGTAGTTAAATTATTATCGACAAATAAAAAGTTACGATAACCCAAAAAAAAACTTGTGATTGTTTTAAGTATTTGCACCAATTTACGTAAATTACTTGATTGTTGACTACGGGAGAAAATTTGATGGTAAAATTTTGATTGTAGAAACTTGATTGTTGTATAAATTTGATTGTTGAAGCTTGATTGTAGTACAAATTTTTGTTTTTTCGTCTCAACAAAGAAAAGAGGGGGGCGATTCATAAATGTCGACAGCTTCAATTACGAAGAAGAGAATAAACAAAAATAAAAGAAAATTATTTTTGTTATTGTTTTAGGGAACATGGTTACATTCTTGCACCTAGAAATATGTTGTTGTTGTAAGCCCGTGGACAGCTTCAATTATCAGATTTACCGTATGCCCTTAGCGGCACCGCTTGAGGCGCATAGTGGCAGCATATACACCTGTATATACGTACCGCATAGCGGCACCATATACATCTGTATATACGTACCGCATAGCGGCACTACAGTTTAATAAAAATACCGTAGATACTGTGGCGTGCGAATTTCAATTTTACACGAAGAGAAACAAATTTTATCCTTTTCACTGGTGAGTTACGTATTTGTTTAACAAAAACAAAAAAAGTTTTTGTACTATAACGATGTTGAAATACATTTAAACATTGAAATACATTTAAACTAATTCAAACATAATTCCTTTTGTTAAGGATTTTGTTACTAGGCGATCTTTTGGCCTTTTTGAAAAGGCTTGGCCCGATACATCGTTTAAACCAGTACCTATACTGCCTTTCTGTGAAAACAATAGAAGTTGCGAAATCTAGAATCTTGTCTGAAAGTTTTGTTTTAAAGGAAGTGGATTTATCCTTTTCTTATCAACTAATGAGGGTAAGTGCACATTTTTATACAAAATTTAAGATCTAATTTTTTTTTTTATAAACTAAAACATCATGTACATATATGGATACTCATATATACATTAGGGTTTTTTTTTTGTGTATCCTATCGTATCCTATTATATAAAACAATGGAACTAATTTGTTCATGCTTTTTATGTTAGCATTATTAGCATTTAATTTATCTCTGGTTATTCTTACTTCGTGGTCTTTCTTATTGTGTGTAGGTACTTCGTTGTTTTTTTTCTTTCGGTTTACAAAAAAAATTAATGAATAATCAAAATGCACGAAAGTATTTCAATTTTTTTTTTTTTTTTTTTTTTTTTTTGCACTTGTCGCACAATGCACGTCGCTACTGGTCGGCGGTTTCAATTCATTTGACTCTTCTCTATTACATTTTACTTTCATTTCATTCTGCCGATCAAATTCGCCTACATTCGACCAACGGCATACTGGAAACTATATCTGTGTTTTCTCTTTCTAGCCTTTTGGGTTTTCTTCAATATATGTATTAGGATTTCTCGTGTAAACCTTACCTAAAATGAGTGCTACCAAGACATTCGTGATCATACACTTAAATATTTCGCCCTGCGCCCATTTGGTATTCGAGACTCGAACAAATACCAAAAACAAAATAGAAAACAACTAAAACAGAACATAACTGTCAACGTAACAAACCCAGAGGCCAGAAACAAAATTCAAGCAGAAACAATCAAAAAAAGGTAAGTTCTCAACTTTAATATTTTTTTTGTGTGTATAAACCCCAATTATTATTCCCTAGATTTATTCATTCAATTGATTAATTTGGATCAATTCGATAGTAACGGAGTGTCTTTATATTTCCGCCTCCAGTAGAAACAACAGAACAACCAGCGTGAGTAGCCAGCCTGATACCCGACCTACCTCAAATAGCTAGAACAAATTTGTCCTAATAATATTTTCTTTATTTCAGCTCCTCGGTGTCATAACAAAGTGTTCAGAAAATGGATTTTGAAATCCAAATCCAAAGGCAGACCTGGATCGTGTGTTGTTTTTGTAATACTTGTATTTATGTTTCCAAATCCAATCCGGATCAGATCTGGCGGAAAATAAAATGCAGCTAATATTGATGTTGTAACCGAAACAGCAACACACAGAAATTATACCCTCAGTTATGGTATAGTCGAGCTCGAGAGAAGTCGATGATAAAGATCTTGATAGTTAATTGATTGCCTTTTATTTTTCTGTTAATAACTAAATTCTTTAAAGTTCAGAAGTGGGATGGGATCTAGTCATATTCAAGATACATAAGTGACACAATAATAAAAACAAAAATGTGAGTAAGTAGTAGTAGAGTAGGTGATCATGTTGATAATTATAGCGTGAATGTTCGGAGCATAATTTTGTACAACATTGTGCGAGTTATAGAATTACCTTCCAATACAAACAATAATAAAAACTTACCAAGCATATTTGCTTGAATTACTTTCCAATACAAACAATAATAAAAACTTACTAAGCATATTTGATTGAGTATAATAAATTATCAATCTTTATTGATATCCATAAAATTAATGTAAACAAACTTCTTCCTTCATCAAAAATGATGATGATGTTACATATACATTGTTAGTAAGAATGATTCTGAATATCAATGTACATGCAGCATCACTGCAAAGAGAATTCAACAATATAAAAAGGGCTTGCATGACAAGCGACAGTTTAGTATTAAGTATTCAGTTGAATCTCAACATCTTTGAATATAGCTTAAGATTTCCCCCCACCTGTGGTAAGGAATCTGAAGCTTTAAAATTAAAAAAATAAAGAATTAGAACTTAGTGATAACAACATGGATTCAACTTACATGACGAAGATGCAAAAATACGTGGCCCTGGGCAATGAATTAAAGGAACTATATGGAGAGCAAACAGCTTAGCAACAATACCCATCGTGCTTTCTACCACAGGATTGGTGCCTGAATCTGCAATAACTGCTCTGAAAAGCCTCGATATACCAACAAAACTAATATATGACATGCAAAAAGCAGTCATACTAGATAGTTGCCGAATTGTAAGGGAGTTTCTAAATCTTCGATAACTACAGCACCATAATTAGCAGGGGAAATGTTTGACCTCATGCCCGCATGTCCATCAGAGCCTAGCCTATGATAGGCAGGTGAATGTTATCCTACGAGATGTAGAGATAGTTAAAATGATAAATTCAATAATAATAATAACAATAATCGTCGTAGGAGACCTCGCGCTGTACAAAGAATGGCTGCCTATATTGAGCAAGCCCAGACAAATGCACCATGGTCAGCGCAAAAGGAAGTCCAAGACAAACAGGAAGAAGCGTTCCAACGCCTCCAGCGCCCCAACCAGCATAAAACTAGCCGGACTCAACAAATAAGGAGAGGTCCTCCACCAATACCAAGGAATGATGGACCCCCTCTCAGCTATAAGTGCTGAGCAATATAACATACCACTCCCAATTTATGAATATATTTGCGGAGTTGGCCCTGCAATTACACCGACAGGAGACAAGGTATACTGGAATCTACCTGATGCAGCAATACCAAAAGGCGAAATTATCAGCAATGAAACTAGATGCCGTAGTGGAACTTTCGGCCCTCCAACTGCTGAAACACATAACGCCTATGAAGCCTATTTTTCACCATTTATAACATCTGAATACATCATCAGAATGGCTGAAGTGGGACATGCCGAATTTGAACCAATCTGGCGTCCTTTCCCAGTAGGTTGGACAAATGAAAGGCTAATTCCAACTGAAAACCTACTAGGTTATAGGATTTTAGAACGTCAACATCTTGATGCTCTAAACAAATGCAGAGAATGTACTTTCGATGAAAGTGACACTATTACTGGAAAACTCTGCCACTGCCCATACACTATGAACTTAACATCTGGAGTTATTGGAAGGATGAACTCCGTAAAATCGGTAAAGGATGATTTTAAACCAAAGGAGAATGATGCTGCCTTCGTCTTCAAGATATCAGACGAATTACATGACTTTACAACACCACTGTGGGACGAGCCTGCTGCATTAAAAGCACCATATGCTTTTTCAACATCAGCGGCAAATAAGGCCCAGTATTTTGCATACAAAAGAGAGAGATCAGTGGATGCACCCGGCTTTTCTTTTGTGATACAGGATGATGATGGAGATAATCCCATCCCACCACCAATGTGAGTTAATTTATTCCCTCCAGCGTGGCTTTAGAGATAGGCCAAGTCTACGCGCACCAGATCATGAAGAGGAGAAGGTCCTGGTACCTGTACCCAGGTGGTTGTAAAGGTGGTAAAGGAGCGAGAGGTCAAGGGACTCTCAAATTGGACTATGAACTAGGGAGTTTTTCCTGCCTCGTGGAAAGTCATAGCTTCCGGTATGAGAGTCCTGCTGATAACACCTCGGTTTTGTTACAATTTTCATTGGCTACTATGTTGAGTAACCAACTATATTTGCATCGGTAAATGGGTGATGCAATTTCAAGGAATATAATCGGATATGGACAAATTAATTTATTTAAAAGGAGTTGACGAAAAGATTTAAGTCGAGGCACTCAGCCTCCCGAAAACATCAGTCTTAAAACCTGTAAAAGAGATTAAAAAAAAAAATTTGTTAACCTATGTGTTGCGAATACCTGCCAAAAAAATTCTTTACTTACGATCTTACCCTGGTCAAAAATTTTACCAACCATAACAAAGCCGGTACCCTAACGAGCACTAACCGAACTGCCACGCTGCTTCTATTAAGAATGTCAGCAGACTCTCTATAGAGGTAGCATTGCTTACAAAAAATATATAGACAACAAAAAAAAAAAATAGTTGTGTTAGTTATATCCCAGGAATCCTTACTCATCGAAGTAGAAAATGCAAACAACTTAAATCCAATTAATAACCAAGTTGCAAAACTATTACAACCAGCTACTTTATTGTATATTTTAATGAAATTAAATATATACATTTCAAAATGTCTTGCCTGTATTGGATAATTTCAGGTGATAATAGAGAAGAATTGCATGCAAAGCTGTCGAAGTTAGTAACATGCGAAAAAAAAGAAAAAAAAAAGAAAACATCTATCTATATGCCAATGGCCCTTTTATCGTGATGCGGTGTGTCTATTGGAAGGGTTTGCTGTCATGTGTATGATTACTAATACATGCATAGGTTATTCTGTTCTTCCTTGTTTACGAACTATTCTATTCCTTTCATACCACTTCTCCTACTAAGCATACATTATGTAGAATGCGATCAAATAGCTTGTTTTCGAACTAAATGAAGTATTTATTAGGTAACGGGGATAGAATGATGTTTGTTGGAAAAAAGAGAATGAGGGTTATTCGATTGGTGGCTGGCGAAACGGATGGTCGTCCACTCATTTACAACCAGCTATTTTGATGGCTTCTCCAGGAAATAACGTATCCAAGACGACAAAATAAATCAGTACGTAATTATACTGGAACAGGAAATGAGAAAAATGCTTTAATTCTTTTAATTTTTATTATATTAATTGAACAATGGCATACAGGCAAATAATGCAACAGGTGCTGGTAATAATAAAACCCAGTTGAGTGTTATTTTTGGCCAGAAAATCTGGATGTTTGGTTTGTCGTGTAAGAGGCCTGTATCGAACACTATAAAGAGCACAATTGTATTAGTATTGTTGAATAACCATGTATCTGTGGCATCTTGTCGGGGTGTGCAAGATTGATATAAGTAATGACTAAAGTGCGGAGTGTAAGTTGAGTGTAATTGATGAACTCAATATTGGTGAAAAACTTGTTTCTCAGACCTATGACGGTGCACCTGTAATGTCTGGTCCAGTCAATGGAGTGAGATAAAAAATAAGTTTATAATCATGCACTTTTTATCCACCGCAATGCCCATGTCCTTAATCTTGTGCTATCTAAATCCGTTCAAAGTTTTAAGGAAACAAATCAATTTTTCGTGACTTTGAGTTTGCATCAGTTTGCAATGGTCAAATGGTCCTTTAACTCGCGATTGTTAAATTTAGTTGAAAAAGAAAGATTAAACTTAATTGCTGTATTCGAATACATAATTGATGACACAGTACAATACATCTGTTACTGCTTGCAGTTATTTACAGTTCTTAAGCGAGTTTAAAACAATTTTTTTTTTTTAAATTTATTTTCGTCTATATTCGCTCAAACTGACGTCTTATATAATCTGCTGCAACAGAAATCCTTGGATATTGAGAAGTGTGTAAAAGAAATTGCGAATTGTAAGGAGTATTCATAAAAAAATTCAGTGGAAATGAGGAGTTCGAAATTAATTTTCAGAAAACTGTCGATTTATATGGAAGTTTGCCAGTCAAACGTTCTGGAAAAAAAAGACTATTTCAAATCAAATCATAAATCTATAATAATATATTTGAAAAAGTTTTATTTGAAATAAGTGCGCGTTACAAGGATTTAAAAAACATAAAGTTCATACAGTTATCAGATAGTGACAAATTTACAGCCTACGATACTAAGTTTCCTGTCGAACTCTTGATTTCTCATAAAGAAAACTATGCGCATTTTTTAAAAACTAATTATTTAAAATTTTATAAGCAAAAAAGTGTAACTGGAATCGCAAACCTTATAACATCTGCTTTGGAATGTTTAAAACTTTGCTATTTGATCATGACAATTCCATCAACAACTGCAACAACAGAAAGAAGATTTATAACTTTTAAAATGATAAAGACTTCAAATAGAAGAACGATGGGAGAATACCGGCTTTCTTCATTGTCTTCTACAGGGTGGCGCACGAATCGTGCTACAAAAATAAAACGTAATAACTTTTTTTCTGTGTGAGTAATCGGCTAATTTTTTTTTTATTTTGTAGGTTACTATTTAGATTTATAAAAATGGATGCTTGGGATACGGAGAAAAGAATTTGGATAGTGCAACGGTACCATGCTTTGTATAACAATAGAAAAGAGTTTCTGACACCTTTGCGGAGTTGCCCAAATTTCGATTTTATTGAAAAAGTGATTCAAGAATTTAACAAAAAAAAAATCGAAGGATTGATTTTGATATATAAAAAAATATAATTTATTAAGTATTTATTGAAGTTCAATTTATTAAGTTTTTATAAAGTTTTTATTGAAGTCTAATTTATTAATTTTTTATAATGCTTTTTATTAGACACTAATTTATTAATTTTGATTGTTACTTTATAATACCTATGTAATAAAAAAAAAAACAATTTGTCAATTTTGTTAATTTGATTTTGATTTCATTTATTTTCATGGAGAAAACAATAAATAGGAAGGTTTTCAGGCAATTAATTTTTAAATTCCTAATTTATTGATATGTATTTAAAAAGAAAAACATTTTTCAACAATCGCACACCCATCTTATAAATCCACGCGACGTCACTGCCATGTATATATAGGTGAGAGAGCCAGCCTGATTGCCTGAAAATTGCCGCTTATAAGAAATAATATAATATGAAGTCAGTCTTGACCGGACGGTTTTACTATAAAGTCATTAGGCGAATTATAAAATCGGATATGCAAGCTTGCAACTTGCCAACGTTCCCACAGTAACATGAGGGTGCACAATCACCCTCTGTGCACATATCATATTTGTTTTTCTTGTTGTGTACCTTCTATGCACATTCCACCGCAATAGAAATATAAAACTTTTGTTTTGCACCTTCTGTGCAATTTCCAAGGCATATAGTTTGGCACCTTAAGTTAGTTAGTTCTTAAGTTGAAGTTGTCGAATAAAGTTCTAAAAAAAAATGTTCCAAGGGAATATAAAAAATTATTTTTTTATAATAAAGTTTTATTAAAAAACTTAAGTGGCGCAGTCGGTGGGATAGCACAAACCCGTTTTAAAATACGTTTGAATATTTATCGTTAATAATTCAATATCAGCAGTATACTGATAGTAGAGCGTATTTTAATTAAAAAAAAGAAACGGTGTAAAGACTTTAATTAGCAACATTAATATCGGAAGTATACCGATAACAAAACGGTGCAAGAACTCTGCAGCAGCTGAAGGACTCAACACAACTGGCCAGAGGAAATAGCTTTTTCCATTATATTATTACTTATGACAGCAATAACAATACAAGGACGGAAACTAGAGATACATAACTTAACAGATAATTACAGACTTTTACCACTCCGACTAGGACATGCCAAGGTAATAGAAACCTACAAACGATTTATTCATATTGTTAACGCCATCTATGTGTGGAGTATGTATCACTTCCTCTAGCACATATCTGTGCTAGTTCAAGGGATACATACTCCACCACAACCAACTTCGTGACCATCCATTTTTAAAACTGATTCCAATTCTTCAGCTCGTGGCGACAGGCAGCTCGCCTGGAATCTTGGAATCTCTGCTTACACTAATTTACAATTTTATAAATCTTTTGGCAGCTTCTCTACATTTTTAAATTTAACTTTAAGATAAAAGTCTTGTTGGCAGCATCACTGCATAAACCTTGAAATTAAAAATTGTGAAATAAAACTACCTAAACTAAAGTAAAGTTTCGACTCCTTCTTTAATAAAAGGGATCGCGGACACAAATCGCCCTAGAGAATCATTTGGTCCTTCGAGCCGGATCCTCATCCACCAGCAACCAGAGCATCGGCAGGGAAGCGAGTCGCCACCACCTCCATCATCGTCTTCGCGAATTGTGTGCAGCAAGCCATCGCAACCATCATCGCTACAGCAGCAGCACGTCTACCACGTGCCGCTTACTGCATCTTGAGCAACAATCCATCGTCGGCACTTCAGCAGCAGCACGTCTACCACGTACCGCTAACACAGTTTGTGCGGAAGCCACCGTCACCACATCGTCGTCACTGCAAAGCCGCACGTCTGCCACGTGCCTATAACGCATTGTGCATTAATCGACCGTCACCATCGCTACAGCAGCAGCACGTCTACCAAGTGCCGCTCCACTGAATTTTGTGCAGCAATCGACCACCACCATCGTAGTCGTCCAAAAGGAACGACACAGCAGCAGGCCACGTCTACCACGTGCCCCGCTACATCGCCATTGTCGTCATCCCCACGAACGACACCCTCAGCAACTAAGCTACCCACAATTGAAGCTTTCACGTCGCATCATCATCACCACAACGATTCCACGACTGCCATCTAAAACAGCAGCAGCGAAGAAGAAAGTCAAGACCATCATCGTCATCTTCATACATAGATCGACAACTACAGCAGCCATAATCGTCGTCGTCGTGCCCACTACCGTCCACAGCAGCACCAATACCAACGTATTTGCCGTGTGCCATATATGAGGACACGAAATAGCAGCACCAATACTAACGTACTTGTGATAAGTAACACACCAACTGCAACAGCAGCACCAATGCCATCATAATTTTCGTGAGCTATACTCCGACAACAAAGGCAGCAACAACATCATTGTTATTGTTATCGGCAGAAGCAAAAACTGCCACCACACCAGTCATCATTATTATTCGAGGAAATTAAATTAAATTAAGTTTGCAACTTGCCAACGTTCCCACAGTAACATGTTCCCACAGTAACATGAATCTTTGCTTGTGCACTCTCTATGCACATTCCACCGCAATAGAAATATAAAACTTTTGTTTTGCACCTTCTGTGCAATTTCCAAATAAAATGATTAAATAAAATGATTGTATAAATAAGTTAGATTTTAAGTTGAAGTTGTCGCATAAAGTCCTAAAAATATTCCAAGGGAATATAAAAAATAAATTTTTTATAATAAAGTTTTATTAAACGGGAACTGATGAACTCAGTCGTTACTAGTTTTAAGACGGGCCTACTGGATCCAGCTTTGCGTCAATTTATGTTAATAGTCACATTTGGAACAATAGACAGCGAAGACGCTAGAAAGGTTACCATAAATTTGAGTTCCTCCATAAAAAAGGTGAGGATTCTTTTCAAGTAATGAACAGACAGCTATTTGTGATGAGCTTCGTTAGCCACGGAGATAGAGAACATTAGAACGGGTGTAGAAAATCTTAGCGGCACCTTTCTCAATTAGAGTCAATCCACAAACAAGGAAGTGTGACTTCTTAAGATGAGCAGCGAAATAAATACATTGGCATAAACTATCACCGCAAAATGAATGGAAGTTCAAAATTGACAAATCTTGGAACTAGCAGTATTTGACGATCTATACCAGATTAGAATCCACCCTTTCATCCTCAACGTAGATAACGTAACTAATCTACTACTGTTGAACGTAACCAGTTCAACTAAGGAACGCGCCCAACGCAATCGACAATCGAAAGGAGCCCATGCAAACCTTACAACAAGATGTCAATCAACAAAACGTCAACACAAATTGTCATTCTTCTTCTTCACTTGTACCAGCCGGCAAAAAATAAAGTGTGTTCTCGAAGTTTAAAGTGTGGTTTCATTTATTTTATTATAAATCTTTAACTTTTCTTAAAAAATAATTAAAAGGCTTTACAGCCAAAACAACTACAAAATGCTACAACTAATGGAAGATTTTCATTTGCAGTTTTAGACGAACGCTGGGATCTGGTTATCGAGACCAATTACGAATACATCGCAGAATTCAACAACCATGATCTCTTTGTGCGAAGTGCAATATTCCCGATGCTCACGTGTGTCAACTGGAAGTACTTCTAAAGACATTGCAGGATGCCGACACGAGACCCCTGTATTAAAATCAGGATCCAATGAGTGCCTCGTAGAACTTCTACAACACGCAGCCACTTCAAAGTTTTCTTTGAAATACGCTGCAGTTCCGGAGAGCGAAGGAATTTACCTCAAGATGACAGCTTCGAACGAAAGGTTATTAAAGGTCAAGGACTCCTTCGTTTTAAACTTGAAGTGCGGTAGCCAACAATACACCGTCACTCTCAACGCTTCAGGAATTCTCAAGATGGACCGAATGGTTGTTTTTGTAATAACCTAACACAATTACATAATGACAATCGAAAAAATGGATCCTAAACAATCTTCATCTTCATCTACTTTTAAATGCATAATTAAATGCACTATAATTTTGTAAAGTAAATTTTCATTAAAAGTAGAAGAGTTGTCAATATTCCTCAAGAATATTTTATTAAAAGTAATTTGATTGTAAGATCTTTGAAAGGGGTTGCCACCCTTACTGAATAATAATTTAATTTTTCCTGAATAAAATTATAACTATATTTAATTATGTATAATATAGACAATAAACATATATGGTTTTAAATTATATTATATAAAAATGAATAGAAAAAAAAAGAAAGAAAAGAAAGTGTTAAATTGTGATATAGTTGAAGGCACTCGCTATATGCACACACATTTGAAAGGGAGCAACCAGAAGACGAACATGTTTTAACCATTTTGTTGTTCTGTGTTCAACTTTAAAATATAACACAAAGAAAAGAAAAGGGTAGGAGCTACAGCAGCTGCAGTGAAGTGACGAGTGAATAAAATGGCGCACTCAGAGTGGTTCAAATTATTAAAAATATAAGAAACAAATATCGAAAGCTTTCCAGCAAATCAATCTTTTTACATTCAAATAAAAACTTAATGACTGAGTTATCAAGGAATACATAAAATTCCTAATCAAATTTAAGATCTCTGTATCGAACGCAAGCGTACGAGTTTCAACCTAACACCACTACAAGGCGGCTGCAGCGGCTCGTTTGAGTGTTTAGTAATAAGTGAATACTGGATCGGACAGATCAGTTTTTTTTTTGGTACTTTTACAAATTTTTACAGATTTTTTTTAACGTCAACGGTGACTGTCGGAAGTGTCCCACTGTCAGAGGAACCTTATATATAAATTTGAAAATAAGAGTCTTTAATTTTCTATATTACAAAGGAACAATAACCAATTTGCTATCATCTCATTCCAAGGCAAATAAAAAGCAATTAAAGCGCAAGCAAGAAGAGCTTTAGAGCGTTTGTTTTCTGCCCCATTGTGTCTGATAGCCTCATTTAGAATAGCAACATAGGTGTTTAACTAATTGTACTCTCAAAAATGTTTAAAGATTTTTTAACGTCAACGATGACTGTCGGAAGTGTCCCACTGTCAGAGGAATCTTTTACATAAATTTGAAAATAAGTCATAAATTTTTTATATTACAAAGGAACAATAACCAGTTTGCCGTCATTTCATTCCAAGGACAAATAAAAAGCAAATAAAGCTAAAAAGTAAATAAAGCGCAAGCAAGAACAGCTCTACGCGTTTTACAATCAAGGATCCGCAAAATACGTTTGTGTCTGATAGCCTCATTTAGAATAGAAATATAGGTTTATAACAAATTGTACTGTCCAAAATTTTTACAGAATTTTTTAACGGTGACTGTCGGAAGTTTCCCGCTGTCAGAGGAACCTTATACATAAATTTGAAAATTAGAGGCTTTAATTTTCTATATTACAAAGGAACAATAACCAATTTGCTGTCATTTCATTCCAAGAACAAATAAAAAGCAAATAAAGCGCAAGCAAGAACAGCTCTACGCGTTTTACAATCAAGGATCCGCAAAATGCGTTTGTGTCTGATAGCCTCATTTAGAATAGAAATATAGGTTTATAACAAATTGTACTGTCCAAAATTTTTACAGAATTTTTTAACGTCAACGGTGACTGTCGGAAATGTCCCGCTGTCAGAGGAATCTTATACATAAATTTGAAAATAAGTCATAAATTTTCTATATTACAAAGGAACAATAACCAGTTTGCCGTCATTTCATTCCAAGGACAAATAAAAGCAAATAAAGAGCATGCAAGAAGAGCTCTACGCGTTTTACAATCAAGGATCCGCAAAATACGTTTGTGTCTGATAGCCTCATTTAGAATAGAAATATAGGTTTATAACAAATTGTACTGTCCAAAATTTTTACAGAATTTTTTAACGTCAACGGTGACTGTCGGAAGTGTCCCGCTGTCAGAGGAACCTTAAACATAAATTTGAAAATTAGAGGCTTTAATTTTCTATATTACAAAGGAACAATAACCAATTTGCTGTCATTTCATTCCAAGAACAAATAAAAAGCAAATAAAGCGCAAGCAAGAACAGCTCTACGCGTTTTACAATCAAGGATCCGCAAAATGCGTTTGTGTCTGATAGCCTCATTTAGAATAGAAATATAGGTCTATAACAAATTGTACTATTCAAAATTTTTACAGAATTTTTTAACGTCAACGGTGATTGTCGGAAGTGTCCCGCTGTCAGAGGAATCTTATACATAAATTTGAAAATTAGAGGCTTTAATTTTCTATATTACAAAGGAACAATAACCAATTTGCTGTCATTTCATTCCAAGAACAAAAAAAAGCTAATTAAGGACATGCAAGAAGAGCTTTACGCGTTTCACAATAAAGGACTCGCAAAATGCGTTTTTTTCTTTCTGCCCCATTGTTTCCGAAAGCCTCATTTAGAACACAAATATATGTTTGAAACCAATGGTACTCTTGTCGGAATTGTCTCGCTGTCAATGGAATCTTATACATAAATTGGAAAATGTGAGTCATAAATTAACTATAGGTATTACAAAGAAATAATAACCCGTTTTCTGTCATCTCATTCCAAGGACAAATAAAAAGCAAATAAAGCGCAAGCAAGAAGGACTTTACGCGTTTGTTTTCTGCCCCATTGTGTCTGATAGCCTCATTTAGAATAGCAACATAGGTGTTTAACTAATTGTACTCTCAAAAATTTTTAAAGATTTTTTAACGTCAACGATGACTGTCGGAAGTGTCCCACTGTCAGAGGAATCTCATACATAAATTTGAAAATAAGTCATAAATTTTCTATTTTACAAAGGAACAATAACCAATTTGCTGTCATCTCATTACAAGGACAAATAAAAAGCCAATAAAGCGCAAGCAAGAAGAGCTCAAGGACCCGCAAAATGCGTTTGTGTCTGATAGCCTCATTTAGAATAGAAATATAGGTTTATAACAAATTGTACTGTCCAAAATTTTTACAGAATTTTTTAACGTCATTTAGAATAGAAATATAGGTTTATAACAAATTGTACTGTCCAAAATTTTTACAGAATTTTTTAACGTCAACGGTGACTGCCGGAAGTGTCCCGCTGTCAGAGGAACCTTACACATAAATTTGAAAATAAGAGGCTTTAATTTTCTATATTACAAAGGAAAAATAACCAATTTGCTGTCATTTCATTCCAAGAACAAATAAAAAGCAAATAAAGAGCATGCAAGAAGAGCTTTACGCGTTTCACAATAAAGGACTCGCAAAATGCGTTTGTTTTCTGCCCCATTGTTTCCGAAACCTCATTTAGAACACAAATATATGTGTTCGAGTATATGTGTACTGGTTATGGGAATGTGTTGGAGACTCAAATCGTAACCAACTTCGGCCCCTTCATTCTTTTCTAAATCACTTCTAATTTGTCAGTCGCACAGTCGGCAACAGTTGTTCTCAGTTTTTAATTTTTTGGTTGCAAATCTCTTAAAACTAACTTAAAATTATTTGATTACTTTGCATTGCAACAATAAAACTTTAAACTAATTATCAATTATTAAATACATACTTTAATCTAATAAAAACAAAGAAGAGAACATTTCTATTGTGTGGTGTGTTCATTTGGTTGCTGTGCGGCATTTTTTTTTGCTGCGCATTTGCTGCCGTCGACATTCGATTTCGTTGCTGTTGGTTTTCTGCTGCCGTTGTCGCTGGGATTTGGTGAGCACCACAATTAATTTCATTTGGCCAAAATTATCGTGCCGAAACAATATGTTTGAAACCAATGGTACTCTTGTCGGAATTGTCTCACTGTCAGAGGAATCTTATACATAAATTGGAAAATGTGAGTCATAAATTTACTTTATCACAATACAATAACCCGTTTGCTATCATCAGTTTTACAGCTGGCGTAAACAAGTTATATTACGGTTTCATATAATAATTTTTTGCTTGAAATATATACATATATTGAAATCACATGTAGAACAAAATAAGTATTTACATTATGAAAATATAATCAACATTATCTTGTTATCCACATCCACGTTGCTTTTTTAATACTTCAGAAATAAATAACACATAAACAAGCCTATACATTTCTGCAAATTGTAACAACAATCAACATTATTAACAACAATCAACACATTATATTCTTATTTAAGTTATCACGGTCAGGCATTGACCTGACAAGAAAAAGTGCACACGCTAAACACGAGCGACGGAAACAGGCGTCGTTGCCACCAGGTAACTTGAGGCGAGCATATGCGTGAGAATTGCATATCAGCAAATTAATGTAAAATCAAAAGCCTTCAATTGTAATTTAGATTTTAGGAGAGGCATGCTTATTTGTAAATTAAAGTAGGAAAGTCGCACCCAATAAACGAACTTATAACATGATTATTTCTTGTTTCATTTCGGGACCAAGTGTTGGGTCCCATGAAAAATATTTTTTTGATAACAAGGAATTGAAATTCATTTATTTTGCATAATATTAAAATAATCAACTAAAATTGCATAACATAATGTACTTCTCATTTTACATTTCAACATTAATTGAATTATATTTTTTTATTTAAAAAATTTTCTCAACCAAACCAAGTAATTCTTACTTGCACAACATACTGTAATTCTATCTCTTTAAATTATACTCAATATTAATATACAAACACATGTAAAAAGAAACTCAAATAAAGCTTTCAATTCTAAACAAATACTCATGGAACTGCGTCTTTTCGCATTTTCTGCGGTGGAGGATAAAACAAAATATTGCCTTGCTTGGCTTATCCACAATTATATTACATACAACATACTATACTTACGAAGACAATAAAACAGTTATACCTTTGAATTGAAATTTTAAACACGGCGTTTTTTTTCCATCTGTCCATTTAAACTGTACATGGCGATCCTGCCAGCCTGCTGAATAAACATTTTGCTGAATAAACATTTACAGGGTAATAAATTTAACAACAGACAGGAAGCTGAAAGGAGAGCTGATAAAAAAAACCGAGAAGAATGGGGCAATCAAACTCAAGATTATAAACAATAATCTAAGCAGTACTTAATCTTTTCTATCAAATACTAACACACATAAACCTGAACTGTATGAGTGTATTTTTGCAATGAGTAATATTCTCAATATCAATAGAATATATAGGTTATATTCTATTGATATTGAGAATATTACTCATTGCAAAAATACACTCATACAGTTCAGGTTTATCACTACCTTTACTACTACGCGTAACATGCATTGTCACCTTAACGAATTATACCAGTCGTTGAACATGCCCCCGAGCTTGCCACTGCTGTCATTGCGTTTTGTCATTTGATTTCATTGCGCATTTTACCACGATCTAAGCTAGATCTTTTTTCTCTTGTTAAAGTTTTGTAAAAGTTATTTTTTTGATTGAGTAAAGGCTGGGCATACCCCCCATACAAATTAGTTTTAAATTTTTTATCAATTATAAACCAATAAAGATTCGAGTAAAGTAAAATACCCGTTTAATTTCAATTTAAAAACCCGCTGAGGAACTCAATACCACGTCAATAATTGGCAACATTGGTGTCGTTTTTTGGCATGCATCTGAGGCACATCCGTCACATGGGACATTCCGAAAAAAAAGGAGCACTCAACCTAGTAGCAATCGTCCAGGTAAACCACAACTGTTGTAGCGGATCACCACAATTTTACTGATGTTCACACCATCGTGTAAACGAGGCCCATGGATTTGAGGAAACAACATTGGCATCACTTATTCAAGTTCGTTAAACATTTGAACGCTCCCTCCCATCACTTTCGTTCCCTGAACGAAACCTCGTTCTTTTAACTAAACTTAGCCATTGAACTGCAATTCTCAACACTACGTTTTCTTTCCTATTCGAAGTTTCACCAGCTACGCACCTTCTCGTGAAAAAAAAAATCAAAGAAAAACTCCATTTTGTGTCGCCGGCCCAGATTATTTCGGCTCATTAAACTGACGAACAAGTAAATTTCGCATAATAAGTGGCAAAGCCGAATAAAATAAGTGGAATTGCTCTTTTATCATCAAGGTAGGTTAATCGGTTTTTTTTTTTTTGTTTGGGGCCGTCTACAAATTTCCGGCTTTGGACGGCCAAGGAGCCCTGACGTAAATGAGTCAGTGGTGTAGGGTGGGTACAGCCCGGGTCAACAACACCGACCCATTTTTTTTTTTTTTTTTTGTAACCTTTGTCCCGTCTGCCCTCTTCCTCTTCCTATAATATTGCAGCCCTCCTGCATATTTTCAACCTAGGTACGCTTTCGAGAGTAACTCCAGACGATCTTTTTTTTTGAATACAACTTTACTATTTCCTAATATGGAATAAACTTCCCAACTGCTTCATTTCCCGTAAGTTCCTGTCACGGCATGATTTTATTTTTGTGGACAATAGGACGGCGGAAAGAACCCCCCCTCCGACGAGTTATAGCCACGCTATAATGCCAGCGTGCCGTAACCTTCGCCTGGGTAAAACAAATTTTGGTTTTCCAACCTACCCTTAGTCCGTCACACTGAACACATACTAAAAAAGGTATGTTAAAAAGCAAATTGTCAGAAATAGGATAAATAATATATAACGTTTAAATAAACAAAAAAAACACATTACTATTATTATTATATCTACTCATTTAATTATGGAACATTTAAAAGATGTATCTAAAATATTAACAAATTTAAAAAAAAAGTCTAAATATATACTCCCTATTCTCAAGAATACAACACATAAACTAAATAAGAATTAAGCAGAGTTTGGAAAGAAATCTTACTACAGATAAAAGACAGTAGCGAAATTTAAGAAATTTCAGTAATTTTTAAAAGTTTGAAGAACCAAATCCTAAAGTTAGTTAAACCAAAAACAGAAAAATTACGACAGAATTCAATGGTGAATCGAAGAACTTATTAAATTTCTTAGGACTTTATAATGGTACATTAGGTGAGGTATTAGAAAAAAAGAAATTGATCAAATTTGTAATAGCAACAAAAATAATTGACAAAGTAATAAACAGACTTCTTACATTAGAACATCAACCAGAAGTTTTTTTCTGATTTTAAAAGGGTTTTGATAGAAATCTATAAACCAAAAACTAATCCATTAAAAATACATAGTGAATTAGCGAAATGAATGAATAACTTGCAGAAAGAATAGAGTTACTAACATCTCAATTAAATAAAATAGAAATAGCTGAACCGGGTGGATCTAAAAGAAAAAGTTATAATAAATTTAAATGATCAGTTAGGATTAAATGCTTTCAAAAACAGATTAAATGAAGCTACTAGGCAAGTTATGTATACAAGCCTCCAGAATCACCACATTCAATGAAGCTATAAGCTATAGCTATGCCGAAAAGGAAAAGGAAAGGAAAACCTCCCTCTCCAAAGAGTAAATTTAAAGCAATTTTTTATTTAGAACTCTTTTTTATCAATGTTTTGAATATGAGATAATTATTGTCTTATTTTTGAAGGCCACACACTAAAACTGCCTATAAAAGGCTTTTTTGTGTCATTCACCGAACAGTTTAGAACATAATCGCCAGTTATTTTGATAAGAACAAACTTCATAATAGATCTGGTCTCTACATCGATATTCTGTCCAGTTCCAAAAAGTTACAAAGAAAGCTAGAAGAGCTTTACGCGTTTTACAATCAAGGACTCGCGAAAGCAAACAAAGCAAAACAGTGTAAAATTAAATAAGGTTTAATAAGATCATAATCCATATGCTATAGTCATATGCTATAGTTATTATACTAACATTCAATAAAGTTGAATTTACATTTAATCAACCGAGAATTTTTTTTGGACATCGCTACCAAATCCCCAAAATTTGGGATTTCAGCAAGTCCCAGGAGTATTGCATCGTTAAATAGAAAACGAATTTATCTATAAGATATGCAAAGTAAAAGTGCAGCTGTACGATAATGCATTTACCCATTTATTTGATAATCTTGACATAATGAAATATATTCATTTCCATTGAAAATGATTAAAGGAATTTTATATAATATTTGGAACAACAAACAGTTATGCATTCCAATTCCAACCCACCGAGAAAATGTATTTTTCTATTTAAAAATCGTGATTACAGGACAGTCGGTAGATAAAAAAAAAACCTGTTAGTGTCTGTATTATATCATTTTGAAGAACATTTTATTTCATGGCCACGAGTGCAAAGTATAATTAAAATAATTACTGAAAGTGTGAAAAAACCTATAAACAAAAGAATAGTGACAAAACCGTTAGAACCACAAGGATATTTTGATGTAATAAATTTAAAATATAAGTTAAGATGTGCAATTGTGGAGAATGAAATATTCCCACACTTAATTTCCAGCACGTAGCACAGAAGTAACACAATACCACCTGTGGGAACATCCGCCAGCAGCATAGATGCATAGGTTAGGCATTAGGTTTGATAATTTTAAGTAAATCTTTTGTAGTTTTTTAGTAGAAAGCGATATAAAGAGGTTCATCCTCCGAAAAAATTATTTTTTTAAATAAAAAATATAAATTAGTTTAATTGGCGCCCGAGCAAGCACGGACCAGCGTAACCGTCTAAAGAAAGCCAGTGACCTAACGTAGCTCCCGTGCTTCATCGTTTAAAAACAGCTCCCGTGCTTCATCGATAATCTTAGTAAGAAATCGGTGTTTCTGTAAAAGAAAATACGTGAAAAATAAGCCAGTGACCTAAAGCAGTTCCCGTGCTTCATCGGTTAACCTTTTTAGACAATCAGCGCGGGATCCCCAAATCCGACAAGATAAAAGGATGATCGGCATTGTATTTTTACTTGCAATTGCAACATGTACTGCAGAGGTACAAATTCTGGATTATTCCAGCGCGCAATCCATAGCCATAGACACGGGGACGGCAAAAGTCCAAAATGGAACTTTTAACATCATTCACGTAATCGACCTCAACCAATATAAAAAAATATACTATATGAATTGGAGATGATAGTAGAAGGAAACATAAGTGAAAATAATGCTATCCTACCTTTCCTAAAAAAACGAATTTCCCTTATAAAAACTTACCTAAACCGATTAATGCCTTTAACCAAACGTTCAATAGATTTTTTGGGCAGTGCCTGGAAATATATTGCAGGAAGTCCCGACGCCCATGATTTTGATGTTATAAAAGAGAAATTAAATAATGTATTAAGTAATAACAATAATCAAATCGTTATAAATAAAATGCTAATAAAAAAAATTGATGAAATTGTAAATGTGACAAATAACGTCAACAATCTACTGTGAGCGTCAAAAGAAAGTGTACAGCTATGAACTGCATTTTTGCAACCCTGTTAAAGCAAGTGGGTTCGATCTTCTAGTAAAATACTTGTGTTATTTTTTAAGGCGGTTTATTTTCAATGAATTGCCATATAAAACTTAACAAAAAATAATGTAATTAAAATACAATAAAAAATTAAAAAAAAGTTTTTCAGTTTTAAAGCGTAAAAAAAAATGTACAACTTGCCACACATACTGTACAAGATTCCGCTTATCGGGAAAACAACCGTTAAATTTATTTTGTTTTCTTTTCAACTCATAATTGATTGATTAAAAGTGTTATTGAGTTCATTTCCATCGAAAGTTGCTTGTTGCTTAAATAATTTTTTTAAAATTACTTAAAATGGGTAAACAAAGTGCAGTTGAAACACGACAACTTATTATAAAATTAAGAAAGGAAGGAAAATCTTACCGCGAAATAGCCAAAACAGTAGGTAGATGCCATAACACGGTGAAAAAAATTTTGGACAAAAGTTCAATCTTCTGGAGTCAACGTTAGCGCGAGTACCATTCGGCGGACCCTCCATAGTAGCGGGCTACATGGCAGAGTTCCTCGCAAAAAGCCATACATATCTGAAAAAAATCAGAAGCGAAGACTTCTTTTTGCCAAGAAGTATCAAAAAGAAAGTTCTTCATTCTGGGAAAATGTTCTCTTTAGTGACGAGAGCAAATTTGAGATTTTTGGTTCAAGAAAACCACCAAAAGTATGGAGATCGAAAAACACTGAATTTGAACAACAAAATTTAAATTCAACAATCAAGCACGGAGGCGGTTCGGTTATGGTCTGGGGATGTATGGCGTCATCTGGAGTTGGGAACCTCGTCTTTATTGACAGTACGATGAAAAAAGAAGATTATCTTAATATTTTAAGAGACAATTTGCCGTGTTCTGTTGCGAAACTTGGGTTAAGTGATTCATGGGTGTTCCAACAAGACAACGACCCAAAGCACACATCGAAAATAGTCAAGGAGTGGTTACTTTATAGAACACCTAAGCAACTGGACCACCCTCCGCAATCCCCAGACCTAAACCCCATCGAGCATTTGTGGGAGTATCTGGACAAACAGATCCGAAAGAGGAACATATCAAGCAGAGAGCCACTAAAGTCAATTTTAGTTGAAGAGTGGCAAAAAATCCCAACCGAATTGACAAGGAAGCTAGTAGAGTCAATGCCCAGACGCATTGATGCTGTTTTAAAGGCGAAAGGGAAGCAGACAAAGTACTAGTTTTTTTTTTTACTTTAATTGAATAATGTACACTTTTTTTTGACGCTTTAAAACTGAAAAACTTTTTTTTAATTTTTTATTGTATTTTAATTACATTATTTTTTGTTAAGTTTTATATGGCAATTCATTGAAAATAAACCGCCTTAAAAAATAACACAAGTATTTTACTAGAAGATCGAACCCACTTGCTGTAACAGGGTTGCAAAAATGCAGCTCATAGCTGTACACTTTCTTTTGACGCTCACAGTAGTTAAGAATAGTGATAAGTTCGAACACGAATTAGTTTTAAATATAGAATTTAAATTAGAGTTAATCAAAGAAGAAATTGTTAATATGGAATACGCCATACACTGGGCCAAAGCCAACATTGTCTGGTCTACTGGGATGTCCTCTTTTAAACCACTAACCGCTGTCCTACAACCCACTTCAATAAACAAGTAAACAGAAGAGCTTCTATCATTACAAATGATAAAGGAACTACATGCTAACAATTCGCAATACATTAATTTCCTGGAAACACGAAATAAATATAACACCGGAGCTGTTATCTGCATTATGGTCTTTTTAATTTTAGTATCCATATTTGGCCTAATAAAGCTGAAAGGTAAACTCAAATCAAAGAAAGCTAAAACAAAATCAATATCAATAAATACAGAAATGATTGACCTATCAACTGCTAGGGAAAGAAATCCCTCTTCCAACTCCTAGGATAATAGGGATAGAAAACATACATCATCATCTTAAACCATCAACATCAAACGAATTTTCTGTTATGAATCATAAAAGACCTTTAGCATAAAAGATCTTTTATAATTGGTATTCAGATGTTCGAACTTTTATAAAATTCTGTTACGGAACTTCGAAAACGAAATATGTAAGCAAACAGAACTAAAATCTTTTATAAATCAACAGCTGTTCTGTTATAAATAAAAAATGTCAAATGAGTTGAAAATGGAAGACCAACAGGAAAGCAGAATGATAAATGAATTTACCAATTTAATTTCAGGTTTTCAGGGAATACCATGGCACCAGATAAAGATAAATTAGAGGCTGAAGCGTATAGCATTACGGCATTGGATATTCGGAACATCAAAGTACGATGTACGGCCCCGTCTTTGAGCACAATTCAGGATATTCCCTAGGTCAGTAGAGACTCCATAAGTAATCTAGGGATGTTCTTACGGCCAATGTAAATCCTTTTTTAAAAAAAAAAAAATAATTCTTACATTTGTCTCCTTTTAAAAACATTCCGCTGACGAAGTAAAATATAAATATCCATTTTACTTTATGTACACCTTGTTCAAATCTTTTTTAAAATCTTTTATATAAAATTCACAAAAATTTGGCAATTTTTTCACATTTAAATCACTCCACTTGCAAATCTTTTATGATAAAAGTCACACAAATTTGTCGTTTATTCTTTTATGATTCATAATAACAGATTTTGGCATGCCGAATCCCAAAAATGGAATTGGTAAAAGATTTTGTGACATTTTTGACAGTTCATAAAAGATTTTTTAGCAGATTTCATAACAGATTTTGGCATGTCGAATAAAATAATTATTCATAAAAGATTTTTTGACAGCTCAGCATAACAGAATAGCAGAATAAATATCTTGAACAATGGCTTTCAAATTTCATGATTTAGAAACGAATGTTCATTCTGATGTAGATAGATATTTTAATGATTCTTCTGTACAAAAAGCATAGTCAAGCTTTTCTACAACTGCAGTCATTGCTTTATTGAATAAAATTTTTCATATTTTCTTTGTGCTATAACATTAGTAATATATACAATTATTTGTATTATAAAACTTGTAAAACAAAAACAGATAGATTTAAAAAGTAGATAGTTAAACTCTTTTTGATCATATTTTGATTTATTTTAACATTTTTCATAATGGCCTTTGTCATGATTTTCTGCCAAAAAATATACAATATGTGGAATATTAATAAGGCACTGAAAGTAATCAATGGGTGGTACTGTATGCTGCCCATCACTAATGGCAACTTGATGCGGAATTCGAAATTTCTTGTTGCCAGTGAACTCAATCATTCGAATGTCACGTCATATCCGCCTACGATTTCATCCATCCCGAAGAAAAAATTGTTCGACATTCTTTTCTGCATTACTCGTCCACGAGATAAGTTCCTATTTTGTCGAAATCATATAATTTGGTCTAAGTACACGACAAGCGAATATAGTCAACATTAGAAAAGGTAATTACATTATTGTGATAAACTTAGTGCAAAATAAAAAAAAAAAATAAGGGGGAGACAAAGCAAAAATAAAATCTAACATTTTATTAGATAAGTCCAGATCACTCAAGATCAGCCGAACTTCTTAATTACGATCATATCGTCGTAAGTTCATGTAAGTTCTCTAAAAAATTCAATCTTGGTATAATTCTGAAATAAACTCTAAATCCCTACAGTTGAAGCACCAGAAGATCACGACTATAAAAGCTTCTTTAAGTCGTGGTACCCGCCCGCCTTCCTGGTGATTGACTAATAGCTACCGCAAGTGCTAATGATCATCCAAGTCAATAAAAAAAAATCAAATAATCATTACTTCATTCAACTATCGCCGATTATTATTAGTGTGGAGCCAAGACGTGAACGTGACGATATAAAATCAAAGCCCGGAGATGAAGCGAAATACAGTTCCCACTCATCTTGTCGCATGATGCTCACATCCTACCTACTTTCAAGAAGCTCCGATCACGTGCCTGATCACTTTTGCACATTGATTATAACCTCCCTTTTGCTCTCATTTGGTCGACTTAAACAGCCTGAGAAGTTAAGTCAGCATTTAAACAACAATTCTAGTGATAGTTTCAAATTATAAAGACTTTTTGAATAATCTTCAATAATCTTCAAAAGAACTGCAGACATAGTGAATTATTGGTCAATTTAATTTTAGTTAATTTTTTTTCTTCTTTATTCTTTTAACTTAATTATTATTTTTTTTTTTTGTTTACCAATTTAATTAATCCTTAATTAATTCTAATTAATTAATTAATTAATAATTTTATACATAATATTAAATTCGTTTGTAATTGATCATAAAAAAAAGGTAATCAAATCAATAGTAACATCATAAACGTCACACGCCATAAAGAGCGAGAGCAGAGCATCGAGAGCAGTTGTGCGCACACCGGCCAGATTCCTGCGACAGACGATCAGTGAGCACCTAATTATATTAGTAAAATCTTATCTTTACTTTTTCTTTATGATCATAATTTCTCTTGCTTTCCTTTTACGAAATCTGTTATTTTTGTATGCCAAGATGTCACTCAGAACATCGTATGAATTTTGATTAATATGATACATAAGAATAAAAAAAAATCTAATATCATTACTTGAATCTTGAATTTTTGACATGGATTATTAATTGAGACACAGGTGGAGAGATGATGACAGTGGAAACGGAGAGGGCGAGTGGGATAGTGTAGGGAGCGTAAAATTCCGTCACGTTGGATAAGGGACTGCTGCATAGTCTTTACTATGAAAATCCGTCATAACATCGGACGCGAAAAGAGTATGTGCTGATAGAATGTTGTTTTATTTTTTTTTTTGATTTCATTTCTTTTTGATCTGGCACGATTTTATTTGTGAGGGCTAAAACAAAATAGGAAGCAGCAATACCCACTCCAATAGATTGAGCTAGCAGGGGGAAAAGTGCCAGACGGTGCTGTCCCAAGGAATGATACTATCATATTCCACAGCCCATTGCACCTTTTGTAAATATATTGCTGTAGAGATAACTTTAGCAGTAGGTGAATTATAAACATAAAATCACTCCTTTAATTTATTATGGCCCATTGAATTGATGGTAAAAGTTGGTTCAGTAAAATGCAGTGAATGTATTCACATGATGCGCTTTGGCTCGGCCGAACAATTTGTCACTATCGTGTCTGGCCAGCTCTAGGAAACTTATAGAAAACTTCAATATTTTTAATAATTCAATTTATATTGTAACCAAATTACGCATTAAATAAAATAAAACCCACGAGTAAATGAAAATGAAAACGTAAACAAAAAAAAAGTAAACTAATGTCAAAAAAAAAAAAAGTATTTTGACAAGTTACTATTACAAAATGAATTTATGATATAATTCGGAATAGAGAGGGTACCAATTAAAAAGTAGTAGATTAGAAAAATAAGAATGGAGGCAGGAAGCTATAGAAATGTTGCTAAATTTACAATTTCAGAGCAGATGTCGTTGAGAGAAAGCAAATTCGAAAACCTTCTCTTCGTGAGGAAAATGCTCGTACGTAAACACAGGCATAGTAAAATGGGTATGAGAAAAAAAAAGAAGAAACCTGTGTGGATGAAATTTGTGTAACAAAGAATTGTTCTTATTAGTGGTCAGAGACAAAGGAACCTTCTATACGTTTCCATTAATCTGACACCGTGAGCTAAGCCTATAGTTCTTTTCTATATTGAATTCTAAGCCGTATAGTTGGGTACCTCCTCAAAGTGTTGTCGCAATCGACCAGAACAATTTTGTTTGATTTAATTTTCAAGTTAATTAAATTAAATATTAACTTAAATTAAATTTTCCATTTAAATTTAATAAAAAAAATGGAATTTACAAAAAAGAAAAGGATTCATATTTTAAAAAAAAATATAATAGAACCGCCTGAGGTAAGGCATTTGATAGTTGAAAATGTGTTAAGGGATTCTTATGAAGCAAATCATTTTTTTTTAGACCGGTGCTTTTCTGAACCACATCGGTCTCCCTTGTTGTTTGCCCGAGTAGGCTTAATTGGATGTTTGGAGCCATTCGAAGTACGATTAGTACCAAAAGAAGGTTATCTAAGTACCCGGTGCTCAGCAAAAGTAACCAGCACCATTGCGCTTAAGACTACCTAGTTAAAAGATAACCCTTTCGCATATTGAAATAGACAGCCATCGGGTACCAGAAGCCATAGTCGATTTCGTTAACAAGGTGGAATTGGCGTTCGCCGCATTAAGGGTCCGGAGTTCAAATCCAGCCAGCCAAAGTTCATTTTTTTTTATATACATATATATCTTGAAGTAATATTTCTATTGCAAGTTAATTTTTTTTGAATAATTTAAACACGAATTTTAAGTTCGGTTAAACTATTATAATTTTAACGCGTGGCGTTCAAAAAAAAAAAAAACAGTGATCCGTGCGTATTTTAAATTTTAATTAATATATTATAAAAGATAAATACAATTGACTACGAATTGAATTGGAAATTCGCATGATCAACAAGCAGCAGTGGCCACTTCTCCTTCTTGCATGGTGAGTCTTTTTATATATACAAATATATAATTGAAATTGAATAAAAATAACATATGTTAAATAAATTTTAACATACGCTGTCAAAGTTGCTCTAAATTGGGGTATATTAAAAGGATCTAAATTACCGATTAAAGTTGAAAAAGCAATTCCTAGTAAAATTATAATATTTAAATTCGAACAATAAATTTTCATTTGATTTCAAAACTTAAAATAGAAATGTAAATATAATTTCGAAATAAGATTTTAAATTTTAAAAATGTTCAAAAATGAAATTAAATAAATGTTTCAATCAAAAAGATGTTGGTGATCACTTAAACTAAAATGAATTGTTGAAGTTATTTAATGAGATGAGTGTGGAAAATTAAATGAGATGATTGGGGAGTAGATAAACACCGGCGTTCAGGGTCGTCTAGGCGAGTAAGACGACACAGGAAGGGAGGGTGAAGATAATTTCTCGCGTATCTTTGACCATCTATAGATACATTGAGCCTGGTATAACAATTTTTTTTTGTAATGTGTTTTAGGGAAAAAGAACCACACCCAACCGACGAGCTACAGTGGTGACAAGCATACCAGCGATATCCCTAACCGACTTAAACAACCCGTTACAATATTTAAATCATTATGCCATATGGCACTACTTGCAAAAGTAAGCTGAACTGTAAAAACCAACAACATTGTCTTTTATTTGAGTTGAACCGAAATCAACACCAAGATAATACGGCATCAAGTTACCATGCGGTTTTGGAATTGCCACAAATTTCAATTAGTTTGCAGAAAAATATTATTCCAAGAGTAGGTACATATCGTCGGTGACGCGTGCAAAGTGTGTAACTCCAAATTTTTAAATGAGATTTTGATGCCATCTATTAGATTTAAGCATATACTAAAATCCCTTTTTGTTTATAATAACCGTTAGAATGGCAGTTTAGAAAAATTTGTAACTCCGCGACGACGTATCAATCTAGTGGAGAAAAAGTGTATCTTCGCAATTTGCAGTTGTAAAAGGTTGTGAGTGATATCGTGTTGCGAAGAAAAAAAAAATATTCGTGAACATAAGCTTCTGTTATTAATTGTGATAACATTTATTTAATAACAGATTTACGGTAAGTGTCCTACAAAAGTTGTTTAATAACGAAAATCAATATTTTTCCTACAAAATCTTCGGAAAAGTGGTAAAAGAGTTACACCATTTGCACTCGTTCTACTATTTTAGAAAGAAGGAGATACACATTTCTTGTTATAGCCATTGCAATGTGACTTTATATGAAATTCTTCTTTATTAAGCTTCTAATCATTTCTCGAGGGTTACAAATGTTAAACTTGTTGAAAAAAATAAATTAATAAATTTAAGAAACACAAATAACACTTTTTTAAGTTATTAATTACATTTTTTTTTAGATCCGCCAGCAATCCGTCACCTTCATACCTATCGCTTTCAAAATGTATTGAAAGAATGACATTTTGTTGGAAAGATCTTTCGCTTTCCATATAAGGTCGAATGGAAAGCGAATCGCTTTTGAGAATACGAAAATACAAATCCGCCACTAAAAGCGATCCGTTGCGCTTTCTGGAATAGGCCTGCAGGTCTTTTGCCAGAATGCGTCAAAAATGGAACGCCTTTGCAGTTCGCTCAACTTTCTGCATTCTAGTCGAGTGTTTTTTTCGTAGAGCTTGCTACCTTATATTCCCAATGGCCATTTGATTTTCGTTTGCCATTATAAAGCAGCCCCATTTTCCTCTTTTTTTATTTTCTTTAAACTTTAAACTCTTCGTTTTGTCTAGCCTACGTTTTCTTTATACTGGCAACTTTTCCTCTTTCAAAGATTTTTCCAGTTGAACAGTGTTACTATGAATTTCCTTTTCCTCACAAATACGTATGTCTGGCAGATCTTCATTTGGATTTTTACGATTTTCATTTGTTCTATTTTGCTCCAAATCTGTTGTTATGCAATTATTTATTTGAATTGATTCGGTGGTGCTTAAGGCCGCGTTATCTAATTCGGAAATGTCTTATGCTATTATCATGTCATTATCGAGCGCTTCTTCCAAAATATTGAAATCATCCACAGAAGTCGTTCTTGATCTCTCTCTCTCTTTATCATTGTTGTTTCGTAGTTTGATTACGCGACCTAAAGCACCACCGAATCAATTCTTTGATTTAGGAGTCAAAAACATACCTCCGCGCAACAATTTGCTGCACTTATAAATGTTTTGAAAGAGAATAGAGGACTAGCTAGGGGCATCCTTATTGCTCCCGAATACAAGTCAAAAGCTGGAGAGCTCTGGGATGGCATCACAGGTGTCCTAAATAGTCTTGGGCCCCCAATAAGAACACGGGATGGCTGGAAGAAAGTCAGCGAAATATATTATATATTATACTTTCGTATTAAATATACAAAAAATATTTTTATCATTTAAGGTGTGGAAAGACTAAGTACCACATAAAAACTAAATTACGCCAAAATCAAAAATCCATTCGTGGGACAGGAGGTGGACCCATGAAACAATATGTGTTTTCAATGCTCGAAGAAGATGTTATTGTTTTGCTGGATTTAAGGACCCAGGAGCGTGGCCTCAAAGTCCATAAATTTGGAGCTGCTGCTACAAACACGAAAGATGATGAAAACATACAATTTCGTGACAGTGTTTCTCCAGAAACGAGAGAATTGATTCTTGAATCCGAAAGGATTCAATCTCAAGAATGGAACGGAAAAGAAAATGAACAACCAGAAGAAGACGAAGTTGAACAAGTGGATGTGCCTGTCCATGTAGAAAAAACACCGACTCGCCAGACTCGAACTCCCACAACATCAAAAAAATTATTAGAGCAACAAGTTCAACAACAAAAATTGTACCAAGAACAGTCGGTGCAGCTCCTTGAACAACAAAACAGTCTATTGGAGAAACAAAATAGAGAACTAAAATTACAAACAGAAGAAATGAAAAAAATTCGAAGGATTAAGAAACTAAAAATCAAGATTTTAAAAAGAAGAAATGATTTAATGGAAAATGAAAGCATGGAAAATAGAAAACTAAAATTAAGAGAACTAGAAATAAAAAAAAAGAAGCTCGAGTTAAAGGAATTAGAGCTGCAACGATTAAGACTGTATCTTACAATTATGACTGAACCAAAACTGAACGATAAAGTATTAAGTTCCTATATGTTTTAAAAACTTAGCTTAAACAATAATGAAGTGCTATTTTTTTTTTTATAAAACTAGATATATAAGTATGTATTTATTTATTTATTTATTTTAATAAGTATGTAAACATAATAAAAATGTAATACTATTTACAAAGAATCTCTTATACTATCTCTTATTTGTTTTGCAATATTTTTGTAGTTGCCAATATTCTGCGGGGATGGAGTTTCAACATCAATATCTTCATGAACAAGAAGCTGATCGTCAAAGTCTACTTTACACTATTTATACAGACATTGTGTAACATAGCGCACACATTTGTTATCAATGCTGCCTTTTCTGGCTGGTAATGAAGTTCCCTCGAGTGCAGTAGGCATCTAAATCTTCCTTTTAGTACACCAAAGCATCTTTTAATGATGCTCCTACATTTTGAGTGAACCTATGAACTATACTAATGTGAGTCCCATCGACACACATTATTACGCCAGGAAAACCGCTTTTCTCGAAAAACCATCTGTTTGCCTCGGCTTTTTCCTCTGCAGTCATTTAAAACTTTATCAGTTTTAGACAAAGTTTCTCCTCCATGATGCCCAGCGTCTCTTTCATCACCTTCGAAACAGTGGGCTGAGCCAAAGCAATGTGATAGTCTTGGCCAACGCTCTTCTGATATGAACCTTCCGCTAGAAATCTCAGAGTTACGGCAGGCTTCAGTATTGAAGGCAATGAGCTATTGTTTCGGCGATTAAAATTATCTTTAATATCTTCAAAAACATATAGGAATGCTTCCTTTGTTAGTCGAAATAATTAAACAAACCTTTTTGAAACAAAATTTGTTAACTATGTATATTTAAATTGCGATGAAAATCAAATGTAATACTCAATCTCTGTGAGGAATGTAAAGTGGGGAAGACCCACTTCTAAGCAGTTTTCTTTGTATTTTTAAATTATTTATATTTTTTTCTCCTGATTCTTCACGCTCAGCATTTAAAAATATACTTATGGAATCCATTGAATATTTTTTTAAAATGAAACTAAATCACAAAATTAAATATTATGATTGTAAAAAATTTTTTTTTACGGGAAACAATTGTCATTTTTTTGGAAACAGCTGACTTTAAATTGAAAAATTGGAAGAAGCAATGGTAATGTTTTGGAAATATTTGACATTTAAATTGGAAAACTGGAACGATCGTTTTTGATCTTGTTCGATTTTGGGAATAAAACGGCCTCCTGGCCAGAAAAACGAGAATACGCATGAGAAACTTGACACATATAAAAACCGTTACACGACAACGAGGTCAGGCTGAAAATTCAAGATGAAATTTTAGTGTTACGTACCTGTTGAAAAACAATGGCATGACATACCGGGTGTGCAAAAATATGTTCAACAATACTCTTGGACAAAAAAATAACATCGCTTTATTGTGGATTAAAACTAATAACAATGATGAAACTGCGAATGACCAACTCGATACAAAATGACAGTAATGACCATTATGAAGACACTACAAATTCTACCCCACAGACCAGATTGAATGCTACTCGAATTAATGCTCTCATTATGAGTAGCGAATCGAACTTAAAAACTTTGCGAATTCGCTAATTTCGTATTAAGAATAGCGATTTGCTTTAATTATGTTCGCCTCAAATGTCAAAACATTAGCGAGCTTGGTTATCGATAAATTACAAGTAGCGAATGTTCGCTAATTTAACAGCTCCAAACGTCAAATTCTATCGAAACAAAATATTCAGTGATAACGCTGGCGAACTGGCAATTTGTTTTGTTTATTTTTGCTTGTTGTAAATAAGTTGTGTATTATTGTTCAAAAATGCAAAAAAATAATATTTTCAAGGACGAATGCAAATCAGTTTGCGAAGCTAGTTGAGTTGATGGAAAGAAATCCCGATATAGCGAAGGGAATAGGAGCGTTCGGCTCATCAAAAAGGAACCAAAAAGACTATTGGGACCATTTTGCAGAGGACTTGAATTCTCTTGGACCTCCGTCGCGCGAAGGCAAAGATTGGCATAAGGTTTGTTTGATACAGTTTTGTAGTTTCGATTTAAGAATTTTTTTTTTGCACATAGGTTTGGTTGGACTTTAACAAGACTCAAAACAAGAAAAATACCACAGCTACTGGTGGAGGACCATAATGCCAGGTTTCTTTATCTCCTTTGGAGCAAGCTGTAGACAGACTTCTCAGTCTGAGCCAGGCAGTTAATCCAGTGGGAAATTGCTTTGGCATGAACTCACAGGCTTCAGTTCCTCCAACCGCTTCGGCTAACAAAAATGTGACATCCGCTTCCAAAGATATTCAACATCAAATAAACTTGATTGTTGAGCCGTTTGAAGAAACTCAACAGGAAGAAGTACCTTTGACACCAAGTGCAACGTAGCGCGACCAAGAAACATCTGCCAATCAAAGTTCTTTGCCAAATCGTAAGAGGGGGATCAGCAATTCAAACGCAAGGGAATGTGAGCGACTGAAGTTGTTGCAAAGACAGACTGACACCCAAGCAGATCTTTTGAAGGTATCCAAATCCATCGAAAAGAATCTTTCGGAAATTGCCAGGTATACCAGAAAAAAATATGAAATCGAAAAGGATAAGCTGGATCTAATGAAGAAAAAAGAACTTAGAAGAAAAAAAGAAAAAATTGAAAAGAATCGACGCCACAAAGAAAAAATTGAGATAAAACTGAAGAAAATAGAAATAGAAATGAAGAAGACGTTCTGACTTTTATTTTCAAATTAACTTTTCTGTTTTCATGCATGAATTCTTCGTTTGTTTTGTTTCCTTGCTTTATTTCATTATTTATTTTCGTTTTTTTTTTTTAAAGAATTCCTTTTGTTTTTCCTTTTGTTTTTTTGCTAGGTAAAGAAATATTAAACTTAAATACATATTAAAATGACTGAATATAGGTATGAATTAAAAACAGCCAAGCAGCATTGATTGGACTTCTTGAACATTTGTCGCTTATATGGACGCTAAAATTTCATTTCTAATTCGATGAGCTTCTTCGCTATTGTTGGAAACTTCATTTTGAAATGGTTCATCTGGTATATCTTGAAAGCCTATATTTTCTAGTCCTGTTGTTTCCGGATCAGCTACGTTGTATCTACGGGTTACATTGTGCAAGTCACAAGCTACGTTGACTATTCTTATGGCCTTTGCTGGAGAATAGTGCAACTTTCTTTCAGTAAGAACAGATCGGAACCGGCTTTTAAGAAGTCCAATGGTTCTTTCTATAATATTACATGCTTTTGCATGCAATGAATTAAATAATGTTTTTCTTGGCATGGAATCTGAATTTCTAATACTGCGTTTTCATTAGAGCAAATGAGGTTATTTCGTTCAAAATTTCCAAATTCAATTCAAAATCATCTCATTTTCCATACAAATTCAAATTTCCAAATGAGGTAATTTCATCCAAATTTGCACGAAATTCAGTAGGAAATTACGTAAAACTTTTATGAACACACCCAAATGGATTCTATTCAATGTGGAACCTATTTGAAATGACAGAATTCAATGTAAAAAATAACAAAAACAAGCAATTGACAATCTGAGCCTTCAAACAAAATTAGGAAATTTGAAATGTGAACACTTTTTTTGTAATTTGCCAAATTACCACATTTCAGCTCTAATGAAAACGCAGTATAAACGAAGTTAGCAAATAGGGTTGCAGAGAATAACCAGAATCTCCTAAACCAAAGCATTATTAGTATTTTAAGAACAATTTCAAAGCAATAATATAGTTATACATGGACCTCTCTCCATTTTGCATTCCAAACAAATGAATCATGGGTCAAACCAGGGAATCTGGCATCAATATATCGAATATTTATATTCACAAGCCTGTGTACAAGAATTAGTTTGAAATCTGAAATGGTTTGAAAATAACAAATCTTACTATCATTGCATTCAAGCTGTAATAACCCTTTCGATTTAAATATTGATGTTTCAACTGATCGGGAGCAAAAATACCAATGTGGGTTCCATCCACACATCCCACTATTCCCGGTAATCTTGATCTTCTGTAAAAGTAGTGTCATCACTATCATTATTTGCCCTATCCACATTCACCCTACACATATCCTTCGTTCCATATTTATCCTGTATCCGTCCCTTTCCGCTATTATATACTTTTTGGTAGATGGGTAACCCAACGAGAGTAGAGAGTTAGTTAGTTGCGCATAGACGGTCGAAGGTCTAAGATCAATAAAAACTATAAATTCATACGAAAGTGCTTGGCGTTTTATTTTATTTTTCGATCATAAAGTTTAAAGAATTGGCCTGACTGACAGTAGGTTCTTGCCTCTTGTTTTTCCGTTTGTGTCATTTCAGCTACTATCCACGCCGGACACAGTTTTGTTTCTAAAGCTCGAAGAACTTCGTTCAAAACGATTGACACTGTTGGTTGGGAAAGTCCCAAATCGAAATCACTACCAACACAGTTTTGATAGCTCCCACTTCCAAGAAATCGTAATGCACAACCCAATTTTATAATAGGAGGAGTTGCACACGTACTGGTGGATTTGATTGTATCACCAATTTCATTAAGAACATACATAAATGCATCCTTCAATTCAATCGAAAATACAAAATAAATCTACGAAAAAAGAGAACTCAATCTTTTTGGGAAAATAAATAATTATTGAGCACCATCAAATGTTCTGGGAGTTCTAAGAGATTAGAACTATCCCGAATGTTTCTTCTGGCCATCTGAATTCTTTCTTCCCTCTTCCTTTCGCTATCATCTTCTTCAAAAAATAAATCAACGTTGCTTAACATTATAATTGGTTTAGGTTTTTAATAAATAAAAGAATACAAAACACAAAAAAAAACAATCTGAGCAAACATATATTTTCCAAAAAACTAATTACAAAAGTCATTATTTGACGTTTACATGTTATTTCAATGTTGGCACCATTGTGTAACTGATTTGGTTTTAATTTTGTTTTTTTTATTTAAAACCACCGTACGTGGTGACCGACGACGATGAACTAGGAACTAAACATAAACAAATGAAAGACAACAAGCTGCGCGATGGTAAATTGGAAAGCAAACTGAAACGGGCTTATATAAATAAATACAAGTACATAAGCCTGAAAACAGAAAAGGGACAATCGATTAGCTAAAAGGGAGACAAAAGATGTGTCGAAGGTTGGAGGGATAATTGGAGTAGATTCCTCAGTTCTGGATATGGAATGCGTTCCGAGTTTCTACTCAAGAAAAGTTTCTGCTGAATTTCTGACATGCAGACTTAAGTCAAAATTTGAGCTAACAGAAATTTAGAGAGCTTTAGCTCGAGAACGGCTTATTGACGCTCAGAGGGTTCAATGATCCTGGAATGAGGGGAATTTGCAGGAATTTCCACTGTCGATTAGTTTTGAACGGGAAGGGCAGAAAACCACGAACAAAAGAATTATTAGCTACCATCGTTAAAGAGCGGCACGACATAGACCCTCTGTTCCATAAAATTTATTTTAAACAAAAGATTTTTATTTTTTTTTGTTGAATTTTAAAGAAAAAGAAACATATATACCTATACTTGTAGTGATTTTCTTTACACGCAAAAAAAAAAAATTTAAAATTTTGTTTTACAAATTGAGATTCGAAGTGGTAGCTATTCTTTAGCAAAAAGAAAAAAGAATTTAAATAGAAAAACTAGGTAAGCTTTTCGGAAAGATCTTCCTGTGCGGTAGTTGTGTTAATAGTTTATTTTTTTTGTTAGAAAATTGGCAGTGTGTACCAAGGTGCAACTGCCCGATAAAAATCTTGGGACGGCCAAAAAGATTCTTTGAAAAGGCGAGAAAATAAGGCTTCAACCTTTGCCTATACCAGGCCATCAGGGAAATTGCAAGCTGACTGTACCAAATTTTGGCGTAGCAGTTACCAGGAATTTACAGTGGCAACCCAGGTCACATGACCATTTCATTTGGCTACCCAATTTTACATAGCCACTAAAGCCTGGAGGGTAAAAGCGCTAACCACTGTGTTAACCGGTCCCAGGGGTCCGGGGTTCGAATCCACCAGCGATTTTTTTTGAGAGTTTATTAAATTAAATATTGAAGATTGTAACTCGAAGCCGGGTATCGAGATTGCTGAAAATTAAATTAATTATCTAAAAGTATCGCTACGCGAACCGAGTTCTACATATAATTTTAATTCGCGGGAGTGAAACGTATATGTATATATATACTAAATATTAAAGTCACATAAAGTGCACAACAAAGTGTACTACAAAAAGAAAAGGAAAGTACACCCACATTTATCTCCAGCTGCAGTGGCCACCGCAACAAGAAGAGAAATCAGGGGTGAGTTGTATTGATAATATATTTAATCAAAATTTCAATTAAATAAATTTATACATATATATATATATACCTAAAACTATATATATTTACGCGAGTTAAAAAGGTGGTTTTAAAAAGGGGAAAAAAGAGATAATCAAATAAAAAAAAAAAAAGGAACAGAGAAAAGAGGATTGAAAATCCCAAATTTTGATAATAATTTCGAAGACGTGGTTATGCGATTTGATTATACTTTAAATTAAAGCTTCACGTAACCGCTAGAGGTAAATTTGATTTTTGAATTAATTAATTATTTTTAAATAAAGTCAAACGTAAATTAGATGTAAAAATAAAGTTTTTTTTAAAGAATAAAATTCAACCAATTTCAAAATATAATGAAACTAAATGATTTTCTTTATTTTTGAAAGAAGGATAAGAAAGAATGAGTGAATAATTTATTTATAAAAAAAAGGATGAGGATGATAAGGAGAGAGGAATGATGAGGTGAAAGGAGAGGAAGCCACGGTAAGGGGTTGCTCTGGCGAGGGATGCAACCATGGTAGGGTGGGTAGAGGAGATTTCTCGCGCATCGATAAGAGCTGGATGCAAAGACTGGCAAATGAAACATTTTTTTTTGTATCGAGCTAGGTCCAAGAACCGCACCTGACGCTGAGCTAGGGGTTTAGAATTTGCCAGCATGGACCAAAAGGCAAAACAGCTCGTTACAATTGATAATTGAAGCGAATGTCTAAGCTCGCTAACGCTAATACCTAGAGAAAAGAAGTTCGCTTAAACATTCGAAATTAGTCGAACGTTCGCTTCGCTATTCATAATGAGGGCATTATAGTTATATTTAATATTATTATTTGTTCCAGAAATATTTTACTTTATAAGAAAACTGAATAAGAAAACTATGTAAGTCCAAAGCAAGCGACACATTTTTCAAGTTAAAGTGTGTATGTCCAAAAAAATATTTAATTTTGCATTATTTTAATTTTGAGTTATGTTGATCAATAATAAACATTTTCGGAAATAAGTGGTTAAAATTTCAAGAAAATAACACCACTAACATTGAAAATAGAAAGTTTTTTTGCTCTCCTGTAAAATTTAGTACACTGGAGATACACCCTTGCACGCGTCGCCGACGATATGTAAAGTATAATAGAAGGTTGATTTTAAAATAAATATTTTTATGAATATATTTATGAACCAGCTGGCAGTGGTGTTTTTATTTCGATAAATTAAAACAATTCAACAACAGAATGGCTGCATGTACTTCGTAATTCATTTTAAATGCCCTTATTTTTATCAACGAATAAGAAATCGCCACACATACTGAAAAAAAATTGCGATTCGAGATAGAAACTTTAATTTGGAAGGAGCTAGGCTCTCTGTTGGCTCTTTCTAATTTAAAGTTTTTATCTAGAGCATGGATTACACGTATTTCATTATAATAAAAACTCTTTTAACTGGTCCGAAAAAAATTCTTATCTGTATTAACAACTTGGGAGTCCCGTAAATGGGCTTAAGAGTCCAACAAATAAGTGCCCATCACTTAAATCATTAAAAAGAAATTTTAACGACAACATCCTACTTTCATGGTTACCCGGACATATGGGAATCACCGGAAATGAAGCAGAAGATTTGGCTGCAAAAGAAGTGCAAAGCTTACCTCTAACAGTTGAAACACCCAACTTTCACCAGCTTGTTCGAAGAGTTTGGCAAGAGAACCAAAATATTGAACTGGATGAAAAATGGTTTCATAGCAACAGTTTCTTACGAATACATCAATACCCACAAAGAATTCGCACTCCATACCACGAAAAACTTACAAGAGAGGAATGTATCACATTGTTTCGTTTCCGAGTCGGGAAAACGATTTTCAGCACCAAACATCTTTATAACCGAAGTGAAATAGAAGAATGCGTAGACTGGAGAGCAGGTCTGTCTATCCAACACATACTTTTGGAAGGCCCTAAGTCAAGACAATCTTCAAACCTTACAGAAGTATCAAAACAATGAGCTAACTTTCTTGATCCCACAATTTTAGACACCATCAAACAAATCAAAAGATGTACATCCTTGCATGGAATAAATAATGAAATGTAAAATACAATTTTAAAAAAAATTGCCTTACATGGTCTTGTCACCCTAATGCCTTAACTCGAAAAGAGCCTGTAAATTAGTTTTATAAGCTTCTTTCAGATAAAATTATTTAAAAAAAAAAATACTGATTAAATGTGATTCATATAATTTATTCAAAGACCTGTGTTGCCTGCTACTTTGTGATAGTAAGTATTTGTGGCAATTGGTTCAAAGAAATTTGAAAAAATAAATTTTTGTTTTTTTATGTCGTTTTCGATTGGAATTTCAGAGCGTTTCACTCCTTTTTGATTCCAATGGAATATGAAAATTGTCTTCTTGGGCAATGTATGCATGTAGTAGTGAAAGCTATTCTGTCAAAATCAAAAACAAGCAGGTATTGACTTTGATTCCCTTATCCCTTTTGGTTACTAACAAAAAAAAAAAACAAAATGGATCACATCGACAACATAAAACTAGAAAAATATAAAATCATAAAAAAAGAAGATGGATAAATACTGCAATTTGATGAAAATGTGATTTTAGAGCACATTGAAAATAAGTATTTTTATTGGTATATTTCGAAATTGGATGAATTAATAATTTTGTTTATCAGATAGCCAAACATTATTTATAACAATGGAGTAATACGCTTTATTAAAAAGTAAACAGAATTCAATTGGAAACAAAGACAGTGGACAAACAAATATTGGCTCAAAAGGTCCCTTGTGAGGTATTAAAAAATTTTATTCTTTCCTATACAAACATTTCAAAAGTTTATTTTTTTCAGATCAAAAACAGCCAAGGGCATCAAATAATTTGCAAACTCTTTCGGACATAAATTCATTGGGTAAGTAAAAACATAAAGGGGTATTCACGATCTGATGCAACTGGTGTAGTATATATAATTTTAAAAGTGCTAATGTGTAACATTTTCTTATACCCTTACAACAAAATTTACTGAGACAATCTTGAAACACTTCTGCACTTTTACTATACCTCAACCATATTGCAACCGAAAAATACGATAGCAATTAAGACCATTAAGACCATTAAGAGATGTCATTGTGACTTTAGGCCGTTATTCGTTTATGTATTTTCTGTTACAACGAAATATGATAATGATTTTATATTCCTTATTTTTAAGAAATCAGATTGTTTTAACTATTTTTTACATATTATAATTTCACAGATCCATTCAAATGGTCCGATGGTCAAACTTCCTTCATGCTTAATCTTTATAAAGAAAATATGTCCAACATTGGCCCAATGAAAAAATTCAGACAAAGAAAATGTATGTGGGAGTACATAAAAGACAAGGACAAACTCTTACTCTGTCTTCCAGTGCGAAATACCTGGGCGTAATTCTCGACCCAAAATTGAACTGGAAGTTAAACATTGAGGAACGCGTTAAGAAAGCGTGCGTAGCGTTTTACGTCTGTAGCACAACATTCGGTAAGAAATGGGGCCTCCAGTCGAAGATGATTTTGTGGACGTACACAGCTGTGGTACGACCCATCCTCACTTATGGTTCGATTGTGTGGTGGCCTGCACTTAGCAAAGCGTATAATATAAACAAACTAAAGAAGGTGCAGAGAACTGCTAGCGTTGGCACAACAGGGGCGCTGCGTACGTGCCCGACGGACGCCTTAAGCGTTTTTTTGCATCTTTTGCCACTTGATTTACACATTAAATACATAGTATCTTGCAGCGCAATAAGACTAAACGAAACAAACTGCTGGTTTGCCAGACCCTACGGTCACTTCCTCTGTAAATGCCCTGCTCTAGCCCGGTATAGAGTAAAATCCTTTGGACATGCCTTTTATGACGACCTTAACGAACTTTCCGAAATAAAGATCAAAGACTTGATCTCTTTTCTTAACGCAACAAAATGGCTTTGAGACGACGAGACGGTAGCCTTTGCATCGACCCCCTTCTGATCCGCTAGACTGCTAGTTTGCAGACTTCGAGTTTGTAAGTTTGTAGGACGTAGTGACTAGTTTTGACACTAAAACGTCTGACTCTGAGCGTTTTTGTGGATGACCTCCCGCCAGCTTCTACTAAACTCTTCCATAAATAGGTTCCAACGAGTTTTATGGTATCAAAACGGCGCTTTTCTGCGCTAATTGGGTCAGCGAGCTAGTTGTTCGTTGACCGCCATTTAACCAGCCCCTGACTGTCGAACAATTTGAGGGCAGATATAAAACTATTTTAAGAACAACAAAAAATAAAATTAAAAACAATCGTACCAGTGGAGCTGTACGAAAAGATCTGTCATATGGTGAAATTCTCCAGAAAATTATTGTAAATGACGACTCCCTACTTCCTGAAGTTAATATTGGACCGAACCGATTACAGCAGAAGTTTAGTGATTCCTCCATATATGAAGAGCTACCGCCTACTCCGTCATGCTCTCCAACATTTGCCAATAGACTCAGCGAATAGCGACGACTTAAACTTAAAAATACCCAGGAAGAGGGCAAAAACTTTGCAGGAGAAGTTGGTCGATATGTGCTTGGAGGATAAAAAAAAGCGCTATGATGACAAAGAAAACAAAAAACGAACAAGACCTGAAGAGAAAATGCTGAAGATTAATGATTCCATGGAAAAACAACAAAAACGCCACGAGGAGCAATTGCTTAAAATCTCGGAATTTGGTAGTAAGTTTTTGGAAAGTTTTGGAAGAAAATAAATCAATAAAAGTTTTATCTTTGTTAATTATAAATGCTTTCTTCGATGTTGTTAACTTAAATTTTATTTTTGTTTAAACTTTAACCTGAAAATTCTAATCAGAGCTGTAAAATTAAATTAGGTACATGAAAAATTACTTTGTATTCAAAATAGACGTGCAATTCCTTGGTACAAAGTCTTAAAAATTCTTAACTAGTTTTGAGATTATTTTTGTTATAATTCGTGTAGATACAGTGGGTTGCCATGGACATAATTATTTTTCTGAATTTTGAAGTTTAAGTTGATGTCTTTTTCCTTCAGGAATGCAATCATACTTTTGGCTTTGCGACGACAAGATTCCGATTCACCCATAAAAATATAGGGTTCTCCATTTTGAAAAAAATTCTAGAGCCTGGGATTGAAGCCGACTTTCAAGTAACTGTAACCTAAACAATATAAAGGCATCTTAAATTATTGGCAGCAATGTGGCGGACAGCACCATTCTAGTTTAAAGATCCTTATATTGTCGAGGGAACATGCAAAATGGTCAGAAAAAGCGAGAACTTTAAAGCCTGTTACAAAGCCAAGAGCCTGCATTCCTGAACGATAAATCCATCAAAGTTATCTAAAACTCTTCATAAACTTCAAAATCATGAAAAATAATGATCTTCCTATTAATTTGGCAACCCATTGTAGGTACCCAAACAAATTTCAGAACTAGTTCAAAATATTTAACACCGTGTACAAAGGAAAAATGTAATTGTACTTCAAATTTATTTTGGTGTTTTTTTTTTCAATTCCTCTTATGAAAATTGTTTATGATAAAATCAAAGACTGAATTAAATTTATTTAATTATAATTTATTAATTTTATTTAAAATTCTCAAAATCAACACAATTAATATTGTTGGCTAAATGCTTAAAGCTATTATAAGTCCACTTTGGTCAAAATTGACAAAATTGAGTTTAACACATTTGGCGAACGATATGTATGTATGTACATATGTTAAATACGGTATTATGTGTTATGTTCAAATGAATTCAATAATTTTTGTATTTAAAAGCCTTTAATTATAATTTCATAATAATAAATAAATAATAAATATCAAAAACGTAAAATTGTTTTTATTTCATGTTTTAAGAGCAATAAATAAAACTGAATAAACCTATCATCGTCGATCTTATGACGAATAAGATGTACAAGTAATCGAAATACACACTGTTGCTTCCGTTGCTTTTTGTTTTTCAATTTGTTTTCTAAGATGTTTTTTGGGAGGATATCAAATTGTGTTTGAGATGCATTTTTGAGTTTTGTTTTTGTTTTTAATGCATTCGAAATTGTTTTTTTTCTAAAATATTTTGTTTTTTAAGTTCTGAAAGATCAATTTACTCAGTTGGCGGGACGTCACGCAATTTCTTTATCTCTTTGGGCGCCCAACTGCAAAGTGATTTTGTACGGGACGCTTTGCAAGGTTTGGCATCAGCAAGGAATTGATTGGTAGTTGTATCTTCTAGCAGAGGATACAATAGAGGTCCAAATGCCGTGAACAAATCTGCAATCAGACCAGCAGAAATTGCCACAATACAATCAGGCATATCACCCTCTTGTGCAATGGCTTTGTAAACGCAATAATATGACCAATAATGTGAGATTGCATGGGTCGCATCGGGATTCGGTTTATGGTCGGCACCCTTTAAACCATGCAATATTCCGGTGTAGGCTTCGAGAACACTCTCGCGCAATTTCAAATAGCATGTCGTAGCTATTTTGGTCAACCTGAACACGCGAGGCATGAAGTAACATTTCGAGGACAACTAGGAGGTACTTCACAAAGTCGGTACCGATACTAGTGCCATATATGTTTTGGGACACGCGTTATGGTGTTTTGCCCGCATCGATAGCTTCTTGTGACTATCGTCAAGTCCACTTCTTCATCGCAAACTTCCGACCAGAATTCAATGCCCTGCAATGCGATTTGACCGTGTTCGGATTTCATAGCTTCAAGTGTTATTGGGAATAATGCTTATCCCATGTACGGCTCCATAATATTGGTAGTAAAGCGAGAGAATCTTTATGAGACATTGCATGGCAGCAACATTTTGCGTGTCTTGGTATTGAGTTGCTTCGCACACAACTTCCATGATAAAGTTGCGTTCGGTGTCTTTTTCGAAAATTGCTTTTGTAAATTCCAAAAAATTGAGCAGGGCTGTAGTAGCAGCTAAACGAAGATAATAAAATGACAGTCAAAAAAAAAAAACAAATGAATTCTTCAATATTTCAAATTTCAATTCCAGAACGTCCCAACAAGAAGCATTTACTACTTTGACAATTAATCCAACGAACGACTTTTCAATGTATATGTGTGTTCAGAGTGCATTCCAAGCACTCCTTAATAAAATCCGGAGTGAAAAAACACTCCTAAATCATCACTCCGAACAGCAAATGGAAGGTTTTTGGAGTGTTGGGGGTGCGAATTGAGTGAAGAAAGAGTGCTAGGAGTGACTAACGGAAAACGACATTAATTACCTACCAACCAATATTTTGAGAACAATAATTATTCAATCTGAAGGCATTCAACTGAAGATTCAGAGAATAGTCTAGGCACTATCAGCGACATACTTTTGCAATACGCTAATTTCTTAATACAGTACATTCTCGATTAACGCAACTTCTCGATTTTCGCAACAGCTGAATTTATATTATTGTTTGACGCAGTAATCGCAACTCTTCAACAAATATTAACTCGATAAGTGCAACTTTTGTTTTTATATAATTTAGAGATCTTCAATTAAAATCATTATGCCAATCAAAAAATGTTGGAATGTGTTGATGGCTTCTCATAATGATTAGGAAGATGAGGATGAGCTACCTTTGAGCACAGTTAGAGCTCAAATTATCAATGAAACAGTTGAAATAAGTATCAGATGAAAGTGGACCCGAGGTTGAGATTCCTGCTCCTAAAATAAAGGCTGAAACTGCAATACCAGCTTTCAATATTTATTTATGTGCTTATATGTTAATGAATTGACTCATTTTTGTTTTGTTTCTTATGTCGTCGTCTTCTTAGTGTCGTCGTCACGATTGAAATTAGATAAATTCCTGAACCCGGTAGGCTGGGGAAAAGTAATCGGAACGCTGCATAGTAGGTATTTTAAAAATTTAGCCAGCAGGAAGTGGATGGTAACTTAACAATTTCTTGTCCTATATTTTTTCCTCTTACGAATACATTAAAGAAAAATTTTTTCAATCAAATATTTACTTTTGGGAATTTTTATATTGCTTGTTTTTCTTATCTCGCTTTTTTTTATCTTTCTTTCTTTTTATCAAGGTATATATGCGTATGTATATGTATATACATTGTAGGTATTTTCCTTCGATAACAAAAATTTAAAAGTGAATTAGACTATTAAGGTGCCCTTTCTGTTTCGTTTTCTTCGATGCTTCTACTTCTAAATAAAATTAAAGAGACTATCAAGGGGTACCATTAATTTCTTTAATGCTTTGTAATTGCATTGAAATTTATTATTCCTAAACACGTAAACAGACCATCTGTTTCTCTTTTTGATTTTTTCTAACAAATTTAAAACAATAAGGTCGGTGCAGTGTGCACTTATTAAACAAAATGGACAACAACTGAAAACGAAATCGCAACTCTTCTGAAAACGGACAGAGAAAAAGGATGTAAAGTTTCTTATATTTTTGTATCAAGTCGATTTCGAAGTTTGTAGTATTGAAAAGCATTGCGGTTTTGTATTACCACCACCAACTACTGTCATATTTTGTGCACAATATTTCGATCCAAAAAAAATAACTGTTTGAGTATTACATTCTCAAACATTACGAGTTTCTCAAAGTTCAAAATTTATATAAAGATAATTCTACAAAAACATTTAGTTCAAAATCAAATTTCAACTTTCAAAAACGCTCTAATGTGCACTCATGTATGGATAATGTAAGACTGGGTACACAAATCTTTGTCTTCTGATGCAGTCGCATTCATCACATCGTGATTGCAAAAATCCTAGCATTTGCGTAAAGTATGCAGTACAATCAACCTCATAAAAGTTCATCAAATTAAGTTTTAAACAAACCATTTGTTTGTCATAGATAAACATCAAATGAGGATTTCGATAAATACTTTGACATTTCAATGCTAAAGACAGTCAATTAAAGTCAATATTCAGCAACTCAACATTTCAGTCGGTAAAACTAACAACCGAAAAAAACGATGTGTTTAATTACATAGCTGAAAAAACAATGTTAAAATACAAAGAACGACTTTCTAAGACCTAATCGACCGAATCAAAATGTAATATTGGCTTTTTGTAGATATTTGCTACAGATTTCTGTGGCCAAAACTTTTTCTTTTTCAATAAATAACAATACAAAAAAATATCATTAAAAAGGAATGGTATTTCAATTGAATATGATAAAATTTAAATTTCCGTAGAGATCAATTTAAAAATGCTAGTTTATGCCAATAATAAATAAAAATATTCAAAGTAAATGATATTTTGTGTGTGCGTTTGAATTATGGAACACTTAGGCTAAGCACGCAATTGCGATTTAAAATCGCGATCGCAACAATTTTTTGCTGTGCACGCACTTACGATTTGTAGTCGCGTGATTTTTAATCGCTATCGAATGCAACATACATCTTTTAATGGCTGTGCACGCACTTGCGATTTTAGATCGTTGCGACTGAAAAGTCGCTCTAAAAATGGAACCTATTTAATTTTTTTTTAAGCATCGCGCTTTTTCAATCGCATGCGTGCGTGCACTCCATGTTTATTTCTTTCCGCGACTACGATTTTTAAATCGCAGAAATTTCAATCGCAAGTGCGGTCACAAACATGTAATTGCATTTGTTTCATTTTATTTTGCGACACTGGCGTCACTCGAAAAATGGAACAAATTTCAGTCGCAGTTTCTCGGTCGTAAGTGCGGTCACTTACATTGAAACTCATTTGTTCTATTTCTTGCGATTAATTAGTCGCGCGATCGAAATCGCAAGTGCGTGCTTAGCCTTACTGCCATTAAGAGGGGAAACTTAAAATTATTTTAAATTTTAATTCTGTTTTACTGGTTTTACTTTATAGATTATAACCCTTAGATTTTGAATTCTCATTATTTAAGAGAATAGTTGAAAACTTTGTTTTTTTTTTTTCTTAAAAATATCAATTATATTATTAACATAAATTACTTATAGCTGTTCTTATTTGCATAATTTAAGAATATTTAAATAATTTTATTCTAATTCGCCGATTTTTGTATCTCATAAGTCAACTTACTCATTTTTCAACGATGTCGAATTTTTATTATTACATCTACATAAGGGCCGCACATTAAGTTTTTCTTTGTTGAAGTACTTATTGAAGACTTTTGTGTGTGTTTGATGATCAGTTAGACGTAATCTCGTTACCAGATACCAGCTAAAGATTTTAAATACCTATAGTTTTCTCCAGTCAAGGGTTTGCTGCCAGAGTATTATTTTATATTTTAAGCAACTTAGTACTAAATGTTTAGCCGTAATTTTATTTTTATTTGTGTAGGACATCCAATTTGTTTTTTTTTTCTTTTTCGGTTTCCGTAATAATTTTTGTTTCAATTTTCTCCTCTTTTATTATTATTTAATTTTCAATTCATGTAGCAATAAAAATTTATTATATTTCGATGATGATGTTTTTATTTGGTTATGGTGATTGGAATTCTTTGCAATTGCAGTGTTTTTATAATAATTTAAAGATTTCCTTTGATTGTGCCTGAAATGAAAAAGAAAAATATTTAATTGTTTAAAGAATTAAGCTCTGATATTTAATTCATTTGGTTTTTTAAGGAATCTCAATTTTACTTGTTAGATAGACCTAAAACATACACTCCGCTCCACTTGAATAGAAACAAACTTTTTGTTTACTATCAGAGCGCGTAGCACTTTGGTAAATATAAAAATCCACCTTTTTGTTCTTTTAAGAGGGATCTATTGAGAATAAAACTGCATGGGCAGAATAATTCAGAAAAATACCATTCGGTTATTTTTTACCACTTTTCTAATTTCTTCATTAAAATCACTGTTTTTTTATGCGTCACTTGAATAGAAACACTCTCTTAAATAACAAAACAAATTGAAAAAATGCAGTAAAAGAGGGTAGTTTTTTTTATTAATAATCATATTTTTATAATTTGTGGTACCACCTTCATTTGAAATAACTTCAAAAACCCTGTTGGAAAGTGAATCGTAAAGTTGTTTTATGTAATTTCAAGCAATTGCACTCTGTGATTCTTTAATTGAAGCAGTAAGTGGTTCTTTGTCCTCATATTGACATCCAGAATCGTATGCCCTACAAAGCATCCATCCCCATATGTTTTCGATGATGTTAAGGCCCAGAGAGTACGGTGACCATTGTAGCAAGGTAACATTTTTCTCGGATGTCCAACTTTTCTTGTCTTGTTGAAATGGCCATGTTATTGGTTGAAAAACATCGGTAAACTTAGGGAAAGCTTCTTGCAATATTTGCTTGTAGGAGTTTGCCGTCATTTTCATCGTGGGAACTCCAGATTAATTGTTCCAAACCAGGAAATCGCAACCAACACCCTTACACTACCTTCTTGGCTATGGTGGCGCTCTAAAAACCTTGGTTCTTTCCTCATGTTATAAAGATACTAATAATATCCGTCCGGACCATCTAAATTAAATTGTTTTTCGTCTGAAAATACCAATTTTCTCCACTCTTCCTTTCACGTCATATTCTTCCTGCAAAAATATTTTCTATTTTGTCTTCGTATTGGCTATAACGGTGGTTTTTATTCAATTTTAGGTGCTTTAAATGTTGGTACTGATTAACAACACGTCTAATAGTATTAAAATTAGCTGTAATTCCACTCTTCGGCTTGATTTTAGCAGAAGAGTCACATGAATTGGAAGCCAGTCTTATTATCTTTCTTAGGCCTGCCTCGGTTGTAACTCTTACTTGTGTAACTTTCATATTTTTCCATAGTTTTTTCTGTTTCTAAGGTACGACCAAACAATTTTAACACTTCTAATTTTTTTGGCAATTGTGAATAGAGGAAGCTTGTTTTGCGCGTGTCCTTCTATTTTAGCTTTTTCTGCAGTGTTTAATGGTTTTCCGCGGCCCATTTTTTCTTTGATCAATCAATTATTATTTTTAATCTGCACTTCCATTATTATAACAATATCTTTTTTTCTAACCGTAACCTATAGATAAAAATCGCATACTGTTTCTATTCAAGTGACGCACAAAAAATAGTATTTTTAATGTAGTTATTAGAAAAATGGTAAAATATAACCGAATGGTATTTTTCTGAATTATTCTGCTCATGCAGTTTTATTCCCAATAGATCCCTCTTAAAAGAACTAAAACAAAAAGGTGGAAGCGCAACACGCTCTGATAGTAAAAAAAAAGTTTGTTTCTATTCAAGTGGGTCGGAGTGTAAGTGAGCAAAAAAATAACGGATGGTAGTCGAATTTGAGGTAAACTTATTTTTGTTTTTTTCGATTTTCTCAAAAACTAAAAGGTATTTATGTATGTGTTATGTTATTTGATGATCTATGTAATAAATTCTATAATTGATGGTTTGTTGGCATCCAGTGTTTAGTCTTTCAATCGAAATTGATAGGAGCATCGAATATTAAAAATAAAAATAATTTTTAATTGTTAGGTACAATTTTTAACAAAATTAGTATGAACACAAGTATTGCCATTGTATTTTCAATTTTTTAAGTTTGAAAATTAATTTTTCATGAGAGAGAGCTTTCGACAAAGAAAGACGTGTTTTAAATTTGGTCTGCGGTATATTATTTTTTACAAGTGAAATTCAAATTCGAATTAAATATGGAAACTGATTGCAAAAAGTGTAAAAAACGATTTAAGGGTGAAATAAATATAATGTAAGTAAAGTATTTCACGAAAAATGCACGGGGTTGGCAGATTGTGATGTGCGCTCGGTTCGCGAAAAAATAAATCCTCGCCTTCATATGCGACGATTGTGTAGACGGAAGAAATGCAATTTTTACAACGTTAAATGATATGCTTAAATCGATCGATGAAAATAAAAATTATATTATGAAACAAAAACAAATTGTGCGAGAAATTCTCGAAAAATGTAACTCATTTGGAAGTCGTGATGCTCAAGGTGTATGTGCAAGTACAAGCAAAGGTGCAAGGGCAAAGGAAACATACGCGAGCCTGTTACAAAAAGAACCTGCTGTTCTTATTAAGCCGAAAGTTAAACAAACGGGTGAAAAAACAAAAGAAGATCTAAAAAAAAATGTTGATCCATCAAATCTAAAAATTAGTGAAGTCGCTACTTGGCAAAATGGCATTGTACAAATATCGTGTGCTAGTGAGGGAGATAGAAGCAAAGTTTTTAATGCAGTTGAAGAAAGGCTTGGTGCGGAATATGAAGTAAAAGTGCCGGTGCTTAGAAAGCCAAAAGTGATCGTAACGGGTGTGAGTGAAGAGATCAAAGAAGAAGAAATGGAAAAGAGCTTAAAAGCACAAAATAGTATTCTTGCCGCGAGTGAAATCAAATGCATTAAAATAAACAAAAAAATCGCAGAGAAAGAAAGAAAAAAGTTTGCTTACTATAATGCAGTGGTGGAGCTAGATGGTGAAAGCTTTGCAAAAGTCATGGACGTAGGTAGAGTAAATGTTGGGTGGGATAGGTGCAAAGTATTTGAATCTATTGTAGTGAAAAGATGTTATAAGTGTTTGGGTTTCAACCACATATCGAAAGAGTGTAATAATAAATATTGTTGTCGAAAATGCAGTGGTGAACATGATGCAAAAGATTGTAATAGTGCCGAAGTAATACGATGTATAAACTGTGTAAAAATGAATGATAGACTTGGTTTGAATCTAGACATCAATCATAAAACGATGGATTATATGTGTCCAGTTTATCTCAGGAGACTAGAAGGGGAGCGGAACCGGGTGATGTATTAGCAATTAAATGATAACATATTTATTAAAAAAAAAATTGCCACATTTAAATGGAATCCTCCTTAATGTTCAAGGGATTACCGGAAACTTTGAAATAATTGAACAATTAACAGATAAACATAAATTTGATTTTTTGTTACTCACTGAAACGCATCTTACAACGGGAATAGAAAAATGTCCAGTTTCTTTAAATGGATACAAAATTTATAATTGTTTTAGTAGCTCCCGGCATACAGGTGGGGTAACAATTTACGTACAAAATGGAATTAAATCTGTAGAAAAAAAAAAACAATTTATAATCGATAAAAAAATATAAATTCTGTCAGTCAAAATTTCAGAAAAGAATGAATCTTGGAACATTATTTTATTATATAGGTCCGAAAAAATGAGTGTAATCGAATTTTTTGAAGTTTTAAATGAATGGTCTTTAGATAATATATGCGATAATGAATACATAATAATGGCGGGTGATTTTAATATTGACGTTCTAGATAGAAGTAATTATAAAGTGAATTATGTAAATGATTTCTTAAATAACATTGGGCTTGTGCAATTAGTTACACAACCAACTAGAATAACAAGGACTTCAAGAACTTTGATAGACTATGTATTATCCGACCATACAACTAAAGTTGATGTGGGTGTTAGTAGTGAGTGGGCGATTTCAGATCATGAGTCATTGAACATTAAATTATATATAAAATCGCGTGAAATGAACAAAAATAAAAACATTAAGTACATAAAGTACAGGTATGATTCTTTTGTGAGTGCTTTAAACGATGTACACTTTAATAGTATATTAGAAACAAATGAATTAAATGGCTGTGCAAATAAGTTTAAAGAAGGGATAGAAGAAGCGTTATTAAGTGTCACAAAGTCGTTTAAAATAAATGAAAAATTTGCTAAATGGTTTACTAACGATTTAAATAATTTAAAAAAAAGAAAGGTAACCATGTATGAAAGGGCACGGTTTGAAAATTCAGTTGAAGCTTGGAAAAATTATAAAGAAATATGAAATATTTATAGATGTGTGTAAAAAAGCTAAAAGTTCTTTCATCGAATCTAAAATTATTGAAAATGCTGGTGACCAGAAGGGTTTATGGAAAATTTTGAAAAAACAAATTCTTAAAACGGAAAAAAATGAGATATCGCAAATTAAAGTACAAGATAGGTGCCTTAAAACTGAAAGTGAAATTGCTAATGCATTCAATTAATTTTTTGTGAACAGTGTTGAAGAAATTCATAATACTATAAGTTCAATTCCTTACGTAAATAATATTAGTAATTATAATACGTCGTTTGTCGAACTTGAAAATATTATAAAAGGAATTAACAAAAAACAGGACAGCTTTGATCTTAATTGCAATATTATTCTCGATTGTCATAACGAAATACTGCCAAATTTATTAAAAATAGTGAACTTTTCCTTACAAAAAGGTGTATTTCCTGATAGCTGGAAGGAATCTGTGGTTATACCCATAGAAAAAATTCAAAATCCTAAAAAGCCAGAGGACTGGAGGCCTATCAACATGCTCCCCACTTATGAGAAGATCCTGGAAGAAATAGTGTGCAAACAGCTTACCAACTATATGGAAAGAGAAAATATCTTGTGTGTACAACAATCAGGGTTTCGGAAGGGACACTCTTGTGGAACATCTGTATGCTGGCTTATAAATGAGTGGAAGAAAGAAATCGATAAGGGAAAATCAATTGTGGCGGTTTTTCTGGATCTAAAACGGGCATTTGAAACAATAGACAGGCAAATATTAATTAAAAAACTTGAAAAATATGGTATTCGAGAAGTTGAGCTAAACTGGTTTGAAAGTTATTTGTCGGGTAGGTCACAAAAGGTAAAAGTGAATGAAACTTATTCAAACTCAAAAAGTGTAAATCTTGGTACGATATAGTAAAAGCAGTATCAGAAGTGCAGATATCAATTTTTGCGGACGATACCCTGATTTATGTTGTTGGTGAAGACTTAAGTGCCTGTGAATGTTTGATGTTCGTAGAACTAAGGCCTAGTGACTTACAACTCTCAACCATTCCTGTGTGCGTGTCTGCAGGAATGGAGGGGACCTACAGTTTATTGCCGAATCCGAACGGCTAACGAGCAGCACTTTTCTGTGACAGGAGATACTCTTGGAGGATTTGTCAATTCCTCGCAAGAGACAGTAGCCGTTTTTTCTTTTTAAATAAATAGGCTAAAGCTGAATGTTGCTAAGACTAAATGTATGTGTATAAACAACAGAGACAGAGATGTGAACATTTTAATAGATGCTGAACTGGTAGAATGTGTGCGCGAAATAAAGTATCTGGGAGTGTTTATTGATTCAAAACTTAAGTTTAATGAACACGTAAATAAGTTGAGTGCTAAAATTTCGAAAAAGATAGGTTTTTTCAAAAGAATTCGTAGACATATAACTCAAAGTTGTGCGCTAACGGTGTATAACACATTAATTCTTCCAAACTTTGATTATTGCTCGTCCATAATATACATGTCAAATAATGAAAACATTCGAAAATTACAAATTTTACAAAATAGGGCGATGAGAACTGTACTTAAGTGTGAATACATAACACCTATACAAGAAATGCTAACAAGTCTCGGATGGTTAAATGTTGAACAGCGATTAAAATTTAATACACTATTCATGATTTTTAAAATTAAATATAACTTATACCCAATATACCTACAACGAAATGTAAGTTTCATAACAAACAATTTTTATAATTTAAGAAATGCTGGAGATTTTAGACTATCACTATACAGAAGAGCTGGAACACAGAACAACCCACTTTATAAAGGAATACAATTATTTAATAATCTTCCTAGAAACTTAAAGAATGTAACAAACTTAAATATTTTTCAAAGCTTTATTAAAACCTTTGTTAAGAAATAATGTGATATGATAACACTTGTAGTTATAAGTATTGAACTGATGTTAAGAGTTTTTTTGAACTAATAAAATACACTAAACTAAACTATAGTGCTAGCACACAGCATTACGGCGAATAAACAACGAGGTATGTATGGGGGGGCATGTTGCCCTCCTGCAACCCCCCTGCTTGCTCACTCTAGGATTTAGGGAAAGTGCGAGGTTGGGTGTATGCAGTCTCTTTTGCATTTAAAGAATCTGGATTTAAAGAAGTGAGGTAGGATTTACCGGTAAATTTTAGAATTTCATTATTTCGCCTTTTTACTCTACATACAAGTTAGCACTAAATACGCTGACACAGGTTCCCACAGCGTCTATAGGTGTTGCGGATACATGTGCCGCCAAATATGCTGACGCATTTCCACACTACAGGTCAGTGCGGATGCAAGCATCGTATTCTTGGGAACTGAATGGAAGAGGTGAGCAACCGGACGGTTGCAACGTCGGCACTTGTTGGCTTTACCCATAGGTTACATTAATGTAAAATAGATTTAAGTTTTCAAGTTTCAATAAAGCATTTGAACTGTGCGGTTGCACAGAAAAAAATATTTTTTTTATTTATTCCTCGCGACAAAATAACTAACTTACATATACATGTACATACGTGTCCCAAAGTTGCACATTTAAAATTTTCAGACATGAAAATGTAATGCATTATAAAAAACTCACATTACCCAGGTACTACTGTACAACTGCAGCAAATTTATATGATTTTTTTAATATGATGTTTGTATCTTACATATTTTTATAATGCAATTGTAATGTTTTCAACCTAACTTACTAACTGACCGACTAGGTCATGGAATGCAATTTAAGTCTACCTCCTCGTGGTGCATTCTGGGTAACGCGAAATGAATTGCTTTTACATACAAAGATAAACATTAGTCCTCAAATTTAGATCACCGTAAATACCAAAAAACAAAAATCTCATACAAAAGTAGTTTTAGTAATTTTCAATTTTCTGAAAAACTAGAAGACATAAAACAATTCGGTTTTTTGTGTTTGATTAAGAATTGAAATACGCATTGAACACAAAAAGTCAATTTAGCATTTCATTTCACAATTTTGAAAAAATTTGGTCTAAACTTTTTTTTTTTCATTTTTTTTAATCAAAATTTTGAGTTTGTAAGCGAATTTAAAAAAAACTGACACAAATAATTTATAAATTAAGGATTAAAGAACGGATTTCTGGCTTTTAAAACCGGTATAGTACTTCAGTACTTCATTGTAAGTGTTGCCGTTGTTTTTTAATTATTTCTTTTTCATTTTTTCTAAAATTGCCCCTACCTCCTAAACGGCGCATGATAAACCGCCCCCCTCCCACAGTAAAAAAATGCTTTTTGACCCCTGTACGAAAAACTGTTATACATTTTTGGCGCCAAAGTTATCGTACTCTCCCCGAAAACTTGAATTCTTCAACACAACATCCAGATTGGACGCTGTCCCAGATACGGGAATACAGCTTTCCGATACCTAAGACAATTTTAATAAAAATATTTCAAATAAAATTGATTTTGATATATATTGTTATTAATTTTTTGTTATTGTTAAGAGTTAGGGTGGGGTTCCGAAATATAATTGGGCATTTTTTAGGGTTTCACAGCTTAAAAATTTTAAGAACCGCGAGAACACCAACCCAAAATTCGTCCAATAACATCTACATGATCAAACACATAATTTCAATGGGAAGAACTCTTGCTAGTTAATTACTATGCATTGTAAAAAAAAAAGCGAAAGCAAATTGAGGCATTCATACGACTTAATAGATTAAAAAAGCGAAAGCAAATTGAGGCATTCATACGACTTAGGCCCATTTGCTGATATGAAACTTAAATATTTATGTTCAACTTAAACGCTTATGTTCTACTTTTTCCTTAGCGTAAACTGTCACATAAGCCGTTATGTTGAACTCAAATATTTAAGTTTCGTTTCAGCAAATGGGCCTTAATAGATTAAAAAGCTCACGAAAAATGTGTTTGATATGCTGATTTCATAGACCAAACATATTTTTTTTGCACACGCAGGCATCTCTTAACATATTTTTGTTTATCATTTTTTCAGTTTTTGCCATACTTTTTGGCAGAATCTTATGAAAAAGTATGCGCGACTACGTACATATACACTCACACGGATGCCTCGTAATTTTCTTTGGGAAGTGGATGTTGTATACCTATATATTTTTTTTTTATTATAGGTAGGTCACCATAAAAAAAAAATACAAACGTCAAAGATTCCTTTTGGGCAAAAAGGTTTATGAACTTACACCTTACTTTAAGAAAATCGCAGAACCTTGAAAACTCTTCTACGGAATCCCAGGGTTCTGCGGAACACAGTTTAAGAACCGAGGAACTAGGCAATGGCCATGTTTTTTTAGTGCATTTTCATCTTCGTTAAATTAAATCCAATTTGGTATAATTCCGTTTTTCTTAAGTGTCATAAAAATGCACTAAAAAATACGGCTAGATATAGTATCAAAAGCCCAAAAAAGATTTTTCCTATAAAAAATACACGCATACATCCTACACTCCTCAATTTTAAATTCAAGTTAGTTCAAAACTCAGTTTTTTTAAATAGCGAATACCTACCCAGTTAAAGAAATTAATAACCCAATTCTAAATATTCCCCGGGAGACGCATTCTTTCGGGAGTAAAATACTCCGATTCCGAATCCCTCGGTTGAATTTTTTGCCCTCTATAGTGGGAATGAGAGTTCTGAATGATACAAACAGCTTTTTTTTCAGTATTTGACACATAAATCAAATTGTAGAAGAAAAACAATTTATTGCCGGGGAAACATTTCCCCGTGAATTTTCATTTAGAATTGGGCTGACAGAGTTTCAAAGTAAAGGAACGGACCTTATATATACCTACCCAATCAAAAACAAATCAATTTTTGTTTTGTGTTAAACTTAACAAATTATTTTAGAATTATTTTTTTTTTCGTTAGAATTTTGTGTACAAATTATTCTGAACTTTTTTCTTTTATCAAAAAACACGGCCATATTTTTCAATCGAAAAAATCTCTTATTAAGTAAAATATATTTAACAAAGCAATCGCTTCACTTACCTTAAATGTTGATATAACATTCCATAAGTCCTTTTTGTAAGTAACCTACTCAATGATTTAAATTTTAAGGTTTTTCTTATAAGTATGATGCGGACCAATTTAATTATGTAGGTATGTACATAATGTATTAACAGGAGCAGGCACAATGTAGATGATGATAGTCTCAGCTTGTGAAAAAAACTGAAGATGTAAAACTCATTCACTCAATGTTTCGATAGACTTGATTTTGCATTTCAGCCATTTAAAAACAAATAAGGTTCTCTTTACAAGATTCAAGATTATTTTTGATTTGTAATGCTTGTAATGTTTGTTTCATTTTATTGCCCGTATATTTGAAGAGAACTCTTATATAATACTCCTTTTTATTTGACCCAGTCCAGTCTTGAATGTTGGTTCCACTTTCCCATCCTATTACCACTGAATTCGAGTACACAATCATGATCTTTACTGGGTTTATTCCATGTTTTCATGTTTAATACCATAGGTAGGATATTTTGTTTCATTTTTCAGCTTTGTTTTCATTTCTATGCCGGTGCACTCATTGCATTATCATTGAATTGCTAAACAAAAAAAAGCATCGGACGTTCTTAATAATTTTACCTGGGCAATTTTTGCGGTAACGCTTCAATTGCTTTCCAGCAGCTGTCTGCAAATCTCTACCTATTAGGTATTTGTGACTTGATGAGATTTCTAAAGTTAAAATTCCAACGAAATTTACTGCCAACGAAGGATAAAATTATAAACTTCAGGGTATGATCGGCGGCCATTGTCTGATGTATGTTGTATGCTTCCAAATTAAACAAAAATCACCAACTCAGACCACAAGGTCATGCCAGAGTATGCATCTAGGTAGATACTTTTCCATCGCTGAAGATAGATTGAATAAAATAAATTTTTTTTCAACGAGACATTTTAAAAACTTCTAGTCTTATTTATTTAAGACAAAATTTATAAAGATAATTCCGATTTTTTTTTAGATTGCAACACATAAAATATTATTTTTCATCGCACATCTGTATGTGTTCTAGGTACAGATCAATTAATAGATTAATAGGTAGATTGATTTTCAGTGCAATGTATGTAAAGTATTATTTTTGAAAAACTAGTTTATTCCTTTTTACGAATAAGTATGCCCCTTACTTTAATGAAAATTTAATTATGAAATTTAATAAAACACTGCTTCCTGTCCTGAATAATGTAAATGTTGTTTTTTTTTTGCACGAGAACGAGAGACACGCCAAAAACAACAGTTGCTTTCCATTACTTCCAGTTTAGAATTTGCTTTTCCAATAGAATAAAGTGCTCGACACAATGCACTTCAACCAAACGTCAAAAACTCTTGATGGGTGGAAAACAAACACACTGGCCGCGTTCGGGGGGCAAGCCAAACCTATCCGGATAGTCCCCTTTCACACGAAGTTACTAGTTGCTGGTGATTTTTTTGACGCTTTCTTTAAATCTCCTTAGAGCCCTATTACACGTTGACTCTAGAGTGATGACTCTTTTTAAAATTCAATGAGTGCGAAGGTGAAATCCGATCTTTTTTCTCCTTCGCACTCATTCAATTACGAAAAGAGTCATGACTCTAGAGTCAACGTGTAATAGGGCACTTAACAATCTTTTGTACCTTTCACACGAAGATACAAAATTGGAGGAGACTTGCTTTTAAACTAAGTTGGTTGAACGCACACAAACGTAGTGTGAAGAGAAACGTCAAAAAAATCTCCTGAATTTGTTGGCCGGGGAGATTTCATTTACCCCTCTTTGTCCCCTTTCACACAGGGCAACTGAGTTGCCGGCAACAATTAGTTCAATGGCGAGAAGGGCAGGAAGAAAGAGGGGTAAACGAAATCTCCCCGGTCAACAAATTCAGGAGACTTTTTTGACGTTTCTCTTCACACTACGTTTGTGTGCGTTCAACCAAGGTAGTTTAAAAGTAAAATACAGCAAGTCTCCTCCGACTTTGTATCTTTGTGTGAAAGGTACAAGAGATTGTTAAGGAGATTTAAAGAAAACGTCAAAAAAATCACCAGCAACTAGTATCTTCGTGTGAAAGGGGACTTTCTTCCTGCCCTTCTCGCCTATGAACTAATTGTTGCCGGCAACTCAGTTGATTTGTGTGAAAGGGGACATAGGTTTGTGTTGTTGTAATTGCTGCGTTCGGGGGGCAAGCAAAACATACCCTGATAGGCTTGTGTTGTTGTAATCCCTTGTTGAAAAACTGCTGATGTCAGCTGATGCAACAACAACTCAAGGTATCTGAAAATTTTTGGGATAGGTGGATAGCCTATCTCACTACCACCCGAACGCAAGCAATGCCATAGGAAAATTCAGCTGATAAACCAAACAGCTGTTGTCAAAAACAAATTAAAGCTATCCTAAAATTTTCGGGATACTAAACTATCTGATGTGCAATTTGAGGAACAGCTGACATTTGGTTTTCGGGTGTCGCTTGAGTAGTTGTTTGTTTTTATTTTGTTGTTGTTTGTTTTTGGCTTTTAAACATAAAAGTACCTATACAAATTATTGCAAAAATAAACAAAATGAAGATATCTATCAATTGGAAGGACACAACATACGTTTGGGAAGACACAGCAGAGATCTGAGAAAAAATAATTTCTGGTACGTACTTAAACTTTTGTCAGCTGTTTTAATTTTTGATAGGCTACCTATCCGTATCCGGTTCGTTCGAAAACATATCAGATACTAAAGTATCTCATGTCGAATTCCTTTTACCAAAAAAATTCGATTTTTTTCTAAACAGAATCCATTTTTTTTCTTTCAATACAAGGAATTTGTCCAGAAAAATCGATTTTTTTGTTAAAAGGAATTCGACATCAGATAGCCTATCTGAGAACCCCTCGAACGCGGCCATAGATACACACCGATATGTTCACGCCTTTAAGTGGCCGCGTTCGGGGGGTACACAGATAGGCTATCTGAGATACTTTAGTATCTGATATGTTTTAGAACGAACCGGATACGGATAGTTAAATCAAAATTCAAAACAGCTGACAAGAGTTTTGCAAAAAATAAGGGATACAAAATATAAAATGCATGTTTGTTGGATAGAGAGAGAAGAACAGAATGCTCACAGAATGTGAGAATGTGGTGCTCTTTCACACATTCGGTTTTTTTGTATCACTCTATCCCGCTCTACTTTTTTTGATGTTTGCAGATGAAGATACATGTAAATCCATCATGTGAGCTCTGCATAAAATAAGGGATACAAAATATAAAATGCATGTTTGTTGCATAGAGAGAGAACAAAATGCAGAGTTCTTGATTATAGGAACGCAGATGAAGATTATAGCGAAGACGAACATGTTCATCTTCATGGTGGTGCTCTTTCACACATTCGGTTTTTTGGTATCACTCTATCCCGCTCTACTTTTCTTGATGTTTGCAGATGAAGATACATGTAAATCCATCATTTATGATATAAATGAGCAAAAACAAATACAAAAGTTTATTTAAACGTATAAAACGTATAAAAATGTAAGTACATTGGTAATTTCAATTTATGTAAATTTTATTTTTATTTGTTTTGACCTAAATGTGACGTTACGATTTTTCCACCCACCAACCAACCAGTTTTCCGGCACTACTGAAAATATTATTGGAATATCAGTTGTATTTGAATCTACAGCAAAAATACTGAATATAAAGACATGAATCTTTCGTACGTTTCAACCTCCAAAACCCTTTTGTTTTCATTTTTGTATTTGTAATTTAATTTTGTGTCGATGAATAGATGTTAAATCCAACAACAATAGCTGCGTTTTATTTTCTACGGATCTGGATCAGGATCATTTTACAACACGTAATACAAAAACAATTCGGGATCCTATTTCGAAGATCCAAAAATGAATTCTTACTTTGGCGGGTAGATGGCTTTTATGGTAAGGTAGCGTTTGTTGTAGTGCAAAGAAAAAAGACGGGAAACAACTGAAAATAATTAAAAGGTAAGTAAAAAAGAGATGGTTATATAACACTGCTGTCATTGTGATCCATATCGTTTTATTTTCAAGGGATGATCCTGATCCAGATCCAAAGATAATAAAACGCGGCTAATATAGCAGGGTGGGGTGAAGATAAGTAGTGTGAATGTATGAGTTGTGAAGATAAATACTGTGAATGTGTGAGTTTTATACCGCCATTTTTACACATACTTTCTCATTTCTTATCTGATAGAGCTTGTAGGCAAACTCAAATGACAGCCGAGGATTTATATTTAGTATTTTTGATCTACAGGCTTTTTTCCCCACACCTTTGTTTAGTTCATTTTTGCAAGTGGAACAGCCAAGACATAGTTTTATTTTTTGTTCTTTTTTCTTATAATTTTTTTAGGAAAAATTGATAAATGGTCACTTCATAAATAAAATGTAACTTTTTTCGTACATGTCGTCTTTTTGTAGCGCAATTAAATGATGAAAATAAAAGTTTGTTGTTAGTAGTTAAACTCGATTGGTGAAACTTGGAATGAAAAAAGCTTTGTTGTAAGTAATGTAGAACTCAAGTGGCGAATTTTTTTTTTGCGGTTCATTTTGGATCCGTTTTGGGTTCGGTTTTCGCTGAGTATGGTGAACTCTCACTCTCACAATACATGCGCAAGTAGGTCAATGGTGATTCTAATTTCCATAGTCAGCTATTACACGTTGACTCTAGAGTCATGACTCTTTTTTCGAATTCCTCTTTAAAAATCATTCTGTGAGTCGCGTGCTATTACACGCTGACTCTCGATTCATGACTCAAATTTGACAGTTCTCTTTTAGTTTTGTTGTCCGTGTTAATGCTCTTTTTCTCCGCACCATACAAGTATACATGTGCTCTCGACAAGACACAAATAGAAATAAAGCAACATGGTAATATAACGAACAAGAGAAAAGGAAACGTCAAAAAGAGTCGCCGAAAATTTGACCCACGACTCTCCGGTTCACAGGTTTTCCATCTCATTCTTTTTCTTTTTCGCACTCATTACGTTTGAAAAGAGTCATGACTCTAGAGTCATCGTGTAATAGTAGACATACTAATTTGAGCCGACAAACACAGTTTTGCGGATCCGTATTTGGATCCGTACGCGGATCCTCAATACGTTGTTGACTACGCGTACGGATCCAAAACGGATTCTTTTGCTTAAAGGGACTCATTGAATTTTCTTGGGATGATCTGTTAGTGCCTGTTTAACTACAATGGATTTTTAAAGAATGGCGCAACCAGTGAGACGGGTCGATTTTATGTGTAAAAAAGAGAAGGGTAGATTCCGCCCAAATTATGACGACGCTTCAGTTTCAATAAATATTCTCGGATTAAGCATGAAGATGTTTTTTTTTTTTTTTGTGTGAGTTTTTTCCTAAGTATATACCTACCTTTAAAATATACCTAAATGTGCCTTTTTAAATTCTTAAAACTTTTGTGTAAAGAATTTTTTAAAAAAACTGTTTACTTTCAAAAACGAAAATATTTTATTCAACTTTTAAGTAGTTTAAATATTATATTATGTTTATAATTACATACAAAATGTGTTTAGATGTTTTTTTTAAAGATATTTGTTTATAGTACCTAAATTTATTTGAAATTTACCCCTCTTTGTCCCCTTTCACACAGGGCAACTGAGTTGCCGGCAACAATTAGTTCAATGGCGAGAAGGGCAGGAAGAAAGAGGGGTAAACGAAATCTCCCCGGTCAACAAATTCAGGAGACTTTTTTGACGTTTCTCTTCACACTACGTTTGTGTGCGTTCAACCAAGGTAGTTTAAAAGTAAAATACAGCAAGTCTCCTCCGACTTTGTATCTTTGTGTGAAAGGTACAAGAGATTGTTAAGGAGATTTAAAGAAAACGTCAAAAAAATCACCAGCAACTAGTATCTTCGTGTGAAAGGGGACTTTCTTCCTGCCCTTCTCGCCTATGAACTAATTGTTGCCGGCAACTCAGTTGATTTGTGTGAAAGGGGACATAGGTTTGTGTTGTTGTAATTGCTGCGTTCGGGGGGCAAGCAAAACATACCCTGATAGGCTTGTGTTGTTGTAATCCCTTGTTGAAAAACTGCTGATGTCAGCTGATGCAACAACAACTCAAGGTATCTGAAAATTTTTGGGATAGGTGGATAGCCTATCTCACTACCACCCGAACGCAAGCAATGCCATAGGAAAATTCAGCTGATAAACCAAACAGCTGTTGTCAAAAACAAATTAAAGCTATCCTAAAATTTTCGGGATACTAAACTATCTGATGTGCAATTTGAGGAACAGCTGACATTTGGTTTTCGGGTGTCGCTTGAGTAGTTGTTTGTTTTTATTTTGTTGTTGTTTGTTTTTGGCTTTTAAACATAAAAGTACCTATACAAATTATTGCAAAAATAAACAAAATGAAGATATCTATCAATTGGAAGGACACAACATACGTTTGGGAAGACACAGCAGAGATCTGAGAAAAAATAATTTCTGGTACGTACTTAAACTTTTGTCAGCTGTTTTAATTTTTGATAGGCTACCTATCCGTATCCGGTTCGTTCGAAAACATATCAGATACTAAAGTATCTCATGTCGAATTCCTTTTACCAAAAAAATTCGATTTTTTTCTAAACAGAATCCATTTTTTTTCTTTCAATACAAGGAATTTGTCCAGAAAAATCGATTTTTTTGTTAAAAGGAATTCGACATCAGATAGCCTATCTGAGAACCCCTCGAACGCGGCCATAGATACACACCGATATGTTCACGCCTTTAAGTGGCCGCGTTCGGGGGGTACACAGATAGGCTATCTGAGATACTTTAGTATCTGATATGTTTTAGAACGAACCGGATACGGATAGTTAAATCAAAATTCAAAACAGCTGACAAGAGTTTTGCAAAAAATAAGGGATACAAAATATAAAATGCATGTTTGTTGGATAGAGAGAGAAGAACAGAATGCTCACAGAATGTGAGAATGTGGTGCTCTTTCACACATTCGGTTTTTTTGTATCACTCTATCCCGCTCTACTTTTTTTGATGTTTGCAGATGAAGATACATGTAAATCCATCATGTGAGCTCTGCATAAAATAAGGGATACAAAATATAAAATGCATGTTTGTTGCATAGAGAGAGAACAAAATGCAGAGTTCTTGATTATAGGAACGCAGATGAAGATTATAGCGAAGACGAACATGTTCATCTTCATGGTGGTGCTCTTTCACACATTCGGTTTTTTGGTATCACTCTATCCCGCTCTACTTTTCTTGATGTTTGCAGATGAAGATACATGTAAATCCATCATTTATGATATAAATGAGCAAAAACAAATACAAAAGTTTATTTAAACGTATAAAACGTATAAAAATGTAAGTACATTGGTAATTTCAATTTATGTAAATTTTATTTTTATTTGTTTTGACCTAAATGTGACGTTACGATTTTTCCACCCACCAACCAACCAGTTTTCCGGCACTACTGAAAATATTATTGGAATATCAGTTGTATTTGAATCTACAGCAAAAATACTGAATATAAAGACATGAATCTTTCGTACGTTTCAACCTCCAAAACCCTTTTGTTTTCATTTTTGTATTTGTAATTTAATTTTGTGTCGATGAATAGATGTTAAATCCAACAACAATAGCTGCGTTTTATTTTCTACGGATCTGGATCAGGATCATTTTACAACACGTAATACAAAAACAATTCGGGATCCTATTTCGAAGATCCAAAAATGAATTCTTACTTTGGCGGGTAGATGGCTTTTATGGTAAGGTAGCGTTTGTTGTAGTGCAAAGAAAAAAGACGGGAAACAACTGAAAATAATTAAAAGGTAAGTAAAAAAGAGATGGTTATATAACACTGCTGTCATTGTGATCCATATCGTTTTATTTTCAAGGGATGATCCTGATCCAGATCCAAAGATAATAAAACGCGGCTAATATAGCAGGGTGGGGTGAAGATAAGTAGTGTGAATGTATGAGTTGTGAAGATAAATACTGTGAATGTGTGAGTTTTATACCGCCATTTTTACACATACTTTCTCATTTCTTATCTGATAGAGCTTGTAGGCAAACTCAAATGACAGCCGAGGATTTATATTTAGTATTTTTGATCTACAGGCTTTTTTCCCCACACCTTTGTTTAGTTCATTTTTGCAAGTGGAACAGCCAAGACATAGTTTTATTTTTTGTTCTTTTTTCTTATAATTTTTTTAGGAAAAATTGATAAATGGTCACTTCATAAATAAAATGTAACTTTTTTCGTACATGTCGTCTTTTTGTAGCGCAATTAAATGATGAAAATAAAAGTTTGTTGTTAGTAGTTAAACTCGATTGGTGAAACTTGGAATGAAAAAAGCTTTGTTGTAAGTAATGTAGAACTCAAGTGGCGAATTTTTTTTTTGCGGTTCATTTTGGATCCGTTTTGGGTTCGGTTTTCGCTGAGTATGGTGAACTCTCACTCTCACAATACATGCGCAAGTAGGTCAATGGTGATTCTAATTTCCATAGTCAGCTATTACACGTTGACTCTAGAGTCATGACTCTTTTTTCGAATTCCTCTTTAAAAATCATTCTGTGAGTCGCGTGCTATTACACGCTGACTCTCGATTCATGACTCAAATTTGACAGTTCTCTTTTAGTTTTGTTGTCCGTGTTAATGCTCTTTTTCTCCGCACCATACAAGTATACATGTGCTCTCGACAAGACACAAATAGAAATAAAGCAACATGGTAATATAACGAACAAGAGAAAAGGAAACGTCAAAAAGAGTCGCCGAAAATTTGACCCACGACTCTCCGGTTCACAGGTTTTCCATCTCATTCTTTTTCTTTTTCGCACTCATTACGTTTGAAAAGAGTCATGACTCTAGAGTCATCGTGTAATAGTAGACATACTAATTTGAGCCGACAAACACAGTTTTGCGGATCCGTATTTGGATCCGTACGCGGATCCTCAATACGTTGTTGACTACGCGTACGGATCCAAAACGGATTCTTTTGCTTAAAGGGACTCATTGAATTTTCTTGGGATGATCTGTTAGTGCCTGTTTAACTACAATGGATTTTTAAAGAATGGCGCAACCAGTGAGACGGGTCGATTTTATGTGTAAAAAAGAGAAGGGTAGATTCCGCCCAAATTATGACGACGCTTCAGTTTCAATAAATATTCTCGGATTAAGCATGAAGATGTTTTTTTTTTTTTTTGTGTGAGTTTTTTCCTAAGTATATACCTACCTTTAAAATATACCTAAATGTGCCTTTTTAAATTCTTAAAACTTTTGTGTAAAGAATTTTTTAAAAAAACTGTTTACTTTCAAAAACGAAAATATTTTATTCAACTTTTAAGTAGTTTAAATATTATATTATGTTTATAATTACATACAAAATGTGTTTAGATGTTTTTTTTAAAGATATTTGTTTATAGTACCTAAATTTATTTGAAATACTACAATAATAGTAAATATATTAATTTTAATTGCGCTTAAACTTTTTTACTTTTTTAGGCTTTTTGTCATAAGGTTTCTTAATATTGTATTTATTTTTAAATATTCATGTCAAAATAAATTTATAAATACATATGATAATTATATAAAATAAAGAATATTTAATATGTAATATGAATTAAATAATTGGGGATGTTTTATTTTTATTTAAAGTTAGAATTAATATGATTGATATTTGTTAGGTGATAAAAACAAACGTACACAATTATTGTCGAGTTTTGCATTCTGCATCACAATTTTTTTTAGACAAATGTAAGTTTTTATCCTTTGAATTTTCTTACAAGTATTTGTACCTACTTGTAAAAATAATTATTTAAAATTAACATTTTAATATTTGTGCAGAAAATATTTTGTTCATTTAAAGGCTCTCCCAAACCAACGCGATTGATCGCCGCGACAATAGAAAACAATAACAACAACGTGTTGTTTTGTTTGACAACCACGTGTTGTTATTGTTGTTTTCTTTTGTCGCAGCGATTAATCGCGTTGGTTTGGGACAGCCTTAATATAGGTACTGAACGTAAATACTTATTTCATGTTTATTATTTGTCTTTTACCTAATTAAAAATTAAAAAGGTAATTTTTATCAGTTTGAAATAGTTAACTGCCCTTAACTTAACTTAAATTGTAATTTTTAATTGATTTTTTTTTAGTTAACTAGCAAGTTATTGTTTTTTTAGCTTGCATACGGATGAAAGGGCTTATATAAATTTTACTAAGTAGATAATATTTATTTAAATGCTTGCCAAATAATATAAAAAGACTACTTAAAAATTAAAAAAAAGTAATGGATATATCAAAAGAACATTGAAACTATCACCCAGGAATATAATATATATATAAATTTATAAAACAAAATTAAATAGTGTTATTTTGCGTTTGCTTTAATCATATTTTGGTTTTGTCCAGCATTAAGTTCTCGTGGCTAGAGGTACACATTAACTGAAAATAAATGATAAGACCCAGACAACATAAAGTAACAAAGAACTGATTGCCTCAACAACAAATAGTCGCGATCGGACTATTATCACGTGCAATACTAAAAAAAAAAAACATTTTTATCGCTTTCATATACTGCACCTATGTCAATACATACTGAACAACACACGGTTACAACTGATACCTCGCAAATTGCCGGCATTTTCTAATGGAATGCGTAACTGGCGAATTAGATTGATTTAACGTAGCCAAGGAACAAAAAGTACAAAAAAATTCTATGTACCTACGTTCTTTTTATGAATGGCGATCATTCAGCCAAAATTTTTAGTTTTTATGAAATATTCATTCAATCAATGAAAAACATCATAGGTTCTATAATTTTGTGCATAAATCTCAAGAGCAGGTTAAAAAATTTTAAGAAAAATTACATTAATGATTTGATTAATTGAAAAATGAAACAATTCATTAAAAACAAAGAAAAAATTATTATAAACAAAAATTATTACATAATTAATATACCTATTTGTTTTCTTTTTTTTTTTTAAGGAGCTAAGTGGATGTGGAAATAGCCCGAGAAATCAATGCTGCATTTGGAGTTGACGTAACCGACGAACAAGTGGATACTAAATTCAAAAGTTTGAAAAAAAAACTTACAAAGGGCACAAGGAAGACAAAAACAAAACTGGAATGTTCCGCAAAACGTGGGAGTACTACGATGCAATGGACGACTTGCTTGCCCGGGCACCTGAGTTAACTCCTCCAGCAGTGATGTCTACTGAGGACTCGGAGTTTACGACAAACGAAACTGACCCTGTAGTCAACCTCGAAACAGATTATGAAGCTGATGTTAGTTTTATGTCAAATGTCCGGAAGAGACGCATGCAGCGTGATTCATCGGTAGAAAGAAGGCACCAGGAACGCAAAAATGTATTTTAATTTTTCACAGATTCTCAACTATGAACAAGCTCAATATTAAACAACTGCAGTGTGTGCTCAAAAACAGAGGGTCAATGGATGATCATGATCAAGCTCTGAGTGTCGTTATCTGCCCTAAAGATCAACAAAATGAGTAAGGGTTGTCAGCCCGCGCATTCCAGTTACGGGACAATACAGCAATCATCTTTCAACGAAGTTATTATTTATATGTGTTCGTAAATGTCATGATATATTTGGTATGTCTATATATAACCCCGCAGGCAGAATTATTTCTTTGTCTTGCTGTTCATTTTAGTCTGACGGGAGGTAAAAAAATACGATTAAGCTTTATAATTTATAATACATAACATACTTTATTTGTTAATTTGACTATAATTTGTAATGTTAACGCAGATAATAAACCCAACTATCAAAGTTGGAGTTTGGTTATACTTCACCTCTTTTTTGGACAGCAAAATCCCACACAAGGAACGTGAGAATGAGACATTAACCGAAGAAAGAAAGCTCTTCTGGGAAATCAAAGGAGCCTGCCGAGAAAAGAATGGAAAATTGCTGAAAATTCAATAAAACTAAAGAGAACTGGAGCACAAATTTTGGATACAAGGCCTACACAGCGTCAAAGAGATTTTAAAAGCTCATCCAGTGAAATATATATCTCTTGTACATACATAAAAGTAGTTAGTTATAATCGAAAGCTCGGCGAGGTCGGAACAGCTTAACAAACGTTGGATTTTTTAATTAAATGTTTCCCAACTCAACAAACTTGTCTTATGTTTTTATTTCCAATGAATTTGAATCCCTTACGTCAATTTTAGCACTACTTATTATAAGGTATCAAAATACCATTTCAGACCTGTTAGACATTGACTTAAATGCGAAAAACGGCACGCCGCACCCGACCATCGTTACACCAGAACAACTGAGAAGTGTTTTACAAAAAATCAAACAGGAACATGGCTATTTTCTTCTTTAGGAAAATATATAATAGACAAAATTTGCCAGGATATTGTGGTAACACATACTCTTGAAGAAACAGCTATTTTAGAACTCACTGGAAACTGCAGCTTTCTAAAATCAGAAGATATCACTATACGGTGTAAAAACGAAAAATCTACTTTTGTTTATAATTCCTTTCCGAAATTAAGAGCAACTATCCAAAAACCGAAACAAAACCCGAGGTTACATTCATTAAACCACTATCTTTCCCTCCCCGAAATTAAAAAAAATCACTTTTTACTATTTAGTCTTTTCATCTAATCATCATTCACAATTTTCCGACTGTCATTTAGGTACCCATTCTCGAAAAATAAACTTGGATTTCTTGAATAATAAAAATTCTAAAATTCCAATCTATTAAGTTATCCATTTTCTTAAAAACTTTTATGATTATTCCTTAACTCTTTGTTCCATCTTCTGTTATCATTTATTCTTCAACTTGTCATTAGGAAATCACAAGTTAGACAAATTTTTCAATTATTAATCTCCAATCCCTGACATTAGTATTCTCATTCCACTCACACCTCATACATTGATCCTGTTAATAACCATTAATTCTTTTTCAAATAATGGATATAGAATGGGATATGGAGGATGAATTAACCATCCCTAATAACCCCAGTCTTCTCAGCTCTCATCTTTTACTTTACATTTACTTCAAGTTACAGATATATTTCTAAAAAGATTTAATCTCCATCTATCTGGATTATTAGGCACTCAATTGGGTTTCTGTCATTATTTGTCTCCGTCAGAAATTGTGTCCTTGCATTGTTGGGGAGATGAAATTGTTAAGATCATTGGAAACAAGGCATTTGACATTTTATCTAAATGGGAACCTATGTGTTAGGGAATGATGATGAAATACACCGATGATAATTTTTGTGATAATCGAAGTTTTTTAAACACGATCCAACAAGATATTATTGATGATAATATTCATTTGATTCCTGATATTGCAAAACGATTAATGTCATTAGAGATTCTATTGTATAAGCTTTATTCGAAATCTTCTCATAAACTTTCACAAGCATTTGGGCTTTATAGAACATGGGGACATCCCAATATTGAGAATTAACATATCTGATTTGATATCTCACAAAGCAATGTCATTAGGACTGAATGAATTGAGCAAACAAGTATTCACTCACCACAATATTGGATTGGCAACGTATAAAGCAGTTATAGTTCAATGGTTGAAGTCCAATCTTCATGATCCTGTGAAATTTTTCGAAGATATTGATAAATACGGTTTTGGAACAGACGAATCTGTTTTTGGAGTATGTCAAAAAGAAAGAAAAATTGAAAATTATAGCAAGGTTCTTTGGTTTAGCAACTCTAAAGAAAAGAATGTACATCGTCTTGACTGAGGCAATGATCGCGGAATATATAGTTCCTTTTTTCCCTCAGATCACAATGATGGATGATGCATTAACATTATCAAATAAGTTTTTTGATAAAACGATTTCTATGAACAAGGGAGAACAATATTCCCCTAAATCTTGAATACTTACATGAGAGAAGACGAAACTAAAAGAATTTTCTTGGAGATGGATCATCTCTTTGGATTAAGTAACTGCATTGCCCGGACTCATGAACTATTTTCTTTGGCACATATGTATCTTGCTGATGGAACATTTCTTCCTAAATTTATAATAAAAAATGGCAAACTGTGTATGGCAGAAGGAGATTGTGTATGGTCAGGGCATCTCGGTGGAATAGAGGGTTTGAGACAGAAAGGATGGACAATATTTACAGTTTGCATTCTCATAGATGTCATGAACACTGTTTCCTATTCCTTCTCTCTGATGGGGCAGGGAGACAACCAGGTTCTTATAATTCATTTTCCAGCCAAGATGCAGATTCATCAAATAAAAGAAGAACATGTGAAGATCTTAGATATCCTAGAGAGGGTATTAAAGGAAATCGGTCCTCCATTGAAAAGAGAAGAAACTTGGTCATCATCAAATCTATTTGTCTATGGTAAAGCCATCATTCTCAATGGTTGTCCTCTTTCAATGTCCCAAAAAAAACTATGCCGAATGTTCCCCATGAGTAATGAGGGATTTCCTACCGTCGAGACAGCTATTTCCTCCATATCAGCAAACTGTTCTGCTGCCTGTTCTTCGGATGTCAATCCTATTGTTCCTTATTTTATGCACAGCTTTTGGAACACCAATATCTTCCAATATATGTTAAGGTTTTCCTATCTAGGCTTCTTCGTTAATGATCATATTTTAAGCGATTCTAAGAAGTCATTCACAATCCCGGCAAACCTTTCAGTAAAAAGGACACATTTTAATTTTTCATCTAAAATGTTAAAAATCTTAAAAGAAGTTTCTTGTGATTTTTTGATTGCCCTTAATCTTTTCCCCAAAATTCTTGGAGGATTTCCAATAAGCTTCTTTGCTCAATATCTAGTAAAGAATTTTCCGGATCCCCTAACTGAATATTTTGCAATAATTAAATGTGTCTTTCTTATGCTGAATGCAACAGAATAAATGTTTCTTGACAATATCATACATGTTTTTCCCAATATGCACCAATATTTGTTTGCCAATCCGGTTGGATTGAACCTGGCAATTCCTACAACTCCAGGAGACTCAGTCAAATCATCAGTAACAAGATTTATTTCCCAAGTTTCTTGGATTCAGAATGAATACGTGCAAGAGTTCTTATCTTCTCCAGACAAAAAACAGGATTAACTCACTGACGTTCTGTCCACCATGATTCCTTTAAATCCATTAGTTTGCCATGAGATACTATCAGCCACCATTTTAGGAAGAGCCAAACAAGTCATGGACCAGTTAAACAAAACAAACACATTGATCAAGATTGCAGCAAAAAGTGGAGATGATCTATTATCTAGAGTTAAGTATGGTGAGAAAAATTATCTTTTGTGTTGTCTCTTCAATGTGTTTTTCAAAAGCAACATAGACATCAGAATTACCGAATGTAGTGCAAGAATCGCTCAACAATTAAGAATTTTTACTTGGGAGAATAATAATATTTCTGGAGTTACTGTCCCTCATCCGGTAGAATTCTTGATAAAAGAAACTGACATGTCTTGTCATCATCATAAAAACCCAGAAAAGGAATACATTTTGGCCAAACAAACTCAGGAAATGACTTCTCCATCTTGGTATAAAGCTCAAGAGATAGGGGAAGCCATGCCTTATCTAGGATCCATCACTCATGATAAAATAAAATCTTATGGCAAACAAATCGCCAAAGTTTCAGCAAACATAATTAAAAATCCTGCTAATCTTCAGTCCTTAATAGGATGGGCTACAGAGAGATCTTCTAACTTAAGTGAATGCATTCAAACACTTCTTAAAGCAGTAACCAATCTGGATCCTGAACCATTTTGAATCCCAGTGATTCATCCATATCTGGTTCTCTTGAACATCGATTTTCAACATCTTCTATTGATAGAGGAGGAAAAGTTGAGTTAATGTTTAATTTTGCTACTTTCTTAGTTTTATCTACTGATACTTTCACAGCATATGCGAAAGGGACTATAAATGTTAATCTTCATTTCCAAGCAGCCTTAAGTTATATCACATCATTATTTTCTGTTTGGAGATCTCTTAATCATGAAACCTACATCAAATGCTATCATTTTCACCAAGATTGTCTTGATTGCATTCAGCCATTAAATGAAAATAAATTAGAAGTTTCAAAAGCGTCTTGGAACGACATCATCCCTTCAAGGCCTCAATCGTTATTTTGTTGGGTTGATAAAGAAAGACTTTTAAAATTTGAATTCAGCAAAAATATGCTTTATGAACAATTTCCTTCTGACCATATCTTGATGAAAGACAATATCTGGATCATGCTAAGGGCTTGTAGAGCAGCAGTGAAAGAAACAATGACTAAAATGAGACAGATATCCATGGATGAACTTTTCCTGTTGCCTGGGTAATGAAATTAAACCCATCAGTATTTTTTATTTGTTTTTATTTGGAATTGTTGAGTTTTTACATTTTTAGACAATTTGAAATGAAATTAACTCATAATTTTGAAGATCTTTGGCAAGATAACTTCAAAACATTTATTGAGAGCAGAGATGACTCATTCTTTGGATTCTTTTCATCCTGGTTTCAGAACAATGATTTCATGGATTTCATATGTGGTCCTCCGATGTTCGTAAAGCCTTCTCTTGCTTCATCTTTATCTAGATCGAGTTGTGGATCATGCATAAAAAGATTGCTTTTGACAATAATGTCGAGACTTGATGACAATCTAATTGATCTTAATTTATTTACAAGTTGGAAGACTTTTTTGATTGAAGGATCAGAGTCTCTTGATAGTGAGCCTTTGCTTATATCAATATTGTATAATTATGTAATATTTCAAAACACGATTCATGTGCAACAAGACTTCAAAATTTTCTCATCTCTTAAATCATTCATTCCCAAGTTTACAAATGATTCTTCAATTGTTTCTACTAATTTCTTGTATTATTTGAAATCAAAGTTTTCAGAATTAAAAAAAGTTTTGAATGCTGAGGAAATCAATGGATTGATATCTTTTGTGTCTTCATTGACGATATTCAAATCATGTAAAACTGCGGATGGTGTAATTTCATCCTTGCCAAAATTCAAATATCAACAAAGTCTTTTTGAAATCCCTCAAATTTCTACATCTCATCTACCTGGTGCCTGTATTCATGAAAGATTACAAGATTCAGACTTCACGAGATCTCCTAAAACATTAAATCCCGTTCCATCACTTCTGGAAGGTATCTTTAATTCATCACACATTAAAACTATCCAGTTTCCCACTACATCAGCCTATAAACTCCTATCTATTTTTCGTGATTTAGGAATAACAAAACTGAATAAAAATCATATTGGATGCTTCGGAGATGGTGCAGGCGGATTTTCAAGATTAGTTGCCTCTGTTACTCATGCAAAAGTTTTTTATAATTCAAAAATTGACACATCCAGATTGTTCCCAAATGCTATAGGCAACAGTTATCCAGCATGTTTTGCTGGACTTCCACAGATGCGAGATAGATTATTTGGGCTGAAATTTACATATGAGATGATAAGTGACTTAACACACCCGGATTATGCCAAAATGTATATGAAGATGGTCAATACACCTTTAGATATCATCATATGTGATGCAGAAGGGAGTGGATTGAACAACAATGATAAACCGATTCAAATGTTACAAAATTTATGTAGCATTTGCATTTTCAGTTCCTCCAGTTCTCTTAATATTTAAAACTTATTTTTCAAACTGGAATAGTCTAATAAATCAATTAATTTTTCTCAGACAATTCTTTCACTCAGTAACTATTTCAAGAAGTTTATTTTCTTCAAAAAACTCCACAGAAATTTATTTGATCGGTTCAAATATCTATGGACCATTTGAAGATATAACAAATTTCCAAGATCTTTATTCTTTTAAGTTCAATTATCAAATAAATAACCATTTTTTGTCCCTTCTTTCTACAAAGTTGAAGTCCTATAGTATGAAATCGCCATCTTCTGAAATTTCCAAATACAGCTCTGCTCTGTTTTTACCCATGACTGCAGAACACAACAAAAATTCATGTTGAAAGTTTCAATCAATTATTTAACTATATTAATGTCAAATCCTCAATTGTCTTATGACGATTTTGAAAAGATTGTAAAAACAGGGTCTATATTTTTTTTTATCAGGAATATTGGAATTTTTCTGTTTGCAAATCTGAATTATTGGTTGGTAAGAAATGTTGCAAACTCTCATTTGATTCTTATTTGTCACAAAGTCAAAAGAAGGAAATCTTAACTAAATCATCTGTCTTGAAAAATATGGAAAATCACTCCTCGATTCTGTTTGAGATTGATTTCAATCCATTTCCCGTCCACAGTCTCCTCTTTCATGACAACATGTATAAATTTCATCCTGGTTTATCCCCATTAAAAATTCCAGAAGAAAAAGAATTGGGGGTTGATGTACTTAAACTTCCACACTGGTTGTACCATCCAGCTTTTTTCAAAGTAATTTGTCCTTGATCCAAAAACTCTGGATTACCAATAGGAAATCAGTTTTCAAATCATGTGTTTGGAAGTCATACATAACTATTTACAATTGATCTTCATTAAAAGCCATAAATTACTGCTAGTATTGTTTGTATTTTGTATTTGTATTTGTATTTGAATTCATTTTTACATGATACAACAAGATTAACATCTTTTAAAGGTATCTAAATTGGCTTACCAAGCGTTAACAAAATAAATAAATAACAATTTAAAATTAAATTTATAATAATTAAGTAAAGCATAATTAAGTAAAACATTAAGTAAAGCATAAAGTTTGTACAAAATCTTATTTTTGATAATCATAACTGATTATAATTAGAAATTTAAACTGGAACATTATTATTGAGCAGTTAGGTACATGAAGATCCTCCTCCTGAAAATGGCTGGTGAGATAATTCTCTGCAAATCGATTGGAAGACCGTTCCAGAATCGAATTGCAGATACAAAAAAAGATCGCTCTGCAACGATATGCGTGAAACGCGGTAATATCAAACGTAAACCTCTTTGTGACTGGGCATATTGAATTATTCCCCCCAAATACTCTGGGCATCTATTATGGATGATGTTAAAAAGTTTAATTAAATTACGAAATATTACGTACTTTTCTAAGGTAAGTCCTAACAAGGAATACTGAATATTAGACACGCTTACAAACCTTGGAATATTGTGGATAAATCGCAAGCAGTCATTGAACGCAACATTTAGTTTACGTTTGCATTCATAATCAAGGACAGGATACACAGAACAGTTCAAGGTGAAAAATGGTAGAATCAGACTTTTTACTAAATGTTTCTTTAATTCAGTATCTAAAATATGTGACGAAGATCTTAAAGACCGAAGACCGAAATAAATTCTTCTCACAGATTCAGAAACTGCGTCACAACAGGTTAGTCTCTCATTGATTTGAAAACCTAAATACTTAACTTTTTTCACATACTCAATTATTTGCCCATTTAACACAACTTTTGGAAAATCAAGCAAATCAACCTGACTTCGAGAACAAACCATACTTAAAGTTTTTGACGGATTGAGGTTAAGCGCATTAGAGTCCGCCCAACCTTGAATCCTGAGTAGGTCTTCATTAATTCGAGCGACACAATCTTCCATCAAACCCAATTCACGAAACATATATAATAAAACATCATCCGCATACATATGGATGCGGCAATTAAGAACGATTTCAGGAAGATCATTTATAAATAACGAAAACAGGAGGGGTCCGAGAACTGATCCTTGTGGAACACCGCAGTTAACTATATATTGGCTAGAAGTACCTTGATCAGTCTTAACTCTTTGCACACGATTTATAAGGTAGTTACGCAAAAGTTTAAGAGCAGTTCTAGAAAAATTAAAATTATTACTCAATTTAGAAATCAAAATTTTGTGGTCAATACAATCAAAAGCTTTGGAAAAATCTAAAAGGACCATTACACCTAACTGATTCCTGTTGATGCTGACAACTCAGTCTGTGATTGTTCAACTTTTTTATACTTATTACAATTTTTTGATATTGTATACAATGCCAAATCCATATATACACTTTTAAAATATGACACCTACGTGCCTATCAATTGCAGTGACAAAATCAGAGAAAGATCTCTGGTGTCCTGTAACACTTACAATTGTTGTTATTAAATATTCTAGTCAAGAAGTAACACCCTTTTTAACAATAGACAAGCATGACTTACATCTGGTTCAACTCTACACGTTTTTGTGAAAATTCCTAACCTTTTTCTTAGGAGAGGGATAATTCAACTTTTAACCAAAGAAATCCATTTAGACAACAGTCGCAGAAAAAATTTCCACCCGCAGTACCAACGTCAGAATAATTATCAACAACAACAAGCACTAAATCCATCATTTCCAGCTATAAAGCGAGAACGGGAAAATTCAGGGAAAAACCATGAAATCCAGAGAGTAAACCAACTCGACACACACTTAGAAGAGATTTTATCCAGTATTTACCCATTCTGCACGAATATAGTCACCGTTAATGAAAACGTATTCATATCGCCCTCTGTTCAAAGTATATTTGTAGCGTATCGCCACATGTAAAACCATAGTGTAAACCATGATCAAGGATTTCCATTCAATCGGACAAATTATTAGTGTATGGCAACACCGTATTCATTTTCTTCGTTCACTGAACGAAGCCCACCATTTTCTTTCGTTTACCGAACGAAAGTCAGCAAAGTGAAAAAGAATTGAAGGCACGTCGTTCCTTCTACAAACTGTGTTGCGTAGCCGATCACTTTCATAATAAATAAAAAAAAAAAAAAGAACGAACGAGCGAACGAAAAATTAAAAAACCAAACAAAAGATACATTTTTAAAGTAACCAATGGTGCACTTTTTATTCACACCACTGTCCAACAAAACAATATATTATAATATAACATACTAGAGAGCTTTTAGCAATACTGAGGTAAATTTTCTAGTACTAAATTTAGCATGATCAAACACAACTGAATCTTCCGTCAAATACATTAACATAATGAGGTGAAATTACATAGTAGATTTTATAAGTGTAATAGTGTAATTGTACGTACCTGGGGGAGTAAGAGCTTGAAGTTCAAAGAACTTTTGATGTGAAAAGAATGCGAAGGAAGAATTGACAAAAAAAAAAGGCAATTACCGATTATATTTTTTTTACCTTTGTGTCGTCACTTTTCATTCGAAGTTTTAAAGCAGAAGGGTTAAGACATATAAAACCAATTAGCTACCGAGTGTTGCCGCAGTGCAAATACGTTTTTTATTAGAAAAAAAAAAACCTATGTTCACGTATGAAGATTTTTACCTACTGTTAAAGGAGTTTTGATTGATTTAAATTAAACAAATAATCCGTAAAAGATCTTATTGAGCATTCGAGGGTGAGGAATAAAAAAGCGATAAATGTGATTGATATAATTCACATAGAAAAATTCATATATATGTAGATATATGCATACATTCCTGCCTATAGATCGGGAAAGCAAATTTAATAGTGAACCTAGAGGTCATTGAGGTCGACTAGAGTTGCTGAAGGCAATTAATGTGGGATCCCTATTTGTTCATGAAGTAGAGGTATGTCTAGAAAAGATGAAAGTTTGTACTTGTCATTTTGTTAACCATTAAGTTAATTTAGGTTTTGGGTCAGACAAGAGATTTCTGGTTTGAACTTTCGAATTGAGCTGCAGCTATATATATGTATATAATATATATTTGTACTTGTACGTAAAGTACATGGCGCAGCATATGTAGCTATCCGCAGCTATACAGAGATATCAACGTTCTACCTATATATCTTAACCACTGTGGCCCAGACCTCTACGGTAGTTTATTATAACGCTCGGTGACCCAAACGAATTCAAGGGCGCCGCAAGGGCATACGAGGATTTGAAGAGGGTGTCCCGTGGACTGCGAGAGGTTATTTAACCTCCATTTTGATTTTAATTTTTTTCTTATTAATTTTTGAATTTTGAACTGGAGAATAGTTTTTTTATAATTTTTTTTTACTTAATTTTTTTACTTTAACGTAATCTTAATTGAATGAACCTGTTCAGGAAAAAAAAGAGGTTATAATTTATCGTTGTGTTTAACTGGGTAAAAAGTGAAAAGTCCTGGTTTTGGAGGTTACCTAACCAAATTATATAGTTTTGATGCGCGTCAAGAGCTCAAAAAGGAAGAGCCACTTTGGTGAACACATAACCGTCATCTTACACCGTGCTGCCGGCAGAACTGCAAGGGACAAGGAATAAACGTAAGTGAAATTTTGATGTTATTTTATTTTTTTACATCATATGAAAACATATATGTAAGGGAAGTGATAACCGAAGCAGGAATATTTTTACAAACCCAACAAAAATTCATAATTTATTTATTAACCTTTTTTTTTACCTTTTTTTTTTTCGTTTGCACCTTTTTTTTTTAACCTTTTTATAATCTTTTTAAAGCCTATGGGCAAATTTATTAAAAATGTGAATTTGATATACATATTTGAGTGAGTTTTTTTTTTTAAATGAAGTGCTAGACGTAGCTAACGATGTGTGGAGGCCTGACCAGGCCGCCAGGTTGAGGAGAAGGAAGGGGATTACTAGAACAATGAACAGGTACTTTTAGACTAACACAAGGTTGTAACTGGAGGTCAACTTAGGGGCTACCTCCGAGGACTTGGCCAAGGAGGTAGTTAAGGTTATATCGATGATATAAGGGAGGGGCAGGCCAGACTTTTGCTGACGTCATCTAGCAAAGCCATCTGAGATTCGTCGAACCACTGTGTGATGGGAACATGGAGGCGGGAGTGTTTTTTTTTGTAGGGTTTAGAGTAAGGAATGTTAAGGTTAGTTAGTTTATGGTAAAAAGTTATATCTCTTCGAATATACCCATCTATATGAAAAGACATCTATATATGGATATATGGATGACCGGATGGATATAAACATATTATAGATATTAATAAGTATTTTAGGATTTAGTTTTAGTTAGTTTAGTCTGTGTAGGTTTACACTAATTCCTGAAGAGAGATACTCATATTCTCAGCCTTCCCTTCATACAGTGGCATAGTTGCCTAGATTTGTGCAGAACCCTTCTTATAACCATTTGATTCCTAATACCTTTTCCATTTCCCCATCCTAATCCTATCCTATTCCTATACAGGCATGACATTTTTTTGTTGTTTGAGCGAGAGTTGCTAGAAAGGGGGCAAGAATCAACCCCCAATCCGTCGAGCTTAGCCGAGCCAGTGCAAGCGTGCCCCTGCCCTCCTACTAGCACCTGAAGAAGCCTCCGTGGTCTACCTCAACTCACAACAACTGCTGCCCGTCAAGAACACTTTCTGGAAACGAATCTCCTTGTTCTATTTGTACGTTGGATATACCAAAAAAAAAAGAAGTTATTTGAGGAAGCAACTACTCCCAAATATTTCCTAAATAAATACAAAAGAACTTTTTCTGCATAAGGTAAGAAAATTAAGAGAAACAAAAGGTAAAACCTATGTCTAAGTGAAAATTTCTTCAACCTTAGCATTAGCATCCGCTACGATCGTCGACGCAGGGTAATTCTGTGGCAAAGCATTGTGTCGCACCACCCGAATTCTTCGGCGGCGTCACTGAATCCACACTCCCCAGACAGTATTTTATTCCACGAGCCCTAGAGCTGCGCATGGAAAATTCGGTGCAGCAGTCAAATACCTATTGTACCCATAGGCGAAAAGGAAATTCGAAGAGGTTATACGTCCTCGTGCACTTGGTACATAACCGACCAGTGAACCACGAATCATCCTAGCGTTCCCATTGAACCTACATGCGATACTTTTTGTATCTTTTGCCGTTCGCTTAGCTACATACGTCTTCCTCGCTACGTCACGTCATTTTGTCACGTCCTCCTTGCTACGTCATCGTCGCCACATCTATTCCAACACCGCCGTCATCAGAGTTCGCGATATCTATTAAGAAAACAATAATTCCTGTTTGCACTTCATTCTCATTTTTTTTTTTAAGATCACGCAAAAACAAAAAAGAAAAAAAAAAAAAAAAGAGAAATAAATTACATGCGTATCATATACGTTTGGATTTTCGTGGGAGATATAAAATTATTAGATTAAATATTCATACCTATTCATTTTAAGTTACGTAGAAACAAAAATAAGAATTAATTTTTCGATTGTTTGGAATTTATATTGACTTTTCAGGCAACTTATATTTAATATAAATAATAATTTGACCTTTTGTGTATTTACCATGAGATCTTGCAAAATATTTATGAAATATAATTATTTTTTTTTTCGGTTGCAAATTACACTGTAACGTAATTATTTTACCTTTTGCTAGGAAGTTACACGGTCACGTATCAAACTTACTTGCAATTCTTTTTCTTCAAAACTAATCTTACATGATTCAAAACAAAAAATTAATGTCCCACTCATGCAATTTATGTTAATAAACTATGAATTCGAAAAAGTTTGTGTTTTAAAATTTGAGATGTATTAAAACTACTATGAATCAGTAAACGAGTTCTGATTCGGCGACGTAGGTTAGCGGATGTATAAGTGAGGCAAAGTTATTCAGGCGTATTGAAGCATGTTTGGGGCCGTCAACAAAATACAGGCTTTTGACGGCCATAGAGCCCTGACTCAGTTGTCAGTGGTTGGGTGGGTACAGCCCTGGGTTAATTACACCAGACCCAGAATTCTTTTTGTGTTCGTGTTCCCTTAACCTTATCCCCATACATTAAAAGGACAGCTATGTTTTTTTTATATCCCCTGTAGGTCCGTTTCCGTGAACATCGGTAATAATTGGAATTCGATTTTTTTTGAAAACTCACTATTACTATCCAGTAAGTAAATAACTTCTCTTCTTCCTCATTTTACCAATTCCCCTTGATCGGCATGATATTTTTTATTTTTTGTGGACAATGGACAGCGGAAAGAACCTCCGACGAGTTATAGCCGCGCTTAACGCCAGCATGCCGACAAACATCCGCAGGGTAAGGAAAACTTTATTGAGAATTTTCGACAAAGTTTTTTTTTGTTTTCCATCCTACCCGAGTCCGAAAAAATATATACCTCATATGTATACTAGTGATAATAATAGAAAATCTAGACTCAAGCAACTGCTTCAACGTGGTAAATCTACAAGATAAAAAATATGTAGCAACACAAACTGACAACGCATTCTTATTCAAACAAACAGAATTTCTATATCATGTTGTAGATTTAAATAAATTATTTAACTCCTATTATAATATTAAAAACTCACCATATGAACCTTCAGAGGAAGATAAAATAATAATGAAAGAAATAGAAGCTTTAGGAGATCAAATTTTGGGTCATTCCAGATTAACAAGATCTATTAACTTTTTAGGAAGTGTAATAAAATTCATCTTTGGTAATCCAGATCATGATGATCTAATAGAAATTCATCAAAGTTTAAATGATTTAAGTGAAAATAGTAACAAACAAAATAAAATAAATACGCATTTTGAGAAAATGTTTAATAAATTAGATTCAAGGACTATTAGGGAATGTCATATTTTAAAAACAATATACAGGGAATTAGAAATTACCCTACAAACCATTAATTTCAATTCAAGAAGTATAAATTTACGAGAAGTAAAAGAAATAATGTTAAAACAACAACAAATAAAAATACCGATAGTTAATGTACTAGAATATTCCAAAATATATTTAGCAAAAATAAATGAAACCTTAATAAAAATATATAAATATCCCATTTTGGAAAAACAATGTAAACATTTCATATTAAATTCTTTAGAATTTAGACATGGTAAACTACAAATAGGTGAAACTATTTCATAATGTGAAAATAAATATATAACAAACCAAGACTGTCAAAGATATGTAGATTTAATAATTTGTAAAGAAATTCAAGAGGATAACTGTACTATCCCAATCTTAAGTAATAAAATACCACAATGTAATATCAAACAAGAAGAAAATGAACCTATCAAAAGAATTGATGAAGGAAATGTTATTTTATCAGGAAAATTTAATAAATAATAAAACAATAAGTGGTATTATTTTGATACAATTTAATGAAACAATCCAAATTAACAATGAAACTTATATAAATTACAAAAATGAAAAAAAGAAAATTCCTTATTTCTAATGAAATAGAAGAAATTAAAATTTTAAAAATTTTAGAATCAAGCTCTGATTACAAATTTGAAAATTTACGATTCCCATTGAGGATCATTCAATTTTAACAGCATTTTATAAATTATAACTATCAGTGTAATAATTTGTATATGTTATGTTTTAAACAAAATGAACACAATATATGTAAACCATAAAAAAACTAAAAGAAAAACGAGAATATAACAGACTTTACAAACAGGCACTTTTAGCCAAAGGAAATAGAAACATGTTCAAGTGCGAATAGACGTGAAAGATTTTCGTCCGGCAAAATCATTCATATTTGCATTGTTTTAATTATCCACAAGACTCTAAGTGTGAGCAAGTGTTATTTGTAGAGTGTGCTTTGTTTGGTTTGTGCTTTTTTAATTTCAAAATTTGAGCATTTTTTATTAAAGTGCTAACAAATCAACTCGTCGTTTTTTAATTTCACAATCCTGCACAAGTACACCGTTGCTAATTTCTCTTGACTATAAATTTACCGCTCTGAGAAAGCTGTCACCAAAACACCCCCCAAATCAGGGAAGCTTAAGACAAAGACGGCCACTTCTGCACCATCGAAAAGATCTGAGAGCCCGCAAACCACTCCAGCTTCAATAAAGCCAAATCTCTCAAAGAGCCAGAACACGTCAATTGCCACTCCAATTCCAGCAGCCAAAACAAATCAAGAGAACAAAACAACATCAACCAATCCAATGATTCAACGTTCTGAAATGGACAACTTCGCAAAAACTATTACTGATGAAATCATTTCCCGTATTTCAAAGGAAATTAAAGATTTACAAAGCGATTTTATTCAAAGATTTGAAATTATCGTAAATAATCTATCAGCCCACGTCAAAGAAGTTAATAAATCCATCAAGTCCCTCAAAGAGCGAGTAACAAAATTGGAAACTCACTTCGATTCACTTGTCGTCTCTAATGAGGAAGTAGCAGACCTAGAACGAAGATGTGATACACTAGAGCGGAAAGAAGTTGCCGCTGACGCCGTGCTTCTTGGCATACCACAACTACCAAATGAAAACATCACATCAATTTTAAACAAAATCTGCCACCTTGTAGAGTGTGCTCCCATTAGTCTTAAAGCTGCCTTTAGAACTCAACAGCGAAATAAAAACTTATTGCATAATTTTCCCATTGTCCTCAAATTCGGTTCTACAAAAGACCGAAACCTGGTCTTGAAACATGTCACGCTGTTCCACAAGACCAAAAAAAGACAGTTAAACCTCGAAGACATAGGTGTTAAGGTTCACGGGGAGGGTAAGAAAAATATTTATATGCACGGGAGCTTAACAGCAAAAAATCGCTCGTATTTACGACAAGCTACGCGCCTAAAACACAATGGAGCACTTTACACCGTTTACACACACTCTGTTTCAGTATTTGTCAAAAAGAATGCTGACTCAGAGAGCATACACATTAAAAATAATGCAATTCTGAATGCACTAGCTGCGGCAGCAACGATTAACCAACGTGAAGAGCCGAAAGATGATGACAGAAACAGAACAACTCACCAGCACGATGATGAAGAAGATGATGCACAACTTTTATAAATATAAAAATAAGAGTATAAAACATTATATATATTTATTTTTCTCTCTATTTTTCTCTCTTTCTTCTCTCTACTTTATTTCTATCCTTTATATTTTTTACTTTGATTTTGTTTGTAAAAGTAGTTGCTTTGAGTATTATTATTATTACTATTATTTTTTGTGCGTGTTGATTTTTTCTCGCTTTGTAACTAGTCGTTACAGAGTTGAGTGAGTCAAATGTGGATTCCTTGGGTGGAGGCAGCGATGTTATAATTTCAAGAACAATTGTTGCGAGTCAGGGTTGGCCACAGGGGCATCTTTGGTGCTGGAAAAGGGCGACGGCACGCTTGCTTCTTGCACGGCTCAGCTCGACGGGTTGGGGTGGTTCTTGCCCTTTTCCAAAACACTTCCTTCTCAGCGGACAAAATTAATCGTGCCTTTTATCTAAGGAAAGGATGGGAAAATGGATAGGGTTGGAACGCAAGGGCTAGGAATATAAAAAAAAGGAATCGCACAAACATAGTTACCTATGCCACTGCATCTGAGAAAGGATGAGGCTTCAACTTATTCCTAGGTGGTAAACCAGTCCTATCTTTATTAAAAACTAAAAAAAACTAAATCTCAAGACCCTAATTTCTATATGTTATTTATATATATAGACATATAAATATGTAAACACATATATATATTTATATATATTTGTGAAATTATACATATGTTTCACATATATATATATATATATAATTTTTTTTTTTTCTTTTTTTTTTTTTTTAACCCTAAAACTAAACCTAGAACTAAAAAATCTACATCTAACAATAAGACCTTTTCTCCACCCAAAAATTAACATCTGCCCCACTGTCTCCCAGACACAATGGTTCGTCGAGTCAACTGAAAGCCTTACCAGATGTTTTTGGCAACCAATTGGCCTACCCTCCCTTGTATCAGATGACACAACCTTAGCTATCTCCTGGCCAGAGTCTTGGAGATAGCCCCTATACGGAAAATTCCAGTCACAACCTAGACCATGAGCGTAAGTATGAGGTAAGTACGTCAGTAAGTTCGTAGGTAAGTGTAAAGGTAAGTCCGTAAGTAAGTATGTAAGTAAGTATTTATAAATTCGTATGTATGTGTTTAAACTCGTAGGTATGTGTTTACGTATGTATGTCATTTTTCCTAAAGATAATCTTTAAGAATGGTCACCGTTCGTAGGTAGTTATAATCGTCCTTGACTGTATTGTTAGTTACGTTCTCGTCATCTTTTCCTCTTTTATCGCCGGCCCAGCCGGCTCTCCACACACCTAAATTTTCGTTTAGCACTCCATAAGTAGACTATCTAACTGTCCCAACAAAGATAGATCCGTTTCGTATCCAGAACATTAAATTTTATTTATAAACAATTCAATAAATTTTTTTTTTTAAAGTAAATTGCATAAAGAGAATAAAAATATAAAAAAAGAAAAATTAATAAAGATATTCTTCGTTAATCTAAAGAAAAATTCAAAGATTCGTGTTTTCCTTACTATCTAACGTTGTGTAATGTAAAAAGAATTCAGTTTATGAAGAAGAAAAAAAAATTACAATAAAAAAGAATGGCTCAGATCCAAAGTACTACAGTGTAATACTTCCTTCCTCCACAACCATGTATATGTATGCATATATTCAATATAATATATATATATATAATTTTTTTTTTATAAGACTTACTATTTTGTTTGTTTGTCCTTTTTTTTTTTTTTTCTTCCTTTTGATTTGTCCTTTGAAGTTCTGCCGGCAGTATTTCTCGGGTGTAATCAGGATTATTCGTTGTTCTTGTTTGTTAACCAATCAAACACACATAAATGATGTAAGAGTCCAGAGATACACAACATTCACTTTTCACTTTGCACTTTCTCCCTCCTTAATATCTTTTCTTTTTATTTTCTACTTCTTCTTCCTCTTTTTTTTTTTTTTTTTTTTTTTTATCTCGTTATCACTAATCTCATTAATTCATATCTTATTAATTTCGTTTCTTTTCTGTACAAAAATCTGTAATTTACGTTAATATAAAAAAAATGAAGAATTATAAGTTAAGAGACGATTATCTAAAATTAAACAACCCGAGGAAAATTCAAAAATCCAATAAAAAAAAAATGAAAAGGTATTACCAAAAAAAAAAAAATAAAAGTTTAAAAAAAAACCAAAAAAATAGGAAAGAAAAATGTACGTGCTGTCCAGAAGGGACAGACAAAAAAAAAATTTTTGCAGCAGCCTGGTACGACAGTGCTGGGTACCCTTAAGAGGACTCTTTAAAACGGGCCCAATGCCTACACCTGCAAACCACCAAATCTTCACCTCTCGATGGCCTAGCTTCGGGCTGAGGTATAAAATTTACACCACCTTTGACAATCCTCAATTTTTGAAATTGCCGTCGGAAAACCAACAAAAAGGGAAAACTTCAGCAGAGGCTTAATCGGTTGCCTTTAGTTGACGTAGGCAGGCTCTTTAATTTGTAGTCATATATATATAGGCAATATATTATATATATACAAGCAAATATATATATACATATATACATATATATATATATATGTATATCAATTGATAGGTACAGTAGGCCCTTGAGGCAAGATTTCCTCTACTTCGACCTAAACTCTGCTGTATTAAAACGGAGTCTCAGATTTTCCTGTGATGGCAATATCTCGACTACCCTCTTTTGTCGTCTTGACTGATTACTCAAGAGGAATCCCAATCTTTTCTTCAATTTCTTCTGTCACAAGCTATTATAATTTCCACTTTGATCAATCATGTAAGAATCCCACTTGTTTAGCGGTATCAGAACGGCAACTCTTCTTCAAGATGATTGCTTTTTGCTTTCTGTAAATCGAATGCAGATTTTAATTGCATCGTCATCGGTCATTGCCCTATAGCCTATATTTCTACTCGTATGTGCACTCTCAGATCTCTACAGATTGGAAAAATCATATGTTCTTCCCCAATTACCATTACCTATCGGTTTGTCTCTATACCAATGTTGTAGCCCATAATATGTACAGGTATGGGTGTGCAGACTAAGCTTACGCAATTTTGTTGCAGCAACAAAATATACTAAATAATAAATAAGAATAACTATTAATAGTAACAAATAAATCTGTAGTAGGTATTATAAAATAACCTATTTCATACTAAAACTACCTAAGAATATCTAAACCTACTAATATTGCACTATTTCTTACTATATACTAATAAAGCTTTTACCATTTTTTTGAACTCAACCGACCACATCAAAAGTTCAAATTGTGAACTTTTAACTTCCACTTTGAACTTCCGGCAAGTTCAAGTTTGCGACGCCATCGCTATTCAGCACTTTTGATACCTTGGCAACGCCCCTTTTCGGAACATTTAACTAGTTCAGTCAGCTGTCACTTTGCCTTTCATGTCATTCAATATAATTTGTAAACGTTTATACATGTACATGAACTTGGCGAGCTCGGTGGCGAACAGAAATGAACCAAAAATAAAAACAAACTAAAATTGGTAAAAAAAAAGAACAAAAAGGATAAAAGAAAACTCAACATCAATTCACTAGATATCCCATCTTTACAGGAATAATATTTCGACCACAGGTAAGTTTAATTCAGTAGCCTAATCACATCTGCCATTTCAGCTGCTCAACTACCCATTCACCTTTTTTTTTTTTTTCTTTTTAGTATATTTAGTCAGCCTGATTTCCAGCGTTCATATCAACACCTAACAATTGGACAAGGTATTTGGGCATCCCATCAAAGGCTATGGAGAAATGTGTTATCTAGTGATCGTGGATTCACCTTATGCTGGGTAAAGTGGATAACCCACCCCAATCCTTTTAGATGGCATCCACAGCCCAGGACGGACTACGGCCTCAATCAACGAGCCCCTGGTACACATTCCGTGCGTCGCATTGGTTTGTGAGTTTTTTTTTTTTTCTTTTTTTTTTTTTTCTGTGTTGTGTTTGTGCTGCCTAACCACTCTTTTTTTTTTTTTGTACATTAAAACTGTTTACTACATTATATTAAAGTGTTTGTGTTTGGAGTTTGTGGCGAAGGTTAGAAGGGTTCATTGAACTCTGCTTATGATGGATATGGGTCGCTATTGGATATGTACACCTATAGATACATGACCTATGCACCCCTTTTAGTAGAAGGATGGCGATCGCCTACGCAACACAATGCTAAGAGTTTTTAGCAATCACAGGGTCGGTTTTAACGCTCAAAGTTTGACGCCGAGAATCGATGAATTTAGATATCTGTTTGAGGACTCAAAAATGGACGCAATTTGTATCTCAGAGACATGGTTCTCTCCAGACATTAAAGATTCGTCTTATAACATGAAGGGCTATAGACTTTTTCGGTCTGACAGATGTGGTCGTGGTGGTGGTGTTGCAATTTATATAAGAGCTGGATTGTCATGTAAAGTAATATGCACCTCCCCTCCCGGATGTACATATGATTATTTGTTTTTAGATGTTGTTGGCATCGAAAGTAATCTTCTCTTGGGCAATATCTACCGGCCGAATAGATATATAGATTTAGAACCATTATACACTACTTCAAATTATATTAATAACCACATACAAAGTATCAAGATAATATATTACCTCATAGCGATAAGCATAAACAGAAGGAAATGGACTATGTGACCAAAGTCATACAAACATCACGCAGTCATTTCTATATTTAGAATTAAGCGATAAACAATGTATTCTTTGTATTCTTACTATGTATTAAGAAAAAGTAAATAAGCAAGAAATTGTTGTATTCCCATATCTATCTGAAGAAATCGTAGCGCTTTGAACTTAATGCACAAAAAAAACAAAGAAGACAAAACATTGTTAAATAGTTAAATACAAAAGAAGACAAAATGTTTAAACTTGTACTTGTGGCAAATGTACTCGCAACTGTTTCATCATCGCCATATCGAATCGAAGAACTTACAATAACTCCGGCATTATTTGAAGGCATTGGAAGCGCAGTTTTTTACCACAATACATGGACAATTTACACAAAAATCACACCTATGGACTACTCCGAGGTGCTAAACATCATCGACAAGTGTGACATAAAAATCAAACATCTGTGCGTACCGTTGGAATCTACATTCAAAATAAATTGCAATTTGAGAGCAAATGAGTTAAAAGTCATCATAACTAATATGCGGCAGAGCAACATCCATCTAAAGCATATGGTTTCTCACCGAAGAAATAAAAGAGCCATTGAAACAATTGGAAACTTTTTTCATTGGGCTTTTGGAACTATAGACAGTGAAGATTCCAAGAAGATCTACAATCGGCTCCAAGTTTTGGATGGTAATGAGAATGAAACGTTTAACCTTATGAAAAAACAAATAACTGTCGCAAGCTCCAATTTCGAACGACTCACTAAACCGGTTAAAGTTCTAACAGCGAAGGTAGAACAAATTGGGAAAAGCCTCGACAATATTACGATGGAATTTGAAAATTTATCAACAGCAACAATCAACGAAATAACTGGAATGAAAATGAAAATGGAGATAAATGAGTTGATCTCTTTGGTAATCTCGAAATTACTTGAAGTTCAAAACCGCCAAACAACTGAACTATCCATCCTAAATGATCTGTACCAAAACAAGATCCATCCTTTCATTTTAGATGCAAACAACATTACGACAGTTCTGAAAGGTTCTCCAAATGAAGGATTTGTCATTCATCCATCCGGTTTGCACCAAGCAGCCCAGCTGTTGACCTTTCTCCAAGGAGGTTCAATCGTTTTGAAGATCACCGTGCCACTACCAGAAGCCACCATTTTCAACTTGTACAAAATATATCCAGTGCATACAAAACTCGACGACCACTGGGATTTGGTTTTAAATATTAAAACGGAATATATTGCACAAGCAGTTGATCATGTCTTATTTGTGAGAATGTCAAATACAAATTTGATGAAATGCTCAGTTGCAATGTACAATTCCTCAACAACGATAAAAGTATGCAGACTTGACAAACTCATGTATACCAGTGGAAGCTCTGAGTACCTAGTAGAGCTTTAACAACACTCTGATACGTCACAGATAAATTTTAACTACGTTGCTTCACCATCTAGCAAGGGGATTATCATGAAGATGTCGACAAGAAATCAGTGGCTATTCAATATGAGAGAACCACTCGTCCTTACCATTAATTGCGATGGAAAACAATATGCTCCGGAACTTAAAGGATTTGGGATTCTCCACATTCTAAGTCCTTGTCAAATAAGTACGAAAGAATTGCGGATCCCGTACGAGCAAGCTTGGAATTCCAACTATAAGATTCACCAACCGAGAGTTAACCATTCGGATTTAATGAAGGTATTAAGGACCAAATACGGTAATCTCACAGTCAGGACCACAATAAAGCGACCGCTACTATCATTAGGCAGTCATAGCGACATGATCGCGAACTTTGTAGAGGGAAAGAAATCATTGGATGACCTAAATCAACTTGCGAGGCCGGTACATAAGATCTGTATCCTGCCAATTAAAGAGCTGGAATAATTCATGGTCATAAGCAGGAGCAGGTTCAAGCGAGCAGCGTAGTGATGGAAAACCGTAGGTTTTCGCCGGGACTGTATCGAACTGCGTCAGAGTGGCAACTCCGCACTCGATGTATTAACCAAATATCAAATTATATAAGAGCTTTATAAAATGAAAACTTAACGAAAGAACGAGAACGTTCTGAGCATTTTATTATAAGTTTTTCAGTCGTTTACGAGCAGGCATTATTAGCAGGTCGACTCAGAGCTGCGTGTGCAAATATAAATAAAGAGTGGTTTTTATATAAAATTTTTCCACTATAATCACTTTGGTTTTATTTAATTCTGACGGTTTATTTTCTCTAGCGCAGGAGTGCTGGGTTTGTATTTATATTTGAATTCCCTAAACGTCGATACATATTTTATACTGAACTGATATTTTCATATACATATGTATAAAGTGATTTAAAAAAAAAATTATATATTTTGGATCATAAGATTATTATTTTTTGTGAATATTAATGTATTTAGAGACAAGTATAAAGGACAAGTCGTCGGCTGAGACAGACATTTTTACGAAAAATTAATTCTGTGCATCGTTGGATGCACAGCTCTGCCGGGGCTGACTGTTTTTCCGCATTACTCGTGGGAACAAAAATTAAGAAGAACAAAACAACAAATAAAAAAAATTATAAGAAAAATAAATCGCGCGAGGGCTGACAACAATGCGGTCACATCTCCTAGAAAGGTTGTCGAGTCAACTCAGGGGTGTGAACGGGTTGTCAACCCTGTGGTTGCCACTAGTAGCGGGAATCCAATTCCCTCTACTAGCCGCAACCTATACATGAAGGAACTACCCGTCAGTGGTTCAGCTGTGACGCTCGGCTGTTCCAAGGGCGAAAGTTCCGCACCCACCCCCATCCCCGCACTTACTAGGACATCGCAAGCGATCCCAAGAAAGGACGCTCCACCCGGAGAGGCAAAATCCGCGACATGTGGTAATGACTCGACGGGTGAGGGTGCTCCCCGATTGGTATCGGTAGCGAGTATCTCAAGAGGTGGACCCATAACTGTGTCACACGGACACAGCTCTGGGTCGGCCAAAAAGAGGTCCGGGAAGGCAAAGGCCGATCGAGATCTGCGTAATGCTACGCGGATTCTGGCCGCAGTCGGTATCATACCGGCGGCGGAAAGAACCCCGGAGCAGATGCGAAAACCAGTGACTTCCTCAGTAAGTTAGATAAACCGAACTGCAGCGACTCAACGTCAAAGCGTAATAGGTCTCTGGAGGGCGACAAGCCTGAACCGAAAAGGCAAAAGGTGCATCTCAGCAGCACAACAGCCTTCAATAAGGATCTATCCTTTAGCGACGCGCTCAAAGGCAAGGTCATAGCTGCGATCATTGACAGGGGTCATGTGGATGGAAACATCTCTCATGATCAATGGGCAGACGTCAAGGCTCATCTCGGTTTCAGATTTTTATCTGTCATTGAGGAGAATCCGGGGCCTCTCCCAGACACAGCCGATGCAGGATGGTACCAAAATCGTATCAAACTAATCGCCTGTGGAGATCAGAGATCTTTCGATCTGTACGGGGCTGCTGTCAATGGCTTGCCAGAAGTCTGGCCGGGTGCCAAGCTCGAGGTTGTTGCAAGGGAGCACATTCCTTGCCGACCAAGAGCACGCATAATGGTCCCGGCACTACACAACTGCCCAAATGAAATTGATCAAAATGAGCAATCCAAACCTGCCTACTCACGACTGGAAAGTCCCAAAGGTTGAGAAGGAGACAGTGGGTCGCTATAGATCAGCTCTCTTGGTGATCAATAGGGAATCACGAAGGCGTGATTAAGTACGGTTTCGAAGAAATCATGGTCCGTGTTTACAAAAAAGACGAAGACCCGCAAATTGCAACCCCTCCAGAAGCGGAAGGAATCGCTACAAACAACATAAACATGGAGGTCGATGTAACACCACACGTGGAATCATCGACCTCCACAGCCTTTAACAAGCCATCCGACGTGGAAGCTGATCTAACAGTCGACAGTTATTCTGACATGGAAACTGAAGACGCTACTCTAGGCATCACTCTGAGCGAGGAAGACCTACTTCATTCCTCCTCAGACGATGAAAACGCCGATAAGACAGTGGTCGAGGTCGATCTGTTAGTTCAGATTAATCTTCATCACGCCATCATGGCCTCTACAAACCTACTACTCCGATTGCATAAGACCAGAGAGGACATCGTCCTCATACAGGAGCCGTGGATATCAAAATCCACTATCAACGGGCTCAGAACTCTTGGCTACAATTTATTATATGCATTAGAGAAAGGTGAACCAAGGTCATGTATATTAGTTAAAAAAAAGACTTAAATGTATTTGTGGACAAAGGCAGATAATAATATCAAAATCAATGACGTAGTAATTATCAAGGAGGACAATCAACCCCCTTGTCAATGGCTAATCGGAAAAATTACAAAAACCTTCCCAGGACGAGATGGATTGACTAGAGTACCGCTAGTACGAACTGCAAAGGGCGAAATCAAACGATCGTTCAAAGTTCAATAAACTGTGTCCATTACTAGTAGATTGTTGAAACCAAATTTCAACCTGGGGGAGTATGTTTGCGTTCATCCATGTGCAAAAGGTACACATCCACACACACATCAGCGCAATCCAGTTACCCTTTTGTACCAGTATTTTTTTTGTTTGATTTATATTAGTAAATTAGTCGATAAGTAGCCTTCGAAGAGAATACCTCGCGGGCACCCCTTTTGTAAGCCCAAATAAAGTTAATATTAAAGTTTGATTCAAATAAAATAAGTTTAATTTTTCATTTGAACAAAAAAAGGGGGAAAGTCCACTCAGAATCGATAAAAATAAGATCTTTGTAATTATCTCAAATAAAAAATTACTCATCTTCTTATTGACATAGAACCTTGTATTCCTCAAACTTGTAACAAGAAACTTAAAATATATAATTCTTATCAGATTGCCGTAAGCACAACAAAGTTCTATTTTGATCAATTTACCGTTGGTTTTTTCTTCGCGTTTTTGTTATTGTTTACAAAAAGCTTGTGAATAAAAAGTGTGCCTGGTATAGAAAAAATATTTGTTTAATAGTTAAAAGTGTTAATTATACTAAATATTTGTTTGTTTTATTACGGTCATGGATAATAGTACACATAACAATGAATTTCTTGATTATATCTCACAGTATTTCAAAGAATTTATCGAAGAGTGTGAAAGTAAAGGTATATCAAATTGAAAGATTCTTCAAATATTTTTTTTTTTTATGAAAGTGTTTTATTTAAAGATTCATCATTCTGTGAGCCGAGAGTGTTAAGCTAAATCCTGAAAATATGTTTTCGCAGTGTTAAAATATCTGTAAGATACTTTAAAAGAATAAACAATGTTATGTTAGTTATAAACAAGTATTGGTGCTGTATATTAATAAATAATTTATTAATAATCATGGGTTTTTGAAATTACAATAACATGAGTTTAAATTTTGTATTAAATTTTATCAAACAAAAAAACATAAGAAAAATAATCTTACGGAAAAGTATGGGTGGTAGCCCTATATTTAAATTGAAAAATCTCTAAATACAAAAAAAAATTACGAAAAGGAAAAACTAAGTATCTAGGAATTTCACCACGATAAATTATTAAAAGCAGTAAGTATTTATTCAGTTTCCTTTGCTTATAATACCAAAACTCTTTATGCAAAATGATTTTGATGCCTTACCAGCTACCCTGCCTAAATCAAGGGGAGAGAATCTGATATCAAAAGAAAATCTTAAAATCTTTTATTTAAATTGTTTTTATTAATGGGGAAACTAAATGAATATTCCGCAGAAAGAAGCGAAATCAAGACCAAAAATTCCTACGTACTTTTACAAAGGTTTACAAAGGTAGTTAAATTATTATCGACAAATAAAAAGTTACGATAACCCAAAAAAAAAACTTGTGATTGTTTTAAGTATTCGCACATATTGAACTAATTGAACTAATTCAAACATAATTCCTTTTGTTAGAAGTTGCGAAATCTAGAATCTTGTCTGAAAGTTTTGTTTTAAAGGAAGTGGATTTATCCTTTTCTTATCAACTAATGAGGGTAAGTGCACATTTTTATACAAAATTTAAGATTTAATTTTTTTATAAATTAAAACATCATGTACATATATGGATACTCATATATACATTAGGGTTTTTTTGTGTATCCTATCGTATCCTATTATATAAAACAATGGAACTAATTTGTTCATGCATTATTTCAATGTTTAAATGTATTTCAACATCGTTATAGTACAAAAACTTTTTTTTTTTGTTAAACAAATAAAAAAAGGATAAAATTTGTTTCTCTTCATGTAAAATTGAAATTCGCACGCCACAGTATTTACGGTATTTTTATTAAACTGTAGTGCCGCTATGCGGTACGTATATACAGATGTATATGGTGCCACTATGCGGCTCAAGCGGTGTCGCTAAGGGCATACGGTAAACCTGATAATTGAAGCAAAACAAAATCTTTGTCTAATATTAGCATTTAATTTATTCTCTGGTTATTCTTACTTCGTGATCTTTCTTATTGTGTGTAGGTACTTCGTTGTTTTTGTTTTTCGGTTTACAAAAAAAAATTAATGGATAATCAAAATGCACGAAAGTATTTCAATTTTCTGTTTTTTTTGTTTGCACTTGTCGCACAATGTACGTCGGTACTGGTCGGCGGTTTCAATTCATTTGACTCTTCTCTATTACATTTTACTTTTATTTCATTCTGCCGATCAAATTCGCCTACATTCGACCAACTGCACACTGGAAACTATATCTGTGTTTTCTCTTTCTAGCCCTTTGGGTTTTCTTCAACATATTAGGATTTCTCGTGTAAACCTTACCTAAAATGAGTGCTACCTAGACATTCGTGATCATACCTTAAATATTTCGCCCTGCGCCCATTTGGTATTCGAGACTCGAACAAATACCAAAAACAAAATAGAAAACAACAAAAACAGAACATTTCTGTCAGACCCAGAGGCCAGAAACAAAATTCAAGCAGAAACAAACAAAAAAAGGTAAGTTCTTAACTTTAATATTTTTTTCTGTGTATAAACCCCAACTATTATTCCCTAGATTTATTCATTCAATTGATTAATTTGGATCAATTCGATAGTAACATTCATTCGATAGTAACGGAGTGTCTTTATATTTCCGCCTCCAGTAGAAACAACAGAACAACCAGCGTGAGTAGCCAGCCTGATACCCGACCTACCCCAAATAGCTAGAACAAATTTGTCCTAATAATATTTTCTTTATTTCAGCTCCTCAGCTAACAAAGAAGAAGAACTCGCCAGTGGTATTCGAAGTAGTGGGAGCAGCCATGTTTTACAGTGATACATGGACTGTTTTCACTAAATTCGTACCCATGGACTATGCAATGGTTATACAGAAGATGAAGGAATGTGTTACAAAACAATGTGTAATAATATTCTAGATGACGATTTCCACCAACATTGCTATTTGACCAGTCGAGAAACCATGAAGAATATATTGAATTAGAAGTATTTCATATTTTAAAAGAGCTCTTGCTCTAAAACTTATTTTTTTTAAAAACTTGTTTGAATTACATATGTATATCAACTTGAAATTTGTATGCTTATATGGGGAAGTCAAACCTTTTCGTGAAAGTGTTAGTCAGTTTCTTCCATAAAAGGAAATAATACCATATAAGGTCATAAACGAAAATAAATTATCGTTGTAATTCCCTAAAAATAGAAACAAAAACTATATAAATTTATAATAGTTATAATAAAATATTTCTATAAAAAGACAAGATTTGTTGTGGATAGGTATAGTTGATTTTAAGAAAGTTCATATTTCAACATGCATTTTTCAGAAGCAGATTACTCAGTTTTTATCTTGGAAAAGTTTGCAGCCAGAGAAGCAAATACATTACACGAAAGCGCTTTCAAACCTACGAGGACTCTGTCCTAACTTACAGTTGGAACAAAATATGACATTTACAATATCCGAAAGGTTACAACAAAATGGGAAGACAGAGTTGTAGCAGATCTTGGAGAATACAAGGTAAATCGAAAAAATAAAATTATTTTTTATTTTTATAAATATTACTATTTATTTTTTAAATTATTTATAGGTATTTTTACCAGGCAGATATTCTACTCTTTCATCACACAGCTTTCTTGCAATCGCTGGAGTTGGTTATGCTTTCGAAATCACAAGTCCAATAGGACCAACATATGAGCTAAAATTTGTAAAACTTAAATTATATTTCTTTTGTATCATTCATGTATAAATTATTAACGTTAATTAAAACTGAAACACATACAAAAAGTATTATGTTAAAAATCAATTTATATTTTTTATTTTATATTACAACTTCGTGCTTTCCATAGAAAATTTAAAAAGTGAAAATAATAATTTGGTTTATTAACATTAGGTGGTTGACGGAGTTTCTGCAAGCACTTGGACAATCTGTTGAAAGTAGAGGTTAGATCATAGACTGTGGCAACGAGAACAATATTGCTAAAGTTGTGGGCTTGTGGTGGTGACCAGTCGATGACAATTTCACCTTGAGGTATATTTATATTATGGCAATTTTATGAAAACTGGTTTTGTAAATACCCTCATCAATACTGCTTTCTTTGTCTATAACCAGAAATCCAAAATTATCAGCCCAACAATGAACTTTTTTAGATATAGATATTTTGGTTGATGTAACGATTTAGAATATATGTAGGATATATATGTAGGTCCCGTTACCAGATCGCGCCACCCTAGTAACGCCAGCCCGGTTCCGGTTCCACACGCATGATTGTTAGTAACACAACGCTCGTGTTATTAACTATACCATTTACCATTTTTCCCTGTTTGTTTCTTCTGTTTTTATATAAGAGTCAGTCAGGAGAAAGCAGGCAGTAAGTGAACACCTCACCATTATTGCGGTCGTCTTGCATTTAAGTTTTTTTTTCATTAAATTTTGTTTAATAAATACACATTTAATTATTAGATTAATATAAATCGGAAAGTGTGTTTTATTTTCCTTTCCACATATATCTAAATATTTTTAAACTTTAACCCACCCATTAGGGTCAAGAAGAATGCTCAACATAGCATTTGTTTTTCCTCGAATACCATTTGGGAATTATAAACCATGATTTTTTTTTTTTAATTTTGACTTTAGAATCAACATTTTTTACTTTAGGAAGGTGCGTATCATAATATGATTGAGCATAATAAAATAAGGTCACAATTAAAGGGGAAGGGCTTTTGAATAGAGTTATATCCAAATTACCATCTGAACTACAATTTCCTTCTTATAATTATTGTGGTCGTGGAACTAAATTGGAAGAACGCTTACGTAGAGGAGATAAAGGAATTAATCAACTGGATGAAGCTTGTCGCTTACATGATATTGCATATTCTAAGAGTAGCTCTGTATCAGATCGACACGTTGCCGATAAAATTTTAACCGAACAAGCATTGAAAAGATTCATAGTTAAGCGGACTTTTCGTCACTAACATAATGAAAGCTAAAACGAGATTTGGTATGGCTTTTTACAAAATGAAATCGATAAAGCGAAGTTTGATTTAACACGAAGATCCACAAGGGTAGAGTGAAAAAATGAGGGATAGTGTTAAAACCTTTTTCTAAGGAGCCGTTCGGTATTTTCTATCCGACAGCCTCCTTTCTGTTTTTATAAAACACTGGTTGTGGCGGAGGATCCCAAGCATCAGAGTTGCGTTTAGCCCTTTGTGGATAATTAACTGGGAAGTTACCAAGAGTAACTCTCTATATTCTAAAGGATTCGTACGAGCCTAACATCTGAGTACAAACACACAGATGCAGGATTTTATGAAAAGAGTCTCTTAACCAACAGCAAGTGATGACATTAATAAAATTATGTGTTCTAAAGGAAGAGTCCGTCCGCCATTTTATTGCGCACCCAGCTGAGGCAAATGTGTGGCTCTTGGAGCCACTGCCAGCGGCACCGCTTGTCGTCGTCGTCATCGCAGTAAAGGAGTGTTAAGCACTCCATACACAGTTCAACTTGTCTTTCAATTTAATGTCAATTTCATCAAATCAACTCGTGTGTGGGCTTGAATTTGATTTTTTTGAAGGTTGACGATTGAGTTGGAAGAAAATCAAAAGATCTTGAATTTGTTCAAGTTGATGTGAATGTTTTCAACTTAGTTGAGGTGTGTGTAGGCAAGTCATTTGATTTACTGTCAAACCAAACGCATTCCATCTCTTTCTTACCAAGAAATTAAAGTGAGATAAAAAAACAGAGACGTGAATAATCTCAATAGAATTATCTCTGTGGTCATGTCTGATGTCTCGTCTCTGGTTTCGGTGTGCTTTGCTTGGTATTTGTTCTTAAAAAAATAAATTAAAAATGACTCAAACAGCAAATAAAAAATGTTGGAAGGAATTGTTTGAACTTCTCCAGCAACATCCCACGCTTTGGAAGATAAAAAGCAATGAATACAAAAATAAACTAAAAAAAAGCCAAGCTTGGGATGTGTTGCTGGAGAAATTCAATGAAATAGAACCCGATGGAACTCTCCAACAATTAAAAAATAAAATTACAAATTTCAAAACATCCTACCGCCGGGAGCTGAAGCTTGTAAACAACTCCATGAAGTCAGGTGCAGGAGAAGACGACGTCCACGTACCCACTTTGTGATACTTCGACGACTTCGACTTCTTGACCAGGAGGAGGCATCGGAAAGTATTTCTACTCTTGATGACATGGATGAATTTAAGGTAAGTAAATACAATGGCCCTGAGTAATAAACAAATTTCTAGCTTAGATTCGATTTTTTTTGTATGGGATAAACTCGACTTTAGGCAAAAAATTCGTTTATTACTGAGGACCAATAAGTGTAGGCTGCAAAGTGCAAAAATGTATTCACTTTATTATTTGGTGAAATTTATTTTCATTTTAGGAGGTTCTATCCAAGCGAACAAAGAAGAATAGTAGCTGCGATGAGAAGAATGAGTTCCTGACAAAGGCATGTATGCACCTGGATTCCCTGAAGGAGAAGGACGAAGCTGGGGAAGATGAGTCGGAAGTGTATGCGAAGTCGTGGGCCTGTTCTTATAGAAAAATAGATGAAGAGCAGAAAATTTATGCCAAAAAAGCCATTGAAGAAATTTTAATTCTCGGTCAACTGAAGCAGCTGACAATTAATGCAGTGAACACCAACACACCACAACCATCAAGATTTTCCTCGCCACACATGAGATTTTTATCTTCCCCAGCTACAAGTTCTTCATCGTCATATAGGCACTCTGCAATAATTATTAATGCCAATATTTTTCTTTTTTCAGACATCTTGATTCGATTAAATGAAATTTTTTAACGAGAAAAAATGATGTTTTGACAGTTGAAGCAGAAGTCTTTCAACAACGTTTATGTAGTGTGTGGCGAAGCATCAATTTAGTTGACAACTAAATTGAAAATAAAATTGAATCGTGTATGGAGTGCTTTATTAATTTTACAAACAGGAGGTCAAGACAAGTTGTGTGTTTGGGTTATAGAATTGAACTTGGTTTAGATTTAAACAAGTTGTAAATACTTTGTTGCAGTAGTCGTCGTCGTTTGTAGTGAAAGTGTAGTTTTGCAAGTTACAATTTGTTACATTGTATTAAAATTTTTGCTATATAAGACCGATTTTTGCGCAAACGTATTCAAATGTACTCTGATTGTGAAACCGATATCTCCTCGTGTTCAAATAAAAGTTACTATTGTGAAAATGAAACGCGCTTCAACCAAGACCAATGGATAAGCAGCAGCAGCAGCAGCAGCAGTGTCGATGAGTATGGAAACTCCAACGACAGCAGCAGCAGCAGCGGAGACGAATTCCTCCGACATTGAGCCAACAATTGTGGAGGAATCAAGCGGCGAAGAGGAAGTTACTCCATGTGGCCAGAAGATGGCCTCCGATCTGGACAACGATTCCGATGGACCGACAATGATGATGTCCCATCAACATCAGCAGCAGCCAAAGCCGGAGCAGCAGAAGGCAAAGAAGGGTGGCTTCTGCCAAACGCAGGCAAGCGTTATCTCATACTGTAGTGGCAGCGGCAGCGAAAAAGATGAAAACGGTGATCAACAACAGCGACATCAACCGCATTATTCGCAATCAGGAGCCCGAAGAGGAAAACGGCGGGCTTCTGTCATGTCTGGGGCTGATCATCATTCTATGGACAGACGATATACTTATAAAGGCGCCGAAAATTCTCAACACGATGATGTCCCATGCCCTCTTAGCAAAAAAATTTTCTTCCAAAAGGATTATATACGAGACTCTGCAAGTGGTTTCGCTACTCTGACTCTTCAAGTGGTTTGGCTACTCCAGAAGAAAAGCTTAAGCAGCTGTTCATTGAAGGTAAGTTAATTATATTTCTTTAATATTTGTCTTTGCATTTTTAATTTTTCAAATGTTAACAAAATATAATTAATTTACAGGATTTCGTGAGATGCCTTGTCGAAGACGAGTTATACTCGACGTGTATGGAGCCAACGATAATGCCAACGGACCAAGAATGGATACTGGAAAGCTACACCAGGCTTTCAACGGAAGCTACTTGGCCATCTCCAAGCACGGCAACCACTACCATGTTGTCCACGACTGTAGCTACTCCAACAGTAGCTGCCGATGTAAATTCGTTAGACTTTTCAGCGAACAAGCCGCTGCAAATCAAGAGCCGATCGTCGGAAGGCGATTTTCTCGGCGGCTTGTTTCATCATATGAGCACGGGATCGAGCACTGGGTAGTGGAGCATACATGAATGCCTCTTTAATCCGAAAAATCAATTTTCCCACAACAAGCACGCCAGGCATGAATCCTTTGTTAAAATTTGTCAAGCGCTGCTTCCTTTTTCCCCTAATCTAACTGTCCTGGCGAGGCTGGGGATCGAACTTTAGACCTCCGGCATAACAGTCCATCGCACTAACCATCACGCCACGGCTACTACTTCTCACAGTGTATCTCGAAAAGGGTGAACGACAGCTTGTGTACCTGGAGCACGCCGGATACCGTGTCATAAAGATGGATATTTGCGATTACTCCAAGGTATGCAATCTCACCCGAGTTAATACTTTTATATAAGATAACATATTTTTCCTAACATTATATCTGTTAACACACTTAAACTCACACAGATATAAGGTAACATTTATTTCTTAACTATATATCATATAAGTCTATATTATTAAGGTACTCAAACACAACCAACACATAGTCGCGTAGATGATAAGGACTCTCTTTGTACCTGCCTATCAACACAAAAGCAAATAGCATAAATACCAGGAACGAAGCGATGTACGATCACTTCTACGGTGACAAGCGACGAATGAAATATATTTAAATGTAATTCAGTGTAGTAGTCAAAAGAAAATATTTCTATTAATAAAGGACATAGTTCCAAGAAATATTTTTTTATAATAAAACGTTAATAGTTTTATTTAATTCACGCGAGGATACTGTGCCGATCGCAGTCTACCTGCCTCAACAACCATCAACATAGACGACAGCAACAACCGAGGAGCAGACAGCTTTACGACAAGAATAGTTCCTTTGGGTGTTTGTATTCCAAAACAAAATAAAATCAAAACAAGTGGCACCTGTGTAGACTACGTTTCTAATGTTTTTTTATTATCTTTTTTTTTTGAATTTAGGTGACCACAACATTTAGTATTGTTATGTACATATTTGTTTTGTTTTTACTACAGAATTTAAAAACACATGTTACAATATAGGATAGTTAGAGAAGGTTCTGTTCTGAAAATAGTGTAATTTTTCATTTGTTCTTGTGCCACTAAAATGTACTCAAATTTCTATAATACTAAGTTTCAGGTTCATTTATACTTTAAAATGACCCCAAGCCAAAGTATTTACACTATTGCTACAAATGAACCATTTATCATCTGAACAACTTAAACTTTATTTATTTATACTTTCTGTATAAATAGTGTGATGCCTCGACCTTAAATTTGGCATTTTGCTATAAACATTTTTTTGGTATAACAAACGGTCTCTATAATTTTGCAAAGATAAATTTTTAATCGCAGATGCTTTTACACCCTTAGCTTTTTCTCATAAGAGCACAGTCTTCTACATCTATGCTATACATTTAAGCACGTTAGCCTACAAATTCTCATAACACTACCGTTATTTCCGACTTTCATATATCCTAATTATTTCTTGTTTTGCTGGGCAATACCAAAGGTATTATCAATGGGGTAGTCAGATGTGTCAAATTTTTTGAAATATCGCTTTTGATATCACCAATCATCCCTCATAAGCCAAATTTAATGAAGTAGCGAATTTAGGCTTTATGAAGGCATAATGCAAGTCATACATTTTATGCTTAGGAAGCTCTAAAATAAAAAAACCCAGGTATACTGGCTTATTATATTCACAATTAACTCTGTTCAGTTGAACAGCAGCCATAGTTTCACTGAATTGCAGAATGCAACGAGAATTGGGTTTGGCTATGAGTGCACGAATCCCAAGGTGTATTCCATTGCTTTCAATACAATCAGCAATTCTGACATCTTTTCGCTTGACCACATTCTCCACAGTTTTACCACATACTGCATTATTGCATAGCTTGCACAGATCTTTTTCAAAATTATTGGTGGCTCTTGTATTAAGGTCATTGTTTAAATCAATGTATTCCTTCAGCCATGGAGATTGTTCCAAGCGCATAACTCTATTTCTTTTTTTAAGACAAAACCATTTTCAATGCACTGGATTAGATTTTTATAGTGTATTTACTTTATTCCTCAAATCTGCAATCAATTTTTTTCGGAAATTTATTCCTTAATTTAATATTAGATGGGCAAAATGGCAGATCATTATGAGCATCATGAATTTCTCGGAGATACTTTAGATCAACTTCTAATATATAACCTATGTTGACATATGAACTAAGTCATTCCTTAATATTAGTGGCGTAAGCTGCACTGTGTCAAGCCCCCTTTTATCCATTTGGCAAAAAAATTATACATGTCTATCTCGGTTAAATGTTTCAGCTTGATTTCTGTTATTTTTAACGTGGAATATCATGAGAAACCAGGTAATGTAAAATAGTGGCATGGATCAAGACCATAATGGATAATAGCATCCGACCTGAAATTTCCAAAAATATCTGCTAGAATCAAGACATCTGTTACCAAATACTCTTCAAGATATTGACCCAGACTCTCACACTTGACCACTTTTTTGAAGCATGTCTATAATCTTAAAGACTAGTCTTCCTCAGTCAGAGAATTTCTGAATAAGACTCTTGGAGGAAGATCGGATTCAGCCAATTTTTCCATAAAATCTATATGATCATAGCAGAAAACCCTCTTACGAGTCATAAGATCGATAGAGTCTATATCATTTTCAACATATTTCGATAATTTGAAAAAAATCAGCTTTTTCACGGGTTTTCGCTACATTATCAATTCTAGAAGGCAGAAATCTGAACGAATCTAAGAAACGGAGTTCTAACAACTGTCCTTGTGCACTATTTATTAATATTTTTTTAGATAAAGAAATATGTTTTTCTTTATTCAGAGGGGTAATATTAATACCCCCACTGATATTACCCAGCTTTTATATGAAAAGATGAGAATCATAGTCGGTAAAATTATGAAAAAAAAAGAAAATGGTATAAACATATTTATTTTTTTTTATAAACATAGCAACCTGATAGTTGCATCTAGAATGTACTGCTCCTCGCAACTCGCCAGTCAAATAGTCGGAATCTCTTACTTTTATACTACCCCACACAGCTTTCTTGAAAATGTGACATATTGTTTGTTGCTGGAAAGTTTATTCATTAGCGGCTGTCATAGTAAGTAATTGTGTCGATGGATATGCTTAGCGTCTTCAACTAGGTTCGTTTTAAAAACCTTAGCGCAATCTTCACATAGAATTACAAGAAATATTTGAACGATTAAGATTTATATGCTACTTAGTATGATCTTAAAGAACAAATTAACTTACCAGTATATTTAGTTTATCCAATAATTCGTCAAATGAACATTTGATAAAATATGAAATGGCTATCGGAACATGCTGTTTAATTGCTGTTGGATGTTGAAGAGTCAGGATGGCAGCTAGCAATATTAGTTAACATGCACTCGGAATCCGCGTAGACTATGAATTGAACTTTTAGTGACCTAGATTGTGTTCTGAGCTCCAGAATTTTGTTTATATCATTTGGAAGGGTTGTTACACTTTTTTTTACATTCGGCTCCATGCTTCGCAAATGCCAATTCTGTGTTAAATGACAGCAAATATGTATTGCACATTCTAATTGTACGCTTACCATGATTTGTTTGGCTTGATATCAATGCGGACATATGTTTTATCCAAACATAGTGGTTACAGGCCCCTTCTTTTATGCTGCTCCCTACTATGTTTGGAATTGTAGTAAGGACCCACAACTTTATATTTAGATTCACTTTCATTTTTGTCAACCCCGTTGAGGAGTTACGATCTTCAAAAGTAGAAATATCTTTAACTTTCAATGGGAAATTAAATCGGTGAAGTCAACTCTAGTTCCGTTTCCTAGAGTGATAATATTGTCTTGAATATTATGAACTTCATATTTGGTGGGTCGTGGTCCATAGGATGGAGTAAGGATATTATTGCCCATTTGAAACAGTAAATGTCATTATTTTGGACATTGATACAGGCTCTTTTGGAATCAATATTTTTCGGTAGCCTTAAATAGCTTGATCCTCTCAAAGGTTTGTATTCATTTATATTCACCTCAATATTTTTTATACAGAACAATGACCAGCCAGAATCACGTTCCTGGAACTCTTCACTTTGAGCCTGAATTTTTTGAGACATCTTTTTTCACAATATCTTCCAAATTGCTTCTTGGAAGAGCTATTTCCATTGGACAATTGAATGATTTAACACTTCCATATCTTCCTCTCCATTTGATGACAGGAATTTTATAAACTCTGCATACAATTCCTTGGTGAATTTGACACTACATTTTGAAACAAATGAGTAATTAATATTATTGTATTATTCCTACAATTATACAAAAATTGTTTAGTGTTAATAAATCCTTCGTCTGTGTTTTTTAATAAGCAAGTCCCTACTATTTCCTTCAAACACTTTCTTATTTTTTCAAATAGGGTATTTTCAAAGGGGACTGCACTCTTCATTTTGTGAACATTCGTTCTAGTATGATGACCCTATCCAGATACTAGCACATCTATTTGGAGTTTTCAAATCTTTTTTATTGTCGGGTAGCTTCCTTTTATTTCTACCAGGCAGATCAATTATACTATCTTGAGCGGGTACGCTTACATGCTCCTTTCGGAAGTGCTGTAGCGTGTCTACACGTATAAAGAAAATCAACGTGTAAACGCGTTACATCCTTACCTACTATTCTAACCACAGTTTCACTTTGAACTGTACTAAAATGAATAATGAGTTTTGTTGCGAACTGTACCTACATAAAAATTTCTTTGACGTTCGCCATCTTATTTCCGATTACTTGACTTCAATTCCAAACGTGACCGTGGCAAGTCGACTTTTGGCCTTCTGCACTTTATAAAACTTAAAACTAATATTTGCATTAAAACTTAAAGCTATTTAAACATAAAACCTAAAATTAAACTTAGATTAAATAAAACTTAAGACTAAATTAAAAGTTAATGGTTTTTATTATAAAATAAATTATTGTGCCTATAAGAGGGCACAAATTGGTGACCCCGACAATTGTGCGACACACAAAAAATTCTTGTACACGTGGAACCTCGTGCCGCAAGAACAAAACAACAAAAAATTAAGTTGGTCTGCAATACGCAGCTACAGTGCACTATTTTAAAGTGCATCACGTCGAATCCCGGCATTCATTTGGACAGACAGCGTGGAAAGAAAAGGCACATACAATTTTAATCTGCCCACCTAAGCACAGCCACCATCGCCAAGTCGACATATTTATTCCACAGCATTGGAGAGCCACAGACAGCACAGCACCACGTTCACCTCGGGTAAAATGCAAAAAATACCCGGCCACAGAAGTTCCACCATAGCGAACCAGCTTTTTACAAACGTACAGTGAGTAAATAAATTTTTCAAACCGAATTTTTTAAAAAAATTGTATTTCTTAAAATAAAATATATAAAATTATTTGGTGCATTTCTAAAATATTTTTGAGACACGTGTATTTCGTATAAAGGATTATTTCGGTCATCAGCGCGACGTTTAATTTGTTGTGGGTACCTACAACAACAAATAATCAGCACCTTGTACATAAAAGACTATAGACCTACATACATATATAGATCTCATATATTATTGACTAGAGTGAGTTAACACACCCTGTTAACTTACAGTTACCAACGATTGCTGAATCATCATATTCATGCATAAACTTGTTCCCACGAATAATTGTGCATTGGTATCAGGTATCCCTCATTGGCTGACACCTTATGCCTATGCTGTGAGCGAGTTACTTGGTCATTGACCAGTAACGTAGAGTCAGCATGAATATAATATTGACCTTGGAGTATAGCGGCGCATCGTGGGATAACTGGATTACTTTTAAGTTAGACGTGGAACAAACCAGACGTTAATAAACAATCGTATTCAAATTATTGTCTTTCATTTGTAAGTCGAACAGTGGGCCGGCCCCGGTGGGCCGGCGTTCGCGTTGTTTTTTGGAATCCCCTTCAGGGATATCCTTAACTAGTGGCAGTTTAAATAAGTTGTTTTGTTTTATTAGATGTTATCAATATTAATATTTGTGGATGCGAATAGATATCTACTTCAAAAACGAATCCACGTATCGTTATTTAAATAATTGATACTTTTATGGGCGAATAGCTAGATACCTGTAATAATTAAAAGCCTCAGCTCCGTTGACATTGTTGTACTAATCGTAGGTGAATACTTTGATTATAAATTGTCCCACTGGTACTAAGAAAGGATGCCCCTTGAAGGTCTTAACTTCCAGGATGACACACGTTACAATTCTTTTGAAATTGAGGTTTCAATTAAATTAGTTACGAACTGAATGGGAATACTTAAATTTTAATTCGTGTAACAAATAAAGCTCCTGGTTGAGAATTTGCAATGGTTATCGGAAATCAACATCTCATTCGTATTGCTGCGACTGGAAACGTTAATGAATAATATTGAAAATTGTAAATTTGTGAAAAAAATGGAAAATAAATAATAAAAAGAGGAAAACTTACTTTTCAAAGGATGGATGATGCTGCCTTTTTGATTCTGGTCTGGGGTTGGAGTTTGACAGTTCTCTGATTGTTTTTTTTATGTTGTTTGATTCCCTTTTTTGTTCGAGTCTCGACTCTCGATCCCCATTATGATGGCCGCCTGAGAACATAAAATTAGGCATATGTTCAGATTGAATACTAGGTGTCGCTCGTGTCGTAAGGTTTACACGGGAATTTTATTGGTTGCGAGAGGCGGATTGGAATAGATTTTGCCAGAAATATAGCAACTGCCCAACCGCATGGTCGTGTGTCCGTCGAAAGTGAATTTTGTCTACGCCTAACCAAAGTGAAAATATTTTTAAATCTAATAAGTTTTGCAGCCGAATAAAAGAGTATTCCTAATTCATAAAAAGGAATATTGGTCGTCATACAAGCTCAACATTACTTAATTATATAAAAATAAACAGTAAGTTTTTGTGAAGAAAAAAGTAAAGAAAAAATTTTGTAATGGTGGCGTATTTTGCTTACAGGGCAAATCTTGCTATATATATATATACACGGACCGAAATACTACATATTCGGTACGCCATCGAGCGATCTAGCACTGCTCGGTACAAACTATATTGGAAGGAAAACAAGATCTATCTTTTGATTGGTGAGCTTATTTATTTGCGATTTATTTAAATGAAGAGCTCTATTTATATATGTATATATATATAGGTTTTAACCGAAAACAACAGCATATTTTAAATGCAAAACTTCACACATCTCTTTAATTAATAACAGGAAACGGTTTCAGATTAAACAAACCATTCTTAAGACAAAGAACAAAGAAACGAATAATAAAAAAACCACATAGGCAATAATGAAGAACAAAGAAAAAGCCACGTAGGCAATAATGATATACTACAAACACTGGTCGTCTGCGACGTTCCAGTTAGTTCTTAAGTTGCATCCTAATAATAAAGTTCTATTCAGAGCTCGTCTCTGAAAGATAATTTTTTAAAAATTCGTTTATATAATTGACGAATAAAATTGGCGCAGTCGGTAGGATACTCTTTTACACATGAGTATCCTTTGCAAATAAAAACCTACCAAAAGTTTTAAAATTACGGTCAACCCACGAAAGGGAATATTAGAATCGGATTTTAAAGTTTTGTAGTTCAACCGTTTGTTAATAGTTAGAAAGTGATTAAAACTGGACCCTATTACATATTCAGTGAAAGTTAGAATCAAACTCTAAATTTTTTCAGTGAAAATTATCTGAAAGATAATTTTTTAAAAATTCGTTTATATAATTGACGAATAAAATTGGCGCAGTCGGTAGGATACTCTTTTACACATGAGTATCCTTTGCAAATAAAAACCTACCAAAAGTTTTAAAATTACGGTCAACCCACGAAAGGGAATATTAGAATCGGATTTTAAAGTTTTGTAGTTCAACCGTTTGTTAATAGTTAGAAAGTGATTAAAACTGGACCCTATTACATATTCAGTGAAAGTTAGAATCAAACTCTAAATTTTTTCAGTGAATAATTCATAAAGAACTATCGCCCTAATAAAATTATATTCAGTGCGAAAGAGAAATTATTTAGTAGTCCAATCCCAATGCAAATGAGATCATACTACAAAACTTCATAGAGAAGAAATAATTTCTAACCTAACAAAACACAACCAACTCATAATCTTCAAATATCTTAAATGTAAATGAGTCTATTTAAGAAGTTCAGAAAACCCAAAAAAAGAGAACCCTAATTCCAGATACACAGACGAAGAATCAGGATCATCCGAAAAAGATAATCAATTAAGCAGAATAAGAAATACACCTATTCCAGAACATTGTAAGTCAAAATTAGAATTAGATAATTCCATTAAAAATAATAAAATTGTAAAAAACAAAAATATTCTAAAACCAAATAGGTTGTCAAACTCAGAAATTGTAACATTCGATAAAACAGAAACAGTCAATATGTCTTTAACTTTAACTCTTGACCCTCTCAAATATATTGAGAAACTTAACACATTCGATGGACGTAGGGAAGATTTATATACCTTCGTCACTAATGTGGACGACATCATACCAACACTAAATAAATATGACAGCCAAAGCCAAACCATGTGTATAAACATACTGAAATCCAAGTTGATAGGAAAGGCTAAACGTTGTATTGAGATCCATGCTCATTTAAGTACATGGAAAGAAATTAAAGAATTGTTGATAGCAAATTTTGGTGGTTTCAAATCATCATTTCAATTATACGATGACAGATTCCATATAAAGGAATTGTAATGAATTTCTATAATGAAATTCAGAAATCTCTATGCGAGCTGAATCAAAAAACGGTTCAGGAAGGTAAACAAATAGATATTCCACATAATACCCAGACAGCACTAAATATATTTAAAGAAAAGCTGCCTGTGCATATGCGCACTGTGCTCTTTGCTTAAAAGCCTCCAAACCTACAAGCAGCTCTTCACGAGTTAACACAAGCAGGATTTATCGATGAAAAATCTGATACACCTACAAAATTGTTAGAGGTTTCTAAAAATAATAATAAAACCTTTGTTCCAAATAAACCCTATCCTAATCAAAATCAAAATAATTTTGCCCCAAAAAACCCAACTCACATTAAACCCCCATTTAATCACCAAAATACTAACAATCCTAATCCAAATTATAAAGGTAACAATTATGACCCAAATTACAAACCTCCCAGTAGACAATATAAACCCATGGAAGTTGACCCAACTTCTAGTCAACTAAAGAAAATCCAAACTAACTATAACGAAAGCGATCGAAACAAAACGGTTTTTCCGAATGTAGCCTCGGAAACCTGTCTACTCAACGAGACAACAAACTCCCCTTTATTAGGTTAGAAGACAAAAATAATGAAACATTGAGACTATTAATTGACACAGGAGCAACGAATAGTCTAATAAACAAAGAAAAAGCTCCGGTAAGCTACATAAAAACAAGAGAACACCCGTTAGAAATTAAAACAGTAAGTACTTCTATATTTATAGATAAAGAAGTAGTTATACCAAAAGAAAAATTTGCACTCAAATCTCGCGTAGATTGCATTTTTCAAATTCACAGTTTTAATGTCAACTTTGATGGATTAATTGGAAACAATATATTATTTCCAAATAATGCCAGCATTGATTTTAAAAACAAATTACTAAAACTAAACGAACAAATTATTCCACTGTTCTTTTCTGCGGAAGACGAACAAGAATATCAAGTAGAAATAAATCATTTAAACAATTTAATTCCACAAGACACATTTACTTTCGAAAATTTGGAAAGTCAAAGAGTCTCACATCTAAACGATGAGGAGCATAAAAGTTTATTTAATTTATTGAAACAACACCAAAAGGTATTTTACCAAAAAGGAGATGATTTAAGTTTTACTAGTCATGTAAATCATAAAATCCCCACAATAAATGAAGAACCAATCTTCACACGGATATATAGATATCCCGAAATCCATAAAAAGGAAGTGGACAAACAAATTAAAGATCTGTTAGATCAAAAAATTATCCAACCAAGTACTTCACCGTACAATGCCCCAATCTGGATTGTACCTAAAAAAAACCGATAAAACAGGTAAAAAAGACTGGAGAATAGTTATCGACTACCGTAAACTAAACAATGTTACAAAAGAGGATAAATTTCCTATCCCTTTGATCGATGACATTCTAGATAAACTAGGTAAAGCAAACTATTTTACCAGTTTGGACCTTACGAAAGGTTTTCACCAAATAGAAGTCGATCCTGTAGATCGAGAAAAAACAGCGTTTAGTACGTTGTCTGGCCATTACGAATGGTTGAGAATGCCATTCGGGTTAAAAAACGCGCCAGCCACCTTTCAAAGGATGATGAACGAAGTGTTAAAAAATTTCATTTGCAAAAAATGTTATGTCTATCTTGATGACATAATTGTCTTTTCCACGTCTTTAGAAGAACATTTAGATTCCTTGAACAAAATATTCGAAACACTCCAAGAAGCAAACCTCAAGCTTTCGCTTAATAAATGCGATTTCTTAAAGAAAGAATCCGAATTCCTGGGACACATAGTCACCCAGAATGGAATCAAACCAAACCCACAAAAAATAGTAGCTATCAAGAATTTCCCAATACCAAAAACTATAAAAGAAATTCAGTCATTCTTAGGCTTAACTGGATATTACCGTAAGTTTATCCAGGACTATGCAAAAATTATAAAACCAATGACAATCTGTCTCAAAAAAGATGAAAAAATAGACATAAATGATCCTAACTACAAAGAATCATTTGAAAAACTAAAATTGGTAATGTCTGATGACCTCCTAAACAGACATCCAGTTTTTACAAAAGAATTTACCTTAACAACTGACGCATCCAACTACGCAATTGGTGCAGTATTGAGTCAATCTCATGGTCCACTCTGTTTTGCTTCTAGAACTTTAAATAAACATGAGTGTAATCGTTTGGGCAACCAAACAATTCCGCCATTATTTGTATGGTAGAAAATTCAAAATACTAATACTGACAGACCACCGACCCTTAGTATGGTTACAAAACCTACGAGAACCAAATTCAAAATTACAAAGATGGAAAATCAAGTTGGAAGAATATGACTTCAACATTGAGTACATCCAAGGTAAAGAGAATAAAGTAGCAGATGCTTTATCTCGTATAAAATTAAATGAAATAAATGCCATAGAATTAGTCTCTACTTAACATTCAAACGAGTCAGGCAGTTCTAACCTAATCTCTATCACAGAAAAACCTTTAAATTTATTTATTAGACAAGTTATCGTAAAAATCGGAAGAGAAAACAACGAGAATATCACCTTCCCGTTCAATAAACGCCGGATAGAAATTATCCTAAAAACCTTTAGTAAAAAAGATTTCGAAAAAATAATATCTGAAATCGATGTAGACCACCAAAACGCAATCTACATAGAAGACGATGAATTATTTCTCAAATTCCAAAATCATTGGAAAAATAATCACAATAATCAAAGATTGTTAAGGACAAAAATTTTCTTAACAGATATTTTTGACCTACCAGAAATAGAGGACATTATTCATAAAACGCACTTAGAATTCAACCACATAGGCATAGAGAAACTCTATTTAGAACTAAAAAGGAAATATTATTTCCCGAACCTAAAGAACCAAATCACTAAGATAACAAATAATTGTGAAACCTGTAATCTAAAAATAGAGCGAAACCCTATTAAACTCCCTTTTGAAAAAACTGAAACCCCTTCAGGACCACATATCCATTATCACTTAGATATATGGATCTTGTCTAACAACAACAAGTATCTCACTTGCATTGATAAATTTTCAAAGTTTGCAGCAGCAGAAAGATTGAATCCAAAAAATCAAAAAGATATATTGAATGCATTAGAAAAATTATTCAGCTATATGATTCAACCGAAAAAAATAACAATAGATAACGACCCCACGTTTAAAACCTATTCAATACAAAGTTATTTCAAAGAAAAACAGATTTTAATTCACTTTTCCACCCCCTACAGGCATACTGGAAATTCAGACGTAGAGCGTCTTCACAGTACCTTAAACGAGCACATCAGGTTGCTGGAAAGATCAGAAAATATCTTTGATCTAGTAATCAAATCTTTAAATATCTATAACAAAACAATACATCTGACAACCAAAGAGAAACCTATAGATATACATTTAGGAAAAATAAATAACAAAACAATATTTGAAAGAATAGAAAATACGAAAAACAAAATTTTAGAGAAAATTAATAAAAATAGAAAAGATACAGATATAAACCCAAATTTCACGAAGGTAAACAACCCTGAAAATTTTAATAAATTAAAGACAAAACATAAAAAAGTAAAGTTAATTAAAATAAATGATAAAAAGCTAGTTAAACCTCATTTCAGAAAACAGTTACTCCATAAAGACCAGTTTCGAAAGAAAAAGAAATTCACCAAACCCCATAATGAAGACAATAACAGTAATAACTCTCTTTTCAATAATTATCCTAGCGAGATCTAATCTTGAGATAACCAAAATAGACAGAGAATTCTTTCTATTACAAGAAGGTCAAGTAAAACTGATCAATGACTATAATATAATGCTACACTTAATTAATTTAACAGAGTGCCAAACTCTAATTAATCAATTAAAAGATCAATATCAGAATTTACCTGATAAAGATGATCAGCATAAACAGAAATTAGACACTCTAGAAATAAAACTTCAAACTTTAATCCCCCACCATATTATACACAAAAGAGGACTGATCAATATTATCGGAAAAGGTATGAGATTCGTATATGGAACTATGGACGATGACGATAGGGAAAGTATAGAACAAAGCTTAAAAGCTTTAGAAGAAAATAACGACGAATTATTGAAAAATAATAATAAACAAGTAAAAATTAACCAACAATTCAACGAACAATTTCAACAGTTAAAAGATATTTTTAAACAAAGTTCAAAAACATTAAATAAATATAAAGAAATCAAAAGCGAAATCAATTCCCTACGTATGGAAATTGAATTTAATAAAAACCTATTTAGAAGTACAAGAAATTATAGGAAAAATATCTGACATCATTATGACCAGTAGAACAGGTGTCCTAACACAAGACATTTTAACAGTTCAAGAGATATTCGAGTATGAAATAAATTTCGATAAACTTAAAGAATTGAAGATGACTTTGGCAACCTATAATGAAAACCTATTAATTATCTTAAGCATTCCTAAATTTAATGATAAGCTTTTTAACAAAATTTATATACAGACATTCCCTGTAAAGAATAAAATAATTAAACTACCTAACAACGAATTGATTGAAGCAAACAAAACTCTTTACTATGTAACAAAAGAAATTAAGAACTTACAACAAATAAAAGATAGTTGTATTAGAAACTTATTTAAAAATAATATAATCTTAGATTGTAAAACCGAAAAATTTAAAGAAGAAAATATAATCATAAATAAAGAAAAATATCTTATAATCAAAAATTTGCAAAAAGAAAAGATCAAATAAAATTGTAACAATCTGGACTACACTCTAGAAGGAAATTATATTCTAGAATTAGAAGATTGTAAAATAGAAATAAAGATTTTTCCCATAGATAACAATGTCGTCCAGATACACGAAGCAATCAATACCATGCAACCCAGTCAAGATGTGATTCATTATCCTTTGAAATGTTGCCGGAGCACCGGTTAGACCAAAAGGCATTCGATTGAATTCGTAATGCTCTGTGCTGGTACTAAACGCAGTTTTTGCTCTATCGGCTGGGTTGATCAACACCTGGTGATAGCCGCTTGCTAAATCTAAGGTAGTAAAAAATTGGCAGTGTCCCAACTGGTCGAGTATTTCCTCGATTCTTGGTAGAGGAAATGCATCCTTTATTGTAACTTCATTGAGTTTCCTAAAGTCTACAACCACTCTCCACCGTTTTTGACCTTCGACCGATTTTTTGGGTACAATAAGCAATGGTGAATTCCAAGGCGATTTACTTTCAGAAATTATATCTTGGTCAAGCATTTCTTGTACTTGCCTTTCAATTTCGTTTTTATGAACCTGTGGAGTTCTGTATTGCTTAGTGTTAATCGGTGCTTGGTCAGATTTGGTGGGTATGTTGTGGGCTAATACGGGTGTATAGCTTAATTCATCACCCTTTAGTAGGAAAACATCAGTTAAAGGTGTCGGTTGTTTGTCTTGTCGAAACAATACCTAACATTGGCGCAGCCGGTTCGTGAACCAAATTTAAAATAAATTAAATAAAAATTTTTTTTTTCCAATTGTATGAGTTGTGTTAAATTTATCTAAATCTACCGTTTTATATGGTGTAAAATCTTCATTTGGAGACTCATACAAAACAATAACACAAAAAAAAAAAAAAAATAACAAAAATAAAGAAAAAGAAAAACTAAGTTGTTCAAATAGTGTTATTTATGAGCTGTCGCATTCGGGGTGAGTATATAAAGTATCTTGGTTCAAATTACAATAATTTTTTAGTGAGGTAGGTTGAGTGCGTTTCAATATATGTATACCTCTCAGATTTTTATTTGATTTTTGTTTGTAATTTGTGTTAAATTTGAGATTTATTGATTTGTGTTGAGTTAATGGCCAATAGGCAAATTGAGGCCCAGCTTAACGATCTAATTGAGGAATCAGAGTTTTGGAAAAAAGAAAAGAAGGAACACCAACGACAGTTAAAGTTGCTGAACGAATTTCTTCTTTCTGAGCTGAAGACTGGTCAGTTCTCAATTCAGCTCTCAGTGGGGTAAATCTACTCGCGTGGAATCTACAGACGCAATTCTTACGGAATACGTAGATGCCGTACATAAATTAATTAAAAACCACAATAGAGAGACAGAAGAACTTACTAAACAGCTTGAAAAAAGCGAGTTTACTCGTAAAAAAGCTGAAAAACGACTTCTGCAAGCGGCAGAGGAAGCTGACCAGGAAATAGACCAGCTTACAGTTGAGTTGAACAAAAGTTTGTCAACTCAAAGGGAGCTTATAGAAAAGGGTTCAATATCACCTTTGGCGGGTAGTTCTAAAAACTTAATTCCATTGCTCTGTACCCCTCAGCATTCATCTACACCAAAAACATCTGTGAATAGAAATCTTGTAGACACAGGAGTTCAAACCACAGCGGTAGAGGTAGTTAGAATCGCGGATCTAAAATCGAAGTTAACTCAAACAGAACCAAATATACAAAAAGGTTTAATCAAGATGTCGCTTGAGAGCATAAGTAAGATAGTTGCAAGGTTAGTTCCCATTTTCTCCGGGGAAAGGAATAGTGAACTCTCGCCAACAAGGAAAACAAGATCTATCTTTTGATTGGTGAGCTTATTTATTTGCGATTTATTTAAATGAAGAGCTCTATTTATATATGTATATATATATATATATATAATTCAAGTACAGTGTGTAATTTAATCATTGTGTTAATAGGTTTTTGGGGAAGACGGCGATCTCGGACAAGTCAATTTTCAAGAGTCCGGATCGCCCCCATCCTTTTTTTTCGTATGTCGATCGACGGTGTGACTAATGATCGTCAAGTGATCACCTCCGAAATTTCTACAATCAAGTCTCAAGAACTCAACACCAGTGAATCAAGCAATAAGAATTTCAAGATTGTGTACGCCGCTAAAATTATTTTTGTTTTATAAATATAAAATAAAGAAAGAATATTTCCAACGTTCAGACATAGGCGTTCATCCGTCAAAATTACTTCTTAACTTACGAAGTTTCAAAGACCATTTTCATCCTCATAATTTTGTTAAATTGGCGTGATATTTACTTAAATAAATCAAGCGTTACGGTGGAATTTAAGATAAAAACTCAAAATTAATTTTTTTGTTCGGTGCAATATCCTTTATTTTGTTTCTATAATTTTTGTCTTTGTAAATCCAATTGCTTAATAATTTCTTGTTTTTTTTGTTAATACATTGTAAAAGCAATCGGGAATTTTGTTTGGATTTCTCCTTTTTATTGCCATAATTTGCGGGTTATTAATTTAGTTTCCCTTTTAATAAGGATAGTAAATTATTGGTTAGTTCTATCAGATACTGTTCCCTTAATTGAGCTCGATGTAGGCAGGATTAGCTGATAGGGAGTGATATATATATTAATACATTATTTTTTACTAGTGCAACATCTCAGAATTGGAGATTTTAAAAAGGGAGAAGCTGAATAAATACCGGTTCTTTTCTTTATACCATTCATGCAAACAAAAATCCTAGATGCTTCATTTATTTTCTGTTAACTTTATTTGTTCATTCATTTTTGTTGATTATACCTACATTCCAATGCTATTAGGGTTGTTAACTTTCGGACAGGGTTGCCAACCTTATTTATTGTATTGCAATAAAATTATTTTTTCTTGATAATTTTAAATGAAAATCGATTACCATTATTTTTATTTATTAAAAATTCATGATTAAATAAAAACGTATTTTGTAAATTGCACCGATATGGTTGAAATTACGTTTTTTCTTTCTTTCAATCGAGCTCATAGGTTGATGGATTTTTAGGCTTTTCTTTTTCAGGGGATGCGGACGGTGACAGAAGGAAGTGATGGAACGTGAACCGGGCTGAGAAAGTGAAGGTGAGTCAAGGTCAAGGGGAAGTCGAAATTAGGCCACCGACTTCCAAGGTAGGGAGGGTAAGGCTACGCGGGGCAACATCTCTCGCGCCCTCTAGTGGTAACGTCCGTCCGGGTTTCAATTATTTCAATCTTCAATTGATTTAGTTCTTGTTTTTTTTTTGGCATGATTTATGTGTTCGTGATAGGTGAGAAGGTGCTGTCGGGACAAAGTTCCCACCCATTTCCGGCGAGCTCGAGCTGAGCACCGACCAGCATGCCAGTCCATGACACACCTCCATAGAATTAATAACTGAACTTCATAGTCCACAATCCTCAAGCCTATTACAAATTGTTATCGTAAGATTAATAATACAGTTACTATCATTTACATTACGGTGGATAAAGAATCCCGGTTATCTTCTTCCGGATTCGTATATACGTAATCCCGCGTGAGTTAACACCCTACTATAATACTTATATATAAGATAACATATTTTTCTTAATCATATAAGTCTATATTATTAAGGTACTCAAACACAACCAACACATAGTCACGTAGATGATAAGGACTCTCTTTGTACCTGCCTATCAACACAGAAGCAAATAGCATAAATACCAGGAACGAAGCGATGTACGATCACTTCTACGGTGACAAGCGACGAATAAAATATATTTAAATGTAATTCAGTGTAGTAGTCAAAAGAAAATATTTGTATTAATAAAGGACATAGTTCCAAGAAATATTTTTTTATAATAAAACGTTAATAGTTTTATTTAATTCGTGTGGATTATTTAACGGATTGGATTTTCTTTTACCTGACTTACACTCAACCAGACATTAACTTTATTTTACCAGATTTTCGAAAAGATTTTAACTGACTTTTCTACAAAAACTTTTTCAATATTCTTACCGATAACAAATTTTTGTCAAGTTATAATACTAGCTGACTAAACAAGCATATCTGAATTTCACTGCTATAACGATTTTTTGCAGTCGAGTTGTACCTGCAGTTCTTACATTTCAATTTGCTTTAAAAATATTTTAACCGACTTTCAATTGAACTTATCTGACATTCCTTCTCAACGGATTAACATTCAAACCAGCCGTTTGCACTAGCTACCCTGATTTTAATTTCGTTTTCCGTTCAACTGTTGCAATCGCAATGACCAGCACCCAAAATGAAAACAAAACCGGCGGTGGTTCAAACGAAGGTCTTGACAGAACAAACATTCCCGCGACTTTTTCTTCTGACATTGTTCAGCAATCACTCATTTCCATCAAAATTCCACCTTTTTGGATCTCAGTTCCAATTAAAGAACATTACTGCCAGCAACACCAAGTATGATTATTTAGTAGCTTCACTAAATAGCCAGACAATGGAATCAGTTGCAGATGTTCTATGTTCACCTCCCGCGCAAGAGAAATACGAGAAATTTAAAGAAAGTTTTGCTCGGAAGGAATCGGGATAGCGAGGAGAAACGTCTGGACGCTCTGTTAAACAAGTTAGCACTTGGTGATATGAAACCGTCAGAACTGTTTAGGAGCATGGAGAGTATAGCCAACGGGAACAATTTAGTTAATACGCCACTCGTAAAAAAAACTTTGGTTAAATCGACTTCCGTCGACAATACGCGTTTGGCTCATGGCAGTTGAGAATTCCCAATCACAAAACGAGCTTTTCGCTTTAGCTGATAGGCTTCATGACTCCTCAACTGTTGCTACTTCACAGGTTTCCCAAGTTAGTGTACCTCAGATTTCTACTTCGAACAGCGATCTTTTAGAAAAATTAGTCCATCGCATCGAACGCTTAGAAATGCAACGTCCAAAGTCAAACAATTACGAGTTTAATAGAACGTCCAGAAGTTTTTCCCGGGATAGAGCTAGTGATAGACACCGTTCGCGGAGTAGGAAGAATGAAGACAAATCGATTTACTGGTATCATCGAAAATTCGGAAAGAATGCGAGGAATTGTTCGAAGCAATCCTGCACCTTTCAAGTTCAAAATTCAAATTTCAAATTCAAAAAACTAGTTTGCCAAATCTCAGACGCGGCTTTGAGTGAGGCACATTTTTCGCGCCGTCTTTTTATTAAAGATAAAAATTCTAAGTTTCAGTTTTTAGTCGACACTGGTGCAGAGATTTCGATCATTCCTCGTAAATTCTGCCAGCATATTAACCAACCGAACGATTTCATTCTCCTTACCGCGAACGGTGGAAGAATCCATACTTACGGTTGCAAACGATTAACAGTTGACTTGAATCTTAGACGCGTTTTCGATTTTACATTCGTTATAGCCGATATTGATCATTAATTCAATTAAATCGTCGATCTTCGTAGCCAACGAGTAGTGGATAAAAACACTAATCTTCAAGTCAACTGTCTCTTCAAATCTGCGAACACTAGCTCTCCCAAACTTTTTTCGATTTCTAGTGAATTCGGTGCTATCCTTGACGAGTTTCCAGAGCTTAAAGCTCCACCAGATTTTACATTGCCGGTCAAACATGACGTTGTACACCGAATAGCAACAAATGGTCAACTCCCTTCAGCTAGTGCTCGAAGACTCAATCCCGAGAGGTTAGCAATTGCTAAGTGTCAGTTTCAGCAAATGATCGATTTAGGTATTTGTCGCGTTTCAAAATCACACGTCGCTTCACTACTTCACATGGTTCCGAAAAAGAACTCACTTGACTTCAGACCATGTGGCGACTATCGTTGGTTAAATCAAGCCACTATTCCCGACAAACATCCTATCGCAAACGCTCAAGATTTTTCCGCTGACCTCGATGGTTGTTTGATATTTTCTAAAATAGATTTGGTCCGAGCTTACCATCAAATACCGGTAGCAGAAGAAGACGTTCGGGCTCTTCGAATTCCTTCGAATGCCCTTCGGAGCGCGTAACGGTGCACAACCGTTCCAACGTTTTATGAATAGTATTTTAGGTGATATTCCATTTGTTTTCGTTTACTTGGACGATGTACTCGTTTCTAGTAAATCAGTCGAAGAACACAAAGCGCATTAAGTGAAGTTTTTAGTAGATTGCAGCAACACGGACTTAACGTTAATCTAGCGAAATGCGAATTAGGAGTACGCAAATTCGATTTCTTGGGATACTGCGTTTCCGAAAATGGAATAATTCCTTCACAAGAACGAGTAAAAGCAATCAATGAATTTCCTAGTCCCAGCTCAATCAAACAACTACAGCGTTTTCTCGGTATGATCAACTTTTACAATCGTTTTATGCCAAATATGGCATGCAAAGCTAAAGTTCTTTATGAACAATTAAACAATGTTAAAGCAAATACAAAATATTAAAAAACCGATTTTTCAGTGGTCAGACGTTTGCGAAGAAGCTTTTCAAATTCTAAAAAGGGACTTGTCCCAGCGCACTATGCTTTTTCATCCAAAGCCTCTAGCGCAAATCAGCATTATGGTAGACGCTTCTAACGACGCTATCGGAGGAGTTCTCCAGCAATACCATCATAGCTTTTGGGAGCCTTTAGGTTTCTTTTCAACTCGTTTGAGCCCGGCCGAAAGAAAATACTCAACATTCGATCGCGAACTCCTCGCCAATTTCAGAAACGTTAAACATTTTCGGTATTATGTGGAAGGTAGACAATTTACCGTCTTTACCGACCACAAACCGCTCACAAACTGAGAAGTCACTTCGTCAAACGCGCCATTTAGAATTCATCGCAGAATTCGCTACCGTAACCAAGAACTAAATAAATATATTTTTATTTTTTTAAAAACTCTTTTAGTTTTATTAAATAAAACATATTTTTACTTATTAAAACATGACACAATTTGGAGACTAAATCAGAAATTAACATACATGTAGGCCTTCAGAAAGAGATGAAAGTGATGCTTCGTTAGAAAGTGCTAGTTCTAGAAGTTTTTCAACTAAAAACAAAAAAAATCCAATCCTAGCCCACAATTGGGGCTTCGTCTACTCAGCCAGATTTTTCAATTTTGGTGAGTCCTCCCAAAACTGGAAAAAAAAATATTTTGAAGAAAAAGAGAGATCTCGGAGAGCAATACCAAACTGCCTCCAAAACTAAAAATGTAAGGGCGAAAAGAGAATTGAAAGCTACTTTTTGGGAAAAATGTAAGCTTAAGTGCTCTTCTAAGGTCAGTCAAGATGGGAGGCAGCAAATCTTTTCAGATTATTAGTCCCTAGGCAACTTAGAAAGGAAAAGACAATTTATAAACAATTGTACGACAGTCATAGCTCCAAGGTACAGATATACCCGTGAAGACGGAACACGAGCTCCAAGAAGAAACAACAATGCTTACTATTTTTCTTTATCTGAAATTGAAAAAGTTCGAGCCTGTAAAGTTTTTTTTTCAAAAACACTTTAGATATCAACGATCGGACAATCCGATCTGTTCATGAAAAAAGAAATAAGATGGTTGATGTTTTACTCGAGCCGGACTTGAGGGGTAAACATTATAACCATAAAAGTCTAGATCCAGTATCAGAGACGGCATTCGGAATCATATAAATTCTATCCCCAAAATTGATAGCCATTACACCAGGGCAAATTCAACTCGGACGTTCGTTGACATAGAGATTATGTATCCAATTGTAAGGCAAAAAATGAGGCCTATGGAAGTGTACGAAATTACAAGCAAAAAGTATCAAAAACTCCGAAAGTAGCCTATATGAATTACACACTCACCTTAAATATCAAATACATTCCACAAATGCGCTACACATAATTTGTCAATAAAATGTCAAGTAATTAATGACATCGATATACATTTTCAACTATACGCTTGGTCATATGACTTAAATAAAAGGATTCTTCTCGAATTTTCTAAGCAAAGTGGTCCTAATTTTTTTAAAAATAAAAATCTAGACGTTAACAGGAAGCTATGCCATATTTTATAAATTATTTAACGAATCTTTCAACTTTTCCACGCCGAAGAAAGATTTATGCGATAAAAGTAGATAACTAAAATTTTCTTTTCAAAAACATCGTTCTTAATTTCCGTTGTGATTTGTGAACACTTACAATAAATAATAAACCAAAATGCTGATGAGTGTAGGCTCTTTTCTCAGCCCAAGCACTTCTATACATACTATTCAAAAGGAATTGATAATAAACAAACAACATATATCAATATTTACGCTAGATGATTTAGCGGTTAAAGAGGCGAACTCTGTAAATGATAAAAGTAATTTTAAGCCAACAAGGAAGATGTCCGAGCTGCAGATGAACATACAATACGAGATTTACGCCTTAAAAAAGGTTAAAACGCGGTGGGGTGATTGCATCATAGCAGATCTTGGAGAGTATGGAGTATGCTAACATTTATATTTATTTATTTATTTTATCTATTATTTTTTTGTTATTTATCTGTCGTTTATTCTTGCAGATCTTTCTACCACAGAGATATTCGGATCTCTCATCAAACTCAATAGCAGCAATCGGTGGAGAAGGATATTCGTTCGTAGTAACGAAACAACTGGGGTCAATTTTAGACCTTAAATGTATGAAAATTCATTAAAATACAATAAAATAGTTTTGTGTTAATTCACATACATAAGAACAGTTAATTGCAACAAAAAAATATACATACTCACAACTTATATATGCCTTTTATTTTTATAATAATATTTTTTTAATTTTATAGAATTTCTATTTTGTCAATCCAAGAATTATGTTCTGTTATGAACACCTTATAAGATCATTTTTCTCTAGAATCATATTCTAAAGCATATTTCAATTTAAATTAATATGAACCTGTTGGGAACTTCTTCTTCAATTTAAATTAATATGAAACTCCCACTTAACGCATTCATCATCAAAAATCATCTTATTTCATCCACCCACTCACAAAATGTAATTTGCCTTTGAAAGATAGAATAATGTTTATAATTAGTCAGTCACAATATAAATTATTCAACCGAGAACATAATAGTTCTACTGAAAACCTCACCCATTTCACAAAAATTTTATCACCTCTTATTTGTAGAACTTTTTGCACAAGAAATACATCTGCACATTTAGTTTGCATAAGTTTTGCTTCATAAAAACCGCCTTGGACTGGTTTTCCTTGATAGGCTTCAAAAAGATAAGTTATAGGTTTTGTTGCCTAGACTTTGTAATATACCAGGAACCACCCCGAAACGAGATACAACATACAACTCAACTCATATAATACTCCGGTCAGCAGATCGTCAAAGCAGTCTTTGTCCAGCATCGTCACCATCAACATTAGTTAAGAAATTCTATTGTAATATTTTTAAGTTCTGTTTTTTTAAATAAGGTTTTTTTTTATTATTTAAATCGTTGATAAAATAAATTAATTTGCGTAAACAACCATCCGTCATGAGCTCAAATTATAACACATTGAGCAAGCCTATAACGGAGTTGACGGGTGAAATCGAAGCAGTCACCACTAGGGCAAGAAATTAAAGCGAAGCATTTCTTTCGTTTGCCAACAACACAAACAACGAAATTGCTAAGCTTGAAATGAGGAGCGATTTCAATACGCTAATATCAGGGATGACATCAAAAATAATGGAAGTTCAAAATCAACAAGCCATGGAGCTTTCCATATAAGCTTTTTTAGATATAGATATTTTGGTTGATGTAAGAGATTTAAAATAAATATAAAGGTTATGGCAGCAGCTCACCTAAACAAAGATATACTCTTTAAAAGTATGGAAGTTGTTACGAATGGCAACCCTGGCCATTCATGCCAACGATAAAGTACATATTTATTCCTTTGTAAAATGACGTGTAGAGTTTTTAGACTCAATCGGTTCTTTACCGGGAGTGCAATGTTTTTAGAATCCGAGGAACGGATAGTGGTTTTTTTTGTATAATTTTTCCCACATTAAAATCCGTTGCGTTTTATTTAGTACGGATCTAAAACATTATGGTCCTTCGAGTCGCGATTGGATTGAATTGCATAAGACGGAGTTCATGCACAAGAGGAGACTGTTTTCAGGAATTTCTTTTATTATTTAGTGCTCTACTGTTATATATATATCCCTATTCCTATACTGCAATATATTCCTATTCCTATACTAAAGGAATACGACCTCCCAATATGGTCATCTCCTTATCTTCCAGTATTCAATTCCCCATTGATTGAGCTTTGTGTTTGTTGATAAATACAAAATATCAATATCACCCTTTGTCGCATTTCGCGACTCATCAAATTGTATCTTCCACCCAGTTGGAGTGACTGTTATTTTAGTTTATCCCACACATTATTTCTTTGTGTTGAAGTTATAGTTGAATTAGAGTTTCATTTGTTGGAACTAATTTGTGTTTTTTGTGGACTTTTTCCATTTGCACTTGAGGGGAATATTATATTTGTTCTTCTGGTATTTAATGATAGAACTTAAAAGTGATACGATTTAAGATTAGCAAAGGTCAACACAACACATCGTAAAAGTTATGAATGATTTTTGTATTCACGATTGCAGTTTTCTGTTTTATGTTTTAGATTTTTGTGGAATTTTTTTTTATAGCACACAGAAAGCCGCAATCGAATTGCAGAATTGCAGGCAATTTAGAAACGAAAATATATCTACCTTCACTTAAAGAAAAGAGGAAAAAATACAAAAATTACTTACAACACTTTCCTTCGAAAATGAATACAAAATCGACCCATCGGAAAGTAACTTAATAAAAAGAGTGGGCCTAACGGCATTTATTAATAAGTTCAATAAATTGAGCGGGTTTATTGACGGTGTCAACGAGGCGATTGGGCTTGCTAAGCCCGAACAACAGCCTATACTCATGCCATTCATAAAGGCTGGGTTAAAAGGTTCCGCCTGAAACGTTACCTTAACAGTAAACTATTCTAATTGGGATAGTCCGAAGAAAAAAAATGTCGCATCTCGCGACTGAACAATTTTTCGATCCCAAAGATTTAATAAAATTATTTTTAAGTCAGTATTATTCAAACAGTCAAATAAAATAGTCCCTCGCTAAAGGGAACACCTAGAGTAACTCTCTATATTCTAAAGGATTCGTACGAGCCTAACATCTGAGTACAAACACACAGATGCATGGTTTTATGAAAAGAGTCTCTAGACCAACACGTCTCGACGCATTCAATTAATTTGATAAAAGAAAGTTATTATAAGTTATCGCTTCGTTTATTATAAAAGAAATCTTAAGTTTGATTTTCAATAAAATTAACTAATTAATTTGTCAACATAAAATCAACTAACGTGTTTTATTTGGCCAACACATATTGGAAGCTTCTTTTTTGGTTGTACTACACGCCGACGTTATTCTCTGTTGTATAACACACGAAGTGGAGCCCCCTTACAAAGGCCATCTCCAGAAACTAACTTGTTTATGTTTCGGAAAGCCTATGCGACTACGACCGGACGATGCTAAATCTGGCTCTCAAATTGCGTAGGGAGAAGAAATTGGTTAAAGTTTATTCCTTCTAAGGTAAAGTCTGTGTTCAACCAACCAACGAGAGCAGCGAAATATTCGTGAACTCTCCAAGCGAATTAGATGTCATCATACGCAGCAATGAAAAAATTAATTAATTTTATTATTTACAAAAAACATCTTAGAATTTATTCAAATTATTTATATTTTTTATTTGAATTTTTCATTTGGTTTATTTTTATTATTGCATTTAAAATATTTAACTTCTTAGTTTCTCATTTATCCCTTTTCTTGTTTTCTTTCTTCCTCTTTTACTTCTTCCTTTTTGATTTTAATTTTTTCTCTTCTACTTTTTATTCTTAAAGGAAAATGATTTTTTGCGACTAGTTCGGGTTGGATGACGAATGTTGAATTCAATATCTTTATAGATCACTTTATAGTTTTATACGACAGACTAAGCTATCGCCTTCTGATCCTGTTCTTTTGTTGCTCGACAATCACAGCTCGCACCTAGATTTATCTGTGATTGAAAAGGCTAAGGAAACTGGCGTTGCAATGTTATCTTTCCCGCTGGATGTAGGCGTTTACGGGCCTTTTAAGACATACTGTGCCAATGCCCAAGATGCCTGGATGAGAAACAACCCTGGCAAAACTATGACTATAGACGACATTCCCTCAATCGTAAGCAAAGCTCTGCCTTTAGCCCTGAACCCGATCAACATAAGGAATGGCTTTAAAAAAAAACTGGTATCGTTCCTCTTCATGAAAATGTGTTTGAAGAACACGATTTTTTATCATCGATTGCAACCGATCGTCCGAATCCATCAGAGGATACAAATGTTGCAGAAGAACATCCTGGTGACGAAACTGAAGCAGTCGAGATGCCATTTGTTTTATGACCTTAATGCTTAATCAGAATCAGAAGTAATGTGTTATAACCTTAATTGATATATATATTGTAACTCTTCATATCTTATAATACTGTCTCTTTCTTATTGAATTATTTTTCTTCTTCTTCTTTCTTAATATAGTAGAATAAAATTTTGATTGTAATCTTCAACAACGTGTTTGGTGTCTTTTATCTAAAATTCAAGATTTAATTCGAATATAAATAGATTTCAACAAACAGCTGTAGCGTGTCGCCTCGTGTAGAACCGCGTTTACACGAATGTGTGAACCAGACGTTAAGTTCTATTAAATTCTTTTAAAATTCATACTTGGCACCACTTCATAATCTTTCGTCCACTGAACGAAACTGCGCAGCAGAAAAATTATCGAAACTCAGTTAAAATTATCATAGTTCACTACATCCGTAATTTATTATTGTAAAAGTGCGAATCCGATTATTTTTGGTACGTTAAAGTCGCCTATTCGCGGAGTGCTAACGAAGAAAAGTTTTGTTCAGTCGGTGAAGTAGGTAAACCCTTCTCTTTCCAAAGAAAAAAAAAAGGTGTATCCTTGATTAGAAACTCCTGATCCCTTAAAATAAAAAAAGAAAGAATCCTACTTCAAATTACATCTTCTATCCAACACAGCAGGATGCTTCGTGCGCACGGATAACCTGGAAACTGTAAGTGAATTATACTAAAACTATATTGAGCTGATATTTACACATATTATATTAAAGTGATTTTTTTTCTAAAGAAAAATAATTAATTAAAATAAAAAAAAAAACAAAAAGATATATTTATAACGTATGAAACACAAAAAAACATTCCTACATTTTTTTTATATATCCCTACGGTCTTCCTTCGCCCCACCTTTATCATACTTACCGAGTCAACATAATTTTTCGTGTTCTTTTATCAATTTTGATTTTCACGCACGTAACGTCGTTTGTTTCCTTAACTTGAATTTTGATCGGATTTTCGCTTCCTCAAAATTTCATTAAATTTTATAATACCAGATATGACATTAAAATACGCCAGATGTAACTCACGTTTTGGATGTTTTTTTTTTTTTTACATAAATAACCGGACTTAATACCCATTGAATTAATCGAATAAAGAAAACAAAGCAAAATTTTTTTCTCTCGAATGATTTATGTTAACTTTTTTCTAGAGAAATTCATTTTTGGAATTTAATTTTTAATAAATCTGGATTTATTTTTAAAACAAAAATTATATGTTTTGCGAATGTTAAGAGAAGAATGATGATGGCATAACTCCTCTCAATATGGGCGATGTAGGTAAGCGGCGGTAAAAGTGAAGTAGACCAAAAAGTTATCTGAAACCATGTTTGGGGCCGTCAACAAAATACCGGCTTTTGACGTCAATGGAGCCCTGACTCAGTTGTCAGTGGTTGGGTGGGTACAGCCCTGGGTCAATTACACCAGACCCAGAATTTTTTTTAGTGTTCGTGTTCCCTTAACCTTATCCCCATACATTAAAAGGACAGCTATGTTTTTTTATATCCCCTGTAGGTCCGTTTCCGTGAACATCGTTTATAATTGGAATTCGATTTTTTTTGAAAACTCACTATTACTATCCAGTAAGTAAATAACTTCTCTTCTTCCTCATTTTACCAATTCCCCTCGATCGGCCTTTTTTTTTTTTTTTATTGTTTGTGGACAATGGACAATTTAGGAAATATTTTTCTTTTATTGAAACGAGGCAGTTTTTTTTTATAATTAATATATTATATTTTTTATAATTAATTTTAATGAATTAATAGTTATGTTTTTTATTTATTCTTTGATAACTTTTTTTAAATAAAGTGTTATTTTCTTAAAAAAAAAAAAGATTAGTTATTTTTATAGGTTTTGTTACAAATTACCCCGGTCTATGTTACAACTAGCCCCATATGCGGGGTAAGTTGAAACAACACGATTTTTTTTTTTGAAAGGTTAATTTTGACATATTTTGAATAGGTTTTGCCGATCTTTTTTGATGGATTTTGTAGATGAAATATGGCTTTTTCTTTTAAAAAAGTTTGGCTGGATTATTTTCAAAATTCTAGGAGGAGCATCGGTTTTAGTAAAAAGTGTTACTTCTAGCCCCACTCCTCCCTACAGAATTACTGGCGACATACTATAATCTATAGGTGTTAATGCCAGTACTTGAAATACTACTTAATTAAACTAAATAGTAAACACTTAAAACTATGCTAAATTACACTCAATCTAAACTTGAAGAAATATAGATACCTACTCTTGAATTGTATTAGAGAATGATAGATTATTAGTCGTTGAATACTCACTACAGGTAGTTCAGCAGCAAGCTTAAGATTAAAATATATACTTTGTAAAAACCTTGATCGATTTTCTTTTATTTCGAAGTAAATTAAAGGTGTGAAAACTATCACATTAAACAATAGGGATGATGGTATACTAGCCAAATTAAAAGAAGTTATTAGAAGAGGTTTAAACGCAATTCATACAACAGAAGTAATATTATTTGGTGGGGGGGGGGGGGGGGATAACGTATACACGCTGACATTTATTATGTAGACAACGATCAATTCTTGACAATGGTAGATTTTTTTTCAAAATATCTTATCGTGAGACACATTGAAAACATAGATATTACAACGACTCGGTATCAAACATGAAAAGGTAGCTCCCAATCACAGTACGACAAACAATATGATTGAAAGAGTACACAGTACCATGACAGAAATGATAAGAATAACTAAAACTAAAATTCTTGCAGAAACAAAAGATATTATGCCATTTGTGGTAAAAAAATATATCGAATCTACACATTCAGTTACGAACCATCAACCAGTAGAGGTATTTCATAATTTCGAAACATTTAAACATATAACAGATATACTAAAGGACAAGCAAGATAAAACCCTTTGCCAACTTAAGAGAAATAGGACAGAAATAAAGTTTAAGTCTGGGCAGAAAATTCACGAAAAGTCAACTCGTAGACAAGGTAAAGTAAAACCCTTATATAGGAATTGAATTGTAAAAGAAGACAGGGGGAGAGTTATTATTGACAGTAAAGACAGGCTAATACTTAAAAACAATATAAAAAATAGAACTTATACGGTCAAATAACAAACAATTTACTCTAAATACACAACTTATCGAGACAATAAACAGATACAGAGACAAAGAGGAAATGAATATTAACTACGAATTTTTAATAATGTTGAAATATGTAATAATAGATTTAAGAGAAATAATTAATACAATAAATTTAGGTAAATCCAATGTACTTGTCATCGAGTCCTTAAAAATTTAAGACGTCATTTTTTGAAGAATAAATCTGTCTCTTTCAACCGAAAGAGAACACTATTTGTTATGCTAAATTCTTTCGCGCATGGCTCTGATTCCTCATTTTGTGTTGAAGGTAATCAAAGAACAAGGAGTATTAGTATCTGTAACAGATGTATTAAGCTCAATCAAAATCATACAGAATAAAAATATAATTGTTGTATATATAAAGGCTTTGTCCGGAATGAATAAAGTGGCCAACACCAAACGAAACTACAAGAATCAGTCAAGATTTCTTTATAAAATTCAACCTGCCAAGTGTAATAGGATGTTTAGATGGAACGCACGGGTTATGTCGAAGCTTCCGACAACTCCAATTCCCATAAAGTGGAAACTATAGAATACAAATATGAAAGGAATCATATTACTATAATTTTCCCAGAGAAAAAAATGTATAGAATAAAAAAATTTTAAGTATCATATTATATTATGTTTTCCCAGCGGAAGTGCAATATCCAATATTATTTCGAGGCATTGCAATTCCGCTGAAATAAGAAAATGTGTAAACTGCAATGTAAACAGTTAGATTTAGAATTTAATTTGAAATTTTATTTGTTAATCTCAATTTCATTTTAGAACTCAATAAAGCAAGTCATAAAGACAAGAAACAGTTTTTTTTTTTTATTTTTTTCTGAAGAAGAATAGAAAAAAACATAAGTGGCGCAGTCGGTTATGTTAACTCCCCTTAAGCAGTAAATTATTGTCCAAAGACATCCTCTTAAGCAGTGAATTATTGTCCAAAGACAATAACATCAATCGTTTTATACAGTGAATTAGTTTTTTTTCCCTTGAGAGCCTTAATTAAATAATTCTGATATATGCCGAAAAAACAGTGAAAAAAAAAACAAAAGTGAGAGATTTCTATCTTTTAATTACAATAAAAGAGACATCGAAGACATTGAAACAAGCAAAATGGCAAACGAAAATAGTGGAATACCAGTTAGTGAGCTCATAAGAGAAACTGCAAAAATAAAGGAGTTTAACGGGATGATAAGTATGATCTATCATCTTTCATTCGTGAAGCGGAGCTTATCCTCCCGCTTTTTAATGACAATCCACCGTTAAAAGAATTTGTGTATCAACGATATATATTCAATAAAATCCAAGGAGATGCTTTGAAGTGTATAAGAACATTGGGACCCAATCCAACGTGGGATAGAATCAAAAACGAGTTAAAGAAGAACTTCGGAGTAAGAGAAACTTATCATAAATTACACCACCTTGCAATTACATGCAAGTTTACATCTGTAAGTGCATACTATTATAATTTAAGAAATATTTTAGATAAATTAAACCCCAAGTATGAATTTGATGATACAAAACCTAGTGAATTTGCTCCCAATTCAAATGAATCAATTATATTAAAAAAAAATTTTGAATGGTATTAACCAAGTATTATTTATAGTAGAGACATATATTATACACTAGAAGAGACAGGAATACTGAGACATTACAGACAGAAAAATTATAATCCTAAAGCAGAAACTACAAATGAGAATTCGGAACATTACAAACAGAACAACTACAATCCTAAACCAGAAAATCAGAATCCATTTCGACAAAACAATCATTCCGGACAGTATAGGCAAAATTGTGACAACTCCAATACAAATTCTAGACAATCAAGACAAAGTGGGATGAATAACAACAACTTCTCACAGACTAGACGGAATCCCAATTCCACTCCAATGGAAATAGATCACATTGAAACCGTTTCAGAAGAAGTAAATTTTCAATCACAGGCCCAAAAACATGTCTACCGATAGTTGAACTGACAATAGGAAAAGAGAAAATTAAATGCCTTATTGATACAGGGTCAACAACCACACTTTTAAATTCAGACAGACTACGCAATTATAAACGAATAAAACTTCAAAACGTTGTTTCTTTTAGCACACTTAGTGGACAAACCTTAATAGACAAAGAAATTATAACACCATTACCAATCGAATTTAAAGAAAATAATTCTATGAGCTGGAAACTGACATCTTTTTATAATAGGTCAAAACCTTCTTAAGCCTTTACAAGCAATTATAAATTTGGAAGATGAATATTTAGAAATAAATAATGTAAAAACAAAATTTAATAATTCCTGTCCTTTTAAGTATGAAGATATAAATTCATTGGAAGAATCTATAATTGACCAAAATACATTAGAAAAGCTAGAATGAGAAGATATGAATTTAGAAAAAAAAAGGGAACTTAGAAATCTTATTAATAAAAATAGAGATCTGTTTTTCCAAGAAGGTAATAAACTTACTCATACCCATGAAATCCAACGCAAAATCATAACCACTACAGAAAAACCTATATATTCTAAAATATATAGATATCCTCAGATCCATGAAGAGGAGATTAATAGACAGATGAGAGAAATGTTAGCACAAGGAATAATTAGAGAAAGCAATTCTCCATATAATTCACCGTTATGGATCGTTCCGAAGGAGATCGATAATTCAGGCATAAAAAAATGGAGAATCGTAATCGATTACAGAAAACTCAATGAAGTTTCTGTAAGCGACAAATATCCTATCCCTAATATAGAAACTATATTAGAAAAGCTAGGAAGGGCACAATATTTTACGACTTTGGACCTTGCTTAAGGCTTCCACCAGGTCTTAATAAAACAAGACGATAGAAAGAAAACTGCATTTTCAACACCTTTAGGACACTATGAGTTTATAAGAATGCCGTTTGGGCTAAAAAACGCCCCGGCGATGTTCCAGAGATTAATCAACTCTGTTCTCAGAGAATATATAAACAAAATATGAGTGGGATACCTAGATGATATTTTAATTTTCAGCACCACACTAGAAGAACACACTACAAACATACAAAAAATATTTAATAAACTTAGAGAACATAATTTAAAGATTCAAGTGGATAAATGTAGCTTTTGCACCAATTTTAAGATACCCCGATTTTAATAAGAGATTCAAACTTATAACGGACGCCAGTGATTTTGCTTTAGGCGCAGTCTTTACACAGGACGATCATCCCCTAAGTTATGCAAGTAGTACTCTTAACGACCACGAGAAAAAATATTCCACAAAAAAAAAGGAGCTCCTTAGTATCGTTTGGGCCGTGAACTATTTTCGCCCATACATACTTTTGATCTTCTTACTGATCACCAGCCTCTCAAATGGCTCCAAACCAAACACAAAGGCAAAGACATTAACCACAGGTTACAGCGCTGGTTACTTAGACTTAGAGAGAAAAGACCGACGAAACGCTTGCTTCTTGCACGGCTCAGCTCGACGGGTTGGGGTGGTTCTTGCCCTTTTCCAAAACACTTCCTTCTCAGCGAACAAAATTAATCGTGCCTTTTATCTAAGGAAAGGATAGGAAAATGGATAGGATTGGAACGCAAGGGCTAGGAATATAAAAAAAGGAATCGCACAAACATAGTTACCTATGCCACTGCATCTGAGAAAGGATGAGGCTTCAATCTATTCCTAAGTGGGAAACCAGTCCTATCTTTATTATAACTAAAAAAAAACTAAATCTCAAAAACCTAATTTCTAATTGTTATTTTATATATAGACATATAAATATGTAAGCATATATATATATTTATATATATATGTGATATTATATATATGTTTCATATATATATTTATTTTTTTAACCCTAAAATTAAACCTAGAACTAAAAATCTATATCTAATAATGAGACCTTTTCTCCACCCAAAAATTAACATCTGCCCCACTGTCTCCCAGACACAATGGTTCGTCGAGTCAACTGAAAGCCTTGCCAGATGTTTTTGGCAACCAATTGGCCTGCCCTCCCTTGTGTCAGATGACACAACCTTAGCTATCTCCTGGCCAGAGTCTTTAGAGGTAAATAATAAAAACATTAAATTAAAATTCATCAAAAAAATTCATTATCAAATAGCAACTTATCAAAAGGTATTAAAAAAAAAATTTTAAGTTTGGTCCATAAGGGACAACAAAAAAAAAATTAAACAGCAACCAGGTGCGACCACTATGGGAACCCTTAAATTTACTCCTTTGTTTTTTTATAAGAAGTATAGGCTATTTCCCCGCAGACCACCGAATCACTAATCCCGATTGGCTTGGCTTTCAGCTCCACTTTAATTATTAAATTATATCTTCCACCCTCTGTCGGCGATCTTCGATTTGCCGTCGGAAAAAAAAAACAATAAAAGGAAAACTTCAGCAGAGGCTCAAATCGACTGCCTCTATTGCGTAGGCTTTTAATTGCGGATATATGTATATATATTTGCTTTTATACGTATATATATATGTATATATATAGATATAGGCTACCCTTGAGGCAAGAATGACTACTCTGACCTGAACCTGGGAAGGTGGAGAGGTTTTAGGTTCAATTTGTGCATTGTAAAACGCTTAATAGGTTCCTACATCTGCGATATGGAAAAGAAGTCTCCAATTTTCCTATAGCAATTTCGACTTTACCACTATGCTTCCTTGGTTGATTTTTAAACAGGAATCCAATCTAAATTTTCATAAAAGATCTTTTCTGAGAAACTTATGTTCACTTATTTTTAATCTTCACTATTCCTCACCTTTTTAAATATTATTTCCTGTTTTACGAAATTCTTATGATGTTCGGTTTTATGTTCTAAGACTATATATATATGTCAATTCACTTTCTCCGCAAGCAAACACAAAAGAATTAAAGTTCGAGAAAATTTACAACAAAAAAATTTTCTATATTGCGGTATAAGAACGGCAACTCTTCTTCGTGATATTTTTTTATTCTTAGCTCTTTACAGACCGAATGCAGATTTTGAATTGCATAATCGTCGGTTATTGACCTGTGGCCCAGTTTCTGCTCAATAGAAGTCTGCACTATCTATTTGACTCTATGTCAGTGTTGTAGCTCTTAGTGGAAATGTATGGGTGTGCAGAGTGTGCTCGCGAAATTTTGTTGCAGCAACAAACTTTAAAGGAATAATAAATAATAATAATAAATAGTACTAAATAGTTCTATAATATCAATCAAATAAATCTATTCCTAAAATATACTAATTTGTTTCTCAATATAAGTAACTTAGAATACCTAAGAACTACTAATATTGCACTATTTCTTAATACTAATAGAGCTTTTACCATCTTTTGAACTCAACCGATCACATCAAAAGTTCAAATTGTGAACTTTCAACTTCCACTTTGAACTTCCGGCAAGTTCAAGTTTGCGACGCCATCGCTATTCAGCACTTTGTATACTTGGCAACGCCCCCTTTTCGGAACATTTGCCTATCAAGTGCCAGCTGTCACTTTGACTTTACCTTTTGCGTAAGCCCAGTTGCGCATTGTTTTTTGAATAGAGAGGACGTTTTATAGAGGCAAAAGAATTTTTCTTAAGTAGTAAATAATTTATTTCTTATTGTTGAATGGCATTGATTTAGTAACGTTTAAATAGAGAAAAAAACAATAACATTGCCAAAAATGTCGTCTCCACTCCAAATTGTAACGAAGCGTTACACTTTTACCCCACACCCGCATACAACTATTTATATACCGCACCGCCCCGCCGAACCGTTTTACCAAATCACCGACGAATCGATTTAATTCAATAAATCAAAGCACCGAACCCTGGGTTGTCTATATGCCGCACCGAACCCTGGTTCAAGTTGGTTCCTGCACCTCTCTACCTTTAACAGATATACAGACAACCATGTGATGAATGAACAGACTCCGTATGACGTCGATGACATTTTCAATTCCTTTTACTATTCATCCAATTCACATTTACTTCAGTCTGAAATGTTAACATGAGGAGGTGGAATTTCAATGCAATTTCGTCTTCTGCCTTTGATAAGTGGCTGTACCAATCTGGTGTACACAAAGGAGATTTCCGTTGATCGTTGCTAATATTAAAAGCACGATAGAGACACGCTGTTTGGTATCTAGTGTACACTACATTCAGAAGTTTCACAATATTTTGGGTTATTAACAACACCCCTACCTTTTTTTTTGAGGCTTCTCCTCCGCTTAGTATTATTATCGTAGAATTGTATTTGTTTTTGGACGAGTCCATCTGATTATTCCATTGTATACTTTCTCAAGTATACAGTGGACGCAGTCTGCCAGCCGGGGGCAGTACACCGATTATCCTCTAGTCTTTTGCTAGGGGCGAGGACGGATCCTAACCTGATTATTCCGAGGCGCTCTTCCTCTAAGGGCACACCGGACGGAGCTATCGTGGACAGCTCACCGATTATCTTCTAGTTTGCTGCTAGGAGCGAGAAGGTAGGCCTCGTTGGCGACTACTTGATTATTCCTCGATTCACTTCTTCTAAGTGCATCTTGGACCGAGACGGCACTCCCTCGTTTGCCCCTCACCGTTCATCTCGTAGCCTTTTGCTAGGAGCGGGGAGCGATTCCCAACTGATTATTCCGTGGTAACCTTCTTCTAAGTGTGCAACGGACGGAGCTAGTACGGGAAGCTCACTGATTATCTCTTAGTCTTTTACTAAGGGCGGGGACGATTCCCAACCGATTATTCTGTTGGCCACTTGGCGCCACGGACCGAGCCTGTAAGAAGCGTACAGCTCCCCACTCTGATTTCCAACCGTAGCCTGAAAAACCGAATCCAGCCGTTGACATAATGCAGCCGAATTATTAAAGAATTTATATTATATGAAGTACCGTGCTATATTATTTTAACAATCAGAAATACATTGTACCAGTATATGAAATAATTTGTTAGTATTAGTTATTAAGAAAAGACAATAAAGTTGATTGAATCGGAGTTTGGAAACTCCTAACCCAAGTTTCGTGCTTTCTTTGGGAAAACCCTGGACACCGACGAGCTTACCTCAGCCTTCGATAAAAAAGCATCACAATTTGGCGCCCGAGCAGGGACCTTAAGAAGTTTCAACCGAACTCCGACCGCCGACCGACCAGGATTCTTCTAAAGGTACCACCGACCGCCGCACACCGACCGCCATCAATCAAACTTTACAGTCAATTTTAGTTTACCAATACTTTTCGAACCAAACCGAAACCGCAACCGCCACAGCATGTCCGATTCCGAAGACGATCAATGCCTGAACCCATATAAGAATCTTGGATTTATATATTTCCTCAAAAAAGTCGAACTGATCGAAATGCTTGAAAAGCGTAATCTAGATTCAACTGGAAACATGCAAACCTTACGACAACGCCTAAGCCGACACCTAAAGAAAGTTCGAGACCACGGCTCAACTCAGAACCTGTGTGAGCATTGGGAAGGCGTTGTTGAGGAGAGAAACAATGAAGACCCAGTTACCGAAAACCCATCCGATAAAGCTACATCTGCAACCACCGCACCTGCCGCCACTTCACCTGCTGCCGCCACACCCGCTCCAGAACATCGTACTGAACTTCAAATGCCAGCACCCATAAATTTCGGCACAGAGGTGAAGTTCCCACTTTATGTGCAAACCAGCGTGCCTGTACCCCAGTTTCAGAGACCTCCGCTTACTCAGACCACTACACATGCTACCGATCTTCATAACCCCCCAGGGGATCCATCACCCTCTTGCTCTCAAAGGCAAGCCCCCGCCGCGACTATTAGGCCACCTACGGACCAAAATTTCATCAGTGCAGACCCACGAGTTTCTCCTCCAACCCGAATAATGTTGAGTTATGAGGCCGAGATGATGAACACGGTCCGAAAGTGGGGCCTAAGGTTTGATGCTTCTGGAAACCCCTTGGAGTTCATAGAGAGGTTAGTAGAATTAACACGTTGTTATAGCATCACTCAGACCCAAATTTTACGAGCCTTACCGGAATTGTTTAAAGGAACCGCTTTGGAGTGGTTACGTATCAAGGGTAGTTTTTCCACCTGGGATGATTTCCATAAAGCTTTCGTCCAACAGTTCCTGCCCGCAAGGTATGTTCACAGATTGGAAGACGAAATCTTCCGTAAACGACAAGGGCCACGTGAGAAAGCGAAGGAATATTTATTAAATTATCAGTACCTGATCCGCCAACACCCACGAATGACTATCGACGAACACATCGATCGAATTTTCGACAGCTTGCGACCTGAGTACCGTTATTACATAAGACGTCACGACTTCAAGACAATCGACGAATTAGCTCTGCTGGCCGAAGAGTTCGAAGCGATTAAAAATGACGAACGGAACGTTCGCCCCGCACCAGCTACAGGCCCACATGCCACTGGCTCACTGTTTACCCCAAACACCCGACTTCCACTAGCCAACATCCCGTACGACCGCCAAACTCACTGCTGGAACTGCAAGCAAAGAGGACACCGTAAGGAAACATGCCGAAGACCTTTTAAGCTATTCTGTTCCTACTGTGGAAAAGACGGACGGCTATCCAAAGATTGTCCATGCCGACCTAATCCCGTAGCTGTCATTACCTCACCACCTTCCCGAGATCCACGAATTTTCGCTCCGATAAAAGTAGATAATGAGATTTACCAAGCTTTACTTGATACCGGCTCAACAAAAACTTTTGTGGGGCAAGATTTAAGGCAAAAGTTCATAGAGTTGGACTTACCCATGCGAGACGATCCTCAGCCTATACAACTAGCAAACGGAGCATCCATCGTTACTTCAGAGCATTATATGGTTACCCTTGAACTGGGTGATAATCCCTTCACAGGTGAAGTTACATATCTGCCTAACCTAGACACCGATGCAGTTCTTGGCATGGATTTGCTAGGCCAAGCCGGACTCCAAATATTTATGGGAGAGAAAGCTGTAACCAGGAGGCAGCTTGGGCGTAGGGACCCAACTAATTTCCAGTGTGCTGTTGCTTCACACCTTTTTGCACCTGACCAACAACATCAAGCCGAGCCTTTTAAAACCGAACTACCGAAGACCGACGACATTGAGGGTATATTGAACGCCCCACCGAACCGTATCCAGTTGAACATAGAAGAACTTCATTACCCGCCGAATCCAGTAGATGAGCAGATAAGGCAAAGTTATCCAAATGATTCATTTATTACTGATCTTCACACAAAAACGATTGAAGATCCTGCTGAGAAGATCAGCAAGTCACCAGACACCGTTAGCGTCCAGGTATTCCAGGCTCAAATTCCCACTACAGGAATAACAACAGATTTTCTCACAGAACTCGAACCAGACCGTAGCCAACGAGAAAAACCTTATTATGCTCCACCGCCGCCACTCCGCCGAAAACTACGGCATGCTTACCCGCAACGACCACTGAATATGTCATCACTTGATCCGAAGCCAATCGCCACAACGTTTGACCGAAATCCCCGTTCCGAGATATATAGACAAGGAGGACGCCGACCAAAGCCTCCAAATTTAGACCCGGCCGATTTAGTTTTAAGCTTTATTTAAATTTGGATAACCTATTTTGTTAATTGATCTTAAAAAAAAAAAAAAAAAAATATGAATTCCAAAAAAAAAAAAAAAACAAAAAAAAAAAAAAAAAAAAAAAAAAAAAAAAATTACATATACCTACCTTAAGACGAGAAGGTTCTCGTCTTTCGAAGTAAGGGGGGAATGTAACGAAGCGTTACACTTTTACCCCACACCCGCATACAACTATTTATATACCGCACCGCCCCGCCGAACCGTTTTACCAAATCACCGACGAATCGATTTAATTCAATAAATCAAAGCACCGAACCCTGGGTTGTCTATATGCCGCACCGAACCCTGGTTCAAGTTGGTTCCTGCACCTCTCTACCTTTAACAGATATACAGACAACCATGTGATGAATGAACAGACTCCGTATGACGTCGATGACATTTTCAATTCCTTTTACTATTCATCCAATTCACATTTACTTCAGTCTGAAATGTTAACATGAGGAGGTGGAATTTCAATGCAATTTCGTCTTCTGCCTTTGATAAGTGGCTGTACCAATCTGGTGTACACAAAGGAGATTTCCGTTGATCGTTGCTAATATTAAAAGCACGATAGAGACACGCTGTTTGGTATCTAGTGTACACTACATTCAGAAGTTTCACAATATTTTGGGTTATTAACAACACCCCTACCTTTTTTTTTGAGGCTTCTCCTCCGCTTAGTATTATTATCGTAGAATTGTATTTGTTTTTGGACGAGTCCATCTGATTATTCCATTGTATACTTTCTCAAGTATACAGTGGACGCAGTCTGCCAGCCGGGGGCAGTACACCGATTATCCTCTAGTCTTTTGCTAGGGGCGAGGACGGATCCTAACCTGATTATTCCGAGGCGCTCTTCCTCTAAGGGCACACCGGACGGAGCTATCGTGGACAGCTCACCGATTATCTTCTAGTTTGCTGCTAGGAGCGAGAAGGTAGGCCTCGTTGGCGACTACTTGATTATTCCTCGATTCACTTCTTCTAAGTGCATCTTGGACCGAGACGGCACTCCCTCGTTTGCCCCTCACCGTTCATCTCGTAGCCTTTTGCTAGGAGCGGGGAGCGATTCCCAACTGATTATTCCGTGGTAACCTTCTTCTAAGTGTGCAACGGACGGAGCTAGTACGGGAAGCTCACTGATTATCTCTTAGTCTTTTACTAAGGGCGGGGACGATTCCCAACCGATTATTCTGTTGGCCACTTGGCGCCACGGACCGAGCCTGTAAGAAGCGTACAGCTCCCCACTCTGATTTCCAACCGTAGCCTGAAAAACCGAATCCAGCCGTTGACATAATGCAGCCGAATTATTAAAGAATTTATATTATATGAAGTACCGTGCTATATTATTTTAACAATCAGAAATACATTGTACCAGTATATGAAATAATTTGTTAGTATTAGTTATTAAGAAAAGACAATAAAGTTGATTGAATCGGAGTTTGGAAACTCCTAACCCAAGTTTCGTGCTTTCTTTGGGAAAACCCTGGACACCGACGAGCTTACCTCAGCCTTCGATAAAAAAGCATCACAAAATTTGGAAGCTGAACTTGAAAGGTGAGTCATATTGCACTACAGTTTCTTGCCATAAACTATTCACAATTATTCTAGGGCAATGTCTAACATTTTAAATTCAAGCATTTCAGAATATTCGTCAGATTTATATTGCTTCGACGATGATTCCTTGGCTGACCCGGACTTCATCCCACCTTCCCAAGAAAATACTCCAATCACACATGGAGATTTATTCCATCCTTCATCGACTACAGAAGAGGAACCAAGCGGTCCTATTGATCCTAATGCTGCACTGAATCTTCTTAAACCTCGTTCGGTGCTAGAAACCTCCCAACCTAGAAAGAAGAGGAGGATCGACAAAAATAAATGGAAGAAGGAAGTTTTTCGAAAGTTGCGCAAACAGGGGAAAGAACATACAAATGAACAAGGTAAGCTCATTCAAGCAAAACAAATGAAGCCCCCGAAATGCGAAAACTCATGCAGCCATTAGTGCTCTGCTTTTGATGAAGAGAATATGAAATTAATCCACGATCATTTTTGGAGCTTGACAGCACAAGAGAAAAAGCATTTTTATGCTAAGAACGTTGAGATTATTCCAACAAAAAGAAAGCGTACCAATAGTGAAGTATCTCGTCGTCAAAATACTTTCAAGTACTACATGTCCCTGGGTAATCAAGACGCTCAATATCATGTCTGTCAGTCCTTTTTCCTAAACACACTTTCTATTTCGCAAAGAGTAATTTACTATTTTTTTTAAAATAATTTCAATCATGTTACTGGCTTACCAAATCGTTCAACTAAGGGAAAACACCCTAAGAAAAATCTAGCAACTGCGCTTGTGGAAAATCTCCGAGCTGGAACTCAGCGTCAGTTTTTAGAAGCTGGACTTACTGTGCGCAAAATGCACCATTTATTTTGCAAAAAATTTCCAGAACTTTAAGTTAATTACTGTTCTTATCTTAAAATATTCAATTACGAGTATAATTTATCATTTTTTACTTCAAAAAAAGATGAATGCGATACCTGTACAAAATATGAAAATGAAGAACACTTTACGGAAGCACAAAAAAATATCATCTTAAAACACAAAAGTTCAAACGAAAACGCCAAAAATCGAAGAGAAAAAGATAGGCATTTAGACAATAACAGTGTTGCAGTCATATCATATGACTTACAAAACGTGTTTTCCTTGCCACACGCAAAGACATCAAATTTCTTTTATAAAAGAAAATTCAGCACATATAATTTGACTGGACACTGCATAAATAATATAACCTATTTGGTATGAGACCCAGAGTGGTAGAACTGGCAACGATTTGGCAAGCGCGTTAATAAAAATATTAAAATATGTAATTCAGGACAACTCGCAAGTTACTCAAATTATCCTTTGGTCTGATTCATGTGTTCCGCAGAACAAAAAACGCATCACATCCCTTGCCTTATTAAAGTTTTTGAAGGATAATAGTGCAATAAAGACTATAGTACAAAAATATTCAGAACCTGTTCATTCAAAAATACAGGAGGTTGACGCAGTCCACAGTGTGATAGAAAGACATTTGCGAAATGTAAAGTACTATAGTCCAGTGTCTTTAATTAAAAAGTTAATATCCATGGACTATGAAAACGTTTGTTTGAAGGTACTGCAGTGCCTGAAAGAGGACTTCAAAAATTATAACATAGCGAGTTTAAATTTAAACTTTGGTGCAAAAGAGATTATCTACTCGTCCAATAACCTTACAAACGTTCAATACAAGACTGATTATGGAGAGTATGCTGACGCAATAACGGTCCCCGTATTAGCTCCTCCTAGGAAGATGCGAAATATTCAAGAAATTCCGAAATCCTTACCCATAGTTTCGCTACTTACTGCTCATGAAACAATTTCTAATGAGAAAAAGAAAGACATTATATCTATGCTGCCGTACATGCCCAACATCGAAGATGTCACATTTTACAAGGCTATTTTAAAAATAACAACTGACTAAGTTACCTTACACAAAAATATCAATAAGAATTCCGTTTTTGTTACGTTTTTTTTTTTTTATTTATTAATTTATTAACATTAAAGAGAAAAAAGTTCCTTTAATTATTTTTTTCTTTGTTAAGAAATTTTATAAACATTTTTTTAAACTCAAATAAAGAATAAATTGAATTTCGACCATCAAGAAGACTTAGACAATATAAGCTCGATATACAGTGTTGCCATTATTTAATCTGTGATAGACTGTGATACTAGATTTTAATTTTGTTGTTCAAAGTAGTGTTTCTAATTTATTTTTCTGTTACAAATTATTTTAAATTATTTTATTATATTAAACTGACTAAATAAAATGTAAATTCAAACAATACAAATTCGATAAAAAAAGTAAGTGCAATAGACTATTTAGAAAAATCCAAATACATTTTCTTCTGTTAAAAACATCTATTAAATATTATTTCAAAAGTAACTATGTACCTATGTTCACTAATACCAATGTTGTAAATTGTTTTTTTTTTAAGCTAAATAAATATAAACCCCTGGAGGAGGCTGGAAAGAAGCCATGCGAAACGTAGGGTAAAATATGAATTAGTTTTTTAATTAATTGCATACAAACTTCACTGATCATAAAAGCCCAAATTCATTTAATATAACTAGAATTTCGATTTCAATAAATATACTATTTGATTTCCTAATTTTTTATTTTACTGTGTCCTATATCCAATACAAATTCCACTGGAAAAAATATTTGTGACTTTGGATTTTAACGAGTTGGTAAATGTATGGACACGTGTCCTATGTCCATTTCACTACTTTTTTTTTAACCTCAATTAAATCAATGTTCAAAAACCATAAAATTGCTTTATGTATGGTTAGCCAAATACCCAATCTTTCAAAAAATATAAACATCTCTGTGATTATGCTCAAAAAAATAAGCAAACCACCACTTTTAATTTTAAAAATGCTCTCCTAAAAAGATACGGTAGAGGTCTATAGGACAAATAAGAACTCACGTGACGATTTGTTGCACACAAAATAGTAAGTCGCAGAAATCGGAGAGAATTCCGCTCCGACGGCCGATTAACTTCAGAGGAAAAAATATATCAGTTCGATTACATTTACAGGCTGAGCCATGATTGTATATAAGCACATAATTGAGCCAATTCCTTATAAAAATAGTATAGAAAATATTACAATACTTAATCAAGTATCGAACTCAGCTGCAGCAACACATTGACTTACATGTTTAATTCATATTTTACATGTTGAATTCATATGTTAAAAATGTTGAAGTGTTTAGCTAAGTTATTTTACACTAATTAAAAACTTTAAAAACTATTAAAATGTATAGTGTCCTCGTAATAAGTGAATAAATTGATAATCGAAGGAAGGTTCACGACATACGACGAATGCTTTTGAAATGCCCGAGCAAAGATTTCGTGAACTTTACCGCTTCACAAGAAGCACAGCAAATGTTTTGTTGGAGGAATTAAGTCCCCATATGAAAGCAGGGGTTCGAAATACGTTTTCCTAAGCCACTTCGGTGTGCTTGTTGACGTCAGTGTAAGACGTCAAAAGAAACATCACATCTAAAACTTCGTTTATATTACCAAGAAAGGTCACATCTAAAACTTCGTTAGTATTACAAAATAAAAGAGTGTTTTCTATTGGCCAGCCAATGAAAGACGTCGTTGTATTTTATACTTTGAAGAATTCTAACCTCATTTTGCGAAGGCAGCGGTCGCAATTGGACGGGTGAAACTTTAACCAAATTTTAAAACAGCTATACAGATACAGTAAAAACTAAGACTTCGCAAATTTTACCAGCAACCAAACTCGTCGTGGACCACGCACCTTCATCATTTTCATCTGATCGTCTATCATCTACGTTTAAAGCTTTTGTTTACTTTTGCTTTTTTTGTCTCATCTGCCCTGATGAGTAAAATGTTAGTAGATGTTCTGCCGTAAAGCTTACGGCAGATTTTAATACATATGTACATACATAAAATCGATACTTTTCCTTACCTATATAAAACAACAACAACAACAACCCCATCAGTTGTGCATAAACTATGTATGTTTAAACCGCAACCATAAAAAGCACTTACCAAAGCTATCAACCAAGAGATAATAAGCTATAACAAGCTTGCAAATAATCATCGTTTAGGGTTGCCGAATAAGCAAAATACATAAAATATAAAGCAATAACAATATTTAGCAAAAAAAAAAAAAAAAAATATAATAAAAAATTCAAAGAGGTGTTATAATTTGGAAAGCATTATGTCCAAGTGCGCCTTATGTGATGTAATTACAGACTAACATGGTAGACTCAATAATGTGCCATGGTAATTGTAGGAAAATTTTTCATGTTAAATGCGTCGATGCTCCGTTTAGCACTATTAAACTATTTGACAAACGTAAATCCTTTTACTACTTCTGTAACGAGTGCGACCCATTCTTATACCCCAACATTACAATACACAAGACAAGGCGTTTAGAAAATATGCATAAGCAATTTGTCGCCCTTTCTGATAAAGTTGAAAGTATATCCACTCATCTTTATTTTCAGAACAGGCAAACAAGAAGCAAAGCTAAAACTAAAAATGCTACTCCACCGCAATGTAACAAAATACAACCTAAATGCAAAAGCGATGAACTTAATGTGGAAATTTCTCTTCAAAATCCATCAAACAAGAAGCCTGCCACAGTCACTTGCATTTTAGATTCGTTCGTTGCTCTCCCGTCATCGGAGTCAATTTCGACTGTCTTAACAACTGAAATTGCGCAAATATCTAAATCAATGCCAACATTCTCTTCCATTGAAGTTCCTCCCACGTCATCGGAGTCAATTTCAACAGTCCTAACAACTGAAATTGCACCATTGAAGCTTCTCAGTCGTTATACTTCGCATCGTCCTCAACAACATCAGCTTCTTATACGACTTCCTATGTCTACTAGCCTACTTTCATCGAATGTAGCTTCAAACGTACTGAATCGTAATCAAAGATATGAAGAATTATCTCCTATCACATTGGGCTTGAAAGTGGTAGAAGGACAAAAAACATTATTAATTTCCAAGCTTGAACCTTCAACAAACTCTCTGGATATTAAAAACTTTGTAAACAAATAAGCTCATGACGCTTATATGTATGTACATATATGGGAAGCGAGTTAATACCATTAAACAAACAACCCAAGATACCATACGTCGAACAGATGTAAATTCAAAATTCCCAAACAATAACCGTAATCCGAACCACCATATGTCAGAAAAGAAAGATAACACAGCAACCCAAACATCATCGCTATCTCGAAAGATACCAAACGCTGACCAGATGGAAGTAATAAAAATAAACATGGAAAATTCCCAAGGAATGGCTTGGCTTCATCTAGATCGAAACACATATAAATATAGACTCAGGACAAAACGAAATTGTCCTTAGTACAGTTAAAATATCGTAAACAGTAAGATCGACCTAGCTCAGAACCAGACTTACATGGTTAATAATAGTACTAAGCAACCCTGTAACTTTGTCTAAGAAATAATAAAGTAAATAAAAATATAAAAAGAAAAAAATATTTTTTTTTAATTCTTTCACGAATGCTACAGTTTAACTAGCGTCTCGGATAAATGTTTTGTTAGAAAAGCAATATGAGGAAAGTCTAACAACCAACTCTTGGTTATTGGGTAAAAAAACTATTTGTTATTAAAAAAAAAAAAAATTTCATTTTTATTTATATTTTTAACTATTAAAGTTGATTCGGGATACCCAATTCGCCCTTGAATTATGACGCTATATCGTTCATCATCCAACCCGGATGAACGGAAATATAATACAGTGCACTCAAAAACAAGAAACTGTATTGAACGCTTAAATGGAAACATAAAAGGTGTATTTCGTTTCTTAAAACGAGGTATTTATTCTACTCCCTAGGCAGCTGGTCTTAATATTAATGAAACCATATCAATAGAAGCTGTAGAAGACAACCGTGAACTCTCAAATAACTTAGAAACGACCAATGACTAGTTTTTAAGAGAAAGCTGAAAGAATCCGGAATTCGATCATATTCAATTTATCTTTTACAAACTTAGAAAATATTTAATGCTTGATTACAAGAGGAAATACAAAAATAAAACAATACAATAATTTATTTTAATTTAAAAAAAATAAATATTTATAGCCTTAAAATCAGATAAGAGTCTAATTTTCCATCACCACTTTCATTCAATTCAGAAAGTACTGGCACTATATTCAGAATCCGGCTGGAGGTACTCTGGAACAGTTATTTCCTCCTATGAGTTCACACTCAATCACTGGTGCAATTTCACAAAATATTTCGAAAAGGGACGGAGACAACTTTTGTACCTGGAGCACGCCAGGAAAATGTGGGAACCGAGTAATAAAAATAAATATCTACGAATTCTGCAAGGTTTGCTGAGTACCGAAGGAGAGATGTTGGAAGGAGGCCCAATATTACATATGTATATGTTATAAATGTGCAAAATATTTTATATAACAATTACATAAAATTTATTTTGCACACGGTAAAAATTTATAACACCATTTCCATTTATCTCTTAGGTACAAATTTATAATTAATTTTTAGTAAGTTACTATACGTTGAAGTTAAAGGGATATATGTAATTATTTGGGTCCTGGAAATGATATTTTTCATGAAGAAGAAGTTGTTAATTTTTCTTCTTGATTTTGTCGCGTATATGCACTATTTGGTTCACATTTGTTGGAGGAGAAGAAAAATGGTGACATAGGCATAAAATCATTCAAATCTCCAAAGCAAATAGTTCTAGAAAGTCAAGATATTAGTGTAATGTTTTTCAACATGATGGAATGCATTGATGGCATAAGCGAAAAGTTCAAGATCATAAATTTAGCTTGGAATCTGCTTTTCGTCAAACATATCGAAGTAAACGTTCGTAAATACAAGCCATTGAGATAGTCAAGCTAAATTAGGCTGCCAAAATGCATAGAATAAAAAAAAAAGTGTTTGTAAATATATAAAGCAATGATGTGAACTCTTTAAAGAAAACTTTTCAATGGATTTAATTAAAAATCTTTATTGAACTTCGTAACCTTTTAGGATGTATAGAGTTAGAGATTCTATACAACAAAGTGGTATTAAAGATTCTCTTTTAAAATAAGTTGTTGGCAGTCAGTGGCAGTGTTTTTCACATTTTTTTAAAATACGGAAATCTGAACATTTGACATTGCGTGTTAACCATTTTTGGTCTATTAATAGAGCAATGTTTTAAGATAGTTTTCAGACAATTTTCTTTATTAAAAACATTAAATTATTTATTCAAACCACTATTGAAAGTGATGCATAATGTGTTTTTTCTTATTTCGTGTATTTTTGAAAAGCCGAAAGTTGTGATTCTCCCAATTGATTGATTTTTCCTCTTTAAGAATATAATATACGTTTATTTTTGGGCAAATTTGTGGAAATTATTAAATTTTGACCCGGAGTGAAACAATATTTTCCTCTTTTCTTCTTAGATTAAAAGTACAGGGTGGCGCACGAATCGTGCTACAAAAATAAAACGTAATAACTTTTTTTCTGTGTGAGTAATCGGCTAATTTTTTTTTTATTTTGTAGGTTACTATTTAGATTTATAAAAATGGATGCTTGGGATACGGAGAAAAGAATTTGGATAGTGCAACGGTACCATGCTTTGCAGTCCGTCATTTCCGTCCAAAGGGAATTTAGGCGGGAGTTTGGCGGTAATCACCCGAGTAGATGGACCATTATGAGGTTTGTAAACATGTTTGCCGAATCTGGAAGCATCGCACGAAGGCCGATAGTGGTTGGTTTGATTACATCCATAGAAGACTTCGAATGTGTTCATAGCGCAACAGAAAAAAATAATAATCAAGGTAGGGCAAAGAAGCCATTTTTAGAAAGCTTGTGTCAAACAAAGAGTAGACGAATTGCTAGCATTGCTGCAATAGATAGTGTTATGACTTTAATGCTTAATCAGAATCAGAAGTAATGTGTTATAACCTTAATAGATATATATATATTGCAACTCTTCATTTCTTATAATAGTGTCTCTTTCTTATTGAATTCTTTTTCTGCTTCTTTCTTTAATATAGTGGAATAAAATTTGAATTGTAACCTTCAACAACGTGTTTGGTGTCTTTTATCTAAAATTCAAGTTTTAATTCGAATATAAATAGATTTCAAGAAACAGCTAATTCAATAAAGCTACAACAGATAGCGATATTGCTTGTGCTTTAAAGCATTGTCAGTCAACAGAAAATCTTCAAGCCAAACAACTTAATTCAAATGATGCTTTAAAGATTTTGGTAGAGGTAAAGTTGACAAAACATCAGTACCAAGTCATCAGGAACTTGGTAAACGAACAATGTGATCGAATAATACTCGAAAAACATCTAGGCTGTCAACAAATACAGATTTTTCATTTAATAGATTACTTCTTACGTCAGATCCATAGCTTTCTAACGAAAGAAATTGACAAAAAAAAAGTCTTTGTAACTATTTCTTTTTTTTTCTATCATTTAAAATAACATTTTTAGTTTTGACCGCCCTTTCCATACAAATGAAACCATTGTGCGTCTGTTTGAATTTCAGATTTTCATAATTATCTACCGTTTAGGTGCCATCCAATTTTCACATAGGTACAAACATGGTTGTTTTTCAAAATAGAAACTATTTCCTACGGACAATAATTTTTGTAAAAAATTCTTTTTCGCCCTCTTATTGATTCATCCACAAAATCGAAAAAAAAGACTTTTCTATCCTTGAAATTTCTTTTTTGGAAACAAAAATGAAATTTTCAGAAATATTTAAAAAAAAGTTTTGAAAGTTTTTGTTCAAACATTTTTGACGTTAAACCAATTTTTAGAGCAAGACTTGAAATTAGGTTCGTTCGCGTACTCCCCAAATCTACGAATTTTTACGAATTTCTACAAATTTAACTCAAATTGTGTTCGTTTACGCAAAAAATTCGTAGTTTTTCGCAGAGGAGAGCGCTCCCGAGAGAGTAAATTATTTTCCCTTTCTGCTAATTTCAGCCCAAAGAAATTCTTCGGGCAGAAATATGAGTTCAGTCAAAAGTCACTTTGACATTTGCCAGAACATCTCTAAGAAAAACCTAGTACACTCTGTGGTATTTGCCAACTGGTATTTTAATCGTGTTCGTGCGTTGCTTTAAGTCATCAGAAGAAAAAGAAAATACACAGTTCCTTTCTGTTTGAATGGTTTGCCCTATGATTCCCACTACACTTCACATTCTTCACCACCTTCATCATCGGAATTATCCAAAATATCGGTTCCTTCTCCACTTACACACTCCATTAAAATTTTAATTTCTTCCTTATTTCAAAGATTCAATTTTCTAAATAAATGTATGTATGCAATAATTTTTTTTTATTTTGTTTTATTTAATTTAATGTAATAAATTAACTTTTTCTTACTTTTTTATTTTATTTTAAAAAATCTTTTCAAAGAAATGATGACGGTATTTATTTTTTTGTTTTCAAATATTTGACGTTAAAAAACCGGTAAAAATTATTTGTTCAAAGCGTTCGTGTACTATTTCGCAGTTTTAATTCTCTCTGAGAGAATTTCATCCCCACTCCTCAATATTTGATAAGACTGTGAATTTTGGTGCGGAAAATACACGAACGAAGCTATTTTCATTTAAAATTCATAAGCTTAAGAAAGCTGAAAGGAATTCGGGGTGGGGTTATCCACCATTTTAATTTCGTTGTCGCTTTTCAGAACACTGCGAAATTTAAAATTATATAATATTTAAAAAAAAAATTGTTTATATTTAGAACATACCTATACAAGTTTTTAATTTTCACAGGATGATAGTTATATTTTATTTTAAAATGATTAAAAATATCATGTGGCCTAAAAACCATTATACTTGTTCATATTTTATAATTATTACAAATTTATTTTAAGTTTTAATTTAATATTCAATTATTTGGCAAGCATTTGTATAAATAAATCCACTTACCAGTTTTCTCTTAGATATTCTACACATAAGGCTTAAAATTTCAATGAAGTCCTCTGCCGTGTATTTTAATAATATTTTCATTTCTTTTATTCAAGCATCGTTGTCATGATCTCGAACTCGTACTATTGCAGTTGAACTCTCAATTATTGCTAGGATGAATCGTCGTTCGCCAAAGTTTATCACTGGTTCATTTTAGGAAGTGCGATATCGCAAACGCAACAATCACGCGATCACGATCTTCAGTGGCAGCAACAAGTCGGTAGACTTAGGACTGTTGTAAAAATTCTGATAATAATTGTATACTGTCGAAGAAGGCCCGCTTTGCAAAACGATTTGAAGATTTCATTGTAATGACAGCGTGGAGACCGTAACAAATGGTTAAGACTAGGTCACTCCGATCCTTAAGGTGTGCAAGTGGTTGACGTCGATAGAGAATTTTTCATGGAAGCCAGCACCATTGAAGACATGATAATGACAATACTTATGAAAAACCAACATTCTTCTTAGTCTTTGTTTTATTTACATATAAACAGGATAGAATTGAATTACACACGATTAAGAAAATTGGTTTCTGAAGAAGGAAAGCCCGAATAAAAGAATTAGATATTATTCTATTTGTTTTAAATAAAAAAAAAATTCTTTTGGTTCAGCCAGAAGCTCCTAATTATGTATGTTTATGGATATATTAACATGAAGTTTCACGTTTTCAGTTTTTAATTTTCGTTATAAACAATTAATGACAGTCTCAGTTTTGTATGTATAATCACACAGTAGATTCTTTAAAAACCGATTAGTTTTAGGCGGAAGATAATAGGCCGTCAATGTTTTAATGATAGTATTATGATAAACGTTTTAGAAACAGTTTTAACGCTCGTAATTTTTAAGAGGTATTATCGTAGATCATTGCGTATATTGGATGAATTAAGATAAGTTTCAATCAAATTTTTACTTTACGTATTTCATTCTTTATTTAGCTTCAGCTATAAATTAACATACATATGCATGCAGATTGGTTTCAAACAACACGTACAAGATTAATGAAATGTATATCACTTAAATGAATTTGTTTGCATTTTTCTTTGTCAATTTACACGACGAGTATTGTAGGCGATATTACATTTATTTTATTTAAGCATTTGCTAATTTTTTTCTGGAAAAGCCTGAAAGAAAAAATATATATAAAAATTGATAAATTCAGATTTATTTGCTTTTATCCAAATTAAAAAATTAAATTTTGCAAAAAGTCAATGTTGTTCTTTTTGCAAAATTTTGTTTAAAAAAATATAATTTATTTTCAAAAATGTCCAATACAATATTGTTTGTAAAAAGTACCAGGGGCCTATTTCACCAAACAATTTTCTCTTTTCACTTTTACTTTGCAAATTTCATTTCACCAAACGTAAATTTGCAAAGAGGAAATAATTGAAATGAAAAGTTTTCCTCTTTGCAAATTACGTTTCACCAAACGCAAATTTGCAAAGTGAAAAGTTCTTTTCTGCAAAGTGAAAAGTTTTATTAATTTGCAAAGAGGAAATAATTGAAATGAAAAGTTTTCCTCTTTGCAAATTACGTTTCACCAAACGCAAATTTGCAAAGTGAAAAGTTCTTTTCTGCAAAGTGAAAAGTTTTATTAATTTGCAAAGAGGAAATAATTGAAATGAAAAGTTTTCCTCTTTGCAAATTACGTTTCACCAAACGCAAATTTGCAAAGTGAAAAGTTCTTTTCTGCAAAGTGAAAAGTTTTATTAATTTGCAAAGAGGAAATAATTGAAATGAAAAGTTTTCCTCTTTGCAAATTACGTTTCACCAAACGCAAATTTGCAAAGTGAAAAGTTCTTTTCTGCAAAGTGAAAAGTTTTATTAATTTGAAAAAAAAAATATTGTACTTTTCGTTTCACCAAACAAATAAACTTTATATTTAGAATTTTGAAGTTTTTCATTAATATGCAAAAAGAAATTTTCATTTGCAAATAAGCGTTTTTTATGAAAAGTTGTCGGAAAATAATAATAAAACAAAAAATTACCATTTTGAGAAGAGTAGTTAAGTTAAGAATTATCTTTGATATCGGAAATAATTGTTGGAAAAAAAGAGTTTCTTTTTAAATTGGAAATAAACTACAATTAGACAGTCAAAGGAATATGGGTTTAAGTCACTTCCAACAACTTTTGTGTGCATATTGGGCCGGTAATGAAGTTCAATATCACGGTATTGCATCTGTGTAATACCATTTACTGGACAAAAAATTCTCTTGGAGGATTTCTTTGTGTAGCGGGATCTATTGACGGTACAATTCACCCATAATGAAGACAACATTATGTCAGCAGGCATAGAAAGCATGCTTTGAAGGTTTGTGGCCCAGATCGGTCTTTATAGTTTTGATATGCTGTAAACGTAAGCTGGACATGTAGCGTACAATGCAGTTTGCTTAGGTCGTATGTTTGAAAATATCATCTGCAGTGCAGCTGGTGCAATACAAAAATCGAGGTTATGAAATAGACAGAGGCATCTGATATTTACCCGATGTATGACGATGTTTAAGTTCCAATGAGGATGTTGGAAATTATACTCTTTAGTTAGGATATTTTAAATAAAAAAGGATTACTTTTTGTAATTCAATAACTTAACTTTATTAAGGTTAATCAAAGAATGGGAAGAAAAAGTTTATAAAAATGTGTCGTCAATTTTTAACAATTTATCGTTTAGAATTCATAATAATATAAATAAGATGAGTGGTAATAAATAGTGTAGGGTTCGGATTATAAAACTTGGGTTTTTTCAACAGAGGATATCGACCATCCCCTAATGCAGTGTTAATAACACCACTAAGGACATATTCTGCAGAACAGAGATTTAACAAGGGGCCAATGTCAATGCTTTTTTTTTTTTTTAATGCGTAATTGGTACAAATGTATCAATTTGGATCAAGTTTTACTTTGCAACTTTGCAAAATACGAATTTAAATGCAAAGTTCTTTTTTTAAATTGTTGAAACAGTTTTACTTTTCACTTTTCAAAAAAAGTCTTAAAATTTGAAAAGTGAAAAGTGTTTTCACTTTGCAAATTTTGTGAAACACTTCGCACTTTTACTTTGCAGGAAATTATTTTTTTGCAAAGTTGCAAAGTAAAAAGTGTTTGGTGAAATAGGCCCCAGATCTCAAATTTATAACTAAGTCCATCAAGCCATTAAGAAGCTGGACGTGGATAACTAAAAAAAAATGAGGCGCTTTTTTGCAAAAAAAAATCTGCACTCTACCAATGTCAAACAAATTGGTCTACTGCAGCTCAAAATGCAGTGGATTTACGCACGAACAGGCCGACGCACGGTAGGTATAGCGAAGCCAACTTTTTCGAAACTCTCAATTTTGATAGTGCTAATTATTATTAAAAAATAAATTTGATGGCACAACAGCTCATGAAGAACTAGGGCCTAGTGACTTACAAATCTCAACCATTCCTGTGTGCGTATCTGCAGGAACGGAGAAGACCTACAGTTTATTGCCGAATTCGAACAGCTAATGTGAGCGGGACTTTTCTGTGACAAGAGATACACTTGGAGTTTTTGTCAGTTCCTCGCAAGAGACAGTAGCCGTTTTATTTTTAAAAAGGCGGTAAGGCTGAGGATCGAACCTAGACCTCAATTTCGGCATGACAGTCCATGGGTCGCACTTTTTGATTGACTATTCCGCGACGCTTTTATATAAATTTACTATACTCGTAGAGTAGGGGGTTCACAATTACATTCTTCAATACACGGCATAGAGTACCTATATAATATAGGTATTCTATGTTGCACGGCATGATGAATGCTTGAAGGATGAAAAGCACATGCTGTAAAACATCACTTATAGATTTTTGAACAAAGCCGACCAGCTCAGAGTATCGATGAAATTTTTGAAGGTTTTCATTCAGCAATAATAAATAGATGAATACAAATACTTAAAGCCCTCTAGCATATTAAGTTTCAAAGTAGCTTATCTAAGTGCAGAATAAGTATGTACACATATCAATTACATACTTACTTATATTCAAGATCAAATCATAATTTCGCAATTCTGCACATTTTAAAGTTATTTTTGTATACACCTCCAATTTTTTCACAAATTATATTTTAAATATGTATGCAAATAAACTTGAAACACAGGAATATATTTTAATTACAAATCAGTAAACAGCAAAACGTAAATAAACCCACAACCGAAGCCGACCGAACGTACCAGTTGCAGTTGATTTGATAGTTGAACGTTGCACCATCAATTTTCAAGTGTTGAAGAAAAACATTCTAGATTCCAGTTTCGAAAAATGGAAATGAAATTCATTTTACATTAAGGTGCACACATATGGTAACGAAAAATTCATTTTTGGATTGTTCACTTTGGTGGTGCGTTCCTTTTTTATACGTCACTTTTGTTGACGTGTAAAATTTTTTTTTGAAGGAGGTACCATTTCTAAAAATGTTATGTAGATTAGATTAGATTAGATTTTTTCTTTATTTCCTCAGATAAAATTACAATTTTTTAGAATAAGAATACGGACCTGACAATTTTGCCGTCTGCCGGAACTGACATTTCAGTAAGATGAAAGAAAATAGTGTTATATAAAGAGAAAATGTAACGATAATTCTTGCTTACGATAATGATTAGATAAAGTTAAATTAATAAACAATTAATAGGTATTTACATAATGTATTGTACATACGATCGTTTAAATTAATATACAAAATAAATTTAAAAAAAAGAGAGAGAAATTTTGGGTTTTGAAAAAACTTCTAATTTTAATGATTTAAAACATAAAAAGAACAGATTTAAATTCTTGTTAACATAACTGTTTTGAAAAATTAACATAATGGAACTTAAATACATTTAAATGAATATTCAAACTTAGTTGATAGGAAAGCGAGAAATCTAGAGATTGTCGACAATTTTGATGATTTGCAACATAAAAAAAAAGAAACTTCTAATTTTGATGATTTAAAACATAACCATAATAAGAAAATTAAATGGTTATAAACATTCAAACTCGCAATGAATATAGACTTGCTGTATCTCATGACTTTTCAAAAACTATTACGATAAGTCATAGCATGGCTGCAATATTTATATAGAGCGAGCCAGCCCCGAGAACCATTTAATATTTCGTAGAAATTATTTACAGTCAGAAAACTTTCTTGGAAGTATAAACGTCGGATTTCTTGTAAAATAGGACACACCCCAATGAAGTGGTACACACTTTCGTCTTCTCTCCTGTTACATAAATTACAAGTTTGCTGAAGATCGGTTCTATGTGGAATGAAATTTAAATTCAATAATTCGACTCGGGCTCTGAAAATGGTGCTTATAACTTTTGATGGATATTTAACATTGAAATAATTTCCTAGGGTTAGTAATCGATGATCTAGATTGCGGTAGATTAGTCTGGAAGCCGAAGAGGACGCTCTTGTTAAGTGATGGTCATATATTTTGTCATCAACCTTAGCTATAATTGTTGCAAATATATCATGCCATTCGTTAACGTTAACTTCAGACAAGGATATACTGATATCGTGAGATAGCGCCAGTTGGTTCCAATTACTGAAAGGTGTTGCATTGGTTTGCAGCAATCTAACTAAGATGGCTCTATGAAAACTGTTTCCGCTTCGCTTCATCACCCTTATTAAATAGTCTGCATGGGCTTTTAGATTTTGCAAATATATGGGTGGCAAACCAGACTCCACGTGAATTGCATAGGTTGGAGTTGCATTCGGTAATCTAAACAAACGCTTAAAGAAATATCTCTGAACATCTTCAAACTCCTCAATAGGAATTGTCCCAAAGGCCTGCACACCATAACATAAACAGGTGTTTACAGTAGCGTTAAATACTTGATATTTAGAGGACAGATCAATGTTTTGGTTTGCGAAGAATTTCGGCCACAACAAGTTTAGTGCCAATTTTGCTTCTCTATTTTTTTCTTTCGCATGCTTCCGGAAGTTCAAATTGCTTGAAAACAACACACCAAGGTACTTAAACTCCCGAACTACTTCTATCACGTCATTATTGAGTCGCCAAGACTCTGCACGTTGTCTGCCTCTTAATCGGTTCTCAAAAATCATAACTTTTGTCTTCAAAACGTTTATATGGAGATCCCATGTCTTACAGAACGCCTGTAGTTTATTTATTTGGAGTTGTAACGTAAAAGGATTGTCCGCTAACAGTACCAAGTCATCAGCGTAAAGGAGTACTTTTACGTGATTGCCTGCGAAGCTTACACCACCAGGGAGAATCTCAGATACTGAATCAATGAATAGGGCGAAGAGAATAGGGCTTAAAATGCAACCTTGGGGGACACCTGCCGACGTGTCAAACCATTCCGACAATTTGGATCCATCCCACACTGCTGCACTTGATGCCGAGAGAAATTTAGCATAGACCAGTAGGAACTTTCTTGATACTCCGAGGGAAGCCAATTTATAAATCAATGCTTGCCTGTTGACTGTATCAAAGGCTGCTTTGAAGTCCACGAAGCAAACATATAACTTCCTCTTCATTTCAATATATTTTCTGGCAATGCTTGTCAGTGCAAAAATATGATCTAAGGTTGAAAAACCTGAACGAAATCCTGCCTGGTATATGCTAAGACGATCGTTGCTTTCTATCCAAAGAGAAAATCTTCCATAAAGAATTGTAGCAAAAATCTTTCTAAGAGAATTAAGAATAGAGATTCCTCTATAATTTTCAGCTCGACTTGAATCTCCCTTTTTAAATAAAGCAAATATAAGCGCTTTGTTAAAAGAAGTAGGAATACACGCATTATCAAATATCAAATTGAAATATTCCACTATGTAAAGTTTGAGTTGTTCCGTAGCATTTTTAAAAAATTCGATTGGGATGCCATCACTACCCGGAGCTTTATTGTTTTTCATGACCACTAACGATGATTCTAGTTCCCTTAAAGAGATCGGGTGGTCTAGTCCGGATACAATTTCGTTCTGTAGCGCATAGCTATAAGTTTGAAGATTCTCCTCCGCTGACAATAGGGTTTTAAAATGAGCCGCTAAAGTATCAGCTTCGAGAGTAATCTTCATACTTCTGCACCACCCTCCTAACTCACGGACATTACTCCAGAATTCTTTAGAGTTTTTAGAGAGTTGTAACTTCATAGCAAGACGTTTGAGGAAAAGACTTTTTTTCTCGTAACACAATTGCTTGAAATCCTTATTGGCACGTAAGTACATAATTTTGAAGGCAACGGAGTTTGTTGATCGAAATAGTTTTAAATACTTAAAAGAAAGATTTCGAAGCATGACACAGTCTTTATCAAACCATTTATTCTTAGCTGTGAACAAATAATTACTATTTGTTGCAATGTTGCCGCTGTGCGACTTTAGTCTCATTTTGACCCCTTTTTGAGCCTCATGCGACCATGAGACGACTTTTTGGAAAACAGGCTTTTTTGACCCTTTTTAAAAATATTGCGACTTTTCTGAACCTTTTTCTAGAAAATTACTTGGACTATAGATTTATTGTTTTCCTTTTTGTAAAAAAAAAACATTTTTTGTTTCACTTTGGTATTCGTCACAAAGAGATCAATTACCTAGTTATTTCGTCTAAGAGTAATGAATTTTCGGCGAAAAATCAATTCGCTAACCGAAATACGAAATTGCAGGCCATATCGTAAGCGAATGTTCAATTCGCAAACCATAACAAGGCACTTTATTTTTTAATTGAAAAAAAAAATGTTATAGTAAAATGCAGTAGGACATATGTACATACGTATTTACGTACATATATCGTACATGTTCCCCAAAAAAATATCAGCGAATTTGTTCGCGATGGGAGTTCGTATGAATTTTTCTAAGTGATGGATTCTGTGATAGCTTCCTTTTTCTTATTTCGTAACAAAATTTTAATTACGATGGAATGCAATTTGTACCAACAGGGCTGACTTTATCTAGGTACCTATATACTCACAATCACAAAGGAAAGACGTTTTTACTTTCCCAAATTTAAAGAAGGTAAAGATAAAATTAAGAAACCTTAAGTTTCTCGCCACTATAATGTCAACTGATAAAAAACGGATTTTTTAAGCTATATATTTTACGAAATTTTCTGAATGCGACTTTTTTTTCCTCGTGAACCTTTTTTTTGCGACCATTTCAATTTTCTCAGCGGCAACACTGATTTGTTGGAGTAGCCGAAGCATAAATTACACTAGTAATGCTTTCCTCAATTAAATCAACATCGCTTAATGATTGAAGTGGAAGAAGATTGCAGTGGTGATTCAAGAGGCTTTTGTATCGGTGGGCTTTATTCTCAAACCATCTAAGTTTTCGAGGATACTCTGTATCGGTATGGTGAACGTTATCGAAAAAACGGACTTTAACCTGTAATGGTAAATGACCCGAGAAGCTGGCCACGAGCACCTGAAAATCTTGAACCGCATTACACCACTCGCCAGATATCGCACAGTAATCAATAACCGAATGGCCTTGACCGCTTATAAAAGTAAGTTCACCACATTTGTCACCATTTGTTACCCCATTCAACACAAACAAGCCAAAGTCCTCCAACAATTCTAATAAAAGCCTTCCATTACTATTGAGCGTTTCATCTTTCGAATTTCGAATCATATTAAAGAGCGTTATATCTTGCAAATTATAAGCAGGAGAGTTCTGATAATCGCCAATGCGGGCGTTGAGATCACCGATAACCATTATATTTTCCAAGGAAGTATTGTTAATAAAATTACGCAAATTGTCGAAATCGTTCATCCAATTATTGCAATTTAGGTAAACCGGTACAATAAAGAATTTACATTTGTTTGTCAGAATTTGAACAACAAGCCTATTTTCAATACATTTGCATTGAACGAAATGATTAAATTTAGTTTTTATGCCACATAAAATTCCTCCACTCGCTCTCCCATGTACATTAGATCTAACTGCTGGAATAAATGATAGTTTATAATCTTTGAAATATTTATAAAATTCATGTTCATTTTTTTCTTCTAAGAAAGTTTCTATCAGTACTATTATATCAAAATCTATAATAAATTTAAAAAAATCAGGTTGCAAAAGTTTGCTTTTGAGACCTGTAATATTATATGCAAAAATGGATAGATTAGTAGTATTAGTTATTATATTATGGCAGACGGCGGAAATTTCCTATTTTTTTCTTGCGAATATAGGGTGCATATTTTCATTCCTAGATGGCACTGTCATCGAATGAGAGCCAGTTGGTACAAGTTGATTGTCAGCCGAGGCTAACTTCGCTCCCTCGCTGCAGTCAAAAAATTCATGAAAACATTCACCAAACATGTTGATTACAAATGTCATCTCAGCCGAAGATTTGACAATTAAACCACGCGCAAATTTGTAGACAAAAGTGTGGTTGTTAATTTGCATTTTGTCACCTTTGATTATAATTTTTGCTTCGGAGTTTACTTGAAGAAGTTTAGTTTTTAACTCGAAAAGTGTCTGTCTCTTTTGCCGATGCATTAACGTCTGTTCGCGATGTATACTAATGCCGCTTCCTTTGAGTTGATTAGCAACGGACAATATTTCGTCTACGATGTCTGACGAATGCAGTTCTAAGAAAACAGTTCCCCTCTTTGTGTTTGTGTTTTGAATAACTCTTGTTTTTTTTTAAGTGAAAATCATCACCTTCTTTTAACTTGAGAAGCCTTCTGCAAGTTTGTTTAGCTAACTCAACTGCGTCGGTTTCTCTGTCTAGAGGAAGGTGTACCACCATATTGTTTTCGTTTGTTTTGCGGGAGATTTTTTCAATTTGAGACTCCAAGAGCTCACATCTTTCCGTCATCAAAGTCAATTTTTGGCACAACTGTGAATTCGCTGTTCTCAATACATCCAACTCCAGAGACAATGATGCAACATCAGTTTTAGTGGCTACATCTTTAATTTGTTCCGAAATTATTTCGTTGAGAAGATCTTTTAGATCAGCAATAGACATATTCCCGACAGCCATTTTGATTGAAGTGGGATTAGAGCCGAATTTCTTCCTAGTATAGTTAAGTTCTGGTGAAGTATCCGCTGTGCTTCTCTTATTGCCGTTCATAAAGGAAACCCGTTGTGCAATATTTGATTTTGCAAATATTTTAATACTTAAAATACCTTTTACCTTGAGTTTCTTTTGTATATATTTGTTAAAAAGGTATTTAGGAATGTCCACGGATCAATTACAAAAAAAATTGTTTTAAATTTAAATTCAAAAAGTGTGCAAAAACTAAAAACTATGTAGGAGCTTAAATTTTGTTACACTTACACCATGTTATGTTAATATTTCATTAAGGAATAAAAAGTTTCTATCGAAATTTGTTGAAAAAATAAATAGGTATAAATAAAGAATGCATAATCAAACAATAATTGTGATTATTTATGTCGAATTCCTTTTAACGAAAAATTCGATTTGTTTAAAAGAAAAAAATCGATTTTTCTGGACAAATCCCTTGTATAGCCTAGTACGCAGATCGCGCTAAAATTTATCTTCCATACAAAATTCCTCCAAAGATAAATTTTAGCGAGGACATTTAGCTAGGCAGTACGCAGTTCACGCGCTAAATTTAAAAAGTCTCCACTTAATTTAGCAAGCGAAATAATGCTCAACGCATTCTTTCACAGATAAATTTTGACATTTGTGCTCTTAGCAAACGATTGTAGAGATAAGAATTGTAGAGATAAAATTTAGTTTAGCTTGAACTGCGTACCTGGCTTATTCAAAGAAAAAAAATCGATTCTGTTTAGAAAAAAAAATCAAATTTTTAGTTAAAAGGAATTAGACATTAGAAAAAATATCACTCGTTTTTGTTTTTGCAATCCCAGGGGATTTGGTTGAGAAAACATAGAATTTTCAAACAAACTATTGATAAAAAAAATATGTACTTCACGCCACCGGTAACACAGATTTTCTCCGCGATTAAGTTAAGCGCCGAGAATCTTCGTCTTCGCTATAATCTTTATCTACGTTCCTATAATCTGCATTTATGAAGATCTTTGGAATTTTGTCTTCTCTCTCCATCCAACAATCATACATTGTAAATTTTCCATCCTTTTTTTGCAGAGCTCGCATGATGATACATGTAAATCCACCATAAGCACTGAGAAAAACTGTGTCTCCCACAAAAATTACATACATATGTACATGTTATGAGTAGTTTGTATGGAAACTCCATGTTTTTTCGGTGATGGCGTCGGTAATCCCCAATATCGTTTTTTTTGTTGACCAATTTCTTCTGGGATTGTAAAAAAACATCCCTATTAATTCATATATATTAATGACAGTAGTCCAAAATTGTAACATATTTGCCGTTTATTACTATAAAAATTATCTACGTATCAGAACATACATTTCTACAAAACACGATATCGGGCTCACGTTTTATAGGTACATCAAAAATTTTGTAGTTTCTACTCTGTCAGATATATGGATATTTAGCTTTGCACATCTTTGACGGTGTTCACATTGGACTTACTCCTTGGATTTTTTTTGACGTCTATATACTTTTTCTCGTTCCCACTCTGTGGTGAGAAAGAGACAGGCAAGTGAGGCAGGATTTTTTAAATTTTTTAAAAATTTGTGGATTTTTTTTGACGTTTCCTTTTGACATGTGTTTTGTTAGTTAGCCAGTTCAGGTTTCTCAAGCTCACTGAGATCTCAGAGATCTCAGCAATCTCAGAAATCTGAACGTAATTCCTCAGTGAGATTCCTCACTTTTGCTGTCAAAAAACTGAGACTGATATTTTTTGGATTCGCTTGCTCAATTATTTTTTGTCGCAGTTGATTAATTAATAAAAAAGAGATGGAAATCGGTTTTGACTTCTAGCGGAGAAATTTTGTTCAGGTTTCTCCTTCTGCTCAGTGGAGATGACGGAGCTTGCTCAATGAGATCTCAGTGAGATCTTAGAAACGTGAACTGGCTAAGTATTTAGTTTTTGTTTGGCACTTAAATACTACAGAAACGAAGTTGTTTCAATTGGAAACATATTTATTTAGTGAAATATTAATTTTGTGATTGAAAAATTTCTAGTTAAATTCTCCGGCGAATAAAAATTTGTGTTTTATTTTAACAACTACTGAACGTCAGAGTGAATCGTGTGTGTCTGAACACGAGCTGACTGACTTATGCCAAAAAAAATCGTAAATCTGAGTCCAATGTGAACACCGTCTTTGTAGTATCTACTCTAAAGAAAATTTGTGTTATCTACGGATCTGGATCAAGATCATCCCTTGGAAATAAAACGATACGGATCATAATGACAGCTAGTGTGTATGAACATCTCTTTTTTACTAACATTTTGTTAATTTTCAATTATTTCCCGTCTTTACTTAACACTTACATAAGGCCCCAGTTATAGCTATCATTGAAATTCATCGTTGAAAATTTTAATGATGTATTTTAAGACGTTTAGGATGCAAAATTCTTTGATTTTTTGATGTCAAAATAAAGGCTGAGTTCATAATTGCAACATTTTTGCACATGCAATGCATAAAATATTTATTCAATGCATTTATGAACAGAAAAACTGCTGCAAGTATGCGGCAGTTCTGCATTGCAAAAAAGACAAACAAACTAAACTATGAGAGAAATTAAAATTATTCCTCCTGCAACGCGGCAACAAAACAAAAACCACTGCAAACGTGATCGCATTTTGACTGTCATGTTTCTTTTATGAACGCAAGAGCCAACTGCTCTCATGCACAGATAATGCAGTCTATTTTCATTTATGAACGCAAATCTTGCAATATAGCCAAAGCTTATGACTTGATTAATATTTCTGGCAAAAAAATTCATTTCGGCCCAACCGTTCTCATGAAATGGCTTTTATTATTTCAATGATCATTGACAAGGTAGTGCAATCATTGAAAAAATGAAAGTCAATTTATATGGAAATTTGGGCCCAAACGAAATATTTTTTTCACAATAAATATTAATTGAGTCGTCAGCTTCACATTGGCATCAAAATAATTACTGATTTTGCTTTTTAACTGCCCTAAATCTTAAATTAAAAATTTTCAATGATAGCTATAACTGGCCCCTAAGTCGCGTATTATTACCTATGGATCTAGATCATCCCTTGAACACAAAACGATATGGATCACAATGACAGCAGTGTTATATGAACATCTCTTTCTTACTTACGTTTTAATTATTTTCAGTTATTTCCCGCCTCTTTTTTACACTGCAACAAACACTACCTTACCATAAAAGCCATCTACCCGCCAGAGTAAGAATTAATTTTTGGATCTTTGAAATAGATCCCAATAGAAGGCCAGGATACCGAATTGTTTTGTATTACGTGTTAAAAAATGATCCTGACCTCAATCCGTAGATAAAAGATAAATCATCTAAAGTCCATTTTAAGCATTTTTCAGGAGAGCAAGAAAACTCTCAAAAGAAGTTTCCCAAAACATAAACTTTTTAGAATAAACTTTTTAGAGGTCAAATTTCATACAACTTTTTTTTAAATTGATTACTAAAAGATATTGGTAATATTTTGTGAGTTACAGGGCAAGTTATGACTTACCCAGCGTCTCCATTAGCAATTTTCGAGGCAATAAATTGCTTACCTTATTGCCATTGCCTTGAATATTGCCAATGGATACACTTTGGCAATGGCAATATTGCCCGAAAGATGAAAGTCAATTATTGATTTCCATCAACCAGGCAATAAATTTTGACGTTTCGTCCTTTACAAAATGGTTTCTCCACGATTTTGAATGATTTCTCCTTTATTTTGAAACAAAAAGTGATAATATGAATAGGAGTGACCACAAATTAGTGATTTAAAAATAATATATTATCAAAAACAGTAAATTTAAGTAGTTGCTGTCGCCATTTCTATACGTAAAGTTTTTTACAACTGGAATTGCCTGGCCATGAAATGCCCCAACCAAACAATAAATTGCCATCGATATTGAAATTGCCATTGCGTCAAATATTGCCAATGGAGCCACAGTGTTAGGTCCTTTATATTTTTATGTACTTTTTTGGTTCTTCACTCTGTCATATATCATAATGTGGTAGATAAAAGAATCACACACTTATCCAAACGATAAGTACTCGGAAAGTTAACGCCTACGCTATAATTGACCCAGCAAAACTTACCTATCTGTAATTTGTCAAATTTGATGAAAAAAAAAAAAAATAAAAAGATACTGTTTATTTTTAATGAAATATTTTATTTAACTTTCAAGTATATAAATATGTTTGTATATTTTTAAAAAATAAATTATAAAAATTTGTTACATTGACAACAAAATAAATAAATAAATTTGAATTTTTTATCACAGGATTTCTATTAGAAACTATTTCACTTTAAAGTCGATAATTAAAAAAATATTATAATAATTATTATATAAAACTAATAATGGGTAAATTTGTGATATAAACACTCTGATGATATTTCTTTTTATTTTAAAGTGATTAATTATGAAGTATAATATGATTAAAACAAGTTTGCTAGATAAACAAAATAAAATACACAATTTTTCCATTTTTTTTAAATTTATTACTGCATTTAATAATATGTTAGATGGATCTGAAAAAAAAAAATTAAGTACAAGCTTAGGCTGAACATTTGGAAAATAATTATAATTTTATTTTTGTAGACACTATATTGTTCATAGCATTGATTTTATGCACTTATGTATCACATTAAAAAAAATAACATTGAAATAGTTGACTCATACTATAATAGTTTTTAACTATTGTTTTAAAGTTAACAAACAAAAAAAATGTGTTTTAGTTTTTAAAGGATTTATGTACATATATAAATATTAGAAAGTAGATTATATTTATTTAAATGCTTGCCAAATAATAAGAACTTTACAATACAAAATAAATAATGTAAATATCAAAGAAATCTTGGAATAAAAAAAATACACTTTAAAAAAATACACTCTCCCTATTGTCATTATTATTAACGCTACAATAATTGTATATATTATCCTTTTATTAATTTTTCCTTTTTTTTTGCTCCGAGACCTTCGTAGAGTAAAGTCGCCATTTGTGAAATTTTCGTGATAAAATAAATTCAAAGATAATCTAAAGCAAAATAAAACAAAACTGTTCAAAATACAAAGTGAATAATCTTTAAAAGATTTATAAATCAAACTCAACTTTTTGTGGTATTTTTTGCTAAAAACTTTGAACTATTTCTCAATCGAAAAGGTGCCGTTAGTCGGTCGCTGCGCAAATAAAAGTGCCGTTTTTCGGTCAATTTAAAAAAACTATAAAATGAAATAAAATTAAATCTAGCGTTAGATTTAAAACAAAAAAACAATTTCGTAAAGAATTATGCAATGAAAGAGTGAATTTGTTAAAAAAGAAAATGGAAAGTGACAAAGAAAAATCAACAAAGAAAAAAAAAAGAAGAAAAAGACTATAACGTTTAGGCAAGCCAAGCCGACCCAATAACAGTACAAAAAAACAACGTAGCAACTATCGCTGCAACATCAAGTGGTATGGATGCAGCAAACCTTTTATTGGACATTAGCCAACAAAGCGTGTCGCAATTGCAAGTTTTACCCGAATTGGGAATCAACGAAGCTCTTGACTCCGAAATGGAGGATTTCAGTTATGATGACACCAGCTGGACCTCAGCGAATAAAAACGTAAGGAAAATTCCGAGTGTCCTACCACCTACCGATATTCCCAACAAGGATACAAATAAATTTGAAATTTTGAAAAACATCACATTCCATCCCAGGGATGCGAATACTCAAGGTACTTTAAGTAACAAAGTTATTAATCCTGTAAATAATAATAACGATAATAATGTTGTTAATAATAAAATTTAATTTTGCCCACCTATCATACTTTTTAAAACCAACGTTAGAAAACTAATAAACGAACTTCTCTCAAAAATTCCCAATCTACGTTTCCGATTAGTTAACGTCAATAAAAACAAATCAAAGCTTTTTGTGGAGGACCCGAGGGCTCACTCGGAGCTTATCCTCAAGATAAGAGAGTGCACCGACATCGAAGCACACTCTTTCGTCCCCTCTGAAAACAAAACCGTTAATTTGGTATTAAAAGGCCTTACTTCCGACTTTTCGGTGGAAGAAGTAAAGGAATGTCTAGACCGGCTCGTTCCGGAGACGGTCGAATCTGTCGTAAGGTTTGAAACCTTGAAATCTAAAAAAACGCATCGAAACCTGCCAACAACTTTTACATAATATAGTAATGTTACATATGCTGATCAACTCAAAGGTTCCTTTTCTGGTAAAGAAAAATCAAAAACGACTCAAGCTCCGCAAAACAATAATGGTATCTTTACCGAATTTTTTAATCTCTCCCAAACTCTGTTCGGCACGGAAGTAGGAACCTTAATTGAAAAAGTCAACAAATTTATGTCGAATGTGCACAAGGAAGGTTCCTTGAAACACAAAAGAATTGCTTACCTAAATCTTTTGGATGAATTAATTATCTCCCAGCCATGAATCTAAAAATTTTAACATTCAACGTCTCGAGTTTAGTCGACCATAGTCGCAGAATCGAACTGCAAACTATTCTTGTACAAAAAAATATTAATATTGCTTTTGTACAAGAAACTCACTTAAAGGAAAAACACAAAGTCTTCATCGAAGGCTATAACATTTTTCGCAATGACAGTAATCAGGGGGTTGCCATACTAATAAAATCTAATATAAATGTAAAATTGATCCAAGTAGATACACAATTCCCATCCTCTTTTCTTTCAATAGGTTTCAAATCAAAGCACATTTTAAAATCATTACTAATTGGTTCTCTTTACATTCCTACTGGTTATAACCCTACAGCGTTAAAAACTGAATTGGACAAAATAAATAATCTGGAAAAAAATTTTGACGGTTTGATTTTAGGTGGAGATCTAAACGCCAGGAATATAGTATGGGGCGACACTACACTATTGGTTAAATGAATCTTATACAAATCTTTTCAGAATTTCATCGGACATTCCAACTTATGTAAATGGACCTTCATTTCTAGACCACTTTTTAGTCTCAAACCACCTCTTAAATTTACTGAATGAGAATTTTACATCTACGACCTTATCTTCATTCTCGGACCATCCTCCTTTCCTCCTCAAACTGGATCTCGATTGTTCTGAATTAATCCTTAATGAATCTATCACTTTTACCTATTTCAAAAAAACCAATTGGAATTCCCTCCAAAATGATTTAGATTCAAATATAAGCGAGAGCTTTCCCTTAACTGATATAAATTGGTCAAAACTAGACGTAGACTCTTAAATTGACAAATTTTCCGTGGCTGTTAAAAATTCGGTTAAAATGCATACCGAAGAAATCTCCCCTTCGATAAAAAAAATACAAAAATCTTCCGGTCGAGATAAAAAAAATTATATGATATAAAACATAAATGGCAAAAAAAACTTAAAAGACTATACCATGCATACCTGAATAGAACTAACACAATCTACAAGAACCTTTCAAGTAAAATCTCACTATTAAAAATAATTATCAAAGAGAAAGTTGCAATTTGGCTCAACCAGAAATTCCAGCTTCATCTTTTAAACATTAAACCTGGCCCTCAGGCATTTAAGCATATTAATCGCCTCATGGGAAAAAAATAAATTTAGCTATGAAAAGATGACATCAGCAGCAGTCCCTGTTGTAGGAGATTCAAACAAAGCCAATGCCTTTTCAACTCTGTATAAAGAAACTTACAAAGAAAAGAATCCAGATTTTGACAAACTTCTTCAAATCAGAGTAAACTCTTTCTCTTTCTCCAGACCACGATTCCATCCTGCATCTTCAACTTTAATATTCAAAATTCAGCCCTATGTCCTGTTGACCAACAAAAATTTACTTCAATATCTGAAATGAATGCAATTGTCAAAACACTCAATAACGAAAAATCTTCTGGTTTAGATCAACTCTCAAAATGTATTATCAAAAAACTGTCTCCATATGCTATCGAATATCTAACTAAATAAATAATTGTCTAAATATCTTTTACTTTCCCGATGCTTGGAAAATCGCTGTAATAATCCCCATTCTCAAAAAAACAGGCAAGGTCGAGGTCAATGATTTCAGACCTATATCACTGCTTTCCAACCTTGGAAAAATCTGTTATATTAAGTAAAATCGACTCTTTTTTGGAAGAACATGATAGTCTCATACCCAATTACCAATTTGGATTCAAAAAAGAGCACTCCACAACACATGCATTACTTAAAATCCATAATGATATTACGTTAAATTTAAGACAAAAAAAATGTACAGTGCTATGCTCTTTAGACATGCAGAAAGCATTTGATAATGTGTGGAGCAAAGGGCTGTTGTTTAAAATAGCCAATAAAAATTTCCCAGCCGAAACTTTTGCTATGATCAATAGATTTCTGTCTAACCGCAAAGCAGGCGTCAGGAATTGTTCCGGCCTGGTACCTGGTTTTAAAACTAGATGTCTCGTAATACTTGTAATACGCTGTTTGGACTAAGGGGATTGAGTCTGGTGTCACTGCGGTTGGTGCGTAAGGGATGAAGTTCCTCGTGAGGCACGAAGAAACATAATATAAAACGGACTTATTACGAGCCTTCTTAGCAATTTCAAGTCGTGAACAGAGCGTCACTCACCGGTCCTTATCGGACCTTCCCTAGTCGCCTAGTCTAAACGAGGTAAAAGAAGCAGTCCCATAACATGGAACAAATTCCATCCTATCCCACTTCCATGTACCAATTCGAGTGACTCATTCGGTTAATATTCTAGAGCAGCGGTACGGGAGATTTTTTGGATTACTGCATAAAACGAGAGAGAGTATTCCAGACCGCCGTCGATATCAGCCAGCCTAGCTAAATTTATCAAAATCTGAACATATATTTTTCTCAATATATATAGTAACGGCATCGACGTCCGTCAAGCCTCCAACACTAAAGCATAAACCACGCACTATATTCGATGGCTACAGCAACCGTTAGTCATCACTTGAATCATATCATAAACAAAAATCAATTTCACGGTTAACTTGCTTTGACAAGCACAAATTGTCACGATCCTATTTTGAAGGGATTGTTTTGCTAAATTGGCAAAACAGCCTTGAAGACTGTTTCACAATGCGACGAGAAAACGAGACGTCAGCGTGACGAGATCTCTTCGCAGAATCTCTCTCTTAAAAAAGAATTTTAAACAGTGAAATAATACATAATCAAGCATTTCTCGTCGTCTCGTCACGTCATAAAGTTCGAAAAATTGAAAAAAAGACGCAACGTGACGACGAGAAATACTTTATTATGTATTATTTCGTTGTTTGAAATTCGTTTTAAAGAGAGAAAAACTGTGAAGAGATCTCGTTACGCTGACTTCTCGCTTTCTCGTCTCATAAAATATTAAAGCGAAGAGCGTTTATGTATTTTCGCCCAAAGTGCTCTGTCAGCCAGCTGTCGTTCTGTGGCTGATGTCGATGTGTGGTGTGGCTGTGGTTGTGGTGTGACTGAAATGCGTTTGGAAGAGAAGATAGAAAGTGAGAGGATGTGTAGTTTTAAGTTTTTTTCTCGTATGTGTGAGTTGAGGTGTAACCGAAAAACAATACAATCATTTATCTTCTTCAGAAAGTGATACAATAATTTCAAGAATTTCATAAAAAATAACATGGATATAAGAAAAATTTTTACGCGTGAGTACCTATATTGGAAAATGTAATTTGTTAAGTGGGAAATAAATAGATGTCTTTAAATGGAACGTACTTTGAGCATATTTTTTGAATAAAAAGAGTATTGGGTTTGGTGTATATCTGAAATTAAAGGCCAAAGAATAAAGTTTTATAATATACTTAGGTATTCTATTTTCAATTTAGGTAGGTATCTACCAGAGATTAAAATTAAAATGAGCAGATATGTTCGAATATGTTCCACAGATTCACTCTTTTACTTGCGATATACATACATACATACATTATGTACATAGGTACTATAATATGGCAAGTTTTTGATTCTTTATAAAAACGAATTCGAGATCAAACTTGACATTAAAAAATACTTTGCACAAAACTTAAAAGGGCCTTCAAAATAAATGTTAATTAACCTTTACAGAAAATCTAAATTTTCTCGAAAACGAATCCTACGATTTTTATTAAAATTGTTCTGAATTCGAGTCTAGTTTACCAAAAACAAAATTTACACTTAGCCATTATTAACAGTACCTGTCTATCTGTATGACCGATTTAAACAAAATTTTTATACAAAATCTTCTAAAAAGTTGAAATAATTCGATATCAAATTTAAAAAAAAAAAAACAACACATTTTGGTAGTTTGGTATGTATCTTGAGTCACAAGTCATAATACTCGTGAGCAGAAAAACTTGTGAACATTTTGGGTTGATTCTGTTGGTTTGAACTCGCTTTTTTCGAGTGAGTATAGATATTCGATGTTCGTGAAGAATACTCCGAATTGTTTTATTCTCTGGTACAAACCTGCATCAGAATTATTGAACAAATAGGTTGTTTTAAATTAGACTATGTTTTTTTTTACATCAACTGAAGATTTGCTATTACAGCATTGCACTCCTAAAACATACTATTTACATACCTACCTACATTTGTTCATATTTTACCTAAACTCTTAGATCATTTTTCCGATTAGCTTACGAGGTGATTTTTTGTAGATTCCTTTGAAATAATAAAAGGGAGAATTATTTTGTAGATGTTCATAAAAACCAGGAACTATATTAAAATGAAATGGATGAAATTTTTCTTTTTACGAAATTTTTAGCTTTTCAAAAACGAAAACGTGCCGAGACTGACTGACTGCCACACATGCCAAAAACAATCCTTCACTCCAAAGAATGATCCCACAACTTCCTCAGATGATTTTCAGCCAAGGCTTTCAACAGCTTCAATGTCTTCATGTTTGCCCCCAAAAGAATATCCATTAAATGATCTAGGAGAATGTATTGAACGATTAACGTTTATGTCCACCACCGAAAAAGTGGAAATTTTGAAGTGATGTTGGATACCACCGGTGAACTACAATTTCGGAGAAGATGCTAAAGATTGTGACTGGAAATTTAAGTTTGAATGGCTTAAAAAGTTTTCTCCTTGGCTTCAATATTCAAAAAAAATTGAAAGGTGCACTCTGTTTATATTGCGTTCTCTTCCCACCTCAAAATGTTCAGGGAACTTTGGGGTCATTTATTAAAAAACCATTCAGACGTTTCAAGCATATGCATGAATATTGCCAGATTCACTCTATTAATAAATGGCATTTAAGAGCAGTTGAAGCAGCGAAGAGCTTTTTGGAAGAAACGCCAATCCACATTTCAATTAAATATGGACACGGAAAAATAGTCGAGGAAAATAAAAAAATTATATCAGCTATTATCTCGACAATTATATTTTGTGGTACCCATGATAATTATGTCTTATATTACACGACGAATTTCGCATCGTGACTCTTATTCGAGTTTTCAGTGACAATTAAGTCTTGGCTCAAATTTGGTACTTCTCAGTAGTATTTTCAAATTTCAAGCAATTTGCCGACATAGAAATTCAATGGACAGGGGTTTGATGGTTGTTCAACCATGTCCGGAAAGGATAACGGTGTGAAGGCCATTTTGAGAAGAAAATATCCTAAGGCTTTGTATTTTCATTGTGCAAGTCACAATTTAGTAGTTAACGATCTAAATGACGTTCCAGAAGTTCGTAATTCCAGGATGTTATTAATTTCTATTGTAATTCAATAACAAGAAGGAAATATGTTCCCAATGTCCCTGCATTTTGCGAAACTCGATAATCCGAGAAGTACAAAAGCATCGCTTATCTTGAACCAGTTGTGAATATTTTACAAACCAAGAAGTTAGACCTCCTTGCATGCACACAACATATTCAAAAAATCATAGATCTGGCAAAATCTCATCGAACGGATGTAGACTCAGGAGATGAAGAACTCATGGCTAGTTCGAAATTGATTGGAGAAGAAATCGATTTAGAACTTCAAAGGCCAAGAACAGTGAACCGTCAAAAAAATCGCTCAAATCACCCTTCATCAACTGCAGTTGAATTTTGGAAAAGATCGCTCTTGATTCCATATTTAGATTATTTATTCCACAGCCCTTATGCATCTTGCATCGTCGCGTGAGTTACATATTTGTATGGTGACCTCCACCAGTAGTGCATTAACCCTAAGTTATTCACACCCCGCTGTTTTTGCAATATGATATTTCCTCTCTTAAATTTTATCAAGCAGCAATTATGTATATAGAAATATATATTTCTGATTTATTTTGTTAAATAATATAAGTTGTTCAATCAGCATAAAAATATAATAATGAATGTAATATTATATCTGATTGAACAACATAAAAATTAAAATTTAGAGTCAGTCGAAAAAAGACCTTCGAGAAATAAAGAAACCTATTTAAAAACAACAACACTAGTTTTTCTTAATTCGTGCGTCGTTCGGATGTTGAAAACAGTAAATTGTTCTTCAAAACAATTCCGGTAACATTGTCTTTTGTCGGTGCATATCTGGACTGCAATGCCTTCCCTAATTGATGAAGATATCGCCAAACAACTTTGGCTACAAACTTCAGTGACTTGAAAGGCACACGGAAAGGCTGCACGGTAAAAAACCTTGACCCCCCCGACAGAATCCTTGAATTTTAATAAACAACTGTCAAAGTGCCTAATTACAAGGGTTGCCAATTTATGATTATTTGAATACAAGACCTATTATTTTGGTAGGTATGTCTAATGCGTATTTGAGAGTAGAATCAAAGCGTTATGAACTAGGATCGAAGGGACCTTTTATTGCTGAGACAAGATTAGGATAAGTAGTTTATGGGCCAGCAAATAAACAAAATGATCAATTAACTAAAGTTAAAAGAATTTTAACTATTTGCGTGGAGAATCGCATTTTCAGGAAAATATTTTAGATAACATCCATGAAATGGTAAGAAGCAATTTTACCACCGAAAATATGGGTATATATAAAACAAAATCAAAATTATTATCAAAAAAAAATTTAAAGAACGATAAATATTATGAAGGAAACCTCTAAACAAAATGGCTTCTTTGGAAATCCGGTGATGATTATCTCCCTGAAAGTTTCACAATGGCCCTTAACAGACTAGAATTCGTTGATAGGAAAATGTCGAAAGATCTTCAATTGTTTACGAATTGCTGGTTGGAATTGCTCTGTTTTTTTTATAGTTTTATTAATTAAATAATAATTATAACGCGTCAACTTAGCTTTTTCACTATTTTGTTTAAGAAATAATGTTATATGGCTGTTGTTTATAACAAATTTGTAAGGACACAGTCAATATGATCTATACAGCCCTGAAGAAGATTCCAACAAGAATCAAATAATAAATATTGATTTAAAACGCAAAACTGTACTTGGAAATATACTTTTAGCAGTCGGTAGTCACCTACGAAAAATTGATGAGTATTTAGTAAAAGGATATGCTTATAAAGTTTCTTTAAAGATTTGGCACCTACCGCATTTTGGAGTAAGAAATGCAAACGAACCGGGAAAATTAAGACTGGTTTACGATGCAGCAGCCAAATCCAGAGGCGTCTTTTTGAATGACATGTTATTTATTATTTTCTGAGACTAAATTAAAGCACTAAATTCTTTTCGTAATCTAATTTATATTATTATTATTATATTAAATATTATATTGTAATGGATGTTGGAGGCGTCTTGGAATTAAAAACGGAAAAATAAAAACAACGGAAAGCAAAATATAAGAAACAGGTAAATAAACTAAATATTTTGATAATTTTCATGAATTTTGGTATCGTTTTTGCAGTAATGAGCAAGACAAAAAGTTATAAGAAGAAGAAGCTTTGGAAACAGGAGGCAGAAGAGTTGCTTTATCTGTATTCCAAAATCAAAAAAATTCTCTCGAACAGAGCATAAAATTAAAGAAAAACGATCAGGGACGTTCTGGATCAGACAAAATCTAATAATATTCAAGAAAACTGTCGTATCCACACTAAAATTTTTTCGAAGGGAACAGAAAGGAATTTAAAAAAAACAGGTAAGCCAACCATCAAGGATTCCCAAGAATTCTTCATCTTAGTGGCAGCATCCATCTAGACAGTTGGGAACCATATTTATCACCTAAACCAAAAAAGAGACAATGTCGAGCCTTTTATAATTGTGGTAGACAATGATGTAATTATTTTTAAGGAAATATTTTTATGTTTCCATGGGGTTAAGTTCCTATTTGTGAGCTTCATCCACGCAGTCGATATTTGAGGAAGAGAGAATGATGTGAGACTACCGGTAAAATAAAAATCATTAGTTAGTTAGTTGATTGTGACGAACGATGTCGGACGTGTTTGATTAAACCTAAAATCGAATAAATCATACTTTTAAAATAAACGAGTGTTTCATTGAACTAAGTAAAAGTGCCTACTATTAATTAAGAGTGTAAAACCTAATAGTTCGATTCCGCGAGTCATATCAACAGATTTATACAACACCAACAGTGGCCTTTATATCATGATCGTCACCTTCAACTACGTTGTATTGGCCGCAAGCTTTCAAGGTCGACCAGCTGCAACCAAGAACATTGAACAGAAGATACAGCTGTTACAGCTTCTCTCGGATATTCAATTTAACTCAACGCAAGAAGTTAATGAATTCTCGACGCTTTTTAAAAGCTCGAATCAGGAGGGACTGATCCAACATTTGCTTTAGATTGAGAGAAGGAGATTTCCTAGTGAAAAGTGCGGAGAACTACAGGACGGGAAAGAGAGTGAAGATTCACAATAAATATTGTAATTTAAAATTCACTTTAAAGGCAATGAGTTAACCCACTACGAACAAATTAAAACGTGAAAAAAGTGCAGAAGCAGAAAAAGACATAGAATTCGACATGGTTCCATAAAAATGCTGATAAGTGCTATCAAACATTAAAATTCTTCAACCTGAGTTGCGAGGACTTCGATAGGTGCTGGAAGGCATGTTCGAACATTTTAAAGAAATGGCCCCATACAAATTTCCTTCTGGCTTTCGATTTGTGGGCATGGATTTCGAATTTATGTATAAGAACCACAACTCTCTTCTTGAACGATGGGAACATCTGTATTTCAAAATCAAAAAATTTCTCTCGAACAGAGCATAAAATTAAAGAAAAACGATCAGGGACGTTCTGGATCAGACAAAATCTAATAATATTCAAGAAAACTGTCGTATCCACACTAAAATTTTTTCGAAGGGAACAGAAAGGAATTTAAAAAAAACAGGTAAGCCAACCATCAAGGATTCCCAAGAATTCTTCATCTTAGTGGCAGCATCCATCTAGACAGTTGGGAACCATATTTATCACCTAAACCAAAAAAGAGACAATGTCGAGCCTTTTATAATTGTGGTAGACAATGATGTAATTATTTTTAAGGAAATATTTTTATGTTTCCATGGGGTTAAGTTCCTATTTGTGAGCTTCATCCACGCAGTCGATATTTGAGGAAGAGAGAATGATGTGAGACTACCGGTAAAATAAAAATCATTAGTTAGTTAGTTGATTGTGACGAACGATGTCGGACGTGTTTGATTAAACCTAAAATCGAATAAATCATACTTTTAAAATAAACGAGTGTTTCATTGAACTAAGTAAAAGTGCCTACTATTAATTAAGAGTGTAAAACCTAATAGTTCGATTCCGCGAGTCATATCAACAGATTTATACAACACCAACAGTGGCCTTTATATCATGATCGTCACCTTGAACTACGTTGTATTGGCCGCAAGCTTTCAAGGTCGACCAGCTGCAACCAAGAACATTGAACAGAAGATACAGCTGTTACAGCTTCTCTCGGATATTCAATTTAACTCAACGCAAGAAGTTAATGAATTCTCGGCGCTTTTTAAAAGCTCGAATCAGGAGGGACTGATCCAACATTTGCTTTAGATTGAGAGAAGGAGATTTCCTAGTGAAAAGTGCGGAGAACTACAGGACGGGAAAGAGAGGGAAGATTCACAATAAATATTGTAATTTAAAATTCACTTTAAAGGCAATGAGTTAAAAGGCAAATGAGAAAAAAGTGCAGGAGCAGAAAAAGACATAGAATTCGACATGGTTCCATAAAAATGCTGATAAGTGCTATCAAACATTTCAAATCGTCAACCTAAGTTGCGAGGACTTCGATAGGTGCTGGAAGGCATGTTCGATATCCAGACTCGTAGATATAGAAAATTTCACAACAACCTCAAACATTTTAAAGAAATGGCCCCATACAAATTTCCTTCTGGCTTTCGATTTGTGGGCATGGATTTCGAATTTATGTATAAGAACCACAACTCTCTTCTTGAACGATGGGAACATCTGTATTTCAAAATCAAAAAATTTCTCTCGAACAGAGCATAAAATTAAAGAAAAACGATCAGGGACGTTCTGGATCAGACAAAATCTAATAATATTCAAGAAAACTGTCGTATCCACACTAAAATTTTTTCGAAGGGAACAGAAAGGAATTTAAAAAAAACAGGTAAGCCAACCATCAAGGATTCCCAAGAATTCTTCATCTTAGTGGCAGCATCCATCTAGACAGTTGGGAACCATATTTATCACCTAAACCAAAAAAGAGACAATGTCGAGCCTTTTATAATTGTGGTAGACAATGATGTAATTATTTTTAAGGAAATATTTTTATGTTTCCATGGGGTTAAGTTCCTATTTGTGAGCTTCATCCACGCAGTCGATATTTGAGGAAGAGAGAATGATGTGAGACTACCGGTAAAATAAAAATCATTAGTTAGTTAGTTGATTGTGACGAACGATGTCGGACGTGTTTGATTAAACCTAAAATCGAATAAATCATACTTTTAAAATAAACGAGTGTTTCATTGAACTAAGTAAAAGTGCCTACTATTAATTAAGAGTGTAAAACCTAATAGTTCGATTCCGCGAGTCATATCAACAGATTTATACAACACCAACAGTGGCCTTTATATCATGATCGTCACCTTCAACTACGTTGTATTGGCCGCAAGCTTTCAAGGTCGACCAGCTGCAACCAAGAACATTGAACAGAAGATACAGCTGTTACAGCTTCTCTCGGATATTCAATTTAACTCAACGCAAGAAGTTAATGAATTCTCGACGCTTTTTAAAAGCTCGAATCAGGAGGGACTGATCCAACATTTGCTTTAGATTGAGAGAAGGAGATTTCCTAGTGAAAAGTGCGGAGAACTACAGGACGGGAAAGAGAGTGAAGATTCACAATAAATATTGTAATTTAAAATTCACTTTAAAGGCAATGAGTTAACCCACTACGAACAAATTAAAACGTGAAAAAAGTGCAGAAGCAGAAAAAGACATAGAATTCGACATGGTTCCATAAAAATGCTGATAAGTGCTATCAAACATTAAAATTCTTCAACCTGAGTTGCGAGGACTTCGATAGGTGCTGGAAGGCATGTTCGAACATTTTAAAGAAATGGCCCCATACAAATTTCCTTCTGGCTTTCGATTTGTGGGCATGGATTTCGAATTTATGTATAAGAACCACAACTCTCTTCTTGAACGATGGGAACATCTGTATTTCAAAATCAAAAAATTTCTCTCGAACAGAGCATAAAATTAAAGAAAAACGATCAGGGACGTTCTGGATCAGACAAAATCTAATAATATTCAAGAAAACTGTCGTATCCACACTAAAATTTTTTCGAAGGGAACAGAAAGGAATTTAAAAAAAACAGGTAAGCCAACCATCAAGGATTCCCAAGAATTCTTCATCTTAGTGGCAGCATCCATCTAGACAGTTGGGAACCATATTTATCACCTAAACCAAAAAAGAGACAATGTCGAGCCTTTTATAATTGTGGTAGACAATGATGTAATTATTTTTAAGGAAATATTTTTATGTTTCCATGGGGTTAAGTTCCTATTTGTGAGCTTCATCCACGCAGTCGATATTTGAGGAAGAGAGAATGATGTGAGACTACCGGTAAAATAAAAATCATTAGTTAGTTAGTTGATTGTGACGAACGATGTCGGACGTGTTTGATTAAACCTAAAATCGAATAAATCATACTTTTAAAATAAACGAGTGTTTCATTGAACTAAGTAAAAGTGCCTACTATTAATTAAGAGTGTAAAACCTAATAGTTCGATTCCGCGAGTCATATCAACAGATTTATACAACACCAACAGTGGCCTTTATATCATGATCGTCACCTTCAACTACGTTGTATTGGCCGCAAGCTTTCAAGGTCGACCAGCTGCAACCAAGAACATTGAACAGAAGATACAGCTGTTACAGCTTCTCTCGGATATTCAATTTAACTCAACGCAAGAAGTTAATGAATTCTCGACGCTTTTTAAAAGCTCGAATCAGGAGGGACTGATCCAACATTTGCTTTAGATTGAGAGAAGGAGATTTCCTAGTGAAAAGTGCGGAGAACTACAGGACGGGAAAGAGAGTGAAGATTCACAATAAATATTGTAATTTAAAATTCACTTTAAAGGCAATGAGTTAACCCACTACGAACAAATTAAAACGTGAAAAAAGTGCAGAAGCAGAAAAAGACATAGAATTCGACATGGTTCCATAAAAATGCTGATAAGTGCTATCAAACATTAAAATTCTTCAACCTGAGTTGCGAGGACTTCGATAGGTGCTGGAAGGCATGTTCGAACATTTTAAAGAAATGGCCCCATACAAATTTCCTTCTGGCTTTCGATTTGTGGGCATGGATTTCGAATTTATGTATAAGAACCACAACTCTCTTCTTGAACGATGGGAACATCTGTATTTCAAAATCAAAAAATTTCTCTCGAACAGAGCATAAAATTAAAGAAAAACGATCAGGGACGTTCTGGATCAGACAAAATCTAATAATATTCAAGAAAACTGTCGTATCCACACTAAAATTTTTTCGAAGGGAACAGAAAGGAATTTAAAAAAAACAGGTAAGCCAACCATCAAGGATTCCCAAGAATTCTTCATCTTAGTGGCAGCATCCATCTAGACAGTTGGGAACCATATTTATCACCTAAACCAAAAAAGAGACAATGTCGAGCCTTTTATAATTGTGGTAGACAATGATGTAATTATTTTTAAGGAAATATTTTTATGTTTCCATGGGGTTAAGTTCCTATTTGTGAGCTTCATCCACGCAGTCGATATTTGAGGAAGAGAGAATGATGTGAGACTACCGGTAAAATAAAAATCATTAGTTAGTTAGTTGATTGTGACGAACGATGTCGGACGTGTTTGATTAAACCTAAAATCGAATAAATCATACTTTTAAAATAAACGAGTGTTTCATAGAACTAAGTAAAAGTGCCTACTATTAATTAAGAGTGTAAAACCTAATAGTTCGATTCCGCGAGTCATATCAACAGATTTATACAACACCAACAGTGGCCTTTATATCATGATCGTCACCTTCAACTACGTTGTATTGGCCGCAAGCTTTCAAGGTCGACCAGCTGCAACCAAGAACATTGAACAGAAGATACAGCTGTTACAGCTTCTCTCGGATATTCAATTTAACTCAACGCAAGAAGTTAATGAATTCTCGGCGCTTTTTAAAAGCTCGAATCAGGAGGGACTGATCCAAAATTTGCTTTAGATTGAGAGAAGGAGATTTCCTAGTGAAAAGAGCGGAGAACTACAGGACGGGAAGGAGAGGGAAGATTAACAATAAATATTGTAATTTAAAATTCACTTTAAAGGCAATGAGTTAACCCACTACGAACAAATTAAAACGTGAAAAAAGTGCAGAAGCAGAAAAAGACATAGAATTCGACATGGTTCCATAAAAATGCTGATAAGTGCTATCAAACATTAAAATTCTTCAACCTGAGTTGCGAGGACTTCGATAGGTGCTGGAAGGCATGTTCGAACATTTTAAAGAAATGGCCCCATACAAATTTCCTTCTGGCTTTCGATTTGTGGGCATGGATTTCGAATTTATGTATAAGAACCACAACTCTCTTCTTGAACGATGGGAACATCTGTATTTCAAAATCAAAAAATTTCTCTCGAACAGAGCATAAAATTAAAGAAAAACGATCAGGGACGTTCTGGATCAGACAAAATCTAATAATATTCAAGAAAACTGTCGTATCCACACTAAAATTTTTTCGAAGGGAACAGAAAGGAATTTAAAAAAAACAGGTAAGCCAACCATCAAGGATTCCCAAGAATTCTTCATCTTAGTGGCAGCATCCATCTAGACAGTTGGGAACCATATTTATCACCTAAACCAAAAAAGAGACAATGTCGAGCCTTTTATAATTGTGGTAGACAATGATGTAATTATTTTTAAGGAAATATTTTTATGTTTCCATGGGGTTAAGTTCCTATTTGTGAGCTTCATCCACGCAGTCGATATTTGAGGAAGAGAGAATGATGTGAGACTACCGGTAAAATAAAAATCATTAGTTAGTTAGTTGATTGTGACGAACGATGTCGGACGTGTTTGATTAAACCTAAAATCGAATAAATCATACTTTTAAAATAAACGAGTGTTTCATTGAACTAAGTAAAAGTGCCTACTATTAATTAAGAGTGTAAAACCTAATAGTTCGATTCCGCGAGTCATATCAACAGATTTATACAACACCAACAGTGGCCTTTATATCATGATCGTCACCTTGAACTACGTTGTATTGGCCGCAAGCTTTCAAGGTCGACCAGCTGCAACCAAGAACATTGAACAGAAGATACAGCTGTTACAGCTTCTCTCGGATATTCAATTTAACTCAACGCAAGAAGTTAATGAATTCTCGGCGCTTTTTAAAAGCTCGAATCAGGAGGGACTGATCCAAAATTTGCTTTAGATTGAGAGAAGGAGATTTCCTAGTGAAAAGAGCGGAGAACTACAGGACGGGAAGGAGAGGGAAGATTAACAATAAATATTGTAATTTAAAATTCACTTTAAAGGCAATGAGTTAACCCACTACGAACAAATTAAAACGTGAAAAAAGTGCAGAAGCAGAAAAAGACATAGAATTCGACATGGTTCCATAAAAATGCTGATAAGTGCTATCAAACATTTCAAATCATCAACCTAAGTTGCGAGGACTTCGATAGGTGCTGGAAGGCATGTTCGATATCCAGACTCGTAGATATAGAAAATTTCACAACAACCTCAAACATTTTAAAGAAATGGCCCCATACAAATTTCCTTCTGGCTTTCGATTTGTGGGCATGGATTTCGAATTTATGTATAAGAACCACAACTCTCTCCTTGAACGATGGGAACATCTGTATTTCAATTCTCTCGAACAGAGCATAAAATTAAAGAAAAACGATCAGGGACGTTCTGGATCAGACAAAATCTAATAATATTCAAGAAAACTGTCGTATCCACACTAAAATGTTTTCGAAGGGAACAGAAAGGAATTTAAAAAAAACAGGTAAGCCAACCATCAAGGATTCCCAAGAATTCTTCATCTTAGTGGCAGCATCCATCTAGACAGTTGGGAACCATATTTATCACCTAAACCAAAAAAGAGACAATGTCGAGCCTTTTATAATTGTGGTAGGCAATGATGTAATTATTTTTAAGGAAATATTTTTATGTTTCCATGGGGTTAAGTTCCTATTTGTGAGCTTCATCCACGCAGTCGATATTTGAGGAAGAGAGAATGATGTGAGACTACCGGTAAAATAAAAATCATTAGTTAGTTAGTTGATTGTGACGAACGATGTCGGACGTGTTTGATTAAACCTAAAATCGAATAAATCATACTTTTAAAATAAACGAGTGTTTCATTGAACTAAGTAAAAGTGCCTACTATTAATTAAGAGTGTAAAACCTAATAGTTCGATTCCGCGAGTCATATCAACAGATTTATACAACACCAACAGTGGCCTTTATATCATGATCGTCACCTTGAACTACGTTGTATTGGCCGCAAGCTTTCAAGGTCGACCAGCTGCAACCAAGAACATTGAACAGAAGATACAGCTGTTACAGCTTCTCTCGGATATTCAATTTAACTCAACGCAAGAAGTTAATGAATTCTCGGCGCTTTTTAAAAGCTCGAATCAGGAGGGACTGATCCAACATTTGCTTTAGATTGAGAGAAGGAGATTTCCTAGTGAAAAGAGCGGAGAACTACAGGACGGGAAGGAGAGGGAAGATTAACAATAAATATTGTAATTTAAAATTCACTTTAAAGGCAATGAGTTAACCCACTACGAACAAATTAAAACGTGAAAAAAGTGCAGAAGCAGAAAAAGACATAGAATTCGACATGGTTCCATAAAAATGCTGATAAGTGCTATCAAACATTTCAAATCATCAACCTAAGTTGCGAGGACTTCGATAGGTGCTGGAAGGCATGTTCGATATCCAGACTCGTAGATATAGAAAATTTCACAACAACCTCAAACATTTTAAAGAAATGGCCCCATACAAATTTCCTTCTGGCTTTCGATTTGTGGGCATGGATTTCGAATTTATGTATAAGAACCACAACTCTCTCCTTGAACGATGGGAACATCTGTATTTCAATTCTCTCGAACAGAGCATAAAATTAAAGAAAAACGATCAGGGACGTTCTGGATCAGACAAAATCTAATAATATTCAAGAAAACTGTCGTATCCACACTAAAATGTTTTCGAAGGGAACAGAAAGGAATTTAAAAAAAACAGGTAAGCCAACCATCAAGGATTCCCAAGAATTCTTCATCTTAGTGGCAGCATCCATCTAGACAGTTGGGAACCATATTTATCACCTAAACCAAAAAAGAGACAATGTCGAGCCTTTTATAATTGTGGTAGGCAATGATGTAATTATTTTTAAGGAAATATTTTTATGTTTCCATGGGGTTAAGTTCCTATTTGTGAGCTTCATCCACGCAGTCGATATTTGAGGAAGAGAGAATGATGTGAGACTACCGGTAAAATAAAAATCATTAGTTAGTTAGTTGATTGTGACGAACGATGTCGGACGTGTTTGATTAAACCTAAAATCGAATAAATCATACTTTTAAAATAAACGAGTGTTTCATTGAACTAAGTAAAAGTGCCTACTATTAATTAAGAGTGTAAAACCTAATAGTTCGATTCCGCGAGTCATATCAACAGATTTATACAACACCAACAGTGGCCTTTATATCATGATCGTCACCTTGAACTACGTTGTATTGGCCGCAAGCTTTCAAGGTCGACCAGCTGCAACCAAGAACATTGAACAGAAGATACAGCTGTTACAGCTTCTCTCGGATATTCAATTTAACTCAACGCAAGAAGTTAATGAATTCTCGGCGCTTTTTAAAAGCTCGAATCAGGAGGGACTGATCCAACATTTGCTTTAGATTGAGAGAAGGAGATTTCCTAGTGAAAAGAGCGGAGAACTACAGGACGGGAAGGAGAGGGAAGATTAACAATAAATATTGTAATTTAAAATTCACTTTAAAGGCAATGAGTTAACCCACTACGAACAAATTAAAACGTGAAAAAAGTGCAGAAGCAGAAAAAGACATAGAATTCGACATGGTTCCATAAAAATGCTGATAAGTGCTATCAAACATTTCAAATCATCAACCTAAGTTGCGAGGACTTCGATAGGTGCTGGAAGGCATGTTCGATATCCAGACTCGTAGATATAGAAAATTTCACAACAACCTCAAACATTTTAAAGAAATGGCCCCATACAAATTTCCTTCTGGCTTTCGATTTGTGGGCATGGATTTCGAATTTATGTATAAGAACCACAACTCTCTCCTTGAACGATGGGAACATCTGTATTTCAATTCTCTCGAACAGAGCATAAAATTAAAGAAAAACGATCAGGGACGTTCTGGATCAGACAAAATCTAATAATATTCAAGAAAACTGTCGTATCCACACTAAAATGTTTTCGAAGGGAACAGAAAGGAATTTAAAAAAAACAGATAAGCCAACCATCAAGGATTCCCAAGAATTCTTCATCTTAGTGGCAGCATCCATCTAGACAGTTGGGAACCATATTTATCACCTAAACCAAAAAAGAGACAAAATTGTGGTAGGCAATGATGTAATTATTTTTAAGGAAATATTTTTATGTTTCCATGGGGTTAAGTTCCTATTTGTGAGCTTCATCCACGCAGTCGATATTTGAGGAAGAGAGAATGATGTGAGACTACCGGTAAAATAAAAATCATTAGTTAGTTAGTTGATTGTGACGAACGATGTCGGACGTGTTTGATTAAACCTAAAATCGAATAAATCATACTTTTAAAATAAACGAGTGTTTCATTGAACTAAGTAAAAGTGCCTACTATTAATTAAGAGTGTAAAACCTAATAGTTCGATTCCGCGAGTCATATCAACAGATTTATACAACACCAACAGTGGCCTTTATATCATGATCGTCACCTTGAACTACGTTGTATTGGCCGCAAGCTTTCAAAGTCGACCAGCTGCAACCAAGAACATTGAACAGAAGATACAGTTGTTACAGCTTCTCTCGGATATTCAATTTAACTCAACGCAAGAAGTTAATGAATTCTCGGCGCTTTTTAAAAGCTCGAATCAGGAGGGACTGATCCAACATTTGCTTTAGATTGAGAGAAGGAGATTTCCTAGTGAAAAGAGCGGAGAACTACAGGACGGGAAGGAGAGGGAAGATTAACAATAAATATTGTAATTTAAAATTCACTTTAAAGGCAATGAGTTAACCCACTACGAACAAATTAAAACGTGAAAAAAGTGCAGAAGCAGAAAGAGACATAGAATTCGACATGGTTCCATAAAAATGCTGATAAGTGCTATCAAACATTTCAAATCATCAACCTAAGTTGCGAGGACTTCGATAGGTGCTGGAAGGCATGTTCGATATCCAGACTCGTAGATATAGAAAATTTCACAACAACCTCAAACATTTTAAAGAAATGGCCCCATACAAATTTCCTTCTGGCTTTCGATTTGTGGGCATGGATTTCGAATTTATGTATAAGAACCACAACTCTCTCCTTGAACGATGGGAACATCTGTATTTCAATTCTCTCGAACAGAGCATAAAATTAAAGAAAAACGATCAGGGACGTTCTGGATCAGACAAAATCTAATAATATTCAAGAAAACTGTCGTATCCACACTAAAATGTTTTCGAAGGGAACAGAAAGGAATTTAAAAAAAACAGGTAAGCCAACCATCAAGGATTCCCAAGAATTCTTCATCTTAGTGGCAGCATCCATCTAGACAGTTGGGAACCATATTTATCACCTAAACCAAAAAAGAGACAATGTCGAGCCTTTTATAATTGTGGTAGACAATGATGTAATTATTTTTAAGGAAATATTTTTATGTTTCCATGGGGTTAAGTTCCTATTTGTGAGCTTCATCCACGCAGTCGATATTTGAGGAAGAGAGAATGATGTGAGACTACCGGTAAAATAAAAATCATTAGTTAGTTAGTTGATTGTGACGAACGATGTCGGACGTGTTTGATTAAACCTAAAATCGAATAAATCATACTTTTAAAATAAACGAGTGTTTCATTGAACTAAGTAAAAGTGCCTACTATTAATTAAGAGTGTAAAACCTAATAGTTCGATTCCGCGAGTCATATCAACAGATTTATACAACACCAACAGTGGCCTTTATATCATGATCGTCACCTTCAACTACGTTGTATTGGCCGCAAGCTTTCAAGGTCGACCAGCTGCAACCAAGAACATTGAACAGAAGATACAGCTGTTACAGCTTCTCTCGGATATTCAATTTAACTCAACGCAAGAAGTTAATGAATTCTCGACGCTTTTTAAAAGCTCGAATCAGGAGGGACTGATCCAACATTTGCTTTAGATTGAGAGAAGGAGATTTCCTAGTGAAAAGTGCGGAGAACTACAGGACGGGAAAGAGAGTGAAGATTCACAATAAATATTGTAATTTAAAATTCACTTTAAAGGCAATGAGTTAACCCACTACGAACAAATTAAAACGTGAAAAAAGTGCAGAAGCAGAAAAAGACATAGAATTCGACATGGTTCCATAAAAATGCTGATAAGTGCTATCAAACATTAAAATTCTTCAACCTGAGTTGCGAGGACTTCGATAGGTGCTGGAAGGCATGTTCGATATCCAGACTCGTAGATATAGAAAATTTCACAACAACCTCAAACATTTTAAAGAAATGGCCCCATACAAATTTCCTTCTGGCTTTCGATTTGTGGGCATGGATTTCGAATTTATGTATAAGAACCACAACTCTCTCCTTGAACGATGGGAACATCTGTATTTCAATTCTCTCGAACAGAGCATAAAATTAAAGAAAAACGATCAGGGACGTTCTGGATCAGAGAAAATCTAATAATATTCAAGAAAACTGTCGTATCCACACTAAAAATTTTTCGAAGGGATCATAAAGGAATAAAAAAACAGGTTAACCAACCATCAAGGATTCCCAAGAATTCTTCATCTTAGTGGCAGCATCCATCTAGACAGTTGGGAACCATATCTATCACCTAAAACAAAAAAAAGACAATGTCGAGCCTTTTATAATTATTAATTATTTTTAAGGAAAGCTTTTTGGTTCGCCATTCTCCTTTTTATCTCGCAACAAGTTGGTCGTCTTTAAAACTTATTTTCTAGCTCCTTTAAATTTAACTAAAAATCTAATAAAACTTATCTTGCCAAAAGATATTGTACGCTCTCGTAGGTACCCTACAAGTTTGGCAAAAAAGTTACAAAATATATCATTATTGGGGGTTTTGCCTAAGCAATATTGATGAAGATGGAGACGCTAGATTACAATTTCTGAAGACAATTATTGACGGTCGATGTTTCATTAAAATAAAAAATGAAATTGCATGTACAATTTGAAGACATCATCGTAAAGTTGGAAGCAGCAGAGAAAAATATATACAAAGAAATTTCGGAAAATATTGACGAATTTGACAAAAAAAAATTATAATAAATAGAGGAGGGTACTGATTAGCAATATACGTTGTCTGATCTCTTATTTAGACCCTCTATATCTTTTTACTGATATTAATTTTCATTAAAGTTTGACGCGTTGCACCCGCGATAATTTGATGTTGCACCCGCGATTGCTTAAAAAGTGTATAATTCGTTGTTTATTTCTGTTTTCTATCTTTATTTTTATTTATTTAGTTGATTGAATCAACGTCATTCGAAATTTGTAATAATACCATAGTGAATGTTTCACAACTAACAGACTTTTGTGTTTTTGTGCTATGATCTAGACACTTGAGGCCAATTCTGTTGCACCCGCGATTGTACTTTGAAGCCTTTTTTCTGACGATTTATTTCTTTTATTTAAGCTTTATAAAGGAATCTAAAGTAAATAGGTTAAAATGGAGCCCCTCAAGAAAAAATATCTTTTTATTTTATTGTAAATATACTGCAAATGAGTCTAAATGTTGCACCCGCGATAATGGAATCGCCCTTATATAAAACTTAAAACCTATTGAACGCGTTTTCTTTCTTAAAACTAAAAAAAAACACAAAGGAAACGATACCTACAAGGAATAAAAAACCAAAAGATAAAAAAAGGAAGAAGAAAGGAATTATTCATTGACTAGGTTTTGCAAAGCGTCACCCTCGCCATCAACCAGCAATCCATCGAACCAGATAGCAACCACGACAAATTCTTTTATCTGTGAAAATCATCACTGTCGTGCTATCCTCGTTTTCCTCGTCATCGCCATCGTTGCCACCATCATCGTCGGTGCCAAAGACGACATCAAACCACAATCGTCAAGCCGCGACCTTTATGGACCAATTTTTAAGTTAATACTTTCCGAGGCAAAAGGAGGTAAAATAACTGTACTCGTAGATACAGGTGATACAGGCATCAGGGTAGAAAAAAAACATTATCGCGCATAAGACAACAGTTTAAGTGGAAAAGACGTTAAGGAATTTGTAAAAAATTGCCCACAATGTCAGCAGAATAAGAGTTCCCCTCCTAATAAAATGCCCATGGTGATAACTGACACCCCAAGTCTACCTTTTGACAAGGTTTATATGGACATTGTATGTGGTCTTCCCGTTTCATACTCGGGAAACAGGTATATTTTGACTTTTCAGGATGACCTAACGAAGTTTATGGACTGTGCTGCTCTTCCTGATATGGAAGCTTCAACGGTGGCTAGAGTATTCTACGAACAAATTGTGACAAGGTATAGAATTCCAAAGATACTCGTCACTGATAATGGTGCTAACTTCACGTCAGAGATTTTTTCACAGACATGCAAGTTACTGGGCGTAAAGAAACTTCACACAACAGCTTACCATCCTCAAGCCAACGGTTCATTTGAGAGAAGTCATAGGCCCCTTGTTGAATATCTCAGATCTTTTGTGGCAAATGACGAAAGAAACTGGGACCAGTGGTTAAGGCAGGCCATGCATGTCCATAATAATCACGTTCATACCGCAACGCAGTTGACCCCTTTAAATGCTCTTTTTGGTTTTAAGTTCGAAATGCCAACTAACTTATGTAAATAGAAAAACCACACCTCTTTATGACATCGATGACTATCCTTCACTACTAAGACATCAACTCGGGGTGTCCCACAAGTTAGCCAACGAAAATCTTAAGAGAGCTAAAGTTAAATCAAAGGAAAACTACGATAAGGGCGCTAAAGCTATTGCGTTCAAGGTGGGGCAAAATGTTCTGTTAAAGAACCCCGCAAGAAAAAATAAATTTTCTGCTATCTGGTTAGGGCCTTTTGAAGTAATATCACCGGGTGATGTGAATACGAGGATTAAAATGGGTAACAGGATTAAAAGGGTACATAACAATCAACTCAAACCTTTTTTTTCAACAGCACCCATTAATATTCAACGCCAACGTAATAACCCATATTTCAATCTTCTAAACTGGCTTTGTTATGATGTTTGCTTCACACAAGCAGACACACCGTACGAGCTCCGAAAATTACAGAAAAACTCTCCAGTGTTGTATTCCCATATCTATCTGAGGAAATCGTAGCGCTTTGAACTTAATGCACTTACAATTGTTCTGGTTGCGCTTTTATTGCATATATTGTATCCGTAAGGTATCGCCTTACGGATATCAATTTAGGTCAATGGAAGTGCATTATCACAACAATTGAGTTCTGATGAATGGTCAGCGCGTGTCGATTTCCGATGGCTGTGCTTGGGTTCTCGATCGGTTGTTTGACACCAAGACGAGGAGTTAAAATTAAGCAGTCAAAGGTGTCGGTTGTTTGTCTTGAAAACCTAACATTGGCGCAGCCGGTAGGAAAATTATTTTCTAGATGAACATATGATAAAGGAGAGGTTTGACCCTCCCTCAGGACTTAAACTTAAGACCTCCAGCATCAATTTAATAAACTTTTTTGGCGGAGGAAAGAGTATACATAAAGATATTGTTAAGGACTTCAAAATTGTGATTCTGGCCATGAGAACTCCGGGAGAAGTCGAAACTCTGCTATTTGATGAATATTTGAAATGTGGTGCAGCTCTTTTATCTAAATCATCTGTCAGAGACAGAAGTAGTGAACTTTATAGATCCAGCTACGGACAAATATCAAGCTGCAACAGATACCTCTAACATCGCCACAGAAGGAGCTGGACTGGCAGATGAAATAGTAGAATCCCAAAAAGTTGATCTCAGGGGACCAGAACCAGTAGTATATTCTTCACAATCTTTGAAAGACTTTTGGAAAGCGTTGTATGATCTTGTGTCAAAAATTGGAAGTCAAGGGGACATATCCACAGAATGTCACATAGTAGTCACTATAGTGGGATTACTGTGCCTTCACTGTCTTAAATTAATCACACGGACTCCCTTATCGACACAAAAATCAATGACAAACAGACTTAATGATCATTTTGTAGATCTATACAAGTACACTGACTGGACCTTAACCTTGTTACCGGTACATATCAAGTCCTTGGAAAGCATGCATGTCCTATTCAAGTCCTGTGGCCAAGAAGTCCTGGAGATAGTGTCCATATTAGTAGGAAAAATAATCATTGAAAGTTCCAAGGCAACATCGAAACAAGCCATAAAAGGAGTTCTGTATGGGTCATGCCTAACTCATATAGGAATGCATGGTCTGGCTCCAGTGAAACACATTGAGCAGACCGCGTTGGCACTGGGCATGAAAACCTCGGAATTCTGTAAACTGATATGCACTAAGCATGTCAGGTCATCCCTGGAGAACGTCTGTAGTCTGATCTCTCTTACAACTAAAGCTCCGGGAAATTAGACCATTCTTGATGTGGAATACGATCTTATAATGCAATTGTCATGGAGATTCTGTAGACTGTACAATTGTGCATCTGCAGTCTGGATGAAAATAAAGGTGGTAAGTATATGATTTGCATATTAATTAAAATGCCCAATTATTTTTTGTTTAACAGAGCGTCCATGCAAATGCAAATTAAAAAAAAAAAATAGTTTCAAACGTAGAGGATTTTTCATTTATGAAAAGAAATAATGATGGTGAAAGACACGTAAATAAGGATTGCAGTAAGTACCAATTTTGTAATTAATTTCCATAATTGTTTGACTAATTATTTTTTATTCAAAGAATCTCCTAGCGAAACAAATAAAATTTCTATTTCAAATGAAGAAATTTTAGAAGTTTCGAAGATTTCGAAAATATTCGAAGATGACGAAGTAGAGGATTTCGCATTAATGCAAACAAATCATGATGAAGAAACATATTAAACAAACTTACTGGAAACCAATTTTATGGTTTGAAATTGTTATCGGGATTGTTTTTTTTTTTTTTTGTGAAAGAGCAATAAGGAAAATACATGTATGTAGTACATAAATGTTTTAATTGTAAATTTACAAAACACAAATTGTAGAGATACATAAGTACTCACTTTTTCTATGGTCGTAAGACATCTGTATATAATTATTATTTGTTATATTCCACCAGTTTGGTTGGAAAAATTTAAGTTGAGTTAAATGTTAGAAAATTGAAATTAAAAAAAAAAGCATATAAGTTATATAATAAGTAAATAATTTGAAACCAAATTTATTATTTGATTTGAAAGCTAAAATAGAACTAAGTAAGAATATAATTGAAAATAATAAAGTCAGTATTGTAAACTCACAATAAAAGACTAAAGAAAAGAAAAAAAAACGCCAAACTAAAAACCCACACCAAATTTTTCTTTTTCTCCGCATTTTAGTGCTCATAAAATCTTAATATTTGGTAAGATAAAACATCCTTACTTAAAAATAATAAACAGTGCCAAAAATAAGAAAAAAGTTATACGAGTATATCAAAATTATAGAAATAATTCCCAATAAAGTCGGAAATAATAAATTTAGCTGAGAATTAGAAAATAGTGTACAAATAAAAGGCATACAAAACTAAATAAATGGTTCATCAACAGCAACATGATGAAACAACAGCAGTATCAATAATCTAACAGCTAGTTTAACGGAAAAACTAGTTCTACAGGGGTTTCCAGTTTTATGTTTTTTTCACAAATTTGTATTTCTTTGACATATATGTAAATCAAAATATTCATAGCTTTGAAGAAAGTCAATAATATCGTCGTAAGCACAGCAGCAATAATAACAACTGAGAGCAAATTAATTTTTATTTTTAAAAAATATAAAACTAAAAATTTCCCCAGGAGTGTTTTCCTCTTTCTAAAATTGGAAACGTGAACGATGCTCGGGAATAAATTTAAGTTGATTTTTTGAAGAAAATTTATCCCGGGAAGATTCACAATAATCCAAAAAAATTTATTCCGAAGGGAACAAAATTCTCATCGAGATTCCTGATAGGGCCAATTTTTTGTCTTTAAGGTGAATGTTGTTTTTTATTATTTTTCTTCGATACACAAAACCATACCTAATCAAACAAGTAAACAAACTGATCCTAAAGTGTGCGAAATGTAGGTAATATAAGAATTCAGCACTATAATAAACATCCATTGAAAAATTAATATTAAGACTTCTGTTAGACGGCATGTTTTAAGATGTGCCTACAAAAATATAATTTTTTATTTTCAATACATTTTTTTTTTTTAATTAATTCGAATAATATAAATCAAATGTGGTTCACTCAATTTTGAGTTCAAACTAATATTTTAATTGGGTTAATCCTTCATATACGTTAACTAAAGATGGTGGACATCCTTTGCAGAATTCAATGAAAGTTTCTACCGAAGCTCTAATCATGAATGACTTTCAAATAACAAGTATAAAATTTTATAGTTTTTGTACTACCAATGAACTTCAAATTCATTATAGATAAAAGTAAAAATAATAATTTTATATTTTTTAGTTTTTGCAGAATGCTGGTTGAGTATTATTTTAAAATAATAAAAATTATCATGTCAATATAACCTTGTTTAAATATTATTTAATTTTCAACTTATTTGGCAAGCATTTACTTAAATATATCCACTTACCAAATTGCTCTTAGATGTTCTACACATAACACTTAAAATTTAAAATGGTCGCCAGCAGGTATTGCAGTTCTCCATTGAGTCCACGTATGAATATTTTTGTTGTTCTTTTTTCATTAAAAAGTGTCTTCTGCAAATACTCGGATGAATAAGCAGTCGTATGTATGTGATTCTGGAAACGCCGTACTAACAATCGCAATCTTCATAAATCCAAGCAGATACAAGTATAAAATCAAACTTTCTTGGGATTGGTTAGATACATACAAATGTATCACCTATTAACGAATAGGTACCCACTCAGAAAGCTTAACGCCAACACCAGCATGTCACTATGTTCCTACACATTGCAGAACCGTTATTTTGATAGGGAAATAATAATTATAATTTGTATCATTAAGTATGCGAGATATATACATAGGTATAAACAAGCTTGAATTCAATTTATGATCCGCGTTAGAAGTATGAAATAGCCTCTTCTATGATAAGATCTTCGTCGGGAGGCTAATTTTTTGGGACCAATTCAATACCGAGTTTATTAGCATAATAACGAAACTTCAGTCACACCATATTAAACATTATAATTGTCTTGCATTAGATGCAGCTTGGATTATTCTTTTTTAATTTTCATTAACTTAACTTTTTTTTCTTAACTTTGTTTTTCTGAAAACCCTGAAAGAAGAATAAATAATAATTTTAGAAATTAGTCATCATAGATTTGTTTTGCAAGGTGATTTGTAATAAAAGTAAAAAATAAAGTTGTAATAATTTTGAAAATTAGGTTTGTATATGAATAAATCAGAGTAAAGAAAAGCCCGGGGAAAAGTTTCCCCGGAAACAAACTATTTTTCTTATAAGTAAAATTTGATTTATATGCCAAATACTGAAGAAAAGCTGCTTTGAGCACTCATAACTCGCATTCCCGCTATCGAATGTAAAAATATTCTACTGGGGAGTTCTGAATACGGGTATTTTAGTCCCAGAAAAACACTTCTCCCGGGGAATATTTAAAAAAAGGGTTGATACCTTTTAAATATTATATTGGCTTCTCGAAACCTTGATCCACTGCACTTCCTATGGAGTTACGTTAACCACCCATCCATTTAAGGTTTCAGCCTAACTCGACGTAGACGCAAGTAGCCGATAGACGATATGAAGAAATCTACTTGTTCAGACTTTTGTAATGTTAAATTTTATTGTGACCAATACTTGAAAAATTCAACTTTTATTTTAATATTCAATATTATTAATATTATATAATTTTTAAATAAATTAAGAAGAGTAGCTGGTTCCACATATTCTAACATTAATGATTTCGCACCCAAAATTGTATTCGCTTATTACCTTTTTTTAAAAGCACACATTAAAAAGGTCAAAAGAAGGTATTTGAGCTGAAGACTAAAGCAAAACAATTAGCAAACAATTTTTTTTTACAGCGCTATGTTTTAAGATGTTTTCTTTTACATTTTGGCTGCTCGGACATGGATTTTTGTACCTCCATTAGTTTTTGTAAGACATGTTCATAATCCGAACATCGTTCAATCTCAGTGGAGGCAGCATGCAATAAAAAAGTGTTTTTGTACGCATGTAAAGGGTGTCCAGAGGGAATTTTCCAACTTTAAATTGCAATTATCGAAATACTAGCCGGTTGAGGTAAGCAGGAGGGGTATCATTCAAAGCGCAGGATTTGCGGAATTGTTAGTCGCCATGAGTCACTGATTTATATTTTCAAAATAATTTGTATTCCTGTGGATATCGAATAATTTCATTTTGAACTTGAGACACATGATCTGGCATTGTTGCTGACGTTGATGGCCCAGGAATAGGTCTATTGACCATTGTGCCACCTTGCCTGAATCTTTGTACCCACAACCAGATAAGTTGCGTGCTCACTAAGTTGTCGAAAATTAAAATGAGTACGAAAATCGCGATGCACGCGTAATTGCTCCACCACAAACGCGCGGTGCGTTCCCGACCAGAGACTCATGGCGAGCTGATGTCGACGAACAATTCCGCAAATCCTGCGCTTTGAATGATACCCCTCCTGCTTACCTTAACCCGCTAGTATTTCGATAATCGCAATTTAAAGTACCACTGGACAGCAGTAGGTATCTGCTATTTTGTTTTCCTCTTTAAAGTGTAGCAAAGAAAACCTATTTTTTTTTATTATAAATCTAAAAACGGCAAAGAAAATAATCTAATGGTACTTTCTGAATTGTTTATGCAATTTAAAATTTTGTTCTTTTAAGAATTTAATCAACCTTAACAATGAAGTGACTTGAAATACACGAGCAATTCTTGCGACCCAGATAAAGATGTGCCTGAGATGGAATATTTTTGCATTAGTTTTACAGAGAGGTCTTTTTCGTAGGGCAATTTACTACCTAGCGCCTTATAACTACTTACTGAACACAAAGTATACCTACTTGCATAAAACAACCTCACATATTTTTTTTCCAGAAGTCAATAACACTGGTAATGCTCACCTCCGTAATTCTGCAACATAGGTAATTTGTGTGCATCTTTGGGCGATGATCAGTTTTTTTTTACGGACCAAGTGCAATCGATAATTTAAGCAACTTCGAAAAGACGAGCTTGTTTTACTAGACAAAACCAACTTGCAACCTGAAATAATGAAATACTAGATAGATTAGCTACAGAAAAGCTAACAGCAACATTTTAAGATACTTCAGTCACATAGTTTTTCTTAGGTACCTACCAATCTATTCAATTGTGCAAGATACATCCATATTTAAAAAGAAAATTATTGTACAATCACATAACTAAATTCTCATATTTTATTCCATTGTTTTATTTTAGACACTATATTTCGTTCTCAACTCCACTTAAACTCTAGTTCAAATTGTTCAATTTAAAATAAATAAGACCACATATCGGCACTGGCACTCGGCACTGTGCGTTGAAAACGATGTCATGAATGAAAATGAATTTATAGGAAAATTTCCAGATTCCAGTCCCAAAAAATCAAACGAAATTCATTTTAGGTTAAGGTGCAAACATATTATGGTAGCGTTACTATGTCCCCTTTAACACAAGGCAACTGAGTTGCCGGCAACAATTAGTTCATAGGTGAGAAGGGCAGGAAGAAAGAGGGGTAAACGAAATCTCCCCGGTCAATAAATTCAGGAGACTACGTTTGTGTGCGTTCAACCAAGGTAGTTTAAAAGAAAAATACAGCAAGTCTCCTCCGACTTTGTATCTTCGTGTGAAAGGTACAAGAGATTGTTAAGGAGATTTAAAGAAAACGTCAAAAAAATCACCAGCAACTAGCATGAATGAAAGAATACAAGATTACGCCATTTAATTTTTTTCGCTTTGTTGTTGTAATTTTTGACAGCACGTATGGTGCAATCGGTGACAAAAATATGATTTCCTACTAGATAAGGCCGGGAAAAGTTTTTAACTTGAATTTATATTTCATTGTTCTAATTTGAATTAATAAAAAGTGAAGTGTAGTGTAATAAAAGTGCACAAGTTCTGAATTATCTATTCTACTTTACACATTGGCGCTTTATTTGCTTTTTGGCGATTTATTTCAAATGAAAAATATTAATTCGGTATTTATAATCGTATTTCTAAACGAAAACTTTGTTTTTTTAAACTACTAAACGCCCACGAAAGGAAAAAACACAACCGAACAATCGATTAACTAAACAAACTACTGGCGCCCATATTTGTTTACATATCATTTTTCATCAATGAGATAACAAATGGCGCAATCTTGTATTCTTTCATTCAGGAGGTCGTATTTAGACAGCTGCTGGAATGTGATTATTAATAATGAGTTGTCCAACTATTTAGACAGTGGCTAGCTGGACAACTGTCCAAGAGTGTTCTAAGGAAATCTAATTAATACGACTGTTAGTACATAGGCAAGACAAAGAAGAGATGAGGACAAAGAGTTCTAAGTATCAGATTGATTCTATAGTCCCAAGGAGTGGTCCTTCGTTACACGCGCGCCGACTCCACAGGACATACAGATGCCCAAGATCCAAACCACAATCCAATCAACAATCAGCTTGTTTTTTCGCTCTGGGCACTTCATATCATGTCGTTAGTTATGTCGATGAATTCCACTAATAAGTGAGAGCAAGAGAATCACACAAAAATTCCTCTCAGTACTACTTCTACCTCTCTCACACACAATGGAACGTCAAATCTCATGGCCAAGCTTTGAACAGAGCTCATGTCTTGTTCAAAAATTAGTTTTCGTCGACATGTTCATGACATGGACATGGATTTTTGTGCCTCCATTGGATTTTTTGTAGATTTTTTGTTCATAATCCTGCCATCGTTCATAGCCTGTGGAGGCGGCATGTAATGCTCCGACTGATATTAGAAAAGTTTAAGAACCAGTAGCGGTACCTACGGGAATCCAACAATTTAAAAATTATTAATTATTCAAAACTAATAAAAGCGAGTATCAAAAGTGTTGACTAACGGCCATATTATTCACTCCTCAATACAACTAGATTAAAATTTAGAGCCTAGTACGCTGCTGATACGAAACGAAATTTTTAGTTGGTCTCCAACATGACAACGAAATGCTTATGAAAACCATAACGAAAAATTACCCCTTGAAAGTGTCACCATTTGCAAAAACAAACAACAAAAACAAATGCATAAAAATCTCAGAAAGCAATGTCGTGATGAAAGAAACAACAAATACAAACAAGAATGGAGAGCAAATGTCACTTTTCCGCACACAATTAATGATACAGGCAATTAATTATGTGCAAAAACAGAGGGGAGATCTCTCCAAATAATCTGGTACAGTTATCGATTTCGTTAATCGAACAGCGTACCGCAGAACGAAAAAACAGATTTTTTCGTTTATGATTACGTTGTGCCATTTTTGTATGGGATTTTTCGTTTTGCATCAGCAGGATACTAGGCTTAAATCTGGATGTAAATCATACAAGTTCAATGTAAATTCATCTGGATTTAAGTTTAAATCTGGATGTATCGAGTGAATAATATGGCGGTAAGTGACGACTTAATCTTGACACAATTTTGTTCATGTAGGTAGACTTAATTCTTTAAACTACGGCGGCTCGGCTTAAAGGTCAGTCGCCAAGATTTGCTGGCATGCGATCATATACGAACCAGATTCAACGAACTCTACAGTTAGTTTAACAATATCCTCACCAATAATTGCTGTAGTAGCCGTGGCGTGATGGTTAGTGCGATGGACTGTCATGCCGGAGGTCTAAGGTTCGATCCCCAGCCTCGCCACCTATTTATTTAAAAGAAAAAACGGCTACTGCCTCTTGCGAGGAATTGACAAATCCTCCCAGAGTATCTTCTGTCACAGAAAAGTGCTGCTCGTTAGCCGTTCGGATTCGGCAATAAACTGTAGGTCCCCTCCATTCCTGCAGACACGCACACAGGAATGGTTGAGAGTTGTAAGTCACTAGGCCCAAGTTCTTCATGAGCTGTTGTGCCATTATTTATTTATTTTTTAACCAATAATTGCTAACAGCGAGGTCCACGTAAAGCAGCAGGGATCATAACCAGACCGATTTATTGAGACCGAGAAGGAGCAAGTCTCCGTAGCTGAGGTGTCTTATACGCCGAGCAGACCCAAGATCACCGGTTCAAACCCAGCCTGAGCTGATTTTATTTTAAATATTTGTCTATAAACGAACTTTGATTTTTTCTGCTGTCTAAGAGTGAATCTGGTAAGCCAGGCTAAACCCCTGGAGTCATATATATACTTGCTGAGGATATATTGAAGGGTTGAAAAACGAGGTGTGGGAGGTAAACTTCAGTTACAATAGAATTTGATTTGTTACACCATATAGCCAACAGTGCACGAGAGTCACAGAGAGGTTTCCAGAAGAAAAGAGGTGAAAGGTAAGCTATGGTGACTTCAAAGGTCCGCTGAGACGATTAAGGCGACAACGGAGGGAGGGTCTCGGAAAATATATCTAGGATGCTGAATCTTCACCTTACAGCTGCTTTAGAGACCAGCAAGATTATACGAAGATTTTTAATAATCCAAATTCTATATAATACTGAAATAAATCAGCCAAGTATAAGACTTAGCGCTATTTAATTGGACTTGTTGAATTATTGATTCAAAATAGCTTTTAACGGCCTTTAGTCTATACAAATTGGCGTTTTGTCACGGCGATCTCACTTGGACTCATCAGTTGACTAGTGAGGGCCTTGTCAATAAGCAATTTGTATCAAGTTAAGTTCATCTTACATAGATTTTCTTTTTAATAAACGTCAAAATACGGATACCTCTTAAGCCATTTCAAATGTTGTTTTGGATAATTTTTTAAGAGGACAAAGCAATTTGTTTATAAAATGTCATTTTCGTGGTGAAAATGGTGAAGGTAAAAAATAAAGAAGAAACAAAAGCATTCAGCAAATTTTTTAGTTCTGCGCAATTCAATTTTTTTTTCACTTAAAGCCTTGAATAAAAAAAAAAAAACTATTGTGGTAAATAAAAAATCTTTTTTCCGGAAAAAAAAAATATCTGTGTCGAATACTACACGGTGCCTCAAGAGTCATGACTATCTGATATTTTGTCTCTTTCAATCTCATTTAAGTTCATAAAGAGTCATAACTCTTGAGGCACCGTGTAAGCACAAACTATATTTTTTTGCACAAAACAGTGCTACTGACATTGTTTTGCGCGAAAAAGAATCGTGGTGTGTATAATTTTTTATTTCTGGGGATAGTTCACAGTTCAATAAAAAAAACTTTTCAGCAGAAAATTTTTGTTTTGCGATAAAATCGCTCCTATAAGAATTACATGTATTTTTTTTTCGAGGAGGAACTGTATACTAGGCTTTAAAGAGAGTTTTTTTTCAATAAAAAATATAAAATTTAACTGAAAATATGTTTCACATATCTGGGTTTTTCACATAAGCAAATTTCGCTTAAGCGGAGTGTTTGAAAGGAAATTGTTCAAAATATACTCGGGGTTAAAAAAAGTGTTTCAGATAAGAGGGTTTTTCTCTTAAGCGGGTTTTACTTTTTTATGATCAACCAACAAAACTACTCTCGCCATCTTGTGAAATATCACAACAATTTATTAAAAATTGATGAATCGCATTCTGGGTTAAAAGTTTAACTTGAGAAAGTCTTGTCTGGCGTCAAGCGGACAAAAAAAAAAAACCTTCTCTCGTCAACCCGTGGATTTAACACTTGAGCAAACAATTAATTCAGACACAGCTAAGCGATTAAAGTGATTTGCACATGAGCTGCGCTGCGACCTGCGAATGCGAATAAGCTTTTTAAAAGCAAATTCTACTGAGCCCGTATTACAAACGATACCCAAAAACACGATTGTCATAACATTGACTGATTATGTTTTACGAAAATGGATGCTTGAGTATATTGTCAGATAAAATCAAAAAATCATTTTTTTTAAATAAATATGCGACAGATACATAATAAACCTCAGTCCGAAGTGCCAAAACTTTAAAGTACGACCGCCATAAGCAGTCGTAAAAGAAAAAGAGTATCGTTTCAAAAAAACGACTATCGTAAACAGTAATCGCAACTTAACGATTACGAAGGATTTTGAACGATAATCGTTATTCGTAATACGGGGCCTGCTTAAAAAATTTTTCCTTTGTTTTTACTTTTGGACGAAATTAATAAAGGAACCGATCAACAAATTTAAATTGAAAATACAGCGTAAAATAAGTTAAAATTAGAATATTTTGTATTTTAATATTATTTACGCGACTAACAACTAAAGGAATATTAAAATGAGATCGACTAACGACCGACGCGACGAATGAACGAATAAATGTAATTAAATGTCGAATTCCTTTTAATAAAACAATCGATTTGTTCAGAAGAAAAAATCGATTTTTCTGGACAAATTCCTTGTATTGAAAGAAAAAAATTGAGTCTGTTTAGAAAAAAAATCGATTTTTTTGGAAAAGGAATTCGACATAAAACAATATATACACCTAACTTCTTCACAAATGCTGAACAAAATCGTAGGAATATAATTTATTATAATGTTTAGCTACTAAAATCTGCTTTTTAATTGCTAAAACAAGATAAATTGGAGAAAACAAATTGGTCGGCGCGAATTCCAATCTGATTGTTATGAATTATCAATCTCTATTCGCGTTCCACATTCTATACACACTTCAACGAACAAATTGTTCGCGCGCAACTAACCTCAAAATCACTTTTGTTTATTTTTTGTTGGTGGTCATTCGCGACGAATAAAAAAACCATGTGAAAGAAATGTCAAAATGGACGAATATTCTCTCTCTCATGTGAATAGTCCTTTATTGTCAAACGTCAACTCGTAATCCACAACAGCAGAACGCATTCCACAAACTAGCGAATAGAAAATTCGATCGAATTTAACCTCAAACTCTCATTTTTCTTGCTTACGTTTAATGACAATTCGCAATTGTCAGCGACCACTCATGTGGATGAAATGTCAAAATACGCGATCATTCGAAATTCGCTGTTTGTGTCTCATGTGCAAAGCACTTAACTGGAATTATTCATACAGCCAATTCACTAAATACTCGACAGCGTTGGTGTAAAGGTGTAAGGTCCTCCATAATCAGTCACGTTATGGATGAAGTATAGTATTAAAAAAACGCCAAGATATAACAACTGACTTAGGAAATAGTCGAATAAAAATGAAATTCACCTCAGATACAAAGATTAATTGCAAATATAAAACAAAATTGTTTGTATTATATTTCAACTGCACGGGCAGTTATTAATCCTTGAAGAAAACATCAATGTTTTACAGATGCTGAAATATTTGAAAAATTAATACAAAAAAAAAAAATTTTAAATTTTGCCAGTTCATTGAGAAAAAAAAGTATCTGTTTCTGGCAAGTAGTAGCCCGTGCCGTGGCGTAATGGTTAGTACGATGGACTGTCATGCCAGAGGTCTGGGTTAAATACCAGCCGCTCCCATCTAAGTTTTTCTTCCGGGCTACAGCCTCTTGCGAGGAATTGACAAATGTCATAGAAAAGTGCCACTCATTTAAGCCGTTCGGATTCGGCAATAAACTCTAGGTCCCCTTCATTCCTGCAGACACGCACACAGGAATGGTTGAGAGTTGTAAGTCACTAGGTCCTAGTTCTTCATGAGCTGTTGTGCCATCAAATTTATTTATTTTTACCATCTATTAATGAAAATTATGCCATTCACCAGGGCAGTCGATAATACAGATAAAATTAGAATAGAATAATTATACCCACTCACAGGCAACATCTGCTTGACGCGAAGAGTAGTCCCAAAGAAGAAGGAGTACTATCAAAGAATATAAAGTTACCAAGAAGACGCATCTCATACAAATTTTCTACTGAAAATGGCGGGTTCCAATGTTGGAACTTTGGCACTTTGGCTTTTTTATGGGTTTTTCAATAATTCTCTCAGCGCTTTTAAAATGAGATACCACGCACATTGAAACAGTCTGCTTTTTTGTCCTTGAAAAGCTCTTAAAAAAAGCAAAAGCTCTGGGAGCAGATCGCAATATTTGAACCCGCCATATAAAAAATTGCAGTAAATAATTTGTATGAGATGCGCATTCTTGGTAACTTTATATTCTTTGGTACTATACTCTGTTCAACAACGATTGTTAGTACAGGGAGTAAAGGAAGTTAGCATTTCAGTTTGGTTGCAGCGTATAAAAACTCTAATCGCAATACCGTGCAGAGTGCATAACAAATACTTTTTTTTATCATAAGCTTTAAAAAAAGCATTCATTCTCTAAGCTCTTGCATACAAACTATAGAAAAAGGAGTAGTTGATGTGGGTAATTATAGCAATGGTAACTCTAATTTTGTGTGAATACTTTTAATAAACACAAAACAAGAGATCTTCAGCCCTATCATAGTATCCGATCGTAACGGAAATTTCTCCGACTCATACAAAATGTTTTTTTATTTTTCATTTTAATGATACAAATTTCTCATAAATCGGTTACACCTCCGGAAAATTATTTCAACATGCGGTTGAAAAGGAAAGATTAAAGTGATATTTCTTATATTTCTTAAAATTCGGAAAAAATTCCGTCGGATACTATGATAGGGCTCCTTGATTGGTTACCCATTGTGCCTACGGCTGTGGGCGAGATCGCGAGATAGGCCTGTGGTTGGTGTAAGTGGCATTTTGTTTCGTGGAGTGCCTTGGCAATTCGATAGATCGCTTTGATTTGAAAAAAGCCTTCCTATAACACGGTATATATATTAAAGGTAATATCATTAGCGTTTTCATTTTTGTTCTGTTCTGCGCATCTACAAAAATGGTGGATCCAGTGCCCATTTACATGTCAAATTTCGATACTTGTTGTTGTTTTTAATATTGCGGTGTGAAGTTTTTGGGAGCACTCGAGCATCCATTTTTTAATTTCTGACAACCTGCGCAAGATATTACCTTAGATTTGTGTACTGTGTTCCTATAAGACCCGTACCTACTGACAAGCTTTGTTGGACAGAGTATAGATTATGATTTAATTTGAAATTAGATATAAATAAAGTGATATCTGTTTAAAAAATTGTTTGTTTTTGAAAACTATTATTTATAGGAGTGTAGTGGTTCTATTATTGTTAAAGCGGCAGTGGCGGAGCATATGTGGATCTACTACAGAATGGGCATTCCCCTTCATACGACGGCTGAGTCGGTCGACTACTTTATAGAAAAAAATAACACCAAAAGTATAAACGTATTGTTACAATTAGCCGAGCAAAAATGAAAAGATTTCAAACCTGTAAAATACAAAACTTTTAAACTGGTATATAAAATTAATAAAAAGATAATTATTTCCTTTTAATATAATATTTTATTCAACTTATAAGTATAAATATACCTTAATATATTTTTTTATTTTTTTTTATAAAAATAAAACAAAGAAAAATATATATTTAAATTTTATGTTTGTAGTAAGGCTTATTTTAAATTTATTTTCTTTTTTATCACAGGAATTTTTTTTTTAAATAAAAATATTTTAGTCAATTAAAATAAATACAAATATTGTTATATAAAAATTAGTTGGCACATTTTTATTAAAATAAATAAAATGACGTTATTTCCTTTTACTTTTTATTTCAAAGTATAATGAAAATTTACTAGAAAAAAAAACAATACAAATACAATTTACTTTGATTTTCTTATCTCGAATAAGCATTTTTTGGTATATTGAAATGCTTATGGGTCTGAAAGAAACTACACATATGTGCATACAATATTATGTACATTCTTAGAAATTGAATTTATTTAAAACTAGCAGGCCCGTGATCGCCTTGCTTCGCATGTTAAAAAAAAATAACTTTATGATTGTAAAATACTTTTGTATTTGTTTTTTGATATTTTTATATTTAAATATCTGACATTTCAAACAATTTATCACTTTTTTTTAATGTTTTGATTGTGTTTTGGTAAACTGTTGTAGATTTTGAAAACTAAAGTAGCCTATGTCCATCCTCATGTTCCAAGCTATCGTTCTATCAATTCTCATTACAATCAATTAGGTATTTTCGGAGATTAAGAGGAACAAACAGACAGACAAACAAGCTTTCACATTTATAATATTAATAGGATTTGAGTTTGAATATAGAAACAGTTTTTTTTTCATGATAGCATTGATAATATTTTGTAAGTAAATATGTACTTCTCTTTTTATTTTTAATTTTTAATTATTCAAACAAAAAACAAATAACAAAGTAACTGTTTTATTTTATATCATAAAAGGATCAAAGGATTCATAAATAATTTAAAGTAGATAATATTTATTTAGATGCTTGCCAAATATAAATAATAAAACAAACTAAATTTTAAAGAATATCAAAAGAGTATTTAAAGAATATCTAAACTAGCACATTGATTATCCTGCTAAAAAATAGAAAAAAGTGTAATCATATATTTACTGTTTTTTTTTGACTGTTTTATTTATGAAGTTCAAGAATTTAATTTGTAGTTTAATGACTTTGTACTTATTTTTTTGCACTTGCACTTTTGAACGTTTATAACGTCTGAATTCTGACTTTGATTCAAATCCATTTAGAAGTTTTCAATTGCTATTCATATTAAAATCTTTAAAACTTAAAAACGAAAGTAAACTAGCTTTTGAAATATGTATCTTCATCGACCTGAAGCTACAGTAGCAAACAAGTTGGTATCAAAAACCCAAAACTAACAATTTGAGTTTCAATCATAAAAAGTTTATCAAACTACAAACTTCATTATGTATTACCTTTCAATAATAGTTTTAAGAACTCGTTGACTATTATAAACGTCAACTTGGATCAAAATAACAAAAGAAAAGAGGAATTATTAACGGAATTGGTTCGGTAATTAAAAGACTGGAAATATGGACGCAGACGAATCAACCAAATAAAAAAACTGACAAAAAATCAACTAGTAGTAAAAGACAAAATTAATGAGATTACATAACTAAACAGCAAATGACACAGAGATTTGCCAGCATTACTGACCACATAAACAAACAGCAAGAGACAGCTTTTTTAAGGTATTCCCAAAATCAAACCAAAATAGATAAAACTGAAATCAGGTATATAAACGTTATTAACCTTAAATTTCTAGAAACGCAGAAGAACACTTCGTGGGAACTTGAAACTGTTGTCTAGAATTAAGTATACTAATGGATATTAAATATCAAAATGCTGAATAGATGACACACGAGTTAAATATTTGTATGGTTACCTCTACCAGTAACCAATGCAATAACCCAAAGTTATTCACGACCCAGTTTTTGTAATATGATATTTCCTTTTTATTAAGTTGATCAACCAGCAATAATATAAAAACATAACTTTCTGATTGATCAGCATTTATTTTGTAAAATAATATAAGTTGTTCAATCAGCATTATATAATAATGAATGTCATATATATCTGATTTAACAACATTAGCCACTTTTTTTCTGGGATTTTATATATAGTACAGTGAGAAATTTCCAAAAAAACGCATCCGCAGTAGCATTTTGTATGTTTCACAGTTGGTATAGCTGTCAGAAAAAAAAAGTCAAACAAAAGAAAGTTAGCTACAGATAAAAAGCCAAAAAAAAAAAACAACTTGAACCAAAAATTACTATAAAATGGACAATTTTCCAGAAGATATGATAAAAAAACCATAGAAAAGGTTATTCTTTCTTAAATAATTCATGTAATTAAGGGAAAAAGTTTCAGCGATAAATTAAATGCTACAGGAAGGGGTATGTTCGTAGATTATGGTCAAAGTAAGTTCACACGTAGAAACAAGTTTCTGGAGATATTTTGGCGTTCTTTTAATTTCCTGTAAAATCTCTTGAAAGTTTTACACGAATAATCAAAATCGTAGGAGATTTTCTGTATTTTCTTTTTAAAGGTTGAACGCACTCATACGTAGTTTGAAGAAGAATGTCAAAAAAAATCTCCTGAAATCGTTGACCGGGGAGGTAACTGGAAACTCAGTTTCCTCGTGTGAAATGCGACTAAAATGTCGTTTATGTATACTGTTGTTGACGTCTTCGGTGATCATTTTGATTTAACAAATCATGATCTAAAAAATCATGATTTGTTAAGTAAATTGTATGTGGTTTTCCATTTGGATGTACAAGATTTCAAGCAAAAACCACCAAATCTTATCGAAATCAACAAGTTTTTCAGATTAATGCAAAATCTTTTTGGAACGGTGTGAATGTGAAACAAACACACTTAATTGTTCGGTTTTCTCTTCAGAATAACAGTTCATCCAAAAACATTCCATTTTGGGTTTTTTTTTTGTCTATAGAAAAGGAGAGCAATTTAATGCGTGTTTCTTGGGACTCTTACCTAATTGCAATAGAATTTTTTTTGTAGTTTCTATCAACACTGAATTTCCTTTGAAATTTCAAACAAAATCTAGTGTATGTGTGGTATGAAAGATTCAATGAAATTTGGTAGTTTTGCTGCCGAAAATTGCTCCTGTTCAAAGAAGAACAGAAAAAGATTGATTTTTTTATCCCAATGGAAAAACACACCATGAACACACGCACAACTATTCTATGAACACATCCATCGAGATTCAAATGAAACTATAAATCGCATCAACATATAAAAACAAATCCACCAAATTCTAATCAATACTCGAATAAACGTCACAAACCTACCCGCAGTAGGATTGGCAGTAATCCTACTGTGGATGTTGTATTTGTAATTCTTTTAAAATCCTACTGTACTATGTATAGCTTTTCCAAAAAAACACGGCTATTTAAATAAAAATCTAGAATAAGGGTCGAGAAGATGTCTCAGTGGAATAAAGATACTAAAACAAAAACATTCTTTTTTCTTAATTTACTTGAGTAAAGGACCCTTTATAATAGTTACATAGTTTAAAAAGATAACAAAACCAGATGTTGGAAATCTTATCACACACAAAGAGCATGAACAACTAAAATAAAATTGGGCAGTTAACGATTTATCATTCAAAAGAAATACGCCTAAGAAAATAAAAGATAACGATAGCATAGTAACATTTTTGGTTTTATAAAGAAATGTATTGATAAGAGAACTAAAGGAAAATATATATTTTATATTAGGATAGATATAAATATGAGAAACGAAGATGTAGTCGGGCCTCGGGCAGTCTTAAACCCACATCTACCTAGACCACAGCTCTGATCTCAAATTTATAACAAAATACTAAATAAGCATAGTTAAGTTACAAAGTATAGATTAAGCTGTTAAATTAATAAAATAAAAATAATGAACGGGATCATAAATCCCACAAAAAACATTTTTTTTTATTTTTTATTTTTCAAATAAACACGAGTTTGTTAATTCGCGCCAAAGTTTACCCTGAGAAAATAAAATGTTCTCACGATATGAAAGTCGGCAACAGATATTCTCGAAGCTACGTTGAGAAACCTGTCTATGAATACCAACCACCCACTAAGGACCTTTTTAATACGATTACAACACTCACAATACCTGTATCAAATCAACTATAAAATAGACTTTTTATCCATACAAAAGTATTTTCGGCATTTTTCGATTTTCAAGCCAATGCTGAAATTACTTTTTTTTTGTTTTTTTTTGGTATCTGTAGTCAAACTGGAAACGGTTCGCAAAAATTACAAATGGGACTTAATCATGTTTCTTTTAATTAATAGGGTTCTCACTTACAGACTTATACAGCCCTATTCTGCTAAACATTCACGTGAAAGTTTGTATTCTGCTATCCGTCGGAGGGAAATAATTGCTCCAAATTTTTTTATAAATTTCGATAAAAACAGGATTTAAACAATTACATAGATTCTTTTAAGAATTTCAAAACTAAATATCAGTTAAGATTTGGACTCTAAAGATTGAAGATTTAAAGAAATAATTTAAGGCAAAATAAATGAAACTTCACGTGAATCGAAAGTTTCGATCGGATCGAATAGCAGAATAGGGCTGATAGACTCGGAACTAGACCCTCCACTGGGTATGATCGTGTCGAGAAAAACCCAATGGAGGCATTAAATCAATATATGCTATTAATTGGACGGTTATTGTGGACATCATCACCAGTGGAGGTTGTACCTTATTATGCAAAATACAAATTATTCTCTTTTTTTATTATTAAGTGAAAAATGATTGGTGTATACATTGTTACATACATGTTTGACTGATATGTGGCGGAACGCCTTACTGAGGAATAATGTTGGTTGTGAATTGTGGCCCAACCTTTCCTTGTGGATTAAACGGTTGTGGCACTTGTCCAGTCAAATTAGGATTGATGACATAAGGATTGCGAATATTGTTCATTTGATGGTTCGGTGTACCATGTGGATTTTGATTGGGTATGAAAGGAAATACACTCTGACCCATTCTATACTGACAATATACAACAATTGTTGTTCCTAACGCATTTGCACTTCACGTTCTTGCTCTTGGATTCGCTGCTGCAAGGCCAATTGTCTTTTATGTTGTAAATATTCTTGTTTCTTCTTTCGCATTATTTCAAATCAGAGTTGCAAAAGCTTAAGTCACTTCCTAGCTTAAGCTCGGGTTTAATTCACAAGCTAGTGGGTGACTTATGAATTAAAAAAAAATTAATTCATAAGATAGTTAGTGACTTATGAATTAAAAGAGATTTAATTCATAAGTCAGCTAGTGACTTGTGAATTAAAACAGATTTAATTCATAAGTCAGTTAGTGACTTATGAATTAAAACAGATTTAATTCATAAGTCATCCAAATGACTTATGAATTAAAAAAATTTAATTCAAAAGTCAGCAAGTGACTTATGAATTAAAACAGATTTAATTCATAAGTCATCTAAGGGACTTATGAATTAAAAAAATTTAATTCACCAGCTGACTTATGAATTAAAAAAATTTAATTCACAAGCTATCCTATTGACTTATGAATTAAAAAAATTAATTAATAAGCTATGTATAATAAGTGACTTATGAAAGAATTTAAAGAAATGAATTCATAAGGCAGCTAGTGATTTTTGAATGTTAAAAAAAAATTATTGTGTAAGACAGAGCATAAGTTAATTAATTTTAGTACTTTTTAGTCAGTAAAAAGTTTTTGCACTGCGATGATTTTACTTTTAGTCAGCAAGACTTTTAACTACAGTCAATTAACTGTAAGTCTTTTAACTTTTTTTTAGTCTTTTAACTAAAAGACTGTAGACTTGTACTTATGAAAGAACAGAACGGAATAAAAGAAAAAGAAATTGTTTAAAAATAAAATTTGAATGGTTTATTTGGCATCATTCCATTTTGTACGGGTCATAGTCCAAAGTGAACTGATACAAGTTTTTTGAGTTTATATTTTTACAAACCAGCCCTTATTTTGGAATCAATAACTAAATAATTTTTGATAATTTTTTAAGGAGAAAAGGGATACGAATGTTGAGGATTATTTTAGCGATCATGCTAGTTTGTGCATTTATTTGCTGCAACTTGCAAGTACATGACGATGAATAGAAAAATAGGATACAAATAATAATCTTCTAATTTGTTAGTCTCTTCCAGAATCCTTTTTCTTGGTCTTTTTATAGTCAATTAACTGCAGTAGGTATACCAAAAAGACTTCAGTTTTTACAACCCTGGTACAAGTTAGTTGGTAAATTTAGAAATTCGTAAGCTTGTTGTGACTGCCACTACGGCTATGTTTTGCCAACTCTATTAACGATTAAGCAGAAATGGGAAGTTCTCATTAATAGTAATAGGCTTCAATTTTCCGCTCCCATAGTCGAGAAACTAAAAACTTCATTAGTTTCTCGTTTTCAAGAATATTTTGAAATAACAGATAAGGGTGAATTCGCAGCAATAGCTGCTATTACTCACCCTCGCTTCAAAATAGCGTGGATAAATCTGTTGGACCCAGAGAAGCAACAAAAAATAAAAAACCTGGTGCAATGCCTAACAAATAAAACCAGGATGCAAACGCTTCAAGCAAATCAACCAACCGACGATTTTTATGATTTCGGCGATGTAAGCAATTACAGCGTCATAACCTCGCTCATTCCACAAGGAAGTGAGGAAACTGAGGTTACGAAGTTTTTAGTAAGCAATTGCTCTAATTTAGAAGACTTAAAGGATTTTCCTTTGGTGAGATCCTTATTTTTAAAATACAACACGGCCTTGCCGTCTTCTGCGCCCGTAGAAAGATTTTTTTCCCATGTAACTATGCTCGATTTGCCCAAAAACAATAAAATTAACGAAAAGAATTTTGAAATGAGAGTAATTTGCAAATCAAACTCTCAACACAAATATAAATAAATTAATTTAATTTTTTTTCTAATTTTAAGTTTCAAATTAATTTTTCAAAAAATATTCTCTGAAATAATATGAATTTAAAACAGAGTTAAAGAAAGAAATTCTAGCTTAAAAAAAAAAGTATAGCATGACAATGTACCTTAGTGATTTTTTTCTATTTCAAGTCGAGCTTTTTTTTTGAAAATTGCCCTTTTTTTTAGATTTTTGTCACCTTATGGGAATCACCCTGTATATGTTTGAATTCTTTTTTTTTGTTTTGATATTTTTCCACGAACTGATTTTTATTTTTATATTATTTTGTAAAATTTTGTTACCTTATTTATTATGTCTTTTTAATAAAATTAGAAAAAAATCTATTTTCTTAAATATAATTACTTGGAAACTTTTGGTACCTGCCTAGTAAATATTAGTCCAACTTGTAATTTGCTTATAAATTTTTCAATTCATATGCTAACTTATGAATTGAAAACTCTCCTGCTCGTAAATAATTCATAAGACAGCTATTGACTTGCGAATTAAATCTAGCTGGCTTATAAATTAAATTTGTTTTAATTCACAAGTCACTAGCTGACTTATAAATTAAATTTTTTTAATTCATAAGTCCTTTGGATGACTTATCAATTAAATCTGTTTTAATTCATAAGTCACTAGCTGAATTATGAATTAAATTTTTTTAATTCATAAGTCCCTCAGATGACTTATGAATTAAATCTGTTTTAATTCACAAGTCAATAGCTGACTTATGACTTAAATGTGTTTTAATTCACAAGTCACTAGATGACTTATGAATTAGATCTGTTTTAATTCACAAGTCACTAGCTGACTTATGAATTAAATTTTTTTAATTCATAAGTCCCTCAGATGACTTATGAATTAAATCTGTTTTAATTCTCAAGTCACTAGCTGGCTTATGATTTAATTTTTTTTTAATTCATAAGTCACCTACTGACTTATGACTTAAAGATTTTTTAATTCAAAAACTCGCAACCCTGTTTCAAATTGATGTTTTGCGATAAGGAGCGCGAATTACGAACCCGAATAATATGCAAGCTTGCAACTTGCCAACATAACATTTTCCCATAGTAATTTGAATCTTTGAATGTGCACCTTCTGTGCACATGTCACATAATTTTCTTGTTGTGCACCTTCTGTGCACATTCCACATCATTAGAAATACAAAACCTTTGTCTAGCACCTTCTGTGCAATTTCTCAGAAATATTGTTTTGGCACCTTAAGTGCACTAAAATAAAAGTATTGTAAATCAGTTCCAAATCAAAAGTTGTCAAATAAAGAACAGATATTATTCCGAGAGAATAATAAAAAAATAATTTTTTTATATTAAAGTTTTCCTCGAAAACTTAAGTCGCGTGCCAGTGTGAGTAATAGAAATGTGTCATGGTCTTTGAGAGCAGACTACAGAGCCCCCATTGTAATTTGTAGTTTGTATTTTGTTTAATGGGTGTATGCCTACATACATATGTGAGAAAAAAATGTACATATATTCTAGCAAAGAGAACTTTTTTTTTTTATCAGAATTGGAATCTTCCGTTCTGTATTTTCTCATAAGAATACTTAAAGAATGTAAAAAAGAAAAAAAAAAACAAATTTCCGCTGGAAACATATTTTTCAAAAGCGCAGCTGTTCTATATTTCGTCGTAAGTTAGGTCTAATAGAAACTGTGGTTTCATAAAAATATGTATGGGAATTTCACAGATTAGACGAAGTAATTATAACAAAAAAAAAAAAAAAAAATATGAACATGTGTCTTTATTTTGTTTTTATCAGAAATACTGCGGTTTAAAATACTTAAAGAATGTAAAAAGAAAAAAAAACAAATGTCAGCGGGAAGTGCATCCGTTCTATATTTTGTCCTAATTTGAAACTGTGGTTTCATAAAAATATGTATGAGAATTTCACAGATTAGACGAAATAATTATAAGACAAAAAAAAGCAAATATTCACTTTATGTGTTTTTTATCAAAATTATTGCGGTTTGAAATAATTAAAAAGAATTTTAAATGTAGCAATCGAATATCCGTTTGACAGTTTGAAAAAAAAAAAATTATTAGAATAACATCCTATCAAAAAAAAAAAACACATTTAGGGCCATTTGCTGAAACGAAACTTAAATATTTATGTTCAACATAAGAGCTTATGACAGTTTACGCTGAGGAAAAAGTAGATCATAAGCGCTTAAGTTGAACATAAATATTTAAGTTTCGTTTCAGCAAATGGGCCTTAGAGATTAAGTTAAATGTCTATACTTTTTCGTAAGTATAAAATCAGGGTATTCTCAACTATTGAATTAAGTCACTGTTGACAAAGTTAACCATATACAGCCGTATCTATAATAGAATCTTAAAGGCTTCTTAACTTTAAAATGCCTTTAAACAGCACTTAAGCGTAAATATTTTACGTTACCTTGTCGGCAGAGTCCTAATCAGTGCTGTCGAAGTATTGCAATTGCAGTATACTGCTTTTTTAAACTCCGTACTGCCGTACTGCTAACACGACCAAAGTACTGCATTTTTATAAATCAAAATCAAAGCCACGAAACTTTTCAAAATCGTGTCGATAAATGATTTGAAGAGATTTATTTTGCTGGACAAAATTGAAGGAACAAACAATAAATCGAAAAAGTTTTCTTATATTTTTTGAAAAGCTGTTTTTCTGTTAAAAGTTGTTGAAATCAAAGTTTGAAGTCTTGGCATTTTTTTTGTCAATATCGTAACATTAAAAAATAGCACGTTATTTCTGAAGAGTCGGGAAAAATTATTAAAGTTTCAATTCAACCTATGAATCAGTTAACTTGTTTTTGTTTTGATTAAATTTGATATTTTTGCTGGTAATTCTGAGCCAAGATTTCAGGCAGGTTTGAAGGACAGTCTTAAAAATTTGAAGGCATTTAATACAAGACAATTTTAAGAGTTTATAAAATTTCATTATTTGTTTGAACAAAATAGAAATATATAGTTTTTATCTACCGCTGCTTTAAATACATTGATTAACTTATTTTTCCAATTTAAGGATGAAGAAAAATTTACAATCAATGTTGTACTCGACTAGAAATTATTTTTGCATGCCATTTGAGTTTACAGCTCAGGTGAACCGAGAAAAAAGTTATTTTTTATGCACGGAAATTTCACTTCACAACAATTTGTCCTATAAATTTTCAAACCAAGAGACTACTTTTCACTGATAGAGTCAGATATCTGACTAAAATTTTGACTATAAGGACCAAAAAGATGTATCGCATTAAAGATAATTAAGGGCCAGTTGTACAAAAATTTGACCCATGGTTTAAGAATTTAACTCACAATATTGACGGATTATCTGTGCTTCAAAGATGGTTCAGTAATGTAATTGGCTAAGTGCATACGTGAACCTTGAACCATCGTTGAACCTCAGTTAATTCGACGAAATCGGGGAGTCAAAATTGCTGAACTACGTTTGTACAACTGGCCCTAAACAAGTTACCTGATTAACGCATTGGTGAAACTGAAATCATTTTTCCTGACCCACTTGGATTTTTAAGAAAAAATGGGAATATAGTTCCCGGGAAATATTTTGTATTTGTATGATAAATCTCAGAACATAAAACTTCATCTTGGGTGATATTTTTAACAGGGATATACAGCTGTTCAAAAATAATGAAATAAAACATTAAGGGTCAGTTGTAAAAAGTGGTTCAATATTCAACCCGTGGTTTAGCAATTTTAACTCGCCGATTCCGGCGGATTAACTAGGATTCAGCGATGGTTCAAGGTTCAAGTATGTGATAATAGCCAACGAGATCCCTAAACCATCACTGAACCTCCGTTAATCCACCGAAATCATTGAATTAAGATTCCTGAATCACTGATTAATATTTGAACCACCATTGTACAAAAGGCCCTAAAAAAAATATTTGTTCCTAAAATTTTGTATATGAAAAATATATATTTCTCAGCCGTACTGCTATGTACTGCTTTTTCTTTTTTGAAGTACTGCTTTTTTTTAAAATCTGAAACGACAGCCCTGGTCCTAATTTTCTGATCTTTTTCTCTTATTGGCGAGCATGGCGAAGTTGTTTATTGTTTTCCAATTTTTTTTTTATTTATTAAATCTGTCACGAAACAGCTGTTTAAAAAAGAAATGTAGTAATATTTTGTGTTTAGGTCAAACACTCTAAACAACAAACAATAATAATAGTCACTCATATAGTCATTCATAAAATAGCATAAGCCAACAACCATAGAAGCTGACGATGCAGCCGAACCAAAATAGCGTCACTGGTCAACATTATTACAGGGCTAGTGTTCCAGATATTAACAATTATTTTATTTCTTTTTGTTTGTTTTCCTGTGTAAGCATTCTAGATATTATATGTTATGATACATACATACTTGATTTTTTAATTTATATTTTGTAATGCAAGTAAAGAATTATTTTAGATTTAAGGTATAAAAGACAAATTTGCAGACAAATAAATCATCATTAATTTGACAGAAGTCTTTTGAGTGTCATTGGTGTGTTGTTGGATTTCACTAGTATAATTTGAACAAGTTTAAGTGCTTGGCTCAAGCCTACGGATTAACAAGTTTATGTACTTGGTAATCACTCTTAGACAAACGAGTCTAAACATTTTGTTTTGATTGTACTAGATTCGTAAATTCTTTTACGTTACGTGACACAACCATTGATTAGTTAAGTGCCCATGCATAATTGATTATAGATAAGAATTTAAGCAACGTTGCTTAAATTCAAAGAAACGTTTTAAGAAAATCTTGTAAATATGGCGGATAGTGTCTACAAAATTTAATGTAAAAAATAAAAAAAAAAAACGTCTTCCATTTTAAATAAAATAAAGGCTAACGCTCAATTCAATAAGCGCAAAGACATTGTACGCATTAAAAATTTGCAGTTAAAAAAAAAATACGAGATTGTGGGTGCCAAAAGATGCACCACGCGATTCGGTAAGCAATTGCTTGTGGAATTGCAGGATTGCGTTGTTTTTCTGCCTAAATGATGCGCGGACTCCTTCCAAGACGAGGAAATAAAAGAATTACCGAAGCTATGTTTAGAGGTTGTAGCACCATACGAAAAAACATTCATCATATACTTTCATAGCAAGGACAGTACTATCAACACCAATAGTAACAGCACCATCACCACCAGCGATGACACCAACAAGAGGGTTCACAGTTCACATTCTCAAATTTGTTTGTCATGCACGGCATGATGAATGTTTGATGGATGAAAACAATTAGCGTTCACATTTTTCAAACATGCTGTCAAACATTACTTCTCGTTAGAATTTTAACCATGGCGGACGTTTTGATAGCAGCTCTTGTGATAGATGAAATTTTAGAAGATGAGGAAATTGAAGCAGAAAGCGTGCAAAAAAATAAGAGGAGGCGACTTTGGACCAAGGAATGGATGAATAAGCGACGAATTAAAATTAACTTCTCCTGGCGATTATCAAAATTATCTAAAGATGAACGCTGAAAAATATGAGGAATTACTAGCAAAAGTACGACCTTACATCACGTCTATAAAGCTAGCACCTACACATTAGCATAATCAATTTAAACCATAACTAGAATTTTGTGCTATTATTCTTGTTATTGGTTTCGGATAGTGGGTAATAATACGTGGTGATATTGTATCGCGTCAATTATCGTCATATGATATTGGTGAAGAAGTGCAATTGGACAGTGGTGTCGAGGCACGCTCGGATTAGTTGGATGATGATGATGAAGACCAAAATTGAGGCAAAAGCTGTGCACGTTCCGGAGAAATTTCATTGCATTTATACCTATAAATTTTCATTTAATTTGCCCAATGCTGCTCTGTAAAGAACTTCTTCGATTGTCTTGTTGGCAAAGAGCTGTTGTTGTGGATGCAACCTTCGATAGCGTACTGCCCAACTTGCGCAAAGTGCATCAGCTTCGTCGGGTTCTTTCTTTCGGGAATCTAGGTGTGATATAGCTTTACGCAAGAGTTCATCCCGCTCACCTATTCCGTTTCCTTTCTTTTTTTTTGTTTGTATCAACGACATACCGGAAACTGAAGAGAGGTGGAAAGAAGCAAGTGAGTTTGCTGAACTCTGGAATTTCCCACATTGTATTGGCAAGCATGTCAATATAATCAAACCCATAAATTCGGGAGCAAGTAGATATGGGGTCGATATGGGATGGGAATTTTTTAAAATGCTCATTTGAAGGGTAAATTTGTATGGTGTTCGCATGGTGGGGTGCGATAGCGGTGTTCTTTGAAGTGGGTAGTGTTGTATTGTGGTTAGGAGCGTGTGCCAGCAAAGAGGTCGGCAGCGTTTGTGGGTATTGTGTGTGAGGGGCGTAGTTTGTATGGCTTATCAGTATTGATGTGCCCATTGTAATTTGTAGTTTGTATTTTGTTTAATTGGTATATGCGTCGTACATATATGAGAAAAAAAATGTATATTCTAGCAGTGATTGCGGTGGTCATTAAAAAAGATAACGTTTGGCTTAAGTGTTTATTTTTTAGAAGAGCTCTGACACAGATAACATTAATTGGGGGGAAGTAGAAAAAACCAATATGTTAAGCGCCTGTTCTATATTTTTGTCGTATGTTAAGTGGTTTCATAAAAATATGTATGTGAATTTCACAGATTAGGCAAAATAATAATACTGTGGATTAAAATACTTAAACAAATATCCGCGGGGGAAGTGCATCCGTTCTATATTTTTCCCTAAGTTGTTAGCTTTAATGGAAATTGTGGTTTCATAAAAATATGAAATATGTATAAATGGAATTTTACAGATTAGACGAAATAATTATAAGACAAAAAAACAAATATTGACTTTTTTTGTTTTTTTATCAGAATTATTGCGGTTTTTAATAATTAAAAAGAATTTGAAATGTAGCAATCAAATATCCGTTTGACAAAAAAAATTTGCTGTCAAAAAAATCACATTTGGACATTAAGTTAAATGTCTATACTTTTTCGAAAGTATAAAATCAGGGTATTCTTCTCAACTATTGAATTCAGTCACTCTTGACAAAGTAAACTGTTAAGTAAATTTTCGAAAAAAAAAAATCTAAAAAAAAATTTATAAAACAAAATGTCTTCGATTTTAAACAAAATCAAAGCTAACGCTAAAATCGTTAAGAAAGATCTAGTGAGTATTAAAAATCTCACATTAAAAAAAAAGTACGAGATTGTGGATGCCAAAAGATGCACCACGAAATACGGGAAGCAGCTGCTTGTCGAATTAAAGGATTGCGTGGTCTTCTTACCGAAACGATGCTCGGATACCTTCGAAGATGAAGAAATCAAGGAATTGAAGAAGCTATGTCTGGAAGTTGTTGCACCATATGAAAGTACTTTCATCATAGACTTTCACAACAAAGACAGTGCCAATAGTAACAGTAACAACAACACCACCGGCGATGACACCAATATCATGAACAGCAGGAGCAACCTTAACAACGACAGCAGCAGCATCAACAACAACAACAGAGAAGGGGAGGAGGAGGTAATTAACCAACAACAATTTGTTCAGTCCCAGAAACATTTATTCTATAATTCGTTGTATTAAAAAAAAGAAAAAAAATGTTTTTTGGTGAAATAAAAAAAAGCAAAATTAAATACAAATTTTCTAAAGTTTTTTCTTTATATACCTTCTTGTTTGTTTCGAAGGGTTGAGGAAGAAAGAGAATATTCTGTTATTCTTCACTTCTATTTAAAGAAATTAAGGTTTTTTTTCACTTTCACTCTTTTCTTTTTTTTCCCCTTTGTAGTGGTTTGAAATAATAGACGAAAAGGTGACGAGGATAAAAAGGTTTGGATTGAACGGTAGAAAGATACAGTTCAAAATAAAATTCATTCCCAAAAACAAGGAGCCAACTTCCTGGATAAGGGAAGGTTTTTGAACGACATGTTGAAACATGCGTTGCAAAATTTAGATCCCCATGATAAAGTGGGAATAACTTTTAGCGGCAAGAGTTTTTCCACCGAACGAGGTAGTGGGTGGATCAGCTTTAAAGACTGTTCTTCCATAAAATTTAGTGACATTTGGGAGATGATCAGTAAAATCTTCCAAAGTAATTCAAATGGTCTGAGCACAGACGATTTCAGTTAAAGTATAACATCGGTGAAGCTCCCTTCAGGTTCTGGAAAAAAAAAATAAGAACTAACATGTTTAATACCTTCGAAGAAGAATGCAGGAAACGAAGGGGCATTATATCAATAAACAATAAGGATAATTTGTGCTTGCCTCGAGTGCTAGTCGTTGGCAAAGCATATGCCGATAAAGAAAGTGTGTTTAATAAAAACTTAATAAGAAGAGATATTAGAAAAATCCAGACAAAGAATGCCTTAAAACTTATTAATGAGGCACACATAAATAGCCTACCTTAAAATAAAGCAAGAAGCTTCAGGATTGCCAAGTACATGTTTATCTGAAGAGGAGAAAAACAAATATATTGTGGATTTTCTCGAGAAGGAAAATATAAAGTTTGAATATTCCAAAATAACAAATAATCCTGGAAAGAGATCACTTGCCAAGCTGATTCTTAATTCTTTTTGGGGTAAATTTGGATTTTAATTATTTTAAATAATCCTTCAGATTTGTTTGATTTGCTTACTCATCAATTCAATTTAATTCAATTTATTTATAACGGCGGCGTACAAATAGGACATATGAAGTCTTTTATAGTACCTTATTATAGTCTAATTCAGATTAGATCGGATAAGGATATTAAAACATTTATATATTAGGGAAGAAAGAGATAGCATAAGAATAGGTAACAATTTAAGAATAATATTAATAGTATTGAAATAAAAAATAAACAGCATTGTTAAGCAATACCTATTTAATTTAAAGAAGAATAAATTATGTTTAACGTCGAAACCTCTTTTGGATTCGACTCGACATTGGAGAGGCAAAGCTGATAACTGACGAATGGAACCTCTGCTTGTTTACTTTAATATGACTAGTTACTGGCTTGAGTTTCAAGGACTACAAAGAAGTGTCACCCAATTAAAGGCCAGAGGAAAAACCAAACTCGAATAATCTTTGTAAGGCCATCATAAATTATCTAGAAATGCGGCTAATGGAATCAGAAAATTTAAATGACGTTCTGAAATACAGAAACGGAATCGCAATAAGAAAGAGAAGGTCCCCATTTGACTTCGTTGGTACAGTTGCAAATACGTTATTCGGGGTTCTTGACCAAGAGTATGCACAATACATCGAAGACAACATCAAGATGGCTCATAATAATGAAAATCATCTCCTTGAATTAAGCAAGAATCAAACCTCAATACTAGAATCTACAACAAATATTCCCAACAAATCGCTGTCTTCAATAAAAGAACAATTTAGTGAGGTAAAACATCAGATGACCATCGCTTATGATTCAATGGACCGCTTAAATAAAACCATACAGAGAACAGAAATCCTCAACTTTGTCACGATTTACGTCACTCAAATAATAGACAGCTTTCAACGCATCCAAATAGCAATTTTAGAAGCTTTTTCAGATACTCATCAAGGAAGAATAAACGCTTTACTTCTTTCTCCCAGACAGCTTTTGAACCGACATCCAATCTTCAATACACATTCAGTCAAAAACCAATGTGAAATCCAAATGCTAAACCACAATAAGCAGCTCACTTCACATTGCGAAATAAAATCCACCGAAGTGGACAGGATGTGGATTCAACTTCACAATCCTAACAACTGGATCTTCGCCTTTAAATACGAAGAAATATTGTCTGTACTATGCGGGTCGGAAATTCTAACTACAAAACTAAAAGGAGTAGGACTTATGAAAATAGGAGCTGACTGTATCATAAAACAGCCGACCATGACAATTAATGCTCACAACTTCTACACATCAAAGTCAACAGTACTTTTGTAGCATGCTTAATTTGTTGAGTTCCAATCCTCCTTTGAAGTTTGAAGAGAGGCGATCAACCGCTGTAGAGACTGTGCAGTTGTGCTATGTCTTTTCATAACTCTGGAGAATTCCTCATGTTTTTCATCAGGTGAATTCTGGTTGCTAACAGTTGCAGTTGCTCCACTAGTAGTAGCTCCAGCTGTTTTCTTTTGAACGTCATCCTCGGAATCTGTAGAAACAATTGATTCTTGTGTTTGGTTTAATTCCAGGTATGCCTTCAGTCACGAGTTACGGCCTATCACACTTAACTTAAGGTCTTTGTACTAGATACAATAACAACACAACAACCCAGTGAATTTATTGACATAAGTCACTGGAAAATGCCTCAGAACATCAAGTTAGCAGACAGCGACTCTAATCAACCTCATGACGTCGATTTACTCATCGGAGCTGAGCTTTACCCTGAACTTCTTTCCGTGGGCCAGATTAAAGTGAATTTAACGACCAGACTTGAACAATCTTCCACACTACCATCCACTCCACTTTTAATCCAGAAGTCAATTAGGTTGTTTTATTTAAAATTGCTACCCTCCCCTCGAGGTAAGGAGCAATCTATTCAACTAAAACAATCGAGTCGAATCCAAAAGAGGTTTCGACGTTAAACAAATTATAAATTACATAGAAAAGATAATGAACATTTTCAAATTGCTGTTTAGTTAAACTAACTTATTGAAGTTTTACAAATTCTACCTATCAATGAAAACTATATTGTGGTAAGCTTCGAAATGAAAGAAGAAGCAGCTAAAACTCTATCAACTGTTACTGTTTGTATTGCCGCATATACCACAACTCAAGCTCGTCTAAAATTATATAGCTATTTGGAAAAACTTCACCGATTCCGTTATTTATGTTTGTCGTCAAGGAGAATTCGATCCACCTACTGGAGACTTTATCGGTGATATGACCAATGAACTGAATTGCTATGGCCGAGGAAGTTACATTACAGAATTTGTAAGTGTTGCCCAAAAAATTATTCTTACAAGGTAAACAGCACAAAGGATAAAAAAGAACACATTGTCTGTAAAGTTAAGGGCATCTTCCTCAATTATGAATCATCCCAAAAAATTAATTTTGATTCAATAAAAGAAGCAGTCTTAAATTCTTCTATACAAGAAGATTGTGAAAGTATTGTCATAAAGTCTAGCAATATACGACGACTTTAATAGAACCTGTGGTTTCATACAAAAATATGCGTATAGTTGGAATTTGTCCAGATTAGACAAAATAATTTTAAGACTAAGATTATTTTTGTTTTTATCAGAATTATTGTGGTATTTTTAATTCTAGATTAAAAAGTTATTTTTTTAATTTTTTTTGTGTAAGAGAATTTTGCCATGAGCCCCCTTTGTAACATTGTATGTATGAGTTTTTGACGTTTTGTATAAATACTCTGAATGTTCATCCTACAGACCATCAGTTGATTCCTGCTATACCCGCGCCAAACATTAATTTTTTAAACTTAATTTAAAAAAAAAGAAAAAAATGTCTTCAAATAATAACAATATTGATACACCGAAGGAATTCCGCGAGTGGATGGATTCTTTTGCGAAACAATGACAAAATTTCGCTACAGAGGGGCTTAAGGAACTAGGCGAAAATAGTTCGCTGGCTAAATTGCAGGCAAACGTCGTCACAAAAAGATTTGTAAGAGAGCATGACAAATCTTATGGGCAACATAAGAAAAAGCATGAAGAATATTGAATACTACATTAAAAAAATGTACGGCAAAAAGAAGAAATTCTAACAATTAGAAAAAACTGAGAGCTAACAAGGAAAATAAGGACAAAGATAGTAAGGCAAAATTAAAACTAAAAATCGCAATCCTGGAGATTAAACAGAAGAAGCAAAATATTATAGAATCCTACTAGATTCAACAAGACAGAACAACACCTAAAATAAAAAGTTTTTGTGTTATTACTATGTATACCTTACCTATAGTAACTTTTCTTTTGCAATACAAAAATTAATACTTACCAATAAATGATTGAAGTGAATATGAACTAATAAAATGAATTAAAGATACTCTTCATAAAATTAAAACAATTTTTTTAATCTTTTACTACGTTTTTATTAGAGCCGAAATGAGGTAATTTCGCACATTACGTAAAAAGTGTTTTCATAACAAATTTGCTGATTTCGTTTGACAGTTCAGGCTGCAAACCGCTTGTTTTTGTTTTTTTATACAATTCTGTCATTTTAAATGCGTTCCATTTTGAATGGATTCTATTTGGGTGTGTTCATAAAGTATTTACGTAATTTCCTACCTAATTTCTTGCAAATTTGGTTGAAATTACCTCATTTGGAAATGTGAATTTGTAGGGGAAATGAGATAATTTCGAATCGAATTTGTAAATTTTCAGCGAAATTACCTCATTAGCTCTAATGAAAACGTATAATTATTATTATTATTTTTCATTTCGAACTGCCACAGCTATTTCATTGTCAAGAAGCTGATCAATGTTTTCCAATTGTACATAATTTCCTTCGTGGGTCTCATCATTGAAGGCCATAATGTCATTCATATTTTTAGAGAAAGAATCTATCCTTTAAATCTGCAGAGAGTACAACGATCTGTTTTTTTCTAGAGGGAGACCATCTTACCAATACCGATTCGATTACACAAAAAGTCGGTACTGATGAGAGTAAACCTCCCCTCTTTATAAAACCATATCGACTCCCAGAAAGCCAAAAGGAGGAAATCCATAAACAGGTACATAAAATGTTAGACGATGACATCGTACGACCGAGCTCGAGTCCTTGGAACTCACCCTTGCTACTCGTTCCCAAAAAACCTGGAAACGATGGAAGCAATCGTTGATTTCAGGAAACTGAATGATGATTTAACCGTCGGAGATGACTACGGATTTCCCGCGAACATCCCAAGTGTCCTGTCACAAAAACCAAAAATATCTTATAACTATGATAATTACGTCAACGAACTTGAGGCTAGATTACAATATGGATATGAGACAGCAAATCCTACCCTAATAAAGAAAAATCAAAGACACTTTACGATAAAGTAAGACCTAAAATATTTAACGTAGGTGATAAAGTTTTAGTAAAAAATCAAACTAGACAAAACAAACTGTCAACCCTATGGGACAGACCATATGAGGTCATAAGAATCCATTCGGATGAAAACACTGTAGTCAGGATGGGTAAGAAATCCAAACTCATACACAACAACAATTTACAACTTTGTCAATGACCGAACGACCGCCATCCGTAACAACAAACAAAACTAAATATAAAATAAATAAATCATGAAAAAGTGTTCTTTAAAATAAAATAGAATGCAGAATAAAAACAAAAATAACTAAGTGAACAACAACAAAGAAAAAACTTATATTGGAAACTTTCACCAAATGAGCAAGGCTAACCATTTTTACCATTCAACCATTCAATACGCCGCCAACCTAAAAGGATCTCAAGGATCACTCAACAGCGCAAGTTTTTCTATACAATACAATGTCCTTTTTTGTTTTTAAACTATATTAATATTGTAATAGTTACGTCTGAGACTTCACCCTTTAGCGTAAACCCATTATTCCCCACACGCCGCCTTGCCTAACGGTACATTCATAAATTCCTAACGGATTCCCACGCCATTTTTGCTAACACAGCAAAACAAATCCAGAACGGATACACCCCTTTTTCCTTCCACCTTTGTGCACTTGAACGACGAAATGAAATATGAATATTTCAATAACAAATTTATTTTTTTGCAAACGCGGACATTTTCCTATTTACCTGAAGTGTAGTTGAAATTGAAGTTTATTTCATAAGTTAGTCTTAATTCAACAATCTGGTATTGAGGTGCAGCCTTGCTATGGACAGCGGCCTCATATTAGAATTTAATAAATGTTCAATAAAGAAAACCAATAAAGAATAAAATAATAAAATAAATAAAAAAACTTTATGTTTTTTTTTAAATCAAACGCTCAGCTCTAACACGTAATTGGCGCAGTCGGTTGTTCGAATAAGAACATAATGAACAAGTGCGATTAAGTACGAAAAACTAATGCGATTAAGTAAAAACAAAATTAGTTCGAATAAGAACATAATAAACTAGTGCGATTAAGTACAAACAAAAAATTAGTGCGATCAAGTACAAGGGCGATTAAGTGTCCAAAAAACAGGACTAAAATACACAAGATAACACAAAGTGTAAAATAAACTACCAAAATTAACAATCAAAGGAATTATAGATTTGACCAAACCAGAGCAACAAGAATGGCACAATTAAACATGGAACAATGCATAGCTGCACTCACGCAACTGGTGGTCAATATGAACGGACCAACGAGTGCAAGAGCGAAAATAGAGAAAGATATACGATTCCTGACAACATTCACAGGCGCAGCAGGTACCCTACCTTCTTTTGTAAGCAACGTTCAAAGAATCCTGCTCAACTACCCAGAAGAAGAGAGATCTGCAGTATACGAAATAATATTCGACACGAAAATCCACGGAGCAGCAAAAAACCTCCTTTATAACAATCCACCAGCAGACTGGAACCAGTGTCTGGAAAAATTAAGGAAACATTTCAGGCCATCTCGGGACGAGATGTCAATCACAAAAGATATTGGGTTACTAAAAGTAAGTTCTATATTAGATTTAGATACCAAAATAAAAACATTAGTTAAAAATATAGCAGAATATTCCACCTAGGAAAGCTTATCAAATAAATTAAAAGAAGTCAAAACTGAGAATTCGAAAATTTGAATAAATTCATTAATGCTCTAGATCTAGACTTACTCGACTCAATAAAAGACACAAATGAAGCAATAGCCATTACACTAATAAAAACAAAACTGACTCAAACAGTTAGCAGGTTGCTTACTAACGAAACTACAATCAATGCAATTAAAGTCACTCTAATATCAAACATAAAAACATCAACCACCTCAAAATATTACAGCTAAATTGCTTAGCATTAAACAACAAAACAAAAGTGACAATGATTTTGCAAAAAAAAAATAGAAAATTTCACACAACAATTAGAAAACGCATATAAGTTAACAACAGCAACATCAAATATTCTAAAAAATATCAAATATCTCACAACTTCGCACGATATGCTACATTAGTTCCACTGCATCAGCAACTTTCGTGCCTAACGAATTCTCACAGCGGACACCGGATACATCCGAAAGTGCAGCGAGCGAACAATGTGAGAAATGCAATCTTATTTTGGGCTATTTTAATTAAACTTGTTTTCAATTGTATTTTCTGTTCAAAGTTTAGTTCTAAGTTATCATCCAAATTGTTAACACCTAATTTTTCATTAAATCAAAATATTTTTTTTTTTAATAAAAACTGAACGTATTTCAATAATTTATATATCAGACGGTCTATCCCCACAGTTAGCAAAATCATATTCTGTGCAATCCGCAGTAAAGGCAATCAAAACTAATGCAAGGTCTAGAGAAATAAAAATGCGGTAGTTGCATTTTGTTTAGAAACACTTGCTTTCCAAAGGCAGAGTTTCGAAAAATACCGCCGTCACTCTGGCTTTCATAAGCCAACACAAAGTGTAGTTTGTGTTGTATTCCCATATTTATCTGAGGAAATCGTAGCGCATTGAACTTAATGCACTTACAATTTTTTGGTTGCACTTTTATTGCATATATTGTATCCGTAAGGTATCGCCTTACGATGTTGGTCAATAGAAGTGCATTATCACAACAATTGAGTTGTGCTGAATGGTCAGCGCGTGTCGATTTCCGATGGCTGTTCTCGATCGGTTGTTTGACACCGAGACGAGGAGTCAAAATTAAGCAGTCAAAGGTGTCGGGCTTTCAATTGAATCAATAATTAACATTGGTGCAGCCGGTTCGTGAACCAAATTTAAATTAAATTAAATACTTGCTACCGTACATGCTTCAGCATCCGGAATTGCCGCACAGATCATATCCTTTGTCAGGTCATCCTGGAATGTTAAAATATATCTATTACCAGAATAATTTAGGGGAAGAACACCGACCATGTTCATGTATACCTTCATGTATTACTGGCGCAGTCGGTGTTCGATTAAGAACGAATGAACCAAAAGTGCGATAAAGTAGGTGAAATCTTAAATCAGCGTCCGATCAAGAACAAATAAATCAAGTGCATGTGAACAAAAAAAAAAAAAATTGTTGCAAACATATCCGTGAAAATTACCCGAAGACACAACTTCAACTTACAGTAGGATGGCTCAACTAAGTATGTAAAATAACTATGAAACAGTTTTCGTGCGCGAATTGAGAAAGAAATTCGATATTTAAGAAGTGCAATCACGGGCCGTTGGAATTGGAATACTTCCTTCGTTCGCCAGTTCCGTTAACAAAACTCTTGTGAGCCACACACAAATTGAGAGACCAACTGTGTACGAAGTCATCTATGATACAAAGATACAAGGAGCGGCAAAAAATAATATATATGCAGAACCCCCAGCAGATTGGAACCAATGCCTGGAGAAACTTAGAAGACATTTTCGCCCCTCGAAAGACGAACTTACAATAATTAAAAGCATAGGATCACTTAGAGTAGGTAAGTTCTATTTTAGTGTTAGACATAAGATTTAAAAAAACTCATTGAAGAAATAGCAGAAATCGCGACTTTTAATGAGAATGGTGAATCAATATTCAATATGCCTAATAATCAATAATATGCTGGATCAAAAAGCTAAAGAATTCACAACCTTCGCCTTAGCCCATGCGTTAGCGGATAGGTATAACAAGTTTACACATGGTAACCAGACGGGACAAACAGGAATCGCACACAAACCGATAAGAGATGTTTCCGACCGTCATAAAACATTGAAGAAAGATAAGCTATCTGACCGTCGTAAAACTAAAACATTTACGACCCAAGCCACCAACAGATAAGAAGGATGATTTATGACCGAAGCTCCCGATAACGACACTAAGCGAACCATCGAGGAGATGCAACTGATCGAGGATAGGCAGTTCGATTCCCACCCCGAAGCACCAAATGAATCCGTCGCGTACATTGCATCGGTTGTTAAATGTTAAAAGTATTCGTGGTTTTTGTGTAATTTCATGCATTGGAATTGTTTCGTGAAAATATGTTTGCTAAGTTTATTGAGATTTTACTGTGAAAAACATGGTTTTACTTAGGTTCACTTGAATAGCACCACACTTAAGTGTTTATTTTTAGAAGAGCTCTGACATAGAGAACATTAATTGGGAAGTAGGAAAAAACAATATGTTTTGGTGTGAAAGATTAAGGGAAGAAACATTTTGTATATGTGAATCTGGATGGTTGGAGATAAGATTTACGGATGTAATATTCTATAATGAAACAATAAAAATATTGCTACAGCCAGAATATGGAAGCGAATGCGTGTTGTTTCATATTAAAAATGGTGAGAGCTTATCGCCTATTCTGAGTTTTAAGTTACAGTTTCAATCTATGCAGCATGTACGGTTTGAACTTTTGAAAAAAAAAAAAAAAATAAAATGAAATAAATAAAACATAAAATTTATATTATAGAAGAGGAGTTAACACTAAGCGGAATGATCACACCTCATTCGAATGCTGTAAAGAGAAAAGAGAGTGAATATCCATAGCTTTGTCCATTTGGTGGGTGAGGCTGAATTACTTAATGCACCTCAAGAACTTAAAAAGAAAAAAGACAATCACAGAAAAAAACAGAAAATTGAACGAGTTCATGAACCATTTCAACCGAATGTATTTTAATACCTATATATACATGCAAAATGAGATAAGAATAAAAGATGCGAGAGAGAGATGAATATAGATAGAATTAAAATTATATAAAGTATACAATTTGAGTGTAATGTTTATTAGTTTATGATAAACCCTTGGATAGCAAGCATCTTTTTTAAAAATGTTGTTTTACTCATCAGTCTTATGTCTGCATTTAATTTGTCCTTAATTAATTGCTGCAGTTACATCTGAGCCTTCACTCGTAACCGTAAACCCATTATTCCCCACACGCCCTGTTGTGCCCTTAGTCACAGAGACCACACACAGTTCCCACAATTACCCAATTCCTATGAATCGCATTCAAGACACATGACATAGTTCGATTACGACCAAGTGTTCCGCATGTGTCATATTGTTATACAATCATAGGAACGGCAATCGAACTATGTCAACTAAATAAAAGCAATACAATAAGGGATCATATTGCAATACTGACCCATCGTAGTGCAACTATGTCAAGTGCGACATATGTTGATGTTGCACTATTGTATTGTTATTCATTAAACAAACAAACTGTGTCAAGCGAATGGAAATAGAATGCGTGGTTGACTTGGAGGAAGTGACGATCTAGGCAATAGAAGAGGTAGCGTAAGAAATGATGAGTAGAAGTTCGGTCACTCTGTTTCCAATACTAAAACGAACAAGTTGGTTTCATTCTATTTTTTGGTTTCATTCTATTTCAAAAACACAACATTTGGTGGCAGCGGTGGGATTGTAAAGTTAAAGCATCTGACTTTACTCCCGAATATTTCAAAAAAAAAAAAAAAAATTATATATTACTAGTTCAAAAAAAAAGGGGAAAAAATAAATCCTATCAAAAAGCTTTCAATAAAAATAAAAAGCCAGTGAGTGAAAGTGGAAAAAAAAAAATAATAACAAAATTAAAAAGAGTCACTCGTAACCGTAAACCCATTATTCCCCACACGCCCCCTTGTCTAACGGCACATTATTTAAACATAACAGGTTCCCACCATTTTTGCTTACGCAGCAAAACCAATCCCAAACGGATACACCCCTTTTCCCCTGCCGCCAACTAAATACTCATATTTCATTTTATTCAAATGAAATATGAATATTTCATAAACAGGTGCATTCCTTTCCCACGGGAAGCACCTCGTGCAATAAGTTTGGATACCTGCGAAGCATTTGTCAAATATATGTTTAAGTTAGTCTTTAACTCACCAAGCTATCGAGAAGTGCAGCCTCGCTTAGGACAGCGGCTTCTCCTTAGCAAATAATAAAAATAATAAATTGTAAAAATAATATTAATACATTTAATAAATAAAAAAATTAATAAATAAAAAAAAAAATATAAAAAAAAAAAACATTTAGTTTTTTTTTTTTTTTAAGACCAAAACCATTCGGTCGAACATAACTCTGCTTTGTCATTACCTGTGGATATACATTTCCCACAACCAAATATAACTGATAATCTCTCTTTTTCATTGAGTTTACCTAATAATGATACTGTGCAGATAGGATTATTGTTTCGTTTGTTAACCTTTTAAAATGGTAAAACGGAAACAATCATTTCAAAATGACGATCATGCAACAGCTGATGCAGCAGTGACGTCAACAACAACAGCAAGAGCGATAAATAAAATTTTGAATGACAATTGTAACATTGGAGGAAGCAATTGAGAGTTTTAGGCATAAGACTTAATTAAAAAAGAAACTGAAATATCAGAAATTATACAAAGTAAAGAAGTTTTTATAGACATTTCAAGCTTGAGTTTGATGACGATAAGGCAGCATTAACTATTCGATGTTCGTATGATAGCAATTATAATTTGCGCACACTCAGCATCAAATGTTATGAGTATCATGAATATGAAACTGAGAGAGTTTTAAGTTGGAGTAGCATTACTATCGACGACGGTAAAAATTGGTGAATCATCATCAATAGAAGTCTTGGGGGTGGTGAATTCATCATGAAAATGTTTTTTCTTGTCATAATCATTTTCTTGTGATTGAGGTTGTTCAAAATTGAGTTTTATTTTCTTTAAAGGACCATTCAAAAGGTTATTTTGATCTTGTTTAGCTGTCAACGATATTAGCATTACTAAAAAAGATTTAGAGGAGAAAAAGCGTCATAATCAACAAATGGAATCCATTGCAGTAGGCCAAGGCTTATAACTTAAACCTTATAAAAAAGGGTTTGGACTTTATTTAAATCCACAGCCAAAAAACTTCTAAGTTCGCTACCCAATCGTGCATTAAATGAAATAGATTTGAGAAATTTAGCAAGGAAATTATTTCCGAATTTAGGAGTTTTCATGAGATATAATCTGCCAAAAACCTAAACCTTTGAAAAAAGAGTGTGGAACTGTAAATCTAGACTCATCAATTGGCCCTGCAACGCAGTGGGGAACGTATTATAAAAAAGGCAACCAAATTGAATATTTTCATAGTTTTGGAAATCTTCAGCATCTTTTTGAAATTATTAACTATTTGGGTGAAAAAATTAATTATAATTATACAAAATACAAAGATTATGACTCTTTTAATTGTGGTCATTTACCCGCGCCAAACATTAATTTTTTAAACTTAATTTAAAAAAAAAAGAAAAAAAAAGTCTTCAAATAACAATATTAATACACCGAAGGAATTCCGCGAGTGGAAGGATTCTTTTGCGAAACAATGCTGGGAGTACCAGCAATTACAAAATTTCGCTACAGAGAGGCTGAAGGAGCTAAGCGAAAATAGTTCTCTGGCTAAATTGCAGGCAATGGCCTATGTGCTAGAAGCCCTGAGGATAAGGGCTGTCGAAGAGGGGTTCGAGATAAGCCCCCTACTACCTATAGCAAGGTTCCAAATACATATAAAAACAAATAGTTTTAAATATAAGTAAGCTAAAAATTGTAATTAATATTGTAATTAACAGCCAATTTCTTCACAGAGTTTTAACGCTAGTACCGGTACTAGTCCTAAAGTTAGTACTCAAATCTGTATCAACTCATTTCTTCACACAAGTACTAAGGCTTAGTCCTGTCAATTTGGTACGGAGCACTAGTAAGGACTCGGTACTAGCTAGCTCCTCAAAATCAGCTAGGACCTGGTTATTATACCAGTTGTTAGTACTCAAATCGGTACCAAATGATTTCTTCACATAAGTACTAAGCCCTAGTCTTGTCAAATTGGTACCTAGTACTAGTTAGGACTTGTTATAAGCTAGGACCTTAAAATCGATAGTCTAGCAGGTTAATACCTAAATCAGAGCAAATAATTTCATTTGGTTTGACAGTTTCTTGGCTTTTGTTCTGAATAAATAGGTAATAAATGCGTTTTCTTGTTAAAATTGTTAATTTTGATTCTAGTTTTTATTTCGTTTTTCAAATTTGTTTAATCGGTGATGGCATGCGTGTAAAAACAAGCACGGCGCAATAAATTATAACTGCATGTGCAATACTTCATAATATATGCATCGAAGCCAACGAATCAGAGCCACCACAAACACCAGAAAATGAAAACCGTTTTCGAGAAAAGGGATAATCAATGGACAAATCGAAATATATGTGTATAGGAATCGTACTGTAAGAGAAGACATTCTTTTGCAATTGCAATAATTAAAAACAAAAATGTATTATTTAGATCGTTTTATTTACAAAAAAATGCATATTCTAATATTTATTGCTTGTATTGGCAGAGTACCTATTCCTCATCATCGTTGTTGCTAGTTTTCGCTTTTCGACATTTGAGTGTTGCATATTTCAGTGACGTATGGCCCACTCGCCGATGCGGGAATTCGCTCCCTGTTTATTATAAATTATGACTACTTTATTGACACACCGAAGGATGAGAGTTAAATCTCTCAGTAATCGACATCCAATCCGCCCTCTTAATTTCGTTTGTTGTGCCATTTGTTGGAGAATTTAGAACCGATTTCAACCCTATTTCACGTACGAGGTTGCACAACAAATCGGTGTAAATTTGGTTCCAATTTGCACTACGTGACTTTTAAACATTGTCGGTGTCGGTTTCGTTTTGAGCTTCCCGTCTCTTCATAATACCACACTTTGTATCACAAAAAAAAAAGAAAACCGACGAATGAAATACGACTTCTAATAGTAAAATTAATTATTTTTTTTGTGAATTCGCGAAACAAAACAAACAGCTAAATAAATTGCGGAAAGCTAAAGTAAAATTTTGTAGAAGAACATGTTAAAAAACTGCACATTATGCTAAAAGATTTTCTAAAAACGATCATACTACCTACATTTTCAATAATTATCAAAATAATTTTAAAAAATGTCAAAATAGCGTCAAAATTAGTATTAGACCAGCTTTAGACGTATTAAGTTCCTAGTACCGCTGTGTGAATTTAGATCGGGTACTAATAATGTGAAGAAATGCTCAGGTACTAACTTTTCATTAGGACCCAGTACCAGACCTAATACCTGGTCCAGCTAGACCTGGTACTAAGTTGGATTAGTACCTATGTGAAGAAATTGGGCGTAAATAAAACAAAACTTTTGCTTAATATTTTCTTTTGCTTACTATTTTCTTTTGCTATACAATGCTGGGAGTACCAGCAACTACAATGTTTTGCTGAAGAGGGGCTTAAGGAACTAGGCGAAAATAGTTCGCTGGCCAAATTGCAGTCAATGGCCTTTGTTTTAGAAGCCCTGAGGATAAGGTCTAAGGAAGAGGGGTTTGACGTAAGCCCCTTACCACCTATAGCAAGGAACTCTGAATGTCCATCCACAGACCATCAGTTGGTTCCTTATACTCGCGCCAAACAACAGTTTTTGTTTAAACTTAATTTAAAAAAAAAAAATAAAAAAATAAAATTTCTTTAAATATTAATACACCAAAGGAATTCCAATGCTGGGAGTACCAGCATTTACAAAACGTCGCAATGGAGGGGCTGAAGGAGCTAAGCGAGAATAGTTCGCTGGCTAAATTGAAGGCCATGGCCTGTGTGCTAGAAGCCCTGAGGATCAGGGCTGTCGAAGAGGGGTTCGATATAAGCCCCCTACCACCTATAGGGCGGTTTTCAATTAATATTAAATAGTTTTTAAATATTAGTTAAATTAGTTAAATTGTAATATAATTTCAAATAAAAACAAAACTTTTCTTAATATTTTTTTATTTTTTTCTTTTTTAAACGTTGAAAGTGCGTCTTTTCATTATTTTGATAATGATGATGATGATGGGGGGCTGGTTTTTCTTCTTTTATATCCATACGGCAGAGAACCGTGGTCTTCGAAAAATTGACGTTTTTCAGCTCTTGGTTTATAGGTCTTTACCTCTTCTACAGTAATTATCTGGTGTTCTATGGTACGTCGTATATTGCTAGACTTTATGACAATACTTTCAGAATCTTCATGTATACAAGCTTGACAACGAGTTCGATCTGAAGACGTTAGTATAGCTGAGAATGCAAATGCATTGGTTACAAAAACTAAATTCGGTATGGGGTGTTCTAAGAATCTAGACAAAAAGCCTAAGAAAAAAGCAAAAAATAAAAAAGAAAATGACAACAAGCCTAATTTAGATAAGAATGCTAAGCAACTCTCTTTTAGAAAAATAACAAAAGTTATTGGAAATAATATCAAACGTAAAAAACCTTTCAATCAAAATAGGTATATCATCTGGTAAAACAGATTTCTGTACTGAAAATTGGTGGTGTAATTCCATTTCTTGTACCTCTGTTTGCCGGACTTTCAGCTCTTGGAGCTTTAACGGGAGGTGCTGCGTAGAAAAAGCTGTCAACGATATTAGCATTGCTAAAAAAGATTTAGAGGAGAAAAAGCGTCATTATCAACAAATGGAATCCATTGCAGTAGGCCTTATAGAAAAGGGTTTGGACTCTATTCAAATCCGCAGCCAAAAAACTTCTAAGTTCGCTACCCAATCGTGCATTAAATGAAATAGATTTGCGAAAGTTTGCAAGCAAATTGATTCCGAATTTTCGAGGAGTTTTCATGAGAGATAATTTACCAAAAACTAAACCTTTCAAAAATGAGTGTGGAACTCATCAATTGGCCCTGGAACACACTGCGTATTATAAAAAAGGCAACCAATTGATTGATTTCCACACGTACAACTCTATACCGAATGTTGATGAGAGTAATAATTTGTTTCATGTGGGTGAATATGAAATTGAAATCCCAATAGGATCGTATGAAATTGACGGTATTGAAGCATATATATCCGAAGAATTATTATTATTATTACAATACATGAATTCTCACCAGAAACAGGGGCAGGGTATAAATTCATTGAAGTTCCAAAAAATGTCATCTATTTACCTGTTAATGTCAAACGAATAAGTACTATAACATTAAAACTAGTGCACCAGAACGGAGACTTAATAAACTTTAGAGGAGAAAGAATAACTATTCGATTAACCCCAATATTAGAATAATGTTAATCTACAATAATTATTTAACAGATATCGAAGCTAACCATTCAACTAGTTCTATCCGAACATCAACACTGTCAACACCTAAGTTACCACCTGAAAATAAAGCCTTTCTTCTGTCACTGGGATTCAAATTAAAATATAAATATCCAATATGAACGATATATTAAATATTACTCATGGACCCAGCTTTTATAATAGCATACCTAAGTTTGACCACCATTTCTTCAGTCCTTCAATCCGAGTGATGAAATACGTATTCCCATACAAAAACAAGACTTATGTATATTACCTAGCGAAAGCTATTTTTATATAGAAGGAAGTCTAACAAAAGTAGATGGAACTATTTCAGCAGGAAAATTAACTAATAATGCAATGGCTTTTCTTTTTGAAGAAATACAATATGAACTGAATGGAGTAAATATTGAGAACAATAAAAATGTGGGAATAACATCGACCTTACAAAATTATATTTCATTAAACGAGAATGAAAGTAAGAGCTTGGAAAATGGATCATGGACTGGAGGCAGCAGTTTTTCTCCTGCATCGGGTATTTTTTAATTTTTGCATAAAATTAAAATATCTGTTAGGATTTGCTGAAGATTATAAAAAGATCATAACAAATGCAAGACATGAATTGATTTTGATTCGTACTCGATCTAATGAGAACGCCTATTTTTCTAAAGACAACGAAGAATTAAAACTTTCGATTTTTAAACTGAAGTAGAGAGTTCCACACATTACCTTGTCTGATTCGAATAAACTTACATTATTCAAACAAATACAATCAAATTCAATTCAAATTCATTTTCGAAATTGGAAAATGTACGATTATCCAACAATACCAACCACCACTGATCATGTATGGACAGTTAAAACTTCAAATCAACTTGAGAAACCAAGATATATTATCATTGCTCTACAAACTGATAGAAAAAATCAACGAAATAAAGATGCTAGCATATTTGATCATTGTGATGTGAGCAATTTAAAAGTACATTTAAATTCCGAATCTTACCCTCGCGAAGATTTTAATCTTAAATAAAAACTGGATCGATATGCTATACTCTATGAAATGTATAGTAAATTTCAACAATCGTATTATCAACAACAATCAAATCCACTTTTATGGCGACAACAGTTTAAAGATATCGCTCCAATTATGGTTATTGATTGTTCTCGTCAAAAACGGGGCCTGTGGATGTAAAAATTGAACTTAAAACATTAACTTCGATTCCTGCCTCAACAACTATGTATTGTTTAATACTTCATGATCGTATAATCGAGTACAATCCATTGACTGGAGAAGTTAACAAACTTACTTAAATTGGATGTCATAATCTATATTTTTTCCAGTAGTAAAAGTGCATTAGCTAAGAACAGATCTAAGCATGGATACCTGTTTTGTAGACTTTCAAGGTTTTAGAAGAGTAAACAATGAGTTTATTTTAAAGGAAATAGCTGTGCTTTTTAATGAATATCACCAACATTTCATACTTACTCCACCATTTCACTCTAACTTTCTTCCATCACCCCTCAAAAGACAAGCTCATGAGCATCATCATGGTTTTACCTGGGATGGAGGAGATACAGATTTTCACAAAGTTAAGACATATCTTCAAAAAAAAATTAAAAATGTTGTTTACGTCAAGGGTACAGAAAAGAAACATTGGCTACAAAAACTAATTAACAACGAAAATGTAGAAGTCATCAACCTTCAAGATCTCCTCAACTATAAGTGTCCTAATTTAAAAGAACTAAAAAGAATTTATCCAGGTATAACTTTGAAGTGTTGGTATCATGGAAAAATTTGTGCACTTCAGAATGTTTATCTTTTGAGAAGATACATTAGTGAAGCTAAAAAAAATTGTAATTAATATTTTCAAATAAGAAAGAAAAAACATTACATTGACTATTTTTGTTTTTATCAGAATTATTGTGGTATTTTTCTTTCTGGATTAAAAAAAATTATTTTCCTGTGGTTTCCATACCACGTATGCGTATAGTACTTTTTTTTTTTTTTTGGTCTTTTAATTATTTTTTCTAATCTGTGAAATTCTCATACATATTTTTATGAAACCACAGTTTGTATTTAACTTAACATACGACAAAATATAGAACAGCTGCACTACTTTAAGTATTCTTACGAGAAAATACAGAACAGAAGATTCCCATTTTGATAAAAAAAATTAAATCCCCTCTTTTTAATGGTTAATTTTGTATAAATACTCTGAATGTCCATCCACAGACCAACAGTTGGTTCCTGCTATACGCGCCAAACAACAATTTTTGTTTAAAACTTTATTTAAAAAAGAAATAAAAAAAAAATAAAATGTCTTCAATCAATACACAAAAGGAATTCCGCGAATGGATGGAATCATTCGGGAAACAATGCTGGGAGTACCAGGCGTTACAAAACGTCGCTATTGAGGGGCTGAAGGAGCTAAGCGAGAATAGTTCGCTGGATAAATTGAAGGCCATGGCCTGTCTGCTAGAAGCCCTGAGGATAAGGGCTGTCGAAGAGGGGTTTGAGATAAGCCCCCTTAAGTTTAAAAATGTCTTCGAATAATAACAATATTGATACACCAAAGGAATTCCGCGGGTGGATGGATTCTTTTGCAAAACAATGCTGAGAGTACCAGCAATTACAAAATTTCGCTACAGAGGGGCTGAAGGAGCAAGGCGAAAATAGTTCGCTGGCTAAATTGCAGACAATGGCCTTTGTTTTAGAAGCCCTGCGGATAAGGTCTAAGGAAGAGGGGTTTGACGTAAGCCCCTTACCAGACTACAGTTGGTTCGTTATACCCGCGCCAAACAATAATTTTTTTTTAAACTTATTTTAAAAAAAAAGAAAAAAAAAAAAATGTCTTCAAATATGAATACACCGAAGGAATTCCGCGAGTGGATGGATTCTTTTGGGAAACAATGCTGGGAGTACCAGCAACTACAAAGTTTTGTTGAAGAGGGGCTTAAGGAACTAGGCGAAAATAGTTCGCTGGCCAAATTACAGTCAATGGCCTATGTTTTAGAAGCACTGAGGATAAGGGCTGAGGAAGAGGGGTTTGACATAAACCCCTTACCACCTATAGCAAGGAACTCTGAATGTCCATCCACAGACCATCAGTTGGTTCCTGCTATACCCGCGCCAAACATTAGATTTTTAAACTTAATTTTAAAAAAAGAAAAAAATGTCTTCGAATAATAACAATATTGATACACCAAAGGAATTCCGCGGGTGGATGGATTCTTTTGCAAAACAATGCTGAGAGTACCAGCAATTACAAAATTTCGCTACAGAGGGGCTGAAGGAGCAAGGCGAAAATAGTTCGCTGGCTAAATTGCAGACAATGGCCTTTGTTTTAGAAGCCCTGAGGATAAGGTCTAAGGAAGAGGGGTTTGACTCAAGCCCCTTACCACCTATAGCAAGGAACTCTGAATGTCCATCCACAGACCATCAGTTGGTTCCTTATACCCGCGCCAAAAATTTGTTTAAACTTAATTTAAAAAAAAAAGAAAAAAAAATGTCTTCAACTAACAATTCAACTAAAAATATTAATACACCAAAGGAATTCCGCGAGTGGATGGATTCTTTTTCGTACCAATGCTGGGAGTACCAGCAATTACAAAATTTGGCTACAGAGGGGCTGAAGGAGCTAAGCGAGAATAGTTCGCTGGCTAAATTGAAGGCCATGGCCTATGTGCTAGAAGCCCTGAGGATAAGGGCTGTCGAAGAGGGGTTCGAGATAAGCCCCCTACTACCTATAGCAAGGTTCCTAATACATATAAAAACAAATAGTTTTAAATATAAGTAAGCTAACAATTGTAATTAAAAAAAACAAAACTTTTGCTTAATACTTTCTTTTGCTTACTATTTTCTTTTGCTATATACATTACAAAATTTCGCTACAGAGGGGCTGAAGGAGCTAGGCGAAAATAGTTCGCTGGCTAAATTGCAGGCAATGGCCTATGTGTTAGAAGCCCTGAGGATAAGGGCTAAGGAAAGGGTTTGACGTAAGCCCCTTACCCCTCTTTTTAATGAAACGTTTTGTATAAATACTCTGAATGTCCATCCACAGACCATAAGTTGGTTCCTGCTATGCCCGCGTTAAACTATTAAAATTTTTAACCTTAATTTTTAACTTTTTAATAGCTACAAAAATGTCAACAGTAAACAGTTTCTTAAGATTAAAAAATAAAATTGAGAAAGCTAATAAAGCGGCATTTTCGAACGGAATAAATGCTCAGGAAGAGTTCGAGGAATGGTTTAAAGCTTATAATAAGCAATGTTGGGAGTACCAGGCGTTACAAAACGCGGCAATGGAGGGGCTGAAGGAGCTTAGCGAGAACAGTTCGCTGGCTGAATTGAAGGCCATGGCCTGCCTGCTAGAAGCCCTGAGGATCAGGGCTGTCGAAGAGGGGTTCGATGTAAGCCCCCTACCACCTATAGGGCGGTTTTTAATTAATACGAAATAGTTTTATATAATTTCAAATAAATAGTTTTTTATAGTTTTTATATAATTTCAAATAAAAACAAAACTTTTTTTTAAATATTTTTTATTTTTTTTCTTTTTTAAACGTTGAAAGTGCGTCTTTTCATTATTTTGATAATGATGATGATGATGATGATGATGATGATGGGGGGTTGGTTTTTTTTCTTTTATATCCAATACGGCAGAGAACCGTGGTCTTCGAAAAATTGACGTTTTTCAGCTCTTGGTTTATAGGTCTTTACCTCTTCTACAGTAATTATCTGGTGTTCTCTGAATGTCCATCCACAGACCATCAGTTGGTTCCTGCTATACCCGCGCCAAACATTAGATTTTTAAACTTAATTTTAAAAAAAAAAAAAATGTCTTCGAATAATAACAATATTGATACACCAAAGGAATTCCGCGGGTGGATGGATTCTTTTGCAAAACAATGCTGAGAGTACCAGCAATTACAAAATTTCGCTACAGAAGGGCTGAAGGAGCAAGGCGAAAATAGTTCGCTGGCTAAATTGCAGACAATGGCCTTTGTTTTAGAAGCCCTGCGGATAAGGTCTAAGGAAGAGGGGTTTGACGTAAGCCCCTTACCAGACTACAGTTGGTTCGTTATACCCGCGCCAAACAATAATTTTTTTTTAAACTTATTTAAAAAAAAAAGAAAAAAAAAAAAATGTCTTCAAATATGAATACACCGAAGGAATTCCGCGAGTGGATGGATTCTTTTGGGAAACAATGCTGGGAGTACCAGCAATTACAAAACGTCGCAATGGAGGGGCTGAAGGAGCTAGGCGAAAATAGTTCGCTGGCTAAATTGCAGGCAATGGCCTATGTGTTAGAAGCCCTGAGGATAAGGGCTAAGGAAAGGGTTTGACGTAAGCCCCTTACCCCTCTTTTTAATGAAACGTTTTGTATAAATACTCTGAATGTCCATCCACAGACCAAAAGTTGGTTCCTTATACTCGCGCCAAACAACAATTTTTGTTTAAAACTTTATTTAAAAAAGAACTAAAAAAAAATAAAATGTCTTCAATCAATACACAAAAGGATTTCCGGGAATGGATGGAATCATTCGGGAAACAATGCTGGGAGTACCAGGCGTTACAAAACGTGGCAATGGAGGGCCTGAAGGAGCTTAGCGTAAATAGTGCGCTGGCTGAATTGAAGGCCATGGCCTGTCTGCTAGAAGCCCTGAGGATCAGGGCTGTCGAAGAGGGGTTCGATGTAAGCCCCCTACCACCTATAGCAAGGTTCCTAATACAAGCTAAAAATTGTAATTAATATTGTAATTAAATAAAACAAAACTTTTGCTTAATATTTTCTTTTGCTTTTGCTTACTATTTTCTTTTGCTATACAATGCTGGGAGTACCAGCAACTACAAAGTTTTGTTGAAGAGGGGCTTAAGGAACTAGGCGAAAATAGTTCGCTGGCCAAATTACAGTCAATGGCCTATGTTTTAGAAGCACTGAGGATAAGGGCTGAGGAAGAGGGGTTTGACATAAACCCCTTACCACCTATAGCAAGGAACTCTGAATGTCCATCCACAGACCATCAGTTGGTTCCTGCTATACCCGCGCCAAACATTAGATTTTTAAACTTAATTTTAAAAAAAGAAAAAAATGTCTTCGAATAATAACAATATTGATACACCAAAGGAATTCCGCGGGTGGATGGATTCTTTTGCAAAACAATGCTGAGAGTACCAGCAATTACAAAATTTCGCTACAGAGGGGCTGAAGGAGCAAGGCGAAAATAGTTCGCTGGCTAAATTGCAGACAATGGCCTTTGTTTTAGAAGCCCTGAGGATAAGGTCTAAGGAAGAGGGGTTTGACTCAAGCCCCTTACCACCTATAGCAAGGAACTCTGAATGTCCATCCACAGACCATCAGTTGGTTCCTTATACCCGCGCCAAAAATTTGTTTAAACTTAATTTAAAAAAAAAAGAAAAAAAAATGTCTTCAACTAACAATTCAACTAAAAATATTAATACACCAAAGGAATTCCGCGAGTGGATGGATTCTTTTTCGTACCAATGCTGGGAGTACCAGCAATTACAAAATTTGGCTACAGAGGGGCTGAAGGAGCTAAGCGAGAATAGTTCGCTGGCTAAATTGAAGGCCATGGCCTATGTGCTAGAAGCCCTGAGGATAAGGGCTGTCGAAGAGGGGTTCGAGATAAGCCCCCTACTACCTATAGCAAGGTTCCTAATACATATAAAAACAAATAGTTTTAAATATAAGTAAGCTAACAATTGTAATTAAATAAAACAAAACTTTTGCTTAATACTTTCTTTTGCTTACTATTTTCTTTTGCTATATACATTACAAAATTTCGCTACAGAGGGGCTGAAGGAGCTAGGCGAAAATAGTTCGCTGGCTAAATTGCAGGCAATGGCCTATGTGTTAGAAGCCCTGAGGATAAGGGCTAAGGAAAGGGTTTGACGTAAGCCCCTTACCCCTCTTTTTAATGAAACGTTTTGTATAAATACTCTGAATGTCCATCCACAGACCATAAGTTGGTTCCTATTAAAATTTTTAACCTTAATTTTTAACTTTTTAATAGCTACAAAAATGTCAACAGTAAACAGTTTCTTAAGATTAAAAAATAAAATTGAGAAAGCTAATAAAGCGGCATTTTCGAACGGAATAAATGCTCAGGAAGAGTTCGAGGAATGGTTTAAAGCTTATAATAAGCAATGTTGGGAGTACCAGGCGTTACAAAACGCGGCAATGGAGGGGCTGAAGGAGCTTAGCGAGAACAGTTCGCTGGCTGAATTGAAGGCCATGGCCTGCCTGCTAGAAGCCCTGAGGATCAGGGCTGTCGAAGAGCGGTTCGATGTAAGCCCCCTACCACCTATAGGGCGGTTTTTAATTAATACGAAATAGTTTTATATAATTTCAAATAAATAGTTTTTTATAGTTTTTATATAATTTCAAATAAAAACAAAACTTTTTTTTAAATATTTTTTATTTTTTTTTCTTTTTTAAACGTTGAAAGTGCGTCTTTTCATTATTTTGATAATGATGATGATGATAGGGGGTTGGTTTTTTTTCTTTTATATCCAATACGGCAGAGAACCGTGGTCTTCGAAAAATTGACGTTTTTCAGCTCTTGGTTTATAGGTCTTTACCTCTTCTACAGTAATTATCTGGTGTTCTCTGAATGTCCATCCACAGACCATCAGTTGGTTCCTGCTATACCCGCGCCAAACATTAGATTTTTAAACTTAATTTTAAAAAAAGAAAAAAATGTCTTCGAATAATAACAATATTGATACACCAAAGGAATTCCGCGGGTGGATGGATTCTTTTGCAAAACAATGCTGAGAGTACCAGCAATTACAAAATTTCGCTACAGAGGGGCTGAAGGAGCTAAGCGAGAATAGTTCGCTGGCTAAATTGAAAGCCATGGCCTATGTGCTAGAAGCCCTGAGGATAAGGGCTGTCGAAGAGGGGTTCGAGATAAGCCCCCTACTACCTATAGCAAGGTTCCTAATACATATAAAAACAAATAGTTTTAAATATAAGTAAGCTAACAATTGTAATTAAATAAAACAAAACTTTTGCTTAATACTTTCTTTTGCTTACTATTTTCTTTTGCTATATACATTACAAAATTTCGCTACAGAGGGGCTGAAGGAGCTAGGCGAAAATAGTTCGCTGGCTAAATTGCAGGCAATGGCCTATGTGTTAGAAGCCCTGAGGATAAGGGCTAAGGAAAGGGTTTGACGTAAGCCCCTTACCCCTCTTTTTAATGAAACGTTTTGTATAAATACTCTGAATGTCCATCCACAGACCATAAGTTGGTTCCTATTAAAATTTTTAACCTTAATTTTTAACTTTTTAATAGCTACAAAAATGTCAACAGTAAACAGTTTCTTAAGATTAAAAAATAAAATTGAGAAAGCTAATAAAGCGGCATTTTCGAACGGAATAAATGCTCAGGAAGAGTTCGAGGAATGGTTTAAAGCTTATAATAAGCAATGTTGGGAGTACCAGGCGTTACAAAACGCGGCAATGGAGGGGCTGAAGGAGCTTAGCGAGAACAGTTCGCTGGCTGAATTGAAGGCCATGGCCTGCCTGCTAGAAGCCCTGAGGATCAGAGCTGTCGAAGAGGGGTTCGATGTAAGCCCCCTACCACCTATAGGGCGGTTTTTAATTAATACGAAATAGTTTTATATAATTTCAAATAAATAGTTTTTTATAGTTTTTATATAATTTCAAAAAAACAAAACTTTTTTTTAAATATTTTTTATTTTTTTTCTTTTTTAAACGTTGAAAGTGCGTCTTTTCATTATTTTGATAATGATGATGATGATGGGGGGTTGGTTTTTTTTCTTTTATATCCAATTTGGCAGAGAACCGTGGTCTTCGAAAAATTGACGTTTTTCAGCTCTTGGTTTATAGGTCTTTACCTCTTCTACAGTAATTATCTGGTGTTCTATGGTACGTCGTATATTGCTAGACTTTATGACAATACTTTCAGAATCTTCATGTATACAAGAATTTAAGACCGCTTCTTTTATTGAATCAAAATTAATTTTTTGGGATGATTCATAATTGAGGAAGATGCCCTTAACTTTACAGACAATGTATTCTTTTTTATCCTTTGTACTGTATACTTTGTAAGAATAATTTTTAGGTCCACCACTTACAAATTCTGTAATGTAACTTCCTTGACCATAGCAATCCAGTTCATTGGTCATATCACCGATAAAGTCTCCAGTAGTTGGATCGAATTCTCCTTGACGACAAACATAAATAACGGAATCGGTGTCGTAGTACAATACTCTTTCCTGAAGTTTTTCCAAGTAGCTATATAATTTTAGACGAGCTTGAGTTGTGGTATATGCGGCAATACAAACATTAACAGTTGATAGAGTTTCAGCTGCTTCTTCTTTCATTTCGAAGCTTATCACAATATTGTTTTCATTAATAGGTAGAATTTGTAAAACTTCTATAGATGGATGAGTAAGCAAGTCAAACAAATCTGAAGGATTATTTAAAATACAGGTTTTTTGTTGATTTTCTCTTTGCCCAAATTTACCCCAAAAAGAATTTAGAATCAGCTTGGCAAGTGATCTCTTTCCAGGGTTATTTGTTATTTCGGAATATTCCAACTTGATATAGGTATTCATCATTGAGGTAAATAATCCTTCAGAACCTGTAGTAGGGTTATATTGGATCACTTCGTATTCCCAAATTTCCATTATACTTAGTAGCTTATAACCCATTTCAATAGCTTTCACTACTTCGTCAATCACCCATGTTCCTAATAAAGCCCTCTGATCATCAGAATGGGTGCAGATTGTTTCTTTAGTTTTCTCACTGCTACAAGTTCTGCACAATGAAAACATTAGTTTATTGTTTTGTTTTTGAGGTAAGACAGGGTGAAATAAGTTTTCTGGTGGCAGAATTTTACATTTAATAAGTCCATTGATGCCATCAAGTTTCATATTAGAGCAAATATCATCAGTACTTGTGTGAACCTTTGGATGCCCAACGGGAAACTTCCCATTTTTACATACCCAGGGGTATAGTGAACATACATCAATGTATTTTATTTGGTCACCTTCCTTACACTTGTAATAATTAAATGTATTCCCTGTTCTTCCTCCAAAGAAGCCATCTCGTGGATTTAACGGGGCATTCTGTATAAACGGGTGATTGTTTATAAAATTTAACTCTTCATATTTTAGAAAACTTAGTTGAGTTTCAAATTCACAACTCCACTTTTCGATCACTTCATAATCAAACGATCTCAAACGGGCTGTTTTGGCCATTGTTCTCTCGTATCTGTAATTCAACGTATCGTGTTGTTCTTGAACAGATAGAGGATCATCTCGTTTATGTTTTAGACAAACACGGTCATCCGTGATAGTAGCACCCGTGAAACTCAAAAACTTGTTTACTTTCCTCACAGAAACCGTCGACTTTAACTCCGTTAATTATGGCTTCACGTCCTTTAGCAGCATGCTTAATGTTGATTTTTCGACTTTGCTCTTCCAAAATCAACCACTTAATTGCCTCTATGGATTGATTATCGACGCACCTGACATTAAGAAAAAACATTTGTTTTAATATTTTTTTTAGATATATGTATTCATTTAAATAACAATTTACCTGTATCCATTTTTGGGTATTAACCCAATAGTGTTCGGCTGTAGAAAATTTCTTCGGTACACTAGATTGCATGAAGATGCTATAGTCGTAGCTTCTAAGAATGGCTCTATATTACTTTCAAGAAGAAAGAAATGTCTGAACTTCAGACAAGCTTCAGTCAGAATATTGACATCACTGATGCAATACTCCAAAAGTTCTCGTTGGAAGTCAAAGATATCGTTTTGATGTTCTCCATACCATTTTAGAAACACTTCACGTTCTTCTGCTTTCATTGTATTCGGACTGTAGAATTCTAAGGCTGGTAACTTCCCGATATAGTTTTTATTTCCTTTTGTATTGAACAAATGAGGAAAATAGCCTTTTTTTAATTCGAACGATAACTGGAAGGTTTTAGGCAGCTTAGAGAGAGCCATCGGAAAATAATTCAAGGAATCTATAAATTTAATATTTCCTATTATCATTAGTATTATTTTACTGCCTCGCATGATCAATTCAGGGGTTAAATTTGTTTCATTCAGTATATAATTTAATATGAATTGGTGATCATACGATTGTCCGTTATGTGCTAATACAATGACATTTTTAAATTTCTGACGAACATTCAGGATATGTTTTATGAATTTGGGGATAACATTTCCTTCTTCTTTTTCAGATTCTTTAACAATATTCAATGAATGTCCGCACTTATTACAAAAGGCCAAATTTGGGATATCAAAACATTCATAACACTTTTGTTTAAAAACACACAAATTAGGTTCATGTATTTTAACAGGAGTATTATATTTATCATCTCCAATATTTATACTTTTTTCTCCGATAACTCTCTCGAGACGACTCTCTAAATCATAAAAAATATAAAGAGTGTCTTTGCATTTAGGCGTTCTACTATCGGGAAGTATATAGCACAAATGACCTTCCTCTACGTGCTTACTACATAATTTGCAATAGTACTCGCCACAGATATGCACTCTGTTTCCGCTATATGTTTTTAAACATAATGTGCATCTTTTAATCTGTTCGCAAATATTGCCTTCTTTAGAACTACCCGCCTTGTGTTTGTCGAAACAGTTTTTACCTCTAAAGTTCCGATTGCAATCTACACAAGTAATTTCTTTTGTAGTCTTTGGACACGTAGGTGTGTTTCGGCATTGTGGACATGATTTCTGACACCTATGTCTGCTCTTCATATTGTACGGTACATGGCAATCTTCGCAATAATAAATGCAACAGAATGCTGCAGTTAAGGAAGTTATCAAATTGAAATGGTTATTATGGTATAGCAAATTAATATTTTTTCCTCATCACTACCACCACCACCACCTTCAAATATGACTTCACGCCCTTTTGTTGCGTAATTATATACAGTTATCTTTTATTCCTTCAAATGTTTTTGGAATATTTTTAACTCCGGAATGCCACACCCTTCAGGGGGTATATTTATTTGTGCCTCATTAATAAGTTTTAAGGCATTCTTTGTTTGGATTTTTCCAATATCTTTTCTTATTAAGTTTCAATTAAACACACTTTCTTTATCGGCATATGCTTTGCCAACGACTAGCACTCGAGGCAAGCACAAATTATCCGTATTATTTATTGATATAATGCCCCTTCGTTTCCTGCATTCTTCTTCTTTTTTTTCCAGAACCTGAAGGGATCTTCACCGATGTTATACTCAAACTGAAATCGTCTGTGCTCAGACCAGTTGAATTACTTTGGAAGATCCTATGGATCATCTCCCAAATGTCACTAAATTTTATGGCAGAACAGTCACCCACTACCTCGTTCGGTGGAAAAACACTTGCCGCTAAAAGTGATTCCCACTTTATCATGGGGATCAAACCTTCCCTTATCCACGAAGTTGGCTGTTTGTTTTTGAGAATTGATTTTATTTTTAACTTTATCTTTCTTTCGTTCAATCCAAACCTTTTTATCCTCGTCATCATTTCGTCTATTATACAAATGGGGAAAAAGAAAAGAGTGAAAGTGAAAAAAACCTTAATTTCTTCAAATAGAAGTGAAGAATAACCCTTCGAAACAAACAAGAAGGTATATAGAAAAAAATTTAGAAAATTTGTATTTATTTTGTTTTTTGTTATTTCACCAAAAAAAACTTTTTTTTTTTTAATACAACGAATTGTAGAGCAAATGTTTTTGGGTCTGAACAAATTGTTGTTGGTTAATTACCTTCTCCTCCCCTTCTCTGTTGTTGTTGTTGTTATTGTTGTTGATGCTGTCGTTGTTAAGGTTGCTCCTGCTGTTCATGATATTGGTGTCATCGCCGGTGGTGTTGTTGTTACTGTTACTATTGGCACTATCTTTGTTGTGAAAGTCTATGATGAAAGTACTTTCATATGGTGCAACAACTTCCAGACATAGCTTCTTCAATTTCTTGATTTCTTCATCTTCGAAGGTATCCGAGCATCGTTTCGGTAAGAAGACCACGCAATCCTTTAATTCGACAAGCACCTGCTTGCCATATTTCGTGGTGCATCTTTTGGGATCCACAATCTCGTACTTTTTTTTTAATGTGAGATTTTTAGTACTCACTAGATCTTTCTTAACAATTTTAGCGTTAGCTTTGATTTTGTTTAAAATCGAAAAAAAAAAATTTATTAATTTTTTTTAGAATTTTTTTTTCGAAAATTTATTTAACAGTTTACTTTGTCAAGAGTGACTGAATTCAATAGTTGAGAAGAATACCCTGATTTTATACTTTCGAAAAAGTGATTTTTTTTGATAGCAAATTTTTTTGTCAAACGGATAATTGATTGCTACATTTCAAATTCTTTTTAATTATTTCAAACCGCAATAATTCTGATAAAAAAAAACAAATAAAATCAATATTTGTTTTTTTGTCTTATAATTATTTTGTCTAATCTGTGAAATTCCATTTATACATATTTCATATTTTTATAAAACCACAATTTCCATTAAAGCTAACTTAGGGTAAAATATAGAACGGATGCACTTCCCGCGGACTTTTTTTTTTTTTTTTTTCTTTTTACATTCATTAAGTATTTTAATCCACAGTATTATTATTTTGCCTAATCTGTGAAATTCCTATACATATTTTTATGAAACCGCAGTTTCCCATTAAATCTCTATATCAGAGCTCTTCTAAAAATAAACACTTAAGCCAAACGTTATCTTTTTTAATGACTACCGCAATCACTGCTTAAATATACATTTTTTTTCTCACATACGAACGCATATACCCTTTAAACAAAATACAAACTACAAATTACAATGGGGGACATCAATACTGATAAGCCATACAACCAACGCCCCTCACACACTACCAACAAAGGCTGCCGATGCCGACCTCTTTGGCACACACTCCTAACCGCAAAAAAAAATTCCCATCCCTACTCGTTTGCACAGCCGAGTGCGCGATGTTATGGTTTGGGGAGCCATAACATACTATGGCACTATGGAGTTGCAGTTTTTGACTCCTCTCGAGAAGGTTTTTTCTTCCATAACCGAATTGTTTGGTGGAAAATGTAGCAGGATAACACACCCATTCATAATGCCAGAGTGGTAAAACTCTTCCTTGAGCGCCGAAAAGTGGCATTGTTGGATTGGCCACCATATTTGCCAGACCTAAACATTATCAAAAATGTTTCGGGATGGCTTGTTCGGAAAGTTAACGAATCAGGCAAGCAATATGCCAGTAAAGAAGAACTTATAGAAGCCATTAAGAGTGGCTGGGCCTCCATTTCGCTGGATTAAATCAAGAAATTCTATGATTTCCTACCTAACATGATGTATTAGGTTATTTATAAACAAGGCGGAAGCACCCACAACTAATTTTTTTTTTTTTATTTATAAAAATAATGTTAATTGTATTTCTACTAATTTACATAACTTAAGAACTGTGAAAGAATTCTTAAATTAATTTTAAATCATTGGGTTACAGCGCTTAAAAATGTATATACAAATAACCACTGTACTATTCTTTTTCTTTATTTAACAGAATGTAATAAACTTTATTTAAATGAAGAAAAGAGACATTTTCATTTTTAGTTTACGATTATGTAAATAGAATGTTAAATGTAATTGAAAAGTATTGAATATTTGCTAATAAATAAAAACCCGTTGCCAAAAATGGTGAGAGATTGCAATGAAATTATTAAGAAAGTGAGTTCTATTTTCGGTGTTTGGTTAAAAGGAAATTATCAGTGCCAAATCTGTAAGTTCCCTTAAATTATTGGCTTCCAAAAATTCATAAGACTGGTGAATTTTTTTTCATCGTTGGAAAGGTACTTCATCGGAGATCATAACTCTGAATTTTCGCACTTGTGAAATTCACCTTTCGGCCGCCATCTTGGATTTTAGTTTTCATTGAATATCTCGGTTTCTGTTCGTCCTACACAAACCTTTGTAAGACAAAAAGTGTAGAGAAATAAATTTCCTATTTTTTATGTATTAATCGTTTTTTCCATATTGTGGCTATTGAAAAAGTTATAGGCCAACAAAGTGAAAAAATTCAAAATTTTAAAGTATTTTTCAAAATTTAGCACATAAAACATGATTATTTAAAAAAAAATATGTAGTACAAACTTATAGAGCATTAAATTCTCTACAGTTTCGCTGTACATACTTTTTTTGTACTGCAATAAAGAAAAAAGATATGAATATTTGTTTGTTAAAAAAAACCATTTCAGAATGTTCATCGATAATTCAAAATCTCCTTTTGGCAACATGTTCTTTTCACGAGTTGTAAAAATGTGTTGATATTTAATAAAAAAAATTTCATATCTTTTTTGTTTATTGCAGTACAAAAAAAGTATGTATAGCGAAATTGTAGAGAATTGAATGCTCTAATGTTAAATGTAATTGAAAAGTATTGAATATTCGCTAATAAATAAAAACCCGTTGCCAAAAATGGTGGTAAGTTTGTACTACATATTTTTTTTTTTTTAAATAATCATGTTTTATGTGCTAAATTTTGAAAAATACTTGAAAATTTTGAATTTTTTCACTTTGTTGGCCTATAACTTTTTCAATAGTCACAATATGAAAAAAACGTTTATAACATAAAATCTAGGAAATTTATTTTTCTACACTTCTTGTTTTACAAAGTTTTATGTAGGACGAACAGAAACCGAGATATTCAATGAAAACTAAAATCCAAGATGGCGGCCAAAAGGTGAATTTCACAAGTGCGAAAACTCAGGGTTATGATCTCTGATGAAGTACCTTTCGAATTATGAAAAAAAAAAATTGCGGGTGTTACAAACTGCTGGGTCACCTATACTTAATCTTCATAAATGCACTGGACTAATGGTAGAATTTGAAAATTACCTAAATTTGGTCAACATTCCAAATGAGAAAAAAGTGTGTTTTTTAAATGTGGCAAAAATGTACATGGAGCAAAACTTTTTCCAATTTAGGAACAAGTTTTACAAAGTGGAAAAGGGAACGAATATGGAAAATCCATTGAGCCCATTGATGTCAGAGCTTTTTATGTCAGCTTTTGAAATTAAACTCAAGAATCAAAACATACTGCCGCAATTTTGGTGTTGTTATGTTGATTTTTTTTTTTTTTTATAGAAAAAAGATAAAGTAGATAGTAATTTATCATTGTTAAATAGTCAGTTTTATTCCGTGAAGTTTACCCTCGAAACAGAAACTGATCGAAAAATTTTGTTTCTAGACCTCGAGTTGAGAAGAAATGCACAAAATAAATTAGATGTGTCGGTTTTCCACAAGCCTACAAATACTCTCCGGGTTATAACAAGTGATTCGCATTGTCCGCTCACTCGCTCGCATATAGTAGATTGTGCAAACTACCTCTATCAGCCGGAATATGAATTTATATAAAAAAGTGGCATATATGAATGGCTATAGTGATAAATTAGTTGATAAAATTATATTAAAACATTCTAATAAAATCATAAAATTAAATTTATCAACACTATTTTCTCAAAACTCGAAAAAAAGTGAAATGAAACGCGAGTTATGAATTTTCATAAACATAATATATATATTTATCTAACATTATCACAAATGTATACCATAATCATGAACATATATATAAAGAGGTTAGATATGACCCAACATCGAGAAAATTCGACAGGCAGTAAACGAAACGATAGCAAATCGGTTCTGCAAAGTCCGAATTTAATACCATCATGCCCTCAACCTCCAAAAATGTATGGCTTTCCTAAAATACATAAAGAAAATGTACCTTTGAGACCAATTGTCAGTCAAATTGATTCACCCAATTAATTCAAAACTCAATCCACTAATAGAAAATTCAAATTCTAAGGACACTCACACGGATAGGTATCTTTACGCTACTTTCCACCACCACCCAGCTAATTTTACATCGGTAGTGTCTGCTCTCGTAAGCCGTGCTCATAGAATTTGTGACCCTGAACACCTTCAGGAGGAGTTGAAGCATGTAGATATGACGCTAAAAAAGAATGATTATAGCCCCAAACAAAGATCCTGGCAGCCCAAACAGAATCCATCGCAAAGTTCATCACCCCCACAAGTAGAAAAAAGGGCCTTTCTACCTTATATTAAAAGAATTACGGATGGCATTGGACGAATTTTGAAAAACTTTGGTCTAAAAACTGTTTTTAAGCCACCAACCAAAGTTCGTCAACTTCTAAGATCACCTAAAGACAAAAATCCGCTCCAAAATCCGGGACTGTACTCGGTTCCTTGCAGCTATTGGTTATTATCTTATATTTGAGAAACAAAAGGAGGTGTAAAAACCAGATTGAATGAACATGTCAAAATCAAAAACAATTCCGTCACAAAATCGGCAATCTGTGAACATCTGGCTTATAACGAAGACCATTTTATTCGTTTTGATCAAGCCAGATCCATCGCAGTTGAAAGGTTTTATGTTCCAAGAATAGTCAGAGTAGCTAAAGAAATTAAGAAGCACAAAAACTTTAACAGAGATTCAAGCTTCAAACTATCTACAACATGGGATCCTCTAATAAATAAAATGAAAATAAAGAAAGCCACAACAACAAATAAATCTACCACCCACTAACAATCAAAGTGCAGCAACATCCACTCACCGGTACTGCTTTAGAACAAAAGCGAGTACAAGCAACAATTAGAACATCCATCAAACCTCCCGTGACCAAGAAGAGTGAAACTTCTTCGAAACGTCGGGAAGAAGAAATAGTTAATATTTCTTAAAACTAAAACGCGGTGAGTTAAGAAAAATTATCTTTATTTAATATGAATACCATCCGCGAAAATAATAACTTAAAATCTCATAACCATTTAATTAATATTCATTTCAAATTGAATTGTCAGCATATAAATGCTTTTACAATTTTTTTTTCTTTTAAATATTATTGTATTTCATTGTCAGCACATAGTTGCTTTTATTTCTTTAAATTGTGAATTAAAACCATTTATATTCAGGTGTGAGAAGCTTTCTGCATTTCCGTTCTCACACCTAATAATAAATGTATCTGTACTTTTGTTTCTTTCTCCAGGTTATGAAGTAATTAAAATCATTTTGTGTATTTGGTTATTGAATCAATAAAGTTGTATTTTTTTTAAGCTCTGCTTGGTTGTAAACTTAATTGGCGCAGTCGTGCGGATTCTTTTTTCACAAGAAAAACTAAACACAACGGTTTATTGTGTAAAATCAAAAACACTACGATTAATCGTGAATAATAGAATTAAAAAAAAAAATTAATTAACTAATTTATTGTGTTAAAAATTAAAGACAACGGTTAACTGTGAATATTGTGAAGAAGAAAAAAAGAACTTACGTAATAACAGAAGTATAACACTTTCATCAAATCAGAAACCTGCTACAACAAAAAAGAACTATAACCAGACCACCGAGATTCAGGATAGGACACAGTGTTCTACTGAATTGTTTTAATGTGAGTTCTGTATTGATGAATATTGTTTATTCCTTATCAAATTAGCCACATTTTATTCCTTATAATAAAAAAAAAAATACAAAAATCAAATAATTAAATAGTTTAAGCTTACAAAAAAAAATTGCATGCCAAAACGCAAGCAACAAAGTCGTGTATCTAATACAGCTGCTCCATACGAATTCAAAACAATTTTTGAAAAAGATAGTGATATTTCCGAAACTGATAATCTTCAAAATCTTTCTGCTAAAATAACAATGAATACCCAAACTACTACAACTGCTCCAGACATTAACAAAAAAAATGTAGATAGGTACGTCATTTTCAGTTAACACGGCAGTATAGTTCACGTAAATATTTAAGCAATACCATACACGGTTTTTTATTCAGAGTCCATTCCATTATGGTCCTTTTTACTGAAATATTAAAGTCGTAACTAAATTTGATTATTGGTAGGGCCCATAGACAATTACAGGCAACATGGACAATAATGACGCGGAACAAACAAACCAGGACATACAAAACTTCAAGCTTAACGAACATGCATTTCCATTCTCACACCTAATAATAAATGTATCTGTACTTTTGTTTCTTTCTCCAGGTTATGAAGTAATTAAAATCATTTTGTGCATTTGGTTATTAGATTTGAATCAATGAAGTTGTATTTTTACTTGTTTTTAAAGCTCTGCTTAGTTGTAAACTTAAACCTGGATCCACTCATGTCTCGTGAGGTGTGTTGTGGACTGAGGACACTAATCAAGCGTGCAGTCTTACAAACTGACAGTTTTTATTTTTTATTATTCTGTTTTCAAGAGCATTTTTTTCTCTTGCCCGCACACTAAAAAAAATGTCTTCGCCATAGCGTGGTATGGCGCAATCGTTAAAAAATAGATTTCGACACAACACACCACAACACATCGCACGAGACTAATATGGATCTACGCATATGAAATACATTAGTGCGATAGCGACACATGACTCCACAACACGCCACACGAGACATGTGTGGATCCGCCTTAATTCGCGCGTCAATGATGTATGTACCAGAAGTTACAAATAAAATTTCAAAAAATTTCCGCGATCACAATATCGATCTTGTAGTTTACTACGGCCAAACTAAATGCACAATAGAAAAAAGATTTAAAGAACATCATAATTCATACATAAAAGAAAATAAAACTCAGTGTTCAGCTATTGTAGAACATGTTTTCAATCTCAACCACTTTAATGTGAATATAAGGCCCTCACTAGTCAACTGATGAGTCCAAGTGAGATCGCCGGGACGAAACGCCAATTTTCATGGACTTAAGGCCGTTAAAAGCTATTTTGAATAATATATAATTTAAGTTTGAAAAACAAATAACTGATGAGAGAAAATTAGATGCACATGAGAGCTATCAATGCTGATAACGGAAACATGACATCAGCTCTTTTTTCTTTTGTCTAAGTAAAATCTTTGAATAATGCACTACCTGGACCAGTCATAATGCTGAAGATGAGCTGCAAACAGCCCGAAATGCATTCGTTTCGTTTTTAATTACTGTTTTCGTGTTTAAGCCTAGTACGCTGCTGATACGAAAGGAAATTTTTAGTTGGTCTCCAACATAACAACGAACTGCTTACGGAAACCATAACGAAAAATTACTTCTTGAAAGTGTCACCATTTGCAAAAACAAAAAACCAACACAAACGCATAAAAATCATAGAAGACCATGTCGTTATAAAAGAAACAACAAATACAAACACGAACAGACACCAAATATCACTTTTCCGCACACAATTAATGGTACAGACAATTAAAAAAGAGGGGAAATCTCTCCAAATAATCTGCTACAATTATCGATTTCGCTCATCGAACAGCGTACCGTAGAACGAAAAGCAGAACGAAATTTTTCGTTTATGATTTCGTTGTGTCATTTTTGTATGAGATTTTTCGTTTCGCATCAGCAGCATAATAGGCTTTATAACGTGATACGTCTATAAAAAAAGAAACAAAACAATCAAATCAAATTTGTGAAAACATTAAGGTAGAAAAAGACTATTTATTTTAAATACCTAAGGTTTTAAAGGATTTCCAAATTTGAAGCATTTTATTAAAATTATTATTTGTTCTTTTATATTTTTCTCAAAGGACTACATTGTTTTGGAAGGAAAATAAGAAAAATTCCGAGAGGAAAACTATACGACAAATTTCATAACATACAAAATAAAGGAAGGAAAACTGAAGAAATTCCAGTCATAGAAGAATTTCAGGAGGAAGAAGTCTCTGAAAAGGAATTTGATGAAGACATTCTCAAAAATTTAAGAGAGAAATTACAAACAAATGTGGTTTTAAGTTTATAAGGCACTTGTGGTGATGAAATTTGGGCTTAAACTTACCTTTTGAAAAGACATGATCTTAAAAGCCTCCAAAACAATTCCGAGTTTCTGGAACAATGGCCATCTCTAAAAGAGGCTATGAATTGGTTAGTAGTAACATTTTTTAACATATTGATTTTGCATGCCATGACTTTTCGTGGCATGATATATTTTAATATTATTTATCATAAGAAAAGTAAATGTTCTTAGTCACTTACTCAAAAAAATGATTCTTTTGCAGATAAACCGTGATTTCTCCTTTTTGTATCCGGAAAAAGAGAATTGTATTTGGACAAATGAGATGAATTTAAAGGAAACGTCCTAGAATATTACACTAAAAATTTAAAAAACCAAAAATCTCGAGAAGAATTGGCTTCCTGCCTGCAAACAGCTTGAAGATAAAAGTATGAATAAATAAACGTCAAAATACAAATTAAATATTTTAGATAGTGCTGACTACATTATTGCAAAACTACTCAACAGTTTAGTGACACCAGCGCGCTGCAGCGGCCCGTTTTACAGCATCTACTGGTAAGAATAAACGCAAATTTAGAATAAGTGTTTGTTGTTTACCAACTACAACTCCACTTCCACCCGAGTAATGTAAAGTATTTAATTTCATAATAAAAATCAGTTGAAATAAAAAAAAAAACAACAAACAAGTGCAGTGCGAAGTTTCATTAAAAAAAATAAAAAATTCGCGACATATTCTCCACGACTCCAGAAGGAATTTACCAATAGAAGATATAGACGAAACGGCAAACGACCAAGAAACTTTTATTAACAATGGCACAAGTTTTGCTGAGATTAGATGCCAATTCTCAACAGCAAACTAATAGTCGAGTCACAGTGATTATGAAAGAAATTTCTCACATTAAAGAATTTTCAGGCAATAGGCAAGAGTTGACCCAATTTATAAATGTTGTCGACAATCACATGAGCTTGACGCCGCCGGAAGATAGAAGAGCCGCTATGTGGACAGCTATATCTCAGTGCAAGGTGATAGATAAGGCAAAGGAACTACTGCTTACCAACAACACTAGAATGTTCATTCTTAATTTTATAACATTAATTCACTTTAATTAACTTTTAAAAATTTTTCATTTCTTGAATTTTTTGTTCTATTTAATTTATAGATTCAATTGTTCCCTTTTAATTCAAGTTCAGTAATTAACCTTTTCTTATACTTGCTCTTTTAAACTTGCTATTCATCATTACCACGATCATCGGATTCCTTAACATAACGCACCTTGTGAGAAACCGCATATCTAATGAGAAGTCAGCATCGACATCTGAATCCATTAAGAACAAAAACAATCAACAAATTCCAGCAGTGAATATAATGTTAGCTCCGGCAAAAGATGCCTACGCAGCCCCTTCGACCGCAGCTCACTCTAGGCGGGGATTAGTTACGTACTTCACCTGACTTCACCGGCCTAATCAACGGTCATTGACACCGGCAACTTCCCAGTTCATAACTTTCGGCTCATGTTACATATTGCATTTTCATTCGAATTATTTGTATTTTTATTCTGGGATTGCTTTGATGCTTTCTCAAGATTTGTAATTGCTTACTCTTCATGTTTACTCTATTTAAAATAATTATATTACGCTTAAGCTTAAAGTGCATTAATAAACCTGGCACTGAGCCGTTGATTGAAAAGTAAATTGTGTGTTTTTTTTTTAGTCAAATAGCCAATTCATACTTTAACTCCGACAACCTTTCAAAGGTTGATGAGTGACATTCTTCGAGACTACATTAATAAAATTGGTGTGGTCTATCGCGATGACATTTTGATTTTCTCAACAAGTTTTAGAGAGCACATTAATATCAATAACCTAATGCTTAAGATACTATCAGAACATTATTTAAAAATCCAATTTGATAAATATTCTGTCACGAAAAGTTTTTTTTTTAAAGTAGAACCCCAGAAACATACAAAACAGAAAATGAATCAATAAACAATATTTCAGAAATTGTAACTGTGCATTCTCAAGAACAACTTCTTGAACATTTTTCAATTAAAGAAACATTAATAAATAAATATAAAGACCCAGCTATCAAATAATAATGTAGATAGAGAAAATAAAATCTTAGACAAAAGTGATGTGAATAATCCTCTGAACTCAACATCCACAAACATTTGAACGCAACACATCAAACAACATCTGAACGAGCCTACAAGTTGACAGCCGAAGTATCGAATCTAACCTCGAATTGTTAAAGCCTGAATTTATTAATTTCATACATAATAATTTCATAATAATTTTTGTAGACACGACTTAAAACAGAGAATATTGGTCAGACTTAAGACGATTCATAAAACCAGGACTAACAGGAATTTACAATGAACTCTTTTATGAAGAATTTAATAAAATTCATTAATTGCTAATGGAACACTGAGCAATAATAAAAAAATAAAGATTCAGTAAAACAACTATCAGGCCACATGAAATTAGAACATGTAGCGGATCGCCGCAATTTTACTGATGTTCACACCATCGTGTAAACGATGTCCATGGATTTCCTTCCAATTTGAGGAAACAACATTTTGGCATCACTTATTCAAGTTCGTTAAAAATTTGAACGCTCCCTCCCATCACTTTCGTTCACTGAACGAAACCTCGTTCTTTTAACTAAACTTAATGTGAAAGAAGTCTATTGAGTTTCATTCTCGTGTGACAGTTGAATTTTAAGTTATTAAATTTGAACAAGTTCAAGTGCTTGGATCAAAATTATAGATTATCAAGTTTATGTGCTTGATAGTCACATTTAGACAAACGAATCTAAACATTTTGAACTGCAATTCTCAACACCACGTTTTCTTTCCTATTCGAAGTTTCACCAGCGACGCACCTTCTCGTGAAAAAAAAAAATCAAAGAAAAACTCCATTTTGTGTCGTTGGCCCAGATTATTTCGGCTCATTAAACTGACGAACAATTTAATTTCGCATAATAAGTGGCGAAGCCGAATAAAATAAGTGAAATTGCTCTTTTATCATCAAGGTAGGCAGAGTAATGAAAAAAAAAAAGGAAGGGGAGACAAAAAAAAATCATAGAGGGAAAAAGTTAAAGAAAGGCCGAGTTCCAAAAGTTTTCAAATGCGCATTTACTGCGCAAACTGCGCATTTACAAATAATATCAGTTCCATTAGTCTAAATTCTCTTTTTTTGCAATCTGAAACGACAGACTTACGAAATGTAATATTTCTACAAAACTTCAAGTTTGTGGTGCTGATGCGTATAAAAATGAAGGCTTTACTTCCGCAACAGAACCTTATGTACATTTCAGAACTCGCCCCAACTTTAGCTTCCGTTTTTTTTTTAACTCCCTCCTCAGATTTGTTCCTGGTGCGCAGCACTACGCTTGGGGCAAAGCCTATACCAACAAAAAGAGTTGTTTTTCTTGGTTGCATCTCGCAAGAACCCAATCCTGACATATATATTCAATTGTTGGCACCCTACCGTAAATAAAGTTTCCTTTTTGTGACGCTCCAACGCATCAAAAGGAGAGTCGGCGGAACGTTTTGGAACCTGAGTGGTGCGCATGTACTACGAGTACCTCGGACTTAGAGCCACGTCATCTATAAGTGGGCATCGCCAACTAGCGCCACTGGATAACCGGGATACGCAAGATATATATATATAGTTTTAACTTTTTGCCACCGTTGTATAGGTCAAATCCGATCGCGTAATTTTTGGTTAGAATTAATTTCTCGAATATTTAAGTCCCGATAAATATAGTGCGAAATCAAGGATGGTTAAAATAGCTATGATTTGTTAATCACTTGATCTATTGGCGATGTAGGTATGTGGTGGATGAAGGTAGGTTAATTCGTTTTTTTTTTTGTTTGGGGCCGTCTACAAATTTCCGGCTTTGGAAGGCCAAGGAGCCCTGACGTAAATGAGTCAGTGGTGTAGGGTGGGTACAGCCCGGGTCAACAACACCGACCCATTTTCTTTTTTTTGTAACCTTTGTCTCGTCTTCCCTCTTCCTCTTCCTAAAATATTGCAGCCCTCCTGCATTATTTCAACCTAGGTACGCTTTCGAGAGTAACTCCAGACGATCTTTTTTTTTTGAATACAACTTTACTATTTCCTAATATGGAATAAACTTCCCAAAACTGCCTCATTTCCCGTAAGTTCCTGTCACGGAATGATTTTTATTTTTGTGGACAATAGGACGGCGGAAAAAACCCCCCCTCCGACGAGTTATAGCCGCGCTATAATGCCAGCATGCCGTAACCTCCGCCTGGGTAAAACAAATTTTTGTTTTCCAAAATTTTTTTGTCAACCTACCCTTAGTCCGTCACAAACATTAGAAGAATTTCATAAACAAATTTCATTATCTTTATCTCTTCTATATACATAACACAAAGTCGGGTTAGTTACACCATTTATAACTCAAGAACGGCAGGACCGATTTTGATGATCTTTGATTTGTTGGATTCGTCTCCGCTTGAACTTGAAGCTGCACACCAGCTGCTGAATCTGAGCCAAACTGAAGACGGAGCAATGCTCTCCCTCTGCAACAACAGCCACCAGTTGCAATCAAACCTTGAACACAGCCACAGCCTTCTGGAAGATCAGGACGATGATTCTTTTGACGATCGAGGCTGACAAAGACCTGACAAGAGGCACTGTACCTCATTAAACTCCAACCAGGACATGGAGGTCGCTCCCCCACAAGACGAAAACCAATTTTCCATTCTAAAGACCCATTAAAATACAAGCTGTTAAGAAGCTTTCAACGAATCTTAACAACAGCAACATCATGCAACAACCAACCACGGGTAACAGACAACAATCAACAACATCTAGAAGCAACGAGGGACCCAAGAGTAGTACTAACAACAGAGATGACACTAATCCTAGCGTAAGATAATATGCTCAGGGGTAAGTACCATCCACCCATAATTATGAAAAATGTGAATGTGCGCCAACTGGTGAGTCACTTGAAAGAAAAATCTTAAAAATTTAATTATAAAATAGTTCAAAGAGGGTCTAGCTGTAGACCAAGCGTATGTGTATGTGGAAAATAGCGAAATCCACAAGGAACTGTTGAACCTTTTAAGTAAAATAGAATGTGAAATGTGAACACGACCAATCAAAATTAGTCTGTGCCATCTGGCAACACTAATTCTATAAAGTTATTATTCTTTACTTACGTATTTGGTTCTGGAATAATCCACAGATATCTTACATATAGATAAGTTTTTCCTCGCGTGCTTGACTGCATGTAATATTTTCAAATAAAGTTTGTATTAAATTAAAAAAGTTCGCATCGCGGTACAATGAAAATTAAAGTGGAGACAATCGCAGTAAGAAAACTAAATAAAACCAACTGGAACATTTGGAGATTCCAGATGAAGGTAGCGTCTAGTGTTGTGTTGGGGTTGTTTGAGGTGGTGTCTGGCGAGGAGGTGATGCCGGCTGTAAATACTCTGGAAGAAACAAAGTGGCGGCTGAAGGATGCGAGGCACTAGATCATACAGGTACTACGCCCCTGGTAGCTTAAAGAACAGCAGGCTATTGCACTGGTAGATCAATGGGATTAAGGCCCCTAGTGGCTCTAGATCGTACAGGTATTACGCCCCTGGTGGCTTAAAGAACGGCAGGCTATGGCACTGGTAGATCGATAGGGTTATGGCCCCTAGTGGCACTAGATCGTACAGGTACTATGCCCCTGATGGCTTAAAAAAACAGCAGGCACTGGTAGATCGATAGGGTTATGGCCCCTAGTGGCACTAGATCGTACAGGTACTACGCCCCTGGTGGCTTAAAGAACAACAGGCTATCGCACAGGTAGATCAATAGGGTTAAGGCCCCTAGTGGCTCTCGAATCAAGCTGTGGCTTGATGGATCGACAGGTACCAAAGCCCCTGGTGGCAATTGTTAATTAAGGTAAGGCTTAATAGATCGCAGGTACCAAAGCCCCTGGTGGCAATCAATGACCGAATCGACTTAACTCGTCGGCAACGAAAGCGAAACTGATTCTGTAATCGAGTTTACTATTGCCTATATGTCTTGAGCGTGACCGAAAGGGTGACTTCCTTCTAGTCGAGTAGGTCCCCATATGCTATTCCCTGGTGCAAGTGAGTGTGAACTCCATAGAGATGAATTATAACGACGAACCGGGTGGCGTCAGGTGTTGCTGGGTTGCAACACAATTCTCGCTTGGTGTTCTGGTAATGGGTGTAGTGCGGTGGAGAGGTGTAGCATGGAACGCTTCGTTACAAGATATATTTTTCTTTTGAAAGATGATAACAGCGCATTTAAAACTGTTTTCTTCTTGAAGAACAAATCCGATGTATGTGAGAAGTTGAAAGAATTTATCCGACTTGTGAAGAATCAAACTGAGATGACAATCAAAACCATCAGAAGCGACAACGGGGCGAAGTTCATCAATCATCAAGTTCAACAGCTGCTTAAAGATCATGGTATAACACGCCAAACAACCGTACCTTATACCCCACAACAAAATGGGCGACCTGAAAGAGAGTTTCGGACAATAATTGAAGCTAAGCGAACAATGTTAGCTAAAAGCAACTTACCAAAGAAACTATGGGCTGAGGCAGCAAACACAGCCGTGTATATTCTCAACCGAACAGGAGTCAGTCCAGTTGCAAATCAGACACCTTTCGAAGTATGGCACAAGAAAGAAGTTGACATAAAATCGTTCAGAGGACCTTTAGGAGCTGAGGTTTGGGCATACGTACAAAAACAAAAGAGACTGAGTATGTATGTATCAAGAGGGAAATTTTATTTTCGCCGAATAATTTTCATATCAACGAAGAGAGTTTTTCGGAGAAATTTTTCAGCTTGGACTTGGAATAGGATGGAAGAAGATGACAGAAATGAGGCGGAGGTGCAGCAACAGCAGAAAGGCGATACAGATTCACAAATAAGTTCAAAATCAGTGTCAAATCAAAACGAAAACAACATAAGTGAACTAGAACAAGCAGCAGCAGGCAGACACACAGCCTAATTCCGAGGAAAGAAGTTCTCGATTACGACCTAAAAGTTTATTAAAACAACCAAAGCAATTCGATGAATATGAGATGAGTTACCGTAAGACGGGGTTAATAAAATATATAAAGTAAGTATTTATGCACCTGTTTAAATGTCCTTTTTTCCTTAAAGTTTTAATAAAGTTAACCTTCTTGATCTTGACAGGCAACAAAAGTTAATTTGGGGCTACTTTAATCCGGAGCAAAGCTGCCCTAAAATATGTTTTTGTATCTAGGTTCCTTTGTAAATATTTTTAAAGTTGTAACTAACGTAGTGATCGTACTAATCTACTTGGAACAGGAATGCCCAGGGATTGCATTTATTTGTATTTACTCCAGAAGAAGAACAAACTTTTGTTGATTGCTTAGTTTTTTAGGAGAGTTCGGGTTTCCAATAAATTCCTGGGAACTGCGCCAGATAATAAAAAAAACTATTTAAATCGCTGTGGAAGACAAGTAAATGTATTTAAAAATAATCTACCGGGCATGGATTGGACGAATGCTTTTATAGCTAGACACCCAGACATTTCGGTTCGTTTTGCAGAAAATGTAACCCCGGTTTACGGTACTTCAGTGTTGATGTGGGCGAACCGACGTCATATGAAGATGCTATGGCGAGTGTGAATGCGGGTAGCTGGCGGCAGGCGTTGGACGATGAGATGAGAGCATTGGAAAAAAATGAAACATGGCAGTTGGTGGAGAAGCTAGGTAGGTGTGAGATAGTGGATAGAAAGTGGGTTTTTTTTTTATTATTCAAAAAAAAAGAGATCAGGATGGTAAAATAAGTTGATATAAATGTAGATTGGTAGCTAGAGGATTTCAGCAAAGTGTTTTTGAAGATGTTTATGCACCGGTAGTTAAGTTAAGCACAATTAAAACTCTTGGCTGTATGTGCACATAGAAATTGGTTGATTTATCAAATGGATGTTTGTAATGCTTTTCTTCACGGGGGAATTGACGAAGATTTTCAAAAAAATAAGAGATAAAATGCTAAGTTCCTAAATATTTGTTTGTATTATTGTAAGATATGAAAATAATTTTTTTTGTTATCTTGACTTATTATTTTAAACAAAAAAACCGAAATTCTAATGAATTTAAATTACAATAATATAATTAAGCACATATCATATTTCCAATATTGTATTATTCCGCATTTGTTCTTTTATAGCTTATACGTGACTTCTGGTTAGAACTATTAATTACTTTTTGCGAACTGTGCCATTTATCCAAGAAAGATATTATGTCGCATATTTTGTATTACTTTTAAGAATTTCGCTTCAATACTGAACATGATTAACTTTGTCAACATGAACATCTGCATGATGAGATCATATCCGATCATTTTATTCAAAATGTATGAATCATATTCCGTATTGAAAGGCACATAATCAATTTTGTAAATTAATTTAAGTCAGTCTTAAGTTGATCCCGGTGGACGACGGTCCAAATAAAGTCCGAAAACTTTTTTAAAAAATAAAATACAAAACATTTAATTTAACTGGCGGCCAACGAAAACGAAACCAAGCCGTAGTAGCTAAACGTGATTATAAAAGCGTCATATTTAAAAAGGAACACCTCGGCATTTCGAATAAAATCAGTAACCTTAGTAAAAGCTCCGTAGAATCAAGTGTTCCGTCGGAAAACTTTAGTTAAAGCTCCGCAGAATCAAGTACCATAAAATCTTAGTAAAAGCTCCGCAGAACCAATTAAAAAGGAAAAAGCTTCAAATAGGACTAACCTTGCGCTGTCCCGCTAAGTTGCTCTAACTAAGCTATGAGAAAAATATTAGTTATGTAAGTCAAAAGAATCAAAAATGTAAAAGAAATCAAAGTCAGTCTTAAGTTGATCCCGGTGGACGACGGTCGAAATAAAGTCCGAAAACTTTTTTAAAAAATAAAATACAAAACATTTTATTTAACTGACGCCCAACGAAAACGAAACCGAGCCGTAGTAGTTAAACGTGATTATAAAAGCGTTATATGTAAAAAGGAACACCTTGGCATTTCGAATAAAATCAGTAACCTTGGTAAAAGCTCCGCAGAATCAAGTGTTCCGTCGGAAAACTTTAGTAAAAGCTCCGCAGAATCAAGTACCGTAAAATCTTGGTAAAAGCTCCGCAGAACCAAGTACAAGCGTAAAAGCTTCAAATAGGACTAACTTTGCGCTGTCTCGCTAAGTTGCTCTAACTAAGCAATGAGAAAAATATTAGTTATGTAAGTCAAAAGAATCAAAAATGTAAAAGAAATCAAAGTCAGTCTTAAGTTGATCCCGGTGGACGACGGTCGAAATAAAGTCCGAAAACTTTTTTAAAAAATAAAATACAAAACATTTAATTTAACTGGCGGCCAACGAAAACGAAACCGAGCCGTAGTAGCTAAACGCGATTATAAAAGCGTTATATGTAAAAAGGAACACCTCGGCATTTCGAATAAAGTCAGTAACCTTGGTAAAAGCTCCGCAGAACCAAGTACAAGCGTAAAAGCTTCAAATAGGACTAACCTTGCGCTGTCCCGCTAAGTTGCTCTAACCAAGCGCAATTAGGAAAATATTAGTTATGTAATTCAAAAGAATCAAAAAAGTAAAAGAAATTAAAAATAAAATTAAAAAGTGAAAAGTGAAAAGCAAAAATACAAAAGAAAAATATATCAAATGAATCAACAAAAGTAAAGAGAAAATTTAATACCAAAGTTATTTTAAAATCAAAAGAAAAAATTAAAATTGAAAAATAAAATAAAAAGCGAAAAGTCAAAATATTTAAGAAAAATAAATCAAGTGAATCAAAATTAAAAAGAAAAAAGTGAAAATTCAATGTTAAAATTTATTATTAAAAATGCAAAAATTTAAAAAGTTTAAATAAAAAAAGAGAAAACAAAAGTAATGTTAAAAGTTATATATTAGATTAAATGAAAAATGCCAAATGACAATAGTTCTACTAATAAAAGAGACGTTAAAACAAAAGTGGAAATAAATCATAAGGACCTACATAATAGAAAAAATCAACAAAATTAAAAAAGTGTATTCATTAGCTTTGGAGGGCATTGCCAATAATAATTTGTAAAGACTAACGATATCAACAAACGACAATAAAAGTTAACGAAAATTCATAACGAAAGACAATAAAAGTCAACGAAAAATTCATAACGAAAAATAACGAAAGACAACAAGGTCAAAGAAAATCCAACGAAACCGACGAGAAATCAACGAAAAGAATCAACGAAATCAACAAGGATCAACCTTTTGGTGAAATCTTAATTTTTAAATTTTATATACATAAAATAAGTGAGTGCTAAGCTTATAAACCACCTGGCCAATACCAGTATTATACGGCTTTTAAATAAAAGCTGACGCGATGGGAAATGATTGCCTCATTATTTCCCACAAAACAAATTAATTTTTTGCATTACATCCAATTTCAATTTTATACCTTTCCCATACTCCAAATTCCACCCAACTCCCTCAGCTGCGTGAGACCAGACGAAATGTGAGATTCATTTAAAGTTCAATATTTTGCCTCACGCGCTGAGTATGCATTATGTTGACTGCCCACCTTTCGGCTTTGCCTTCTGCAAGCATTGTGGTTTGTTGACTACAAACACTTCTAATCAATCACTCAAACAGTTCACACAAAATTATCAACCTTAAATAAAATTTGTTACAAAAATTGAGAGTGTATAACGAACACAAGTTATCGTTTTCAAAATATCTCATAGGTATTTACAAAATTAAAGAATACTAACTTTCAATATTCTTTGAGCCCACTGAACAGTTCGCTTCGTTCAACTTTGTTTTTTTTTTTGTTTTTTTTTTTCTTTAATAAGAAATAATAAAAAAATGTCTTTACAAGAAATTCAACATCAACTAACACAACTTAAAGGTGCTGTTAATGCACATACAGACTTAGTAAAGATTTTCAAAATAAGAATTTTAACCCTTGAGGCAAAGCTTCACGCTCCTCAGTCCACTTTGTCAAACTCATTAGATCCATTAACGGAACAAGACCTTAAGGAGGTTGCGCAGCTTGCAGACTGTGTCAAAGAATTACAAATTTTTGATGGAAATCCCGTCCAATATATTTCATGGATTCACAATGTTGAAACCATTCTGAACGACTATAAGTGTATTAGAAATAAGCCTTACAAAGTATCAGACAGAAAATCAGAGGACATGCTGATACAGCTCTGATATCATATAACATATTTACTGATGATAAAAAAATGTTTATCCTTACATTATGCTTATAAAAGAGAAAAAGAGACATTCGTACTCTAGAGCATCAACTTGCGTCCATGACCCAGAAAAATTCATTCAAATCTAGACGAATTTTACGCAAATCACCAATTCTCACTCATTATAAATAAATTAAAATCAGAAGATTATTCTAATGAAACTCTTACAGCTCTAATTGAAAATTATAGGAATAGAGCACTGGATATTTTTATTCGTGGTCTTAATGGTGAACTTTCTAGAGTTCTTATTATTCAAAAACCTCATAGGTTTACCGATGCTATTTGCACCATATGTAAACTCATTTTCTATACCGGCTAGGTCAGAAATTATTAAAAAAAAATAAATGTAAACTCAATTGAAACTGATTTTTTAATTCCAAACTAACAGTTGGAAAATGGAATATTAATTGCCAACACTATTATTTCAAAAAAAAAACCCTTTTGTCCGCGTGATCAATACAACCGAAAATGATAAAATCATAAAAAATGTAAAAATTACATCAGAAAACCTGGGTGACTACGATATTTGTTTATCCTCTTATACAATTCCAAAACATGATGAGCTTATTATGGAAAAACTGTAAACAAATTTTTCGGCCTTTGTTAAACACAAATTAAGTAAATTTTGCTCTGAATATGTAGACCTATTTATGAAAACTTTTACAGACACAAAAAGAAGAGGTGAATAAACAAGTCGACAAGCTTCTTTCAGATAACATAATAGAGCCATCCGTGTCCGAGTATAATAGTCCGATACTTCTAGTCCCAAAGAAGAATTTACCGGGAAAAACCAATAAACGCTGGCGTTTATTAGGTGACTATAGGCAAATAAATACAAAAATTTCCTCAATGGAAATTTTTGTCTAGATAAATTTTTTCCAGTGCTTCAAGAAAAAGCCGTCAATAAAAATCTATTGAAATTACAAATATCACAAAACGATACCATTTTTAAACTAGATAATGCATTTAAAGGACCATAAAAGGTTGTAGGTATGGATACAAATTGTGAGTTAGAAGATAAAGAGAATAAAAGGTTTCATGCACATAAGAACAGACTTAAAAAGTTTACAAACACTAAAAAAAAAAAAAAACATTTATAATACAAAAAAAATACCGTATAAGAAAAAATTGAAAAAACATACGCGACTAACGAGAAAGAGATTCTCGCAATGCCTTATGGTGCATAAAGTATCTTCTCCTGCTTCCTGCTAGCGATCTGGTAACTCTGACACAGACTGAACGATAAAAATTTATTAAAAAAAAAATGAGGAACAGGACAACAAGGGCGTAGTTGAATTTGAGCTTTGCTTGAGACTGGTCGATCTTATCTTAAACAATTTTTATAATTAATATTAATGTCGATTAATATTCTTGATTTTTAAATGTAATTTCGTAATACATTAAAATTTTGCTCAATAAATAAATTATTCTTGTAATAATTAAAAAGGTTTTCGAGTTTCTTTTTATTAAAAGACGGTGGTCAATTCGAGAATCGTTATTTCGTTCGTTCTTTTGGGATTAAGAAAAATTCTGAATTAGATATTGCAAAATTCTAAGTAAGATATAATCTAATAAATCCCTAATATTCCCTTAAAGGAAAACTTAAATCGCGCCCACCGAACACTAAAATTTTTTTTATTAACTCCTACTGAATATAGTGACGAAAGATCGTCGCAAAATTATTTAATACCATCAATGTTTTCAAAAAACAAATATTTCTCACTTTATCCGAATCCTCTAGTTCACAGTTTAAGATAGTTTTGCCAAGGTACCACCAACACATTATAAACGAGTCCGAGTTCAATAAAGAAAACCTTACAGTTCTAAAAAAAATACCTTAATCCTTCCGTAATTAATGGCATCAAAACAGGAGAAACAATTATTGCATTTTATAATAACTATAAAATAAGATTCACACAAAAATAGGATCAAAAATATCAACAATGAGCGAGATCAAGAAAATTTGATAAGTGGAACCCAAAATACAAAACAAAAAAATATTAAGCAAGAGTGAAATTAAATGTATCAAAGTATTGAAGGTCAGTTAAATCAAATAAAATGAAAAAAAAAGGTAAACATTTGTTGGGAGATGATAAACGCAACTAAAGAACGATACTTAAACAATCCTCAGGTAGTAGATAAAGATCATGTTATCGATAAATTTAATTAATAGGTATAGCTGGAAAAGGGTTAAAGTGTTTAACAGGGACAATGGAATGCGATGATAACATGGAAATAATGCACATCATTTTTGCTTATACAAGTTATCGGCAATTATGCTGAAAACCAAAACCTTTAAACAAACAGTGGGAACATCATATCACAGTCATCGTACATTCCATCACGTAAGCGATGCAACCTGTGGGAATAACCTCTCGGTAGGGATGCTTAGGTCAGCAATCAGAATAGTATTTAAGCTTTAGATTGTAAGAACATGAAAAATGAAGTTGTTTTTTTTTTTTTTAAATTAAATAAATACAGAATAAATTAATTTACAGCAAAATAATTTTAATGGAAACACCGCTTTTCACCCCTCATGACTCTTATAAAAAGATATTTATGGTAAGTTAAATATATTTGCTGAACACATCCATTTCATATTTCACAGAATGCAGTGATTATATTTGTAAACCCATTTACTTTCTTTATTTGTAAACGCATTCTCTCTGGATGCTTGGCATTATTTTATATATCTTTTAACGAGTCGAGACGTGAAATATTAAGTCACTTAATTAAAAGTATGTACATGAAAACATAACTGGAAATGGCATTTATTATTTCTTGTACAAAGTGCGTGATTGCTCTTATGCAGAAATAGCCGAAAATATCCAAGGCTTCAGTGGTAAATATTGCTAAAAAAGTAAAAACATACAACAGTGTCGATGATTTGGCTGTGAGTAAGCGTACAAATAAAATCCGGAAAAAAAAAACTACAGCGCGAGATGACAGAAAAATTATTAACCTTGCTTTGGGACATCGTAGTACACCAACCATAATTATTGCCGAGAAACTACCCTCTTCTGGTATCAATATATCAGCCAGAAGAGAAAATGGGCTTTTTTGTAGGCGTGCTGCTGAAAAGCCGAAGCTAACAAAAGCCATGCGCGTCAAACGTTTGCAGTGGCCTAAATTGCATAAGGACATGTCCTCAAAATATTGTGACAGAGTAGGTCAACTGAATTAAGTCATAACCATTTTTTTTAAATTAATTTATCTCAAGCCGACTCATTTTTACAAATATTTTTATTTGAAGGTTATATTTAGCGATGAATGTCGGCTTGAGGCAGTAACCGTCAACGTTCGACGTAGAAAGGATGAACGTTTCTTAGATTGCTGCGTGCCCCCAAAGGTTAAACATCCGCTGGTCCAATTTATTTTCGTCGAAGAAACAATGCGCTCTGATCAATAAATGTAGTGAATAATGTTTTAATACCTTACATGGGTAGTCTTAGTCTTGAAATAAATATGTAGGTATGATTTTTTTTTTTCAAGTGGGCTAGTTGCCTATTATTTTAAAATTATAAAAATAATCGTATGGACAAAATTCAAAATAATTTGTAGCCGATTCATTAAAATCTTGATAAAAATGTATAACTTATTTGGCAAGCATTTATTAAATAATCCACTTACCAGTTGTTTTATATTACATTTTCTACACATAAAACTTAAAATTTAAAATCTTCGCCAGTACAGCTCTCCGTTGGGTCCGTATTTTAATTGTTTTCGGTGCTTTTTTCTAATCGAAGTATGTTTCTTATGATATCGCATGTATTTATGCAGTTTAATTGTAAATAATTGCTCGGATGAACAGTTCTTGGATCTGTATTTGAGGAAGTGTGGTACCGGAAACGTTCCACCATTATCGCGATCTACAGACATCGGAGCACAACTTTGATAATAATAAATTAACCGATTCGGAAAACACTTTAAAACACAAGGTAGACGACAGCGTACCTACATGACAGGGGAATAATACTCTAGACGAGAACATACGAGTCCCTTGAATCCGCAAACGTATGACAACAACGATTTGACAACGGAATATGTGAGGTTTTTTCAAAAACCATTTAAACACAATAATGACGATACTCTTGGAAGACCACAGCTGTTATTAACTTTGTTTAAACATTTTGTAATTATTATTCTTTTTGATCTTTGAATGCATACATGCATACGGTAAAATTAATACGAAGTTTTTCTTTGCACTTGAAGAATTAACACTTGATAGTTTCGGATTTCATAAGCGTATTTATTTAGCACATGATAGGTTTTATAAAAATTCGATTCCTATTGACGGACGAACACTAAAGTATCATTTATATTATATCTACGCATCTATGAAATCAAACGACAAATTTCACTGACCGTTCATTTTATGAGGAAAATAATTACGTCTCATTTGGTTCTTCTTTTTTTTTTTGATGCAGTTGAATTATTTTTGGTTGTCACATATTTAACAATAAAATTAGGTATTCAAAGTGTTGAAACTTGTTTTTATTTTACAGTTTTTAAACCTTGTGTTTGAAAAAGCCTGAAAGAAAAAAAAAAAACATTATTAAATTAACAGAAGTTGCTACAATAAATACATATGTAACTAATTCCAATGATAAATAAAATATACTTTTTTAGTTACTGACACCTTCTCAGTACTCGACACCCCTAACATAATAGTGATTGTGATAGGCACTTACGTACTTTTGTATTGGCCAACTTATTCTCTGTAGAAGAAGTTAGACAGAAGCGAAGATTATAATTAAACCCTTGCTCATTATTGCCAAAATACAAAAATACATGCAATGCAACTGATTCCCTTCAAGCCGCAGTAAATAAAATTTACAAAAAACTGATTACCGAAGTAGACATCTGTCAGATACATATTTTAAAAATGGTGCCGAGTGTTCATGAAGAGCAAACTGAACTGAATCAAGCAATGCTTTGAAAAAATGGAAGAAATAATTTACATCGGTAACAAAAATGAAACCTGATCGTATAAAACACCAAAAATTTTCCATCTTGAAGCATGGGAACGATCCGAAGTTGGGACCGCTGATAACAACGTTGGAATCATCCAAAATGTCAACAAGAATTATAATGTGATAGCATTTTAAAAATTTTTCTGGCAGCTGCGAATGCAAGATTTGGAGCACTTGAAAAGCAAGACAGCAGAAAGTAATTTTTAATTTTTTTGTATGTGCTCTTGAAAAAGTGGTGGATATAAGATATTTGTAGAGATGACGTGTCATCAATTCTGTCGGTATATAAAATGAAAAGATCAAAAAAAGTTAACAAACCATATAATAAATATACATATGTAAGTAGATATGAACTCAAGTACCTAATTGAAATAAAAAGATATCCAACCATTTTATTTGTAGAGGTTCTCATGACAACAGCTTAATAGGTTTTAGAACACAAGTAATGTCAATGGGAAATTTATGTTTAAAAAAAAAAAACAATTTAAAGCAAGTGATACAGCAAAAAGTTTAGATTTTATTCACCAATATAAAAACGGATAAATTTTAACTGGGATAAAATTAAATTTAACTTTTAACGCAATTGACAACCGGCCTAAGTAAAGAGTATATTTTTGAAAAAAAAAAAAAAAAATATGATAGATAATGTAGTCCAGTTATATTTACGGTGACCATCCGTCCCGGGTTTCCCGGGATTGTCCCGTATTTCTATAGCTTGTACCGGGTTCTTTTTTAAGAAACTCGGGACGTGTATTTGCACATTTTCTGTTTTTTTTAATTTAAAATTTTTGTATTTTATAAAAGAAAATGTTTGATAAACCTACATAAACTTAGGTATGAGGGTGCAAATGCCCCCTTAAAAACTTCTGAGATTGAATACCGTAAACTAGTTGGTTACAGCAAAACTAGAAAAATTTAAAATAATACAAATTTACAAAAGCGAATCGAGACAAAAATTAATGTTTGATGAGTTTGTTTGCTTAAAATCATTTTTTAAGTTTAAATATAGGTACTATTAGAAAATGGATGGAAAAAAATTAAAATAAATGAAAAATGGGTTAACATTTTTACTTCGAAACAATTGTCCTGTTCGATCTAAAAACTAGGCTTAATGAACAATATGTGAACAAGCGAAAAAGCCCAGCTTTATGTAAAAACTCTAAAAGCCATGTGAATTGTTAAATTTAATTACGGTTTAATGAATTTAAAAATTATTTGAAAGAAAACGACAAAATTGTAAAAGAAATTTTTTCAGCAATGTAAAAACTCTAAAAGCCATGTTAATTGTTAAATTTAATTACGATTTAATGAATTTAAAAATTATTTAAAAGAAAACGACAAAATTGTAAAAGAAATTTTTTCAGCAATGAATTATTGAAGAAAAAGTAAAACATATTTTGCGTTCTAAACTTAGCATGATGTACATTACGAAATGTTATGCTTCTTGTAATTTTATATATATAATATTAAACTAATATTATTTTTTTTCTGTTATTGTTTTCCCTATTTTAATATCTAAATGAAATTAATGAAAAAAATCTTTATTTTTTCACACATTTTAATTTTTCACTTTTGTCCCGGGTTTTTCTTTCAGAAATATGGTCACCGTAGTTATATTAGACATTTGACTCCGGAAAAATCGACGGAAAGGTGTGTTTTGATATAAAGCCTCCTAATGGTGTTAATATTAAAAAAACCGTTGCCAGGCTTAATAAAAATTTACCAAGAAATTTGTAAAATATTGTGAATTATTAATTTTTTTAATCAAAAAAAAAGTGTTGTACAATTCAGGTAGGTATGCGAAATTATTTATACCCAGTATTCAAAACATTTTCTATAAAAAAAATGTATCAAAAATAAACTGATTTGTAGAAAATCAATACAATGGTTTTATGGGAAATGGCACTTAAATTTTTTTTTCACTGAATTTTAGAAAAATCTGTTGATCAATTTTTAATAATTTAATTTAATATTAATTTGTTTTTCTTGAAATTGATAATTGAATATGCTTACCTCAGGTTATTCTGACCAATAGGTAATTGGTTTGTATCTTTAGCTGACCGAAGTAGAGTCGGGAATAAGCTTGGAAAAAGGAACAATGCATTCCGATAGAGCCGAGCAGTGCATAGTCGTCTCGTAGGAGCAAACTGAAGTTTAACAGTAGTAGGTAAACTAAAATTGTTTGTATTCTGCAATAATAAAAAATAGACATTAGCCAGCTAAAAGCCTTCCAAAAATTTTAAGCACTAAAATTGATTGATTGTTCAAGCAAAATAACAAAACTAGGTCGGTATATGCATCACAAAAGCCAAAATACGTAGGTATACATTTAATTATATTGTATCTTATTATGATCTTACCATGATCTTTTTATTAATTTTCCTTTAAAGAACTTCTAATTTGAAAAATATGGAACAATATAAACTTCGAATTTGATAAAAAATGTAAATAAAACTATAGCGACCAAAAGGCGGTAAATCTTCAACAACAAGGACTAGGACAAGAACAACTGACGACAACTGTTGAATGTTGAATGAAAAAAAAAATACTGTCAAGAATGAATTCCAGTATGAAACATTCCAGATTCCAGTTCAGAAAAATGGAAATTAAATTCATTTATTTTAAGACGCACACATATGGGAGTGTCTGCATGAACAGAATAGAGGCGGAGCTGCCACTGAAACCGCAGATGGAATAGCTTCAAAATATTATACACACAAATTCAATGAATGTTGCCGCATACGGAGCTGCATCGATTTTTTCGTATTTAAATACAAGGAATTTGTTCAGAAAAATCGATTTTTTTCTTCTAACAAATCGATTTTTTGTTAAAAGGAATTCGACATGAGTTTCAATTTAGGTACAAATGCAATTTTATTCCTTCATAATTGGCAGAATTCATTTTTAAAATTTCTACAGAAGATTAAAATACCGAAAGAGCGAAATTTATTCAGAAAACAAAATATAAAAATTCCAAAAATCAATGTTACAATTTTCGAACGGACTCGAATGGACTCAGCCAGAAGACAAAGCTGCTTCTCTATAAGCAACTTCTCATATAATAACATAAAGCATTGCGCAAACCTAAGCGATGGCGGTGGCGATCGCGATAACAATGTGGATGCCGCACATGTAAATCAATAGGAAGGCTCACATCTACGCGATATGTGGATTGCGATTAGGTTCCACTGCTGCGTTCAACAAAGCGACTTTTACTGAACGCAGCACGCACCATTTGATCCCAGTATGCCACGATATTTGAATTTTTTTGTGAAAATATTAACAAAATTCAAATGAACAATACTTAAGAACATTATACAGCAGATTAATAAAATTAAAAAAATCCAAATTTTCTACAATTCTTTGCACAAAGAATAAAAAACATAAAAAAGCATACAATTTACGGATAACATTGCTGTCCGGGTCGATTTATTGAGCCAGATTTATCTGCTACTGATTTTTTCTCACTTTTTGTATGTTCTTTTGACAACTTGCCCGTCACAAAATGTATCGCAATATCATGTTGATGTGAGCTGGTTTTTGGTCGTACCTTGATCGCGCGATAAAGGCTATCGTGATCGCCACCGCCATCGCTTAGATTTGCGCATAGCTTAATGCTTTCCCACCGGTTAACTTTGACAGTTTATATTCCAGAGATCTCGAAAAAATCCGTATTCTCAGAAATATAAACACAATTCTTCACAAAAATTCCTCAATTTTGCTGTCAAAAACTGAGGAAGGATTTTTTCGGACTCGTTACGCAATTAGTTTCTGTCGCCGAAAGAAAGAAAAAGATAGTGTTTTTGAGGAATCTTGTTTATATTTAATGCTCCTGCTCTTTCAAAGTGACGGAGGAAAATTAGTGAGCGCTCTGAAAGACTCCACTTTGACCAACAGAGACGAAAATCTTTCAGCAACAAGCAAATCTACGAATAATCCAGAATAATGCCAGTGGAATAATGTCTTTCCAAAATATTTTTTTTTTTTTAATTTTACTTTTTTCAACAACATACCTACTACTATTAGCTCAAAATCAAGTAGATATCAGCCGTGACAGTAAAACACGGCTATTTGCACACACACAAAATAATCATTCAAATGCAAGAGTCGGTAAACCAACTAGCTTCAAACTTGGGCTTGATAATAAATACAATAAATTGTAATATCATACCCTCTTTATTATAAGCCCTGTTCCTTTACAACTTTGAAACTTTGTAATTTTCTGTGCATTTGAGTGATTTTCAGTCCAACGTACTGTCAAAGTTCATATAAAAAAAATAAAATGGCAGTAAAATGCACAGAAAATCACAGAGTTTCAAAGTAAAGGAACAGACTAATATATAAAAGTTGTGTTTTGTTGAGCTAGTTACTGTGCCGATTCTGCAATGTTCCACATTAAGCCATAGAGTTACTGAAGAGCAAATGTGCTGTTAACTTGTTGTTGGTAGAATTTGCATGTGAAAATTTAGCTTAATGTGAAGAATTTCTGAATGTGCACATTAAGGAGTTGAACAAAACACACCTAAAGTGTTAAAACACGAACAAAATACCAGAGCAACTAATACAGGAACGTACCATTCAACTAAACATTCAAAAACACAATTCAACGCTACAATATGTGTGCCGCTTAATTTAAAATTAATTTCATTTCCAGTTTTTGGAACTGAAATCTGGAATGTTTATACACATCTGCTTCTGCAATCTATTTTGACATCATTTTTCATTCTTCTTGGAAAATTGATATAGATTTTCCGATCCGAGAGTACAACGCATATTTGTTGGTCCCTTCCCGGTCATTGTGGATTTGTTTACATTTTTGTTTTATATCAATTTGTAATTAATATAGTTCCTTGAATTTCAACTCAGAATCGCTTTTATTGTCAAAAACCTAATATGAAAACAAACATTCAGTAAATAACATTGAAATGTGCGGATTTGTGTTGTGATGTGCTGTGCTTGTATCTTCTTTTTGTTAATAAATATAATAAAATGGTTCAGTAACATTTAGGAGGTATGTACTTATGTATAATGTACATAGATATTTTTAAATTATTGTTTGAAAGCAATTTTCTTTGCTTAAGTTGGAAGGTTTTTGGCTAATGTCTTATATTTATTTTATATTTGCAGGTTGCAAACTGATGTGTAGTAAAAAAAATAGATCTACAACTTGTTGCATGGCTTTGCTCTATCACACAACATAGGTCGCCTGTTCATAGCTTATTGTATTCCAAGCGGCAATTGGGCTATGAAAAATACTCCTAATCATAGCTTAAATGTCCAAGTTAATTTAATTATTACCTACACATCTATCAGAATTACGGACATGAGCATTTATGGAATACAATACAAGGATACAACTATAGAAGGTATTATTATACGTGTAGATATACTTTAGTTTAGTAGTAAATAGGGTTATCTTATCATATCAAACAATAGTCCTTTGATTCGTAGATAGGGTAAACTATCTAGTGACCGACATTGTCTCAGTTATGGTCACCTGTCACTAATTTTTCCGTTTTCCTAAGGTTTCCTTTAGCTGGATGCTTTGGAATCTATTTTTAACATGTTCAGGCATGAAAATCTCATAAGAAAGGACTTCCCTTGATATTTTGTAGTCTCATTCGTTGTGATGTGATAAGAGAAGAAACTTGGCAGTTGGGACCTCTGTATAATACAAAAAACTTGTATATTTCCTTAAGAAACACGTCCGTATAAATCATTTTTTAACAATAAACATATCTGTGTCTTCTACATAATGAAAATCGATTTTTTTTTTTTAAACAGAATCGACGATTTTCTTTCAATACTAGGAATTTGTTCAGAAAAATACAGACACAGTTGTCCATTAGTAGTGTTGTTGGACATTTTTGGGATTTTAGTTGTGGACACCACCATAATTTTCCTTCTTTTTGCTGTAATTATGTTCAAAGTGGTTTTTGTGTTGCTTTTTACAAACCGCTAATTTTAAATCAGGCTTTTATTTCATTGTCAAATCAAAATCAGTATAAAAAAAAAAAGGATCCGGCAAACATTAAACTGACCAAATGATTACTTACTAAAATTCGGTGAGTTTACTGATCAAGTTTTCAAAACTTTTTGAATTATGAGCAATAAGATGGAAAAACAAAAAAACATGAAATTATGGGAAAGTTGGATAACACGTCTTCTATATGGAAAACCCAATTCTTTCTTTTGTATATATGGTGACGCGCCTGTGCTCGACTAGCTTAGCAAATATGGCGAGTTTGAAGTTTTTGACATTATTGCTTCCGAAGTTAGAGGGGGGTTAAAAATCGCTGGAATTTGTTCCTGTAAAAAGGGCTAGTGCCAAGAACTTGGCTAAGCACTACGGTGCCAATGTCCACAAAACGACTCTCACACCACCCCTACAAATATTGTTGAACAAGACGGCACAATCATATCCTACCTAGATCAGTCCCCTGTTGAAATAAAGCAGTTCTTTGAATTGGCGATGGAAAGTCTACCTAAACTTACCGCTACATAAAGTACCTACCTACCTATCGTTTAGAAAAAATTGGTTCTAAATAAATTAATTTCTTTTGCATTATTTTGTTTGTATGTGAATATTATATTTATTAGTTTTTTATTAAACAAAAATTAAAATAATAAAAATAACTACTGAGTTTAGGATGTTCTAAGTTTATTTTATTTTTCGATAATTTGATAGGTAGTTTGAAACTACAAACGTGTTAAGCGAAGGGATGTCCATCACTAATATTTTAGGGCTGTCGACAACTGAAACAAACAGTGTAAATAACTAAAAACTTGGTAGGGTATTACCATTTCATATTTTATTTATTTTTGGAATTGATCACGTATTTATTACCTTAATATTCCCAAAGAAAATTGTTAACAGTTAAACATCATTTAAAAATCATTAAGATCGACGCAGTGCAGGGAAAGTTCTGAATTTTTCAACTTAAAATTTCGCTTAAGGGTTTCGGTCACTGGGTATCTTACCTTACTACGAAATAAAAATTCCACAGAAAAATTAATAAAAAAATTTCCACGATAATTTGGCGGAAAGGGCTCGAAATGACTATGAGAGCGTTGAATCGCTTTAAATACAAAATGGCATAAACAGCAGAGTTCAGATTTTTACTTCATTTGATGAAAAAAATAATAAGTTAGAATAGGAAAAAATGCGAAAAATGTATACAAACTCTAACTCATTATGCTAGTCGTATACAGGGTTGTTCGCCTTCGGTATAAGGTGCACCAAAAAGCTAGAGCGAGTAGGTTGGGTTACGACAAGAAAAAAATCGTAAGGGAGGGGGTCTATTTCTCCCCGTTTAGGCGGGAGGGGCAACTTTCTAAAAAATCTAATTGAAATAAAAAAATAATTGTTAATAGAAAATAAAATTTAAATAAAAATAATAATTAAAAACAATGTTTGTTATTTTTTTTTTAAATTATTATTTCTTTATCTTCCAGGCTTTAAAAAAAATGTTGAAAGTGTGTTAACGCGTTACAATACGTTCAAATTCAAAATACTAAAATTTTAAAAGTGATAAGCAAAATGGCGGTACATAATTTAAATTAACAAATCAGGTGAAATCAACAAAAAAGAAATATCATTCTATTTATAATGTGTGTAAATAAAACTAACAAAACTGATGATTTTTCATCATGTACTTCACAAGCCACGTGGCGTAATGGTTAGTGCGTTGGACTGTCATGCCAGAGGTCTGGGGTTCAATACCAGCCTGTTCCACCTTAAGTTTTTTTCGGAGCTACTACCTCTTGCGAGGAAGTGACAAATCCTCCAAGAGTATCTCTTGTCTTAGAAAAGTGCCACTCACCTTAGCCGTTCGGATTCGGCAATAAACTGTAGGTCCCCTCCATTCCTGCAGACACGCACACAGGAATGGTTGAGAGTTGTAAGTCGCTAGGCCCTGGTTCCTCATGAGCCGTTTGTGCCACCAAATTTATTTTATTTATTTACTTCACAAGCCCCTATCGATGTAACTCTCAGTTGCGCACCATAAAGTGTTTGATGTTCTATTCTTCAAAATTTTTATACTGTCTGCACGATATCATATGCCGTGAAATGTGATTAAAAGTTTTTTCCGAACTGGTCCCTCTTCTCCGAAGAGTCATGGGAGTCTTCGATGTATGTAGATGACGATCGTAATTGTAGCATTTCTAAAACCGCAAAAGAAACTGAATTAGAACGATACCATAACAACGATACTTCAAACAAGGAAAGCATCATTCAAATACTCAAAGCAGAACTTCAATACTGGCGAAGGTTTTAAATTTTAAGTGCTAATTATGTGTAGAACATCTGAGAGAAAATTGGTAAGTGGATAATATTTAAGTAAATGCTTGCCAAATAACTTAAAAGTTAAATGTATTTCAAATTAGGAACCTATTAGGTTATGTTTTTAGTTCATATGAGCATTAACTTAATACACAACTAGTATCCTGGGAAATAAAAAAAATACACATTATGAACATATTAAGTAAATATAAATTAGTATAATTTTTACAAAAAAAAATGAAATTTCCATACAAACTATAGATAGCAAGTATTTATTCACGCCGGTAACACAGTTTTTCTCCGTGCTTAAATTAAGCTCAGAGAATTCTCCTAGTATCACATTCTTAATTGATCTGTGATAGAATGTGATACTAGGTTTAAATTTGGGTCAACTAGTGTATTAATTTATTTTTCCGTTTAAAATGTTTTTTTTTTTTTTAAATACAAATTTTATATAAAAAAATTATCGATCATAAAATTCCAATTTCGAACTAAGTTTTAATACATACTTATATGATCAACAAAAATAACAAATACAAATTTTTGTAGCTGTCGTAATTTGAAAGTAATAATTTAAAAAATAAATCAAGAACAAAATTTTTATTCAAAAATTGGGAGAAGTTGTTATGTAATTGAATCTTTGCTTATGATTTCAAACTTTCTGATGATGCTACATATCCAAACTATGCATTAGTTCTTCCATGAACAGCTGTTTAACACTATACTTAAAATTAGAGCTCATAAGATTTGTTGAAATACTCGGTCAAACATGGAATTTAAAAACAATAGAATTTTTTACTGGTAGAATAGAATTTTCACCCTCGAATTGCACTAGGTATGTCGGCAATCTTGTGTATTAAGATATTGGGAAAAAATTCTTTTCCAATCAAAGCAGCAACTTTAAATTGTGAGACCACTCTTTAAAACTGTGTAAAATTTGTCCTTAGAGCCTCGAGTTACATCAGCGTAACACCCTATAGCATAGCGTAATAGATAAAGCCAAGCTCGCTATTTGAGCAGTGGCAAAAGTGCAGCTAATAATTGATTCTCCAAAAGTAATTGTTCTAAGCCATGAATTTATTTTACAGTTCTTCCAGCTATTTAAGCTAGTTACATTGTATAATAAAATATTTGGGCTACCTGAATTTAACATTTATATATTTAACATTATTAAGTTTATGTAATGAATAAATAAAACTAGTTGCCAATAAATAAAACTAGTTTATATTTTGTTATTTCTTATTTTTATTAAACATAAATGAATATCTTCCGAACTGGCTGCCGAACTTTCTTACTTACATACTTTTACTTTGCATGTATTTTTGTCATGAAAATTCTTATGTCTTATGTCCCTACTTCCTTTGATGTAATGCAATACAATTCTTTCTAATTATGTCCTCTGGTAGTGGTGACTCAATTATTTTTTTGTTTTGGTTGAATAGTGTAATATAATTCAAAGTATGCCACTTTAAAATCATTGATGTCCAAATGCAGCGCCGTTCTTCCGTAAAGAATGGAAAGAAAGGAGTCCGAGAATTAACCTATTTTATTTATTGATTGTAGGTATATAAAATAATTAAATGAAGATCCTGTTTAACGGTGAGACTATTCTGGAATGTAAATTTCACTAATTTAATAATTGAATATTAGCCACCTTACCTCGGGTGAAATGAAACAATTTGATTTGACAATTCGTAATTGAATGACTTATTAGGCAAGTTCAGGAAAATGAGATCTCAGAGCCCTCAGCAATCTCAGTTACGTAAACAGGATTCCTCAGCAAAATTTCTCAGTTTTGCTGTCAAAACTCTGAGGAAAAAAAACTTGGGTTACGCTTGCTCACTTTTTGAAGATGAGAAATCTCAGAGATCTCATTTTCCTGAACCCGCCAATTGTTCCAAAAATCGGAAATATTTATACTGACTAAATGGTAACACAAACAATAAATGTCTTATTTATTAAATTAAACATCAAATGATATAAATTATGCTTTATCGCCAACCCTGAACATAATATATTTATTAAAGGGTCAAATTTCGTGTACACGAAACACAATGCCATTGCCAATGCACCTTTAGTTTATTAACCTGTAGTACCAGTTTAAGGTGAATTTTCTTTTGGCTGGGCATCATGTTTCCGATATCCGGAATTCTTGTCGTTTATTTATTTTGCTTTTGCATACTGAATGTATTCGCGTAGTGTAAATGATAAATCATACTCTAATTTTGAGGTAGGTCAACTGACTCGAATAGATTTAGTATGTGCATTTCGATTGAATGCATGATTGTATCCGAATTTCTGAATTATATTTAATTCGGATTGAATTTATATTATTAAGGTTGTTCATAAATCCCTTACCTCTGGTGGGGGGAAATTTAAAAATAAAACACCGAGTTGTAAGGTCGGGTATGCTGTTTGTTATTTTTAAATCATTTGCCAACCATTTTCTTAAATGAAAACCATACTTTTTAAGTTCTGTGGATACATTCTGTTGAATTTCCATGCATTTTTCCATATTATCTGCCCCTGTCATAAGGTCATCTATGTAGAAATCTTTTCGGATTATTTTTTCTGTATCACCGTTTATTTTACTGCAATTGTTGGCTATGTCCATTAAGGTCTGTACAGCCAAGAATGGTGCAGCTGCCGTTCCATAGGTTACAGTAGTAAGTCGATACTCCTTTAAAGCCTTGTTTTTGTTGTCTCTCCACAGGATATGTTGGTATTCTTGATCATCTCTTGCTATTTTGATTTGCCGGTACATCTTTCTCAGAAGATGATATACCTTCTTCTTAAAATATTTTTTTGAAAAATCTATAATCATATCATGTGTCTCTAAAATATCATTACCTATTACTATATCAAAATATGTGTGAAAATCACACAAAAAGAGTTTTATTATTGGGTGATCATTGCCGAATTCTTTAAATAAAGTTAATCTCACTTGTTCGTCTACTATTAATCCTTCTCCACTACCTGTGGTTACTAATTGTTGTGTCTTGTGATCCACCTGAAATTTACCTGATGAAGGAAACACGTTTATTCTCTATGAATTCAGGAACAAGAAGAAGGTTTATTAAACAATATAAAAATGGCGATGCCTCAAAAAGGAAATACAAAAATGACATATAGAATGTTTAGTGTTGCCAACAAATATAATTATAATGTATGTATATGCGTTGCCAACACAATACTATAGGAAAAATTTTGTCGGTACATTTTGAGCTATACTTTTGGATTTATAAAGGATAAATTAGAACCTGTGTCTCTTAATGCTAATAATGAGATTTTTAATATCATTTGGTACTATTACTCTTACATATGGTAACTTTACTGTTCCGAGGCTTTTATATGAACATTTTCTGGGACAAATATGTCCTGAGGTATTTCCTTCCTACTTTTGTGTCTATCGAAGTTAATATTATTGTTTCTGTTAGAATTATTGTTATTTTTATTGAAATTGTTATTATTAATATTTGCTCTATTGGGGTTATTATTTCCCATTCGATTAAAGGCTCTTTTTAAAGTTGAGTGTGATGGATCTACTTACATTGGTATAGGTTTTTCATGTTTTTGATTTTAAATTTGTTGAACTGTATTTGAGTTAAAGGAATAATTTTGTTTGCTTGATGCAAAATATCTGACATTGCTTTTATTGGTGTCTACTAAACCTAAAGTTATATCGTACGCTCTTCTAAAGTTTGAGGGTCATTACTACAAGTGTTCTAAATGGCTCCCTAAGTCCTTTCACGAACGTATCTAATCCCTTCATTATATTCCTACGCGTCATGCGTTCCCTAATTTCCACATCCTCTTCTGTTTGTCTTAATTTTGTATTAAGAACCGTAACTATCTCAAGCATTTGATCAAAATATTTTGATAAACTACCTGTTTAGTGAAGAAGACTTAACTGATTATATAAGGTTCTTTCATCTGTATGATGTGAGGAATGTCTAAGCAAAATTTCTTTCACTTCATTCCAGTTATCTGGATTTCCGTATAACCTTAACCTCTCAAAGGCCTTATCTCTAATTTTGTTTCTATTTGTTATAAAATTTTCCAAACAATTTTTACACTTTTAATAAAATTTTCTAATTCTTTACTGTTTTCTGAGAAATCTGGAAGATTCTTGATTATATCTCGGGTAAATAATACATTTGCCATTTTGCAAAAAAAAAAAAAAGACGTATTTTGTAGGTGTTGCGCCCGTTACTTGGCGTCTTTTGTAGGTTACAGTTTCGGCCATACTGTCATCGTCGACGCCCTCGTCGAGTTCCTTGTCGAATTCTATCTAGGGCTTCATCCTGTCGGCTTCCAATACAGATGAGTAAGGTTTTTGATTCCTTTGAGCGAAAGGCATGTCAGCAATTTGATATCTGTCGTGTGGAAGCTTTGCAACCACCACATAAGGTCCTTTGTATTTTGCTTTAAGTTTACGTGAAGATCCAGTTGAGCTAACAGCATGGTTTTGCGACATTACTAGGTCACCTACATTGTACTGCTTAGCTTTTCCATACTTATTGTCATGGTGAGATTTCTGTTTGGGTTGGATTTTAGTTATGTGTTCCAAACCGTTTGAACGAATATTTTCGAGATTTTGATCTTGTTGATTTAAGTCTATCTGCTGAGTGAGAACATCTGGCCATGGATCGCGAGGAATCTATCCTATCAGCATCTGTTGAGCTGTTCTTCCTATAGATTCGTTGTATGTATTGTTTATGGCCCATTGCACCGGCTTTATCTTTTGATCCCATCGATCTTCATCTTCTACACTTGCAAGAAGAGCCTGAAGGATAGTGTGGTTATACCTTTCCACTTGGCCATTCGATCTGGTTGTTCTGGCGTTCTAAACGTTGATAATTCCAAAATCTTTAATAAAATTTTCAAACATCTTCGATGTGAACGAAGTTCCTCGGTCCGATATAATACGTCTGAGTGCTCCAAATGAGTAAAAGTTTTCTGTCAGGAAATTTAAATCGGGTTTTGTTTGTGTGCTGGGAAGCGCCTTCAAAATTGTATATTTGGTGAATGCATCCACTAGTACTATCAAATACGTGTTATCTTTAGTAGATTTAATGAATGCCCCCAGGTGGTCTCTATGAACGGTGTCAAAAGGGATATCTTTTTCTTTTCGATGAGATGTAATCCTTCACGGGGCTGGACTTTGTTGCTGTTTTAGGCACATTCAACACAAGACTTAAGATATTTTTTCACAACTTGTGTCATTCGCGGTAACTAGTTTCAATTTTTCAAATGATCTAAGGTTTTTCTTACAGAAAAATGTCCAATCATGTCATGGCTAGTACTCGTTTACGAACTCCCTTTGGTACGTACAATCTAAGATTGTTTTTGTCTCTTCTGTATACTCGAACATTCTTTAGAACGTAATCTACATGCATTTGTTTCTCTTCATCGTTGTTTGGTTGTTCTTTGAGACATTGTCCGATTTTAGCAATATGTTCGTCTTGGAGTTGCAATTTTGAGCACATTCATCTAAACAACATCGGGTTCCTGTGCGGTTTTCATCCTGTCTGGATAAAGTATCTACATGCGGCATAAGCTTTCCAGACCGATGATTAATTTCATAATCGAATTCAAGTATCTTAAGCCACCACCGGGCAATTCGGGGGACTAATCCTTTCTTACTTATAGCTGTGTTAAGATCATCACAAACCAAGCCGAAACTGACGGAATCGATAAGTCGATTCTACGACGGCTAGAGCCTCAATCTCATAGCTTTGGAAGAAGCTCTCGTCTTTTGAAGTTTTTCTACTTTAAAAAGCCACTGGACGGAGCAAATTTGTATCCCGTTGCAGCAAAACTCCTGCTATTCCATGAGAACTGGCATCAGTATGGAGTTCATGGTCAATATTCGGATTGTAAAGAGCAAGTATTGGCTTGTTGGTAAGGCATTTTTTCAGAAATTTAAATACAATTCTTTTTCGTCAGATTGGTCAGAGGCAGTGCGAATAGTGAATAGTTTTCGATAAATTTTCGAAAATAGCTGGTCAGTCCGATGAACTGTCGGATTTCAGGTCTTTTTTTTTTTGGGTCTCAATTTTTCGCGTAATGTCCTGGCTGATTACAATTGTAGCAAGAGATGGGGTTCCTCGAGATTAGTTGACGACTAGGTTCCCATTTGGCAGGTTGACCGGTTGAAGGCTTATGGGATGTTACAAGTCTTGGGGTAAATAAATTGTATGCTTGCCGGGAATTCATACGGATGCCTTGGTAGCATTTTATTTTTCAATTAATTCGGCAATCTTACTGAAGTTTCCAGCCGCAAGAATGGTACTCATCTGAGTGTCGTTTAAGCCAGGAAGAATATATTGAATAATGGTCTTATCTGAAAGGTCAACCCTTTTTCCTAACAGGTTCATTTCAAAACAGAAATTCTCAACTGTCTCTGACGGCTTTCTTGTCATCTTTATCAACTGGTGATGTACCTCGTTGCAGTGGTGGGGGAAATTCGATTTGAGTCCTATGGATAACTGTCCCCATGATGTTGAGACTTCCTGGCATGAATCCCACCAGTGTCCTGCTGGTCCATGCATTCTTGAAAAGGCTCCCAACAGCAGTGCCATCTCATCCCAACCATAAATGTTTTTTAAACTCTCTACACGGTTTATCCAACATCGAGGTAATGTCCCCAAGTGAGAAGACAGGTAATGCATCTGCAATTTCTCCGATGGTGCAATTTACTCTCGGTCATTCAATACAAGTGCATACAAAGAAACATTAGCAAAATATTTCTACTACACTCTTATAAATAAATGCTTTTTCGTAGACCGAAAACACACTAACACCGACATTGCTTCGTCCACACAAAGATACCTTATAAACACTGACAAATAATTTCTACATCCTCTTCTGTTTGTCTTAATTTTGTATTAAGAACCGTAACTACCTCAAGGATTTGATCAAAAAATTTTGATAAACTACCTGTTTGGCGAAAAAGACTTAACTGATTATATAAGGTTCTTTCATCTGTATGATCTGAGAAATGTCTAAGCTAAATTTCTTTCACTTCATTCCAGTTATCTGGATTTCCGTATAACCTTAACCTATCAGATGCCTTATCTTTAATTTTGTTTCTAATGGTCTGTGCCCAAATTGCAAGTGGAGCATTTTCTATTTGTCTCAAAATTTTCCAAACCGTTTCTACACTTTTAATAAAATTTTCTAATTCTTTACTGTTTCCTGAGAAATCTGGAAGATTCTTTATTATATCTGGGATAACTAATATATTTGCCATTTTGCAAGAAATATTTATTCGCTATAATTATTATTAAAGAAATAAGAGAAAAACTTTTTATAAATTATATTTTACCTTTCTGTTAATAGTATAATCCAAGGAGAAAATAATATTGTACGCCGAGTTTTTTACGTTAACCAATTCAGTTTTTATTATTGTTCAAAAAGTACAAGAATGAGTGTGTTCACCAAAATAGATAAAATGAGTGTGTTTCATACTAAAGTAGTAAGTATTCAGTACTGATTAGATTAGATTAGATTAGATTAGAAAAGATTTATTTATCTTTCATACAACAATTATATAATAACAAAGATAACAGAAAATCTTAATAATGTAATAATACAATATTTTGACATAACATATTTTTGTTGTCTGTCAGATTGGCATTACAAATTCAAAATTAATTAAACTAAAGTTTACATAAATTATTTGTTTCTTTTTTTTTTTTAGACTTAATATCACAACTCTTACATCATTCTTAATATATACATAGGTTTAGATTTTACATAATGTATGATTTTCATAGCATTAAACAAATTCATTTATTAATAAAGATCTTTATCTAAGGCAGTTGACTAAAAATTTGTATAGGGAAGAGAAGTTGTTACCATTTAATTCATTATAAAGTTCCTCAATGGACAGTGATTCTTTTCCAAAGCAAGAAAGTCTAAGTTTTTTATAAATTGGGCATCTACCAATCAGGTGAAATGTATTCTCCACTTCATCCAAGTTGCATATTGTACAGATACCAACTGTATCATTTTTGAATGCTCTAGCATTAATGTTCAATAGGCCACCTCTGGCTTTAAAAATTAAGCTGACCAGATGGGGGATGTTCAAAGGGTAGACAACGCGGTGCATTCAAGAGGACACAAGCGTCCACATTCAACCTCTGTCTATCAACTCCTACTCTCACCTCCCCGTGGTGAACATCGGGTGCCTAGTACCTTTGACTGAAGATGGGGATCCAATCCCTGTGGACGGTTTAAGGTGGCAGCAGACGAGAGAGGGGGGGAGGAGTGTTTCCACTAAGGCACTTCTCCTTTTTTCAGGCGGCAGCGGAGGAATTCCCCAGATGGAATCAACGGTGGCGTCTACAGTTCTAGTCAGTTTGAACTACTTAGTGAACACCTTATATGGGCTACTACGACGTATTCGTAGCTCAGGCCTATAAGGAGCGGTTTATCCGGCTCCCCGTCCTTGGAGTTATAATAAGGATCTGGTCCTCCAGGCTAGGGGGTTGTGCGTCGGGGTGACTTCCCTACCACGTAAAAAAGTATCGGTTCCGAAACAACAACAAGCCTAGGATATGGATGATTTTAATGTTGACGACCCCAGCAAACGAAACAAGGACAATGAATTTCGGATCTGCACGTGGAATGTACGGACCCTAAACAGGCCACGTGCAGCCGAACAACTAGTGGAGAACCTGGATAGGCTAAGGGCTGATGTAACAGCCATCCAGGAAGTGCGATGGGATGGAGAGGGCATCCGAAGGATGAAAACGTGTGACATCTACTTCGGCGAGTGCTGCAAGGAGCAAGGTCAGCGGCTCTTTGGTTGTGGTTTTGTGGTAAGGGGAAGACTTAGGCAAGAAGTCTTGGGCTTCAGAAATGTAAGCGAGCGCCTGGTCACAATCCGCATCAAAGCAAAGTTCAAAAACATCACGTTGATCTGTGCCCATGCCCCAACAGAAGAAAAGGATGACTCAACCAAAGAAGAATTCTACGATCTCCTCGAGGATACGTATGATAGGTGCCCCAAGTACGACGTCAAGATTATTCTTGGCGACTTCAACGCCAAGATTGGAAAGGAGGGCATCTTTGGTTCGATAGTCGGAGGACACAGCCTGCACGACAACACTTCCGGTAACGGACTCAGGCTCATCGATTTCGCGGCGGGGCGAAATGCCATCATAGCAAGCACTCTATTTCCACACCTCAATATACACAAAGGGACCTGGCGGTCTCCGGATCAACGAACCGTCAACCAGATTGATCATGTTGCGATAGACGCCAGACATGCTTCCAGTATCCTGGATGTCCGAACGTTCCGAGGTGCCAACATAGACTCGGATCACTACCTGGTGGTAGCGCAAGTACGTATGCGGATATCTATGGCGCCACAACGACGAGCGGATGCTGTAAAACGATTTAACGTCGCGAAGCTAAAATCGCAAGAGATAGCCAGGACTTTTGCAGACCACGTCTCTCTTAAACTCTCAACAAGCCCGCCACAAGCATCATCTGTAGAGGACCAATGGAAACACTGCCAAAATGCCATCAAAAGTGCCGCTACTGATGTGCTGGGTTTCACTAGGCCACCACAACGAAACCCCTGGTTCGATGAAGAATGCAGACTGGCACATGAGGCAAAGAACGAGGCCTACCAAGCAATGCTGCAGACTAGAACCAGAGCTGCTGAGAGAGCAGCCCGGGAGCTCTACGGGCAAAAGCGAAGGGAGGAACGCCGACTTCTCAGGAGGAAAAAGAGAGAGCATGCGAAGCGGGCGGTCGAGTCTATTGAGGACTGTAGCGGCAGGGGGGATGTTCGAAAGTTCTACCGAAGGGTGAGGCAAACTACCCAGGGTTACAAGGCCAGAACGGAAGCCTGCCGAGACGAGAGTGGGAATATGGTGGTAGACACACAGTCGGTGCTGAGGATCTGGAAACAACACTTTTCTAGACTGCTAAACGGCGAAGATGGCCAAAATTCCGCTGTAAGACAGAACACTCCATTCAACCTGGACGATGATGGTCAAAATTTCCGTCCACCCGACCCAAATGAAGTGCGGTTAGCGATAGCCAAGCTTAAAACGTACAAGGCTGCTGGTGCGGATGGCCTGCCAGCCGAGCTATTCAAAGCAGGGGGAGATGACTTGGTAGGGAGTATACACCAGCTTATCTCCAAAATTTGGTCGGAGGAAAGTATGCCCGATGAATGGAACCTCGGTATAGTGTGCCCCATCCACAAGAAAGGAGATGCTCTGACCTGTTCCAACTACAGAGGTATAAGTCTCCTCAACGTCGCATACAAAATCTTGTCATCTATACTGTGTGATCGCTTAAAACCGTTTGTCAACGATCTGATCGGCCCCTATCAGTGTGGTTTTAGGCCCGGCAAATCAACCGTCGATCAAATGTTCACACTCCGACAGATTTTGGAAAAAACCCAGGAGTTTCAAATCGATACACACCACCTCTTTATCGATTTTAAAGTCGCATATGATAGCGTAGACAGAGACGAGCTATTCAGAGCCATGGCGCATCTCGGCATCCCTGCCAAACTCGTCCGCTTGTGCAGGATGACGATGGAGAAATCTCGCTGCTCCGTCAAAGTCGGCAAGAACACCACCGAACCCTTTGATGTCGAGAAAGGTTTGAGGCAAGGCGACGCGTTATCATGCAACCTGTTTAACATCGTTCTTGAAGCAATTGTACGCAACTCGCAAGTCAACAACAGAGGTACAATTTTTCAAAAGTCTGTTCAACTACTTGCTTATGCAGATGATATTGACATCATTGGGAGAACGAAGCGAGCTGTTACCGGCGCGTTTGCAAGTATTGAATCGGAGGCGGCGAAAATGGGTTTGGCTGTTAATGAGGACAAGACGAAGTATATGCTATCATCGAGAAAGGAATCTCAACATCGTCGGCTCGGGCAAAACGTCACGATGGATAGATACAACTTCGAAGTCGTCAAGGACTTTGTCTACCTGGGCTCCACTGTAACATCGCAAAATGACATCAGCGCAGAGATCAAACGAAGAATTACTCTTGCCAATCGCTGTTTCTTCGGGCTAAGAAGGCATCTAAGTAATAAAGCCCTCTCTCAGAGAACCAAGGAGACCTTATATAAGACCCTAATCATCCCGGTCCTGCTATATGGGGCAGAGGCATGGACCCTGTCAAAAACGGATGAGAATCTGCTTGGGTGCTTTGAAAGGAAGATTCTTCGGGTGATTTTCGGTCCAGTCTGTATCGATGGAGTATGGAGGAGAAGATTTAATAACGAGCTTTACGGGCTTTACAGCGACGTCGACCTGGTCAAGAAGCTGAAAATTCAGCGGCTGAGATGGCTGGGACACGTGGAGCGTATGGACACCAACGCACCAGCCCGACGAGTCTTCGAATCTACCCCTGACGGTCTGCGCAGCAGAGGAAGACCCCACCTTAGGTGGCGCACACAAGTGGAAAACGACCTCAACCAACTTGGAGTGCGTAACTGGAGGCAGCTAGCTAGGGACCGAGCTGGCTGGAGGGGCTTGTTGGTTGAGGCCGTAGTCCATCCTGGGCTGTGAGCGCCATCTAAAGTAAAGTAAGTAAGACCAGATGGGGAGAGTTTTCATTACTAAAGTAAGGTGTAAAATGGTAGTTCAAATGCGGATAAACATCATGAAACTGAGAGCATTTAGCATCATCGATGTGATTATCATGTTCTTTAGCTTCTAGTGCTGTCAACATAGTTTTATGAAGGTCTATGTGCTAGACATCAGGTCTATGTCAATATGAAGCATTTGACCTACATTAAGCCAGTCTAAGACCCAAAACGTTTTTTGGGCGATCGTTTCTTGTGCTAGTTTACGCGATAATCTATTTATAGGGTATTCAAGTAATTTATTAACGTAGTCGAAGTGAAGAGAAAGCGTTCGTAGATATTGAGTTTTTAAACCTGTTTCTAAATGTAGCATGTAATTAGGGGTATTGCTTGGGAGATTTAACATCTGCTTCATGAAGAATCTGAAAAGTTTTTCTACTTGTTCAAATTTTTTAGATCCCCAAATTTGTGCGCCGTATACCATAATGGATCTGGTTTCTGTGTCAAAAAGCTTATTCGAGAAACTGATATTAGGGTGATGAATATATTTCGACCACGTTGAAATAATTGTACTTTTAGACATTGAGAGCTTTGAGTCTAAGTGTTTATTGAATGATAGGTTATAATTGAGAGTTAGTCCTAAATACTTGTAAACATTTACGAAATCAATTCGGTCGGAACCATAGTTCCAGCTAAGATTAATAGGGATTCTTGTGCCCACTCTGAACACCAACATTTTTGATTTGTTTAGATTTATTTTTAGACCCCATAGAGTGCAGTAGTTAAATAACGAGTCAATCATATTTTGTAGTTCACTCGGGGAATCAGATATGATAACGAGGTCATCCGCATATAGGAGAACTTTAACAACCATAGCGGCGACACGAACTCCTCCCGGGAGATGTGAGTGTAGGTCGTTCAAGTAGAGGCTAAATAAGATTGGACTTAGCAAACATCCTTGTTTTAGACAAACTTTGACTTCAAACGAATCAGAGAGAGATATTCCGTCCCAAACTTGGCAATTGGTATCTTTATAAAGCAGTTGTAAAATTGTTATTATCTTTGTAGACAGACCAAGAGAAGACAGCTTAAAGAATAGCCAATTACGAGGGATCAAATCAAAAGCACATGAAAAATCAACAAAAAAAGCATATGTATTTTTCTTCATTTTTTTATTTAAGTAGATGATGTTGGTTAAATTTAATATGTTGTCTATAGTAGAGTAGCCAGCTCGGAAGCCAGCTTGGTACTCGCAAAGGATGTCATTGCAGTCAATCCTGCCGTTTATTCTATTTAAGATTAACTCCGTGAAGACTTTATATAATGTATCCAAAAGGGAAAGACCTCTATAATTATCACAATTATTAGGATCGCCTTTCTTAAATAAAGGCGTAATTATTGAACTACGGAAAGAGACTGGTATTTCACCGGTTAAAAATATTTTGTTAAGCAGCATAAGAACTTCTTCTATGAAACATGGTGGAGCATATTTGTAAAACTCATAACTGATTCTGTCCTTACCTGGTGCCTTTTTAAGCTTAGCTTTTTGAAGTACATGTGATAATTCCCACATCTCAAAGGGCTAGTCAAGGAAAGGGTCTGTTATGGCTGGCATAACCCAAGAAATTTGCTCACATTCCGGGTGTGACAATAGAGTCTTAAAATGGCTATAAAAATCAACAATCTGGAGGGTGCTTCTTTTTTTGGTAAGGATTGTTTCAAATTATTTGCCAATTTCCACCAATCACTGGCATTTCTTACATTGTTTAATTTTTCAATGTTTTCATCCTTGTGAAGCAAATTTTTAAATATTCAAATCTAGAGCGAACATATTGCCTTTTATAAATGCTGAGATTATGCATACGAAAGAGGCGAAGTAGTTTCAACATTTTTTTCCTAGCACGCAAAAATTGAAAGTCAAACCATTTCTGTTTAGAAAATTGGCATTCCTCACCAGTGCTCTTATGTTGTTTAGCTTCTAAACTTCCATTGCTCCAGTTAAAAAGTTTGTCATTAATGTAAATCGAGGTCTCACCAAAGCGGACTTAAACCTTTTTATCAAATTTGGAGATAGCTTTACCCAGTTGACGGAGGTTAAATCGCTTCTCTCTTTCATCTGCAGTATAGTCTTTTTGAATGTATATGGCCGAACCATCTAGCTTTTTTTTTGCAGACATAATATTATTTACTTGAAGTGTAGATTCCATTGTGAATGCAAAAGACAATCCATTTTTTGTTTTTAATTGGCGAGATTCGATAACCAGTACTTCTGTTTTGAGCACTCGGGAACAGATCTCACAGAATTCCTCTACAGCTTGCTTTACATTTGTGTTTTGCAACCCACGTACGATGATCTTCGCACGCCGAGACGATCTGTCGATAAGCTCAAGCCTTTTTTTCAACACATGTAAGTCTTCCTTAAGAATCTCGTTCTCGTTGTGAAGCTTTTCGATCTCCAGACGGAGAGGTGTTAAGTCATCTTTTTTTGCGACATCTTCCAGCTTATTATCCAGCATGTTGCCCAGTTTTTGTTCGAACAGATACCACGAAAAGACATCGGGGGTTGCAGCAGTAGCAGCAGCAGTGGCCGTACCAGCAACAGGTACAACAACGGGGCTAGAAGCAGCAGCGGACGCACCAGCAACAGGTACAACAACAGGACTAGCAGCAGCAGCAGGGGGAGGTGGAGTTGAGTGTAATCCACGGCTATTATTATTATTCATACTTTTGTTGAGCACTGTTGCTTCCGAAGATTGTTTTTTAGCGTTAGGCGAAGTTAAAAGCAGAGCTCTTTTTTTTTTTTATTGTACCCATTTATTTGCAGGTTATGTTGATTGGAAAAATGTATTATCATGCAAACTTTTTGCTAAAATAAAAAACTTTTTTATATATTTTATCTCGAATGTGAAAAAACGAAATTTGATTTTGATAATTCCAATAAGAATTCTGATTTAAAAGCTGATAATTAACTTTTTGATAAATAAAAATTGAAAAAATTGACAAGACAAAAATTAATTAGATGTTTGACGTTTCGTGTCAGTGTTGCCAATCAGTATTCAGTATACTGTACTTCAACAAAACTTACAATTTTTATACGATGTAAGTATATAGTTTTTGTAGAAATAATAATAATTTAATAGTTTAGTCAGTAAAGAAGCAACTGATGATTTTGATGTTCTCTGTTGTTCTTCTTACTGTTTTTTTTTTATTCATGTCTTCTGCTGTTGATATTTCCACTGATGATTTTTTTCTTCTCACAGATAGTCTTTTAATTTTATTGATTAAATTATTTTGCTTTTTGGCAATTAAAATTTTTCTAACGAATGTATTTCTTTCGTTTCCAAACTTTTTGCTAACGATTTTTCGTCTTTAAGACAATATTATTTTATTCTGTACTTAACGAATTTTTATCGTATTTAGTGCGTTTTTATAAACTGCGTCAGATACACGACGTATTTTGCAGGCGTTGCGCCCGTTACTTGGCGTCTTTTGTAGGTTTTTATCTAATGCACCAGTTACGCGCCGAGCGTAGCGTTTAATAAAAACAAAATGATTTTCATGCCCCAACCACTTGGGCAATTAAAAACACTTAATTATTTTATTAATCAAAGTATCTTAATTGTATTTTAATTGTGGGTATGGCTACACTGGTCGTAGCAGCATTTATTTATTACTCCAACTTCTTTTCTCGTTCTCTCTCTGTTCTGATGTGATACTTTTTTAAGGACGGTAACGTAACCTTCGCTTAACGAAATACCAAATAAGAGTGAGCTGCGTTGAATACTGGTCTGCCTTTTATACAAAATCTAAACGAGCTTTTTCACTATTAAAGCTTCAACAGGTATTTTGATTGCGATTGCTTAAGTAATGGAAACTGTTTTTGTGTTATGAACTTAATTGCGCCGTCAGTGGTGCCAAATATTTATTTCACAAATAGTATGTTTAAAAATATTGAATTGTATAATGATTAAAAAATGAAATTTAAATGCAATAAAATTACTATTTTAACGGGTCGAGCATTAAGCTCTTTTTTGTTTGGTTATTGCACTAGTTGCCATATTTATTTTTTCCTAATGATCACTTCCATAGTTTTATTTTTACAATGTTCACCTTTATAAATATTACTGTCCAGATTTTCTTATTTTAGTTCGATTGTATTTTCTTTAGTTAAATTACTTAATTTTAATTCTTCAAAACTACTTTCTGATTTATCTCAAAATTATTTGTCTAAAAAGTTATTCTTACAGTTTTCTGGTATTTCTTGATTTCTGATATTCTAGATGAGGATGTTGTGCTGATGCTTTCTTCGTCTGTGTATCTTAATTGTTAGGCTTTTTCCTTCCTGAATCTTTAATTAAAGCTAATTTTTGTTGGGACTCTGAAGCATGTCCTTTTCTTCTTCTTTTTATATATCTGACTGCGTACATTTTTCGTTTATTTCTTTTGATTTTATTCTTAGTCTAATTTTTTTTTCAACCGATTTTCTTGTATGGAATTTCGTGATATTGACCATATACGTTGGTATTTATCACTTATCAATTGTTTAATTTACTGAAGTATAATGTTTAGAAAATTATTTTCGCTAATTTCCTTTTAATTTTATTCACTAAATTATTGCAAATTCTTTTAGTGTTTTTCCAATCAAAGTTTGTATTGTAGTTCACTAATAATTCGCGTGGCAAACCGATTAATTACTATCTGGAATTTTAATTATACTTTTTAGCAGTAAATTTCGTTCGAAGTATAGTTTTACTAATAGGTTTATTGGTTCTTCAAGGATAACAAAAATATAATGTTATTCTATCCACTGCGCCAGTTTTTAAAGTTAAAAAACCGAAATGAATTAAAAAAAAAAAAAATTCTTTAGAGAAGTGTTGTACGTTTAATACATAATAAAATTCTGCCTACGATAAAGTTTCTTAGATCTATTTATGTTATGTGGTAGATTCGGGGATTTATACAAATGAAAACGAATATTTTCATTCCCAGCGGAGGGTTCGGCATGCTGGCGGTGCGCAGCTATAACTCAGTCGGATTGGGGGAGGTTTTTTTCCGCTTCCTTTTGGTCCACAAAAATTAAAAATCATGCCGAGACTTTAGAGGGTAAGGGGATTTATGAATACGTGATAGGAAATTTTTCAAGATAATAGATAAAAAAAAAAAAAAAACTGTCAGATTATGTGGTTTCAAAAACCTTTCAAGCTATCTAGAGTAGGGAAAATATATACAGTCGTGCTGTATGTTAATAAAGGATAGGATTCGGGAACACAACACGATCGGTTTTGTGTAGTCAGATGTTGTTGACTACCATAGTACCTACCCCGCCACTGACTTTAGAGTCAGGGCACCTTAGCCGTCTATTACCAGTTTCTGTAGACGACCCCAAATCGAATGGAAAACAAAATCAACTCTCTCTCACAACTGCGGACTGCCTAAAATCTCCTTTAGAATGGCTTATTGCCTAAAAGGCATCTCATTACAAAAAAATCACGAGAGGTAGTAAATTACATCCGAAGTTCATTTTCTTTTTATTGTAAATTTTCAAAATCATAGAGAATATCTAATATAAAACAATATTTCCATGAGTGAATTTTATGATTACAACAAAAAAAGGATATAGAATTTCAAAAAAAGGCAAAATTTTGAAAATTTCTCTCGAGTGTTTCATAAGTGACACTGAAAAATATTGTCTTAATCGAAATTCGAATAAATTGACATTATATTGGGTTTTGGGATGGAAAGTATTATTCATAGTTCTTTTATCCCCCCTATTTATTTTTTTATGTAAAAAAAAAATAACGAAATAAAAAGAAGAAAAAAAAATAGTTCTTCGTAGCTGCAATATGTACGTCGAAATATATTTTTTTTTTTTTTTTTGATAATACGATAAGGTTGCAAAATTAGGAGAGGTTGAACAAAATAGGATAAATATCTTTATGTTAAATTAAGAAAATAAATGAATGACTTACAGTTTAAGGGATTCCGTGCGCACGTTGTCCAGCTGCTTTTTTAAAAGAACATTATTTGCTTGCATGTAGTTGGCCCCCCGACTTTCAAGTTGGGCAAAACTGTTAATGGCAATCGTTTGTACATCGTTTGTACACGTTTGTACAACTTTTAGAATAATTTGTACACGCACCGTTTTTTTTTTACAGGCAATTTAAATAAACGGACGGAAGTTGGCCCCAAAAAAAATTTTTTTTAATGTTTTGAAAAATTTTGAAATGCAATTCGATAGATAATCGTTTGTACACGTTTGTACAAAAAATATTTTCGTTTGTACACGTCCCAAATTTTTTTTACAAAAAATTTTTTTTTAAAAAATGTGTCTCGAAATTTTGAAAAGTATGCAATCGTTTGTACATTTTTTATGATGATTTTTCATGGTATTAATTTTTTGAATTTATTTTTTTTTCTATTTTTAATTAATTATTCAAAATTTTGGGACATGTAGTTGGCCCCATTTCAATTTTTTTTTTACAATTCGAAAAATCTGAAAATGCAATTCCATGGATAATCGTTTGTACACGTTTGTACAAAAAATATTTTCGTTTGTACACGTCCCAATTTTTTTTTACAAAAATTTTTTTTTCGAAAAACGTGTCTCGGAATTTTGAAAAATGTGCAATCGTTTGTACATTTTTTATAATGATTTTTCATGGTATTAGTTTTTTGAATTTAATTTTCTTTCTATTTTTAATTAATTATTCAAAATTTTGGGACATGTAGTTGGCCCCATTTCGATTTTTTTTTTACAATTCGAAAAATCTGAAAATGCAGTTCGATGGATAATCGTTTGTACACGTTTGTACAAAAAATATTTTCATTTGTACACTTCCCAATTGGATTTTACACACAAAATTTTTTTAAAAAACTTCTGTACAAATTTCGAAAAATATGCAATCGTTTGTACATTTTTTATGATAATTTTTCATGCTGTTAATATTTTTAATTTGATCAACTTTCTATTTTTAATTAATTATTCAAAATTTTGGCGCATGTAGTTGGCCCCATTTTGATTTTTTTTTTACAATTCGTAAAATCTGAAAATGCAATTCGATGGATAATCGTTTGAACACGTTTGTACAAAAAATATTTTCGTTTGTACACTTCCCAATTGGATTGTACACACACATTTTTAAAAAAAAAACTTCTGTACAAATTTCGAAAAATATGCAATCGTTTGTACACATTTTATGATAATTTTGCATGGTATTAATATTTTAAAATTGATTAAGTTTCTATTTTTATTTAATTATTCAAAATTTTTGTGCATGCAGTTACTCTAAACTTAATAAAATGTTTAGGTAGGTAGGTATGTAGGTACGTAAACTAATATCTATGTTACCTATAAACTTTTTTTTTTAAACTTTTTTGTAGTAGGTATCTACATACCTACCTACCTACCAAATTATTATATATTTCTACCTAGTGGTACCTACTTTAGATACCTACAAAAATGACGAATAAATATATCCATTTCACTGGAGCTTACATACCTAGCTCTTCTTTTGGTACCTACTCACGTATATTTTGTAGGTACATAGGTACCTACATAAACTATTAAGTTAAGTGAAACAACGGAAAATGGCATTAAATCCATAACTATACTAATTTGAATTTTGCCGTCGGCAAAACGCTTTTTATGTGTTTATATTTCATTTATGTACCTACATACCTTCCTACCTCCCTACCTACTGAAAAGTAGGTAGTTAACATTCCCTCGCATTAGTTTCTGCAGCAAAAAAAAAAGAAAACTTAACAAAAATAAAATAATGCAGTTTACATTTTCAGTAATATTTGTCCTTAATTAAAAAAGCCCAACATTTTTGAGTAACAAATCTATTTATTTCCTTAAAAATTTTACAGAAAAAGGAAAGAAAAAAATTTTGGCTTGTTGCCTAGTAAAATTGTAAATTTTAATTTTTTTAGTAGGTAGGTAGGTACCCAAATCGTGAACTTACACTATCAAAAACTACTTACAGGGGTCCCAAATTCATAATCGTGTAGGTATTTTTCTGTTGCATTGAGATGGTATGTACCTAACCTATAGTAAAAGTGCAAGATTGTTGCAATACTGACTTAAATATACTTACAGTGACTTCTTTAACTATAGGATAGCTATACATACCTACCTACATTATAAACATAAAACATTAGTTAATACCTACCTCTTAACATATACCTATGCTCAATTAATTTTTAAAAATTTTGGAAAAAATACCTATACATATTTGGGGGACCTAACTTTTTTTTTCGGGCAATTACAAGTGTTGAACTTGGCTTCTTTCAAAGGTGTTGTACCTCAAACATACTTATGAGCATGTACCTATATACCTACATATACAGGGTGTCCCAAAACTCAACGTCTAGCGGGTACCGGGTGATAGGGCAGGTTGTGCCCGTTATTTGAAAAGTATGAAAAAATAATCCATCTCGCTTCGTTTAGTAGTTATAGCCATATTAAGAAAAAATATGAAAATCGATACCCTCTCAGATTTTTAGATACAGTGGTTACAAATTTTAAAATTTAGCTAAGTTTTTCTTTTTTGCGTAATCCTTAATAACTATGCTATTGATCGCAATCACAAATCCAAGAATTAATATTGTCAGTTTCGTAAGAAAAATAAAGTTTGAGTGAGTCATTGTTCAAAAAGATTTTGTGAGCTAACTTTGACACTTCATATTTTTAAAAAAATGTACCACACTACCCTCGGCAAGTTATTTAAAAAAATGGCAGATTTCAAAATGGTATAACACTTGGTTTTTATTTACTCGTAAAAAATACGGTTGCTTTTTTATTTGCAAAAGAACCTCAGTTCACTTCATATCACTTTTAAGTAAATAATGCTTTTTTGTGCTCAAAAATCGGTTTTACCGGGGTGTATGTAAAATAAATAGAGGCACTTGAATAAAACACTGTTTTGCAGTATATTAGAGTGAGACAGATCGACATTACACTCGGTACGCTACGATCTACGTTCTGTGGGCTAGTTCCTTCTTTTACTAGCAATTTCTCGAAATTGTGCGCCTTTGTGTTACCCTGGACTCGATTAGTGTTGTGAAAATTATGTTAGTTATTATCTAATAATACGTAGATACTAAAAACCTTTCACGAATAGCATATTTGTCGAAGCTCAAGAATATAAGAACATTCATACTAGCTCATTGAAATGTTACATTAGCCTGGCATTTTGTTCAGGACTAAATGTTTTTGCTTTATGGGAGGTATAAGTGTTAGTGTAAAATGAAATTTTCGGGGCTTAAAGCCCCTCCCTCTTTTGGGCGCCATTTTGGAAAATGGGGTGTTAAAAGTTTTTCGCTATATCTTGAGAACCATGCGTCTTACAAAAATAATTTTGCACATTTGTGTATGAAATTGAATTCTGTACAATAAATGGTAAGGCACTTTTTATCGTAAAATTGAGAACAAATTAAAATTTAAAACAGACGAAAGTTTTAAGAAAATTATAATTAAAGGGATATAAAATGCCAGGTTACTGTTACTTTCAATGGACTTATATGGATGTTTTCATATTCTTGAACCATGTACTAATACGATATTCTCGAAAGGCTTTTATTACGAATTACCAAATAATAACTAACATAATTTTCACAACACTAATCGAGTCCAGGGTAACAAAATCGCGCACAATTACAAGAAGTTGCTAGTAAAAGCAGGAACGCAGCCTACAGATCGTTGATTGTCTCACTCTAATTTACTGCAAACAGTGTTTTATTCAAGTGCCTCTATTTATTTTACATACACCCCGGTAAAACCGATTTTTGAGCACAAAAAAGCATTATTTACTTAAAAGTGATATGAAGTGAACTGAGGTTCTTTTGCAAATAAAAAAGCAACCGTATTTTTTACGAGTAAATAAAAACCAAGTGTTATACCATTTTGAAATCTTGATGTAACGGGCCATTTTTTTAAATAACTTGCCGAGGGTAGTGTGGTACATTTTTTTAAAAATATGAAGTGTCAAAGTTAGCTCACAAAATCTTTTTGAACAATGACTCACTCAAACTTTATTTTTCTTACGAAACTGACAATATTAATTCTTGGATTTGTGATTGCGATCAATAGCATAGTTATTAAGGATTACGCAAAAAAGAAAAACTTAGCTAAATTTTAAAATTTGTAACCACTGTATCTAAAAATCTGAGCTAGGGTATCGATTTTCATATTTTTTCTTAATATGGCTATAACTACTAAACGAAGCGAGATGGATTATTTTTTCATACTTTTCAAATAACGGGCACAACCTGCCCTATCACCCGGTACCCGCTAGACGTTGAGTTTTGGGACACCCTGTATATGTAGGTATATAGGTACATGCTCATAAGTATGTTTGAGGTACAACACCTTTGAAAGAAGCCAAGTTCAACACTTGTAATTGCCCGAAAAAAAAAGTTAGGTCCCCCAAATATGTATAGGTATTTTTTCCAAAATTTTTAAAAATTAATTGAGCATAGGTATATGTTAAGAGGTAGGTATTAACTAATGTTTTATGTTTATAATGTAGGTAGGTATGTATAGCTATCCTATAGTTAAAGAAGTCACTGTAAGTATATTTAAGTCAGTATTGCAACAATCTTGCACTTTTACTATAGGTTAGGTACATACCATCTCAATGCAACAGAAAAATACCTACACGATTATGAATTTGGGACCCCTGTAAGTAGTTTTTGATAGTGTAAGTTCACGATTTGGGTACCTACCTACCTACTAAAAAAATTAAAATTTACAATTTTACTAGGCAACAAGCCAAAATTTTTTTCTTTCCTTTTTCTGTAAAATTTTTAAGGAAATAAATAGATTTGTTACTCAAAAATGTTGGGCTTTTTTAATTAAGGACAAATATTACTGAAAATGTAAACTGCATTATTTTATTTTTGTTAAGTTTTCTTTTTTTTTTGCTGCAGAAACTAATGCGAGGGAATGTTAACTACCTACTTTTCAGTAGGTAGGGAGGTAGGAAGGTATGTAGGTACATAAATGAAATATAAACACATAAAAAGCGTTTTGCCGACGGCAAAATTCAAATTAGTATAGTTATGGATTTAATGCCATTTTCCGTTGTTTCACTTAACTTAATAGTTTATGTAGGTACCTATGTACCTACAAAATATACGTGAGTAGGTACCAAAAGAAGAGCTAGGTATGTAAGCTCCAGTGAAATGGATATATTTATTCGTCATTTTTGTAGGTATCTAAAGTAGGTACCACTAGGTAGAAATATATAATAATTTGGTAGGTAGGTAGGTATGTAGATACCTACTACAAAAAAGTTTGAAAAAAAAAGTTTATAGGTAACATAGATATTAGTTTACGTACCTACATACCTACCTACCTAAACATTTTATTAAGTTTAGAGTAACTGCATGCACAAAAATTTTGAATAATTAAATAAAAATAGAAACTTAATCAATTTTAAAATATTAATACCATGCAAAATTATCATAAAATGTGTACAAACGATTGCATATTTTTCGAAATTTGTACAGAAGTTTTTTTTTTAAAAATGTGTGTGTACAATCCAATTGGGAAGTGTACAAACGAAAATATTTTTTGTACAAACGTGTTCAAACGATTATCCATCGAATTGCATTTTCAGATTTTACGAATTGTAAAAAAAAAATCAAAATGGGGCCAACTACATGCGCCAAAATTTTGAATAATTAATTAAAAATAGAAAGTTGATCAAATTAAAAATATTAACAGCATGAAAAATTATCATAAAAAATGTACAAACGATTGCATATTTTTCGAAATTTGTACAGAAGTTTTTTAAAAAAATTTTGTGTGTAAAATCCAATTGGGAAGTGTACAAATGAAAATATTTTTTGTACAAACGTGTACAAACGATTATCCATCGAACTGCATTTTCAGATTTTTCGAATTGTAAAAAAAAAATCGAAATGGGGCCAACTACATGTCCCAAAATTTTGAATAATTAATTAAAAATAGAAAGAAAATTAAATTCAAAAAACTAATACCATGAAAAATCATTATAAAAAATGTACAAACGATTGCACATTTTTCAAAATTCCGAGACACGTTTTTCGAAAAAAAAATGTTTGTAAAAAAAAATTGGGACGTGTACAAACGAAAATATTTTTTGTACAAACGTGTACAAACGATTATCCATGGAATTGCATTTTCAGATTTTTCGAATTGTAAAAAAAAAATTGAAATGGGGCCAACTACATGTCCCAAAATTTTGAATAATTAATTAAAAATAGAAAAAAAAATAAATTCAAAAAATTAATACCATGAAAAATCATCATAAAAAATGTACAAACGATTGCATACTTTTCAAAATTTCGAGACACATTTTTTAAAAAAAAATTTTTTGTAAAAAAAATTTGGGACGTGTACAAACGAAAATATTTTTTGTACAAACGTGTACAAACGATTATCTATCGAATTGCATTTCAAAATTTTTCAAAACATTAAAAAAAAATTTTTTTGGGGCCAACTTCCGTCCGTTTATTTAAATTGCCTGTAAAAAAAAAACGGTGCGTGTACAAATTATTCTAAAAGTTGTACAAACGTGTACAAACGATGTACAAACGATTGCCATTAACAGTTTTGCCCAACTTGAAAGTCGGGGGGCCAACTACATGCAAGCACATTATTTAGATCAAAATATTTCTCTTTTTCTGACTTTCTCACACCCGATTTCTCACCTTAACAAAACTATTTTGTTCAAACATTTTTCTTTCTTTTCTCATTTTTTTTTTCTTGGTATATTAAACCTTTATTTTCATAAATTACTCTTTTTTTAATTATAATTTTGTTTTTTTTTTTTTTGAAAAAAAATACCGACTCGTTTTCGAATAACTGGAGAGAATTTTTCTTTTTGTGTACGAACTAAATTAATCGATTATTATACAACTTAATTTCTTAATTTTATACACTGTTGCGTGAAGAATAATTTAAACATTTAATAGATATTTTGGAATTATTTCATTTTTTTTTGGTTTATTTTCTTTTTAATTTTTTTTATTATATCTGTTTATACAGATGAAGGGAATTTTCGAGAGCGAGCAATGAATACTTAATGTATTTATTTTAACATTAAAATATCTGGCATATAGCCCACTGTTTATCGCGACGAAGGCAAACACATTTAAAACGTGATGTGTTAGTAGAGCCTTTTTTTTTTTTTTTTTTCCGCCTTTTGAGCCCACTGGAGCACCCTGGGTGGTATTCTTGATCACTACGAATGGTGTCTGATGATAGGAAGTTGGGGTGCCAAAGATGTGCGGGCGGCCAAAGAAAAAAGGACCTAAAAAGTGCAGGATGAGTCAATGAAGAAACGATGCGCCTTTGGTTTCCCCTTTTTTTTTTGGTGACGGGGTGGCGTAGCTAAACTGGAGGTGTTGGTTATTTCTTTTTTCTTTTGCAGGACAATACTTGAAGCTATAAAGTGGGGCCACCGCGCAAGGAAATAAATTCCTGTATTTAGCGCTGGCCGGCGGGAACTCCTTGGCGGTGTTGAAAATTATTCCTAAGCGACAGATAAAACAAAATGGGTTTTAGGAAAAAAATTCTCATACACCTTTATTACACTCCATTTTATTAGAGCGATCCTTACCTTTTTCTTTATTTCTATAATTCGTGTTAATTCCTTTGCTTCCAGACTTCTGGGATTTTATTAAATTTCCTTTATTTTAAAGGGATACATACTGCGTTTTAATAAAAAAATATAATTCCAACTTGTGGAATATTTTATAAGATGGATGGCACGACTTGCTTCTATGAGTTGAGGAATGGAAAAGGCTATGTTTAGCGAAAGGCAATATGTCTTCTCTTTCCGTCGTCGTTGAGTTTTAACTTTCGCTCAGTGGACGAGGAAAGTACATCGGTGTTGCCAGAACGACTTTTTCGGTGTGGAAAGTGGAATTCCATAGAGGAATCAAGATCGGTTGCGACAGGTTAAAACTAAATAGCCGTCAACTTTTTGAAAAAAATCGTCCTCAATAAGTGTTATCAATGCGACATGCTACAGTTAATTCCTTAACTTAAATTAACTGTACTGCAAGAAGCTTGATTCTTTATCTGTTGGTTTTTGGGTGCGGCTTATCTGTTTTTTGCTAACCGTAGTGCAAGCGGCGTGTTTCTTTGTTGGCTTTGGATCACTAAGGCCTGCTGAATATGATATCATGTTCAATTTTCGTTGTTGGGTTTTGTCGTTCTGGAGCATATGCAACATATATAAATTAATAATTTTTTTCTAGCGTTTATGTAAAAAAAACTTAATTTTATTTAATTTTACAATATTAATACTAAATACAAAATAGAAGTCAGAAATCTTGATGTTAGATATGTTGTGTTTCCGTGATAAAATGGCTTGCTGTTGTTTTGAGTAGCTTGCTTTTATATTATTTTGTATTACTTTTGGATACAATGGGTTGGTCTGTTGATATCAGGATCTATTTATGGATTTGGCGATAAAAATGTCTTTATTGCTAATGTGTGGCTTCTTGATGAAGAGTGTCGTGTGCAAATTTCAATAAGTCACGTAGGTTGTGGATGAATGACCAAGGGATCATGTGTCGATCGTCACTTATGCTCTTTCTTATGTAGAATTGATGAGTGTGAACTTAACTTAATTTTGGAAAATGAAAAAATGAGTTTTTTGAATGGAATTTTAGAGCACAATGCTCGTTTTATTAATACTTCATAAGAACTAACTTTCAATGTTTTTAATACCTTTTATTATAGTGATAAGAATGTACTACGTACATTCTTATCACTATAATAAAAGGTATTAAATAAAAAACTATTGTTTGTTATTACAAAAATAGAATCTTTATCAAATGACTTTCTTTGTCGTTTTATCTTTATGGTCCGGATGTGTTTATCGTTGAGTTTGTCGGACGATTGAAGATAATGTCATTCACTTTTTGTTACTGTTGTTAGCTGCTGATATAACTTATATAGATAAATTTTAATTTAAGTTTTGATTTTTGTTAAAAAAAATCTTTCTTCCTGTTCTTCTGAGCAGGGCAAAAATAAAATACCGTTTTGACTTTTAGATAATTAATTTTTATTGAAGCTTCAGATCCCTTACCGTGGGTCGGGGGAAATCTTCAGCTATACGAAGAATGTATTACAAACACTGAACAAACTCTGAACAAACTCTCTCACTTAATGAGACCAAGCGATCCCTTTTTATACTATTTAAATGCTAACGCAGCAAATCTTAGTTCGGCTGCGGATGATGCAATGATTCTTTTTTGTTGTATATTTTCACACAAGTTGCAGAAGGCAAAAAGTGCTGATTTACAATTCTTATGATCGTATCATCTTACTGATGTGTTTATGTAAACCCAGCGACAAAAAAACCCTCGCAGTAGATTTGCTGAGCAAAACCCAGCCTGTGTTCAGAATTTGTAACATATATTTAATTTGTTTTTCTCTGTTTTTTTAATTTGATATATTTTAAATTAAAAAACTGTTTTTTTGTTTTTAAATTGTATTAATTTTTTTAAATAAAAAAAAAGTAAAAAATTATTCATATTTCTCAATTTGGAAAAATTGGTATTTACATAATTTAGGGTCAAAAAATTCACGTTTTCTTGAAAAATATAACGGTTAAGTTATTTTAATGGCTATTTATTAAATAATTATATGGGTAAAAAAGTTAATACTTCGTCGTGCCGCCCCTTTTCTTCATAACCTAACGAATGCGGTTTGGCATCGAATTGAACAACTTTTTTAAATAACTTTCATTTATTTCGTTATACCAAACTTCTTCTATCATTGATTTCATCTCAATGATGGTTTTTGGACGTTTTTCTCTTATTTTTTTCCCCATTTGTTGCCAACAGTTCTCAATCGGATTCAGGTCCGGACTGTTTCCTGGCCATGGAAGTGACGAAATCCCAAGAGAATCTTTATGATTTTTTACCTGAATGTAAAGAACACATCAATGTTTCTAAAAATGCCTAGAAGAATGCATTAAATTAAGTTTAAACGTACCGTTTTGGCTCGGTGGCATGGAGCTGAGTCATCTTGGAAAATTAAGTTTTCGGAATGCTCAGAGTATTGCTCTAATGTTGACAAAACACCTTCATTAATGATTTGAATGTATTTGGCAGCATTAACAGTACCTTCCAGCATAATAATGGCCCCAACACCAGACATTGTAATGGCTCCCCATACCATCACATAAGGAGAATGTTTTACAGTAGGCAAAACACATTCATCCGAAAACCTTTCTCCTTTTTTGCGGCGGACTATCGCATTGCCATCGGGTCCGAACAAATTAAATTTGGATTCATCCGAGAAAACAACTTGTCCCCAATCATTTCCAGTCCAATCTTTGTAAGTTTTTGCCCATTGCAACCTCTGTTTCTTCATTCTGCAAGTAAGCAAAGGCTTTTTTGCAGGTCGCCGTGCATTCAATCCCATATTATTTAGCAGTCTTTGCATGGTTCTATCGCTTATTTTTTTTCCAGTTTGGGACTGAAAATTTTTATTGATGTCTCCAGCATGCTGAAATCGATTGCGGATTGAAAGTCGATGAATAAGACGCTCCTCTCTTGAAGTTGTCGATTTAGGCCTTCCACTTCCAATTTTTCGGGAAATTGAACCATCGGACTGGTAGTTCTTGAGAACATTACGCACACTCCATTCATTGGTACCAACCCGATGTGCTATTTCCCTATTCGAAACATTTACCTCACGTAAGGCTACAATTTGAGCCTTTTCTACTAATGATAAAACCATAGCCGAATCAAGCAAACCGAACAAAACTACGAGTTTTAATGGTAAAGCTTGTTTTTCAAAAAGCGCACTTCACTCTATTTGACCGCTTATTTGTCAAAAAATATGACAAAATAGTAAAAGAAATGAAAAAAAATTGATGAAAGGTAGAATTTTACCGTTAAAATACAAAAATATGAAAATAGATCAATGCGAGGGTTTTTTTGTCGCTGGGTGTATATCGATTTGTTTATATTGATTGAGAATTGAATTTAAAGTCAAGTGTTTGTGGGGGCGCACAAGTTGGCTTGGATATAACCCCTCCCTCTTTAGAGTCTTCTAATGGTTGAAAAGTAACCGTTGGAAGATTTACATTATTTATTATCTTCCTATTTTTATTTTTTATTTTTTAAATAGATATAAAGTGTTAAAATGATTATAATAATTATTATGATAAAGTACATAGTAATACTTGACTTTTTATGATTATATTTAAGTTCTTCAATTTGTTTTAAGTTATTTATGTTTTGGTAATGTAATTCTTGGAAAGTTAGATCTTCAAATTTAGTATAATTGTATTGGGAATCACTGGTTCATGTTTATAATTTTTTCTTTCATATATTTTATTATTTATTTTAATTCTACAATTTTCAAATTTTATGAGATTATTTCCTTTTATTATAATTTTTTGATTATTACAATCTTAATTTATTTCTAGTCGTTTTACATTTATTAGTACAAGATTATTATTTCCTATTTCTAGTATTTCTTCATTCAAATTTTTAATAAGTTTACAGTTCATTGATTGTTTAAGTATATTTTCAATGCAATTGTCATTTATTTTAGTTACATTTTGTATGTATTTTGTATTTTCATAAATCGTTTGATTATTGGTTAAATATAAATTTGTATTTATTTTTAATTGTAAATTATCTTCTTTATTTGGAATAGGTTGAACGTATATTTGTTTATACAATTCATTTGTAAATTTTGGTACCTTGATAATGAATATTATATTGGTTTTATATAGAGCTAAACTGAGATTTAATTCTTCTAAATTATTTATGTTAATGCCGTATTTATTTATTTCTTCTAAAGTTAAAATGTCTCTACTAAGTTTTCCTAATCTTGCTGTCATAATTTTTTTTTTTTATTTTTTCTATATCTTCATGTAAGTAGTCAAGGTTTTCTCTTAATTTGATTTCATATTGTATTTTAGCTATATCTTTTTCATAGTCATACGTTCCTATAAATGTGTTGATTCTCTTTATTATGTTATTAGTTTCGTTATTTAAAGTTTCTGTTAATATTTTTATTTGTTTGTTAAATTTATCATTAATTAATATTTGATTATTTAAATTTGTAATTTCATTATGGCTTTTTGTTTCTATTACTTTTAAATGAAGTGTCATCCCTGTGAACAGGAATATTTTCTGTAAATTTCTTTAATCTATGGAACTGATCTTTATGTAAAATTCTGTTGGGTTTCTTTTTGAATTTGTTTCCTTCTTTAAGAGTATACTTTTTTCCTTCTTTATTTATAACTTTTATTTTATTTTATTTTATATTTAGGGGTCAATTTATTTTTTTATTTTATCAGGATCGGTTAATTTCACATATTGTTCATTTATTTCTATACCTTACGTTTTTCATTTAATTTGTTAATTGTCTTGATTTTATTATCTTCTATTCGTTTAAAAATTATTTCTTTATTTATGACACCAAAATGGATATCAAAAGGTTTTTCTCGAGTAATTAGATGGATAATATTATTATATGCATTTAGAGCTTGAACTGTATGATCAGTTGGATCAAATTGTTCGCCAGTTTGTTCGATTGATACAAGAATACGTAAAATGTTCATTAAGAGTTCCATGTAGTCTTTCAACATCGGAATTACCTGTGTGTCGATTGGCTGTACAATAATGTATTTGTATGTTTTTATTTGCTAAATAGTTGTTAAGAGATTCTGAAACAAAAGCATTCTCATTGTCGAGGGTTATGACATTCGGTGTTCCCATATAGGAGAATATCTTTGTTAATGCTTGTATAGTATCTATGTGAGTCTTGTGTTTTATAGGTTCTGCTGCGGCATATTTGCTAAATTTGTCTATACATGTGACGTATTTCTTTTTCTTGTTTAAGAACCATATGTCAATGTGGTAATGTTGTCTTGGTCCTGTTGGTGTGGGTGTCTTCTCATATGGAAGTTTTATAGGATTTCTATCAACCTTTGTCATGCATATTGCGCAATTATTTAAAATTGTATTTATTATAAATTTTAGATTGGGTATATAGTTTTCTTTGATTATCTCTAAATAAACTTTTTCTATTCCTATATGATTATATTTTTTGTGTATATTGTGGATGAGCTCGTGTTAAGATCATGTAAAAGTTTTGTGCTACGATATAAAATTCGTTTTTTAGCTGTATTTTCATTTTTCCATACTTCCTGGAAATTATTAAATATTACATCATTTTTAATATAAATAGCATTTTTCATTGTAGTGTCAACTTCCTTTATTATTTCTATAAAGTCTTCTTTTTTAAATTCTTTTTTATTAAATACAATTCTTCTTTTTCCAACATGTGGGTAAATAATTTCTTGATGATCATTTTCGTTGATTTCAAGAATTATTTGTCGATTAAAAAAGTTAATCGGCTTTTCACTAATAGGAATAAAACTTGAATTATCTGATTCAGCACTATGTTGTGTTACTAAATCATCTTGTTCTAATATATTTATTTTCACTCGGGAGAGGGCATCAGCCACTTTGTTCTCCTTTCCTTGAATATATTGTATCTCAAAGTCGTATTCTTCGAGTTTGATTTTCCAGCGTTGTAATTTGCTGTTTGGTTCTTTTAAATTATTTAACCATACTAATGGTCTATGATCAGTTTTAATAACAAACTTTCTTCCGTACAGATAGTGTCGGAATTGAGCGGTAGCCCAAACAATTGCCAATAATTCTTTTTCTATCGTTGAATAGTTGCACTCATGTTTGTTTAATGTGCGTGAAGCAAAACATAGAGGTCCATGAGATTGGCTTAGCACTGCTCCAATTGCGAAGTTTGAAGCATCAGTGGTGAGTGTAAACTCCTTTTGAAAATCAGGATGTCTATTTATAAGATCATCTGCCATTAGATTTTTTAGTTTTGTGAATGATTCTATATAACTTTTGTCTTTGATATTTATTTTTATATCTTTTTTTAAACATAATGTCATGGGTTTTATAATTGCAGCATAGTCACAAATGAACTTGCGGTAGTACCCGGTTAATCCTAGAAATGATTGAATTTCTTTTATTGTGGTAGGGATTGGGAATTTTTGAATAACTTCAATTTTTTTTGGATTAGGCTTAACTCCTTCAGGCGTTATTATGTGACCTAGAAATTCAGTTTCCTTTTTCATAAATTCAGACTTATTTAGGGATACCTTCAAATTTGCGTTTTGTAAAGCTCCTAAAATTTTCTTGAGTGAAAGGACATGTTCTTCGAGAGAAGTACTGAATATAATTATATCATCTAGATAAACATAACATATCTTTCCAATATAGTCTTTTAAAACATCATTCATTAAGCGTTGGAATGTTGCCGGAGCGTTTTTTAAGCCAAAGGGCATTCGAATGAATTCATAATGTCCTGAAAGGGTAGAAAATGCGGTTTTTTCCCGATCATTTTCCTCTACTTCTATTTGATGAAACCCTTTAGTTAGGTCTAGAGTAGTAAAGTAGTTAGAGTGACCTAGTTTATCAAGTATCAATTCTATGTTTGGGATAGGATATTTATCTTCTTTGGTTTTCAAATTAAGTTTTCTATAGTCTATTACTATACGCCATTCTTTATTTCCAGTGTTGTCCTCCTTTTTCGGGACCACCCATATTGGTGCATTGTATGGCGATGTAGAATGTTGAATTACTTTAGATTCTAACATTTCCTTGATTTGTCTATTTACCTCAGATTTGTGTATTTCTGGATAACGGTAAACTCTGGTATATATTGGAGAGTTATCTTCTGTGGGGATTTTATGTTTAACATGATTTGTGAATGTCAAATTATCTCCTTTTTTATAAAATGCATTTTTATAATTTTTTATAACTTCTAATAGTTTTTTCTTTTCTTCCTCATTTAAATGAGTAATTCTTAAATCTTTATTAATTGTGTTATTTGTAATGGAGTCTATAGGAACAATTTTATTAAAATAGTTGATGGACTCTTCATATTCTATTTCTTCATTTGCGTTGAAGAACAATGGTATGATTTGGTCATTCAATTTCAATGTTTTTGTTTTATAGTTTATTTCTCCATTGTTTGGAATTAAAATATTGTTTCCAATAATTCCATTATACTCTTTGTTGAATGTATGTACTTGGAATTCACAATCGTAATTAACTGGTAATGCAAATTTTGTTTTTGGGATTATAACGTCTTTTTTTACGACTATTGAGTTGCCTGCTGTACGTATTGTCATAGGTTTAATACGCCATTTAGTATATTCTCTTGGTGAATCTTCTTCACGTAAAAGACTGTTAGTTGCTCCTGTATCAACTAGTAGTCTTATAGTTTCATTTTCTTTCTCTAATTTAATATAGGGTAGTGAGGCTCCGAGGCTGTATGCCGAAAATTTGCCTGAGTATCTACATTTGCTTGTTCTTGCTCTTGGTCTTGCTCTTTATCTTTATGTACATAGTTTGTTTTAGGTACACGTTTCATTTGAGAGGATGATGGATCAAGATCCATAGGTTCAAATTTTTGAGGATATTGTTTATAATTATTAGGGTTATAATTTTTATTATAATTATTATTATTATAATTATTTTTATCTGGTTTTTGGGAGTTATTTGGCACGTAAGGTTTTGGTTGCCAATTATCATTATTATTTTCCCTATTGTTATTATTTTTAAAATTATTATTATTTTTATGTTCGTATTTATTTTCTAATTTTTTATTAAAGTGTTTTTGTTTTTCGTTGTCGCTATTTTGTCTTGTGACAAATCCTGCGTTAATGAGCTCGTGTAAAGCTAATTCCATAGAAGTGGGTCTTAATGCATAGAGAATAGTTCTCATATTTGTTGGTAGTCTTTCTTTAAAAATATTGAGTGCGGTTTCATTATTACGAGGAATATCTAAAATATTATTTTCCTGCAGACATTTTTGATTTAATAATGAAAGGGTGCGTTGTATATGATTGTAGAATTTAAGTAGATCGCCTCTAAATTGAGAAGCTCTCAAATCCTCATACAACTGATACGAATTTTTAAATCCGCCGAAATTTTGTAACAACATACTTTTGATGTCTACCCATCTCGTGAGATGTGTATGAATTTCGATTGCCTGTCTGGCTCTTCCAATAAATTTACTTTTTAAGATATTGATGCACATTTTTTGTGACTGTTCATTATAAGAAAGTAATGTAGGAATTATGTCATCTACATTAGAAATAAAAATTGGTAAATCTTCTGTTTTACCATCAAAATTTTGTAGACGTTCTACATATTTTAAGGGGTTTAATTCTAAATTTCTTAAATTATTACCTCCTGCTGCTTGTTGTTGTGCTGCTATTGCTGCTGCTGCTGCTGCTCCTTGTTGTTCCATGTTGATTTCTTGGATGTTTCTATTGTTGATGTAAATATCCTGTCGTTTTAGCTTCCGTTTGAAGACTTCCTTCATTTATCGAACACGTTGGGGCTTGCACATGCCTCTTTATATATTTTAATTTTAAATAATGTTTTTCAATTATTTTTTTTTTTTTTTCTATTTTGTTATTTATTTTATTTTTAACTTTTTTTCTTTTTTATTTTAAATTGTTCTTTTCAATTTCAACTTTTATATATTTTCTTGATTTTTTTTTATTTATTAATTGTTCTATATTTTGTATATTTTTAAATTTGCATGTATATTTGTTTTTGTTTTGTATCTTATTTTTTCATATATTTTTCTGCACTTTTATTTATTCACTCCTTAACTTTTATCAATTGTTCCCTTTCTATAAGGATTCATAGCATTAACCATTTGCGTTGGTATAGCTACTGGAACAATTTATTTTCTAAAAAAAATTTCGATTTTCGTTCGAAAAATTTTCTTTTCACTGGATTTGTTTAAGTGAATTTTAAATTCGATTTGCGTTCGATTATTATTTTTTTTCACTCTTCACTCTTCAATGTTTGTATAAAAAATTTATTTTACAATCACGGGTTACGAGTTGTTTTTATATTTTTTTATACGTAAATATATTTTTTGGAAAGTTTTTAATTGTCCACTAAACCATTTTAGTTGTAGTTTTCACATTTAAATATTTCCGATTTGATCGCGAGAAAAAAAAAACTATTTTTTCGGTTCGATCACTGGATTACCATATCTTTATATGATTTTCGTTCATATATCTGATTGGTATCCTACCGACTGCGCCAATTTTAATTTAAGTTTCGATTTTTATCAAAAAAAATCTTTCTTCCTGTTCTACTGAACAGGGCAAAAATAAAATACCGTTTTTTACTTTAAGATATTTAATTTTTATTAAAGCTTCAGATCCCTTACCGTGGGTCGGGGGAAATCTTCAGCTATACGAAGAATGTATAACAAACTCTGATTAACTCAAATTAAGTAATGAATCTTAATGAGACCAAGCGATCCCTTTTTATACTATTAAAATGTTAACGCAGCAAATCTTAGTTTGGCTGCGGATGATGCAATGATTCTCTTTGTTGTATATTTTCACACAAGTTGCAGATGGCAAAAAGTGCTGATTTACAATTCTTATGATCGTATTATCTTACTGATGTGTTTATATCGATTTGTTTATATTGATTGAGAATTGAATTTAAAGTCAAGTGTTTGTGGGGGCGCACAAGTTGGCTTGGATATAACCTATATATATATAAATTTCGTTATTGTATTAAATAAAATACTTTTTAAAAAATGAATTCAGAGTCGGAGCTCTGATTCTTGAGGTTATCTTTATTGTTTCAAGTTTACTTAAAGTCTGACCAGAATGTCGCAGACAACTGGTATTTATAATCTTATTTTCTAGAAGGCATACGTGACCTTTTTTTCCTTTCGTCTTCTTAATTATCAATATGTTACAGACAGTTGATATTTGTAGTCTTAGTTCCAGAAAACGTACGTGACTTTCTTACGACTTCTTTGTTAATTTCTTTGTTAACTTATCAGAGTGTTGCATGTGGCCGGATATGGTATCAGCTAAATATGATATCCTTCCTTTGAAAATAAAGTTTGTCTTAAAAAATACTTTTATCATTATTCTTAGTTAAAACTTATATACATAAATTTTATGTTCGATGTATATCAAAACACAATTTTTTTTAAAATAACTTTAAGAGCAAGAGCTCTTTCTTTATTAATGTCTTCATGGAAACTAACTCTACAAAATATGAAATATCCTTATTTATACATTTTCTATACTTAATGTAAGGCGTCGTTTCCTGTTTGGTTTTTATTATTGTCTTTTGTCTCGTCCTGGGTCTATCCTTCTTTATTACCTTTTCTTGGAATGAACAAAGGTTGATGAGGCATCCCTTTGTTATTGTGTTGTATTGAACTATGTTGGTACATCTGTTCCTAATTACTTTCATATGTTTAAAATATAGTTTCTTTATTAAGGTGAGCTGCTGCCATAACTTGTATATTTTTTTTTTGTATCTTATTATTTGATGTATTTTTCTGCACTTTTATTTATCTGCTTCAATTCACTTCTTAACTTTCGTCAATTGTTCCCTTTCTATAAGAATTCATAGCATTAACCATTTGCGTTGATATAGCTACTGAACTTTTCAATGTTAATATATAAAATTAAAATTATTTTACAATTACGGGTTACGAGTTGTTTTTATTTGTTTTTTTATACGTAAATATTGTTTTAGAAATTTTTATTTGTCCACTAAACCATTTCAGTTATAGTTTTCACATTTAAAACATTTCCGATTTGATCGCGAGAAAAAACTTTTTTTCCGGTTCGATCACTGGATTACCATATCTTTATATGATTTTCTTTAAGTTTTGATTTTTGTTAAAAAAAATCTTTCTTCCTGTTCTTCTGAACAGGGCAAAAATAAAATACCGTTTTGACTTTTAGATATTTAATTTTTATTGAAGCTCTTCAGATCCTTTACCGTGGGTCGGGGGAAATCTTCAGCTATACGAAGAATTTATTACAAACACTGAACAAACTCTGAACAAACTCAAATTAACTCTGAAACTTAATGAGACCAAGCGATCCCTTTTTATACTATTTAAATGCTATCGCAGCAAATCTTAGTTTGGCTGCGGATGATGCAATGATTCTTTTTCTTGGATACTTTCACACAAGTTGCAGAAGGCAAAAAGTGCTGATTTACAATTCTTATGATCGTAGCATTTTTATTGATTTGTTTATACTGATTGAGTATTGAATTTAAAGTCAAGTGTTTGTAGGGGCGCCCAAGTTGGCTTGGATATAACATATATGTAAATTATAAGCGCTGGTTAAATAAAACATTTTTTAAAAAGATTAATCCCGAAGGAATGTTTCTTTATTTGAAATCGTATGATTACACTTAGAGGGTAACTTAAGATCTGACTCGAGCGTCTCAGACGACTCGGTTTTTATGGCTTATTCTAGAAATGCGTACGTGCTGAAAGTCATATACTCTATTGATTGAAAGTCACGTAAGTTTTTATTACTATTTTCATGCTTGGTATTTTGTGTACTTAGTTCTGCTATTGCGTGTTTAAAGGGAAAAAATACGTTCTTTAGGAGATGCTGGTTTCAATGTTATAACGTATATATAATTTTTAAATAAAACACGATAGTTTCATTTTTTTATTTTAAAGATTTCTTTATTGAATAAGAACTCCTAGTGAGCTAAAAGAATAGTTATGTTTTAGGATAACTCTTAATAACTAACTCGACTGAATAACATGCAGTCGTATTTATAATCTTAATTCTTATGTTCTATTAATAAGTCCTAATCTTTTAATGTAAGTATATTATGACTGCTGATAATGATGTCCGTTTGGTCCCGTATTGGATTTAAGATTGTGTTGATCGAGAACATGTGGTCGTTATCTTTGTTTGGTCACGTATCTTCAAAATATTGACACTTTGGATTTGGGCGTTGGCTGCAAGAGCGATAGCGATCCTTTATCATCAGTTGTTGTTGTTTTGTGTTGAAGTGGTATGGCATTCATCACTTATATATATAAATTTTAAATAAAACACGATTGTTTCATTTATTTTAAAAGGGTTTCTTTATTTTGAATAAAAACTCCTAGTGAGCTAAAAGAATAATTATACGTATGTTGGATAACTCTTAATAACTAGCTCGACTGAATAACATGCAGTCGTATTTATAATATTTATTCTTATGTGCGATCATATATATGTAAGTCCTAATCTTTTAATGTATATTATGACCGTTGATAATGATGTCCGTTTGGTCACGTATCTTCAGAATATTGATACTTTGGGCGTTGGCTGCAAGGGCGATAGTGATTTTTTATCATCAGTCGTTATCTTTGTTTTGTGTTGAAGTGGTATGACATTCATCACTTATCTACTGTGAGTGTCAAAAGTGAGTAAACACTCATATGATTTCTAGAGATACATGGAAATTCAACCAAATAATAAAGAAAAATTCGATTCCAATGATACAAAACAAAAGTTTTATTCAATAGCAATAAATTAAAACAAAAAAGAAATTTCAAAATACAACCAATGCATTTTTTCCTTATAAAAACTAAAAATAATCCATATTTTACGCGTCAAAAGTAAATAAACATGTGTAATTTCTAAAAGGAATTCATAAATATAATAAAAACTCAGTATTTCGTTTGACCACCTTTGGACTTCATAACTTCTTTAAGTCGGCGTGGCATGGATACAACAAGGTTATTTGTAACGTCGGAAGATATTTGGGACCATTCTTCAATTAAAGCCTTTTTTAGGTCATCTTTGTTCTTGATAGTTCTTTTTCGAATTTGCCGGTCCAAATGATCCCATAAATGTTCTATGGGGTTTAGGTACGGCGATTGGGGAGGGTAATCGAGCTGTTTTGGAGTCCTATAAAGCAACCATTCCTTAACGAGCCGCGAGGTGTGCTTAGGATCATTGTCTTGCTGAAAGATCCAATTGCTAAGCATATTTAATTTGTCTACGCTCGGTTGCAGGTTATTGCAGGTTATGCTCGTCGTACAGTACTCGCACTTATTGATTTATTGGAATTTAATGACACATTTTTCGCAATTTTAACGGCACTGGAACTGGGATTTTTTCTCACTTCAGACACAATTTGCCTTTCTTCTCTTTCGTTTAGCTTTTTTGGTCTACCTGTACGTTTGAAATTTTCCACTGTTTTAAATCTTTCAAATTTATCAATAATTTTTTTTCACTGAAACATGGTTCCTATTAACGATTTTGCCAATATCCCGATAAGATTTCCCTTTTTTTCTCAAATCTACTATAATTTTCCTCGTTTCCAAAGAAATTTCACTTCTCATTGTAAAAAAAATTAAATTACACTGTTGTTAAGGCTTTAAACACAACCAGCTTACACTCTGAAGTGATGCTAAAAGAAAGACTTAACTCCACCGTCATATCATATGAATGATTATAACAGTAAATCTAACTGATTAATATCAAACAATAGGATGTTGCATGATGTTTACTTACTTTTGACGCGTTAAATATGGAGTTTTTTTTAGTTTTTATTGGGAAAAAATCCATTGATTATATTTGGAACTTTTATTTTTGTTTTGATTTACTGCTATGAAATAAAGGTATTGTTTTTAATCATTAGAATTCAATTTTTGTTTATATTTTTGTTTAAATTCCATGTAACTCGAGAAATTATATGAGTGTTTACTCACTTTTGACACTCACTGTATATATAAATAGGCTTAAATAAATTTTGTGGTACCATTTTCTCAAAAAGTATTTGACCGATTTCGATTAATTTTATATGGTTGGAAAGCCACAATTACGAAGATGTGCAGAATATACTTGAGACACGGATTTACACACTGTGGGTCATTTTTGTTTTTGTACTGTCGAACACTGTGCATATTAAAAAAAAAATTAAAAAAATAAAATGTTTTTTCCTTCAATATTTTCAAACAAATTGTTTGCGAAATTGAAAGTGTCGAATTTCGACACAGGACGATACTAGTATATATGTATGTATACATTTTATTACTTGATTTAAGAAAAAAAAAGAAAAAAGATTTAAAAAGATATCCGTTCTTTTTTAGAGCAAGGCTCATTCTTTATTTCAAAAAAAAAATTACGTGTTACTTTTACGTTCACTTAGGCCAATCGCCCACTAGGCAACTTTTTTTTGCGCAACTAAAAGTTGCTCGGAGTTTCTTGCCATTTTTAAATAAAGAGGTCTTGCATAATAATTGTTTTTATAAAATAAAGCTCAAAACGGCATATTTTTTACATCGAATTGATATGTTGGATATGTTGGAGCCTACATCGACGCGGAAAAAAAAATTCTACAAAAAGCGATTTAATCCGTTAATTGAACTAAGTGAAAGAGATTTTAAGAGCAAATATAGATTCTCCAAGGCTAGCATAGAAAAATTGATTACTATTGTCAGAGAAGACCTTAAAGGAGACAGACGAGGTGGACACATTCCAGCAAATTTGCAAGTTATGGCTGCCATAAGGTACTGAGGTAGGACTGTTAATTTTTTCCAAACAAAAGTTTCAATACCTAATACGACTGAAATGACTACCTATAAGATTCAAGACGATGCTGCCGATATTCATGGGTTCGGCCAGCCTACATTGAGTAATATTTCTGCTCGTGTAGCCAGAGCATTTGCCTCAAAATCAAGACAATTTATTGCAATGCCTCAAACAGCTTCAGAACAAATAGGGATCATTGAAAAGTTTAAAGCCATCCGCGGATTTCCAAAAGTGATAGGTGCAATCGATTGTACACATATCCGAATCCAAAAACAAGGCGGTTAAAGTGGACCGCCTTTTCAACCGAAAAGGATACTACTCCATTAATGTGCAGGTAAAGAAAATTAGTTTAAATTGCATACGTTTGATTTTACATTTTCATATTTAGGCTGTTTGTGATGCCAACCTAAAAATAAGAGATATAGTTTGTCATTGGCTTGGCAGTACGCACGATTCACGAATTTACGGCGAAAGTAAAATTAAAGACCGCCTAGAAAGAGAAGAGTTCTGCTAGGAGATGGTGGATATGCATGTACGAATCATTTATTTACTCCTGTTCTCATCGCCACTCATAAATGACAAGGAGATTTCACTACACCCTCCTGTAAATCAACAGGTGCCATATCGTCGAGAAACTTTTCGCAGAGCATTTATAAATACCTATTTTACATAAATTATCCTACCACTCCTAACAAAAGAAATTGCATGACTGAATTAAAAGCAAGCTCTTGTAACAGATAGTAGGCCTTTAAATTTGAGTTAAGGCTCTCCCAAACCAACGCGATTATTCGTCGCGACACGAACAAAAGCAACAATAACAACACATGATTGTCAAACAAAACAACACGTTGTTGTTATTGTTTTCGTTTGTGGCGCCGAATAATCGCGTTGGTTGCGTTAAATCTTAAAAATAAATTTAAATAAAGATTATGAAGTGGTCTTATATTTTTAACATAATCATTAATAATTACTGAATCCATTATATTTTACTTCGTAAGTATGTGAAATTGATAAAGGTGATATTACATTGTCATATATATATGACCAATGCTAGTCATATAAAATATGGCACAATATTTGTATATATGACAAGTATTAATAGACTATGCCATATATGTATGCCATATAATGTTCACAAGCTTTTTCTGTCAATTTTTGTTTACAAATATGAAACAGTTGCTACGAAAAATAAAATATTTAAAAAAATACGATATATTTGACCAATCACGTTTCATTAAATCATATATTTTTTTTAAATTCAAAATAGTTATGATTGTCATATATATGGAGTCTTATATATTTTGTCATATAAATATGACTATCACACTTATATGACATTTTTGAGCCATATTTATTTGGCAAACTTGCCATATATATATGACAATGTAATATCACCTTAAGAAGTAGAATTTGCTATGAAAATCTTGAAATTAGTTTAGTAGGAAAAAATTTAAATTTTTGTCCAGATTAATATCGGACCTTAGGGCACCTAGAGAGTATAATTTCGAATTCCTTTTAACAAAATATTGGATTTCTTTTCTAAACAGAATCGATTTTTTTTCCTTTAATACAAGGAATTTTTCAAGCAAGTTTTTTTCAAGGTTTTTTCTTCTAAACAAATCGATTATTTTGTTAAAAGGAATTCGACATAAGTTCAAACTAGGAAACGTTTGAAAGATCCAAGTCAAGTTAGTGGTTTCCATTTGGCAGCTTAATACAAAGATTTCATAAATTTCATACAGTAATTTTTTTGATTTTCAGGCAATGAAGTGTTCAATTATTATCTGGGTATATACAAACCATCATTTTTATCGGGATTGTATTTTCAAAGGACCTGTTGATAAAGAATACATACACATTTTTGGATTTTTAACTGGAGGTTACCTAACATCATAGTTCAATTTCTACTGTAAGAATATCCAAAAAACAATTCAAGCCTCGAAGAGAATGGTTTCATTACAACATAAATTAGGAAATAAAACGTTTTTTTGGTCAATGTATTTTATTAGGAACAAAAAATGAGGAAAACTTAACAAGAAACAAAACATTCATTGTGAAGATAAATGATATATGTAATATGTATCATAATTTTTGTTTTGAAAACAAATTAACGATGAAACACATTCCTTGTGTGTGAAAATAAAACAAAATATGATACGAAAATAAAAATGATATTTTGGTGAATATCGCTTTATCTATAAAGCTTTCTTTATAAATAGAAAATAAATAAATATGGATGTACATAACGTTGTTTGTACTATTGCAGCAGTCTTATTTCCAATTCAAGTTTATAGAGCTCTTTCTGCCGACACTGTTTTTCTATGCGTAGAATAGCCATTCGCTCTTCATGCTCCGCAATTATATGCGCTTATGTGAGCTCAAACAAATCCCTCTTCTGTGATGCATCAGACTCCTTAAAAATATTTAATTTTATTTCATGAACTTATTATAATTATTAAAACTTTTTTGATACCTGGTATTCTTCTTAGTCTGCATTTTCTTTGTTGATGATTGCGAATTTGTATGGTTTGCTTCATTGCGACTGTTTTCTGTAAATAAAAAAAGAAAAATTACAACCATTATTGACAATATAATTATGCATTCGGTTCTTCTATACCTTTATTATAATCTTCTTCCTCCTTTTAGTCATCAACTAGGATCTAAGTCATAAAACAATGTTTTTTACATATACGAAAATGTCTGTATATACAAATTTAGCATCTAATAAACCTGCTCGACTTTTCCATCGCAGTCGAAAATGTTGCTATCGATTTTAAATTCATTTGGAATAAGTTCAATGAGTTCCTTGTCTTCTTTTGATGGCGATTTAGGAGGCGGACCACCACCAGTTTTAATTTTTTTCTTTACGGTACGCCGACTCCGCCACTTTGGCCTTCATTTTCATATTCCGCAATTGAAACTGGACCCTGGCCACGTCTCTTTTTACTTCGTTGGCGGAATTGAAGCTGCGCAGAAATTGAGAACTTAATTTTTAATTTTACATTATGTCATCCAAACTTACGCATCTGTTATCTGCACCCAACATTCCTTTTTTAGGCGGTTCGTGTTGGTATCAACCGATTTGTTTTCGATGACGCCTATTTTTTCAGCGCATAGTTCTCTTAGTAAGCTCTGTGATGAATTTAATTGTTTAGTGTATTTAATTTTTATACTTTTATAAGCATACCTTATCAATTAAGGTCCAGTTGTCTGTCCTCTTTCTCTTGTTGTTCATAATTTCAGTTTTTCTGTTGCTTTCAGGCAATTTTAGAAGCTTTTTGTGTTGACTATGCAAATCAACCATAATCAATAAGCACACTAGTGAGAACGACCAGCCAAAGAGTATAAATAAGAAATAATATGACGCCATTTTTATTTCAGCTATGTACACGCTCAAATTACCGAAACTGAGAAAGTGTGTGTGTAAAATCACAGAGCAGACGAGAATGTGTTTGTGAAATGATTTGGCGATATCAGAGTTCTTGTAGATTGTAATAGATTTTCGTTAAGATTTGTTTCTAAACGTCAATTAGCTATTGCCTGTAATTTATTTTTTTATTAGTAAGGAAGCCTAATTCATGAATTAATTTTTGATCAACGGTTTAGTTAATTTGTGAGTTGGAAGAAAATTAAGCATTTTTTATTAATAGGGCTGTTAACATTTAAAAAAAAAAAAACCAATAAAACAAACACGTAACTAACCTGAATGCATTTCGAAGCGTATGCACTCCATCATCAGCAATCGCGACTAAACTTTATAGGGCAGCAAAAAAATTGAAAACGGTATTGTTTTGTTTTGTTATTGTTTTTGGCACACAAGGTTAAGTAGGCAAGATTGCCGTTGTCTAAATTAAGTGCGTTTGTGTTTTTTTGTATAAAAAAAGATTCAAATGCATCCAATCGCCTATGGTCATTTACTTGTTTACACAGGGTTAGATTGTCAATGGTTATATTTGTATGGCCTTCATTTAAAATATGTGACGCTATCGCGGATTTTTGTGGCTGATTGAGACGAACACAATTTAAATGTTCCTTGAATCTAGTCTCAATGCTTCGTTTTGTTTGCCCATAATATTTCCGTTTGCAGTCACCACATTCAATTTTATAAATGCCTGACTTGCTCAATGTTGGTGTTTAGTCTTTTGTAGATCCAAGTAAATTTACCAATTTTTTGCCGTTTTTATAAACAATGTCCATTTCGTGATTTTTAAACACTTTTTTTAATTTATTTGTTATTAGTGGTTCAAAAGTCAGTGCAACTCTTCTATTTTTTACTTTTTGCACTTGAGAGAAAAAGGTTGTCATATCGTAGTTTTTTACTTTTCGTGTATGTTTATAAATTAATTTATCAACCATTTGTTCACTGAAACTATTTATACAAGCGGTTGTTTTTATATATTCATATTCTTTCATATAATTCGATATCGACAGAGGTAAACGGCATAATCTATGAACCATTGAGTGGTACGCGAATTAATTTATGTAACACTTAATTTTGATAAAAAAAAAAACTTTATTTAATTTATTCAAACTTAATCTAGTTATATAAATGGTCACAACGTCTTAAGGTTCTAAATTGACTTAAAAAATATGTGTTGTGAACTTATTCACTGACTTAAAAGAAGTGTCCTTTGGTTTGCTATGATATTCCTATTTATACTATTTGACAAATAAAAACATCTGTTATCCAATCCAAGGATGTGTTCTTACTAATTGATATTTAATAGTTTGGCTTGTCTGAACTCTGGTATTTTTCCATTGATGATTTTGTGTATTAATACTTTATTGTCCTTGTATATTGTATTGTACTAATTGATATTTAATCGTTTGGCTTGTCTGGTATTTTTCCATTGGTGTATATTATATTTTGGAATATGAGTCACTTTCTAGGGCGTTGGTTCATTTTGATGATCTTAACGATTCTGGATTCTATTTTTATACGTTGAACGTGATGTGGTATTAACACGCGGCTAATTTATGTTGTATTGGGCAAAAAGAATTGTTGGTGATGGTTCGCATAGTACTTGTTGGTTTATGAAAAACTCCAAATTCAATTTTTTCATTCACATATTGAATTTCCAAATCGAGAAATGCTATTTTTCTTTCATTTTCCGTTTCATATGTAAATTTTATTGTTTCGAATTGGTTATTCAAAATTTCCAAAGTTTGTTCTACTTGGTCTTTACGCACTACGGAAAAGACATCATCAACATAGCGATGCCACACTCGCGGAAGAAGGTTTTTACTTTTTAATTTCATTTCAAATGCCGACATGAAAAGTTCCGAAATCAATGGACTGAGTGGGTTACCATTATTAGTGCCAAACTCAAGACTGTATATCTTTTCCTGGAACTGAAAGAAATTCTGATCCATACAAAGTTTTGCTGCTTCGAAATAAACTTCCTTTTTCGCACTTTCGATACCAATTCTATTTTAAATACATTTTTAACTCATCCAAAGCAATGCTTACTGGAATAATAATAATAAAGCTAATCATTATTTCATCACTTTCCAACACTAGACCTTTAATTTTATCAACGAACTCAAATGAGTTTTTAACCGAGCAACTTTCCAATTTGGTTAATTTTTTGACCTCATTCACTAACCACTTAGCCAATTCATAAGACGGAGCATTAATGTTTGAAACGATTGGACGCATCTTTTTTCCTTGTTTATGTGTTTTTGGTAGCGCATACATTTTAAGCAAACTCGGATTCGAAACTATCAGCGATCTACTCACACGGATACTAAAAATATTACGAATTTTTTGTCTCAAAGAATCAACTTCTCTTATCATTCTTTTAATGGGACTTTTTTGCAATACTTTAAGACCATTTAAATTTATTAAATGTAAAATTTAAATTTATTAAATGTAAAATTGAATTGTAGTCTTTAATTAATTTAACAATTTCACTTTTGAAGTTTGAGAATTCTTGGGAGGTTTTATAGAGTTGTATCTCTTGGGCTTCGACTGCTACATGTTGCTTTGTTGGAAGATATATCATGATCATCACTATGATCTTCAGTACTTTCATCCTGAACGGGAGTATATTTTTTCTGCTTTCTAAATTGGTCTTTGTGGAAAATTTGATTTCTTAAATGGGGTTTTACATAAACTTTTTTGTCTTCGATTTTATTTAACTTGATTTTTATATGCTCCGTTTTTAATTTATTAAAGTTTTCTGGATTATTAATCTTTGTGTGTCTGGGGTTAATTTTTGAATCTTTTCGATTTTTGTTCAATTTACTTAATGTTTTATCTTTTCTTTCCTCGATGCGTTTAAATACTACTTCATTATTTAATTTATTAAAATGCACATCACACGGTTTTTCGCGTGATGTCAAATGAATTGTCTTGTTATAAACTTTTACCGTCGTCGAGAGTACTTTGTCAACTAAATTGTCACTGGAGTGTACGAGTAATCTTAAGTTTTCATTTAGGGTACTATGTAGTCTTTAAATGTCCGCGTTGCCTGTGTGCGTATACTGGGTTGTAAAATGCGTATTCGTAATGTCCTGATAGTGTTGAGAATGCTGTTTTTTTTCGCGATCTTTAGGGTCAACTTCTATTTGGTAGAATCCCTTAGTCAAGTCTAATGTTGAGAAGTAGTTTGCTCGTCCCATTTTGTCGAGTATGTCCTCTATGATAGGTATTGGGAATTTGTCTTCCTTGGTAACGTTGTTTAATTTCCTATAGTCTATTACTATTCTCAATTCTTTATTGCCAAGCTTGTCTGATTTTTTAGGCACAACCCAGATTGGGGCATTATAAGGACTCGAACTTTTAGTAATTATTTTTTGATCTAATAAGTCTTGGATTTGCTTATTGACTTCGGCTTTGTGTACTTCAGGGTACCTGTATATTCTTGTGAAAATAGGGTCTTCATTTATAGTGTTAATTTTGTGCTTTACGTGGCTTGTAAAAGTAAGGTTTCTCTTTGAAAACGTTTAGAGCTGTCTCATTATTATGTTCAATTTCATGTGTTTTCTTTTCTTGAACTGTTTTCTGGTTACGTTCACAAAGGATCTTTTGGATCTCGTTGTAAAATCCCATTACGTTTCCTCTAAAGTTAATTTGTCTTAATTCGTCATATAACATGAAGCTACTCTTAAAACCTCCAAAATTGTCTACTAACACGTTTTTTACTTCATCCCATGTCTGTAAATGCGGATGTATTTCTCTACATTTTTTAGCTTTGCCTAGTAATTTAGACTTAAGGACGTTTATCACATTCACTGTGACTGGTCGTCATATTTTTTTTTAAAGTAGGAATAATTCCTTCAACATTACTTATAAAATTGTGTAAATCTTCTTGCCTACCGTCAAAGGTACATACGTTTTCAAAATACTTGAGGGGGTCAAGACTTAATGTAAGTGGGGTTGCCATTTTATTTAAATTTTCTTTGGTGTAAAATAATAGGTATTTTTCAGTGGACTGTATAGGAAACTATTTCATAAAATCAAACACAATATTTTAATTTTTAAGAACACTTCTTGTTTATTCAAACTTCAAGTTATTTTAAATTCCGTGCTGGGTAATGCACGTCTTGTTTATTCAAGGTCTGTAGTGGCAGTGAGTAATGAATACAATCATAAATGATTTGGTTTATGTTATGTAGGTACATTGGCGGTTGCCAGTTGATTTCCCCTGCAGTGGCCTGTTGGTAAGCGCCTCCTTCTTTACTTCGATATATAATATCGAACGTACTGCCCACTTTAAACCCGAGGGTTTAAAAACTGTAATGACACTGTGATCACTTTGATGTTTATAATGTAATATTGCGTTGTTTTTTTTTATTATTGGGGCTTCTTCCCAATAGCATTCGCTCATTGGGACATTGGGAAAACCATTGACGCCCCTGCATTCATATGTCAATGGAAAACCAAGCCGATTCGGGTATTGGTTATGCTTATAAATAGTTGATCAAGTGTATTTTCTTAATCCATCAGTACACTCGCCATCTGCACACTTGTTGTTGCTGGTTATTAACTGTTCGGATGCAAACATCGTTCACGTTTCAGTTTAGCAGGATACATTTTCGCGAATTTCGAAGCGCTTGTTTATATTTTATACATTATTGCAGTCCAATCAGGAAGCCTTGAAGAGTCTAGTTGAAATTGGTATATATTGTCCCATATACATATTTAATCGATCAATCTTCATTATTTGACCGGCGCGGCGGCGCGCGTAGACTAGAAAATGCCCAGGTTTCAAGGAGCAAGATCGTTTGGCTGTCTCTTGGTTTACATAGGGGTTGCTAATTCAAACGGGCTCCAATGCAAAGAAACACGACGTACAATTTTTGAAATTTGTGCTGAGTGGTGATTTTGGTGTTATTTCCTCGACATCGACAGATATGCGTAGTGCCCTACTGGAGAGCAATAGGGGATTAGTAGGTCAGTGTGCCCTCTACAACTTAATGTCCCTGCCCACTTTGACTCCTCAGAGTCAACACCATGATCGGGGCACTGAACAAAGTGTACTTTCACAATTCCTTCTGCACCAGACTGGTTGCTTATTTGAAAGCTATCAATCGCTACAGCTGATATAATCATAATCGGTTGCATCTAAGAATCCTGGGAATATTTGCTGCAATGTATAACGCGGCTGCCCACTGTGAATGATGGGTATCTGCTCAATATGATGTCTTGACATCTCGCAATTGCTTATGGCTACGCTGCCAATGCTCTAGATTAGTGATGCTCGCAAAAAAGAAAGAAAAAGAAAACAAAAATAGTATCATTTAGTCGTGCATCATACAACTAAATATTTAATATTTGGTATTAATATGTGAATTCACGTTTGGACTAAACATCGTCTTCAACTCGACAAATGCTTCATCCTGCGAACGCAAATTCATTTAAATGTTACTCGTGTGGTAACGCTCTTAAAATGTTACTCGTATGGTAACGCTCTTTAAATGTTACTCGTGTGGTAACGCTCTTTAAATGTTACTCGTGTGGTAACGCTCTTAAAATGTTACTCGTGTGGTAACGCTCTTTAAATGTTACTCGTGTGGTAACGCTCTTAAAATGTTACTCGTGTGGTAACGCTCTTTAAATATTACTCGTGTGGTAACGCTCTTTAAATGTTACTCGTGTAGTAACGCGCTTTAAATGTTACTCGTGTGGTAACGCTCTTTAAATGTTACTCGTATGGTAACGCTCTTTAAATGTTACTCGTGTGGTAACGCTCTTTAAATGTTACTCGTGTGGTAACGCTCTTAAAATGTTACTCGTGTGGTAACGCTCTTTAAATGTTACTCGTGTGGTAACGCTCTTAAAATGTTACTCGTGTGGTAACGCTCTTTAAATATTACTCGTGTGGTAACGCTCTTAAAATGCTACTCGTGTAGTAACGCTCTTAAAATGTTACTCGTGTGGTAACGCTCTTTAAATGTTACTCGTGTGGTAACGCTCTTAAAATGTTACTCGTGTGGTAACGCTATTAAAATGTTACTCGTGTGGTAACGCTCTTTAAATGTTACTCGTGTGGTAATGCTCTTAAATGTTACTCGTGTGGTAACGCTCTTTAAATGTTACTCGTGTGGTAACGCTCTTTAAATGTAACTCGTGTGATAACGCTCTTAAAATGTTACTCGTGTGGTAACGCTCTTTAAATGTTACTCGTGTGGTAACGCTCTTAAAATGTTACTCGTGTGGTAACGCTCTTTAAATGTTACTCGTGTGGTAACGCTCTTTAAATGTTACTCGTGTGGTAACGCTCTTTAAATATTACTCGTGTGGTAACGCTCTTAAAATGTTACTCGTGTGGTAACGCTCTTTAAATGTTACTCGTGTGGTAACGCTCTTTAAATGTTACTCGTGTGGTAACGCTCTTTAAATGTTACTCGTGTGGTAACGCTCTTAAAATGTTACTCGTGTGGTAACGCTCTTTAATAAATATTACTCGTGTGGTAACGCTCTTAAAATTTTACTCGTGTGGTAATGCTCTTAAATGTTACTCGTGTGGTAACGCTCTTAAAATGTTACTCGTGTGGTAACGCTCTTTAAATGTTACTCGTGTAGTAACGCGCTTTAAATGTTACTCGTGTGGTAACGCTCTTTAAATGTTACTCGTATGGTAACGCTCTTTAAATGTTACTCGTGTGGTAACGCTCCTTAAATGTTACTCGTGTGGTAACGCTCTTAAAATGTTACTCGTATGGTAACGCTCTTTAAATGTTACTCGTAAATTGAGAACCGAATAGTATAAGGGGTTGGCAAAACTGTGATTAATTTTATTCTTCAAAATTCTTAAGTTTTTTTTTTTATTATTGAAATTTAAGTAGTTAATTAAGCTGTAGTATTTATTATTCACTTTACAGGACATACGTCAATCTAATGATGTAGAAAATGAAGTGTACATAATTATAGTCAATTCGGCCAACCCCGAAACGCAATGTAAGGTGCGTTTTGTAAATAAAAGATCTTCACCCTCCAAACTGTGTAGTGGGTTAGAGGTGTTCTACAACTCAGTTACAACTCAGCAAAGAAAGTTCAAGACAGGAACGGAAAATAATTGGTTTTCATGACTGGTGCGAGAATGGGTACAGACGACCAACAACATTAGGGAAGGGACCGAAGCATACATTTATATCAAACAAAAATCTCAAGGTCGAACAAATAACAAAAACCTGATAAAATCAACAGGGTTTAGATACCTATTTTCAATAGCCACTGAGCAAAACTACTACATAATGTACCTACTAACTACTTTTGGACCTAGATATAATATAGCAAAGAAAAAACCTCCAGATCGAGAAGAAAACAAAAAGAATTCTACTTAGAACAATAAAGAACAGAAAAAGGTCGAGAGATTCTTGAGCGGCCTGCGACGGCCACCTGCATTTGGAACCGAAGCATAGAACAGCAGTCGGTGGACCAGCTGCGCACCAGTGACAATAAAAAATGAACGGTATCCTCACATGGCACGAGGGCACCTTTTCTATGGACGGCCACCTGCACTTGGGACCGGCTGGGTTTTATAAAAACAAAAACAAAAACGGAAGGGTTATTTTTCGTATCGAGCTACCTAGAAAATAATTCTTTGCCAAAAGGCAAATGCAGTAAAAACCAGAAAAAGGTCACCTGCACTTGGGACCGAGGCACACACAAAATTTAGTCTGACCCAAATCTTCATGAAAACAAAAACAAAAATGGAAGGGTTATTTTCGATGGCACGAGGATATAATTTCGCGGACAGCGGGCTAGGTATTGAAGAAGACAAATATGTAGGTTAGGTATACATAATGTGTGAATACAACCATCGTGACTGAATCTGCCATTTATGTCTAGTATGCAAAGACATACATAGGAGGGGTGTGAATGTTTATTTATTTCTTTTGAAGGCGGAAGAAAATACGTTTGGTGGGATTGAGGTACATATACCCCTCTGGCGTATATAATGAGTAGGCACATAGTCTTTTACCAAAGCTATCTCTGCTTAAGTAGGGGAAAACGTGAAAGTTATTTGTATTGGTATTTACTATTGGGAAAGTGGGTTTTGCCAAACCAATTTAAAAATTAAGCAATTCGCGCAGGCGATTGCGAAAAAGGTGGTAGGAGGTGGGTTCCGTTTAGATAAATATGCACACTTGTAGTAGTGTTTCATTGTATAACACGGTAACATACTTATGCAAAAATACGTAGATATAATGATGCTTGGATGTTTGAAACGATTATACATAATTGATTTTAAATAATAATGAAAAAATTTTTTTTAAAGACATTTGCCAGCTGATTTGCGAATATTAAGTATATGTGTGTCCCTACTAGGTACATATTAAAAATTGCTCACCTTTAAAATCAACAAAACAAAACTTGTTTGTTTGTGTTAAGTAGGACCAATGCTCGTCCTTATTAGTTTGCAACTTTCAATATTGTTTTGTAGGTTATTGGTTTTATTGTTTTTTCGTTTCCACTTCTGTACTATTGTTCTTTTTTATAACTGCACTAGATATTGCTAATTTTTTGTTTTTTGATGTTAGTTTTTTGCCTTTAGCACTTTGCATCACTGATTTTATTGTTTATTTATTTGTTTGCTACATTTGCAGTATTTTTTTTTTTTTTTATGCACTTATGTATACACATGTATATTCACATAGGGCCGGCTCAATGTTCGGCTCTGAAGGACCATGTAAAATAATAGGTATTTTTCAGTGGACTGTATAGGAAACTATTTCATAAAATCAAACACAATATTTTAATTTTTAAGAACACTTCTTGTTTATTCAAACTTCAAGTTATTTTAAAATCCGTGTTGGGTAATGCACGTCTTGTTTATTCAAGGTTTGTAGTGGCAGTGAGTAATGAATACAATCATAAAAGATTTGGTTTATGTTATGTAGGTACATTGGCGGTTGCCAGTTGATTTCCCCTGCAGTGGCCTGTTGGTAAGCGCCTCCTTCTTTACTTCGATACGATATATAATATCGAAAACATTTGGTCAATTCACTGTTACAATATAATTCACTTAAATTTTTACTTAATATAGGTTTTTTAAACTTAAATATATTCTTACAAGTTTTTGGTATGGTCTGGTTTCTGATGTCCTGTAAATGATTATCTTCTTCAGTTAATGAGTCGTCTTCTGTGTTGCTTAGGTCTTCGCTTATAGTTGAATCTTCTTTGATGTCGCTCTCGTTGATATTGCTCTCAGCTGATGTCTTCTTTTTTTATTCTTCGAAATATTTTCTTCATGTATACTTTTGTTGTCTTCTATAGACTTCGTAACATTACTGTTTGCGTCAGATTGGGTTACTCACAAATGTAGATTTTTAGTGTCTTTGAATATTAATTTTCGTTTAATATTTTAAGTGCCTGGAAGACCGAGCTTCGCTCGGCATTTTCAAGTTTACCTCTTCACAAATATTACTTAAATTGTATTCATTTTCTTTTCGTTAATTTTTATTCCAATAATAAATATTTAAATACATATAACAGAGTTACTCATAAGTACAAATTAGATATATTAGATTATATAGACAGTTTAAATACATATAATGTATACACAATGTTTAAGAAATATTTTGCAATCAATTATGAACTACATAAATTGAAAAATATCCAGCGTTCAAAAACTTATTTAAAATAGTCAAATAATCAGCTATGTATGTTATAATTATTCAAGAATTATATAAAAGGTCTTTATTGAATTAGAAACACCGTCGGTATCTTCATCTCCTTACTTAAGATAAGAAAAATCGGCAGAAAAGGAAAATCTCTTATTTAAACATTTCATCAATAGGAAAGGAACAATGTACCAGTACCTTAAACGTGAACAAAACAAAATATGTTTCGCTAGGCCTTAAATAGGATCTCAATTACTTACATTTGTCTTAAAAACTCTCGGCCACCAAATTAATAATTATACTATACCAGAAGTACTCTTTTTGTTTCTTGTTGTATGAATCTTTTCTCTTCAAAGCTCGATTTATACTGCGGCAGCAGCTGTATTGGCTTATTTTACACTCTGTTTAAATTATCTATTTACTTATTTATATATAAAATAATATAATGGAAGGAATTTAGTTGATTTTGTTTTCTGTAAAGAATAATAAAGAAATAGAATTTTAAAGATAAGTTGTCAAAACTTACCTTAAAGCAAGATTAACGCAGCATTCACGATATATTAATGGTGGTGAAGGCTGAAAGCTTTACTATTTCTCTGGATCATATTTCCATTTCCGACTTCCTGCGCTCACGAATTTTTTTACTCAGAGTTAGAAGTTGATAGTGGTGGTAAGATGGTTGAGTGTGTGGAATAGTGTTGAGCTTTGGAGTTGAAGAAATGGCTTGGCTGGCTTGAACAGCTGACCTTTGATATTGCTCCTCTCGATGTATTGTTAAGATCAAATTTTGAAGGTACTGTATGATTTAGCAGCAATTTGAATTGAAGAGTCATATCGCCTTCTTGTGTGTCGGGTGCAATTTCAAGTGATGTTCCTTACCGACCTCCACGAAACCAACCGATTACTATAACTCAAAACTGAAATAAATATCGAACATATCCAAAAGAGAAAAGTGTGAGAAAATCATAGAGTATTATTTGAACTAAATCGCTAAGCTGAGATGAATCAACTTTAGTTTCAGAAAAGGAACTATATCTAAACTCTGTAATTTTCCCACACCTCTTAGGGAATCTTTCCTCATCTTGCACTTCAACGGTATCTCGCGGGAATCTAAACTCCTAAATACAATTGGTTTTCGGATAAGGTTGTCTTCACTCGACAGCCACCGTGGCCTGTTAGTTGCTCGTTTGCTTAGCTCGCCGGATGGGGCGGGGTTCTTGCAGCCGGAGTGTTGACGATGTTACATTAAATTTACAGACCCTATTAACCTGCTGTTGTGGTTGAAAGAAATGTTAATAAATGCTGGGGCCCGAGATTCGTAATAAACAAGTGGAACAGTAGATGAGGGTACTCGTCATCTGTAATATTTATTTTTGAAAATGAACAATCTAAATGCGATTAACTGTACAGATCATAGGTGTTCATGTCTCTAGAACCTTATCTTCGCCCCTCCCTATCATCTCAGTTGTACGGACTGATACGATCCTTTGGTTTCCATTTGGTTCGATGAAGCTCAGAAACCCCCTATGATTGCGGGAATCAGATGTTATTGACCCCTCTGCCTTCTGTACCCAACCCTACTATATGAAGATACGACCTTCATATTCCTGTATTGATTCTCGCTTGGCGCAACTATATTTAATGAGAATCCCCATAATCGAAAAGAGAAGTTTAAAAAAATAAACTTCCCTTAACTCTTCACTTCCAACCACTCAATACCCTTTGAACCTAAATTATTCCATCGATATCATTACCATTAGATACATCCTTGAACTCCAAAAATATTGAGTACACATTTTCCAAATCATTTCTTTGAATGTTATAATTTTATTTTCCTAATAATCATAACAAAATCTTAAGTGTATTTCAGATCGACATCTAGATCTTCCTTTTGACTTCTTAAACTTAATTATCCTTAATAACATAATATTCTTGATAAATTTCTTAAGCTTCACCAAATAAAACTTGTCGACGTATTGACAGAACCGTATCCGTTCAATATCGTCTCGACAAATAAATTTTGTTTTACTTTTAAACACGTTATTTAAAATTATTGATTTCGTTTAGGATCAGTGATTAGTAATCATGCTTTTTCACAACAATTATTTCTTTCTAATTTGTTTCCTTTTCTTTTATTTGTTTGAGGTAACTTTTGAAATATTTTTATAAACTAAATTCACTTAAATTATTTTTTTCGTTCAGTTATTGTAAATCGGGCTATCAAAATCTTGTTGGATCAATTTAACAAAATTTTATATGTAATTAAATGTCAATACATAATAAATAATTAATATAATGGTCACTCACCAATTCATATCCGTGTTGTAGGAGTGCACTTTTACTCAGGTATCCGCCTTTCACTGTATAGTTAAATTTTTCCATAAAAATTATTATTAAATTGTCCAAATGATTCACTGAATTAATATTATTTTCGTTGGAATTTGTTTCACCCTTAACAGTTAACTTCGACTCTAAAATTTTGATTATAATTAACCTATCTTATTCCTTCAGCTTTCCAAACAAAAACAATAAAAATTCTATAACATTAATGTTGGACCTCACTGTACTTTCTAATTTTTGATTTGATTATGATTCGTGTATCATATTTTCAGATACTTTCATTCTTTGCTATTTCTCTTTTTTTTTTTGTGTGTGTATCATATTTTCAGATACTTTCATTTTTCACGATTCATTTATTCCAAACTTTAAAAATTAACTAATTTTCCTTTACTTTTCATCAAATTTTAAGAATCTAGCTCTTTATTTTTTTCATCACTTGAATTTCACTTTTCCAATGTCCTATCTTTTCTATGAACCTCTTAATTTTACCCTGCCTTGTCACCCAGCTCAATAATTTCAGAAGGAAATTTTCCCTTCGCACCATTGGCTACTCTCAAATCTAGCGAATTCTCTTAACCTGTCTCAACTGAAACCACTTTACACAATCATCTATAGGAATTAATGCTCACAAGGAAATAACGATAATACTAATTATATTATAACTTTAATAAACGACACTGAATCCTTGTTGTTATTTCTGGTTATTTCTTTTCCGAATTTTTATTTGTATCCCTTGGGTGGACGATGGGGTAGGTTTATGGGTATTTGAGTTTACACACAGCTATACTTTCGTTGTCCGAATTTTCCATTTACAGTCTTGATCGGAGCTCGAAACGCAAGAAGATTTGTATATATGCTTTTGCTGGCAGTGAATTTTTGTTATTTGTTTTTTTTTCTTTTTTTTTTTGTAGGTTGTATTTCTTTTGGTTTCTCTTTAGGTTTTTTTTTTCGCGGTATGAAGGTGACGACAAGTGTATCGAAGAGAGTCCCAAAATTATGTTTTCGAATGTCCCAGCGGGTAAGATAGATTCATACTCTTTTATGTACGGACAACATGGGGGTGCTTTTGCATAAAAAAAATGATATACACCACAATTTTCCGAAAGAGAACACACTGATTCTTGGTTGAATCTATATAGATATATAATTAGGGTCGAATCTAAATTATACTAGGTTATATTAGGTTTTATATTCTGATTTGGAATTAAGTTTAAGTTTTGGTCTGGGGCCGTCGTAATTTATTTCTCTTGATGATTTCTTTTACAGTCGCCTACAAAATTTCCTCTTGTCGTACCTGTAGGAATGCAGAAAAGAAGACTTTATTGTGGGGAAAAAAAACTACAACGCTACCTAAATGTGCTTTTTTCTTCTGTTTTATGTTTCATTTTTTTCTTTTCAGCTTTCTGATATTTCTTTTCTTTATTTTTTTCTTTTAATTGATTTGCGTTTTGTTTCTTTTCAGGTTTTCTGTTTGTACATGGTTAAATTACCTTTTGGTTTTAGAATTTATATCCAACTTTCTCCGCCGCCCTTATCGTTCTCTGTGGGGAACCACTGAATTTGTGGGCCCATAAAAAAAATGGCAAATGCTTACCAAAAAATCTTGAAAGTCTCCTAATAAATGAGTTGCACCAATATTAAGGAACCTTTTTATTATATTATTTCTAATACTTCTTACCTATTATTCTCCGATGAATTCGGATTTGATTTTTCTTAAGATGTTCAATGGTTGACGGCCAGACGATTAAAAGAATGATCTGGTCGTGTCGGTCGTGTAAAAGTAAACTAAACAAAATGGCGTCTTTCTATAAGGAAGTGAAGTGGATTGCGGATCCTAATTGGAATCAATTATTGGGTCTGTTCGATTCGCTGTTTTTCCTTATTCGGAACATTTAACTTAAGGATGACTCTACACTTGATCGTTATTTTGTATACCAGTTATTGATAGTGTATATTTCGTAAACGAAAATTGTGTTTAACGAAATTGATTATGAACGGAAAATGAGGTTGCGATTAAAAAACGCTGCTAATCGGAAAGAAGGTTGGATCGGTTGTCTGTGTTCAGACTGTTTCCTACAGCTCTTCATTAGTGGTGGGGATTCTATGTTTCTGTTCCAAATTTTTGAACAGTGTACAATTTGGTATCATATTTTCCAAGTGATTAATTTCTTTGTTGTATTCTTGTTCATCTTCCTCAGAAAAGAACAGAGGAATTATTTCCAATCAAACCGTCAAATTGGTTATTAAAATTGTGAATTTGAAAAACACAATCTGTTTGAGTTAGGAAAATGAATTTTCCTTTGGAGATAACTAATTCTTCATTTATGAATATAGGTGTTCCCACAGTTTTGATTTCTAAAGGGGTTGTTCTTTTTCTTATTAAATGTGATGGCCCTATTTATCAAACTATTAGTTGCACCGGTGTCTATTAATAGTTTGGTTTGCTTTTCTTAACACAGTTAGGAGTTTGGTCCGAGGATAATCCCGGAAAACCCTGTTCTTCTTTATTGTTATTATGATTTACCTGAACTTTCTTTAGTTAGCTTGAAGTAGGATCTACTTCCATAGGTTTGCTTTGTTTGGATGGAGGTTTATAATTTGGATTGTAATTTTGTCCTTCATAATTTGGATTGGGATTATGATAATTAAAAGGAGGTTTAATATAAGTTGTATTTTTAGGGAAAAAGTTATATTGATGTTGTTTAAAGTGATTAACAAAAACAATTATTTTGAGGTGGTTTTGGATTAAAATGAATTTTTTGGGTATGTCTTCTGACTTATCGCTTAAAAAGCCAGCTTGTGTCAGCTCGTGAAGGGCTGCTTGCAGATTTGGTGGTTTTAGCGCGAACAAAACTGTCCTCATGTGAATGGGTAAGCGTTCTTTGAATATATTTAAGGCAGTTTGCGTATTGTGGGGAATTTCGTCGTTCTTCCCTTCTTGCACCGTCTTCTGGTTGAGCTCACAGAGATTTTTCTGTAAGTCCTTGTAAAAGGTTATGACGTTGCCTTTGTAAGGTGTTTGACGTAGTTCGTCATAAAATTGAAATGAAGACTTAAAGCCTCCAAAATTTTCTATTAAAAGATCCTTAATTTCTTTCCACGTTTTCATATGGGAGTGAATCTCAATGCAACGCTTCGCTTTTCCTATTAATTTGGATTTTAAAATATTTATACACATTGTTTGGGATTGATCGTCATATTTATTCAAAGTAGGTGTGATTCCGTCTACATTTGTAATGAACGTGTAGAGGTCTTCCCTTCGTCCGACGAAAGTATTAAGCTTCTCGATATATTTTAGGGGTCAAGTGTCAGTGTAAGAGACATTTTGGTATTCTAATCTAGTTTTGATTTGTCAGATATAAAATATTCTAAATTTGGCAAATTATTTAGTTCAATATTGGACAAATTAGGTTCTATAATATTACTTAAATATTATTCTTAGAATTATTCTTAATATCGTTTTTAGTTATTTTCTGATTTTGGTTGTCTTCGTCTGATGATTCGTCCGTGTGTCCAGAGAAGGGTTTTGGTTTTTTATTCTTCTTGAATGTTCTTTTGATGAAACTCATTTATTTTGTGATAATTTAGTGTTTTGATTTTATTGTTGTCAACTAGTTTCTTCTATAGATTTTGTGACATTACCATTTAGAATTGGGTTGAGTCACTTAACTTATTGATTTTAGAATTTTTTTTAAAGTGTTGTAATAACTTAATGTCGTTTTTATTATTCACTTTGAATATTGCGGATACCATATATATATATCGGTATCCTATACCGAATGCGCCAAAAATAAATGTACTTTATTAAAACTCCTTTTTTTGTTGAAGAGCGGAGCTCTTGATTCCTGAGTCTTTATTGTATATGCGTTACTTAAGAACTGATCTGTGCTATCGCAGATTGGCAGTATCTAACATAATTTATATTTGGTGTACGTGACTTTGTCAACGTTTTATTTCTTTGTTCTTTATATCAGAATATTAACTTAATAACAATAACAGGAAATATCCTATAAATATTTGATAGCGGAATATGAGTGTGGTTTCATTTCCTTTGTTAAAATAAAATATATAGATTAAAAAATGCTTTTTCTTTTTTTCCGTGGTTATAACCTTTTTTAAACTTTGTGAGTTTCTAAGAGCAAGGCTCATTCTTTATTCAAATATTAACAAGAGTTCTTATACTAGTTGTAGCAAGTTCTACGTCAATTTAAGATCTGACTTATGTTTTCTACTTGGGCTTATTTATAACAATTCGTATATCGTATTGTGGATGTGCGTACATGACTTTCTTCATGGAAGTCCGTTTGCACTTGATAAGAATAATCTTGAGCATATCGTTGTTGCATGTTCACGATTATTGTTTATTTTGTTACTTTGTTTATTTAAAATTGAATCTTATTGTTCTTATCTTTAACATGAATTCTATTTCTGTTTTTGTAGGTTTTGTTCGTGATATTTCAGTGTTCAGAACAGACTTACTTTATGTAGAGGTTCATTGGATAAAACTTATATATATATAATGTGGGATAGAAAAATAAAAAGAACCGAACTTAATTTTAACTATTTAATTCAAAGAGTCTAATTCAAAATTACAAAATAGAAATGATTATTTAATAAAAAAAAAGTTAATGAAATGACCGTCGTTCGCAAGTAGCAGGAGAGACACGTCAATCGTGGGTCGCTTTTCGTCGTCGAGTGTGCTTTTCTGTTTCTTCTCTCAGATTTCTTCCAAAGATGACTTAAGCAGTGGAGAGTTGCTGACAAGAGGCAGTGGCGTAGTGTATCATCCCACAATAATAGAAATTAACCAGAACACTGTTACAAGTCTGTGGCACATTCGCGGCAGCTCCGAATTCAAAAGTGAATTCCAAAAAAGCTTCACACACACATGTCTGACTGTTCTCTGATTCTCATAATCATTCCAATTTATCTTTTAAAAGGGAACTATCTAAATGTGAGGTCAATGTTAAACTTTGTCAGTAGCGCTCTAACATATATATACATTTTGGATTTCGAAATTGAAAACCGAGTTCTTTTAAAACATTAAAATTTTAGAGCACGATGCTCGCTTTATTAATACTTCAAGAACTAACTTACAATGTTTTGAATACCCTTATTTATGGTGAATGTACGCAGTACATCTTTATCTTTCTTTGTTCAATATTCTTATTTATAATGATACGAATGTATCATTATAAATATTTATAATGATACGAATGTATCATTGTAAATAAGAATTGTTTACCAGTTGAATAAGTCATCTGTTGGATATGTGTAGCATTCATCCCTAAAATATCGATGCGTCAGCATGGCTTTCCTTATCCATAGTTGGAATCGATTGTACCATCTGTTGGGCATGTGTAGCATTCATCACTTATATATAAATTAATTTTTAGTCTTTATGGTTCATAAAAAAAAAACAACTTTATTTAAAATTTAATTAACAATACAATATCCAAAAAAACCTAATTTACGTCGTGCGTTACTTATCGAAACTGACTTCATGTTCTTTCAGACAACCTGCTTTTATATCATCCTGGATACAGTTGATGTCGGGATCTATTTGTGGATTTGATGAGTGTGTCTTCTTGATGAAGAGTGTTGTGTGCAAATCAGAGGATCATGTGTCGATCGTCACTTCGTCACGTATGCTCTGTATGCAAAATTGATGATTGTGGTGCAAGTTCCAATAACTTACGTAGGTTGAGGATGTAAGTTTTATTTAGTTTATTACTTACGTAGGTTGAAGATGAATGACCAAGGGATCGTCACTTCTTATGTATAGTTAATGAGTGTGGACTTAACTTATATATATATATAAATTTTAGTGTTGAATTAAATAAAACACTTTTTAAAAAGAAATTAAGAGACGGAGCTCTTGATCCTTGAGGTTATCTTTATTTCGAGGTTTCTTAAAGTCTAAACCAGAATGTCACAGACAACTGGTATTTATATCTTATCTTTTGTGAAGGCGTACGTGATTCATTTCATATACGACTTCTGTTACTGTTTTTGTTTAGTCTGCATATTTTGTTTATTAGAGTATCGCATTTGAGCGGATATGCATTCGTCAAATGTGATACAGAAAAGTGCTTAGCTTTTTGTTTGGATTATAATATGTTCTTTGTTTGAATATGAAGTTATCTTTAAAAAATGCTTTTACCAGCATTCTTGGTTATAACATATATATATATATATATAATTTTTAAATAAAACACGATAGTTTCATTTTTTTATTTTAAAGATTTCTTTATTGAATAAGAACTCCTAGTGAGCTAAAAGAATAGTTATGTTTTAGGATAACTCTTAATAACTAACTCGACTGAATAACATGCAGTCGTATTTATAATCTTAATTCTTATGTTCTATTGATAAGTCCTAATCTTTTAATGTAAGTATATTATGACTGCTGATAATGATGTCCGTTTGGTCCCGTATTGGATATAAGATTGTGTGGATCGAGAACATGTGGTCGTTATCTTTGTTTGGTCACGTATCTTCAAAATATTGACACTTTGGATTTGGGCGTTGGCTGCAAGAGTGATAGCGATCCTTTATCATCAGTTGTTGTTGTTTTGTGTTGAAGTGGTATGGCATTCATCACTCCTCCCCCCTTTAGAAAAGATGGCTCGTCCCGAGTCATTGTTACGATATTAATATTTGGGTTTACATTATCTGGACTCTTTTTGATATATTTGCAATATAAGACGAGAATTATAATTAATATGATTATTGTTCCATATGGGATAATATTTTTATTTGAAATTATAATTTCGTGCAATTCTTTAATGTTTTCTATAGAATTATATGTTACTTCATCAATTTTTTCATAGTTTGATGTAAAGTTATATTCTGCTGGAGGTATTATAATATCTCCATTGTATTCTTTATTATTAAATGTATTTTTCTTAATGGATATCTTACAATTTCTGAATTTTATCAAATAATTTCCGTTTAGTGTATAATTAAAGGGATTACAGTTATGATTTATTTTTTCATTGAATACATTTTTTAGTACTAGATATTCTCCTACTTTGGTTATTATTTCTTTATTTATTCTCTGAAGTTTACATTTCTCTGTAGTGTTTTTCAATATTAATGTTTTTATACATTCATTATTTATTTCTATTAAATTATTTATTTCATCATTTGGATAGTAAATTTTATCTTCTAAAAAGTACAATGTTTTTATTTCTTTTAAATCAATTGGTAAATTATAAATAGGAAAATTCTCAATATAGAATTTTTTATATGTTTTATCAGAATATTGAGGAATTTGTAAAATGATTAATAGATTTTCTTTAAATATAGCGATGTTTGTTTTAATATGTTGGAACTTTTCAAATGTAACGTTATTTTCTTTTATTTCTTCAACTGAAAGTATATCGTGTGTCAATACTCCCGTCTTTGCATTTAGAATAATGTCTTCAATCAATTCTATGTTATGTTTAACTTCATTTATCTGTTTATTAAACTCAATTTCTTTTCTTAGCTCACTGACTTCTGTTTTTTCTAAATTTAAATTATTAATCTTTCTTGAACCTTTGTTCACTGTTTCAGTTAATATTTTAAATTGTTTGTTAAATTTCTCATTTATTTTCAACTGTTCATTGTTGTTTTTTTTATCAAATTATTGTTATTTAATTCTACATTTTGGAATTTATTCTCAATTTCTTGTCTGTCATTGTCATCCATAGTTCCATATATCCATTTGAAACCTGTACCTATGAAGTTGAGTAATCCTCTTTTATTAATTATATGATGAGGTATCAATTGATTTATTTTATTCCCTAACTTATTAACTTCTTTTGTAAAATGAATTGTTTCTTTTGGAAAGTAAATTATTTGTTTATTTAAATCTTCAATTATTTGCTCGTAGTTAGTTAAATTTATTAAATGTATGAAATTATTATATTTTTCAACCAATTTCACTGGTTGTGTCATTATTATAGCATATTTTTCATTTATTTGTTGTATTTGAATTTCTTGTAGTTCTACTCGCGGTAGGATTATATTTATTATAATTATTATTAGTATTTTTCGTATTATTCCTGTCATTTTGAATGATAGGATAGTGTGAAAATTAAAATTTGTCGAAAGAATAAATTGTTTTATATTAAAATATTAGTAGGATGTAAATGGAGTTAAGTTGTTTCCTCTATTAATGGTTCTAACTTTTGATATTTTTTCAATTTTCTAAATTGATTTTTATGTAATTCTTGTAATCTAAACTTAGGTTTCACAGTCACTTTCTTTCCTAGTATTCTTTTTATCTTTACTTTTTTATGTTTTGTTTTTAATTTATTAAACTTCTCAGGATTGTTAATTTTTGTATAATTTGGATTAATTTCTCCGTCTTTACGATCTTTATTTAATATTTTAAGTCTTTTATTTTTGTTTTCTTCGATTCTTTGAAAAATCGCTTCTTTGTTAACTTTATTTAAATGTATGTCTATCGGTCTTTCTTTAGTTGTCAAATGTATAGTACGATTATATATATGTAATGTGTGACCTTTTGAAATACGTATTCGTTGGTTGGTTTGTGGGCTTCAGGTCATAAAATTAAACAAATTTGTTTTTCTTTTATTTCACGACGTTTCGTCCATGTCTATGGACATCTTCAGGTGAAACAAACGTTGTCTATATTTGCATTGATAAGTACACAATTAAAATTTGTTATGAACAATTGGCAATAAATAACTTACATTAATTATAACATTAATCAGAAAGAACAAAAAAATCCCTCGAAGAACAAAAGCTGAACTTAACACTTTAAAGCAAGACTCACAAGTAAAAATTCGAAAAAAGCTTATAAACTTTATAAACTTCTACCACAGACGTAACTTCGTCGACTAAAGTATCTTTTGCTTCTAGAAGTCTTAGATTTTCGTTCAATGTGCCATGTAGTAGTCTCTCAATATCTGAGTTCCCTGCGTGTCTGTAAATAGTCGTATTGTGGACTTCAATTTCGTTATCAGTTAAATATTGTTGTATAGTATAAGTCTGAAATGTAGGATCTTGGTCCATTGTTACCTTCTGTGGTCTGGACATAATGTTAAATATTTTTACTAATGCGTTAAAAACATCTTTTTGATTTTTCGTCTTTAATTTTTCTACAGCAATATATTTACTAAACTTGTCTATACAAGTCACATATTTTGTTTTGTTAGGTAAGATCCATACATATGTCGATATGGTAATGTATATGCGGGCCTGTAGGTGGGTCTGTCTTCTCGTATGGAAGTTTTATAGGTCTATGTTCAATCTTTAGATTGCATATGTGGCATTTATTTATTATTTTTGTGATCGTTTCTTTCACGTTAAGTGAATAATATTTTCTTGAGAATTCGAGGTATGTTTTTTCTATACCAGTATGATTAAATTCTATATGAATTTTATTTATTTTTTCTTCTGTCTCAGAAGAATGAATATCTTCGAGAACCTTCATTGTTCTAAGTAATATTTGCTTATTATGATGTAATTTCCAGTATTTTTTGAATTTTATAAATAAATTGTTATCTTCAATATAAATTGCATTGTTTGTTTTAACATCACATTCGGATATTATTTTATCGAAATCTTTTTCATTAAATTTTTCTCTTGTTATAATAAATCTGCGTTTATTAGCAAAAGGATAAATTATTTCTTCTATAGAGTCACCTTTTTTGATTTGAATTTGTCTACTGAAATTATTTAAAGATTTTTCTGTAATATGAATTAAATCTGTATTATCACTTTCATTACTATGTTTAGTACTTACTAAATCATTGTTTTCTTCTTCTAACATGTTAATTTTAATTCTTGACAAAGCGTCAGCTACTTTGTTTTCTTTTCCTGCTATGTGTTCTATGTCGAAGTTATACTCACTTATCTTGATTTTCCATCTTTGTAGTTTACTATTAGGCTCTTTTAAATTATTTAGCCATACTAACGGTCTATGGTCAGTGAATATTTTGAATTTTCTACCGTATAGGTAATGTCTGAACTGAGCTGTAGCCCAAACTATAGCTAGTAATTCTTTTTCGATAGGAGAATAACTTATTTCGTGCTTATTTAACGTTCTGCTTGCGAAAGCTAATGGTCCGTGACTCTGACTGAGTACAGCACCTAATGCAAAGTTGCTTGCTTCTGTAGTCAGGATAAATTCTTTTTTGAAATCAGGGTGTTTATTTAATAAAGTATCTGGTAAGGCGATTTTTAAAGAATTAAATGCTTCTTGATATTCTTCGTTCTGAGTATCTATCTTTATATCTTTCTTTAAACAAATTATGAGTGGCTTGATTATCTTGGCATAATCTTGTATGAATTTACGATAGTAACCTGTAAGACCTAGAAATGATTGTATTTCTTTAACATTGGTCGGTATAGGAAATTTTTTTATTGTTTCAATTTTGTTAGGATTAGGTTTAATTCCCTAAGGAGTTATTATATGACCTAAAAATTCAGATTCCTTTTTCATAAAATCAGATTTGTTTAAACTTACTTTTAAGTTTACTTTTTGCAATGCTTTGAAAATTTTGTTTAATGAACTAACATGTTCTTCTAGTGTTGTACTAAATATGATTATGTCGTCGAGATATACGTAACAGATTTTTCCTATGAATTCTTTTAGAACTTCATTCATTAGTCTCTGAAATGTAGCTGGAGCATTCTTTAGCCCGAATGGCATTCTTAAAAACTCATAATGGCCAGAAAGGGTTGAAAAGGCTGTCTTTTCACGATCTTTTGGATCCACTTCGATTTGATAAAAACCTTTAGTTAAGTCTAAAGTTGAGAAATAGTTTGCTCGGCCCATTTTGTCTAATATATCCTCTATTATAGGGATGGGAAATTTGTCTTCTTTTGTTACATTATTCAATTTACGATAATCGATTACGATTCTCCATTCTTTGTTGCCTAACTTATCTTCCTTTTTAGGGACTATCCATATCGGGGCATTATATGGACTAGAACTTTTAGTAATTATTTTTTGTTCTAATAATTCTTGAATTTGTTTGTTAACTTCGTTTTTGTGTATCTCTGGATACCTATAGATACGTGTGAAGATAGGATCGTCATTTATTGTTGTGATCTTCGGTTTTACATGTGATGTAAAACTTAAATTGTCATTTTTATGATAAAATGTTTGCTCATTATTTTTTAAAATTTTCATTAGTTCCGTTTTTCTCTTCAAAGCTTAAATGATCTAACCTATTGTCTCCCAATTCATCAAACATTGACGTATGAGGCTCGAGTGTCTCAAAGTGATGGATTTCGTTATTATACTCTACTTCTTCATTTTCGTTAAAGAAAATAGGTATGACGTTTCCATTGAGCTCAAGTGTTCTCATCTTGTAGTCAATTTTGCTATTATTTGGAATTAAAATATTATTCCCGATGATTCCATTAAAGTTTTGATTAAAATCGAATATTTGGAATTGACAATCTTGTACAGTTTTTAATGCGAATCTTTCTTTTGGCACTATTACTTCTTCATTTATTATTACAGGTGTTCCTACTGTTTTTATTGTTAAGGGTTCTTTTCTTTTTATTATCATGTAAGGAGGTATATCTTTTCTACAGATTAAACTATTTGTTTCTCCTGTATCTATTAATAATTTAATTGAATTTTCATTCTTCTTTAATCTAATAAAGGGTAATTCGGATCCGAGGCTGAATACCGAAAATTTTCACCTTTATTGTCTATTTGTTCTAAATTTTGTTCATAATTTTTATTTTCATTATAGTTTACTTGAATTTTTTTCAATTGACTAGATCCCGGATCTATGCTCATTGGCTTCGGATTCTGTTCGCGATTATGAATATTATAATTGTTGTTATATCTTTGTTGATTGTTATTATTATAATTGAATGGTTGTCTGAAATTTTGATAGTTTTGTGTTCTAAAAGGGTTATAAGGCGTTAAATCATGTCCATTATTATTGTTATAGTTATTGTTGTAATTATTTCTATACTGTCCTGTATTTTGTCTATAGTTATTACTATGTTGTATAAAAGGTTTTTGTTCTCTACTTTGTGTTATTTTAGTTCTGTCATTTCTATCTTCTTTATAGTTATTTTCTGTCACAAAACCTGCTTGTATTAGTTCGTTCAGAGCTGAATGTAAGTCTGTCGGTTTTAATGAGAATAGTACTGTCCTCATGTTACTAGGTAGTTTTTCCTTAAATACATTTAGAGCTGTGGCGTTGTTATGCGTAATTTCATGAGTTTTACCTTCCTGCATTGTCTTTTGATTTAGTTCGCATAGCATTTTTTGAATGTCATTATAAAATCCCATGACGTTCCCTCTAAAATTTATATTCCTTAATTCATTATATAATGTAAAACTATTCTTGAAACCTCCAAAATTATTTTCTAATATGTTTTTAACTTCATCCCATGTATGTAGATGAGGATGTATTTCAATACATCTTTTAGCTTTCCCTAATAATTTTGATTTAAGTACGTTTATGCACATTAATTGTGACTGTTCATCATACTTTTTTAATGTGGGAATAATTCCTTCAACATTATTTATGAAATTATGCAAGTCTTCTTGCCTCCCATCAAAAGTACACAACTTTTCAAAATATTTCAACGGATCTAAACTTAATGTAAGTGGAGTTGCCATTTTAGTTATTTTATTTTCACTCAATTCACTGTTACACAAATTTTTATTTAATTCTAATATATTTTCTTCTATCTTAAAAATATTCTTACACTCTTCCGGTATCTGTTGATTTCTGATGCTCTGCAAATGGTGATCTTCGTCGGGTGATGAGTTCTCGTCCAAACTAATGGTTTCTCCTTGATTGTTTTGTTCTTCTTCGGTGTTGTTCTCACTGGTTTCGTTCCCAGTTAACTTCTTCTTCTGGTATTTATGTAGTATCTTCTTCATAGGTTTTTGCTTTGTAAACTTTTTGTCGTTCTCTACGAACTTTGTAACATTATCAATTTGCGTTAGCTTGAGTTACTACAAATTATTTGGGTTTTTACTAAATTTTCGTTTTAGTACTGAATATGCGTTTCAGTTTTATTTTGAAAGTCAATTTAAACACGCGTTTCACTTGTGTATTGATTTTCGTTATTTCAGCGGTAAATTACTTTATATTAACTTTAAACTTTTAAGCTTCTTACGTGGACAAGTATTTATTTATTAAATATATTTCACTTTTGCTAGATTCTTATGGATACATCAATTTTAGTTGTATCCTACCGACTGCGCCATTTTTAAATAAAACACGATAGTTTCATTTTTTTATTTTAAAGATTTCTTTATTGAATAAGAACTCCTAGTGAGCTAAAAGAATATTTATGTTTTAGGATAACTCTTAATAACTGACTCGACTGAGTAACATGCAGTCGTATTTATAATCTTAATTCGTATGTTCTATTAATAAGTCCTAATCTTTTAATGTACAGTGACGAGCAAAAGTGGACAAATGTTTCCAATCATTTGAAAATTTGATTAAAACTTAGCGTTGTGAACAGAGAGGAAACCATTTTTATTTTTTTTATTTTTTTTTATTAAACTAACATTTATTTCACAAAAACTTTGAGAAATATAATACATTATACAGAAAAAAAAATTATAATCAATTTTTGGACTTGACCAATTTTGCACGTTTTAGTTTTAGCAAGAGAAAACAATGTTTCTTTAATAATAGATGCTCTCTCTGCTCTATTTTTTTTTGTTATTTGTGATTTCGTAATTAACAGTTAACATCATTGCATTTGTAGGCCAGTTATTGTCGATGATTGTTTGTTTTTGAAGCTCTTTGAGTTGATCATTATCAAAATGAAAAAAATTTGTAAAAAAGTGGTGGAACGCGTCATTTTTTTATTGAAAAGTGGTGAATCATCACGGGAAATATCAAAAATTTTAAATATTTCAAAAACTTCAGTGCTTAATATTAAAAAAAATAAAAACATTGAAGTTCCCGTTATAAAAAAAGGAAAAAAGCGATTACTCTCTGACTTGGATGCAAGAAGGATGGAAAGAGAACTGAGAAGTTGCGGGTCTAAAACACCGAAGACAGCAGCACAAAACATAGGAAAGCCAGTTAGTTAATGGACTGCACGCCGGGCTCTGAAAAGAATTGGACTAGCCGCGAAAGAGAAACCCAAGAAGCCTCTACTTTCAGCGAAAAATTTGAAGGCAAGGTTAGCTTTTGCCAAATGTCATAAAAACTGGACAATTGACCAATGGAAAAAAGTAGTTTGGTCTGACGAAACAAAGGTCAATCGAGTAGGAACAGATGGCAGATCGTATTATTGGTCACGTCATGGAGAACCACTTCAGCAACATCAAGTTCATAAAACAGTGAAACATGGTGGAGGTTCGGTGATGGCTTGGGGTGTTTTAGGTGGAGTTCTGTCGGGCCTTTAGTAAAAATTGAGGGCATATTGAATAAGGAAAAATATCTTGACATCCTAAAGTATAACTTACCCAGATTTTTGCCAACAACTGGGTACAGGGAGTCTGAAATCACTTTTCAACAAGATGGGGACCCAAAGCATACCTCCAAAATTGTCAAGGAATGGCTCAGAAATCAAGAATTTCAGACGATGACATGGCCAGCACAAAGCCCTGACCTCAATCCAATTGAGAATTTGTGGTCAATTGTAAAGCGACGGTTAGGGCAATATGAACATTATCCATCTAACACTAATGAGCTTTGGGATCGAATTAAACTGGCATGGAGCCGAGTTCCTGAGCAATTTCTTCACAGTTTGGTAGAGAGTATGCCAAGGCGTTGTTCACAAGTGATTAAAAATAAAGGGTTATGGACTAAATATTGAAACATAAACTTTATCCTAAAACGGTCAAAATTGGACAAGTCCAAAAATCATAAAATATTTTTCTATCTGTATTATGTAATATTTTTTTTTAAATTTTTATTGAAGAAATAAATGTTAGTTTAACACACAAAATAAAAAAATAAAAATGATTTCCTCTCTGTTCGCAACGCTAAGTTTTAATCAAATTTTCAAATGGTTGAAAATATTTGTCCACTTTTGCTCGTCACTGTAAGTATATTATGACTGCTGATAATGATGTCCGTTTGGTCCCGTATTGGATATAAGATTGTGTGGATCGAGAACATGTGGTCGTTATCTTTGTTTGGTCACGTATCTTCAAAATATTGACACTTTGGATTTGGGCGTTGGCTGCAAGAGTGATAGCGATCCTTTATCATCAGTTGTTGTTGTTTTGTGTTGAAGTGGTATGGCATTCATCACTCCTCCCCCCTTTAGAAAAGATGGCTCGTCCCGAGTCATTGTTACGATATTAATATTTGGGTTTACATTATCTGGACTCTTTTTGATATATTTGCAATATAAAACGAGAATTATAAATATTATGATAATTAATATGATTATTGTTCCATATGGGATAATATTTTTATTTGAAATTATAATTTCGTGCAATTCTTTAATGTTTTCTATAGAATTATATGTTACTTCATCAATTTTTTCATAGTTTGATGTAAAGTTATATTCTGCTGGAGATATTATAATATCTCCTTTGTATTCTTTATTATTAAATGTATTTTTCTTAATGAATATCTTACAATTTCTGAATTTTATCAAATAATTTCCGTTTAGTGTATAATTAAAGGGATTACAGTTATGATTTATTTTTTCATTGAATACATTTTTTAGTACTAGATATTCTCCTACTTTGGTTATTATTTCTTTATTTATTCTCTGAAGTTTACATTTCTCTGCAGTGTTTTTCAATATTAATGTTTTTATACATTCATTATTTATTTCTATTAAATTATTTATGGATAGTAAATTTTATCTTCTAAAAAGTACAATGTTTTTATTTCTTTTAAATCAATATAGAATTTTTTATATGTTTTATCAGAATATTGAGGAATTTGTAAAATGATTAATAGATTTTCTTTAAATATAGCGATGTTTGTTTTAATATGTTGAAACTTTTCAAATGTAACGTTATTTTCTTTTATTTCTTCAACTGAAAGTATATCGTGTGTCAATACTCCCGTCTTTGCATTTAGAATAATGTCTTCAATCAATTCTATGTTATGTTTAACTTCATTTATCTGTTTATTAAACTCAATTTCTTCTGTTTTTTCTAAATTTAAATTATTAATCTTTCTTGAACCTTTGTTCACTGTTTCAGTAAATATTTTAAATTGTTTGTTAAATTTCTCATTTATTTTCAACTGTTCATTGTTGTTTTTTTTATCAAATTATTGTTATTTAATTCTACATTTTGGAATTTATTCTCAATTTCTTGTCTGTCATTGTCATCCATAGTTCCATATATCCATTTGAAACCTGTACCTATGAAGTTGAGTAATCCTCTTTTATTAATTATATGATGAGGTATCAATTGATTTATTTTATTCCCTAACTTATTAACTTCTTTTGTAAAATGAATTGTTTCTTTTGGAAAGTAAATTATTTGTTTATTTAAATCTTCAATTATTTGCTCGTAGTTAGTTAAATTTATTAAATGTATGAAATTATTATATTTTTCAACCAATTTCACTGGTTGTGTCATTATTATAGCATATTTTTCATTTATTTGTTGTATTTGAATTTCTTGTAGTTCTACTCGCGGTAGGATTATATTTATTATAATTATTATTAGTATTTTTCGTATTATTCCTGTCATTTTGAATGATAGGATAGTGTGAAAATTAAAATTTGTCGAAAGAATAAATTGTTTTATATTAAAATATTAGTAGGATGTAAATGGAGTTAAGTTGTTTCCTCTATTAATGGTTCTAACTTTTGATATTTTTTCAATTTTCTAAATTGATTTTTATGTAATTCTTGTAATCTAAACTTAGGTTTCACAGTCACTTTCTTTCCTAGTATTCTTTTTATCTTTACTTTTTTATGTTTTGTTTTTAATTTATTAAACTTCTCAGGATTGTTAATTTTTGTATAATTTGGATTAATTTCTCCGTCTTTACGATCTTTATTTAATATTTTAAGTCTTTTATTTTTGTTTTCTTCGATTCTTTGAAAAATCGCTTCTTTGTTAACTTTATTTAAATGTATGTCTATCGGTCTTTCTTTAGTTGTCAAATGTATAGTACGATTATATATATGTAATGTGTGACCTTTTGAAATACGTATTCGTTGGTTGGTTTGTGGGCTTCAGGTCATAAAATGAAACAAATTTGTTTTTAATTCACGACGTTTCGTCCATGTCTATGGACATCTTCAGGTGAAACAAACGTTGTCTATATTTGCATTGATAAGTACACAATTAAAATTTGTTATGAACAATTGGCAATAAATAACTTACATTAATTATAACATTAATCAGAAAGAACAAAAAAATCCCTCGAAGAACAAAAGCTGAACTTAACACTTTAAAGCAAGACTCACAAGTAAAAATTCGAAAAAAGCTTATAAACTTTATAAACTTCTACCACAGACGTAACTTCGTCGACTAAAGTATCTTTTGCTTCTAGAAGTCTTAGATTTTCGTTCAATGTGCCATGTAGTAGTCTCTCAATATCTGAGTTCCCTGCGTGTCTGTAAATAGTCGTATTGTGGACTTCAATTTCGTTATCAGTTAAATATTGTTGTATAGTATAAGTCTGAAATGTAGGATCTTGGTCCATTGTTACCTTCTGTGGTCTGGACATAATGTTAAATATTTTTACTAATGCGTTAAAAACATCTTTTTGATTTTTCGTCTTTAATTTTTCTACAGCAATATATTTACTAAACTTGTCTATACAAGTCACATATTTTGTTTTGTTAGGTAAGATCCATACATATGTCGATATGGTAATGTATATGCGGGCCTGTAGGTGGGTCTGTCTTCTCGTATGGAAGTTTTATAGGTCTATGTTCAATCTTTAGATTGCATATGTGGCATTTATTTATTATTTTTGTGATCGTTTCTTTCACGTTAAGTGAATAATATTTTCTTGAGAATTCGAGGTATGTTTTTTCTATACCAGTATGATTAAATTCTATATGAATTTTATTTATTTTTTCTTCTGTCTCAGAAGAATGAATATCTTCGAGAACCTTCATTGTTCTAAGTAATATTTGCTTATTATGATGTAATTTCCAGTATTTTTTGAATTTTATAAATAAATTGTTATCTTCAATATAAATTGCATTGTTTGTTTTAACATCACATTCGGATATTATTTTATCGAAATCTTTTTCATTAAATTTTTCTCTTGTTATAATAAATCTGCGTTTATTAGCAAAAGGATAAATTATTTCTTCTATAGAGTCACCTTTTTTGATTTGAATTTGTCTACTGAAATTATTTAAAGATTTTTCTGTAATATGAATTAAATCTGTATTATCACTTTCATTACTATGTTTAGTACTTACTAAATCATTGTTTTCTTCTTCTAACATGTTAATTTTAATTCTTGACAAAGCGTCAGCTACTTTGTTTTCTTTTCCTGCTATGTTTTCTATGTCGAAGTTATACTCACTTATCTTGATTTTCCATCTTTGTAGTTTACTATTAGGCTCTTTTTAATTATTTAGCCATACTAACGGTCTATGGTCAGTGAATATTTAGAATTTTCTACCGTATAGGTAATGTCTGAACTGAGCTGTAGCCCAAACTATAGCTAGTAATTCTTTTTCGATAGGAGAATAACTTATTTCGTGCTTATTTAACGTTCTGCTTGCGAAAGCTAATGGTCCGTGACTCTGACTGAGTACAGCACCTAATGCAAAGTTGCTTGCTTCTGTAGTCAGGATAAATTCTTTTTTGAAATCAGGGTGTTTATTTAATAAAGTATCTGGTAAGGCGATTTTTAAAGAATTAAATGCTTCTTGATATTCTTCGTTCTGAGTATCTATCTTTATATCTTTCTTTAAACAAATTATGAGTGGCTTGATTATCTTGGCATAATCTTGTATGAATTTACGATAGTAACCTGTAAGACCTAGAAATGATTGTATTTCTTTAACATTGGTCGGTATAGGAAATTTTTTTATTGTTTCAATTTTGTTAGGATTAGGTTTAATTCCCTAAGGAGTTATTATATGACCTAAAAATTCAGATTCCTTTTTCATAAAATCAGATTTGTTTAAACTTACTTTTAAGTTTACTTTTTGCAATGCTTTGAAAATTTTGTTTAATGAACTAACATGTTCTTCTAGTGTTGTACTAAATATGATTATGTCGTCGAGATATACGTAACAGATTTTTCCTATGAATTCTTTTAGAACTTCATTCATTAGTCTCTGAAATGTAGCTGGAGCATTCTTTAGCCCGAATGGCATTCTTAAAAACTCATAATGGCCAGAAAGGGTTGAAAAGGCTGTCTTTTCACGATCTTTTGGATCCACTTCGATTTGATAAAAACCTTTAGTTAAGTCTAAAGTTGAGAAATAGTTTGCTCGGCCCATTTTGTCTAATATATCCTCTATTATAGGGATGGGAAATTTGTCTTCTTTTGTTACATTATTCAATTTACGATAATCGATTACGATTCTCCATTCTTTGTTGCCTAACTTATCTTCCTTTTTAGGGACTATCCATATCGGGGCATTATATGGACTAGAACTTTTAGTAATTATTTTTTGTTCTAATAATTCTTGAATTTGTTTGTTAACTTCGTTTTTGTGTATCTCTGGATACCTATAGATACGTGTGAAGATAGGATCGTCATTTATTGTTGTGATCTTCGGTTTTACATGTGATGTAAAACTTAAATTGTCATTTTTATGATAAAATGTTTGCTCATTATTTTTTAAAATTTTCATTAGTTCCGTTTTTCTCTTCAAAGCTTAAATGATCTAACCTATTGTCTCCCAATTCATCAAACATTGACGTATGAGGCTCGAGTGTCTCAAAGTGATGGATTTCGTTATTATACTCTACTTCTTCATTTTCGTTAAAGAAAATAGGTATGACGTTTCCATTGAGCTCAAGTGTTCTCATCTTGTAGTCAATTTTGCTATTATTTGGAATTAAAATATTATTCCCGATGATTCCATTAAAGTTTTGATTAAAATCGAATATTTGGAATTGACAATCTTGTACAGTTTTTAATGCGAATCTTTCTTTTGGCACTATTACTTCTTCATTTATTATTACAGGTGTTCCTACTGTTTTTATTGTTAAGGGTTCTTTTCTTTTTATTATCATGTAAGGAGGTATATCTTTTCTACAGATTAAACTATTTGTTTCTCCTGTATCTATTAATAATTTAATTGAATTTTCATTCTTCTTTAATCTAATAAAGGGTAATTCGGATCCGAGGCTGAATACCGAAAATTTTCACCTTTATTGTCTATTTGTTCTAAATTTTGTTCATAATTTTTATTTTCATTATAGTTTACTTGAATTTTTTTCAATTGACTAGATCCCGGATCTATGCTCATTGGCTTCGGATTCTGTCCGCGATTATGAATATTATAATTGTTGTTATATCTTTGTTGATTGTTATTATTATAATTGAATGGTTGTCTGAAATTTTGATAGTTTTGTGTTCTAAAAGGGTTATAAGGCGTTAAATCATGTCCATTATTATTGTTATAGTTATTGTTGTAATTATTTCTATACTGTCCTGTATTTTGTCTATAGTTATTACTATGTTGTATAAAAGGTTTTTGTTCTCTACTTTGTGTTATTTTAGTTCTGTCATTTCTATCTTCTTTATAGTTATTTTCTGTCACAAAACCTGCTTGTATTAGTTCGTTCAGAGCTGAATGTAAGTCTGTCGGTTTTAATGAGAATAGTACTGTCCTCATGTTACTAGGTAGTTTTTCCTTAAATACATTTAGAGCTGTGGCGTTGTTATGCGTAATTTCATGAGTTTTACCTTCCTGCATTGTCTTTTGATTTAGTTCGCATAGCATTTTTTGAATGTCATTATAAAATCCCATGACGTTCCCTCTAAAATTTATATTCCTTAATTCATTATATAATGTAAAACTATTCTTGAAACCTCCAAAATTATTTTCTAATATGTTTTTAACTTCATCCCATGTATGTAGATGAGGATGTATTTCAATACATCTTTTAGCTTTCCCTAATAATTTTGATTTAAGTACGTTTATGCACATTAATTGTGACTGTTCATCATACTTTTTTAATGTGGGAATAATTCCTTCAACATTATTTATGAAATTATGCAAGTCTTCTTGCCTCCCATCAAAAGTACACAACTTTTCAAAATATTTCAACGGATCTAAACTTAATGTAAGTGGAGTTGCCATTTTAGTTATTTTATTTTCACTCAATTCACTGTTACACAAATTTTTATTTAATTCTAATATATTTTCTTCTATCTTAAAAATATTCTTACACTCTTCCGGTATCTGTTGATTTCTGATGCTCTGCAAATGGTGATCTTCGTCGGGTGATGAGTTCTCGTCCAAACTAATGGTTTCTCCTTGATTGTTTTGTTCTTCTTCGGTGTTGTTCTCACTGGTTTCGTTCCCAGTTAACTTCTTCTTCTGGTATTTATGTAGTATCTTCTTCATAGGTTTTTGCTTTGTAAACTTTTTGTCGTTCTCTACGAACTTTGTAACATTATCAATTTGCGTTAGCTTGAGTTACTACAAATTATTTGGGTTTTTACTAAATTTTCGTTTTAGTACTGAATATGCGTTTCAGTTTTATTTTGAAAGTCAATTTAAACACGCGTTTCACTTGTGTATTGATTTTCGTTATTTCAGCGGTAAATTACTTTATATTAACTTTAAACTTTTAAGCTTCTTACGTGGACAAGTATTTATTTATTAAATATATTTCACTTTTGCTAGATTCTTATGGATACATCAATTTTAGTTGTATCCTACCGACTGCGCCATTTTTAAATAAAACGATAGTTTCATTTTTTTATTTTAAAGATTTCTTTATTGAATAAGAACTCCTAGTGAGCTAGGATAACTCTTAATAACTAACTCGACTGAATAACATGCAGTCGTATTTATAATCTTAATTCTTATGTTCTATTAATAAGTCCTAATCTTTTAATGTAAGTATATTATGACTGCTGATAATGATGTCCGTTTGGTCCCGTATTGGATATAAGATTGCGTGGATCGAGAACATGTGGTCTTTGTTTGGTCACGTATCTTCAAAATATTGACACTTTGGATTTGGGCGTTGGCTGCAAGAGCGATAGCGATCCTTTATCATCAGTTGTTGTTGTTTTGTGTTGAAGTGGTAAGTGGTATGGCATTCATCACTTATATATATATATATATATATATATATAAATTATAAGTGCTGGTTAAATAAAACACTTTTTAAAAAGATTAATCCCGAAGGAATGTTTCTTTATTTGAAATCGTATGATTACACTTAGAGGGTAACTTAAGATCTGACTCGAGCGTCGCAGACGACTCGGTTTTTATGGCTTATTCTAGAAATGTGTACGTGCTGAAAGTCATATACTCTATTGATTGAAAGTCACGTACGTTTTTATTACTATTTTCATGCTTGGTATTTTGTGTAACGTTCTTATTACTATTTTCATGCTTGGTATTTTGTGTACTTAGTTCTGCTATTGCGTGTTTAAAGGGAAAAAATACGTTCTTTAGGAGATGCTGGTTTCAATGTTATAACCCCTCCCTCTTTAGAATCTTTTAACGGCTGAAACTCGACGTTTGGAAGATTTATATTTGTTACAGTATTTTTTGATTTTTTCCAAAAGTACAGTGTTGCTAGTATAATTATTATTACAAACATTACAATGGTTGTTATGCTATATATTAAATGTTTCTTTGATATTCTTACTTCTAGAGTATCAATGTTTACAATATCTTTAAATTTTAATTCTTGATTATACTCTGGGGTAAAAATTTTAATTTAATAAAGGTATTAATTTATAGTTATTTTTATATAATTTTCTATTGTATATTTTATTATTTATTTCGATGTTACAGTCATCTAATTCTATTATATAATTTCCTTCTAGGGTATATTCTAGATTATTACAAGTTTGGTTAATTTTTTGTTTTTCAAAGTTTTTTTAATATTATATTTTGTCCTTTATTTACAATTATATTCTTTTGATCAAAGGATTGAATTTTACAATTTAATAATCTATTTTCTTTGAATAGATTTGTTATACATTCGTCTTGTATTTCTTTTAAGTTACTATTTTCTTTTGTTATTTCAAAAACATTTTTATTGTGTTCTAATATTTCTTCATTTTTTAGTTTTATAATTTTATTATTTGTTGGAAAGGTTTGTACATTGATTTTATTGAAAATTTGTTTACTGAAATTTGGGATATTTAATATAATTAACAAATTATCATTATATGTGGCTAGAGTTAATTTTATTTCTTTCAATTTTTCAATATTAATATTATATTTAAAGATCTCTCTCAGAGTCAGTATGTCTTGTGTAAGTATTCCTGTCCTACTAGTCATGATGATGTCATCTATTTTTTCTACTATTTTTTGGACTTTCTCTAAATTCTTGTTGAATTCTAATTCTATACGCAAAGAGTTTATGTCATTTTCTGTGGTTCTATATTTATTTAGAGTTTTAAGCTTTGTTTAAATATTTCTTGAATTTGTTTGAACTGATCGTTAAACTGAGTGTTAATATTTATTTGTTTATTATTATTTTGTATTACTTCTAGATTACTTTCTTCTAATGTTTGTAGTCTATTTTCTATATCTGTTTTGTCATCGTCATCCATTGTTCCAAAAATTATTTTTAATCCTTTTCCTACTATGTTTATTAGTCCTCGTTTATGTATTATATGGTGGGGAATAATTGTTTCTAGTTTAACTTCTAAAGTATCTATTTCTTCCTTTTGAGTGATGTCTGGATTTGTTAATAAAAGGTATTGTTCTTTTAATTGATTTCCTAGTGTTTTGCATTTTGTTAAGTTAATTATGTGTAAAAGAGTATCGTATTCTTCAATATGTTGGACTGTTTCTAATTGTAGTGCAATAAATTCGGTATTTATTTTTGTAATTCTAATATTACTACTAGTCATTTGCGTGGTTATCAAGAGAAACGTTACTAATACTTGCGCTAACCTCATGTTGGATTTTTGTAAATTTCTTTTTTTTTCCTAAACTGATCTTTGTGTAGTTTTTGCTGTCTAAGATGTGGTTTAATAATTATTTTTCTATTTGTTATATCAATAACTTAAACTTTTTTATGTTTTGTTTTAGTTTTATCAAATTTTTCTGGGTCTGGTCTGGTCTGGTCTGGTCTGGTCTGGTCTGGTCTGGTCTGGTCTGGTCTGGTCTGGTTGTCTATTCATTAGATCATCTGACATAGTTAGTTTGAGTTTTTCGAAAGCTTCTTTATACTCTTTGTTAGTTATATCAATTTTTTTATATTTCTTTAAGCAAAGGGTCATTGGTTTAATTATTTTGGCATAATCTTGTATAAATTTCCTATAATAACCTGTGAGACCTAGGAATGATTGAATTTCTTTTATTGTTTTGGGAATGGGAAATTTTTGAATTGCGATAATTTTATTTGGATTAGGTTTAATGCCGTCTTTGGTAATAATATGGCCAAGGAATTCGCTTTCCTTTTTCATGAAATCACATTTGTTCAATGAAACTTTTAGGTTAACTTTAGATAATTGGGTAAATATCTTTTTTAATGAATCTACATGTTCTTCGAGTGATGTTGAAAATACGATTATATCGTCTAAGTAGACGTAACATATTTTGCCAACGTAGTCGACTTCGTTCATTAACATGATTCGTGAAACTTAAGTCGTTTCCTTTTTTATAAAATACCTCTTTATGTTGTTTTAATATTTTTATATATATACATTAATTATTCCGAGGGATAATTCAACCCAAATAAAAAAAAAATTGATTTTTAACACGTTGTGGAAAAGTACCATATCGAGAGGAGTAATTAGAATTTACAAACGGTGTAAATATCCGAAAAAATATTTAAGTTTTTTAAATGTCAAAGCAATGACTTGACCGCAAAAAAAAAAAATCGTGATACAATCGAAAGCTTATCAAAATGACTAACAAATGTAAGTTAAAGGAAATTCGTATATACAAAAAAAAAAACTTAGTAAAATCAACTGAGCTTCGTTTTAAATTCAATGTAAATCTGTTTTAATCCAACAGAGCTTTCAGTTTTATTCTTTTTTGGTTGTCCTTAAAATCAAAGGTAAGTCTAGGTATACATTCGTTTAACATCAAAGGTAAGCTAAGTTTATATATAACGTTACGCAAAATTATAAGTGAAAATCGGATCTTATGCAGGATATAAATAATTATAACTTTTCCGATAATCACGCAAAAAAAATCACGTCAGTTTGGTAAATAGATAAGAAACAGAAAAAAAAATCTGGAAAATCAGTAGGTAAGTCGGTATTATGAAGGTTTTCGTCACTTTAAATATTTAGGGTTTTCAAATTTATTCTCTTATTAGGTAGGGTAAGTAGGTAGAAATGGCGGTCAACGAACAACTAGCTCGCTGACCCAATTAGCGCAGAAAAGCGCCGTTTTGATACCATAAAACTCGTTGGAACCTATTTATGGAAGAGTTTAGTAAAAGCTGGCGGGAGGTCATCCACAAAAACGCTCAGAGTCAGACATTTTAGTTTCAAAACTAGTCACTACGTCCTACAAACTTACGGTTACCCTGCCCGTGTCCCCTCAAGACTCGAAGTCTGCAAACTAGCAGTCTAGCGGATCAGAAGGGGGTCGATGCAAAGGCTACCGTCTTGTCGTCTCAAAGCCATTTTGTTGCGTTAAGAAAAGAGATCAAGCCTTTGATCTTTATTTCGGACAGTTCGTTAAGGTCGTCATAAAAGGTATGTCCAAAGTCTCTTATTAGTTTTCTTCTTTTTTTGCAATTTTTTTATTTTCTTTAACTCTTTTTTTTTTTTTTTTTTTTATAATACACAAAACTGGCAAATAATTGAATTCATCAGCACATAGCAATATAATACTATAAAAAAAATTACTTACAATTTCTTTAATCAGGATTTAGGAACCAAGATGATCCGTGGGTACGAAGATCCGGTTGCTGTAGGTCAATGAAAGTAAATTAAATTTGGGGCTGATAACTCCAATGTGTCCTTGCCGGTGTTTATTAAATAGACTATTATTTTCTTTTTTTTTCTTTCAGGTAAGTACGGATAGGTTTTATTTTTTTTTTATAAGAAGGTAGGTATGTATATCAGGTAAGTAGGTTATTATTATTATTTTTTTTTGTTTGTATTAGTTTTTTTGCTCATCAGGTAAGTATGTATGTAATCAAAATAGGGTGGTTTTTCTTTCTTTCGTTTTCTTACGCGAATTTATTATCTTAATTAGGTTTTTTTTTTTTTTTTTTTTTTTTTTGATTTCTTTTTTTTTTTCTTACAACGAACTTATTAGCATCAAGAACTATTAAAAAAATTAATAATAGGGAACCCGATCGGATTTAAACTTTTACAAGAATAGGACTAAATAGTACTTTATCTTAAAGTACACAAAAAAAAACATCTTTTTAGCACAAACTGGATTCTCGTTGACGGATGACGCAGGTAAGTAGCCCGAAGCAAGATCCAATATTAGTTTGAACACGGTGGAACGGATGGTGATGTAAAATATACGGCGTTAGTATGTGCTGCCGATATACCACAATCTCGATACTTTCGATTTAACACGAGGTTCGGAGGCATGAAATGACACTAGTTGCATGTGCACTAGAGCTGGCGTTCTAATTGGATGTGGTGTTATCTTTGCAGGTTGACGTAGGGCCTTAGGAGGATGCTTTGGATTGACGGTGTTTGGTGGCATGTGGCGTAGGCCTGATACCACTTCACGGAGCACGAGGGCTAACGTGATCGTTTTAGAACGCACCACTCCGTACAACACTATATCAAATTTCGTTGCGCACCAAAACAAAAAATAAACGCTTTGACGATGGTGTGCACGCCACCGTGCGACTATAGCACCACCGACACACAATTTTTGAAGACCAAGTCTGAAATTTCTCGATCGAGATTGGAATCTGCGTAAAAGCAAAAATGAAACCATTCTTTTAGTTTTTTTTTTCCCTCTTTATACCCTATATGCAGTGAGTCTTACCTTTTATAAATAAGCAAATTGTGAGATGTAATTAATTCCTTTTCATCAGATATTTTGTTTGATTTTTTTATAAGATGGCGGACATCTGCTCTGGTCAAATAGCGAAAGGAAAAAAAAACACGATGCCCATGGCCGGAGGATGAATTCAGGTGTTTTTAATAGGAAATTGCGCAGTTCGTTCAGTGAACTTGAATAAGTGATGACAAAATCTAATTTCCTTAAATTGGAAGGAAATCCATGGGTATCGTTTACACGATGGTGTGAACATCAATAAAATTGCGGCGAACCGCTACAAATTGTATAATTGGAAAATACAATCTTCATTGACTGATATTATAAATTTCTCTTTTGGTATAACTATTTCTTCTGTAATAAATATTGGGTTTCCTACTGTTTTTATTTCGACTGGGGGTTGTATTTTTCTAATTAAATTTTTTGGAGCTTTTTCTGATTTTAATAGGCTGTTAGTTGCTCCCGTGTCTATTAATAATTTTAAAATATTTTAATATTTTTCTAATTTAATAAAGGGCAAATTTCCTCTGCCTGATTGGATGTTTCCGAGGCTGTATACCGAAAATCCTCATTAGTTTCTTTGTTGTGGTTCACTTGTGCTCTTCTGAGTTGGCTGGATGTAGGGTCTACTTCCATTGGTGTTGGTTTATAGTTCCGTGAAGGAGGTTTATAGTTTGGATTGTAGTTTCTTCCTCTATACTTAGGATTGGGTGTGTTATAATTGAAAGGTGGTCGTATATGTATAGGGTTTCTGGGTGTAAAATGATTTTGGTTAGAAATGTGTGGGTTATTTTGTCTCTGTGGGGTGTAGTTTGTTTATTTGGTTCATGTGATTTCTTAATAGGTTCTTCAAATTTTTCTGTAACAAAGCCTGCTTGGTTGAGTTCATGTAGAGCTACCTGCAAAGTCTTTGGTTTTAAAGCGAAAAGTACAGTTCTCATATGAACTTGAAGTTTTTCTTTGAAGATGACTAATGCTGTAGAGTTATTATTTTCTATATCATTAACTTTATTGTCTTGAAAAGATTTTTGATTAAGTTCGCATAAATTCTTTTGGATATCGTTATAAAATTGTATTACACTACCTTTGTATATTGTTTGGCGTAATCTGTCATATAATTGCAATGATGACTCGAATCCACCAAAGTTATCTATTAATAGTTTTTTAATCTGAGACCAGTTTTTTAAGTGTGCATGTATTTCTATGCATCTTTTGCCCCTTCCTTTCATTTTGGATTTTAATATATTAATGCACATAAGTTGAATTTCGTCGTCATATTTCTCTAATGTCGGAATTATTCCGTCTACATTCGCGAAGAAAGTGTACAAGTCTTCACGTCGTCCGTCAAAAGTACTGAGTTTCTCTATGTATTTGAGAGGATCTAGTGTTAAGGTTAATTTAGTAGCCATTTCTGTATCTAACTTAATTCTAGACAATGTTTCTATAGAGTTACTTAAAGAATTATTCTTACTCTTAATATACGATGTTGTCTCTGGTTCTGATGATTCTTCTTCGTCTGAAAATCTGGGATATGGTTTGCTGCTGCTGTTCTTCTTGGTGAATTTCTTTAAAGCGTTTACTGATTTTTTCATTTGGGGTTTTTAGTTAATCTTCCTTCTATAGGTTTCTTGACATTACCATATTCATTGGGGTGAGTCAATAGAGTTAACTGAATTGGTTAAGAATTTTTGAAGTGTTCTAATAACTTGTGTGTTTGTTCACTTTGAATATATTATTTTTAAGTTATTATTTCGCGTATCCTTTTTCGTAGGATCTTTATACGATAATAATTTCACTTGTTTAAATATATAATGAACTAATGAACGGTTTTACAAAAGTTTATAAACGATTTGACTTTTATTAATCCCTTTTCACGGGGAAATCATGATTTATTTAAACTATTTTTAGGTTGTTATTTGCGGATATCATGAAATATGCATTGATATCCTACCGACTGCGCCAATTATAAGTGCTGGTTAAATAAAACACTTTTTAAAAAGATTAATCCCGAAGGAATGTTCCTTTATTTGAAATCGTACGATTACACTTAGAGGGTAACTTAAGACCTTACTCGAGCGTCGCAGACGACTCGGTTTTTATGGCTTATTCTAGAAATGCGTACGTGCTGAATACTCTATACTCTATTGATTGAAAGTCACGTACGTTTTTATTACTATTTTCATGCTTGGTATTTTGTGTAACGTTTTTATTACTATTTTCATGCTTGGTATTTTGTGTACTTAGTTCTGCTATTGCGTGTTTAAAGGGAAAAAATACGTTCATCATCGGAATATGTTTACGACTGCTGATAATGACTTTTTTGTCTGGCTATCTAAAATATGGACTTCCTGGGCGTTGGCTGTATAAGCTATAGCGTTTCAGACATTTGTTCATTAACCGAAATATATTCTTAATTACTAAGTTTTACATTAGGGAAGAACTCTTGTGAGTCTTTGATGGAATTGTAATACAACATACAGCTGTTTTTACTTGATAAGACTAATAATAAGACTGACTTGAATTCATAAAAGTACTGTTCCTTATACTGTTTTTTATATGCGTCTTTATTAATAAGTTATTTGTGTCTTTTATCTCTGCATGTTATTTTGGTATTATTGTTGCTTTATCTTGAAGCTAAAATATCGATAGTTCAGCGCGTTTGGGCGTCGCGTCGTCTTTGTGAGCGACAGCGACTGTTGATCGGTATGTGTTACTTCTTTATGTTTTAGAGGCATAGCATTTATCACTTAAGTTAACATAAATTTAGTGTTTATTTCAAATAAAAGAAAATTTCAATAATAAATGAATTTAATTATGTTTTCGCACAAAAAGATGTCTTCTCGATCGCCTCGTCACAAACTGAATGAATCAATCTAATCAATCTATATCTCTCGACCTTTTTGTGTTTCGTATATGTGTATGTGTAACTGCTGTACTTGGTGTGTTTTTTGGTTGGATTTATGTTTGTCTCTTTCACTTATATATATAAATTTTAGAATTAAATTGAACAAATAATTTTTTAAAATAGAATTTTAGAGTCGGAACTCTAATTCTTTCAAAGGTTATTTTTATTGAGTGATTCTTTAAAGTCTGACCAGAATGATTCAAGATTCCGATTTGGAAGTGTTGATTCGGATTCCCCATTTCTGGTAATACTCGTAGGGTCTGCTGGTGTGGGCTTCAACTCTTCTGGCTGCTATTACTGGCGATATTGACGATGCATATGTGAGGGAGTCATCTGCAAAGAGAAGGTTCTCACAGTCGGTTGGCACAGGTTGGTCAGATGTCATCAGGCTGTAGAGGAAAGGTCCGAGCTTCGATCCCTGGGCAACTCCAGCCTTGATGTCTCTCACCGTTGACTTGCAGTTGTCGATTTCCACGAAAAATTTCCTGGAAGAAAGAAAATAAAATAAAATTTTTGTTAATGACTGTGGAATGCCAGTGAGTCGGAGTTTATGAATGAGGGTCTCTATCCATACGCTGTCGAATGCTTTCTCGACATCCAGAAAGCTTCCAACTGTGGCTCGGTGGCTATTGAGCGCTGCCGTGACGTCGAACTGGAACTTCAGTAGTGGATGCAGTGTGGAGTGTCGTTCACGGAATCCAAACTGCATGTCGGGGACGATGTTGTGTTCGCCACAATACATCTTGAGTTTCCTGAGGATGACTTCTTCGAGAATCTTGCTGATGTTGTTGAGGAGTGAAACTGGCCTGTAGTTGGAAATTATACTGTTAGCTCCTTTCTTGGGGATTGCCACGATTTTTGCTGTCTTCCACTTCTGTGGAAAATAGCAGTTGTTGATGCAGTTGTTTATGATAATTGCCAGAACCAGCATAAAAACTTGTGGAAGTCGTTTCAGAATGTAGTTGGAAATTCCATCCACGCCAGTTGATTTCTTTGGTTTCCGTGAGCTGACGATATCTTCTATCTCCTCCGGATTACAGAATTGTTGGTCGTTCCTTGGATCATCAGCTGGGCAAGTGGCATTAAACTGCACCATTTCCATATTTGGCTGTTGAGTCTGACCAGAATGTTGCAAACAACTGGTATTTATATCTTAAGTTCTTTAGGCACTTTGTTTCCTGTTGATATATGCTAAATTAATTTTTCAACCAGATATTTTTAATAAAAAAAATATATTTTATTCAAAATTCAACTTATTACTAGTTTTACATTGATCTTTATGGTTGCGGGGTTGGAATCGGACTGCTCGTTGTGATCGTCGTACTCTCGTCGAAGGTTCGGATAGCGGTAGCTATCAGCGGCGTCGTCGGTCATAAACCATTTCATTATCTGTTGCAGATGATGTTGGCTTGGGTCATAAATTATGCATTTTACGATGATCCCGATCTTATTTCGGGGTTGGTGTCATTTTTCATCCTGCACTTGTCTGCACTTGTTGACCCATGTGGTCACCATGTGTTAACTTGCTATAGGTCTTATTTATAAAGGCGTACGTGACTTTGTACGATTTTTATTAAGTTCTTTATTCTTTTAGGGGTTTGAGTATGACCTGTAATACGTGACTCTTATTAATAGCTTTGTCTGTTCTGTGGTTTCTTGAGTATCGTATTTATGCAGATGTGGTCATTGCTTAAATATGATGCGCCATTTGTAATAGTGCGGAGTAGATGGGAATTGTAAATTCTAAATGTATGTTTTTTTGTAGCTGAGAAAAGCGAACGTGGCATGCTAGTATGTGCTCGGCTTGAGCTCGCCGGGTTGGGCTGGGATCTTGTTCACTTCTCCCAGACTCCTCCATTACTTAACATAAATCATGCCAAAAAAAAGTCATAAGATAACCCAATAGAGGATTGGATTAAATGAGAATCGGACGGACTTTACCACTGCGAGAAGGGCTGAGGTGTTGTCAGTCTTGACCTTCCCGTTCCTCAGTTCAACATCACCGAACCATTCTGTTGTCTTCTGCATCCCCTGAAAGAAGAAAAACTAGCAATACATCAAGCTAGGTGCTTGACAAAAAGACAGATCATCAACCATTATGTTGCTGTATATTAATAAATAATTTATTAATAATCATGGGTTTTTGAAATTACATTAACATGAGTTTAAAATTTTTTTATTAAATTTTATCAAACAAAAAGTCTATGTTGTTTACTTAAATGTTATTTATCTGTAGATAACCGTCAGTGTATGCTTATCTTTATTTCACATACACATTGGGTTATCTATAGATTAGGGTATGTTCATGTTTGAACATTCTGCGGACCAACAGAAAGTGCTAAAATTCTTTTTCTGAATATAATGCCTCGTATTATATAAATTACTAAAATAATAAACAAGATGAAACTTAACATTAATCCGCTGTGACCGCTTATGTGGTGAAAGTCCAAACCCTTAAGGTGAATGTTTTCTTCCTTGAACCTTTCCAAGTCCCGTTGAATTTTAAGTAGTTCATTCTTGTTGGTTATTAAAGCTGCTTGTATAGGTTTTATTCTTACCTCTGCAACTTCATCCAGTGCCATCGTCCATATCATCTGTTCCTCGAAATGGTTGATGGTTTCAGATTTGACACGTTGTATCTAACCGTACATTGTGGCCTTAATGTTAGAAGCCCTTGTGCTGGAAGCTTAACCAATTTGTGCTCAGAATGTCCACAGCTTACATGAATAGCCGTGGCCGTAAATTGCTTAAATAACCATGTATTTGGTTTAGTCAACTGAATCCATTTGTCTTGCTGACTAACCATTTGCACATCATTACATTCACTTAACATTCAGTTAGCATTGCTGCTAACTGAAATATCATTCCTGCTTTGTATGCATTATGATCTTGAAGTGTCGTATTGCGTATTTCATTAATTTGACCATTAATTCTTATAAATTGGTCGTTTACTGCTTCTGTCGTTTTCTTTAAGACATTTACTGTAGCATTTACCAGTGATGTTTGCTTCTTGTTTAAGCCATCCAGTTTATGTTGGTTGTCCAAAAGATTTTACATGTTTTCTTCTAAGGATTCTCTATCATCACTTTCCATGATACCGAATAATATGTGGTAGAGTGAACCAACAAATTCAAGTGGAGCTCTTTTTACCCTGTTGGTTATTATTAATAATTTGTTATTTTCAGCCAGTACTTCATATCTTCTTTTTAAGTTTGCTGTTAGTAAACTACACTGCTCGCTGAAGTAGAACATTTTGGAACAGCTGTCTTGTAGTTTAGTTATGTAGCTTGAAATATTATTGGTTTCTTCAATATATGAATCTAAATCGTAGTAGCTTACTTGGTTTTGGTTGTTAATATTTAAATTGTCATATCCACAAATCCATGTATTTCTATTGGACCTGCGTCCTCATTCAAAAAAATATCCATCGTGGGATTTTTAGTCATTTGATTTCTTGTAAATTTTGTTGAAAGGTCATCCATTCTGCCTTCATGATTTCATCAAGTTCATCATCCCAGTCATAGTTTGATTGCCATAATCTTTGTATGAATATTTTCGCTCTTATCGTGACTGGAGCAAGCCATCCAATAGGATCGAATATTTTTGCAATATTTGATAACACACCTCTTTTGGTTTTTGAAATGCTTATTTTAGAAATGCTTATATTACAAATCGGAACTCGTCTTGATCTGGATCCCAGTGAAGTCCCAATGTTTTCATGGTGTCGCCTTCTTTGACATCAATTATTTTATGCTCATCATTCGAAATTATGCCAGTCATTAAATGTTGATTGTTAGAAGACCATTTTCGTAATTGAAAGCCAGCATTTGAAAGTTTTTCACTTACTGCTCTTATTATGTATCTGCATTCGTCTTCATTCTTGGTGCCTGTCATTAAATCGTCAACGTAAAATTCTTCCCTTATTATTTCTTTTATTCTGATGTCTTTTTCTTTGCATTGCGACTTCTTGCAATGTTCGGACTGCTAAGATTGGGGCTGCTGCTGTTCCATATGTAACTGTTGTCAGTTTATATTCTCTTATATTGTCTCTTGGTTGTTCTCTCCAAAATATTTGATGATACTCTTGATGTTCTTCAGCTATGTTGATCTGCCTGTACATTTTTTCGATGTCTGCCGTAACTACAAATTTCCATTGCCTCCATTTGATGTTGATGTCAAAGATATTGTTTTGTAGTCTAGGCCCAATCATCATTGCGTTATTAAGGCTGTATCCGTTGGACGTCTTCGCTGAGGCATCGAATTCAACTCTTGTTTTTGTTGTTAGGCTTGTGTCTTTCACAACTGCATGGTGCGGTAGATAGTATTTGCCCATATTTTCGTGTTGTTTGTCTACCTTGACCATGTGGCCCAGGTTTTCGTATTCTCGCATAAACTGTATGTAGTCGATTTTTACTTTGTTATTATTCTTTTTCTCAAGCTGTAAGAATCTAGCTAAAGCTTGTTTTCTAGATTCTCCAAGCTCTATACCTGTTCTTAGTGGCAACATAACTACATATCTGCCATTCGTATCTCTTGTTGTTGTATCTGCAAATGCTTGCATGCAGATGTCGTTTTCTGATATTTCATTATCTATTTCTATTTCTTCTATCTCCCAGAATTTCTCCATCGATGAAGTAACCGCTGACATGATTTTGCCACATTGTCGTTTCTCGTGTAGTGAGCCGGAAACTATCCACCCAAAAATCGTATTTTGTCCCATGATGACATTGTGCTTCCTAACTCCTTCTTCAATTAACTTTGGATACAAGTCACTACCGATGATAATGTCAACACGATCTTTTGTATTTAGGTTTGGATCTGCCAGAATATAGTTTTCCAACTCATTTTTATTAAATTCAAATGATTCGTCAGGTAGTGGTTTTATGAGGGTGGGTAATACCACCCTCATATTTGGCTTGGTTTTTTGACGTGTTGCTGCTCATATAATTGTAAGCCCTCCTTGTCAAATTTTCGAAGGAGTAGGTGAGCAAATATTTCTTCGTTTTCATTCTTTTCTTTGCCTATTGTCGTTTTGATGATGTAAATACATTCATTTGCTGCATCGTGCAGTTTTTTTTAACATTACAAGGTAATGTAGCGTTCATCATTAGCATGTCCAGCAAGTAATTCAATTGTGTGGAGAAATTGATTCTTAAATTTTCGTATCTTCTGATGAGAGTCTTCCATGCTTCTTTATAATTTGCCGAAGATCCTTGTATGAGGCTAGCAATTGAAGTTCGAGCTGCACCGTCTAAACATGATCGCAAGTGATTTAATTTCACAGAATTTGGCACATCATTGTTATTGTGAACCAATTCTATGAACAGGTCGGAGAATATCTTCCACTCTTCAATTTTTTCATCGAATCTAGGCAGTTCAATTTTAGGACTTCTTGTTGATACATTTGCACATGGATCAGATTTTATGCCCTCATGTTTTTCTTCCAATTTGTCAAGAAGTAATTTCACATCATCTGTTGTGCTATATTTTTTTGTTCGCTGAGAAGCACGATTGTCACCTTTTACCGGTGTTAAGTTTTTGGTCTTTCAACAAATAAAAAACAATGTTTATTTTCTTTATTTTCTTACTTTAATTTATAATTAAATTTACTTAACTTGGTTCATTTACAATCGAGATATTTAACAAGAGACCGAGTAAAGAAATAGAAACAAGATACAGAGGCAAAAAGATCTCTTTACGTCAACCGTCCGAAACAGAGTCCGATCGATTCCTCGTCACCCGTAACGACGAAAACTGAGGAAAAATGCAACAACATGCACAAGTGTGCCTGTTTGTAGTTGCCATCTGGTGTTGGGGATCAATGCACCGTTTAATAGGTTGGAAAAGTTGGATATGAAAATGAAAATGATGATCTGGGAATTATGGGTTTTGTTTCAATGTAGCAGGCAATGAAATTGGAGAAGTTTAACGGATTGGGAAAGTGAATGGGTATGAATGAGTTTTTAAGTGGAGCGATCGTTGACTGTGTGGTTGACGACTTTGGAGGTAGATGGAATTTGTAAGTAATTAAAGGAAATGATGATATGGGAATTTTAAGTGGGTCGGATATTGGTCAATCAAAAGAAAATGATGATATGGGAATTTTAAGTGTTTTGTAGTTGGAAAATTAAAGTAAATGATGGATATGGGAATATGGAGTTGCAATGGGTTGAAGTAAGTATGGGTTTAGTTGGATGGAATGATAAGGGGAAATGATAAGAGAAGGTTGTAAGGTACGTGCTTTAAAACAGTGGGTATCAAATTTGAACTGTGTTGGTTACTGATGAGGTCATCTTGTTCCGAAGCATTTATTTTTTCTTCAGTTATTATTCGTGATAGAGCATCGGCAACTTTGTTTTCTTTGCCCTGTATGTACTTTATATTGAAGTCAAATTCTTAGAGTTTTATCTTCCAACGTTGAAGTTTAGAGTTTGGCTCTTTCAAATTTTGTAATCAAACTAATAGTCTGTGATCCGTAAGGATCTTAAATAATTTTCTACAGTGTAGGTAATGCCTGAATTGTTTAATTGCCCAAACGTTGGACGCGAAACTTAATGGTCCATGTGATTGACTTATAACTGCGCCTATTGCAAAATAAGGGTGTCTAATAATATTTCACTCAATGCGATTTGTGATCTATATTTATATCCTTTTTCAAGTAAACTGTTAGTGGTTTAATGATGTTTGAATAATCTTGAACGAATTTTCTATAATAGCCTGTCAATCCTAAAAAGGATTGGATTTCTTTCATCGTTTTTGGTATTGGAAAATCTTGAATTGTTTGCATTTTTTGGGAATTAGGTTAAATACCGTCTGGAGTAATAATAATGTGTCCAAGGAATTCGCTTTCCTTTTTGTTTAGGGATACTTTGAGGTTGACTTGTCGAAGTCTCTCGAAAATTATTTTTAGGTATTGCATATGATGATATGTGATATGATGTTCAGAATACGATAATATCGTCTAGATATACATAGCATATTTTTTTCGATATAGTCGCCTTAAACTTGGTTCACCGTACTGGAATATAGCTGGTACATTTTTTAAACCAAATGGCATTCTAATCTATTCGTAGTGACCAGAAAGTGTAGAGAAAGCTGTCTTCTCACAGTCTTCAGGATGTATCTCGATCTAATAAAATCCTTTGGTCAAATCTAGAGTCGAAAAGTAATTTGCACGACCCATTTTATCCAATATATCCTCAATAAGAGGTATTGGGAATTTATCCTCCTTAGTGATTTTCTTCAATTCCTGTAATCAATAACGATTATCCATTCTTCGTTTCCCATTTTGTCTTCTTTCTTTGGGACTACCCAGATAGGTGCGTTATAAGGAGAAGTGGAATGTCTAATTATTCCTTGATCTAATAAATCTTGGATTTGTTTGTTCACTTCAATCTTGTGAACTTCAGGATAATGATACATTTTTGTGAAGATAGGTGACGTATCAGTAAAAGGGAGTTTGTGCTTGACATGAGAAGTAAAGGAGAGGTCATCTCCTTTATGGAAGAATAAAAGTTATCAAGTTCGGTCCAACTCGACTGAAAAAATAAACAAAGTTTTTGATGGTTGACTAAAAAGTGAAGCTTTATTTTATTTTCTTCTTCTGCCGAATCTTTTATTCTACTATTAATTTTCTGTTATGAATCATAAAAGACCTTCAACATACAAGATCTTTTATAATTGGTATTCAGATGTTCGAACTTTTACAAATTTCTGTTACGGAACTTCGAAAACGAAATATGTAAGCAAACAGAACTTAAATCTTTTATAAATCAACAACTGTTCTGTCAAATAAGTTATGGAAGAACGAAGACCAACAAAATAGTAAAACAAATTTACCACTTCAATAATTTCATGTATTAAATATAAAGTATTCTATTAACAATTTCTTACTTACTAACCTCTGAATTTAGATAAAAGAACGAACAAATTAGCAAAAATGGCCGACGAAGTTGAAGTCCAAGAGAAAATCATCGCTGCGGATTTATATAAAATCAAATATAAAATCATAACCTGGGCGTATATAAATAATTAGGACTTAATATGGAAGTGGTTAGCCGGATCGTGATTCTATATAATGACTTGACGACTGATGTCGTAGGACGATTTCAGCGCAAATTTTCGAAGAACGAATAATGGTCTCTCTCAACGAGGTTGGACGGACCAATATTTCGAGCCTTCTAAGGAGTTGCTTGACGCACTTGGATATATCCTTAGTGGAACCTTCAATGTCACGTTAAACTATATAGTTATGAATTTTAAGATTGGATTTTTGGATGCATTTTTGGACATTTTCATCTTGAAGATCAGTGAGAAGATTTTCATGAGCAAAAGGACCGAGAACCTTGACGACAAGAGCTTCCATTTTGGTTCTAGCTAATCGAATATTAGTGGCAATTTTAGAATCAATATATATCTTTTTATCCAGTTTGATAGAACAATCCATACAATTATATGACAGGTTATGTGTAACTGTGTGAAATGATAGAGCTGATTCTGCAGTCATGGTCATGTCAACCAATTATATTCATTTTCCCATGCTTTCCTAAATTTTTGAATTCTTTTACTTAAAAGTTTTCTTTTTCTTGGAGTCTGGTTAATTCCTAATTGGGATTCATTCATTTTAATAAAAATCTGCTTTCTGTGACTCTGCGTACGAACATTTCAGTTAAAAGCTGGGATTTGTTTAAAAAGAAAATAAACACAAAAATGCAAGAATCTAAGTGGACGTGTTCTTGTTCACTTCTACTTATTTGGATGAGAAGTACCATTATATAAAATCTTCCATCTAGAAATGTTTCCCCCCCTTTTATCTTTAACGATTTAACGATTTTTTATTGAACATTTATATACAATTTGAGCTAACTTACTTACTGTGCAATATTTTGACAAAATAAAATCTTATGGCACATAGGCGGCCTATACTTATACATTGGCTTAGATTAAAACAAATAAAATATATATTATACATGTCAACTTAAAATTGAAAGTCGGTTGCCTTTGATGTTCTCGGGGTATTCCGTCCCGGTTATGTCCAGTTGTGGTTTGGGTGTGGTTTGGTGGGTAGGGTTGGCATTTAGCCACGGTGGTAGGCTGACCTTGCTTCAGCGTAAAAAGAAACGGCTGCCTCGTCGTTGTCCGTGAAGATATTTGCATCCAGAGTTTCCATCACACTGAGGTATCTAGGCTTGGGATGTCGTTGCTGGATGCCCATCCTTCCCAAGCATCCATTTTTATAAATCTAAATAGTAACCTACAAAATAAAAAAAAAAATTAGCCGATTACTCACAAAGAAAAAAAGTTATTACGTTTTATTTTTGAAGCACGATTCGTGCGCCACCCTGTAATTAGCTGATTAGGGTGATTGACGGTGTACTGCACTAGCTTCTTTGCCATCGGTATTATCCTTGCTTCTTTGTAGAGATCGTCGTTCCTGTAGTGCTTCCTTCGCTGTCGGTCGAAGTGGAGTCCGGTGCAGATTCTTAGCATCTTCCTCTCGAAAATTTGAAGTTCCTTCATCGCTGTCATTGAGATCGTGAACCATACTGGGAAACCATAGCTGATCACTGGCCGCAGGAGTTGCTTGTACACAAGTATCTTCGTCTGTTGCCTTAGCCCTGATCTTCTCCTCATCAAGGGGCTTAGCCCAGCTCGCTTTTCTGAGCACGCTTTTTGAGTGCGGGTTGGACCGCAGTAACTTGTTGAAGTCCTATCTTTTTTCTTTGTATTTGACGTTTCATGGATAATCTGAATTGTAGCTTTTGGGTGTGTTCATAAAATAATGGTTTTCTGCTTTGTTTTCATTAGGCAGTTTTGTTGTTGTTTGGCTTTGTTTATATTTAGCAGTTTTGATTAGAAAAAGTTTGTTTGTTTCTGAAAGTGATTTAATAAGTTCCAATGGGAAGTTAAAAATATTTTTTACACTGCGGCTCCATTAGCAATATTTGAGGCAATAAATTGCTTCGTTCATTGTAATGGCCTTGAATATTGCCAATGGAGACGCATGTGCGATGGCAATGGCAATATTGTTCGATAGATGAAAGGCAATACTTACTTTCCATCGTGTCGAGGCAATACATTTTGACGTTTCCCTTTTTTTAAAAACAAAAATAAAGTAACTCTTCAATTGCGAAATTATTTAGTAAACAGAAACCAAAAAATTAATTAATACCTTGTGTATTACATATATTGAACAAAAATGAGTGAATTTAAAATATCAAAAACAGAAACAATAAGGTTTATTGAAATGTACAAAAAAAAAATGAGTGCCTTTAGAATCTAAATAGTAAAGTTTATTAAAGACAAGATCTTAAACACAAAGCTTGGGAGAAGCTTGCAGAAGAATTTAAAACCACAATAGAATTTGTAAAAAAAAATTAAGTTTCTAAGAACAAGTTTTTCGACTGAAAAGAAAAAGTTGGATGCATCAAAAAAATCGGGATCTGGAGGTGATATACCCGTTCCTACCCTTTTCTATTACAACGATTATTATTAGAGCAACTATGGTGATGAGAGGCCCTTAGGAAAACGTTTCAAGCGAAGTATGTTTATACATAACTCTTTTAATATAATATTTCGAAAATTATCTTTCTTATAGAGCAATATACAATAGCCCGTAGATGATCCGACGGATATAAACAGCGGTGTTTAAAAAGCCCAAGGTGGGCCCGGCCAATGCGAACATGTGTTCGAAGAAATCATAGCGATGAATAGAGAGGCACCTGTGTCAAGTGCTAGGTATTCTTCATTCGCGAAGAGCGTTGAAATGCAGTTAAGGCAGCTTCCAATGGTAGACGGTACGAGGCACATATCTGGAAACTCTCTTTACAATGAGTAGATGTATGGTTGAATCCCCAACATTTAAAACATCTCAGAACTGACAAGCTTTCATACACCGAGCACCTATCCCACTCTATGTTTATTTTTTGTAAGCTCATTACCTTTTCAAAACCTTTTCCGTCTATTTCAATTAATGCGTTAAAAAATCGCTCGTTCTTAAATGATTTGTATACTTTAATACACTTGATATTGTCGCACTCTATATTGTTTTGTTTTTTTATGGCTTCAATTATTTTATCTCCTTCCATATTTTCACTCAATCCCGTAATTAAAATTTTAGGTAAACGCATTTTCGGCAAGTGCACATCATATTTCTCACTCAATTTCTCTTTCATTTCGTTAGCTAATTTTGATCGCGCCTCATTGTTTTCACACCGTATAGCAACCGCTCCGTCTTGCCTATTGAGGATTGCACTCACACCTACACTTAGGTCTGATGGTTTAATTTTTTCTTTAATTTCACTCTTCGTTTGCTCACTCTCTTGCTTCGCTTTTGGTTTTAATATAACTGGTGCACTCACTCCCACTGACTTCTTTAATTGCTCAGCGTATGTACCTTTACTTTTTTCACTAGATTTAATTTCCTTTACTAAATCTTTTCCAATCTCTTTCACACTTTCTAAGACTGAATTATTTTTATTTGTCATCTCTCTTACATCACTACATATCTTCTCACTTTGTTCTTTAAAAGACTTACTGAAATTATTCACCTTTCTTATCTCTTCTACACTCTTTTCACACATTATTTGGGCATTTTTCATTTCATTAATTCTCTTGGTATACCCCTCTTCGATCGCTTGCAGTAGATTCATAATCTCCCGTTTGTTATTGTCTATTCATTCATTTTTATATTCTTTTAAATATTCACTATTTCTTTCAACCGCCGCCGACATATCTTTTAAAGCGAAATCCACATTATGAATATACAAAATACAGTCGCCGCATAAAAATCTAATGTTTTCACACGTCTCCAACGCATTTGCAGTGTAGGAATCGAAACCACAACAATTGGCCGCGACGTGGAACATTTTATTGCACACGCCCGCACATCTAATTCCCGTTTCACCGCGAATTGCTTTTCTGCATTTTCTGCAATTATTTTCCATTTAAGAAAGCAAATCTTATCCACAACCAATTCAAAAACTTGTAGACTTTTGCTAGTTGAAAATAAATCAAATAAAAATATCAATTAAATAAGTTTTTCCCTTTAAATCACTCTGATCACTTGAAACACGTCTATCTCTTACGGAATCTCTCTCTAAAGTGCTCATTTCCGAATCTTTAAGCGCTCATTTCTTATCAAAATCATTTAAATTGAATGATTCGCAACTATCTTCAACACCAGATGAATATCTAAATGATTCATCGGATCTTTTAATTGAATACTTATAGCCATCACCACCACAAGACGTTATCGAGGTCGTTATATGAGGGGTATTCATGCAACGATGTAAAATCCTGAGTAAGTTTACCATTTGCGTCAGTTTACCATTTGGTTAACTAACTTTTAAATTTTGTATTGGAAATTTTACACAAATTGGTAACAATTCCACAGCCAATTCACTGGGGAATTTCAACCAATTTGCGTAAATCGTTTCCTATACAAAATTTAACATTTATGCAATATGAACATAGCTTATCTCTTATTTTATTAGAAAATTTGTAGCAACTATAATTTTGTTCTTGCATGTTGCTAAAAATTAAGTAGCAATTCGTCTGTAATAATGTCATGTTCTGCGTTTATTGAACCCGGCATTTTTATTTAAAACACGAGAAGCTTTGATTATCTTGTCACAGTGATCAAGATTTACTTCGATTGGTTTGTGAGAAATCCGAAATCGGTTTGCTAAACGTCCAAATGCCATTTCAACGCACATTCTAGCATAGGCATATTCTATAATTAAAAATTGTCTAATTTACCGTCAATGAAAAATTTCTGTTGTATGGATTCAATAAAAAACTGGTCAAACCAAACGCACCATCTCCAATAAAAAAAATATGATAGGTTTCCTATTCGTTCCGTCAATGGTGATGGATCAGGAATGTATAGTGTTTTTTTCTTCCAGCGCTTTGTACAAATAGCTCTGCCTGAAAATTGTACTATCTGAAGACTTTCCATTTGCTCCAACATTTAAGTAGATGAATCTGCTGTGTGCGTCTAATAACGCAAATAGTATGATGCTTAAAAAGCCTTAGGGCTGTGATCCTTATATATTTCCCGTCCAATTCTCCAATAGTATGGGGGAACCACCATATATCATTGAATTCTTTAGATATATCTACCCATTCTTGTGTGGATGAAGGAATCTTGAATAATCTGGATTAAAAATATACATGAATGAATATGGTTCTAATAGAACCTACCTTCATATATGTAGGCTGTAAGGAATCATAAATCGCGTTTAAAACTTCAGGAACAAACTTTGAAATAGTAGAAATATAAGTTGATATCGGATATTCATTGCCATGACAATGTCAATGGTTTGAATCTGTTTTCAGAATGAGACTCCTCATTCAAGGTTGGAGGGTCATTGTCCGTAACTCCCGTGAAGTAAAAAGTCCATGAAAATCATGAACGAAGTATTTACGTTGATTTAATTCGACAAAATTGACGACTTACCTCCTAAAAAAGAAATCTTTAGGATTTTCCTTTTTGTCTTTCCTCTATCTCTTAATGGCAGCTTTAATGGGTGTAATGTGATCGGTCGAGGCCTATTTCTCCGCTACTACAGCGACTATATCTTACAGCAAAATTGTATAACTTCATCAACTAAATTTTTATGTTTCATAACTACAACTGGAAGTGTTGTATGATGTAGCTCGTTGGTGTAGTAAATGTGTAGCTCGTTGTATGATGCAGCTCTTTGATCAAATGAATGTTGTTTGTTTGACATTTATATTATTTTTTTTTTTGGAAGTGAGTTCAAGTTTCATTTTTTAAGACACAAATAAATAAATTAAGAATAAATGGATTAAGACATAATTATTTTCGACGATAATTTTGAATTCAACATACATATGTACATATTGAAAGAAGACCGAAAACATATTTATTACAGCGAATCAATTTTAATTTGGAAGACCCTTATTTTATTTAAAGATTCAGGATGCCAAAATTTTTTATTGAATTTTTGGTTGAACGCTTGGGAGCATTCATTGCTCATCCAATCAATTGCAACAAATATACTTTATCATACCGCTGCAATAGATGATAATATGCATAATGTCTCAAAGGCATCCATATGTCTATTTTATTTATTTTACATCAATCAGAGATTACAAAAATCATCTTATAGACTAAAGGAATATAATATTCTAATAATAAGTTAAAATATATACGTATAATTCAGCCAATTTATTTAAAGAAAATGTAACAAAAGTTTGTTTTTTAAAGTCACTCTATTATAATGGAAATTAAAATCAACAACATTAGAGATCAAATTAGTTTCCCTAACACAACGAGTTATTGGCTCACTAAAGGCATAATTTACCCTATGGTCGTTTTCGCGGAAGAGATAACGTTCTCTTAATTGACGAGATGGAGCATATATATCAATTAAAGTTAAAAGTTGAGGGCATTTAATATGATGTGACAAAATATCACTAATAAACATAACCGAGAAGATTTTGCGACGGTTTTCAAGTGACTTTATGCCGATTAGCTGACATCTTGTAGCATAGGAAGGCATTTCAATATTCCAACCAAGTTTCCAAACAACAAATCTAGTGAATTTTTTTTGGATAATTTCTAATCTCTTCGAATGAATGTTATAATAAGGATTCCAAACCACACTGCAGTATTCTAGGACAGACCTTACATATGCAGAAAACAGTGATTTAAGAGTGTATGGGTCCGTGAAATCAATTGAATTTCGTTTAATAAAACCTAACATGGAATTAGCTTTGGCAGCAATATATTCAACATGTTTAATGAAATTAAGTTTGTGATCAAAAATGACACCGAGATCTTTTTTTTTCAAAAACTCTTTCTAGAACATTAGTGCCAATTTTATATGGAAAGAAAATAGGCGAATTTGAACTACAAAAAGAAAAACATTGACACTTAGTGACGTTTAAAGATAATTGGTTTAAAGTACACCAATCTGTAAGTCTCTGTATGTCTTCCTGCAAATGAAGGCAATCAGCTTGTAGTTTGACACATCTAAAAAACTTAAGATCATCTGCAAACAAAAGGCTCATAGAATTTAAAAGAACATCTGGCAAATCATTTATGAAAACTAGAAAAAGGAGAGGTCCAAGGTGACTTCCTTGAGGGACCACAGATGTTACAAATATAGGGTTGGAAATAAAATTGTCAATAGAAACAAACTGAATGCGCCCTATTAGATAAGATGCCAACCATTTCAAAATATTTGAGTGAAAACCAATTCTTTCAAGTTTGTACAGTAAGATTGAGTGGTTGACTCTATCAAAGGCTTTTGCGAAGTCTGTGTAGATCACATCAACTTGATTCCCATCTGCAAGGCTATTTAAGACAAAGTTTGAAAAAATAGTAAGGTTAGTAGCTGTAGATCTACCGGAAATAAAGCCATGTTGGAAAGGTGAGATGATTTCCTTGAGCAAAAATGTAAATCTATCGCAAACAAGTTTTTCGAAAAGTTTAGGAATCGTGGACAACTTACAAATTGGGCGGTAATTAGATATTTTTTGTTTGGGACCCGATTTATGAATGGGTACTATAAACGATTTTTTCCAATCACAAAGAAATTCTCCATTAGAAAGAGACCTATTAAAAAGGAGCGAAAGGGGTTCCGAAAGCGCTGTAGCACACATTTTGAGAACTACAGGAGGAATCCCATCTGGGCCAGGCTGTTTGTCGCTGTTCAAATTTAATAGTGCTTTTTCCACATCAGAATTACTGATAGTTAAAAGAGCAGTATTGATCAAATTATGAGCATTAGGATAACTTAAAGCAGGCTGTTGTTGATCGGAGCTTGTATAGTTAGACCTAAAGTATTCGGCAAATAAATTACAAATTATTGGAATATCCGAATAAGTCAAACCTAGATACTGCATATTTATTGGAAATCCACTATTTTTTTTTTTATTTTTAATGAATTTCCAAAAGTATTTGCTGTTATTTTGTAAACTAGTTTCAATTGAAATGACATAACTTTTATGTAAAAACTTGTTTAGAATATTGAATTCCCTTTCAAGACGAATATAATTTTCTTTAATTGAAGAGTTGTTGAAAGATTTACGGTAATTTTTATAAGCTTTATTTTTTTTGTTACTTAAATTACAAAGCCTTTTGTTAAACCACGGTGGCTTTGAATTATTATAAATCTTCTGTTTTGGCACATACATATTAATTGCATATTTCAATGATTCAATAAAAAAATTATACGAATTCAATAAATCAGATGGGTTTAAATTTGAATGCCATGGAATCCGCGACATATAACTCACTATGTTTTGAAAATTTGCTTTATTATAGTTATATATAAAATAATTACATTTAGATTTAGTATACTCATAAAATTCAAAAGTAATATACAAAGCAGTATGGTGAACAGTGTTTGAAACAATAGGACATAAACTTTCTCCTACTTGTATTTTTAATTCTTTATCCGCAAAAATGAGATCTAATATGCGGTTTAAGTTATTCTTACAGCTATTCATTTGAAGTAAATTAAAACTCATAAAGGTATCAATTAATCCAATTTCATAATCATTTTTGATATGTCGATGCGTTAATAAAGTGTGTTCACTTATTTCACGTCTTTTATTAAGTGCCATTAATAAGTGACTTTCGTAGAATTGTAATAATTCATTTTGTTTTTTACATAGGCGAAGAAGTAAGGTGGCCAGAAAACTCGAATAATGTAGCTCAAAGTTTTTTTTTTTAATATAGCGGGAATGCCTTTTGTTGCTGGAGCTGTTGATGGTATTTTGATACCAACTGATGCGCCATCGGTTAATCAGCAGGCATTTGTCGATAGGAAAGGCCATCGTTCATTGAAAGTAATGTTAGTTGCTGGTCCAGATTATCGCTTTTATTCAGTGAATAGTAATTTTCCCGGTTCTGTTCATGAAAGTTGAGTCTTACAGTGCAGCAAATTTTATAACAGATGGAATAATGAGGAATGGCGTCCGTTCCCAAATGCAGTAATCATTGGGGACTCCGACTATCCATTAAGAAAATGGTTATTCACTCCAAACTTTCCAAATGTTATTCCTGAAAGCCGATCTAAAAATCGTTTTCTAATTAAACTTAAAAAAAATGCGACAAGTGGTGGAATGTAGTCTTGGACAGTTAAAAGAGATATTTCCTTAACTAAATATACTACGATTGAAAAAGGTAATAAGATGTGTAAGAGTTGTTAACGCTTGTGTTACATTTTATAACATACGCAAGGAATGGTACATCAAAGTGACGTAAATTTGTGGACTGGTGATGATAATTCGGATTTGGAGGATGAAAATGAAGGATTTAATAAGAATGAAAATGATAATAGTGCAGTTGAAATATTGAGAAATTACATAAATCGTTTTAATAATTAAGTTTTTCTTTCAAAATGTTTGTTAGTAAACAAAGAAAAAATAAGTGCAAAAAATCATGCTCAATCAATCATGTATTTAAATTCATATATATTTATATTTGTTTAAATTGCAATAAAAGTTTAAATTGAGCCGGTTATCAGTCTTTTATTTTGTTTTTTTTTTTCCCAATTGGAAATAAATATATGTAATGTATACATATGAACATACATAATTTTAAATTAAATTTTAAATTCATCCGAATCTGAAACTTCACAGACGAATAAAGATTCTGTAAGGCTCGATGGTGCTAAATTTAAACGAATCTCCCTCTCCCGACATTGAAGGCGTTTGTGTCATAAACGCACAGCTTGAGGTATTCTACTTTTAGCTCTAAAAGTTCATCCGCCTTTTTTTACTTGCAGTTGCAGTGGCTTGTTTGCAAGCCTATGTGTTTTGTTCAGAGCAGTGCGGAATATCGTCGCTCATGTATGTTTTTTTCGTAGGCAGGAAGTCTTCCGTACTCTCACAAAAAACACCATCGGCTTCAAACTCATCCAAACCTTCGGCTACATCCTTTGCCTTATATACATATTTCCTGCAAGACAAGCATCTGCTGTTCCTTTACCGACTACATAAAAAATTTTAAGATAAATCATACATTTTTTGAATTTCTTATATTTAAATAACAAAAAAAAAAATACTTACACTCGTATATTTTCTTTTATTCCCAGCCATTATTTGACCCCAATTACTTTCTTTTGGTAAAACCCAAATTGTTTCCTCCATGTACTCCTGTATTTGTGCCCCATACCATGGATATATGTTTACCTTTATTTGTTGTTTTATCTGAAAAGGTTCTCCGTCTATACCCACTGCCTTTCTAATAGTGGACAAAGCTGGCAATTTGTGCTCTTGTACATTTACCTGAGACCCCGTATTTAAGAACCCCTTAATGGGTCCAAACTTACAACCCTCACTTTCTAAACCTACCATGACTGTCGGCATAAAACTAATTTTGTTTGTTTACCTTTTGGAGCAGAATCCTCTTTTACCATAACATAAATGGCTGTTTATGTTTTCCTCCAAAAATACGCGAATTTTCATTTTCTTTTCATCCATTCTTTCTTGTAATATATGTAAGCGTTTTCGCCCCAAGCTTGTAATAATTTTTAGACAATGATTTCTTAAAATACTTTTACGGCAAATAGATTGAAATTTATATTTTTTAAATATATATATGTATAATATTCTTTTTTGTTTGCGAAACTTCATAGCTTAATACCAACTGGTCCTTAAGAACTTCACCAAATAGTAATCTTTTAACTACTTCAGGACTCTTTCAAAGAAGGATTAGAGTCCAGAATTTGCTGAACCCTTGTTTTGGATGTCAGCTGATCAGTTGTTGTATTTCTTTTTTTTTGAAACGAGCTTTTAGTGGAGAATAACCCATAAATTCATATTGTGTCCCATTGTTCCACTCTTAGTTCTAAATTATCCAGGGCAAAAAATGTTCTTTAGTAAATGAAAAGCGTTTTTAAAAAAAGGAAAACAATTTTATTAAACACGATCGGAACAAAGACTGCATCTTAAAAGAATATTTTGAAGTGACGCTGAGTCCAGTCGATGAGATGATGGTGGTGGTTTTCGAATGCGTTGCGTAGTTTCTTTATGATGACCATTTGTTGGGTTTTTGATTATTGTTTGGGGCCTAGTTCGAAGATCTTTTACTTGGATCTTTCTATCCAGCTTATGTAGGGATCAACTTTGAAACTTGGCACCTTTTGCTTAGTTTTTCTTATTTATTTATAAGAAATCAAATAAGAATTATTTTGTTTAAGTTTATGTTTATTTTAATAATAAAACAAGAACAGATTGGGTGCAGAGAAGCTGCCTTAACTCTTTTTACTTGAAGTTTTTTTTTAAAGAAATGCGCAGTAAAGCTGCCTAATGCCACGAGCTTAAAAGATGGAATGAAAAGACGAGATTAAGATGGATGGCATATCCGTCGGGGACCGGCACGTTAACGTCACGAAGTTGGTTGTGGTGGAGTATGTATGAACTAGCACAGATATGTGCTAGAGGGAGTGATAAATACTCCACGCATAGATGGCGTTAACAATTTTATTATAAGAATGTGAGAACTCCTACAAGTTGATGGTCACATCTTTGGTCGCATTAAGATTGCACAATGTTAACTTTAGTGCTGAAGTAGAGGATATAATATATGACAATCCACTTTAAGTTGACTTTGCATCTGGTACTTGGGTTGATGGATACATATGTAACTCCCTCCTCCTTAGAATTGTTGTTCTACCAGGGACAATTTATTTTCAAATTACTTTTGTATAGGGGAATTACTGTTACAAATATTGAGAGTATTATAATACTCTACACAAAATATGATATGTTTGAGTGTTCTTGGAGTTTATAAATTTTTTCGTCAATAATACATTATTATTTTTTTCTTTATTGATTATCTTTGTACAGTTCTTACAATTTAGACAATTTTTTAAAAGTTTTTCAAATGTGTCAATTCTTTTTCTTCAAATAATAATTTTTTATTTTCATACATTAATATATAGTTGTATTCTAAAGTTTAAAATTTCCTGGTTTGCATTTGGCAAATTTTTTACAAAATATTTATTCAATATTAATATGACCTTTGGAATACTGATTACAAAAATAATTTCGTCATTAAATATAGCAGTGAATATTTTAATATTTTTTAATTTATCAAAATCGATTTCATATCTTTTTATTTCTTCATTATTTAGCATTGATTCGATCATTAGGTTTAATTTACTTGAAAGGATATTACTCTGGATCTTTTCAATAACATATTTTATTTAGTTTTAATCTTATTTATAATTTTATTAATCTATTAACATAATTTGTGCTTTCTTTTTTTGAATTAAAGACATTAAACTTATGCAATTCTTGAAATTCAATGTGTATTTTCTTTATCCGTTTATGGAATATGTTATTTATTTTAACTTGTTTATTCATGGTAACAATTAATTCGTGAATTAACAAACATATCTTCAATATTTTTTCTGTCACTTTCGTCCATAGTACCAAACAAAAACTTTAGCACATTTCCCCCTATGTTCATTAAACTTCTTTTTACTCTGTGTAAAATTACACTTTTGATTTCAGATTTTATTTCGTCTATTTCTTGATAAATTTCTTCCGGAAAATGTATGTCTTTAAGTGCCAGTTGTACAATCGTGGTTTAAATCTTGATCCGTGGTTCAGGAATTTTAACTCGGCGATTTCGGCGGGTTAACTGAGGTTCAACGATGGTTCAAGGTTCGAATATGCACTAAAAGCCAATTACATGCCTGAACCATTGTTGAACCACAGTTAATCCGCCGAAATTTGTGAGTTAAAATTCCTGAACCACGGATCAAATATTTGTACAACTAGCCCTAAGAGTGTTTATATTTGTTACTAAAAGATTTAAAACTTCATATTCGACTTGTATTTATTCTATGCGCGATATGGATATAGTTTTTTACAATTGAAATCTTGTTAAGTTTGATTTTGACAAAATTTTCTTGATTATTTGTATTTTCAATGATAATTTCACTGCTTACTCTCAAAATCATAAAAATCAATATTTTTATGACCGCCATTCAATTTTTTTATATTGCTACAACTCGGAATATCATGCGGATCTAAAGCACTATCTTCTACTCCTCTGTTTAGACTTCTGAAGCTAACTAAAACATCTGAATTTTTATCTGATTCTTCTTCGTTTGTATTTATAGATTTGTTTATATTTTTTCCTGCAATGTTGTTGTTGGAACGATTGATGTCGTTCTCTTCTTCTTACTTATTGTAAATGAAATTAGAATATACTTTGTTTAAATTTTCTTTATAACTTTATTAAAAAAGGTAAATGATTATTTTACAATTTACTGATTAGTCAGCAACAATGAAAGAATAGATTACTAATAACAAGCAAAGATTAAAGATTTTTATTCAAATGTCAAAACTGAAAAAAGGTTCGTTCGAGATACATGTATGAGATAGAATGAAGGTTTTGTTTAGACGTTGTTTAGATGTTGAGATGTAATATTACTCTTATAGGATTTATTTGGGATGATATCGTTTAGGTTTCTGTATTTTGTTTTTCTTCCTCTCTGTATGTTTATAGGGTGTCTAATCTATGAGCTTCCTTGTTATATTTCTTAAACGATCAAATATTTTATTTAAATTGATCATATATGTTCTCTATTAGAGAAGAACTGAATACAAGGATGTCATCCATGTAAACCTCGTTTATCATACATTGGAATGATGCTGGGCGTTTTTTAACCCAAATGTCTTTCTTAGAAATTCGTAGTGGCCGTTAGGTACACTAAAAGCTGTTTTCTCAATATCCTTAGAATTAACTAGTATCTGATGGAACCCTTTAGCTAAGTCTAGAATTGAAAAAAATATTGAGCTCGTCCTAATTTGTCAAGAATGTCATCTATGTTGGGAAGTGGATATTTATACTCAATTGTGTTTTCATTAAGCTTGCGGTAATCAATTACCATACACCATTTATCTTTCCCTGAATTATCTGTTTTCTTTTTTACCACCCAATGTATGGAGATATAGATTTCCGTATTATATTGTTGCGTAGCATTTCATCTATTTGCTTATTTATTTCAATTTCGTGTATCTTAGGATAACGGTAAATTTTAGTAAATATTGGAGTTTCATTTTTTGTTAAATTAAGTGAACAGTCTGCGTTGTAGCACTAAGTTCTTGACCATCTTTATAGAATGTATCTTTATTATTTTTTAAAAATTTAATAAGCTCATACTTTTCTTCGTTATTTAAACCATTGTGTAAGAATTGACTCATGTCATTTAAGTTTTCTTCTAGCGTTAATATTTCATTATTTTGGCTGCCTCTACTTTATTGGTTGACGAACATATGAATTTAATTTTATTTTTATTTATTTCGAAATATCCGTCTTTAAGATTAATGATGCCTATTGAGTTTAATAAATTTGTACCTATAATTCCCTCAAAATGTTTCTGGCTAAAATTGGTTAATTTCCAATCCATTGTTGCATTGCAATTAAATTCTTTTCGAACATTTGTTATTATTTCTTCATCGATAAATAAATACGAATTTACTGTGTTTACTTTAACAGCATTTTCTAATTTTCTTTTTTTTTATATTTTTTAACTTGTTTTTATCTAGTAGAGTCATGATAGATCCGGTATCTACTAAAACTTTTAACTCTTCGTTTTCTACTTTCAATGTTACGGTTGGTAGTGAGGCTGGCTCCCTATTATAAAATTTACCAGTTCTTCAGAATTTATACCTTGTTCAGTGATTCTATTCACTTCAATAGGTTGTGTTTGTGGCCTATCATTCTCGAATCTCCTATTCGGACTTTGATTTCTATTCTGATACTGATTAGAATGATTAAATCCAAATCTGAAATTATTTGGGTTATTGTTCCCAAACATTCTTTGCCGATTTTGTCTTATATGTTCAGATGAAATTCTATTGTCATATCTTGATCTAAAATTTTTATTTTGATTTTTTTGTCTAAAAGGGTTAACACGAGTGTACATAATATTGGTAGGGTTTTTTTGTAGGACAAAATTTTTGTTTGGTTCTGGGACTTTTCTTATCATGTTATTTATTTCAAGAAGTTCGTATGCCTCCATAATCGTTTTTGAGTTACTTGCAATAATAATTGCCTTTTGGCTTGGTGACATTGTATTTTTAAATGCTTCTAAAGCAATAGTCTCATTACATTTTGAGTATAAATTATGTCTGGTTCTAACTGCGATTTTGTTTGCAATTCTGGTAATAAGCTATCTATTTTTGTGTAGTTTTTAATAGTACCGTTTTTGTTTGCAGAATTTATTTCAGTTATAAGTTTTAAACATGATTTTTTTTATTCCGAATTGTCCTACCAGTTGTTCTTTGATCTGTGTCCATGGTGCAAGGTATTGTAAATTGTTTGTTGCTCTGAGTGCATCATCTTGGATTTTCTGGTGGACAACGAACAAGGCTTGCTCTATATACATTGGCTCCCGCTTTTCATGTGTCTTGTGTTCCTCTGTAAGGGTTCACCATTCTAAGTTCTTTAAGGCTGGGTTCCCTTTTTTTTTTTAACAAACTCAGAGTTCATGTAAATGCATTTGAATGTATTAATGAAAAAATCATTCTCTTCTTTACCAAATGGCCTGTGTCATTCTAGCTTGTGCTATTCATTTTTCAGAGCCAGATGAGAGCCACAGAGACATATAATATATGTATTTATGCTATGCAAATTAATAATTTGCTTATAGCAAATTTATTTTTAAAAAGACAACTTTATTTAATACACCCGATCGCTTCGATCTCTGAATCAACAATAATCCTAAGATACAATTTTATTCTTAAAGATACTTAATATTATATTCTGCAACGGGAGTGGATGATGTCATCTTTTGTATCTGGAGTATTCTTATTATAACAAGATCGTTCTTGTTTGTTGTTTACACTTTTTGTGTAGCAGGTGTTGTTTACTAATTTGTGGCGGATGTGCCGTTTCCTGGCTATTTGATATTTGAAGTTATCTTCGCTGATGATATGTCAGCTATTTCATCATATGATGATGATAGGCAAGTCGTGCCTTAACTTGCATAGCAAAAAGAGTTGCACAAGCGCACACAAGTATACACACATAGTATATATTTATATGCCGAAAGAACATAATGAGACTGACCGACACGGGGCGACGGCGACGACACGGGCGGCGCGAATTAATAAAACTACTGGAGTTTTGTATTTTTTAAAAAGCTTTGGGACTATGTCCTGTATTTAGAACTTCTTAAAAATGCCTGCTTAGAATAGGACAGTACTTATGGTGTTGCTACTAAACCAAGAGTGTCTTGACAAATTCACTATTGGTGATATTTATACAATTTGTTCTTTCTTATTCATTTATGTTTTTCTTATGTGCTAAAGTCTGGGTAACTCAATGTGACTACGTGACCATATGCTTGTCTGCGCTTGGCTTGGTTTATTTATAGAATGTTCTGAAGATGGTGTTCTGAAGGCCGTGGCGTGATGGTTAGTGCGATGGACTGTCATGCCGGAGGTCTAAGGTTCGATCCCCAGCCTCGCCACCTATTTATTTAAAAGAAAAAACGGCTACTGCCTCTTGCGAGGAATTGACAAATCCTCCAAGAGTATCTCCTGTCACAGAAAAGTGCCGCTCGTTAGCCGTTCGGATTCGGCAATAAACTGTAGGTCCCCTCCATTCCTGCAGACACGCACACAGGAATGGTTGAGAGTTGTAAGTCACTAGGCCCTAGTTCTTCATGAGCTGTTGTGCCATCAAATTTATTTATTTTTATTTATTCTGAAGATAAACATTGGGAACCTGTGCAAATTGTGTTATTCATTCACAGTATATATTTTTTATAATAACTATGGATAATTGTTATTAACTCGCGCGACTCATGTTTTTTCGATTCTTCTTCAGAAAAAATAAAAAAAACTATTTCTTGTCTTTATGACCGACTTTATTAAGTTCTAAAATGAAACTGAGATTAACAAATAAAATTTCAAATTAAATTCTTAATCTAACTGCTTACATTGCAGTTTACACATTTTCTTATTTCAGCGGAATTGCAATGCCTCGAAATAATATTGGATATTGCACTTCCGCTGGGAAAACATAATATAATATGATACTTTAAATTTTTTATAATATAAATTTTTCCTCTGGGAAAATTATTGTAATATGATTCCTTTCATATTTGCATTTTATAGTTTCCAATTTATGGGAATTGGAGTTGTCGGAAGCTTCGACATAACCCGCGCGAATGAAATTTTGAACCTATATAGTTTTTTTCTTGCTATCGTTGTTTTGTCTTTTGGATAAGAGAAATGAGAATATATGTAGGTACAATGTACATAGGTATTATACATATATGAATGAGAGATGGGTTGGCGGTTTGGTGGCGGTGCATTTTTTTTTTTAATTTTCTTATTTTTCATTTCATCCTTGCATGCAAGAAGAACATATTTTTTCTTCGTCATGATCTTCTAATTGCAAAAGAAAAAAATGTTCTTTATTAGTTAGGTAGGTACCTATTATTTTTACGTAAAATGTAAATTTTGTTTTGAGAATTTTTTAAATTGTAGGTCGAAATAGGTATAGGAATAGGTAGATACCTAATTATGAAAATGTATGGAATTGACATTTTTTTAATATATGATAGCAGGTAGGTATCTAGGTAGGTAGGTCAAATAGGATTTTTTTAAATTCAAAATTAGGTAGCTATTACCCATAAGTTTTGGAGTGGGAACCAAATCAGCCTCTGGCGCGTCAATCAACAATTTCCTTAACGCACAAAATTAAACTCAGTGTTTATTTTGAAGAATTAATTAAATCTCTTTATTGAAATTAAAGTTGAAGAATGAACTTTATTTAATGGCGACTTACTTTTTATTTTTAAGTAGTTTACAGCTGCACAGACAAAAACGGAATGAAAGACCAGACACCGGATAGCCGAAACAAAAATATCAATTACAAATTTCTGTAGACACTATAGCCATCTCTTTCCAATAACTAGAATGGAATACGTTCCAGGATGTTTCCTAGGCAGCATTCAGACGATGAAACAGATGAGTTTGCGAGTGGAATCCCGTCCGCCACAAAGTAACAAAGAGTAAGTTTGTGCAAAGGTCGAGAAATTATTTAAACGGGAAGGGCCGTGGCCGTTATTCGAATTCAAAAACAGTAAAGGCGAAAAATATAGATAGTTAAAAAATATATAATCTCTAAACGCTTAGATATGTGACACAAAAAAATTATGGCGAATGCAAAAAAATTTATGCATATTACACTAGACAAACAAATGTAGGGAATGATTTTTTTTGAAGAGCTGTACCTACCTATCTTTGTGAAAAATGGTCGTATTGAGATGAAATAAAAAGTAAGTAAGATTTATATTACTAGTCTTCAATTACTTTTTTTAATTATTTTTTTAATATACCGTTACTGCGCAATCACAAAAAATAGCGTAAGCCAAAAACTTTCAAACAAAAATTTGAACATCTGCATCTTCATCAAACATTTTATTTTAAGTTAATCAAAAGTATCTGCCAGATAAGATGTTTATTCAGCTTTAGTATTACAATTTCTTGTTATCCTATAATTTTTGTTAATAGAGATTTTCGATGTTGAATGAAAAAGGTGACTTTTGTCTTTGATCACCATGTTAACTTCTATGTTTTTTAATATAAAAAAGTAGCAAAAAAATATAACTTTGAATAAAAATGAAAAATGCAACCACTTTGCTTGAATGTTAAGAAAATTGTGTTTTATTAGGTCATATGACCAAGTGTATATGCGATTGTACATCGATGGCATTAATTTATTTCACATTTTACATCAATTAATGTGCTGAATTGTGGAATGTATTTTAAAGGTTAGTCCAGACGCAACGTTGCTTCGCTGTCTCCATGTTTACACGTATAAATCGTCTTTATATAAATTTGGTCTGCTTTGTAGGGTAGGGCGGGGATAGTTGGACCACTTTTTGCGCGAAGTCTCATAATTTTCAAACTATTCATAGTACAACTATGAACATGGTATCAATAGAAAGAATAGAATTCTGGTTTCAAAATGAAATTTGAAAAAAAGAAAAATATGTTACCGCTGAGAAAAAAAGCTGTCTTAAGTGGATCAAGTTCAAGTGGTCCAACTTGCCCCTATAACGGGGCAAGTTGGACCTGTGTGCGGGGCTAGTTGGACCAAGCTCTGAAAAGTGAAAAAAAAAGTTCCAAAAAGGACAATACAACTATTTTTTTTATACATTTTGTTTAATGTGAAGTATTTTCTTTTTTAAATAACTAAAAAAAAATTAACAAACTTACTTAATTCAATTAACAAAAAAAAAAAAAAATCAACAAAAAGAAATTAACAAAAATAAATTATTAAAAACAAATTCATAAAATAAATTAATTGTCTAAATCAATGTCACTGTTGCAATTAATGCAGATGTAAAATGGCCCTGCAGCAGGAACAATACATCTTGTGTGCGACCATTTGCGGCATGTGTGGCATTGAATCCACTCTTCTCCGGGGAAGCTTTCTTCGTATGGCTCCATACATGTGAGGCAAAAATATTCCTGTCCTTCGTCTTCGGAACTTGATTTTTGCAAAATTTTTTTCTTTGGGGTTTGGGTTTTTTGCCCTTTTGTTCCTCTTGTAACGCATCTTTTTCGGGAGTGTCAGTTAAGATTGCAGCTCGTCTTTACCTTCTTTTGGTCATTGTTTGCTTTCTGGGTCCCCCCAGTAATACGGGGCTTTCTTGAGTTGGCTTCACATGCTTTGTGAAGTGGGCCATGAAAGCAAAAAACTCGTCATTGGTGGACCAACCACTGGAATTGCCCATTCCAATGCAATCTGTTGGACCGCCATTAACAAAGTGCTCCTTATAATTTTTTCGGGGAAAAATAAACATAGCTGGAACCCCAACCCCAGAAGCTGAGACTGCTACTATTAAAAAGTCACGTTTGTACCACGTTCACCTGAAGTCATCGATCCTATGTTATTTTTCCCCTTAGCAGCAACTATTTTGCTTGGCTTGCATACAGTAGATACGCCAGTCTCATCAACGTTCCATATATTTGAAGGACTGAATTTGTGTCTATCCATAACCTCCGGAAGCTTGTTAAAAAAGCTATCGACGTTAGTCTTGTTGAACGAGGTGGCCCGGCCCATACTCGTAGCTTCTGGTTTTCTTATCGACAGTTGTTGGTTCCTTCTTAGAAACCCCCCAGCCATCTTGTTCTCATTCCATATGTTAGGAAATCGTACTCCAAATTTGACAGCGCAATTGTACGCAAGTGTTCGCACATTTTTTGGCGTTAAGCCATAAAATATTGATGATGCTTTTAGCAAATAATCCTTAAGCAAAACCTCTTTTTCGTCGTCAAACACTTGCATTGGGCCAACGTAACCTATACAAGGATTTTTTTTGCGAATCTTTTTTTTTATAAGAAACCTACGTAAAGTTGTTTTTGGTATTCCAAATGCAGACGCAGCTTGCCTCAATGATTTTTCTTTAGACAAAATAGCTGTCACAGCTGCATTCATCTGCGCTGTACTAGCTGCAGCTCTCTCCGTTACACGTTTGTACGTTCGCATTCTAGGAATTTCAAATAAAAAGAGATACACACATAATACGACTATACCACACTTATATAATAAATACAAACTTATATAATAAATAAATAAAAAGAGATACAATTTTATAAACAATATGCGGGGCTAGTTGAACCACCTCGACCACCTGGTCCAACTAGCCCCTCACCTAGTTTGATGAACATATTTTATCATATTTCTAAAGATACCTTAAACTTATTCAAATATTCACACAAAATATTAAAATACAACATGTTTAATAGTAAAAAACCTTACCTCAAATTGTAAATCACTTTATTTAACTTCACTAGAACAAAAACAATGGTCTCTCAATTTTTTACTTTTGTAGTCAAAAAAGATAAAATTATGCGTGCTAACTGCTGCGAGGACTCAATGCAACTGAAACCGGTTTGGCACGTGTTGGGAAGAGAACGTGCTTTGAACGTGATCAATCATGTTCTTGTAGTACTTTCGTAATTCGAGTAATTCGCGTGGTCCAACTTGCCCCTAGGTCCAACTAGCCCCGCCCTACCCTACTTCCGTACACACCAATATCTCGACAAATAATGATGACTCATAGAATGTAAGGCCAGTTTAAAAAAACAATGCTGAATTCCTAAAAGATTTGTTTTAAATATTATAAAGAAAAATGTTTGTACATTTCCCGTGAATTTTTGAAAAAGTAGGTACCTACCTACAAAAAAATGAGTTCTTACAGAAAAATAAAACAACAAAAATCCTGTAAATTTTCAAATTGATCCGTAAGACCGTTTTTACGTTAAGAATGGTCAAAATAAAAAAAAAATTAAAGGAGTGATTTTAACCATTGTTTTATCATCATCAAAAGAAAACGAAAATTAATTTTTTTTCAAACTTTTTTCACAGTTGTTCATTAGTTACATATTCATAAGAATTTTCGTTAAAAGAACGTGAATTAAAAACAAAACTTTTTATTATTAAAATTACTTTTTAAATCAAGTTTTTTTAGCTTTGAGAAATTAACTTTCAAACTCAAAATTTTGAAAAAAAAATTAAAGTCAAATACTGGAAACTGGAAGGTCTTAGGACGCATACTTTAAAAGATATCATGAAATATCTTAACAACTTCTACTCACTTATGTTAATATAAGGATTAACTACTTTTTGGCTTCTGTTCTCTGACCAGAGAGCTTACAACTTAGTTAGTCTGAACTCTGGTAAGAAGGAACATACTGAGCATCTTTACCCACCTTCGACCACCAAACACCAATAAAGATTTGTATATTTATTCTATTTCTAATTCTATACAAACTATATTAAAAAACATTCAAACATATGAGCCATCAAAAAAATGTACATATGTACATACTTAAAAGCTACACAAATTAATGTGCAATTTATTTTTATGCACAAAATACCTAATGTCCTCTCACTCCCACCCTGCCTCTCGCAATGTTCCTAATCAACCACCAAACCTACTAAAAAACATTATTCTGGGCAACCATCGAACCAACAAAGAAAAAACATGATTGAATATTGCGGAACAGGTTTTTTCATACATGAACTATGTTCGAAAACTCAGAAAAAATTAATAAAAGATTAAGAACCGCCTTATTTTGAATTTATTTATTAATATTTTAATTTAAAAGTGGACTGTATAAAATGCTCGATATGCACGCGAGTATGCTCTGAAATCAACTTGCTCCGGTTAAAGCTCGATATCAACTGCTGTGTATTTCGCACTGAAATAACAATTTGTGATGGGATAGATGCGCACGTTGATTTGATAGATCTTTGTCGCAACCCCCGTTGCTCAAGTGTTGTTTTTGCCTTCGAGAATTTCATATTTCTCGGTCCGCAAAATTATGTGCTCTGCTCAGGCTCGTCCATGTCGATGGATTTCGGTCGCAACAACCGTTGCTCAACCGATGATGATTTTCACTGCCTTCTTGGTTTCTTGAAGGTTTTTTGCTCATGATGTGCTTCGTCTGGGTCCGATAATGTGTTCTGTTGTTGCACATTTCCTAGGACCGAAACGAAATGCCCCGCTCTGGACATTCTTGTTGTTTGTTTTTTTATTTTTATATGCCAATACCCAATATGAATGCTAGCATATTCATGTTTGTTATTTTTGGTACGAAAACCTTCACTGGTCGTAGCCTTTTGCTCCTGTCGTAGACAACCTACTTTGCTGCGAGATGAGTAATGCCCAAAACAGATGTGCAGCCTTTTCCAATGCAGCGAAAATAAATTTACACAGGTTCTTATGAAGGCTGACATATTCCAGGCTCTGCATGCAGCCTTTGCTGCATGATATCTCTATTTCTAAATTCGCTGCATGGGGAAAAAGCTGCACATCTGTTTTCGGCTTAAGACGACCCACAAAAATATATGCGAACGCATGTGCCATATTCTTTTTTTGCACTCCATCCAAAATATTGCTGGCCGACCATCGAAAAGACATGTCAGCTAAGCAATTATATGAATGAATATCCAACAACAGGTTTTTATTATATTCTCTCTCTGCCCCGAGATGAGAAATAAAAAAATGGATGAACAAACTACATAATAAGAAAAAACAAGAACAGAGGCGATATTTGTTTTGGAGTGAGAACAAAGAGAGTTGGCGCTGATACTGCAGTAGATTTCTTCTGAACTGCAAACTTCTTTGTGTGCGTGTGGAAATAAATTTTATGTTAAAAAACGCAAAATGGATCCATTTTCTAAAATAAAAATTAATTAAACTGTTAATAAAGTTACTGTTTTCTTCACTGCGAATAATGAAGGAAATATAAAAAAAAATAATACAAATATTTTGAAGTTCTCTCTAAAAGTCTCTAAAAAGTGATTATAAAAATGTTCAAAAAAATAAAAAAAAAAAATACAAATAACGGCTCATGTTTACTGATATTGAAATAAAATTTATTTGGCTTCAAAATCTTGAAAACTTTTGAAGTTTTATCAAATGATTCAATCATATCACCTTGAAAATTCGTCTTATTTGTGTGTAACTTTATTAATTTTTTTTGAGAAAAGATTACAAAAATATTAAAAAATTAAATCGGCATTTACCTTACTCATTTATTGTCTTTGAAATAAAAATAAGAAAAAAATTAAAAACGGAAAATTATAATATAGTTCATTAATTCCTGCAAACTGCTACCGAAAATTTCTCTTTTTTTTTATTTCTCCCTCGGATTTAAGGTATAATACATTTTTTTTTAATTTTTAAAACTAAAAAAAAACTGCAGCCAATTAATTACCAATCGAAAACTTTTTGTTAAATTAAAATATTGTAAGAACTCTAGACGCTACACGGCTCAACGCAAAATCCATAGCTGATTTTTTAATAGGAACATACCCTTAAGGTAGAATTTTTGCTGTTCCAGGTGTTGGACTTGGTCCGCAGGAATCTGAGCTCTTCCTTGCATTGCGGCCAACTCTTCTTGTTGCCGCAGCTTGTTGAGGTCTCTTTGGTTTTCTACGTTGATTTTGTATATAATTTTTAAATAAAACACGATAGTTTCATTTTTTTATTTTAAAGATTTCTTTATTGAATAAGAACTCCTAGTGAGCTAAAAGAATAGTTATGTTTTAGGATAACTCTTAATAACTAACTCGACTGAATAACATGCAGTCGTATTTATAATCTTAATTCTTATGTTCTATTAATAAGTCCTAATCTTTTAATGTAAGTATATTATGACTGCTGATAATGATGTCCGTTTGGTCCCGTATTGGATATAAGATTGTGTTGATCGAGAACATGTGGTCGTTATCTTTGTTTGGTCACGTATCTTCAAAATATTGACACTTTGGATTTGGGCGTTGGCTGCAAGAGCGATAGCGATCCTTTATCATCAGTTGTTGTTGTTTTGTGTTGAAGTGGTATGGCATTCATCACTTATATATATTATTTATATGGTTTAAACCAATTGATTATATGCATGAATATACATATATAAATCTAGGTATGTAACACAAACTGCTAAAGAGGATTCATGCCTATGTAGCTAAAAGCACAAAAAAAAGCCTTGAATTTTATATATAGAACATAGACTCACCCTCTTATTGAAATTTTGAAATTTTTTTTTATAAAGATCAGGCCAGTATTATAAATTAAAGAAACCACGAATTTAAGCTTGTATGTAAAATCCCTATGTTTAAGTGATGAAGCTTTTATCGCCAAATTCGATGAACTCTGGGAAACGATCTTTAAGAAAAAGAGAAACCATTTAAAACACATGATACGGCTCATCATTTTAGGTATTTCTTAGGCAAGAAGGACAAGTATAACACGTCTATTGTGCACTTTATTAATCTGCACTTCAAAAAAAAAATATTTTTTTTATTTTTTTGAAGTGTACTCACCCAAATCTTTTATGGAATTGGTTTCCGACAATAGTTTCGCCACGTAGGGATAAATTTTTTGTTGGCCACACATTTTAATTGTTTCGACGTATGGAGGATTTATTTAGTTGGCACCACACTTTATTTATTTAAGTTTTCAACAACTCCTACCTAGTTGTGAAGTTATAATTATTTGGTTTTTAAGTTTTTTTTTTTTCACTTCGAATTTTGTAGGTTTAACTCGTATAAGTTATTATTTTGTTTTCTCTGTCTGTGTGAGGTAGTACGCAAAACTATGATGCAAAATGATCTTCTTCATGGACAGCTATTTCATAGAAGAAAATCCCGTCGACGGATACCGTTTCAACTTTGGAAAAACGGGACATAAATCATCCTATTCCATTTTAATAGCCAATCAAATATTTTCCATTGCCAAACAAGGAGATAGATTGAATTTTTTTTTTCATTTCTTGAACGCGACAACAACTAATTCTCACTATGGTCGTCTGCGACATCTAGATTTTCATGCAAATTGCAATTTCTTTGGGACACGTTCGAGTAACCCGAGTTACACGATGAGATGAAATGAAAAAGCAATACTTGAATTAAAATTTCTGATGTCATCGTATAAATACATTATAACACGTGCGTCGATTCTGCAGTTATTTTATTTTAGTTTATTTAGGGATGTAATTGGATTCAGGTTGGGATTTTTTTTTTCCATTAAGAAAATGAGAATTTTATTGGTATAATTTGGACTTAAATTTTGATGTTACAAAAAATTGCTATTGGTACACAGTACCTGCTTTAACCTTATGCATATTTTTTATGCCGGATTTACACGAGTGACAAAATATCATTAAATTTGTCTTTTTATACTAATAAATTGTCATTATCCCGGTTTATGACAGTTAATTGGTATAAAATGACTAATTTAATGACATTTTGTTACTCGTGTAAGTCCGGTATTAGTAGGTTCACATCACGCAATGGTTGCGACGTTGCGAGAAATCATTTCCTGGAATCGTTTTGTGCAGTTGAAGTGCAACGATCTTCAGGAAATATTGCTCAGAATCGTTTCCATGACAATGTTATTAAATTATATTTTTTCATGTACGAGTACGACTATTAATAGGCGCTTTTCTTTTTTAGTACAGAGTTGGTTCAGAGCAGAGCACTGAGCAGAGCCTGAGCGAGCGGAGTAAACACTGTGCAGAGTGTGCTTAGAGCACTCCGATTTAATTATGAAACACAGCTGAGCACTGGATTGTCATATCTGTCAAATTGCATGAAAACTGTATTTGCTGCGCTCAGCTTGCTCGATTATTTTATCCTGAGCTCATGGAGCACGCTCCGAGCTAGCTCTGAACGAAAAAAAGAAACAAATTTCGAGAGTGGTTTGAATTCAAAAGCAAACACAACATTTTCGTTTGACAGTTCGGGCTCAGCTCTGAGTGAAATAAAAAAGACATTTCACATAATGTTTAACTATATTCTTTTAGTTTTTGGTATTGTGATTAATTGCACTTTATTAAGAAGTCAAAAATTTTGTTACGTAAACGTTTAAGAGTACAAATTTATTTTTACATAAATTTCTATCACTTTCACTGCTTTTTTCGAGAAGAATTTTAAGCTTTGTTAAATTGTGTTGAACATGAACTGTGGTTGAACTTGATGTGTAGGTGTACATCCAAATAACAAGTTAATTTTTTTGATTACATAAGCTCTACCCCATGGCCTAAAACGGATTAACCAAATAAAAATATAACTTAAAGAAATAATAAACTGCAATTTTTCTATCGTTCTGTTATTGTTAAACAAATTTATTACAGGATGCTGGTTTTATTATTTTACTTGTTTTTAGTTTTTTTTCAGTTTTTTTTTTTTTTTTTGTATTTGGCAAGCATTTCAATAAATATACTCCACTTAATAATATTTATAAATTTTGATACGTTAAGAAATAACAATATTACCTATAATATTAACTATTAAAATAAAATTTTAATAATTTTTCAAAAGAGTAAATAAGAATTATTATTAAAGTTAAAGGCAATGGGCCTTACCAATAATCAAATCTAGTAATGACTTAAATATTGCAGTGAAATTAACCATAACGCTATGGATCCTCAATAATAATTAACCATACATTATTCTTAATTTTTTGGAATAAATTCGATTTATGGCTCATTATTTATAGTCAACGTAAATATTAAGGTAATACCATGCACGGTTTATTATTTAGAGCCCATTCCATTATGGTCCATTTTAATGAAATATTTAAGTCGTAACTAAATTTGATTATTGGTAGGACCCAATAAATTTACTTCAAACTCTGATATAAGTAATTTCTATAAAGTTTTATTTAGGCCAAAGAAAAATTTGTAAACATAAAATATATACTCACGTACAATATTACATAAAATCATACAAATATTAAAATTCTATGTTTTAAATAATTAAATTTTGTTAAGCATTTAATTTAAATTTATTTCAGATCCATAAAATTAAACATTAAACTTAAATTTGTCTTAAAATTTATTGATACTAATTGAAAAATACCTATAAATCAACCATGTTAAATCTAACATTAAAACTAAAAAAAAAACACTTCGTGTTATTTTCTTTATTATTATTTATTATTTCTTAAACTATTATTATTATTATTGCATCTAATTATTTAACACTTTTATTGAATTAACGACTTAAAAAATAAATATTGTAATAAAAAATATTGTGATAAAAAAGTTAAAAAGATTTATCTACCACCTAATAATTTTAAAAACATTAATCATACCTTAAAGTTGAATAAAATATTTTATTAAAAGCGAACAGTTTCTTTTACTAATTTTTATTAATAGTTTAAAAGCACAAAGGCAAACCCTAGAGTTTTATATTTAAAGGAGACTATACCTATAGATTAATGCCAACATATAATAACAGTTATAAGAGTTTTACGCCATATAAAGCGAGTGTGCATTAGCGTAGCGCGCTTTGCGCGAATTGAAACATTTTAAAGTACCCAAGGTGTGCTTACCGGTGGTGAAGGGCCCTGGCCTGCGGGACGCAAAGTCGTTCCTTTTATAAACAAAACTGTTATAAATTGGCATGTTTAAAGTAAATTCCTTTATATTTTGCAGGTAAGCATTCGAAAGAACTGAATTTTCTGTGGGACGAATGGTTGAATTTTTGTTATAGAGCTTTGGAATCAAAACTTTTTATGCTCCTTTTAAAGGCATCGAGAGCAGATTCCAAAATGGTATCAATCACATTTGTGGCACTGTCCATTCAATAAAGAAACCCCAAAACCTTTTTCAGTTTTTTGAGTTTCTCATCAAATGACCTGCCTACAAGTGTACTCCGAGGTTGAATTTTTGTTATAGAGCTTTGGAATCAAAACTTTTTATGCTCCTTTTAAAGGCATCGAGAGCAGATTCTAAAATGGTATCAACCACATTTGTGGCACTCTCCATTCAATAAAAAAAAACCCAAAATCTTTTTCAGTTCTTTTTAAATTTAAATATTCAAAGAAAGTTTTTGGGGTTTCTTTATTGAATAGGAAGTGCCATAAATGTGGTTGATACCATTTTGGAATCTGCACTCGATGCCTTTAAAAGGAGCATAAAAAGTTTTGATTCCAAAGCTCTATAACAAAAATTCAACCTCGGAGTACACTTGTAGGCAGGTCATTTGATGAGAAACTCAAAAAACTGAAAAAGGTTTTGGGGTTTCTTTATTGAATGGACAGTGCCACAAATTTGGTTGATACCATTTTGGAATCTGCTCTCGATGCCTTTAAAAGGAGCATAAAAAGTTTTGATTCCAAAGCTCTATAACAAAAATTCAACCTCGGAGTACACTTGTAGTAGGTCATTATTGAATTACAGAGAAAGCAACAAAACTTAGTACTTTATTGTCCTGGCGAAGAGCCTCGCCTATTATTGCACCCGCTGTGCCATCGCACCGAGCCTTGCTGCGTGCTGTTCCTTCGTAAGTATCAATTAGGAGATACTTTGTCACAATCTGAGCGAGGGTGTCCAGCTTCTTATCCTGGATGTGTCTCTTGAACAGTGAGTGGGAATACTTTGACATTCTAATGATGAATTTGTCTTGTTCCATGGCTGCAACAAGATCGTTATTTTCCATCTGAGAAGGTTTCGTATAAGCAGAATGTTCTGCAAATCTACTTGTTAATAATCGTCCAGACCAGGCCCAAATTTTTCGACGAACTTGCGGTGTGCCTGGATCTCGTTTCCACTTTCACAAGTTTAAAATATAAAAAAAAATTATAAAAACAAAAACAAACGAAAAGACTGACTGACTATTTTATTTTGTTTGTTTCACAAAAAAAAAAAACCTCAAACAACTTTTTTTTGTTCTTGACATCATCTCATCTTGAAAACACAAAATTGTTATATTTGTTACATTTGGTATATTTTTGTATATCTATTTTGACAGTTGGTGTACGAGTGGCCAGTATAACAATTCTTCAATTTGCTTCAACTTTTTTGTATGGATGCGCTATCCAGTATATTATAGAGATCAGTGCCTCAAACTACTTTTTTTTGTTTCACATATATGTCAAAATTGGCCACTCAGCCACCTTATGTCATCTTCAATTGGAATGATAAAAACTGTTATACTTGAATGGTATACACTATCCAGTATATTATAGAGATCAGTGTATCCAGTGTATTATAAGGCGTTTTTATTTTTTAGTTCAGAATTGGTTCAGAGCAGAGCACTGAATAGACCCTGAGCGGACGGAGTAAACTCTGAGCAAAGTATGTTCAGAGCACTCCGATTAAATTACAAAACACACCCGAGCACTCAATTGTCATATCAATTACATAGAAACTGTATGAAGTTGGCCGCGCTCAGTTTTTTACTCGGTCTGCTCGGTTGTTTTATACCGAGCTAATAGAGCGCGCTCTGAACAAACTCTAAACATGCTCTGAACGAAAAAAGAAACACAAATTTGAACTGTTATACACTCTGAGCAAAAAAAGTAACACGATTTTTAGTTTGACAGTTCAGGCTCTACTCTGAACTAAAAAAGAAAAACGCCTATAGAGATCAGTGAGCACTACCGAACCGAACAATCCAAAAACACATTACACGCTTCCATATGTGTGCCCCTTAACAAAATGAATTTCATTTCCATTTGTTGGAACTAGAAACTGGAACGTTCATGACCATTCATGACATCATTTTCATTCAATTGCTGAACGTTGAAACCGTTGAAACATACGTACCGGCTCGGCTCCCTGTGACCGTGGGTTTATTTACATTTTATTTGTTTACCAATTGTATAATTAAATATTCAATATGTTTAAAATTAGTATTTCGTTTATTCTTAAAGAATATTTATGAAACCAAAAACTACGTAACAATAAGACGATAAATACAGATTTTTGGATTTGGATACTCTGGTAAGCACCTACATACATTTATTAATAATTGCGTAGGTAAGCACTTTGTTTGTATCTTTAAATTATTTTATTATTGAGGGATGCATAACTACTTTTTTTTAGTAATTCAGGATAGCTATATTTTATTTTGTCTTAACGACTTGTTGCATGGCTCTACCTTATCGAAATGCATTGCATAGCGTAAGTCGTCATTTTGAAACTAATTGTATTCCTAATTGCACTTGTTCACTGAAGTGGTTTATATTCTGGCGAGAACTACGAACGAAAGGTTTCTTTTCTTAGTGCGAATGTGTTATTAACAAAATCCCTTTGAAATTGAATTACAAACGTATTTATTGAATTCGTTAAAGTGATAGGGCTCGGCACCTTTTGAAATAGCTATGTACCTATATCTCCAGCCAAATAAAAACGAATTAAAATACCTACCTAAAATTAATTTGTAAACAATTGGTGGTAGCGCCTTTAAGTTGTTCTTGTTCAAAAATTCAATGAAATTGACGGAATAAAGAATGCTCAAGTCTAATAAACTGACATCCTAGTATAAATAATGCAATAAATAATAATATAAATTCGGGTTGTTCATGACATATGCAGCCCTATTCTGCTAAATATTCACGTGAAAGTTTATATTCTTCTATCCGTCGGTCGGAGAGAAATAATTGCTTTGTATAAATTTCGATAAAAACATGATTTAAACAATAAGATTCTTTTAACGGCCAATTTCTTGACAAAGTTCTAACCCCTAAAACTCGGTTTATCGAAAAATTAGAACTTGATTGAGTTCTAACTCATTTCTTCACCGAGTTCTAACGCGTTAGAACTTCGATTTGGATCTTAGTTTTAGATAGAACTTCGATAAATTTGGACCCTCGAATTCGGGGGTCTAAAGACTTAGAACTCGGTTTAACAACATTTTTATTTCTTCAAAAAACTTATTTGGTAATAAATTTTGATTCGGCTTTAAAAAAAAGGTAATTCAAATAAATTTGGGATAAATCATGTTTTAGGTGCAAGCTGTCTCGCGTGCGCTAAGAAATGCATGTAACCAGATAGCATGCTGGACGAAACACAAATTTGTGTACATATAACAAGATTTTAACTACTATATTTTCTTGGTGAGGAAATAAACAGAAATGCATTAATGCTGCCGTTGTTGGTTAAGACAAAAAATGCATCTAATGCACTATTTTCCTCAAAATAAAGTAATTAATGACAATCGTTCGCATCTTGACACTGAAGAGTGCGAATTTGAATCTGAGAGACATTTTGAGTAATCTCAACCCAAAAAAAAAACAAACAAATAAACAAAAAACACGATCTTTGTGGCGTTTTTGGAATAACCTTATATAGCATTTATGTAGGTAGATATATTGTTTTAAAGTTATCCTTTTTATTAATTTTAAGTAAGTGGGTAATTTTGTTGTATCCAATTTAGTTGCATATGCTGGTGTTGTTTTTAATTCTCGTGGTACCTATAACATTTTTTTACATTGTGCATGTTGTTAGTTCTGATTTTTGAACTCGCACCAGATTTTTGCTTCATGAAAGAAAGCCAAAAGACATGTAGTATTGCGTAATTGCCATTTTTCTAAACAATTTGTCAGAACCACATCCATAATCAATGATTCGGGACATTGAAACCGTTACCATCTTCTTTTTTTTTTTGATGCACTTTGATGCACATGCACACTTATCTTTTAAGGTTCATTTCACGTCAAACATCTGTTGCGAGCTATCGGAAATCGGACTAATAAAAACACCAATTATTCAAAAATCAATACGCGCGAAATCACACAACATAGAATTGAAAACGAAATAAAAACATCAACACCAATACAAACAAAACTGGCACAGCAAAAATGAGAACGTGTTTTTAATTAATGAGCAAAATAAAAAATATATTCACAAAAAAAGAATCCAGCAAAATGAAACTGACAAATATTTAAATATTTGTTGATAGATTGTCAGAAATTTGTGTCAGAAAATGATACTGGGTGCTACAAAAGAATTAAAATATACACCAGAACTTCGTTTCTTTAAACCGAGATCTAAGTACTTAAAACTCAATAGTGATCTTAGACCGAGTTCTAAGGAAATGATTAGAAGTGAAGAAATGATCAAGTTCTAAATGTTTTTAAAACTAAGTTCCAAAGATAAACCGAGAGTTACTGGATCGAGTTTTAAATTAATTTTAGAACTTTGTGAAAAAATTGGCCGTAAGAATTTCAAAACTAAATATTAGTTAAGATTTGCACTCTAAATATTGAAGATTTAAAAAAAAAATTTTAAGGCAAATTAAATAAAACTTTCACGTGAATCGAAAGTTTCAATCGGATCGAATAGCAGAGAATAGGGCTGATAGATTCGACAGAACTGAAGGCGTGTTTCTTTGCGAGTGGCAATAAGCTCTACTTTTTTTTTGGCTTATCATTGGCCTCGTTCAGGATTGTATCCAAAGCGATCTGGATAGCTTTGTGTTGTTGTAATCCTTTGTGAAAAAACAGCTAATGCAACAACAACTAAACGTATCTGAAAATTTTTGGATTGGTTGACACCACCTTGGATAGGTTTTTGAACGCGAGGATTCTTATTAAACCTTAAGCATTTCAAATAGCAAAGCTACTAAACAGCGGTGTTTAGGACTATATTTGAGTCGTGAGAATTGAATGTACCTACATATCTCTAATAAAAATGCTCAGATATCAGCTTTTTTTGTTCCTTTGAACTGCTTCTTTTCAAATTATTTTTAAAGCCTGACTCATAAGTAGTAGCATTATTTTTCACGATAAGTTGACGGTTGAAGCACAACTCTCTGAAGGCTTTTATTTTGCATTTTTCTTCCGCCGTTAAGGCTTTACCGCGAACCATAATCGTAAAAAAGAATTTAATCAATTTATTTACAGAAACCTGTAATCAAACGTAAACTGAGGTTATCGCTATTGAACCTATTCAGATGAGCCAAAAATGTAGCTAATTTTTTTCAAAAAGTTTTGTTTATTCACCTCATCACAAGAACGGTAAGGGACCAGTTATAGCTATCACTGAAATTCGTCATTGAAAATTTTAATGATTCATTTTAAGACGTTTAGAAGTCCAAACCTTTAATTATTTTGATGCCAAAATAAAGCTTATGATTTAATTAATATATCTGGCCAAAAAAAAAAATTCATTTCGGCCCAACCTTTCTTATTATTTCAATGATCATTGATAAGGTAGTGCAATCATTGAACAAATGAAAGTCAATTTATATGGAAAGTCGGACCCAAACGAAATTTTTTTTTTCGCAATAAATATTAATTGAGTCGTCAGTTTCACATTGGCATCAAAATAATAACTGATTTTGCTCTTTAAGTGCCCTAAATCTTAAATTAAAAATTTTCAATGATGAATTTCAATGATAGCTGGCCCCTAAGTCCTTATTCTCTTTTTTCCCAAAATAATCATATGCTTATGCTATTTTAGTACATAAATAAAACAAAAAGGTTGTATTCCTGTAATTAATATGGAGATACTTCGGCAGTACGGTGCGAAAAATGTTGAACCTATTCAGGTGAGCGGTAGTGTATATTTATCGCACACCAATAAACATACAATGATTTTCGCCAGATAACTGAAGAATTAACATGTCTTTAAGGCAATTTGCTCATACAAATAAGAAAAATTGTGTTTTTATTTATTTTTGGCATCTTTAAACTGGAGATTAAACATATTACTTAAACATCTTTTAGCACATTTACGCAAGCAGTTTTTTAGGGCGTTCATGAAATGTGTATCGTAAACTTTACGATTTTAGGAATTCGTAAAGTCTCCGACGTTGCATGAAAGTATAAAATTTACAAGTGATTTGTTGTTTTGCATTTTCTCATAAAAACACAGTTCTTTTTCTCAAGAGAAATTTTAAAAGTATACCTATAGAGAATTGTATATATGTTTTACATAAACCCCCCAAGCTTAGATCGGCTATCAGTAGGTATGCACTCCACACATGAGTAGACCTTACGTTATCCCAATTTATTCATTGATTATTTACAAAATTATTACATTTTATGCTGTTACGTCTATCAAATGTAGACTTTACAAAACAAATCAATGTTCATTGCGTGATTTTTCTTTCAGCCAAAAAAAAAAAAAAATCATCCCTGTGAGAGATTTTGGCTGAAAGGAAAACCACATTATTTTAAAAATGATATTTTTTTCTTTCAGGGTTTTTCCGAAAAACAAACGTAAAATAAAAACGTGTTTTGTTGTAGAATAAATTAATAAAAAAAACTTTAACTGCATCAAGAAAAATAAAATATATATAAAATTTCTAACGGATAACTCATATATGACTCTCACTAAGCCAAAATAAATGTGTCCCTCAACATCTTTAACGTGAAAAAAATGTTTGTATTTTTCCACATACGAAATCATACATAATTACCTTCTTCATAAAATTACGGGTCAGTTTATTTGGTTTCAAAACTTTTAAAATAATAATGTCGTTAAATCGCTGGATATATATAATTTATGACAATTCAGACAGTTCAAACAGTTCGGTGTTTATGTTTTTATCTCAAAAATCTAACTTTAAGATTTGGATATAAAACCTACCATGTGCTGAGACAATCATAATTCATAACTGAAATTAAAAATTATAAAGTGCAAAGAAAAATGTTTGTACAAATGTATGTAAAGTTCTATAAAACCAAAATAATACTAAAATTGAAAATGTTTAAATAAAATTAAAAATAATTGTGGTCTTCAAAGAGTAGCATCAACATAGTGTCTGAAACGATGTTGGCCTCCTTTTACAAGCCTCTTCACCTTTCCCGTTGGGGAATTAATGTCATCAATTTGCGAACTCCAAGGGTTCGGGTGCCCTGGTCCAAATCATTCCTTCACGGTCTTGTACGCTATCGTCTACCGCGAAATTCACCTCAAAGTGTTTTCCCAATCGATTCGTCTTTAATGAAATAAGCTATCGGAACAGTCCCTATAGTCCATCGGCCTTTGCCGATGTGCTCCCTCTTCCTCAAATACGGGTCCAAAAACTATTCATCGGAGCAATAAATGAGAAGCTGCATTAATTCCAAATTATAACAACTGAACTTCCAGTCGGACAAAATAACGAAAACATCACTCAAATATGGAATCAATAGAGAACAACATTACTGGCGAGGTTGATAAATTTTAAGTGTTATGTGTGGAATATCTCAGAGAGAACTGGTAAGTGGATATAATTTAAGTAAATGCTTGCCAAACAATTTATATAGGTATTAAATGAAATTTATATAAATCGGTTATCCGCAATTATTACCTAAGCATAAGAATACAAAAGGTGTATATACTTAGTCCATACGGAGATCATTTGTAATAATAACGAACAACACAAAACTAGCATCCTGGAAAAATTATAAATATTTATGTTTATTATGTTTTAACATTTTTCAAACAAATTCAAACAATTATAATATAGATCTACACAAAAAAAAAAAAATAATAAGAATACAAAAATACACCATAACAAACATCTAGTACGCGTTTCGGTCAATGAAGTGTAATAAGTTTATGGTTTTCTGATTATAAATGATATGTTCATTTGCCATTTCACTTAGTTTAGTATTTATACAATAAGCTTCTTGCTAAAAGTGTGCCTTCAATGGGTCGATGAGTCATGAGTGTATCAAGAAACATGATCGACAATGCACTTTAAATGGATGAGTGATTACACTAGAGTGTTAGCATAGTGAACTCTCATGGTCATACATAGTCAACATCAAAATTATGCAATGAACGCATTGCATGTCTCTTGATACACTATATAAGTAGTCCAGTAAATAGAGACAAAAAAAAGGGGGTTACCCTACAAAAGGTCGGGTAGTTCTAAATTTTGGATATGTTATATAATATGGTCGGTAGATTAAAAATACAAATTTCCACAACCACGCCCCCTCCGCCCCCTTCACAATCCTGAAAAAACCGCTCAAAATTGGCACTTTTTTCAGTTTTTTGCTCATAACTTCTTTCTGGTATACTTTTTGGCAAAAAAAAGTTATTTGGCAACTTGTAGAAAATAAAATTTCCTACAAATATAGTCTGTGTAGTTTTTTTGTACAACCGACACCAACAAAGCTATGACGCTACCAAAAAAGGCTTAAATTTCGTATTTTGTGAAATTTTCAGTTTCTTCCCACTTCGCAGGCTAATAACTTCTTAACTAGTGATTTTAGAGAAAAAGTCTTCATAACAAATCTTGTAGAGAATTTCATTACCTACAAATTTCATGTACAATATTTTATTTTGAGGTTTAAACATTTCAGCGAAGAGTGAGAAGAGTTTTTTGCCCTTTTTTACGTTTTTATTAATTAGCTTCCTTCTATGTACGTCCGTACGATAAAAACTTCGCAGTCGATTTAAAACTAACTTTCCGATTACCTAGAGACCTAGGGCATATACTCCATAATGTATTAATATTAATGTGTTATTTTATTGGAGATACACTCTGCGTCACTTGATTACGGACACTCAATTTTTTTATTTTTCAAAATATTCAATGATCTGGGAAAAATGATTAACAGAATGAAAGAAGGATATTAAGTGATCATATTAGAGAAAGGTGTTTTGGTTTAAGTTGATAGATTCTATTCTTATCAGGCTCTTCACAATGAGGTCATAAAATATTACATTAATTTTTGTCTTGCTTGATTACGGATATAAGGAAAATATTAACATTAAGACACTCAGAATCGAATAAAAGTACGTTAAGAGTATGCAGGACTTAAGTTGAAGACATTACTTTTTAGAACTCGAAGCTATAGGAAGAATTTAATAATTATTAACTAAGGAAATAATTCTATGTCGAAAAAGAATGTAGGCAAGGTGATACGCTTTAATGCTACTTCTTCTTCAACAACTTTCTTGAAAGAAAGAAGACATTTTTGTGAACGTTAAAACAAAAGTATGGGTTTAACCGTCAATTAAGGCAATACCAAGTATATGGTGTTAACAAGAGGGACATCAAATGCCGATGGCTCAGATTAAGCATTATACTTTAGATCAGCTGTAACTTTAGTGTATAGCTAGAGGCTTTATCTTCCTACCTTTATCTACCCACCTTATAGTCCAGTAAATAGAGACAAAAAAAAGGGGGTTACCCTACAAAAGGTCGGGTAGTTCTAAATTTTGGATATGTTATATAATATGGTCGGTAGATTAAAAATACAAATTTCCACAACCACGCCCCCTCCGCCCCCTTCACAATCCTGAAAAAACCGCTCAAAATTGGCACTTTTTTCAGTTTTTTGCTCATAACTTCTTTCTGGTATACTTTTTGGCAAAAAAAAGTTATTTGGCAACTTGTAGAAAATAAAATTTCCTACAAATATAGTCTGTGTAGTTTTTTTGTACAACCGACACCAACAAAGCTATGACGCTACCAAAAAAGGCTTAAATTTCGTATTTTGTGAAATTTTCAGTTTCTTCCCACTTCGCAGGCTAATAACTTCTTAACTAGTGATTTTAGAGAAAAAGTCTTCATAACAAATCTTGTAGAGAATTTCATTACCTACAAATTTCATGTACAATATTTTATTTTGAGGTTTAAACATTTCAGCGAAGAGTGAGAAGAGTTTTTTGCCCTTTTTTACGTTTTTATTAATTAGCTTCCTTCTATGTACGTCCGTACGATAAAAACTTCGCAGTCGATTTAAAACTAACTTTCCGATTACCTAGAGACCTAGGGCATATACTCCATAATGTATTAATATTAATGTGTTATTTTATTGGAGATACACTCTGCGTCACTTGATTACGGACACTCAATTTTTTTATTTTTCAAAATATTCAATGATCTGGGAAAAATGATTAACAGAATGAAAGAAGGATATTAAGTGATCATATTAGAGAAAGGTGTTTTGGTTTAAGTTGATAGATTCTATTCTTATCAGGCTCTTCACAATGAGGTCATAAAATATTACATTAATTTTTGTCTTGCTTGATTACGGATATAAGGAAAATATTAACATTAAGACACTCAGAATCGAATAAAAGTACGTTAAGAGTATGCAGGACTTAAGTTGAAGACATTACTTTTTAGAACTCGAAGCTATAGGAAGAATTTAATAATTATTAACTAAGGAAATAATTCTATGTCGAAAAAGAATGTAGGCAAGGTGATACGCTTTAATGCTACTTCTTCTTCAACAACTTTCTTGAAAGAAAGAAGACATTTTTGTGAACGTTAAAACAAAAGTATGGGTTTAACCGTCAATTAAGGCAATACCAAGTATATGGTGTTAACAAGAGGGACATCAAATGCCGATGGCTCAGATTAAGCATTATACTTTAGATCAGCTGTAACTTTAGTGTATAGCTAGAGGCTTTATCTTCCTACCTTTATCTACCCACCTTAAGTAAGGAAGACATAGGGAAAATTCAAGCTGACAAGGAACAGAGCCCATAAGTTTATAAGAGCCCATTCTGTTATACACAGCTGTCTTTAGGAACCTGAAAAATCTCAAAAAATCTCGGGCTTCTAACTCAAGGTTTTTTATAGTTAAATCAAAGTCTGAAACCGGAGATACAGTTGGGCGACTGTTCTTAACGTGCGTGAACATCTTCAAATGAAGATGATGCCAGCATTCAATTCAGCACGTAAGACCCAGTGATTTACCAAATCATGCACAACAAATGCTACTATTTGAAATGACTCAGTTATCTTTAAGTAGAACTAGAGGTATTTAAAACTATTGAAATTATGCATCTGTAACCAAAAGCTTTATGGTTTAAAAATAAACAAATTTGATGGCAAAACAGGTCATGAAGAACTAGGGCCTAGTGATTTACAACTGTCAACAATTCCTATGTTCTTGTCTGCAGGAATGGAGGAGACCTAAAAATTATTGCCGAATCTGAACGCCTATAATGTGAGCGAAACTTTTCTATGGCAACACATACGCTTGGAGGATTTTCTCAATTTCTCCCAAGAGGCAGGAGCCGTTTTTTTTTTAATTAGATGGAAGAGGCTGGGGATTGGGGATTGAACCTAAATCTCCGGCATGACAGTCCATAGCACTAGCCATCATGCCACGGCTTCTACGTCTATCGTTCGTTACCTTTTAAATGTTTATCTGGTAGATTTAGCTTATGTCCGTAATCAAGCAAGACGAAAAATAATGTGATATTTTATGACCTCATTGTGAAGAGCCTGATAAGAATAGAATTTATCAACTTAAACCAAAACACCTTTCTCTAATATGATCACTTAATATCCTTCTTTCATTCTGTTAATCATTTTTCCCAGATCATTGAATATTTTGAAAAATAAAAAAATTGAGTGTCCGTAATCAAGTGACGCAGAGTGTATCTCCAATACAATAACACATTAATATTAATACATTATGGAGTATATGCCCCAGGTCTCTAGGTAATCGGAAAGTTAGTTTTAAATCGACTGCGAAGTTTTTATCGTACGGACGTACATAGAAGGAAGCTAAATAATAAAAACGTAGAAAAGGGCAAAAAACTCTTTCTCACTCTTCGCCGAAATGTTTTAACCTCAAAATAAAATAGTGTACATGAAGTTTGTAGGTAATGAAATTCTCTACAAGATTTGTTATGAAGACTTTTTCTCTAAAATCACTAGTTAAGAAGTTATTAGCCTGCGAAGTGGGAAAAAACTGAAAATTTCACAAAATACGAAATTTAAGCCTTTTTTGGTAGCGTCATAGCTTTGTTGGTGTCGGTTGTACAAAAAAACTACAGAGACCATATTTGTAGGAAATTTTATTTTCTACAAGTTGCCAAATAACTTTTTTTTGCCAAAAAGTACACCAGAAAGAAGTTATGAGCAAAAAACTGAAAAAAGTGCCAATTTTGAGCGGTTTTTTCAGGATTGTGAAGGGGGCGGATGGGGTGTGGTTGTGGAAATTTGTATTTTTCATCTACCGACCATATCATATAACATATCCAAAATTTAGAACTACCCGACCTTTTGTAGGGTAAAATGTCTCTATTGATTGGACTAAAGACATAATCAGGGAACTTGTAGAAGAATGAAGCTGGAGTGAGAAAAACTCAAATACATACAAAACAAATAAAGAACAAACCTTATGTCGTTTTCCGTTGGTCACTCCTAGCACTCTTTTTTCACTCCATCCACACTCCCAACACTCCAAAAACCTTCCATTTGCTGTTCGGAGTGATGATTTAGGAGTGTTTTTTCACTCCGGATTTAATTAAGGAGTGCTAGGAGTGCACTCTGAAATCACACATACTTTTAAAAGTATGTGTTGGATTAATTGTCAAAATAGTAAATGCTTCTTCTTGGGATGTTCTGAAATTGAAATTATTGAAGAATTCATTTTAGTTTTAACTTCTACATAGATACACATATTATTGAAGAGAGTTTTTTATATTCCATTGGAATCAAAAAGGAGTGAAACACTCTGAAAATCCAATCGAAAACGACATTAGTAACAGCGAAGACTAAAAAATTTAAATATAAAAATATTTTATGCAATAAAAAAATAAGAAACCAATTAAATATATAAACTTAAGTAAACTTAAGTTTATTGTTGAGCAGAGGGCTGTTGTTGGTCAAAATAATGTTGTCAAATAAATGTTATTCTTGTTATTTAAGTTTATTTCAAATATTTTAAACTTACCTTTCTGATACTCGTCCGGAATTTAAGTTATGAAAGTCCATATTTTTTTTATGAAACAGCTTGTATTGCAAAGATCTTAGGCTGTTCCAGAAGACCCATCATTATAGCTCTTATGTGTTCGCTGAATTTTTTGCGAGTTTCTGTAGGGGTTTCCGATGTAGACAGCATCACAATCATTACATTTCATTTTATAGACACTGCTCTTTTTTTATTTTGTACATTTTTTGGAAAATATTTATTGTAGCATAGGGAATTCTTTATTCAAATCATTGAAAAAAACTAGCTTTTTTAGAAGTTTAATTAGATCTTTATAGAAACCTTCTATGTACGAGATTTTTTGCCATTGTACTGCATTCCTCAGCTTTTTTTTCGATTTACTGCATAGCATTTTGTTAAACAATTTTTTTAATTATCCATTATTAATGACAATCTTAATTATATTATTTAGTTCCTTTCCTATTTTCACGATTGCAGAACCGTATAGGTAGTTTCTCAACGAATTTAGTGCCCATATAATGGCTAACATTTCTTTTTCATTAGTGGCCAGTTGTTCTTCAGATTTTGAAAGTGTTCTGGATGCAAACGTCATTGGTTTCTAATCTTGTTCTAAGACAGCTCCAATAGCGTAATCGGAAGCATATTATGTAAGATGAAATTCTTTTTTAAAATCAGGAAAAGTGAGGATTACGTCTTTTCAAATTAGGGAATTTTTAATTTTTTGAAATGCTTCTAAGGCTTCTTCATCTAAACTGATAATTTTTGTATTTGATGATTTTTTGGACGTTCGTCTATCTCCATTCCTCTGAGAAGGACTGGCAGGGGTTTTGCTAATTTAGCATAGTCCTTGATGAATCGTCGATAAAATCCTGATATGCCTAAAAAGGATCGTAGGTCTTCAATTGTGTCTTTTTACATGGGAATTGGGCTATTGCTTTTATTTTTCTCGGGTTTGTTTTTATTCCTTGCGAAGATATAATAAATCCCAAAAATTCTACAATATCTTTTAAGAATTCACATTTATTCATATGGAATTTGAGGTTTGCATTTTGCAGAGTTCTGAAAATTGTTGATAGATTACGGAAGTTGGAATGCTCGTCTTTGCTAAAGACAACAATTTAGTCTATATAGAATTTTCTCTATATGCTCTCGTAGGATAGCATCCAATGTCCTCTGGAATAGGATGGCGCATTTTTTAACCGAAATGGAAATCGAACGAACTCGAACTTTCCATGGTTAACTGAGAAGTCTATCTTCTTAATGTCCTTCTTGTCTACTTTGATTTGGTGGAAGCCACTTTTTAAGTCGATTACTAAAAATCTTTTGTTTTGACCAAGTTGTGATGATACTTCATTGATTTCGGGGGTCGTGTAACGATCCCAAATGGTTACAGCATTAAGTTTTCTGTAATCGATTACTAACCGATACTTTTTCTTGACGGACGCATAAATTTTTTCGAAACGACTTAAATCGGTGCGTTGTAAGGGGACCGTGAAGGTGTTATAATGCCATCCTGTCTTTTAAAGACAGTGGATACGGGTAGGATCTAGTGTGAATAGGATCTTCAGTTAAATTTCTAATTCTGCCTTTAACTCTAGTAGTAAAGGTTAATTTTTAGTCTGGTTCGGCCAATAAATTCGGGTATGTCTCTGTAAGTTTATGGAGTTCGGTTTTTTGCCTGTGTGACATGTGGCTTTGTGTTGTTTGAGTCGAATTTTTAGTTTATTTTCTAATAAGCATATAACTCTATTCCGTAAAGATGAGAGCTGACAAGTCCTTGAGGCTGTCGTTGCCTAAAATTCAGTGGAAGGATTTGATAGTCGGTAGAATGAAAAATTGTATTTGACGGTATTAATACCAAAATGATTTATCATAGTTTGATGGCTTATTTTGACTTTACCGCCAACTGAATTTGCGTAAAAATTTTGGTTATTCGGAGTTGGATTTTTTACTAAGCTTGCTTGAATGTAGTTTTTGTTTGAGCCTCTATCGACTAACGAGCTCGTTAGCCTAAAAAATGGATATCTTTGGTGTCGGATTGGTAAGGGTAGTTGTATTGTTCAGTATTATTTGAAGTAATGTTAACAAGTTCTGGGTAGTCATATTGTTCGATATTATTTGAAGTAGTGTTCACTTATTCATTAGTTTGTGCTAAAGTTTGATTGGTAATTGTGTTGCAATTTTTTTAACCGAATTTAAAAGACGATTAGGATGACGATTACTGTAAAAACCACGACTTAGAATTATTCGAATCCAATTATAAAAAAAAAACTAACGAATTATTTATTATAAAACTGTGCGACCGGCACACGACTTATGTTTTTTCGATTCTTCTTCAGAAAAAATAAAAAAAACTATTTCTTGTCTTTATGACTGACTTTATTGAGTTCTAAAATGAAACTGAGATTAACAAATAATATTTAAAATTAAATTCTTAATCTAACTGCTTACATTGCAGTTTACACATTTTCTTATTTCAGCGGATTGCAATGCCTCGAAATAATATTGGATATATTGCACTTCCGCTGGGAAAACATAATATAGTATGATACTTTAAATTTTTTTATAATATAAATTTTTTCTCTGGGAAAATTATTGTAATATGATTCCTTTCATATTTGCATTTTATAGTTTCCAATTTATGGGAATTGGAGTTGTCGGAAGCTTCGACATAACCCGCGCACAAGAGATGATTCAATAACGCACATATGTACATATAAATTAAACTATTCAATGTTTTTGAATTTAAAAAAATATTTTTTTGAGGTGAGAACCTCTTTATTTAATGATCAGACTTAAACTAAAGTACAAATTGTTTTTCTTAAACTAACCTAGCCTACGCCTCAATGCTGCTTGCAGCGGATGTTCCCACAGGTGGTGTTATGGTGGTGTTACGTTACATCTCTGCTACGTGCTGGAATGCATTTTAATCTGGGGGGTCATTCCGTAATTTTCAAAACGATAATCATCAAAACGATTATGGCTGACGTGATCGTCAATAATTTGCTTCACGTAATTCAAACACTATCTCCTCGTCTATCGTTTTTCCAGAGATTGTCAAACCATCATTGAAATGTCATAATAACAATTTGCGTTATTAGAACGAAGGGGTTTAGTGCACGGTTTGTTTATAAACCCAAGAAATTGGCAGAAATTTACATTAGATGGTGGCGCAATGGAATAGGTACTTGCTTCTTAACCGAGAGGTTCGGCGTTCGATACCTGCTGGCGACACGTTTTTTTTTTTTTAATTTTCATATAATTTGTATTTTTCTCAAATGTTTGTTGCCATTTTGCAAAATAAGTAAATTATTTCACTCATTTACCTATAGTCGCGTACAAACTTACATACAATCATGAAAACAAATGCGAAACGATACCTATTTAGGTATCGTCCAAAAGCCATCGTTTTGACGATATCGTTTTGATGATAATCGACTTACGTGAAGCAAATATTTGATCGTCAAAACGTGATCGTCCAGACGATATGCATTTTTAGGGTTACGTGAAGTAGGACTATCGTCGAAACGTTATCGTCGGGTGATAATCGTTTTACGGAATGAGCCCCCTGGCTATTGTTTTGTTGCCAGGCGCAGCGTCAGCGAAATTAGTGTGGGAATGGTTAATAGTAAATCATTTCCACAACTATTTTGTAATAATATTCCTTAACTCCTCCGCCCTTTAAAATCGAACGTCCTCGTTCGATCGAACTATTTTAATGTGTTGGGGAAGGTCGTTTACCCCAAGTGTCCTAGGTGTTGGTGCGGGTTCGTTTTTACTACTGTTTATTGTTGTTACTGGCCCCTTATTTTCTTCTTCGGCATTTTCGATGTTAACTTTCTTTTTCCAGATGATGCAGGAAATAATTCCTTTTTTCCATAGGATGATTACGATGACCACTAGGATTAATATTAGTAGTGATAACACTGCCGCAGACTTTTTTTCGTTGGCTACTTTCAGTTCTTCGATGTATTTGATGTTCTTTGCTTCTAGTTCTTTAAGCATTTCTAGGGAAAGCAACTCTTCTATTTGGGGTTTTATGGCTGGTGGTTGTAGCATGGCAGGGAGTGGATTATGTTGTCATCTCTGATTCTTGGAAGATGTACTGTTGGGCTCTAACGGTGGCATTGTGGAACTGTATTAAATATGTTCCGTTAAGGAAGATTTCGCTTTCATCAATGTAGATTTTGTCATCAAATTGATTTAATAGCACCATTCCAGGTGTGATCTCTTCTATAGCTGGAATATGTTGGTTGTTGATTTCGGTGCAGGAGTGAGGCTTGCTAGTCAATAGATTATTAATACAATCTTTACTTATGTCTATTACATCACTATGCTTACATATTGCTAATGAATTGAAAGTTTTACATTTTGTATTAATTCCATAAGAATTAGTGTTACATTTTAAGATTTCGTTAAAATTTGTTTTGACGGCAGTTTTTCCTTTTTTTACTGGTTTTATAAGAATTTTTTTACATGTTTCTTTCTCTGTCGTTAACAAACTTAAAATATATAAAATAGATTTATTATTTGAAGCAATTTTTACTTCTGAAAATTCAATAGCTTCAATTACATTATTATATGGCATATTCTCTTTATTTAAAATATCTTTTATTATATTTATTTCTAAATTGGACAAAATATAAGTATTAATTATTCCTGCTCTTGCCCATTGCATAGAGTATTCAATATTTTTTACTTCTTCTCTTATTGATTCTAATTTAAATTTGAGTTCCAACATAAATTCTAATTTAACATTTTCGTTTGATTTTAGTGCTTGGATTATATTGTTCGTAACATTGCTTATTTCTTTTATTCTATTATTAATTATATTGTTCACAACTCGTTGTTTATTGTTGTTTAAAAGTGCATTATTTATTTTGTCTTTCATTATTTTAAAATCGTGTCTATCCGGAGTTCCGGCAATCCATTTCCAGGCTGAGCCCAGGAAATCTAAGGATCTTTTCCCTCTGGTGTTAGGAATAAGTCTATTCAAGTGAGATTGGATATGTTTAATTTCAGTGGATAGGATCGGTAGAATGGAATCAGGTTGAGGTTTAATTGTTGACATCATGCGACTCAATTCGTTGAGTGCCTGTTGGTAGTCCTCAATGTCTATAACGTGCACCAATTTAAATGTGCCCATTTGTAATTTTGCTTTTCCAGTATCGATTGCTATTAGCTTAGCGTTCGAGTAGTCTAGCATCTTTACGTCGCATAGCACAGATGTAGCAAGAAATCTAAAATTAATGTTAAGTACGAATTAGGGATTTGTGGACTATTTTACCGGACTTTGTTAAAATTGTTGTTGTTCTGTTCTCGGAAACTATTTCCTTTTTGTATCGACGATTTAATTTTGAACCTATTCTTTTGTTCTGCCTAACATAGACAATTTGTCCGGGAGTAAATTTTTTGATCTTATGCCTAGCTTTGTTATGGTAATGAAGGTCGGCAACTTGTTTGCGCTTGATTTTTTTGATATTATCTTCACGTGCCTTTTCTAAGAGTTTGGGATCAGAGGTTACCCGACGACCAAAAAATACTTCTATGGGTTTGCTTGTAGTGGTAGAGTGGATGGAACAGTTATATTCATACACTGCTCGTTCTAAGAGTTCCGTGAAGGAACGGTGAGTGTTCTCCGTTTTCAAACATCTCATTATTTCAACAAGCGTTGAATGGAAACGCTCTACTTGACCGTTAACACTGCTGGAGTACGGAGGTGTCGTAAATACATTAATTTTTAGCTCTTCTTCTAGCATGAATTTAATAGAAACTGAATTTAAAGCTTTCTCGTTGTCTATTACTATTGTTTCGGGTACACCGTAAAAGAAAAGAATATCTCTCAGGGGTTGCCATACGTCCTCCACCGATTTGGATTGAATAACTTTAGCTTGCGCATATTTCGAGAACTTATCTATGGATGTTAGTACGAGCTTATTTTCGGTAGAGAAAATATCAATATGCACAATTTGTCCAGGATATTGCGGAATCGGTGTGGCTTGTATTTCGGGCTTACTGGGATGCCTATCGTATTTGTTTTCTCTACATACTGTGCATTTTTTTACTACTTTCTTAATTTTTGTAGTCATTCCGGGGAAGTAAAATCTTTCTAAAATTTGTGTTTTGTTTTCGCGCTCGTTTCGGTGAGCTCGTCTATGGGTCTGAATTATGATTTCTTCCTGGTCTGTTGCATTGAGCACATCTTGTACTTGTATTTGGGTAAACCTAATTTTGTAATTATTAAAGTGAAGGGGGTAAATGTCTTGTATCATGCCCATGACATGTTCCTCGGTTTTAATGCAGTTTATTACGGAGGGGTTTAAAATTTTCTTAAAAATATGTTTTAGATTTACTTGATTATATACTGGTTCAGTGATTATGTGTCTATGATATGTAGGAAAAATTATGTTGAAGGTTTGACTGGGGGTTTCGGCTATTTGAAGCAAAATTTGATTTTTGAATGCATTGATTGGTACCTGGATACTTGGTATAAGTGTATGTGCCGAACTTTCGTCACTATGCTGTGTCGAAGATAAAGCATTAACGTCAGATACCTTTGGAGCTCTTGATAAAGCATCTGCAACGACATTTGTCCGTCCAGGCTTATATTTCAGCTCATGATTATACTCCTCAAGTATAGATTTCCACCTTTTCATTTTGCTGTTGTTATTTTTGTTGCTCAAGGCAAAGGTAAGGGGTTGGTGGTCGGTAAAAATTCGGACCTTAGCGTTACCGTAAAGGTAGTTTCGAAGTGAGCCTAGAGCCCAAACGATAGCTAACATCTCCTTCTCGTTAGCTGCATAATTTTCCTCTGTCTTGGTTAGCGTTCGGCTAATGAATGTTAAAGGCTTGCGTTCTTGTTCGAGAACAGCACCGATTGCGACATTAGAGGCGTCCGTGGTAAGGTCGAAGGGTTTTTTGTAATCAGGATAAGCCAATATTACATCCTTTGAAATTAAGGAGTTTTTTATTTTGTTGAAAGAATCTAGTGCTTCTTTATTCAAATTGATTTGGATTTTAGAGGAATGGTTTTTGGACACTCGTCCTTCCTTCCCTCTTAAGAGGATTGTCAGTGGTTTCGCAAGTTTGGCGTAGCCATTAATAAAACGGCGATAGTACCCTGACAAGCCGAGGAAAGATCTCAGTTCTTTTAAAGTTTCAGGTACGGGAAAGTCTATGATAGATTTTACTTTATTAATGTTTGTTTTAATGCCCTCAGATGATATTAAGAAACCAAGAAATTCTACTTCTGAACTGAAAAATTTGCACTTGTCCAACTGGACCTTCATATTTGCTCTGCTGAGTGTACCAAAAATTTGTTCGATATCCCTAGCGTGTTGTTCTTCGTTTTCGCTAAATATTATAATGTCGTCAATGTACACAAAACAAGATTTTCCGATGTAGTCTCTCAATATGTCGTCGAGAGCTCGTTGAAAAATCGAGGGAGCATTTTTAAGGCCAAACGGAAGCCTTGTGAACTCGTACTTCCCGTTGTTAATTGAAAAAGCTGTCTTCTCAATATCAGATTCTTTCAAAGGAATTTGATGGAAGCCACTTTTCAGGTCAAGTACAGTGAAAAATTTATTCTTTCCGAGTTGTGCTGTTACCTCATTAATATCCGGTATGGGGTATTTGTCGGCTATTGTGATGGTATTGAGCTTACGATAGTCAATAACCATTCTATATTGTTTAGCTCCCGAAGAATCCGGTTTCTTCAATCCACACTGGACTGTTGTAAGGAGACCGAGAAGGTCTAATTATTCCATCGTTAAGGAGTTGTTCTACTTGCCTCTCAACTTCGGATTTCAAGGAATTTGGGAAAGGGTAATAGCGAGTATAAACGGGATCATTCCCGGAAGTCCTTATCTCTGCTACTACTGCTGTTGTATATGTTAGCCTCTCCTCAGGTTCGGAAAATAGGTTTCTATGCTTATTTATTATTGCACTCAAAATTTTCCGCTGAGGGATTGTTAGATTTTCCACGTCGACAGAAATAGAATTGACGGCTTCAGATTTGAGTTGCTTAATTTTAATATTTACTCTGTTTAGAATTGTTATAAAACTTCCTTTGGTGTGAATAACAGCTCCTAACGATTGAAGGCTGTCGTTACCTAGGATACCATCGAATGTTTTGAGAGTGGGCAAGATGAAAAACTTAATGTTCAAGTCATTTAATCCGAAAAGGTTTAGAAACGTGTGGTGGCTGATTTTAACATCACCGGCTATGGATTTAGCATAGAAAATTAGCTCGTTGGGAATGATTTTCTTTACTATATCGGGTTTTATGTAATTCTTGCTGGAACCAGTATCTATCAAAAATTTAAAAATTTCTCCAGTCCTCAGTCTACATTCAAAGTATGGCAGTGAGGACTGTGTTAGCCTAAAAAATGAATATCGCTGAAGTTTTGGTATTCTGGTAAACCGGAGGAGTGTTCCGCAAAGGAATTGTCATTTTGGTTCAAGTTCAAACCATGAGCAAACTGTTCGCAGACCTGGGCGTATTCTTCTTCGTCAGATAGTGAATTTCCTTCATGATTATTAGCTGCCAGATTCTCAACAGACTCTAAGCCGTGATTGGACTGTTCGCAGACTTGAGCGTATGCTTCTTCGTTAGGTAGTGAATTTCCTTCATGATCATTAGTTGTCTGATTCTCAACGAACTCTAGAGTTGAGTCTATGTAATAATTATGTTGTCTAGGTGGCTTATAAGCTGTTGACTGTTGCTGAAAGGATGATTTCTGTTGTTGTTGGCCTGAGTTGAAATATGTCTTGTGATTTTGGTTGTTAATCCCCCTTAACTGGTTATTTCGTCCCAGCGTTAAAGGTTCATTTTTAATGGGGTTCTGATTCGGGAATGGCTTAGAGGCCTGGAATTGGTTTTGGGAGAAGTTATTGGTATGCTGTTGAGGCATAAAGTTAGTGCGTGGTTGGACCCCAAACAAGGGGCCTTGTTGAAACGGAGCATTGTAGGTAGGATAATTAGGGTATGATGGTTAGTTAAGGTTCGTATTTCGGTTATGAGTAAGCTGAGCATTTTTTGGTGGTAAAAGATTTTGAGAGAATAAGTTTTGTTGACGGGGGATTTGCTGGACAAGGTTCTTCTTAAATCCTCCGTGATTGTTCTGCATAAAATCAGCCCTAAAGTGTTGATTTTCGTACTTGAGGCAAAGGTATAGTGCCTGTGGTAAATCCACGGGTTCTTTCATACATAGAAGGTCAGACAAGTTACCTTTAAGTCCTCTAATAAAAGTTTCTAAGGCTTTATCCCTGTATGTTTTGGTTAAGAGTTGCATTGACTCGGAACCGATTTCCATACAGGAAACTTTATTAACTATTAGTGTCAGTTGCGAATTTACAGCCTGATAAAACTGCTGAACACTCTGGTTTCCTTGCGAGAGGCATACCATCTGGTATTCGAGTGTAGCAATATCTCTTTTGTCGGCATAATGCATTGTTAAGCAATGCGAAATACTTTCCCAATTTAAAGGAGTATTGTAGGCTTCTAGAGCCGCATCCGCTTGTCCTACAATTTTATTTCTAATCACGTTGATTATACCATAATACTTGGGCGTTCCTTTGAAATTTTCGTAAATTTGTAACACCCTTTCTACGCTTTTCTTCCAGGAAGAGAACTCGCTAGCCTCTCCTGAAAAGTTTCGCAAACATCTTACCACATCGGGGATTTTTTCCAATCCATCTAAATTGGTTTGGAATTGTAGTAGTATTGTTTGATCTATATTTGAGAAACGTGGTGCGTTCGGATTCATGACGCCTTCGACGATTCTCTTTCCCTGCTGTTCTAATACACGATTTACAATAGAACTAACTAGAGTGTCTAATTCGGGGGTTGAACGGATTTCTTGTGTTCCATCACTATGCGATGTGCTGGAGTGGAACGAATTGTTTGGGTCTTGGGGTTGGTTAGGTTGTGTGGGAATAGTGTGTGTAAGGTTAACAACGGTCGGGGTCGCTGAACCTTGTGGTAACGAATTACCATCGAGCGGATTTTGACCCGGGGCTTGAGGTTGACCTTGGCCCTGACCTGGGTTCACGGACCCGGTAGATACGTCTAGTCCCGCGCCTGATCTGGTATTTACCATATTGTTCATATTACGTTAAAATAATCTTTTAGCAATCAAAAAAAAAATTATTTTCTATTCTAGCTTCAAATTGTATGTTAAGGTCAAATTATAAGATTATATTTTTTTTCACTTCACTTTTTATATTTATAAAAAAAAAATTCTTTTTTTCTTTGATTTAAAATAGGTTTTCCTCAAAATTTTATATAATTACTATTTGCCTACTCTAGCTTCAAGTTGTATGTTGAAATCTGAATTATAAAATAATTTTTTTTCACTTCACTTTTTATATTTATAAAAAATTTTCCTTTATTTGATTTTAAATTAAATTGGTTTTCTTCAAAAATTTATTTTATATAATTACTATTATTCTATTCTTTACATTCTTAAATAACTAACTTACAATAAAAATAGGGGGTTCGGCATTTTTCCTCGGGTGGTGCGGCTAGCTTATATAAGCTTCCTGTTCGTCCTCCTGAATGCTTCAGGGCTACTAAGGGGCCCTTGTGGACACTTTCGGTCCTTTTTTTTTTCACCACAACACGATGTCAACCACGGAGAGTTTGTTTTTTTTTTTAGTGCGCACTCGCGGCCGTCAGTCCTAGTCAGGATTTTATTAAAACAGCGATACTGTCAGTCCGTGACAGGATTTTATTACAACTTTATGACAGCGCACAAAAAAAATCTCCGGGTCCCTGCTCGGGCGCCAATTAAACTATTCAATGTTTTTGAATTTAAAAAAATATTTTTTTGAGGTGAGAACCTCTTTATTTAATGATCAGACTTAAACTAAAGTACAAATTGTTTTTCTTAAACTAACCTAGCCTACGCCTCAATGCTGCTTGCAGCGGATGTTCCCACAGGTGGTGTTATGGTGGTGTTACGTTACATCTCTGCTACGTGCTGGAATGCATTTTAATCTGGCTGTTGTTTTGTTGCCAGGCGCAGCGTCAGCGAAATTAGTGTGGGAATGGTTAATGGGAAATCATTTCCACAACTATTTTGTAATAATATTCCTTAACTTATATGTATACTGCGACGAATATTGATCCTGACCTGCCCCAACTCCACGTTGTAATGTGCACGTTGAGGTGGGAATAACTTATTGTCTGCTAAAAATTAAACAAGACACGCGGACGTAGTCAATGGCGATGGCGAAACAAAACAATATGGTTGCGAAAGTGAAGTTGGAAGTAAGTTAAGGAAGTTAACCATAGTAAGAATAGGGCAGAAAGGCAAAAAGTGGGAAGGGATAGAAACGAGAAAAGAAGTAGTTTGGAAAACGTACAGCGGGTGCTGTGGTAGATGCTAGAGCTTTTGATCGGTAAGGAAGTTTGTTTACTGGAAGTAATGAATGTCATCGATAATTTGTTTTGATATAGTGCAATTATATTCTGTAATAAGTATTTTAAGAGTAAATAGATTACGAAAAGATAGTCAGCCCTATCATAGTATCCGATCGGAACGGAAATTTCTCCGACTAATACAAAATGTTTTTTTATTTTAATGATACAAATTTCTCATAAATCGGTTACACCTCCGGATATTTCTTATATTTCTAATATTTCTTAAAATTCGGAGAAAATTCCGTTCCGATCGGATACTATGATAGGGCTGAGTAATTAAGATAGTAAGTGGATAGTATACTAGAGAGCTTTTAGCAATACTGAGATATATAAAACCAATTAGCTACCGAGTGTTGCCGCTGCGCAAATACGTTTTCTATTAGAAAAAAAAGCCTATGTTCACGTATGAAGATTTTTACCTACCGTTAAAGGAGTTTTGATTGATTCAAATTAAACAATTAATTCGTAAAAGATCTTATTGAGCATTCGAAGGTGAGGAATTAAAAAGTGATAAATGTGATTGATATAATTCACATAGAAAATTCATATATATGTAGATGTATGCATACGTTCCTGCCTATTGATCGGGAAAGCAAATTTAATTGTGAATCTAGAGGTCATTGAGGTCGACTAGAATTGCTAAAGGCAATTAATGTGGGTTTCCTATTTGTTCATGAAGTAGAGGTATGTCTAGAAAAGATGAAAGTTTGTATTAGTCATTTTGTTAACCATTAAGTTAATTTAGGTTTTGGGTCAGACAAGAGATTTCTGGTTTAAACTTGCGATTTGAGCTGCAACTATATATATGTATATAATATATATTTGTAATTGTACGTAAAATACATGGCGCAGCATGTGTAGCTATCCGCATTTATACAGAGATCAACGTTCTACCTATATATCTTAACCACTGTGGCGAAGACTTCTACAGTAGTTTATTTTAACGCTCGGTGACCCAAACGAATTCAAGGGCGCCGCAAGGGCACACGAAGATTTAAAGAGGGTGTTCCCGTCGACTGCGAGAGGTTATTTAACCTCCATTTTGATTTTAATTTTTTTTTTTTTTCTTATTAATTTTTGAATTTTGAACTGGAGATTAGTTTTTTTAACGTAATTTTGTTTACTTAAGTTTTTTTTTTTTTTACCTTAACGTAATCTTAATTGAATGAACCTGTTCAGGAAAAAAAGAGGTTATAATTTATCGTTGTGCTTAATTGGGTAAAAAGTGAAAAGTCCTGGTTTTGGAGGTTACCTAACCAAATATATAGTTTTTGATGCGCGTCAAGAGCTCAAAAAGGAAGAGCCACTTTGGTGAACACATAACCGTCATCTTACACCATGCTGCCGGCAGAACTGCAAGGGACGAGGAATAAACGTAAGTTGAAGTAAGTTAAAGCCTAGATTAATAATTTTACAATATATTGCTCCAATTTTATGGATATTTGTCTTGCTACCTAAGGGGTTTACGACTTCAAAATCATTATAAAATAATTGTAACTGTACAGCATTTGGATTTTGAAAAAAAAAAAAAAATTGTTGGAAGTAAATACTTCACCAAAGCAAAAATTTTTTAAACTGTTGATTGTCGCATGCATGCTGTTTTGTAAAGTAAACACTAAAAAAGGATTCATTATAAAAAAAGAGTTTCCAATGTTTTAAGTATAGGAATGTACTGAAAAGTACATTGAACAGTGACTTCTTTCTAACTCCCACTAGCAACATCATATTTTTGTTCCCATCTGCTGCCTAAATTTCTTTGAGTCGAATAAACATAGGTTTGTTCAATGTTTAGTTGTTTCTGTCGCTTATAAGTTGAATTAAATTGTTTAAAATCGTTTACAAAAGAATCCTTGCAGGTCGAGAACAGGCATTTAATATCAGTTACTTCAGATTTGATTTTAGTTTGTTGTATAAGACGATCAACATTTTTTAAAGCTGTAGAAACAATATCACTTACATTTGAAAGGATTTTTGTAACATTACTTTGGGCTATTTGATGATCTGAACGCAAGTGTGAGATTACGAATGAAATAGTTGAAATTTTTTTGTAACATACAAAACAAAAAATTTAAATTTTTTGGAATTTATTACAATTTCATAAAAAAGTTACAAATTGATTTCAAAAATTAATATAACTATCATCGATTCATTTAGTATTTGTATCAAAAACTAACTCATTTTTAAATTTATTATTGAATTTTGAAGAAATTTCAATAATCCGATTGGACTTCGGCGAATTTTCAATTTTATAAATGCAATTAGAAAAAAAAATTACAAGCGAATGATCATATTCAATGTTGAATACGTAAAATATTTTAAATAGCAAATCAAATGTCTCTTTAAATTTGAAATTAAGTGGGACCTGCAAAATCCTATGATCAACTATTATAAAATACGGTGATATTGCCTGTTTATTAGGTCCCCGACAGCTATAATATATGGTTGTTCCGATTTCAAATCGTAGTCTGATCTTGGTGTATTGATCTAAGAAATAAAAAAAAAAAATAAAAATATGGGAAAATTATAATATTATTTTTTTGTTATTTATACCTCTTCAAATTTAATAAATTTATCAATGGATTTAATAAATGTATTTCGCCTTTTTCCTTTGGATTTGGGCCCTTGAGCTGTTGATGGCAAGAGCTTTAACAGGAGTAAAAATGGTTCGATTTCTGTATACCAAACTGTAAAACAAAATATTGTCTTAAATAATTTCTATGAATGAAATTGAAATTTTCCAATATATGTACCTTCTATTTTCGAATCATCACCTAATGTTTCTTTGTATATGTCCTTGGCATGTACAGCGTAGTTTCTCCAAAATTCTAGCAAGTTTTGTTTGTTACTGGGAAATCTTAGTTCAAAGTCAAAAAGAATCTGTAATTACTTAATCAATAAACAAATTTAAAATGTTAGGATAATCTACCAAAGTCGGATTGAAAAAGAAGAATAGAAAACTGTTAAATATATCGACAGGGTTGAGAAATTCAATTTTTACCGAATTTCTTTTTCTAAAACTTAGTCTGTTACAAAATTATACAAATACAACTTATAGAAATTAGAATTGTGTTCCGTTCGGCTGCGGCGGCGTTTAGTTTTAATTTTATTTGACAAAAGCTTCGTTCTATTTGGGCAGGCATGTCCCTTACCCTCACCAATTCTTATGCCATTCCCACATTACTTAAACTTAATGGACCAACAGGCCTCCGTGCATGTACGCAACAGCCTAAGAGCTGGGCACGCCCTCTTAACGTAAGCTTAAGTTGGCAATAGCGAGGCACTGCTCTACGTTGTATTGCCATTATTTCGGCTTTGCCCTCGTTGAACGTACTGTTTTGTTTTCGATTAATATTTAAATAAGTGTTTGTTTAAAGAACTGAAGTTAAAGAAAACTTACACAGTTTTCTATTTTTCTTTTTTTTAAATTAATTATGCCGTTTCACTAAATATGAATATGAACATGTTGAAACGTCTCTTGAAACTTTTTCGATTTTTTTTGTTTAATTAAAATATGGTTTTCAGAACTACTTTGTGTGGTACTTTTTATCTGGGGTTTCAGCTCGCCGGTCTATGGGGTTCTTACTAAAGAAGTACGAACTTTAGGTCTTTCCTTTATTGATTTAATAATATTTCTTAAATTAATTGACAAACTGTTTAAATAGTTTAATTGGTATTCTGGTTTCTCGTCCGTACTCGGGTCTTGGTTGCATCCCTGGGGGTCCTGGTCTTTGCTCTTTTTGGGTCAAATACCAGTGTTTAACGGGTTTGTGTATTGATATCGGCTCTCTGTGGTTGGGTACGGTTCGGCTTCCACTGGGCGTTAGGTTACTGACGTATCAGAACAAATCACGGACGTGTCCGGCAATCACTGACGAATCAGGCAAAATTAGGAACGTATCCGGTAATCACTGACGAATCAGGCAATATCACAGACGTATCCGGCAATCACTGACGAATCAGGCAAAATCACGGACGTATCCGGTAATCACTGACGAATCAGGCAAAATCACGGACGTATCCGGCAATCACTGACGTATCAGGCAAAATCACGGACGTATCCGGCAGTCACTGACGAATCAGGCAAATATCACGGACGTATCCGGCAATCACTGACGAATCAGGCAAAATCACGGACGTATCCGGCAATCACTGACGTATCAGGCAAAATCACGGACGTATCCGGCAGTCACTGACGAATCAGGCAAAATCACGGACGTATCCGGCAATCACTGACGAATCAGGCAAATTCACGGACGTATCCGGTGAGCACTGACAAGCAGGCAAAATCACTGGTTAAACCAGGTTACTTTAATAATTTAGACCCCTTACCACTGGTGGGGGGAAGTCTTCAATTATATTTTTTTTTGACTCTTACCGCTGGGCTCTTCTGGGGCTATTCTTATAAGGCTTTGCGAGAAGACTAAATGTGAGTTTTAATTTCGTCAAGTGTACTTTTCTATGAGATGCTCATTTTATATTCGCCACGTCATAACCTTTTATTCATCGCTTATATTTTTCCTCCTACTGGCTAGGATAGAGGGGTGCATAGGGTAACAGCTTTGTTTTTGGTTAATGGCTTTAATGTAATGTTGAAATTACAGGCTCTGGCTTAAGCTTACTTGCACCCACCTTCATCATGATGGCATACGCAGGGAGGCGGGGATGCTCTATCACTTTGTATTCATGCTTGAACTCACCATCGAGGTCCATCGATCGTTGTCTAGTTGCTGTCCTCAGTGTAGATCTTAGTGATTGATAAGATCTGATGGCCTGATTTCACCACTCTATGCGCTGGTCATTGGTGCGGTGGGTGGTGTGATGGTGAATTTTAATCATGGGTATGTTTCAGTATAATTGCTTTTGTTATCAGTTATGGATGGAATTTTGCCATGTTCGCATGTCATGCATGCGCCTGGTGTGGTAAGTATTTTCTATGTTTTGTAAATGGGACAGGTGCGTAGGTAGGGAGGAGTATTATTTATTAATATACAGGCATAGGTTGGGTAGGTATTCTGTGATTTGTTGTAGTCGTTAGTCGGTCGTTTGTAAGGTTTTTAGGAAAGGAACAGGTGCGTAGCTTCTGGGGGGGGGGGGGGGGGGGAAGGGTAAGAATTGTAATGCTTCATTACAAGTTATATGATTAAATTCAACACTTGAAACCATTCCAATTATCCAAATGAAGCAAGTAGTTTAGAAATGACAGCATGGTTTGCCTATCACTTTCGAGAATTTAATATGATTTTTATATGAATTTCTTCAAAAAAGCAAAGGGGTTTTCAATTTTTACTCTTGTTTGGCTGAGCTTTCCATTGTTCCTGCGCCTAGTTGTATGGAGTCATAAGGTACTCCCTTAAAGGATATGCAGCGTCACCCAAAATATGGTATTCGGACCCGCAAATCTAAGGTAATTCTTTGCTGATAAAAGAAAGCTGGAATACTCTTGTGAACTTTACTGGGCGCATCAACAAACGCATCAATATACCTTGTATCTGCATCACAAACCCCTTGAAAGGTAAGTGATAATATATCGTGCCTTTTTATTTACATATGTCGATCGGGTTTTATTTGCAGGTTTCCTAATATAAATTATAACATCCATCGACACATCCAAGTACATTAGGAAAATCTGCAATCTTAAGGAAAAAACGTATTTATTTAAAAGGTTTAGAAGAATTTAGAAGCTTTTCTTCTACACTTGCAGGGAACTTAATGTAATTTTTTGAAGCATTCCAACACATTAAAAATTTCCTATAAGTTGATGAAATAGCCACACCAAATAAATTGGCCACTTCTCTATAAGAATTTTTATTTCCGGCAAACCTGAAAATTTTAAACTATAAAACGCATTGTTGATAGTTTTTTTAAAAGAATACCAAAGTAACATGTATATTTGGGTTTTTGGCAGAGATTTCCCTCCTGCCTCCGCCACCCCTTTTTTTCTTGAGCTGACTCTTCATACCTATCCACTAAACTTTGAGCTGTAGTCTTCTGTACGCGGAATTGTTCACGGAACTGCAAATATATAAATGGATTTCAATTTATTTGTTTAAATTTTAATAAAATAAAATATATATGTACTTACTTCTTTTTCTGAATAATTCCCCACCACTTCCGAAAAATTGACCACTCTGTTTTCATTTTGTTTAATATTTAAAATCGTTTCCAAAATAAATTCATCTTCTTCATCCGATGAAGACGAATACATTAAGTCACTTAATGCCATTAACATTTCCATTTTCTTGACAATTTTAATTTTTTGTTAAAGAATACAAATTAAAATCAATAATACTATAGTAATCACTCCAAAAGTGCTGGATAATATGCTTAAGTATTCTTTATCAAAGTATGAGCTCTTTAGTCTACATCGAGAGCGAGACCCGGATGATTTTTTTATGCGAGGACGAGAGTCATGAACGAATTGGTGGATAGAAGCTTAAGTAGAATTGGGATTTGCTTTAACTGAGTTTGATGCCTGTCTTGTTGCCTCGAGCGAAGCTGCTATTTTGACTGCATCGACGAATTTGTCTGGTTTCTTCGCTATGACAGAATCACGAATATCATCTCGGTTAACACCGTGAATGAATTGGACAATTAGAGAATAATCGAGGAATGTGCTGAACTCGCAAAACCTAGCACCTGCTCTCAGACGTTCTTCAAAGGCTGAAATCGATTCGTCTGCATTTTGTAGAATACCACGGAATCGGATTGCCTCGCTGAATTTATTTCTTGTTGCCATGAAATGGGCGCTGAGAATTTCTGCAATTCTATCGAAACTTAGGGTACTTACGTCATCAGGATAGCACAAATTCCTCAAAGTTGAATTTAAGTTTGCTCCCATGTGCACTCGGAGTTGGGGTGCCCTGTTTCCTTCTGGAATATTGCACAGGTTGAGCTGTAAGTTAAAACGTTCTATATATTCCTCGAATGATTCTTGTGAATTAGGGTTGAATTCGTTAAAAAAGAACTTTGCATTATGTGTGATGGATTCACTTGTGGCATTTGCTTGGAGAGTATATAATTCGGCAACAAGTTTCACGAGTTTTTCTATTTGCTCTTCAGCCATTTTAACACGAGTTGAATTTTTTGGTTAGATTTTAATTTAATTTTTTTTATGCTTTGTATTCATTTTCTCGTCGCCATTTTATTGTAAATTAAATTAGAATATACTTTGTTTAAATTTTCTTTATAACTTTATTAAAAAAGGTAAATGATTATTTTACAATTTACTGATTAGTCAGCAACAATGAAAGAATAGATTACTAATAACAAGCAAAGATTAAAGATTTTTATTCAAATGTCAAAACTGAAAAAAAGGTTCGTTCGAGATACATGTATGAGATAGAATGAAGGTTTTGTTTAGACGTTGTTTAAATGTTGAGATGTAATACCCACCACTTCCGAAAGATTGACCACTCTGTTTTCATTTTGTTTAATATTTAAAATCGTTTCCAAAATAAATTCATTTTCTTCATCCGATGAAGACGAAGACATTAAGTCACTTAATGCCATTAACATTTCCATTTTCTTGACAATTTAAATTTTTTTTTTTAAATACAAATTAAAATCAATAATACTATAGTAATCACTCCAAAAGTACTGGATAATATGCTCAAGTATTCTTTATCAAAGTTATCATATAAAGTATGAGCTCTTTGGTCTACATCATTTAAAGGAATCAATAGATCTTTCAAATTTTTCATATTTGTTATATCTAAGTAAGCAATTTTCTTATTATTTCCGTTACTATATAATGGAATATTTTCACAGCAATCTTCGAAATAAAAATGATATTTTTCATCATTTGTTTCAGTGATAGTTATGTTTTTCGTAACAAAATATGTATTTTCAGAATGAAATGTACAATTTGGTTCAAAAATTATAGTACAGATATCATTTAAATATCTTCTAATGGTCTCGTTTATACATTTTTCTTCAAAAATTGTTTCTTTACTTAAGGCATTATATAATAGTTTTCACCAATTTCATGAAATATCTCCATTTCATACGGCAGTTTATTAATTTTACAATCATTTGATTGTTTTCTAACAAAAATATCTTTTATGCAATTTGGGGTTTTACTTACTGGGGACAGGGTGCATAAACCTTGAATTATTGCGATGTTATTGTTCTGAAGTATTATTGCCCCTTACCACTGGTGGGGGGAAGCAATAATAGAATATAAGTACACTCGACAACCTTTTGATCAGAAATGATAAAATTTTATTAGCTTACAATACTATTTATATAATAATTATGCTTATACTTATCTAAATTTACGAATACCTTAAATATACAAAAAAAATATGATACATAATACATTAACATTGAGTCTGAAAGTAGAAAACTGCTGACTATCATGAGAACTATAAATTGAAAATAAAGCATACAGAGAAGCTGTTGCTGTTGTTAATTATATTATTGTTATGGGGTAGATATTAAAAATTGTTGGTATATCATAATCTGATGGATTCAAAAATATACACGTACATACATTACTAGTAATTAAGTTGTTACAAACAAAGTATGATCTTATCTTTTTACATTTCTCAGGTAAAAATGAAGTAGTAAAAGCATTATTTTCCAAATTTATTAATAAATATTTTATCGAAATCTGGAAATGCCAGGACTTCGGCGGAAGTAAGGAGTAATTTTAGTTCATTGAAAGCCTTCAGCGCACATTCATCCAGATTGATTGGGATTTTCCTTGACTGGTTGGCTTTAACTTGGGCATTTTCGCCCCTTGTTAGGTTAGTCAAGGGCTTGGCGACCTTGGCGTAGTCTCGAATAAATTTCCTGTAATAGGAGGTAAGTCCGAGGAACGATTTGAGTTCCTTCAGATTTACAGGAGGTTGTATGTTTTGAATTGCCTCAACTTTCCTTTTATCGGGTCGTACACCATCTGGAGTTATAACATAGCCAAGAAACTCCACGTTCGTATCCATGAAATGTGTCTTTTAAGGGTTAACTTTTAAGTGCGCTTCGCTTAGCCTTTTCAGAACCATGTCGAGATTTTCTAAATGCTTTTTTTCATTCTCACTGAAGACGATTATATCGTCGATATAAACGTAACAGATTTTTCCAATAAATGGCTTGAGCACATAGTCGATTGTGCGTTGAAAAATAGCTGGTGCGTTCTTGAGACCAAATGGCAGTCTCAAAAACTCGTATTTGCCGTTCATGGTGGAAAAGGCTGTTTTAGGTATGTCCGAGATTTTCATTGGGATTTGGTGAAATCCCGAGGTCAAGTCAAGGTTTTTTAATAACTTTTATGTATTTTTTTCACGGTTTTCGCACAATTTTTTTAAATTTTTATATCAATAATTTTTTTGCACAATTTTTTAATTTTTTAATCAATAATATATTTTTTTCTTTAACACACACAGCAGGAAGCACTTGCACAGTAAGAAGCACACACTTATGATCTATAAATTTCTTTTTTATGAATTTTTTGTTGATTTTCAATCACTTTTTTTTATTATATTTTTTCTCTATTTCTTTTTTATGAATTTTTTGTTGATTTTCAATCACTTTTTTTTTATTATTGTTGGGGGGATTCCTCAATTAAATCCCAGTCAAATATAAAGACTCTCTGAATGCTCTAATCTTCTTTTGCTGCTATGGGTTGGCAGCTAATGGGAAATTGCTATGGGTAGGCGACTTTATCAAGAAACTTCTTTTCAAAAGGAACCAAAATCAAAGGTGTGCGCACTGTGCTGTAAAAATAAAACTTTCTTGCAGTACCACAATCTTAATCAAAAAATCCAGTTTTATAATTTTTACCTTTTATTAAATCGACTTTTCTCTTTAAATATTACTTAAAAACTAACTTACAAAGTTTGACTAAAATTCAATAGCACCGACCGACGAGCTCGGTGGTGAAAGCTTTGTTTATATAATAGGTATGGTGAATACTTAAATGCTTGAGTTACCATTAAACTTAGATAGTAACTAAGTTTAATACATCACTCACTCAATCGTTACAAGTTAGTATACATACTTAATTAAATGTAAAACTCCTAAGAGTAGACTATTTAAATTCTAATTCTGGTTGTATTCGTTTTAACTGGTCTATATTTTGGCGTAAACAATTATATTTTTCTCTTTTTTTTTTGCAATTTATTTTCTCATATTTTTTCTTCTAGTTTTTTGAATTTTTTTTCATATTCATATTCATTCAATGCTTTCAATTTTTTATTTTTAGAATATAAATTCTTAAAAATATTAATTATTTTATTCCCTTTATTTTACTGTCACTCACACTAAAAGCATTTTTCTTTTTCTTCTTTTTTTTTTTGTTCAGTTCTGTTAAAAGTAATCTGTAAGGAAAAATGGAAAGTTTTAATTCCGCGTCGCAAAAGATTATAAGATGGAACCGGTGCGCATGGGGGAAGCCGTGTTAACCCCGTTTAGTCCGGATCAACGGACCTACTAATGGCACGGTCGACACCACCACCCCATCCCTAAGCCTTCTAGGATATCCGTATGTTCCCATGTTAATACGGAAGGTTTGTGTCAGGAGGATCCAAAATGGTCAACTGTGTTCCCATGATAACAGTGACGTTCACCCAATAGGACGTATTGGTCCTGACACAGATTCCCAGGCAATAGAGACAAGGATCTTTGGCCCCGGTCCCTGCTCGGGCGCCAATAAAGGATACCCTGAAGGGGATTCCAAAAAAAACGCGAACGCCAGCCCACCGGGGCCGGCCTACTGTTCGACTTACAATTCAAACAAGTATTTTAATTATTCTCTATTCGTTTATTGTATGTCCGTAAGGTTCACTAACCAAATTAAGACTAACTCTACTTAGAATTAATTCCCTAAACCTAAACTTAACCATATGCTACGCTATCCCACGATGATTCGCTGAATCAGCGACCTTGGAAGTTCTTCGTGCATTTACCTCAATGCATTGCAATGCGCCGTTATATGATATCCACCAATCGTGGGAAATCATAATTTATTTAAATGTAATTCGCTGGCTCAGCAACTTATAACGGAGCGCATGTGAATGTGACGTGTTAACTGACCTTAATTCCTCAAATAACATTGGTAAATTGTTTTTATTTTCAATTTGGTCTTTATTTATTTTATCAATAATTTTATTAATTTTCAACTCTTGTTTATGATAAATTTCTTGCAAAATTTGATTTTGTTCATTTAGGCTTTTCATTATCTGTATATTAGCAACTTCGTATCATTGGAATTCTTTATTTTGAGTATTTTATTTTCAATGTTTTCACCATCTTGCGAATCCATTGTTCCGAATAGGGCTTTTAATTCGGTACCTATTATGTTTATTAAACCTCTTTGCCAACTATTTTTATTATTTTCATTTATTAAGTTAAGATCTAGTATATCTTTCGTATCTCTTAATCTTCTTTTAATTTTATCAAAATGTATGGATAACCCTTGATGAATTTATTGCATTCTTGAGAAAATTCTATACACAAATTATTAAAAGTTTCGGAATTTGATTGAATGATCGCAACTGTTTTTTCCAATTCTTGAAAATCAATTGAGTTGATAATGGTAACTTGTCCATTTTTCGTATGTGTCGCTTCCAAATATTTAAAGTAGACTCCACTTGACTCGAATTTTCCAAATGTTACGCCTTGAGCGTACAAAAATTGCAGAATTAATCTGAAATTATTAAATTTTGCTTGATGAGAAATGTTTATTGATTATTTCTTTTAATTACTACTAAGTCTCCAATAATTTTAAGAATTTTAAAAGGTCCTGAGAATTTTTCTCCAAACTTATCTCTTTTATCGTTTTCTACTAAAACTAGATCTTTCACTTTAAAGTCCTTAATTTGTGTACCTAATCTTTTATCATACATCTGTTTAGATTCTAATTTATTCTTGAGTTGTGTTTCTTTTACCTATTGTTGTAACCTACATAATTTTAATTGGAGTTCCTGGGTTGTTTTGTATATCAAGCTTCCAAAATCAGTAGGTGGATTTGCTTTTCTACCAAATAAAACTTCATAGGGTGTAAAACCCGTGCTACAATGTTTTGAGGTATTATAGCAAAAAGAAGCGTATTGAAGTAATTTAGAGTACTCTGGTCTAGTTCTATCTTTTATCATAGTTCTGAGATATTGTCCTAATCGAGCATTTGCTCTTTCTGCAGACCCATTACTTTAAGGATCGGCACTACTTGTTCTCAAATGCTTTATTTTAAATACTTTACAAAGGTCTTTCATAATCTCATTAATAAATTTTCCCCCATTATCCGTTAAAATAATTTTTGGGATACCAAAATATAGTATCCAATGGTCTGTGAATGCTCTGGCTATGGTTTCGCTTTTCTTGTCTTCTACTGGAATAAACTTTATATATTTGCTAAGATCATCCTGTATTGTCAAACTATATAAAGTTTTATTTCCCTCTTTATATGGACCCGTTAAGTCCATATCTACCTTTTCTAATGCGTAATGTTATCCAACAAGCAAAAATTTTCCCATTTCGTTCATATTTTTCTAGCACGAATAGACCAACGCGACTTAAGTTTTCGAAGGAAACTTTTATAAAAAAAATTATTTTTTAATATTCCTTAGAATATTTTAGAACTTTATTAGGCAACTTCCACTTAAGAACTAACATTTTAATACAATCATTTTATTTAGTGCACTTAAGGTGCCAAACAATATTTCTTAGAATTTGCACAGAAGGTGCAAAACAAAGGTTTTATATTTCAATTATGATGAAATGTGCACAGAAGGTACACAGCAAGAAAAACTAATATGACATGTACACAGAAGGTGCACATTCAAAGATTCATGTTACTGTGGGAACGTTGGCAAGTTGCAAACTTGCATATTATTCGGGTTTGTAATTCCTCCCCCCTTAGCGGAGCGACTGCCAGAGAGTGTTGCCTCTCGAAGGAGAATTTGAAATGTCTTCTGTCCTTGGAGTTTCAATTTTGGGATTCTTCCGGGTCTTCATTTGGATATACATTAATACCAAGATGATCGTCATCGGAACTATAATGATCCAAATTGATGCGATGTGGGTTGTTGACTTTGTAGTAAGTATATGGATTTCTTCTCTGTTCTTAAGTTGGTCCAGATGAAGTTTCTTTAGCGAAAGATGTTGTTTTATAGTGGATGAGTCAATCCGACTGCGGGTTGGTGGATGAATCACAATGTTGTCAAAGAAAATATCTACTTTTGGGTCATAAGTTATATTATTAATAGTTATGGAACAATTTTGGTAATGTAAAAGTGCGGTGCCATATATATTATATTTGTTGATGCCACATGTTGTTTCGACACTAATATTTTGAACGTCGGTTAGAAGTATGTAATTATTTTCAGGTTGAAGTATCTGGTTGGGTTCCAAGCCATTGGACAGGTTGCATACAGCTGGGTGGTTATTAATGATCTTCGGTACGCATTCAGGGAATTTAGTTTTTTGCTTGTCTTTGCTTTCGCAGAGGTAGGTGTCCTCTATGAGGTTGCAGACTTTTCCAAAATAAAGTGCGTCGGACTCATGTACAGCAACATATGGGTAAGTAGAAATAAATAGTGTTTTGTTTATAGGGAGGGGAATGAGATGAAAGAAGGAATAATTTGTTTGGGAAGTAATAGGGATTTCAATACTAAACACAATATTTGAATTATTATAATACGCTTGTAATTGTAAGATTTTATAAATTTCTTCATCTGAAGAGAAATTAATAGATTGTTTTTCAAGGAGAGCTCTTATTTCATTCAGTTCAATTTTACTCAATATTTGTTTCGAAATTATATGTAATCGTGCAAAAGTCACAGCTTCGGCTATATTTACTAAGTGATTGTAAAGCAAGTCAATATTGAAGATAATCTTGTGAACATATTGAAGGTGTTTCAGAATTTCTTGATCTGTTCTGAGTGCATTATTTATATTAGAATTATAAATATACAAGAAGGATTCTATTGTCTTTTGTTGTTCATTTATATGGCGAGTAATATTGTTAAATCTCTCATTTTCTTATTGATACTTATTTGATGGTTGGTTTCACTTTCTAAAATATTTTGATTCAAATTTAGTTTTTTGATTTCTTCGTTAATATTTATTGCATCATTGGCATCCATGTTTCCTGTAATTGTTTTTATGATAGTTCGTAATCCATCTATTAACCCACGTTTTAATTTGTGCTTGGGTAAAAGTGCTTGAAGTTTAAGTTCTAGTTGGCTGAATTTAATGTTTGCTATTTTTACTGTATCAATGTTAGTTTGGTCGTTTTCTAGAGTGTCCAAAGATTTACGAATTTCCTCTATACTTTGTTCATAATCTTTTAGGTTAATGATATGAATAAAACGTTTGTAGGTTTCTATTACCTTGGCATGTCCTAGTCGGAGTGGTAAAAGTCCGTAATTATCTGTTAAGTTATGTATCTCTAGTTTCCGTCCTTGTATTGCTGTTGCTGTCATTAGTAATATGAAATTTTCTTTTCTTTTTAATTCTAGCTTTGTGAACTTTTTTATTGTCATTAGTAATTATTGTCAGTTTGTTGTTAGTTTGGACCTTTTGTTTTTTAAATCGTGGAGTAATTTTATTTCTTCTACATTCTTTTCGATAGATAATTTCTCCTACTTCAAGATCGTTTGGGTTTTCCCTATTTTTGTTTCTTTTTTCTACGTTTTTATTTCTTTTGTCCTCTAATAATTTTGTAATAGATTCAAAAAGTTCTCTCTGAAACGCATTGAGTTTTTTTAAGTAGTCATGTTTGTCACTATATGTCAAGTTTTGATTGAATTTATATGTACGTCTGTAGAAAAGTTCGTATGGTGTATAATTGGTCGAAGAGTGAATTGCATTGTTGTAAGTAGTAATAGTTTCGTAAAGTATTTCCTCATGATCTTTGGTTTTGTATTTTTCTTGAATTATTCTATAAATTTCGGTTAGAGTTGAATGCATCCTTTCCACAGGAGCATTGCTTGTAGTTTGTTGAAAGGAGGTAACATGGGTCTCGATATTGAATTGTTTACAGAAGTCTTGGAAGATATTTGAGGTAAACTCTGATCCTTGGTCGCATACAATTTTCCGCGGTATGCCGTGAAGGCTTATAAAATGTTGGATTTGTTTTACAATGCTAACACTATTGCGGGTTGGTAAGGTATAGGCAGCGCCAAATTTGGAAAACTTATCAATAAGAGTGAGGATACTCTTGCTATTGATGGTATATACATCTATGTGTACTATATCAAGTGGTTTTAGGGCTATTTCGGTTTTTCCGAAAGCTATTATAGGGGGTCGTCTTTCGTACTTAAGGGTCTGACAGGTAGTACAGTTATTAATTGTTTTAGTTATTTTATCTTTCATGTAAGGAAAGAAGTAATCACGTTGTAAATGTTGGTATGTCTCTGTGATGCCTCTATGGTTAGATTTCGTATGGTAGTCGGAAATAATTTGGTCTTGTTTATCGCTTTCTGTGATATCTGTCAAAATTTTTTTACATCTTAATACGCGGAAGATCTTGTTTCTAGCAAAATGTTCTGAATATACTTTTTGAATCAATTTAAATGTTTCATCATCCGCCATAATTGCAACCAGTTTTTTTGGAGGAAGATATTCTTTGAAATATGAAATAAATATCATTTTCAGAAAATGATTCCTTTCTAAAAATTCGTCTTTGTTTGTTTTTAAAGATTAATTTTAATAAGTTTTGAGGTTGATTATCTGACGATTGTTGGAATATTGCTTGTAAATTAAATTCATTGAGGGGTTTTTCTGCTATTGGGATACCGTCATCTAGGTTTTCTTCAGCTGAATGTATAGTGGCAGCTGTGGTATCATTAAGATTTAATTCAATTTTATCTGGTAGTTTAATACGACTGAGAGCATCAGCGTTAGAATTAAGAATACCTTTCTTATATACGATTTCATAATCGTATTCTTCAAGTTTCAATCTCCAACGAACAAGTTTGGAGTGTGGTTCTTTTAAACTCATGAGCCACTGCAACGGTTTATGATCAGTAACTATTTTGAACTTATTACCGAAAATGTAAGGGCGGAAATAATTAGTTGCCCAGACAATAGCAAGTAATTCCTTTTCTATTGTCGAATAGTTGAGTTCTGATGTCGTCAAGGTTCTACTCGCAAAGCAAATTGGCCTGTCTTTTCCAATGGGTCCTTGGGATAATACGGCACCTAGTGCAACATTGCTTGCGTCTGTGGTAAGCAAGAATGGCTTAGAAAAATCGGGGTATTGAAGAAGTGGGTCGTTAGATAAAATATCTTTACACAGTTCGAATGCTTTCCTATACTCATCATTGAGGGTTATCTCTGCACCTTTTTTAAGACACTGAGTGAGAGGTTTGGTTAACTTTGCAAAATCACGGATAAATTTCCGATAGTAGCCCATTAGGCCAAGAAAAGATTTGATTTTCCTTGTTGTTTTTGGTATCGGAAATTCTTTAATGGCTCTTATCTTGTCGGGATTTGGCTTAACGCCGTCTCTTGTAATAATGTGTCCGAGAAACGCGGTTTCTTTGCGTAAAAACTCAGATTTATTCAGCTGTATCTTAAGATTCGCTTTCCGTAGTTTACCAAATATTTTTTGCAAGCTCTCAATGTGCTCTTGAAGGGATGTAGAGTAGACAACAATGTCGTCTAAGTAAACGAGACAAGTTTTGCCAATGAAATCTCTGAGGACGTTATCCATCACTCGCTGGAATGTGGATGGGGCATTTTTTAACCCAAAGGGCATCCTCACGAACTCATAATGTCCACATTCGACCGTGAAGGCCGTTTTTGGAATATCTCGAACGTCCATCTCGATTTGGTGGAAGCCACTAGCCAAATCGAGAGTCGTAAAATAGTGGCTTTTGCCTAGCTTGTCCAAAATTTCGTTAATATTGGGTATCGGATATTTATCGTCTATCGTTTTGTCGTTAAGACGACGATAATCGATTACTACCCTCCATTTTTGTTTTCCTGTGGAGTCTAATTTTTTGGGTACAACCCAAACTGGAGAACTCCATGGAGAAAAACTTGGTCTAATTATACCCTGGCTCAGCATGTTTGAGATCTGACTCTGAACCTCTGCTTTATGAACGTATGGTTATCTGTAAGTCTTTGTGTATATCGGTATTTCGTCGTTAGTTTTGATTTGATGTTTAATTGCGTTTGAGAATGTTAAGCTATCTCCTTCTTTATAGAAGATGTCTGAATAATTACGGCAAAGCCTTGAAATAGATTTCTTCTCATCAATATTTAAGTGTTCTGACCGGATTTTTGTAGAGATGTCGTTTGAATTTTGTCTATCATAATCTTCGATTTGAATGTCTAAGTTGTTTAATTCTCTCGTTTCGAAATTTTTAAGAGGTTGTACTTTAAGTGGATGTTGTAGGAAAAGAATTTGGTCTGTTGATGTATTATTCTGAACTTCGAGTTCGGTGTGCCAATTTTCGGCCGAATAGATACCTTCAATAATATCTATATCTGTCGCAGGGACAAGGATGTCACCGGTTTGACTGTCTACGGGAAGTTTAACGACTAAGTTAGAATGTGCAGGAATTTTAAATTTTTCGGACATATAATTGGGTTTATAGAAAAGTGGAATGTTCGAATTTGTTGTTACTAAAGTTTTATTAGGTAAATCAATTTTTGCTTTAAGTATGTTAAGGGCATCAAGTCCTAAAAGTCCATCGAAGTAGCCATGGAATTTATATATAAGAAATTTAAATTCACCAGATTGTTGAAATTCTCGGAAAATAGGAAATTCTACTTGTTTGTCTATACTATGTTTTTTTATGTTTGTAGTAATTACTGTGGGTGTAGTTGTTTTTACATCGTCTGGGTGAACGTATTCGGGATTTATAAATGAGGCGGAAGCTCCTGTATCTATTAAGAATTTTAGGTTTTTCCCAAAGGGTGAAGATATATGAATGTACGGAAGAGAATGTCCGTGTTTGTTAATGTCTAAGTATATGGGTGTGTTGAGACAAGAGGATGAAAATTTGTTTCCTCTTCACAATCAGGATTATTTAAGAGGTTTTCATTAGGGTTGTCATAGTATGCATCTAGTTGTGGATAATAGTCCTGTGCATAATAGCTTTGAAAATCACCGAGATTTGTAGTTTCTGTTGGGACATAATTATTTTGATCGTCTGTAATTTCTATCTGATTATTTACCTCGTCAATATTATGGATCTGAGCGTTTTGTCGAAAAGTGTTCGTTTGTCCAGAAGGGGATTTCTTTACTAATGTTTGAGCCGAAAGTGTGTCCATTGGTTCTGTTTTAGTGGACGTTGGTTTTGGTTGGAGAACATTATTTGTATATTGTGTACTAATTGGTTGTTGATAATAAGGTTGTTGTTGGGGTCTATACTGTTGGAATTGTTGGGGTCTGTATTGTTGTGGTTGTTGAGGTCTGTATTGTTGTTGGGGTTGATATTGTTCTTGTAGTCTATACTGTTGTTGGACAATTGGTGGTCTCGTATTCGACTGAGGGAATTTTTGATTATTGAACATTGGCTGTACGGTGGTTTGTTTGAAAGGAACACTTTTTATTGGGAGATAAGATGGGTAGATGGGTGGTTTTGGCAAAGGTTTGTGTTCGTATCTAAAATAAGACATATAACAATATAAGACATAATACAATTAGCGAACGCTTCTGCTAATGAATTGGGTTTCATGGATCTTATTGTAGAACCTATCGGTTCTTTTAATCCAGTTAAAAATATGTTTAAGCACATTTCACTATATAAGTCTCCTTTTGCCTTTATAACGTTAGGATCATTATTATGGATTTGGATGTGATTCCATATTGTAGAATAAATCTCTATGACTTCGCTATAAAACTGTTCAATAGATTTATTGTGTTGACGTAAATTATGCAGATCTTTAATTAATGAAGTTTCATTACGCTTGTCAGCATAATGAAGAATTAGGTTAGCCTTAATTTAGGACCACTCTAAAGGTGTCCCGTACATATTGAGAACCTCGTTTGCAGGTCCATCAATTTTATTACGGATTGCCCGTAAAAGGATTCTACCATAGGTTGGATTATTTATAGATGTAACAATTAAAAGGATCTCCTCTACATTCGTAATAAAGTCATATAAAAGACGGGGATTACCATCGAATTTTGGTAAATCTTTTATGGCGTCTGGGATTCTGAGAGAATAGAATGGGTCAACTTGACCTGTGTTGTTATTGTTATTATTCGCCATATTTGTTTGATTTATTAGAAGGAATGGATTTAAATTAATACTAACACCTACAATACTTTCACGATTCAATTCACTATTTGTTTCTTCACTATTATCTAAGCTTTCGTTATCTATAATTTCTCTTTGATATGGTTTTGGTCTTAATCTATCTCTATATTTGTTTGGCATTGAATTTATCAAGTTAGTAAGGGATTTAGGATATGTACGTTTCTATAACATGAATCAAACTTACAATATAATGGAAAAGCCATTTCCTCTGGCCAGTTGTGTTGAGTCCTTCAGCTTCTGTAGAGTTCTTGCACCGTTTTGTTATCGGTATGCTTCCGATATTGTTGTTGCTTATGTAAAGTCTTTACACTGTTTTAGAGTTTTTGCACCGTTTTGATATCAGTATTCTTCCGATATTAATGTTGCTAAGTAAAGTCTTTACACTGTTTTTCTTTTTTTTTATTAAAATACGCACTACTATCAGTATACTGCCGATATTGAATTATTAACCGCCATATTATTCACTCGATACATCCAGATTTAAAATTAAATCCAGATGAATTTATATTGAATTTGTACGATTTACATCCAGATTTAAGTTTTAATCTGGATGTATTGAGTGAATAATATGGCCGTAACAATAAATATTCACACGTATTTTAAAACGGGTTTGTGCTATCCGTCACCGACTGCGCCACTTAAGTTTTCGAAGGAAACTTTTATAAAAAAAAAAATATTTTTTAATATTCCTTAGAATATTTTAGAACTTTATTAGGCAACTTCCACTTAAGAACTAACATTTTAATACAATCATTTTAATTAGTGCACTTAAGGTGCCAAACAATATTTCTTAGAATTTGCACAGAAGGTGCAAAACAAAGGTTTTATATTTCAATTATGATGAAATGTGCACAGAAGGTACCCAGCAAGAAAAACTAATATGACATGTGCACAGAAGGTGCACATTCAAAGATTCATGTTACTGTGGGAACATGTTACTGTGGGAACATGTTACTGTGGGAACGTTGGCAAGTTGCAAACTTGCATATTATTCGGGTTTGTAATTCGCGTGCCGTCATACAAATCCAACACCGCCCAACACCACAAGATACCTACAAAATAACCTACTCTACAAACAACAACCCAAACAATCGCACATAATTTGAGTGTACATTGTACACTGACACTGTACAAACTACAGAAATGGGAAAAACTCATCAAAAAGCTTGATTTCGTGCACAAATAATTTGAACGAAATGGCTCATACGATTTGAGATCTACTTTTTGTTTTGTGTATTATTTTAGTGGATCCATTTCGTTCACAATTCGATTGAACGAGTTGACCGTCGAATTGGTGGGAAAGCAATGGGATATTTTTTGTGTGTATGCATTGCATACTCGTAGTGAATGCGAGACACATTTCGTTTCGAAATTATTTGAACGAGTTGAAAGTGTTGATTGAGTGGGAAGATTTCTGTAGGTATTGGAAACTCGGAAATATATACATATACCTAATGCGGAATTTACTTAAATCAGATACCAAGTATAAATATTTTTTCGGTGGTTAGGTGTATGTGAAAATTGTCTGAAAGTTAGGCGTTCATGAACGAAATGAACAATATGACGCCTCGCCACTGGATTTTAGCTATTGTTACTTTCTGTCATCCATGACCTCCTAAAAAGCTTTCATCGCTTTATTTTATGATTGATTTGCGTTCTTCCAAATCGTTAATAATTTGAATTTCTGATACATCATTGCATTCATCTTCTGAAACATTTGGCCCTATCGAGGTAACCGTCGGAGCGGAATTCTCTCCGATTTCCTACGAATGAGAGACATTTTGCTTCGAGGTAGTTCTCCAACGAGCAAAATGTCTCCGATTCGTAGGAAATCGGAGAGAGTTCCGCTCCGACGGTTACGTCGATAGGGCCGATTATCAGATATTTTCCTCTCACGTATTATATTTTTATTTAATCCTTCTCTAACACTCTTACTAGTGCTTGGTCTTCCTAAACCACATTCCTCTTCATAAATTTTTCTAAGAACATCTTCATCTTCTTCATCTGAAGAGTCCCTACCAAAAAATTCTTCAATTAGTTCATTGGTTTTTTTTATCATCTCTAGTCATTACTGAAAATGTATTTTTTTTTTCATTTTCTATTTCCACTATATATATATATTCCTACTTAATTCGTCAGCTACGACATTATCTACTCCTTTGTTGTATTGTATGGAGTATTCGTACTCCTCTAATTTCAATCTCCATCTTACTAGGCGACTTCGTGGGTCTTTAACATTAAACAACCATGTCAAAGGACGATGATTTGTTTTTATTCTAAATTTCTGTCCATATATGTATGTGTATGGTCTGAATTGTTGAATAGCCCAAACTATAGCTAGACATTCCTTTTCTGTAGTACTGTAATTTTGTTCGGCTTTAATCAAAGTGTATTGGTAGATCTTTTCCATCTTGTTCTTGTGATAGAACAGCTCCAAGACCTTTATAACTAGCGTCTGTTGTTATAATAAACTCTTTTTTGTAATCGGGATAACGTAGTATTGTAAAATCTTTTCAGTTCCTCAAAACTCTTGATTTAATCATTTTCCCACTTGAAAACTGAGTTCTTCTTAAATAGCAAATGTAATGGAGCGGCTATAGTACTAAAATTTGGTATTAACTTTCTTTAATACCCTATCATTCCTAGAACACTTGTAACGGTAAAAACTTTGTAAAACTAGCACGTAATATTTTTGTATGCATATTTGCATACATACACCTATTCACTTACGAAAGGAAAGAATGAACTGTAAAAATTCTGGTTGTTAAAACTAAAAAAAAAGAACATGTGTGACCGCCTTTTAACTCGGTTCGAGATCATAACCGATCCCAACAACAAACGAAACCAAATTCATACGCACTCTCTTTCTTCCTAAAGTTTTTCCACTAACGACTTCCCCCACCTTTGGGACCGATGTCTACACACCCATCGGCCCGTCCAGGCAGGGGTCGATAGTGGTGTCCCATAGCGTTGGTAGCCTAAGGCCTGCTGGTTGCCATGCTTAACTCGTCGATGGGGGGGGATCTTGTTACTAGCTTAGGGACGAGGTTACCTTCTTCAAGCCTTAATCTTAGTTGTTAGTTGATCGTAAATATTTCCATCTTTTAAAGACGAGGGACCCGAATTGTAGCTACCGATATTTAAAAAACTTTTTTTTTCTGCGAAATCCTTTTAGAGGAGGACATAGGTGTTCATATCCTCGGAGCATTTCATAACCCACCCTATAAAATATTTCAAAAAAAAAAAAAACTACGAAATATTCCTATGCCATTACGCGCTCCACCGAATATTGTAACGGCCCTTAATTAAAAAAAGGAAAGTCAATAACTTTCCCTCACATATTTAGGGACTTACTCCTCACCTTCCGCACATCCACTTCCCTGATTTTACCTTAAAACTTCATACTAAGGTTTTTCCAGTCTACCAAAAAAAATAATAGACTAATTTTTTTCTTGATATGACCACATATCAGAGAAGACATTTCATTGCTAATCCAACACGAAATCCAAAATTATTTTCTCTTCACTTAACAGAACGTGGATTCATAATAGTAAATAAAAAAGATATGTTTTACTTTCATCTGAATTCTCCAAAAAAAAAGATTTCATTTTTATTCAGCCTGATGTTCTTGTGTGTTTCTTAAAACTATTAACAAAAAAAAAAAATGTTTAACCTATTTCATCTCCGTACATCGAACAACTCAGGTAAGTACCCTCAAATGTTTAATCAAAACAAAAAATGAATATAAAAAAAAACTTCACTTTACTTTTTTTTATAGTAATTTCACTTTCTTTCATTAAAAAAAATAGTTGCCACGATGGATGGGATGTTACACTGATAATAACAACCTATAATAACTTAATTATTATTCCCTTACACTGACTCTCTATTAACTTTCTATTCCTTTTCTATGAATTAAATTTGCTTTACTATTTATCCAACAAAATTTTAATTTTTAATTTTATCTAATCACTGACTTCATTTGACTTCCTAGCCATCCACTTGTTGGTAAATCACTTTAAGGCCAGGCGCGCACATGCAACTAAACAGTTTGGTTTCGATTTTGCGTACTATAGAATTATATGAGAGTCCGCGCACATAAACCGGCGCGCACTCCCATATAAGCCCATTGTGCTCAAAATCGAAACCAAACTGTTTAGTTGCATGTGCGCGCCTGGCCTAAGTTTCATTATTTATTTTTTTTAAACATCACTGATTCATATCCGTTTTATACTTCAAATTTTTGATTTAGTTTTTTTTTATTCTTTTGTCAAACTTTATCCTCTAGTCAAAACTATTCTTACTATTTATGTATGTATTTTTTTTTAAATTTGATTTGCAGGTGAGTATATTTTTGGTTTTCTTTCAATACTTTCTTTTTATTCTTAACTTTTCAGCCTTATCTTTTTGTCGATCCTAAATTAAATTTCCTATCCTTTCTTAACTTTTTTGTTTTCGTTAATCTAATTTAATCTAATTTATCTTTTTTTCTTTTTTTTTTTATTTTAGCAATAGATGACTTTATCTTAAATTTCGTTTTCCTAATCACTTTCTTTCCAGCACTATTTACAGCCTATAACTTTCTTTAATCAAATTTTAATTTTCAGGTCCTTTCTTTCAGGTACTCTAACTTATTTTTGTTTTTTTTTTTTTCGTTCTTATTAATTTTCTTTTCTAGCCTAATTTTTCCTTTCTTATCTGTTTTAACTGTTTTCCTTCTTTTATAACAATTTCACTTTTAGTTTTTTCCATACATTTTCTTTTTCATTAGTTACTTAATGTCTTTATAATTTGACTTTTTGTTTTTCAGCACTGAATTTAGATTATTTTTACTGATATCCTTATCCATTAATTTTGGTGGCCAAAAAGGAATCTACTCCCCCGAAGTGATCCTTCAACGTAGGGGCCACTTGATGGCACGAAGAATGATCGGAGGAGTAATTCCGTTTTCATCAAAACTCTGATGATTTTCTGATTGGATAAATCCCTAAGGGATGAAATTTTTAATTAGACACCACCTGATTCCACGGATCAAGAAACATATGTACCTATTTGGGACAATTGGATCTTTGTCTCTAGATAACTAAGCTTTCCACTTTTGGACCGCAACAAGATAGTGGTGGTATCTCTTCCTTGGTTTTTGTTTTCTCGCGCTTGTCAGTCCGGAAACTTTGTACCACTGACACAATGGATTTAAGCTTGTTTTCTCGCGCTTGTCAGTCCGGAAACTTTGTACCACTGACACAATGGATTTAAGCTTGTTTTCTCGCGCTTGGCAGTCCGGAAACTTTGTACCACTGACACAATGGATTTAAGCTTGATGCGCAAGCTCGCGTTGCTAATATCTGAGCGTGCGTCGGTGTAAACCTTAATTCGATTTTTGGCTACGAATATTATTCCTGTTTGAATTTATCTTGTTGATTAAATGATAAATGGTATATTCGTAGAAATAAATTATGATTTTTTTCTGGAAACTGACTTTTTCTTACGGAGTTGGAAAAATTTTGGCTTTTATCTTTTCTATGGACTTTCTTGAATATAATAAACCTGATAAAGCTGTTTATTAGACCGTTTCCTACACACACCGTACTCCTTTTTGAATTTCAGGTTTTTGTAGTAACTTATCTATTGCGTCTACTTTCTTTAAATTAGGTAATAATCCTTCACTTGTTATTAAGTGTCCTAAGTATTCTACTTCTTTTTTCATAAGCTCGGCGAGGCGTCATAAGTATTCTACTTCTTTTTTCATAAACTCGGATTTACTTAGCTGAACTTTCAAATTAGCTTTCCTCAAACGTTGAAGGACTAACTTTAATCTTTGATTATGTTGTTCCAAGGATTCTCCAAATATAACTATGTCATCAAGGTAGACAAAACATTTTCTTCCTTGTAACCCATCAAGAACTGTATTCATCATGCGTTGAAAGCATGCAGGCGCGTTCTTGAGACCAAATGGCATTCTAAGAAATTCAAAGTGACAATAAGGTGTAGAAAAAGCTGTTTTTTCGATGCTTTCTTTACTTAAAGGGATTTGATGAAATCCGGACGTTAAGTCGAGTATCGTAAAGAATTTTGCATTACCAAGTCTGTCAAGTATTTCTTGAATATTGGGTATCGGATAATTGTCACTTATTGTTATTTCATTTACGGCTATATTATTGACTTTCTTCAAAGCTAGTTTTACTGAAAAAACTAGTTCTATTGGAGTTTCGAGTTTTTATGTTCTCAAAAAAAATTACTGATTTGATTTAGATGTCAAACTATGTATGAATATTTTGAATTAGATGTCAAAGTAATAAAAGTTTGTGAAAATTTAAAACTCGAAATCCGTACAGAATTAGTTTTTCCGCAAAACTAGCTCTGAAGAAGGTCAATAATATGGCCGTTAGTTTTCTAAAATCAATAACAATTCTCCATTTTGTTTCCCCACTTGCATCTTGTTTTTTTGGTACAACCCAAAGTGGACTTGACCACGGCGAATTACTATGCCGAATAATATTTGCCTTTAACAGTTTTTTTAATTTGAGTAATAGGGTACTTCTTCTTCATGTACTCTAGGATATCTATAAGTATCCGGTAGGTCGTGAATTGTTCTTATATGATGTTGTATTACTGAAGTCTCTGTAATATTTTCATCTTCGAGGCTAAATATATCACTAAATTCTTTAACTAATGTTTTTAAGTTCATTATTTCTTCTGAATTTAGATTAGTTTATCCTCATGTTTTCTAAAACTTCCATAAATCGTTCATTAATATGTTTATTTTCAACGTTTCGTTCATCAGGTTTTTCAATAATTTTAATACACATTTTTGTATAACCTTGTTTTACAGTTCCTTTCTTATTTGATTTCTTTTTATCTTTATTAATTTTTACAAACTCTTTTTTTGTATTTTTCACTTCATGAATTATATCGCTTTCTTCATTAAAAGATGTATGTGACATTGGCTTTGTAATTTTAAAATTAAAAGAATATTTTTTGGAACTATGTCCTTTATTTTCTAATATTTTACATTAATCTTAAAAGGAGCTTAAGACTACATTAATGTGCAGTTTAATAAATTATAATAATAATAATACTATAAGACTGCCGATCCACTCAGGTTTTGATTTTTGTTTTATTTAGTCAACTGAATGAATTATACAATTAGTTTTGAATTTTGTTTTATTAAGTCAACTGAACTGAGAGAGGAATCGATCAAGACTCATTTAATTTAATTTCTTGAGCTCAGAAGGAACTCAATTATCTTGGGTATTCAAACACCCACACAAAATGAAGAGATCGTTTACAAGTGCTTTATCTGCAACGTTGCAAACGATCGCAGCTTTTGTTTGTATCAATCCATAATGAAGATGATACTCATGGATAAACAAAATAATGCTTAATTAACAGGATTTGATTTTATAATTGTTTGTCGGATTGATTTCCAGTCAAGCAAACAATGCAATAATGCAACAAAGTATTTTATACTTTGGAAATATATAATGTAGATATACATATGTGTAATTGAATTATATAACTCTCATCATACAGTCGTATTTGTATCCTTCCTTAGCTTACTACAAGGAGACCAAAGCATACAATCATCTTGCTTGATAATAAAGAAGAGATAATAAATTATCTATGCAACATTGTATACAAACAATATTATCTCTGTAACATAAATGGTGTAGCGTTGTGTGCAAGACTGTACTAGAGACTATAGATATCATTGAATACAAATAATGTTATCTCAAATAATGTTATCTCTTTTCTCAATATATAATGCTAGCGATGCTTAACTCGCGCTTGAGGGGTTATTTTCCTCAATCTGTTGGCCTATACAGTTTGACATAACTAATGCTTAATTGAAATCACTTCTACTATCAAAACCCATTGACGTTATAGGTGCCCTTGAGGGGTTATTTTCCTCAATCCGTTAGCCTATGAAGTTTGAATAATCTGATATATTTAATTCTTCATCTTTGTATAATAGATTTATGCATTAATTTTTATTAATGAGTTCCTGTTTATCACAATTTATTGTGAATTTAAAGTATTGTAAGAAACCATATCCTATGATTCCGTCATAATAACTGAGGACATCTTTAGTTATAGTGTGAAAGTTAAATTCATTAACGATACATCTTCTTAATTCGATTCCTATTTCTGCAGTTCCTATACTGTTCCTGTTATAATTACCAATTCCTTTTAAAGTTATCGTCACATCTGGGCACAAATCGTTTTCAAAAATACAGTTTTGTTTTAATAATGATACTCCCGCTCCTGTATCAACTAACATTTTATAAGATTTATTCTTATAAATCATTTCTACATGAGGACTTCCTGGCGCAGGGACATAAGGCCCAGGGACAGAAAGCCCAAATTTTATTTTTGGGCCTTATGTCTCACTTGAGTGGGACAGAAAACCGAAATTAAATTTGGGCGTTAAGTCCCACTCAAGTGAGGGGGGGGGGGGGGGGGGGCATTTCAGGACAAACAAAGTTTTTTTTTATTAATTAAGTATAATTAGAATTCTAGTTTTAGAGAATTTGATAAAATAAAAACCCACAATTTTGAATTCAAAGTTTCTTTAAATCCAGATTTTTTGAATGCAAAAGAAACTTTGCATACACCCAACCTACCCCAAATCCTATAGTGGACCAAGCAGGGGCGTTACATACCTCACTGTTTATACGCGGCGTATTAAGAGTGAGGTATGTAAGGGTGGGGCATGCTGCTCCCCCTGCAACCCCCCTGCTTGGCCCATTATAGAATTTGGGGTAGATGCGAGGTTGGGTGTATGCAAGGTTTCTTTTGCTTGGTGCTAGACCAACCCCTCCCATAGTAAAAAATTATTTCATTAAACCTCTCTACAAAAACCGTTATTATTTTGCGGCGCCTGAGTTTTCGTAATCGTGCCTTTTATTTCCTAATTTCCGTTCAAATAAAACACCAAAAAGTTATTGTTTAACATTGTATTGAAATGCGAAATCTTTTTACTCTGCTATGCTTCTTAGAAATTTTGGATTTATGTCCCATTTTTAACAAAAAATTTTTGGGGCTTAGGTCTCACTTGAGTGAGACTTAACGCCCAAATTTAATTTCGGCTTTATGTCCCACTCAAGTGAGACATAAGGCCCAAAAACTAAAATTTGGGCTTTATGTCCCCGGGCCTTATGTCCCTGCACCGGACTTCCTATCATTACTGACGAGATAGTTGCTTCATTAACTATTCGTTTTTCCGAAAATTTTGTGAGGATTTTGATTCATTGTATTTTTTTTTTAAATCTTTTTCTTTAGATGAATTTTGATGCTTGCCATAATCCTTATTTGTAACGTACGCCTCGAGATGTTATCCGAGTTAGAGCAAAATAGACAACCTATTAATCTCCATAACCATCCACTCTTAATACTACTCTGAGACAGTCCTGATAGTAAAAGTGTATGGGTGTCCAGGATTTGATTGCGTGGCATGCTAGCATAGCCAAAGGTTAGCTCGTCTCGTCGGATGGAGGGGTTCTTGCGATCAAAAATCTGGACGGCAGTTACGTATATAACATGCCTTTAACAAAATTCGTACTAAAATCGCAATGCCTGAATGTCCTAACATGAGAAAAATTAAAATGAGGAGACCTTAGATAATATGGGCCTCAGAGGAGTTATTCCCACCCTTAGTTTATTATAACACTTCCTGGTTACCATGTCCTCAGTGTTAATAGTAACCCCCGAAATAATACGAAAGCAAAACTTGCGTTTAAACTTTCATCTTATTGTCTTCGTCATCTTTATGTCTCGGACTATCCTCAACCGAGCCACATCCTCCTAAAAAAAAATTTAAACCATTGTCATGGTTATAATCAACCTAAAAACGAATCACAAAAATTCATAGGACTCAAATAAAAGATACAATCGTATCTATGAGTAGAAAGTCAAACCAATCTAAAACCATTTAAAAGGAATGCAAGTAGATAACCAATAAAAATAATAAGAAGATTTTACAATTCTTTTCAAAAGAACAAAATCACAAATATTTTTATTCAAAAGGAAAATATTATAAATAACTAAATCTAAAAGTAGGTACAGCTGCGGTCAAAATAATAGCAGTAAGAAGTGGACACCGAAAAAATTCAATATAATAAATACCTAATGCTTTTTAATCGTTATAAATATTTATATTTATTAAGGTACATTAATTTTAATCCAGGTTATGACAAAAGAAATTTTGATCTTATCAAATAAATAAAAATAAAGTAATGTTTACCTTCAAGGTAAGGATTTTCTCCAGTCAAAAAAATAGCAGTATTCTTTAAAATTAAGGAAAAAAACAAAATTTTGATAAAAATTGAGAACAAATTTGTTAATATTTGGTTGTAGACCCCTTATTGCTTGTAACGGCCTCACATCGTCGCTTCATGGAGTCAACCAAGGCCTGACATCTCTCCAATGGGATACCTTTCCATGCAGTCTCCACTGTAATCCACAGCTGATTATTGTTAGTGGGTTTTGATGCTGCAACCATTTTTTTAACATCTGCCCAAAGGTTCTCTATTGGGTTCAGATCCGGTGATTGGGCAGGCCAGTCCAAAACAGAAATGTTATTGACCCGAAACCACTCCTTAGCTTTTTTGCTGGTGTGCTTCGGGTCATTGTCTTGTTGGAAGACCCATCTGATTGGCATTTCCTCCTCTGCGTAAGGCAGCATGGTTCCCTGAAGAATGTCAACGTACACATTCTGGTCCATCACACCATTTATTCGATGTATGGGACCTACACCATGGTATGAGAAGCAACCCCATACCATGATGCTAGAACCACCATGTTTAACGGTTTTTCGCGTATACCTAGGCACGTATTCAGCGTTTGGTGGACGTCGCACATATTCACGAGATCCAGGGCTGCCATACAAAACGATTTTGCTTTCATCTGTCCATAAGATATTTCGCCAAACCTGAAGGGGCTTATGAACATGGGTCTTGGCGAACTGAATTCTTTTGGCAATATGTTTTTTTGTCAAAAGTGGGACTTTTCTTGGGCTTCTGGCGTTAAGATTATTTCTTCTTAAAATTCTTCTGAATGTTTCTATACTTGCATTTAAATTTAATTGTTTTTTTATTTCAGTAGCAGGCAAGTGGGGTAGAGCCTTCGAGCATCTCACAATCCTCCTTACCGATTTCGGCGATAAAACCTTTTTTCTGCCGCGGGTTTCAGGTTTTTCTTTATAATTTTTTGCATTTGAAATCATTTTTGCAGAGATTTTAAGTGTCTTTTGGATTTCTGCATAAGTTTTTCCTTCAGAAAGAAGTTGGCGAATAATTCGGCGTTTCTCCGGAGTGCAGTGTTTACTACGGCCCATACTGTAATTGTATCTGAGTATAAATGTGTAAATACTATGAGGCTTCAGGGGCTTACCTTGAAACTTGAAACGATTATACTTTAAATATTCCCACGATCAAAAAAGCAATACTAAAATACCATAAGCTAGCGTACACTGCTATTATTTTGACTGCTAAGACACACACTTTAAGGGCATTTTAGTAACATTTAGGAAAAAACCGTTATGTCATGGCGGTTTTTTTTTCCGGAAACGAAAGACAAAATCTTTTAGTACCAGAAAAGTAGTTGAAGAGTGTAATTGATCGCTCATATCTTGAATTGTACTAGAATATATTAATCGCGAGGTTACACTGCTATTATTTTGACTGCCACTGTATGATTAATTCGAAGAGTAATTAGTTTTATTTTTTAACAGATCTTATTTGTACTTCAATATTTTAATTTGTATCTTTTTAAATAGGAAATAGAAATCAAAGACAAAAAAACTGCAAATTTACAAATTTAAACCTATACAAAAATATGTAGCTAATCATGTGAAGGCTACAAAATTTATTATATTTATCATTATATAAATTATTTAATATTTATAAAAAATGTATATTTTTTTTAGTTCTCCCATAAAAATTACACTCTTAAAAAAAACGCAAAATTATCAAGAAAAGGCAAGACTCAAAATTAATTAAAAAAAAATATATCAATCAAAAGCATAAAAGGTTTTATATCCAAAATTCAAGATATTCACCAACAAAGGGATTTTGTTTATAATTACTTGCAAAAATTAAGATTTTGTTTTTTTTTTGTTTTATGTTCGTGTTAAATTAATTTTATCGTTCAAAAAAAAACAACTAAACCTCACTTTTCAATTTTTTTTTTTTTATATAAAGTTAATTTAAATCACCATCAAAGTTATCATTCCAGAACAACAAATAATAAAAAGAAATATTACTTTCTTATCAAGAGATATTAATATTCGTCCGTTCAAATTCACTAATATGATTAATAATCCCTTACCCCGTCAATAATATTATTATTTTTTTGTATGTATGTAGTTATATATTTCTTGTTGATTTTATATTACTCTTTTCTTTGTTTGTTGAAATTACTCCTCGATGTTGTGCATTTGAAGCTAAACTATATTTGAAGCTAAACTATAAAATTTTAAAGAAAAGAAATAAATCCAAATTTGAACGTACTGAATTTACAAACAAAATTAAATATAAAATAATACGTATGTATATATAAGATTCTAATAAATTTTAAAATTTAATAAGTACTTAGCTTTATGATGGTAGCTTGATGGTAGATTTATGAGAACAATAATTATTAGACAATGCTTTGTATATATGATAAAGATGAAAATGAGGATCACTCGAAAACAAGAGATTTGCTCATGAGCGAATATATAGTTACTCTAGCAACAAATGATGTCATAGTAGGTGAACCAACGAAGTGGTGGCTTAATATGGGGTGCTCTCTTGACTCACTGCTTGGAACTTGAATCGATGTTCTACACTTCTTTATGCTTTGATGAATTATGATGATAAGAACACTGGTACAGTCTGATCTTTAATCTTTATTCCTATAGTTGATTTAATGCCATCGATATGGTCAATTTACATGGGTTGTTTGTCATACTCGGTGTATGTGTGTATGTATACAGATGATTTTTAGTGTGCTTCTTATTTTTTTTTGTTTTGTAGCAAGGGATTCAGAGTCTGTCACGGGGACAGAAATGCCCTTAAACTGAACTAAACACTGGCACTTGTGATTGATTTGATGATTTTTTTTTGTTTGCACTAGGTCTTCTTTTGGACCTGATATAATTATATGCATATACTGGGTCGGATATAGACCACTTAGACACTCCACACTGTCCCCTCCAATCGCCAGCGTTGGGTGTAAACTGATGCTTGATCGAGCTTGGCTTGGACGTGAATTTATACAGATCTGCTCGTTTTATGGAATAGGTTCTTAAAACGAACTTAGACGGGTGTCTTTAATCAGAGAATGCTTTTTGGAAACTTGATTCCTACCACAAAAATTCTCACTAAAATCAACAATTACGGATGAGATTCGTTATCTTGTTGTTCAACCAAATTTAGCTAGTCGATCCTGAACAGAAAAATTCGCATGTTTTCATAATGGTGTTTTTGTTTTTATCAAAATTTTATGTCTCACCCTTTTAACAAAGATTATTTTAATTTTTCTTTTATAAAGCTATATAGTTTTATAAACGCTTTTTTTTTATTAAAAAAAAACTCTTGAGTATATGAGTGGATAGTGTTAATTTATCTTAAAAAAAAGTCAACAACAATAGAAGAAACTATAATTAAAACTTTATTTTTCTTTATTTGCAAGTAGGCTCGGTTGCTATGACTTGTTCGAAAAAAAATAACACCAAAAAAAGAATGAAATCAGATTTGGCGGTGGTTATTATAGTCTAAGAACCAAGCTCACAGATGTTCACACACACACACTCTCCTCAAACTGTCATGGACGTTCTCTGGACTTCCTGCTTATCCCAATCCTCAATGAATTTTAACCAAAAAAATCTGGAACTTTGTTCAAAAATTAAATTTGAATTTTTTAAAAATATGTGTAAAAGATTCCCAATATTTAAGTTAATACTCCCCGAAGATTCAGACTTTCGGAAGTCATCCATATTTTTGTTTTCTTCAATGTATTGTATATTTTTTTTTGTAAAATCTCAAAGCGACTCTCGAAAACGATGGCCTTAAACCTAATCTATTTTTTTATTTATTTGCTGTTTTATTAGATTATGTCTATTTTTCGTCAAGCCATCTCCAAGACATCTCGTGGTACAATAGGTGAGTACCTGGACTCATTTTTAGGGGTTACCAGTTCAAATCAACTTTGTGTCGTCTATATATATATTATTATTTTTTTTATATATAGATTTCATTATAAGTATATATATTTTTTTGAATTTGATTTCATGTTAAAAATTTATTAATCTGATTTTAAATAGATTTTTTTTAGATAGAAGAAGAAAAGAATTGAGTGCGAAATTATGGTATACTGAGTAATATAACGCTTAAAGACTTAAATACGGAGTGAGATGTTTAGGTTTCCCACCTATTATTTGTATATCAATTTTGAGACTCGTTGTTTTTATTAAATTTTTTTGAATTAGTGTTTTTATTAGTTGTATTATAATTAGAACTCTTTTTTCCACAATTAAAACATTTAACGGAAGTGTAATTGATTTTTATTAGATTCCTATAATCTCTATTAATGTTTTCTTTCGATTTACTATGGTAATACCTTAGACGGATCTCTTCCTCCATAGCTAGTTGACTAGCTTCAGAAAGAGTTTTAGGGCGCTGTGTATTCACGAATGTATCTATTTCTCTTTTTAATCCGGATATAAATGCGTTAAGCATATCTCTTTCTATCTATACCCATCATTTGACCATCATATGTTGAGTCTTCCGAATTTTCTACAAAAAGTGCTTGGATTCTTCGCCTTGTCAAGGTTTCACACCTCTGGGTAAACTGAATCACAGTTTTATCGAAAGTCTCGGCATTTCCAGGTGAAGCTGTAAGCTCGAGTGAGTTTATTTAATCACCCTATTCAGTTCATACTTGAGTTCTAACCAAGTATTAATTTATTTATTCATAAGTAGAATTTCTGCACTTCCCGAAATCCTACTTTTAATTTGTTCAAGAAGTAGCACTTTCTGTGATGAAGATGCCAACTTCATTGCGCTGTCGCAATTTTGTATAAAGCATCACTGTTAAAGTGCGGAATTATTTTAATTAAATCGCTAAGATTTATTCCGTTATTTTCCTCTTTCTCTTTAGTAGTTAATTTAATTGTACTTGAAATACTTTCCTCTGATTTAGGAGTAGCATTAATTTTATCATTTAAATCTGCTAATTTTGATTTTTCTAATTCAATTGTCCCTATACTATTTTCCTGTGATTTAGGAATAGCACCCGTTTTATGACTTAAATCAGCTAATCCTAATTTTTCTAATGCGGTTTGTAAAACTTTTGTTTCATTGTCGACTTTATTTTCTTCTTCGAGAAGAACTAAAAACCCATGTCTCGAATAAATTTGGCTTTTGAAATATACTAGGTAGTCTCCACTTTTTTTACTATCCTCTGTTTCTGAAATTTTTGTATTAGCGATAATTTCAAAAACTTTAAGACTGCAAACATTTCCTTTTCGCACTCCAACGCATTGGAATTGGGAGTCTAATATATCTCCATTAAGATGAGCTCCATATTGGGAGTCTGAGGAAGCCATTATGCCAATATACAGATAAAACAAATAAAATAACAAACAGACAATTAAAAAAAAACTTAATTTTCGTACTTCAATAATTATTATTTTTTATTGAACAAGGCGTAATGCATTTCGTCTTGTGCAATTTTCAAGTTTAATTTTAAATTCCTTGCCTTATTAGCTAAATGTTTATAGTTTATAGTTACTGACACTTCCGTTGATATATTAATTTTATTTTGGTTTTCAATTTCTTTGGTCAGATCTTTTTTTTCTTCATGCATTTTTTTTATTTTAAATAAAACTTTTCTTCCGTTTTAACCAAACTCGTCTTTTAATTTTATTTAGTGTCGATTTATTGATGCACCCAAAGATTTTAGGGTGTTCTATTTAGTTCTTTATAAATTTTCGAATTACACGACGCACTTAGAGAATTTTAAAGTAACGTCTCGAAAAATCAAAGATAAATTAAAATAAAATAAAATTAAATAAAATAAAATAAAATAAAATAAAATAAAATAAAATAAAATAAAATAAAATAAAATAAAATAAAATAAAATAAAATAAAATAAAATAAAATAAAATAAAATAAAATAAAATAAAATAAAATAAAATAAAATAAAATAAAACAAAACAAAACAAAATAAAATAAAATAAAGTAAAATAAAATAAAATAAAATAAAATAAAATAAAATAAAATAAAATAAAATAAAATAAAATAAAATAAAATAAAATAAAATAAAATTTAATTTAATTTAATATAATTTAATTTAATTTAATTTATTTTAATTAAATTAATTAATTAAATTTAATTAAATTAAAGAGTTTGAACCGTTTTATTTGGAGTTTTACTAAGAACGTAAAATTATTTACAAAAGATTAACAGATGCACTCATATACCTGATATGAGATACATTGTCTTACCATAGGAATGCTATGCATAAACATAAACACACAGGCTATTAAATTCAGAGGAATTTAATGTGAGGCGATTTGGTCGCCACTTTGAAAAGAAAACAAATCGTAAGCATAAATACTTGAAGAGTATTTAATTACGATATCAAGAATTAAAAGCGGATGCTGGATTGAAATAATGCTGATGCTCATAGAAGCTTAATCTTGTGTATACAAAGAATTAACTGACCGTCATAAATTAGATACGCCAAAATATTTGTTATAGACATACATGGATAACCATATTTTTTTTATGTATAACAAGGGATTAGATAGAAATAAGACAAACGTCTTCTATGGTTTTTAAAACTGTTATAATTATTTTCTATCTTATTTCTATTCCTTCTATTACAATATTTATTACATTAATTCTTATTGCCTACAACTTCAAAAAAGGGTCGTATTTCTATTGAGTGATATTGAGTACAATCGAGTGCCGCTACTGTCTGTTATGACTAATACACTCGATTGCACTTTACATTATTTTGTCACTCAATTCGGTTGTTTTGAAGTCAGTGGCGGTGCATATGTTTATAAACTACAATATTTGTGTGTCAAGATAGTGGAGCTGAAAATCATTTTTTAAAAAAATGTTTGCAGTTTATTTTGTATTACTGATATAATATTGAGTGGAAAAAATTGCCTGAAACAGCTTTTTCAATGCCGACTCATTGAATAATAAAATCTCAAATAAACCTATTGACGGAAATGTTCGTTTGTTTATATTTTAATTTTTTATAAAAAAATCGGAAAATCTTAAGTAGGTATCTATTTTTGTGTCCTTCGTATTGCTTTTCTTGATGTACCTGCGCTCGGCAAGTTGAAACGTTTTTTAGGTGATGTTGAGTGGAACAATTCCTCCTCATTGGCAAAAATTTCGGAAATTTGAGTAACTTCAAGAGATTTTTTGTCGGAAAGGGATTTTTTTCTGAATAATAGTTTCTAAGTCTATAAAAAAGAAAAACAAATTTGATAAGAACTTAAACTAATTTGTTCAACATTAGGGTGTGTTTATGTTGGAACAGCTATCTAACTAAACTAAAACTCTTACACACTTGCTCGAATCGTTTATTGCATCTCCAACAAAAAATAAAACACCCTAACCTTTTAAACACCCTCTTATCTTCATCGACGGTACAAATGTAAATTTTTTGAAGCAATTTTAACTTCTTCATATGTTGGATATTTTCCGAAAGATGCATAATATTTTTATCATAATTTTTTATATAATCTGTAACTTTAACGATAAGTTCCTCGTAGTCCATTATTTCTTGTTCGCTTTTGAATAGAGAATAAAGAAAAGTGTCTGGAATCTGGTACGCACACCGCGTGCTTCATCTGTTGTAATATAATTATGATTTTTTAATATTCTTAAGTGCTCTAATAATGTCGAATGAAATCTCTCTACTGGAGAATGGGAATTTGAGTTACTAATTGTCGTGAAATGTAAATCTATTCTTTCATTTCTTAAAAATTCTTGAAAATCTATCGAGGTTGCTGCTTTTTCTTGGTCTATAACCATAAGCTTTGGTTTTCCGAATGTACTTATGTACTTTAATATAGCATCTTTTAAATGTATCGAATTTCTAGATTGGAGTTCATATGCTTGTGCATATTTACTATATTTATCAATTATTGTAATTATGGGTTTAAAAATAATATTTCTACGAGGGTAATGTCTAGATTCTAGGTGATTCTGTATTTTCAAATTTTGGTTTTGAAGGATTCCTATCATACTTCTCTACCTGACAAATTTCACAATTAAATAATTGTATTTTGTTACTTTCTCGTTAATATTTGGGAAAAATACTCGTGTTTAATTCGTTCGAAGGATTCCGTTATTCCTCTATGATTATTTTCTTTATGATAATTAATTATTATTTCATCCTGTACCTGTTCATTTTCTATATCTTTTAGAATTTTTGTACATTTTAGTACTTTGAATCGTTTCGATCTATGGAAATGATTTTTAAATACTTCTTGTAGATAAGTGTAGATCTTCTACATATATGGCATTAGTACTCTTTGGGTTGAAATGATTTTTTATAATTTGAATGATATCTGCTTCCGTAAAATTCTTATATTTTATTATTTTTCTTGTTTTATTAAAAATATTTTTAGTTCTTATTTGATTTGCACCACTTCTTAATTTTTCTATTATATACTGATTTTTAAATAAACTCAATGAAGATTCCGAAATTGGAATGATCATGATATACTTACATGATCATCTTCGCTAGCGCTATGAATTGTAGCATCCGTTGTTATAACTTTATCATTATTTACTTCTATGGGTACTCTGCTTAAAGCGTCTGCATTACTATTAATCTTTCCTGGTTTGTAATCTACTTCATAATCATATTCTTCCATTTGTAATACCCATCTAAAAAGTTTACTAGTTGTTTCTTTTAAGTTTGTTAGGAAGCGCTTAGTTTAAAATAAAACAACCGTAATCGTCACACAAATTAGACATTAATTAAAATAAACGATTAAAAAACAATAATTGATCAACAATTAATACAAACGATTTACTACGAATACTGGACTTTATATAGTTCTAGCTCCGAATAGTACATCTGCTCCGCACACGATGAGAATGAAAAAAAGCCAGGGTAAAAGTTCATGACATCGCACATCGTCCAGAGGTTAGTGTTGCTTGTTGTTGCTTCTCTGTTTCAGCAGCTTTGGGTAGCCCGTTGGTATTTTTCTTCACTAGCATGACGCTGCTCTCGGTCTCAAGTACCGCTTATCGCGACACTATTTAAAGGGGTGTGGCCTGCGCACTTGCATGTCGATGGTTTGGTTTTCTTCGACTCGATCGCCCGATTTATGTTTTTATGTGTCCGAAATAAATAAAAAAAAAACTTTTTTTTTTTAATTTCAATTGGGCCACAGCTTACGCTTTATTGATAGAAAATATAATTAACAAAATAAAATATTAACTAAAGAACCAGAATAGCCCGCCGTCCAAGTGTCGCTGCGACTATTCAGGTTGTGAACGTATTATTAGACCTTTTCAGTTTGTAATGCCTTTGCTTATATAGTTATAAGTAGTTAACGCTGCATTTATTGGTTATTGACCCTTTATTGTTGATGTTGCATTTATTGGTCGAACAAGCTGTTGACCCAATTGTGCTGGTGTTGCATTTATTGTTAACGCTGCATTTATTGGTTGTTGACCCTTTATTGTTGATGTTGTATTTATTGTTTGCATAAGTTGTTGACCTAAATGTGCTAGTTCACTTGGTGGGCCCGTTTGTAGGAGCTATATCATATGTAACTCCCGCACTGTTGATAACGATGAAAAGGGTTAATGTGATGGTTGTTGTTCTCGTGATCCAAAAACTCTGCTGGTCAAGGAATGATTTCTCGGTGGCGCCGCGCCGTTGCTCTGCTCGTATGGTTGATTTTCAAGTGGGTTTTTTACATTGCACTTGATGGCACCGCTATGTAGTTTTTCACCAATTCGTAGAGGCACAATGATATTCAATTGTTAGGGTGGCTCGTTCACACGTTGGGGTGGCTCTTATGCTTAAGCCTTATGTAGGTCGCTCGTTGACTTTAGATGTGCATCTCTAACAAAGTTTATTAGCCATTTCAAAGGTTTATGGTCTGTCTAAATTTTAAACTTTGTACCGTATAGGTATGGTCTGAAATATTTGGTTGCCCAAACTATTGCTAATAGTTCTTTTTTTTTATAGTCGAATAATTTTTCTCATGATCGTTTAAAGTTCTACTTGCATAGCATAAAGGATGTTCTAATCCCTCTTGAATTTGGGAACGCACAGTTCCTATAGCATAATTTGATGCATCTGTAAAAAGCTAATATTGGTTCTGATGTGAGCATTTTTGTGCCATCTCTGAAACATTTTTCATATTTTTCATTATTTATGTCAATCTTTTGACCTTTCTTTAAATTCTCTGTCATTGGTTTTGTCATTTTTTGCAAAATCTTTTATAAATCTTCTTTAATAACCTAATACAGTAAAACCCGCTTAAGAGAAACTGCAAAATGTCACAGTCTTTCTTTCACTTAAGCGGGTTTTTCACTTAACCAAACCCCACTTAAGTGGATCTAAAAATTCCATTAAGCGGAGAATTCATGCTAGAAACAAATGAAGCTGCCTGGAAAAAAATTAAATAAAATAATTTGAATAATCAACAACGATTAAATAACACAAAAATAAGTTATTGAATAACAAAAAATAGCAACATAGGAATTAATAGGCAGTATGTAGTTTGTAGTACATATATATATGTACATATTAAATTATATTAAATCACATTTGAGTTTTAAAACATGTACATATTCATAATTTTGAATATAGTTTTATGTAGACAAAAATAATCCTACTTTTTTTTTTAAAAAGTCATCAATTTTCGTTTGTGACAAGGCCTGAAAATGGCAGTTCTGTAATAAAACAATTGAAATATCTTTATTGAAATATCTTTATTGAATTATCTTTATTGAAATATCTTTATTGAATGACATGCAAACCTTAACTGACTACTTAAAACTATATTGCTTAAAACTATGCTGACTCCATATTCACACATTTGTGGAGTCAGCAAAAAGAATAATAAATGAACAGAAACAAGTGACGGATAGCACTCGTCACTTGATATGGGTGCATTCCTCCATGACATGCAATGCACGTTGTTCATTGCATATCGTGGGAAGATTATGGTGTGCTGATGTGTACAATGTCGCATCGCGACGTATCAAGTGACGAGTGGTATTCGTCACTTGACTCGTGCATAAACTATGTGCACATAAACACACTACACCTCCCTTCTTTTAAGAAATAACGTAATTATATGGAGTTATTTAATTATTTAATAATTTTTTTTTTGTCAGTATTATTTGATTTACTATTTATTTATTTAATTTTTCTTTTTTTACTTACAGCAATTATTGTTTGTACATATATTTAAAAAAAAATCGAAAAATGTATGTTTAATAAAAATTTGAGAGAATGAAAAAAAAATATTAAAAATTATTTAAAAAAAAAAACAAATTTGTTGTTTCTATTCCATTAAGGGCCATTTGCTGAAACGAAACTTAAATATTTAAGTTCAACATAAGAGCTTATGTGACAGTTTATATTGAGGAAAAAGTGAAACATAAGCGTTTAAGTTGAACATTAATATTTAAGTTTCGTTTCAGCAAATGGGCCTAAAACTCTTAAGTATTATATATTTTTAACCTATTCTTATGTACTTTCTGCTTTTTTTTTATTTGTTTTTATAACTATATTATTATTGTTTTCTATTTCTAAGACCTCAAAGGGGCCTAAATAAACAGGATCCAACTTATGACCTGAATCGTTTCTTAGCATAACTTTATCTCCTAACTTTAAATCGAGACTAACTATTTTTTTATCGTAATAATCTTTATTTTTAGCTTTATTCACTTCTAATAGTATTTTAGCTCTCCTATGTGCTGTTTCTAATCTAAATTTTACTTTAGCGTAGTCATCTACATTATATATAGGATCTATCCTATCTATTGAATTAAATTCTGTTGGTAAGTTACTTTGCTTACCACCACCTCGACGCCAGCGGGCGAACTGTCGATTTTGACCAAAATAAAAACGCTATCCGATGTATTTCTAATTGCACATTTCATATATGCAAATAAAAAAAATTGCACACCCCCCCTTTTTTTTTAAAAAATATAAACAATTTTCACTTTGTATGCAATTTTCAAATGGCTATATCTCGGTAACCAAGTTGAATTTCGAAATGCACAGGGGCTTCAAAAATTGCACACTTGGAGATTCAATTTGCACACCAAAAATTTTAATTTGCACACCTCTCATTAAATAATAAATCAACAATTAAAATTTTGGTAATAAGCTGCATAATTAAAATCCGTATTATAACAAAATAAACACTGAAATCTATTGTTAGCAATAGCGTGTTGGTAAAGTGCCCGGCCGGTACACGAGGGGTCGCAAGTTCAACTCCCACAAATTTCTTTTTTTTTTTTTCACTTATAATTTGTTCTTTATTATTAAACAAAAAAAGAAAATTGATTAAGTTCAAATTGAACATTTTACTAACAAAAAAAAAAATCTCGTCGATTTAAAACCAAAAAATTAATTGACTAAAAAAACAAACAAAAATTTAATTTCCATGCATCACTAAAATGGAAATATTTCAGTAACCAAATCGAATTTTGAACTTTTCAAAATTTCTAAAAATTAACAATGCATAAATATAATTTGCACACCAAAAATTTGAATTTGCACACCTCTGGTTAATTTTTAAACCAATGATTAAAAAGTGCTTAAAACATACAAAAATGCACTTTGCCATGTCTGACTAAAATTGAAATATTTCAGTAACCAAATCGAAGTTTGAACTTTTCAAAATTTTTAAAAATCAACAATGCCCAAATCTAATTTGCACACCAAAAATTTGAACTTGCACACCTCTGGTTAATTTTTAAACCAATGATTAAAAAGTGCTTAAAACATACAAAAATGCACTTTGCCATGTCTGACTAAAATTGAAATATTTCAGTAACCAAATCGAATTTTGAACTTTTCAAAATTTCTAAAAATCAACAATGCCCAAATCTAATTTGCACACCAAAAATTTGAATTTGCACACCTCTGGTTAATTTTTAAACCAACGATTAAAAAGTGCTTAAAACATACAAAAATGTACTTTGCCATGTCTGACTAAAATTGAAATATTTCAGTAACCTAATCGAACTTTGAACTTTTCAAAATTTCTAAAAATCAACAATGCCCAAATCTAATTTGCACACCAAAAATTTGAATTTGCACACCTCTGGTTAATTTTTAAACCAATGATTAAAAAGTGCTTAAAACATACAAAAATGCACTTTGCCATGTCTGACTAAAATTGAAATATTTCAGTAACCAAATCGAATTTTGAACTTTTCAATATTTCTAAAAATCAACAATGCCCAAATCTAATTTGCACACCAAAAATTTGAATTTGCACACCTCTGGTTAATTTTTAAACCAATGATTAAAAAGTGCTTAAAACATACAAAAATGTACTTTGCCATGTCTGACTAAAATTGAAATATTTCAGTAACCTAATCGAACTTTGAACTTTTCAAAATTTCTAAAAATCAACAATGCCCAAATCTAATTTGCACACCAAAAATTTGAATTTGCACACCTCTGGTTAATTTTTAAACCAATGATTAAAAAGTGCTTAAAACATACAAAAATGCACTTTGCCATGTCTGACTAAAATTGAAATATTTCAGTAACCAAATCGAATTTTGAACTTTTCAATATTTCTAAAAATCAACAATGACCAAATCTAATTTGCACACCAAAAATTTGAATTTGCACACCTCTGGTTTATTTTTAAACCAATGATTAAAAAGTGCTTAAAACATACAAAAATGCACTTTGCCATGTCTGACTAAAATTGAAATATTTCAGTAACCAAATCGAATTTTGAACTTTTCAAAATTTCTAATAATCAACAATACCCAAATCTAATTTGCACACCAAAAATTTGAATTTGCACACCTCTGGTTAATTTTTAAACCAATGATTAAAAAGTGCTTAAAACATACAAAAATGCACTTTGCCATGTCTGACTAAAATTGAAATATTTCAGTAACCAAATCGAATTTTGAACTTTTCAAAATTTCTAAAAATCAAAAATGCCCAAATCTAATTTGCACACCAAAAATTTGAATTTGCACACCTCTGGTTAATTTTTAAACCAATGATTAAAAAGTGCTTAAAACATACAAAAATGCACTTTGCCATGTCTGACTAAAATTGAAATATTTCAGTAACCAAACCGAATTTTGAACTTTTCAAAATTTCTAAAAATCAACAATGCCCAAATCTAATTTTCACACTAAAAATTTGAATTTGCACACCTCTGGTTAATTTTTAAACCAATGATTAAAAAGTGCTTAAAACATACAAAAATGCACTTTGCCATGTCTGACTAAAACTGAAATATTTCAGTAACCAAATCGAATTTTGAACTTTTCAAAATTTCTAAAAATCAACAATGCCCAAATCTAATTTGCACACCAAAAATTTGAATTTGCACACCTCTGGTTAATTTTTAAACCAATGACTAAAATATTTCAGTAACCAAATCGAAGTTTGAACTTTTCAAAATTTCTAAAAATCAACAATGCCCAAGTCTAATTTGCACACCAAAAATTTGAATTTGCACACCTCTGGTTAATTTTTAAACCAATGATTAAAAAGTGCTTAAAACATACAAAAATGCACTTTGCCATGTCTGACTAAAATTGAAATATTTCAGTAACCAAATCGAATTTTGAACTTTTCAAAATTTCTAAAAATCAACAATGCCCAAATCTAATTTTCACACTAAAAATTTGAATTTGCACACCTCTGGTTTATTTTTAAACCAATGATTAAAAAGTGCTTAAAACATACAAAAATGCACTTTGCCATGTCTGACTAAAATTGAAATGTTTTAGTAACCAAATCGAATTTTGAACTTTTCAAAATTTCTAATAATCAACAATACCCAAATCTTATTTGCACACCAAAAATTTGAATTTGCACACCTCTGGTTAATTTTTAAACCAATGATTAAAAAGTGCTTAAAACATACAAAAATGCACTTTGCCATGTCTGACTAAAATTGAAATATTTCAGTAACCAAATCGAATTTTGAACTTTTCAAGCGGTCATATTTGCCTTGTTGACCTGCTTTTTGAACAACGTTTAAGTTGTACAAGAACGGAGATTCACAATCTCCATATCTCATTATTTTATCCGCCTCTTCTACTCTCCATTGTCTTAGAGTTGTGTATGTAAGATCAGTTTTTAGTCTCACTCTTTCAGAATATGCTAATCGTCTTTTCTGAACATGAAAGATTCCTTTTGAATCATTGGTTATAACGTGTAGTGTAACTTCGTCGGTGTTAGTCGGTTTTTGGAAACACCTCAAAACAATATAGTTTCCACACTCTTTACACCGACCTTCCAGAAATATGTAGCACACTACACTACCAACGCTTTGTTGCTTAAACGTGAAAGCACAGGGCAACTTTTGGCATTTATAAACAGATTTGCCAATTAAGTTTGTCCATCCTGGCTTCAAGACATGAACTATTCTTCCATTTTGCCTCTCTTTTTCAATGGGTTCTATTAAACCCCACTCACCTGCAGATAGTTTTATTGTAAACTTAAATTTTTTGTCACTATTTAATAACTTCCACTGATTATTTTCTTGGGAGTAATCAATTTCATTATCACTATTATCTGTTTCATAAATTATTTCCTCTTCCTCTTCATTAGTTTCGAATTGTTCAAAATTGTTTGCAAAGAATTTGTCCGTCAAATTTTTTTCTTTTAAATACGATGTGCGAATTCTATTTCTGTCGCGCTTAAACATAAGGAATAAATTAATGGTGGATATTTTTTTTTGAAAACATTTAGAAATTTCCGCCCAAACTTCATCTGATCTTTTTTTGATTTTGTAGTTGGTATCTAATAGTTCGAAATCAATAATTTTTTGTATGATTTGATCATGCGGCACAACTGGCTTACGACCCGGCATTTTTTTAATAAATTTTAAATTAAATCAAAAATTTGTATATTTGCACACATATCCGTTTTAAAAAACAAGAAATAACGTCGGCATTGGATATTTCACTTCAAAACTATTACTCTGAGGCAAAGCTAAATCAAAAAAGTACCATACAGAAAGTATGTACAAAATGTATGTGGCTGTCGATATTGTTGTTCTAATGAATAGAAAAGAGAACAAAAACTTCTACAATACGTTCCTTCTCTTTTCAATGCACCTGATGCTCAACAGTCAAAAATACCGTTCAAATTTGTATAGCACATAATGTATGTTTCATTTCCCGATCTATTTCCTGGTTTTGCAGAAATTTTTAGTTAAGAGTAAGGGAAACGACACGAGAACTATAAACCGTTTTTTTTTTTTACATAAAAACGTATTTACATACATAGAAATGTATTTCAAGTACCTATTAATTTATACATAATTATATAATGAGCAAAATGTACTTTTAAATATGGTTTCCATTCTGATGTCTTTTTAATTTCCGTTTCCTCATTTTTTGAAGAAGACGTGAGATCTTCAACACATACATTACATATACCTAACCTTCAGAGGAGCAAAACATACTTTCGTTTCAAATGAAACGAAATGAGAAACATATTATTTTTTCTATATATACGTAAACATATTCACTTTATTTAAAACACATACAATATTATACACAATAATCTCAGTAAAATAGCCGCTAATCTTTCAAATTTAGTTTGAACTGATGTCACCGTCGAATTTTAAGATACATTTCGTTTCCGTTTCCTCAATTTGTAACGAAACAACCAAATTTTCTTTTTCACCAAAGATTAGAGATGATAAGCACAAATCTCATCTGAATCCGTACTCCTCAAAATAAACAGTAAACAACAATTTGTTAATCTATATAAAATAGTTGTTTTATTACTGTTACTCACCCAAACCCTTCTGGAGTTGATTTTATCCATTAATGCAAATAAACAAAAAAAATAATATTCATTATTTAAAAAACTAAAATATACAAATCTATTTTACCATTTACCTGATTCTTGAATTTTGGTTTTCCCTTCCATTTACTTTTTTTTGTCGTATACGTATTTGACGTTTAAACTTCAAATTAGACTAGGAGTTAATTGGTATAATTTCATTTCAATTTAGGTGTGTTCGATTTGGTAAATCTTAATGCCGCACTTACACTAATTAATCATTTTTAATATTTGCTCTGAGCTAATATAAAATACAAATACAGAATGAATAAGCCGTTACTCTCAATATTTATTAAACCAGAGATGTACAAATGAAATTTATCTCAATTTGGTTACTAAAATATTTCCATTTTGGTCAGACATGGCAAAGTGCATTTTTGTATGTTTTAAGCACTTTTTAATAATGGTTTAAAAATTAACCAGAGGTGTGCAAATTCAAATTTTTAGTGTGCAAATTAGATTTGGGCATTGTTGATTTTTAGAAATTTTGAAAAGTTCAAAATTCGATTTGGTTACTGAAATATTTCAATTTTAGTCAGACATGGCAAAGTGCATTTTTGTATGTTTTAAGCACTTTTTAATCATTGGTTTAAAAATTAACCAGAGGTGTGCAAATTCAAATTTTTGGTGTGCAAATTAGACTTGGGCATTGTTGATTTTTAGAAATTTTGAAAAGTTCAAACTTCGATTTGGTTACTGAAATATTTTAGTCATTGGTTTAAAAATTAACCAGAGGTGTGCAAATTCAAATTTTTGGTGTGCAAATTAGATTTGGGCATTGTTGATTTTTAGAAATTTTGAAAAGTTCAAAATTCGATTTGGTTACTGAAATATTTCAGTTTTAGTCAGACATGGCAAAGTGCATTTTTGTATGTTTTAAGCACTTTTTAATCATTGGTTTAAAAATTAACCAGAGGTGTGCAAATTCAAATTTTTAGTGTGAAAATTAGATTTGGGCATTGTTGATTTTTAGAAATTTTGAAAAGTTCAAAATTCGATTTGGTTACTGAAATATTTCAATTTTAGTCAGACATGGCAAAGTGCATTTTTGTATGTTTTAAGCACTTTTTAATCATTGGTTTAAAAATTAACCAGAGGTGTGCAAATTCAAATTTTTGGTGTGCAAATTAGATTTGGGCATTTTTGATTTTTAGAAATTTTGAAAAGTTCAAAATTCGATTTGGTTACTGAAATATTTCAATTTTAGTCAGACATGGCAAAGTGCATTTTTGTATGTTTTAAGCACTTTTTAATCATTGGTTTAAAAATTAACCAGAGGTGTGCAAATTCAAATTTTTGGTGTGCAAATTAGATTTGGGCATTGTTGATTTTTAGAAATTTTGAAAAGTTAAAAATTCGATTTGGTTACTGAAATATTTCAATTTTAGTCAGACATGGCAAAGTGCATTTTTGTATGTTTTAAGCACTTTTTAATCATTGGTTTAAAAATTAACCAGAGGTGTGCAAATTCAAATTTTTGGTGTGCAAATTAGATTTGGGTATTGTTGATTATTAGAAATTTTGAAAAGTTCAAAATTCGATTTGGTTACTAAAACATTTCAATTTTAGTCAGACATGGCAAAGTGCATTTTTGTATGTTTTAAGCACTTATTAATCATTGGTTTAAAAATTAACCAGAGGTGTGCAAATTCAAATTTTTGGTATGCAAATTATATTTATGCATTGTTAATTTTTAGAAATTTTGAAAAGTTCAAAATTCGATTTGGTTACTGAAATATTTCCATTTTAGTGATGCATGGAAATTAAATTTTTGTTTGTTTTTTTAGTCAATTAATTTTTGGGTTTTAAATCGACGAGATTTTTTTTTGTTAGTAAAATGTTCAATTTGAACTTAATCAATTTTCTTTTTTTGTTTAATAATAAAGAACAAATTATAAGTGAAAAAAAAAAAAGAAATTTGTGGGAGTTGAACTTGCGACCCCTCGTGTACCGGCCGGGCACTTTACCAACACGCTATTGCTAACAATAGATTTCAGTGTTTATTTTGTTATAATACGGATTTTAATTATGCAGCTTATTACCAAAATTTTAATTGTTGATTTATTATTTAATGAGAGGTGTGCAAATTAAAATTTTTGGTGTGCAAATTGAATCTCCAAGTGTGCAATTTTTGAAGCCCCTGTGCATTTCGAAATTCAACTTGGTTACCGAGATATAGCCATTTGAAAATTGCATACAAAGTGAAAATTGTTTATATTTTTTTAAAAAAAAGGGGGGGTGTGCAATTTTTTTTATTTGCATAAATGAAATGTGCAATTAGAAATACATCGGATAGCGTTTTTATTTTGGTCAAAATCGACAGTTCGCCCGCTGGCGTCGAGGTGGTTTGCTTACCATAAACTAGTTCGTATGGACAATAATTATGTGCCATAGAAGGTGTCGTGTTGAAACAGTAAACGAAGAATGGAAGCCAAACATCCCAATCTGTTTTGTCAACGGATATATAGGAACGAATATATTCGTTAAAAGTTCTATGGCTCCTTTCTGCTGTTCCAACGGTTTGGTGGTGATGTGCTGTAGACGTTATATTGTCAACTTTTAAATATTTGCACAAGTCATTTATAATAGAATTTTTGTATTCTGTTCCCATGTCCGTAATGAACGTCTTCATTGGACCGTACTTCAGAATAAAAGATTCAAATATTGCTTTTGCAATCGTTTTTGCGTTTTTATTTGCAACTGGAATGGCTACTAAATATTTTGTAAGATCACAAATTAAAGTGACTGCATACTCGTTGCCATTCTCTGATCGAGGTTTTCCTTTTTTAATTTCAGTTTCGATTTATTTTCTATTTTCATTTAAATCTGGCTTTTTGCCTGTCACTTTGACATTAGGCTTTTTACCTATATTTTGATTATTATTCCCACTAAGTTTCTCGGTAACTTCGATAATGCAACATCGGTAAATTGGCCAAATTTCCTTAAATTGGGTATCGATTGTTCCGGTACTACTTACTTCTATTTCGTCGGTGTCTACTCATCCATCCGGGTTCTAAGCCGAGTGTACTGTTTTTTGTTTGCAATTTCTTTATATGTGGCTCTATGCCTGTCTTTTTGACAAAAGGATCTATGCCTTTATTATAATTACTTATTGGCTTTTTGCCTACCTTTTTTAGTATCATTTACATTATTTCCTACCTCTACCAAGTTGTTTACGAATCGATGATAAACCAATTGAAATATTTTTTCCATTAAAAAAATTTAATTTGGGAGAAATACTTTGTCTAAAAGAAGTACTTATTTATTTTCCTGATGGACATTTCCTACAGAAAACGAGTTTTCATCAGGAAATGCATTTTGTAGAATAAATATTTCCTCCAAAGGACATTTTGTTAATGCAATAAATATTTCAAATGATTTATCATCGTTTTGTGCCATTTGTATATTTCAAATCGTATAATAAAACATTAAATTATGAAAAAGAAAATTTTTCCTGATCGCTATAACTGGCCCCTTACCAAGTTATTTTTACTTTTATTATTATTACCTTCTACCTCTACCGAGTTATTTTCACTATTTTTAATATTAGGTGTAGAAATGTACACGAACACTTTTTTTTGTTTTCAATTTTCTCTTTATTGTCTCTTGTAACACTTTTGCTTTGTCTTCTTTGGTTAAAATTTATATAATTTACAATTTAATTTCACTTTGCTTTACTTTTTTATAACTTTTACAAATGAATTCTAAATTAAATGATCTTGACTTTTCTACATAAATGTAACTTCACTTGACGATGTCCAACAAGATAATAATTGAAACGAGATACTAGGCGGCTGGAAAAGTTTTTCAATACAGTACGAAATAAAAATCGTACAGTACGAAACAAAATAATATATTCCCCATTTCGTGTTTACACATAGTGTTTACACGGGAATGATAAACTAGTCGTTTAGGCAATTGATCTCAACATTAGAAAACCGGTCAACCGCTAAGTTGACATCCAGAGGGTTTTCAGCTGCTAAGCGGAAATTACGCACCAGATCTTTAAGCCGTTCAGCTTTTAATAGCTGTTGAACTCTAAATTTTAGAGGGTGGTTCGTCTTGATTTTCAACATAAGTTTCGCCAACCATTTCTTAGAACAGTATACGTCGTCTAAGACTTCAACATCGCCTAGGTTTCGTTCTCAAATTTTTATGTCACCACGTTTTTTATCAACGGGGACCTCTACGCTAATAGTTTCTCCTGGTCCTAATTCGTATTCATGTATCCTAATTATTGGTTTAAATTGTATATTTACTTTATGTTTTCTTCTTACGAGTTCTCCATTCTCGTAATTTACGTTTATTCTTTGTTTACCTAAAATGTCATTTCCTATTAATCCGTCAAAGTATTCATGAAATTTATGTAAGTAAATTTTGGATGATCTAATCCAAATTCTTTAAATAAGGTTGTTTCTACCTTTTGACTAATTTTAATTGTTTTACCACTAAATGCTTGTGCTACTCTAGGTTCTATATTTATTATTGCTTCCTTATTTACTACTTCTGGACTCAGTATTGAACTTGAAGATCCAGTATCTGTTAACAGTTTTAATTTTTTCTTTCCATTTATTTTCTCTTCAACATATGGAAGTGTACTTAATCCGAGGATTCTGGCCGAAAATTCTTTTGACAAAATATTTCATCTGCCTATTTAGCTCTTTATAGTTTTTAGCTTTATTAAATCCTCTTTGTAAAGTGAAAGGGTTTGGATCGACTTCCATTGACTACTTTATTAAAAGATTTTTGTTGGACATGTTGTCCTGAATTATTTTGTAAATCTGTAGGAATTGTTATCAAAGTCATTCCTATTGCTAAAATTATTATTTTGGTTTAAATTATTATTACCACTATTTTGATTTTGATAATTATTATTTCTATTCCTATTCTGATAATTGTTGGAATTATTATTCCTGTTAACATTGTTATTATTTTTGTTTTGATAGTTTTTCCAATTATTATTATTATTATTCTTATATTGATTATTGTAAGACCTATTGGTTTCTGCTAAGCTAAGTGTCATTTCATAAGCCTGTTCCAGACTATCTGGGTCTCCATAACTATTGTCCTAAAAGTATCTCTCAACCCTTTTACGAAGGTATCTAAGCCTTCCTGTATGTTCCTACGAATCATTCGTGTACGAATGTCGACATCATTTTCATTTTGTCTTACGCGTGCGTTAAGCGCTGTGACGATCTCAAGGATGTCATCATAATATTTGGAAAGACTAGAAGTTTGCCTAATCAAACTTAATTGATTATAGAGAGTTCTTTCATGATCTTGAAAGTGCCTATAGAGTATTTCTCGAATACCCTCCCAGGTATCTGGGTTACCGTAAAGACGTAACCTATCCGCGGCTTTGTCTTTAATTTTATTTTTTAATACTTGGATCCATATTAATAATGGAGCATTTTCAACGGTGACTAGTGTATTCCACACTAGATCTACTGATTTTATAAAATTTTCTAACTCATTTGATTTGCCAGTAAATTCTGGTAAATTTTTCAAAATATCGGGAGTTTTTAAGAAATTCATTTTGAATATTCATTGAAGGGTTTTTTTTTTTTCAAAAAGAACAAATAATGTTATGAAAGGGCAAAAAGCAAAATGTATTCTTGTCAATTTCTTATTATTTTATATATTTTTTTTTTTTTTTTTTTTAAACTCTTTTTTTTTATAAAATTTTATATTTTACAATAAAAATTCTTACTTATTTTATTTTGTTTTTAGAAATTGATGATCCTTTATAGTTGGTCTAGAGTTGTTGATTTATAGTTGTCTTCTTTTTTTTTTTTTCACTTCAAGTTTATTGTTCTATTGTTTATTGTTTTTTTTTTTATACTATTTCTCACTTTTTTTTTATGGTGCAACTTTTTAGTTGTTTTATTATTTCTGCTTCTTTTTCTTTTCATTAAAATTTTTTTTTTTATTAATTTCGTTGTTTATTATATTATTTTTTCTTTTTTTTTTTTTTTTAATCTGAATCCGAAGAGTCCGAACAGCTAAGTTCTTGTTTTGTAATTTTCCTTTCGTTGGTTGGGTCTATTTGCTTTGCTTCGGTTAGTTTTTTAATTCTTTCATTAATTTCATTTTTCCTTCCTTTTCAGTTTTAGGATCTACTACGTGGTTTAGGCATCTTAAAGCTTGTTGTGTCATTGACATTATTTTTCTTTAATTTATGTTTTGCTTAAAAGGGAGCTCGTTATCGACGGTCACTCATATTTTTGGTTTTTGTTACCATTTCAGCTTTTGTGCACAATTCTACTATTCTTTATATATATATATTTTTTTTTTAATATTGTTATGGTTATATTTTTTTTTTTTCAGATCTCCACTTTTATTATTATTATTTTTGGATCATATTACACAAACAATACACCGCTTGTAGTTTTCCTTTCTGCAGTTTTAATTTTACGCACTATTAATTTATATTTTAGGGTTCACAACGATAGTGTTGTCGATATTGTATACATTAACTCATACTTAATGGTGAGCTCGTTTTCAAACGTGACTAGTGCGGGATTGATTTATTATAATTTATTTTTTTTATTGTCACTTTTATAGGGAGCTTGTTATTGACACTTTTGTAGGTAGCCCGTTTCCGACTGCCTCAATTATGATATTGTGTTTTATTATTTTATACTTTTTATAGGGAGCCCGTTTCCGACTGTTAGTTATAGTTTTATGTATTATTCTTTTCTCTCTTCTTTTTTTTTATATAGGGAGTTCATTTACCGATTTCGAAAATTGTAACATTGCACTTATTATTGATTTTTATAGGGAGCCCGTTGCCGACTGCCAGTTATAATATCGAACTTATTTTTACACTTTTATAGTTATTTCTTATTTTCGTGACTTTTATAGGGAGCCCGTTGCCGACTGCCAGTTATAATATCGCGCTTATTTTTACACTTTTATAGTTATTTCTTATTTTCGTGACTTTTATAGGGAGTCCGTTGCCGACTGCGCCAGTTATAACATTCGTTACCAGCTTAGGGAAAAAATATTATTTTATAACCCTTGGGCACTGAGGGTTTGTTCCGATGTATCCACTTTCAAAGAGAAACACTTTTATTTTTATATAACAATTAAATTTCTTTATTTATTAAATCACTTAACCTAATGTTAGTTTTCTTATGACGTAGTTACTTATTGTAATGACGGAATTATTATTATGTAAAGTTATAGGAATTATTATTATGTAAAGTTATAGGAATTATTATTATGTAGGACACGAATACTTGTAACCGAACTATTATTTAATAAGCTTCAGATCCTTTACCACTGGTGGGGGGAAATCTTAGGCTATACGTAGATTATCATTCAGGAAGAACTATCTGAATGAAGTGTGAGAATTAACTGACTGATTTATCCTAAGTGGGGCTATTTATAGTCCAAAGAAATACCGTAATTTGGGTATTTCACAATACTGGAAGTTTGTTGGTATATCCAACTGAAATCAACGGTATGCATGCAGCTGGACATTTGTCAACAGGATGTATTTGCTTATACTAACTGTATTCTGCGTAGTTCTATTTTGAAGGCCAACGATATGTTGTCGACAAAAAGTATAATTTACTTAAGACAGCGACTATATCCGTCAATTACCCTTTGTGGATGTACTGTATGTAGCTGGGATATAGATGAAGTCTCTGAAATAACTATATATATACTTATATGTACTTAAAGTAAGAATACGATATGAATATATGATGAGAATGAACTGACCATTCATGTTCCCACCATTTCTATGGGGGATGTTTTCTATGCACTGATTATTGTGGATTGAAGAGGAAGTTCAAAGTAAGCAACTCTTCTTTGATATTTTAATTTATCTTTCTTTACAAATGAACTTCTATAAGGGACATTTCATGATAAGTGGTTTTAAGAAATTGTTTATCGGATGAGAAATTTGAGATGACAGAATGTCATTACGATCTTTTAATTATGGTTTAGAAAAGAATTCGTATTTACGATCTTTTATTTATGATCTAGAAAAGAATTTGAAAGAATTTGTCTTGTAAACAAAGTTATATATGAAATGACAGAGTGTCATTTCGGTCTTTATTATTAATGATGTTCTAGGAATGTAACCGCGCGAACCCATCAATTGGAAATTATTCTTTCGAGATAAAGAGAGGAAAGGCATACTTCACGAACTCAAACCCTATTTTATTCTTTAATTCCGATCGGTCGTTTTTTATAAGGAATTTAAGAAGTTATAAATAAAACTGAGAATTAAAAAGATAGACTGAAAGTATGAAACGTTAAGGACCCATTACAATACACTAGTTAATTAATTTAAATTTAGGATGTTGTGTTGTTTTACTTTGTAAGTAGGTAAGAGTCCGCCTGACTCGTTACTTCTTCAGCTCATCCGCTGGTATTTTCTCTTTACATGAGACCGCCCGTCTACATGTTAAGTAATCTTATGGGTTTCGGAACTGCCTGTTCCATTCGATTTTAAAATCGCTCCAACAACCTATTTTTGTTGTTTTTGCAAAGTGCTGGTTCAGTACACCAATGGTTGATGGGACCATCATGGCTGCCCTCAGCCTGGCCAGTACTTTGCAGCCACAACTAAAAAAAAAGGAAATGAATAAATCGAAGGCTGCGGTAAATTTTACCGTAACATACCCAAGTGTTTATCTGCCAGAGGAAGGCCCGATATATGCGACCAACAAGATACGTCCACTGGTATATCGGGCAATATAGAAGTGAAGTAGGGATGACCAAGGCATTGATAGTCATCGTAAGAGAGGATCGCATCGAACTGAGTGACAGCCAGCGTTACCTGGCCGTGAGCGGTAGAGGACTTGAAGGTGCCAATGCCATGGACGGCCACCTCCACTTGGGCCATCAGGAGCTTGAGTCTATGGGAGAGATCAAGAGTAACAAAACCTACCTGCGATCCATAATCGCAGAGGGTTCAATCAAGATGTTTCTCTGAGGAGCTACCGAATGTGTAGACTAGGGCTGTAGCTAACAAGACGGTAGCTGGTTGTGCAGCAAGTCACTGTTCTTCTTTATTTAGCTCCGGAGGACCATGGATCCGATTGTCCCAAGCTATTGGAGCAGCCACCGCGGGCTGCTTGCATGTGGATCCCGTCTTCACTTGTGCACTAGGGTTGTCGTTTGAATAGCAAAACAGTGTGTTATGCCGAATTAAATAGTTTTGTCCAGTTTTTAAGTTTTTAAACATATTTATATTTTTTATTTAACAAGAGGTTTTATTCGTAGCATTGATATTTATTTAATATCAGCTTACGCTGGATGTTTATGTCTAGGGTGATCGTGTTAAGTAATTTGTAATCGGTTGACTCAACAAAAAATTGTGAGTGTTAACTCCCCCCTTCTGTAGTGATCGTCCCGATCGCTCGTCTATTGCTTTTCTGGTTTCTTATAAACATCTTTCTGTAGCCATTTCAAATGCTTTGTTATTTTATCTTTCTTCGTTTGTTTTATAAATTTTCAACAGCTTAATTACTATAACTGTTGAGGTAAACTCCAATAAATTAAAGAAAACGATTATTCCGATGTTCACTGTTTGAAACAGTTCTTAAATATTCCTATAGGGAATTTTATTAGTTCTAGGCTTACAAAATATTTTATATACTATGTATGTAAAATATGAAATGAAATCCGCAGGATGAGTTTTTAACAAAATTATCTTTATTGGTCGACGGATATCTTAGAACTAAAAACTTATTATTATTCTTGAATCTTGCGCAACTAAATATTGTTGCTATAAATTGCAACGTAATCAAATTTACAAAAAATAGATATTGTTGCTATAAATTGCAACGTAATTAAATTTACAAAAAAATAGATGTTGTTGCTACAAATTGCAACGTAATTTGATTCGGGTTCGAGTTACATTTACGGGGAAAATGAATGGGTATTAGGCAATTGGATCTGGGATAATATAGAATGCAAGTTTTAATGTACTTGGGAAAATATAGAATGAGTAGAATATGTAACCTGTATAACTTACGTTTTAGTTTTCTTATTTCTATTAAATTTCAATTGTTTGTTTTGTTGCTTTGATTTTTAGTTCTTTTATATAATTTCAAAAATTTACAATAATTTACTTTAATTGGCTTAATTTTTCTTAAATCTTAAAATTTTGTCTTGACTTCTAAAACTTTGCTGCCGCTACGTGACTTCAGACAAACGACAATGACAAAATGTCAGAGTCAAGGAAAAGGCGCGTGCAATATTTAAAGAAGAAGTTCCATTTCTTATCTGTTGCGGTGGTTCCAAGTTCGCTTAACAATAACAATACCTAATATTATTAAAATGTTTAGAGTTATACCCCACAATATTGGGTGTTCTCTTTTATGTTTAATGTATGGTTTTACAAGATCTATATTAGTGAATTTTAATTCTTCGTTATTTACTCTAGATATTTTAAAATATTTATTTCAATGGATACATTTTGTTCCGATTTTCATCTTATCAGCATAGTCTGGACTACCATTTCCATAATGTACCGAGTTCGTTAATTCCTCATTTAAATCTATCTCTAATAATTAATTTGTTAAGTAATTTTTCAAATGTATCAAGATTTGTTAATGCTACTTTTAGTACTTTGTACTGTTGCTAAATCCGAATTCATCATATTTAAATCTTGTCTACTTAGAGCATCCGCAACTCCGTTTCCTTTTCCAGGTTTATAGTTTTAGTTTTAGTGGGGGCAAAACCCCCATTTATTTGGCTTAATTACAAGCTAATGCTTAGACTAACTTAAAAACTAAGAAACTTATAGCTAAGCTTTGTGGTTAATGAGGAGGTTGATTCAGGAGACGGGATTTTAGGCAAAGGGTGCTTAGGTTAAAATCGAAGTTATTAGTGTATGAGTTAACACTCCGTAGCATCCGAGAGACTGGTTCATTAGAGCCGTAAGATGTACGGTGGGTGGGTATATAAAAGAGAGGGGGATTTCGTATGTTACGAGGATTGGTATTAAAGAGGATAGAGTTGTAAAGAGTAATGCAGTCAACAGAACCTGTAAGCTGTAAGTAGTCTATGAATGAAGAGAATTTCATTAATTTTTCTTCGTTCTTCTAGGGAATTTAGGTTTATTAGTTTAAGGCGGTCTTGATATGGAGGCAGGATTAAGGGATTATTCCAGGACAGACCTCTAAGAGCGAAACGAAGGAATCGACGTTGGATACTCTCGATTCTAGCGATGTGAATTTGTTGGTAAGGAGACCATACTTGACAGGCGTATTCGAGCAGAGGACGAACAAAGGTTATAAAGAGGGATCGGGTCACGTATGGGTTGGAGAATTCCTTGGATCATCGTTTAACGAAGCCAAGTGCAGAGTTGGCCTTAAGAATTATGTCGTCATAATGGGAGATGAAGTTAAGCTCTTGATCACATATTATACCAAGGTCACGTATCGATTCGACGATAGATAGGTGCTGATTATGAAGAAGATAAGGACGGGGTGAAGATTTGAAACGTTTACGAGAAAAAGTGATCGAATGGCATTTGGTAATATTTAAGTCTAAGCAGTTTTTGAGACACCAAACTGAAAAATTATCGAGATCGTGTTGGATGAGAGCAGAATCCTGTGTAGAGGAAATGGTCTTGAAGAATTTGGTATCGTCGGCGTAGAGAGAAATATGCGAATGTTTAATGACCATTTCAATATCGTTAACAGTAAGAATAAAAAGAAGAGGGCCTAAGTGGCTGCCTTGAGGGACTCCAGACGTGGCTAAGAAAGGGCAAGAGGATGAAGATCTAAAGCAGACACTGTAGTAACGGTTTTCCAGATAAGAAGAAATCCATCTCAGTAGAATGGGTTCAAAACCGAGAGTGGATAGTTTGAAAAGTATAAGTCTATGTGAGATTTTATCGAAGGCCTTACTAAAATCGGTGGATATGACATCGACTTCCTTGCCCTGCTCTTAGGCTGATAGGATAAAAGACACAAATTCAACAAGATTAGTGGTTGTTGATCTACCTTTGAGAAAGCCATGTTGTCTATGCGAGATGAAAGACTTACAGTGAAAGCTCAAAATTTTGTATACAAAATTGGGTATACATGAGAGTTTGGCAATTGGACGATAATTATTAACATCACCTTTCGGACCCTTTTTGTGTATTGGTATTATAAAAGAAGTTTTCCATACTTCGGGGAATTCTCCTTGAGTTAGGGATAAACTGAAGATTTTTGATTTTATATGTGATTTGATATGTGATAACCGGAGCATATACTTCGATAAAAGCTTTCCACCTTTTCATTTTTGCATTTGGATTTTTATGGGATATATCAAAAGTTAATGACTGATAGTCCGGGTATATATGGATTCCACTTGTTTTATGGAGGTAGTTCCTCAAATTTTGTAAGCTCCTGACGATAGCTAACAACTCTTTTTCGTTTGTTGCATAACTTTCTTCGGTTTTGCTCAGTGTCCTACTGATAAATGTAACTGGCTTATTATTTTGACTAAGTACTGCGTGGTGGAGTTACTGGAGTCAGTTGTTAATTTAATACAATATTTTCTTCTAATTTATGTTTTAATATTTGGAATGACCTCTTTCTTTCTTTGTCTGACTCTATCAGTACCAATTTACTTTTTGCATTACTATCATGTTGTCTTATATATTTTGTTAAATGCTTGCTAATCATAGCGAAGTTTCTTATGAATTTTCTATAGTGACCACTTAGTCCTTAAAACGATCTCAGTCAGTTGTCTCAATATTTTCGCTTCCGGATATTCTTTTATTGTTTGAACTTTCTTGGGACCTGTAGGAAATTACATATCCTAAAAATTCAACTTTTTGCATGAAATATTTGCTTTTATCACTGCTTATTTTCATGTTAGCTTCACTAAGTGCTTTAAAAATGGTCTCAATGTGTTCTAAATGTTTTTCTTCTGATTCGGAGAATATAATTACATCGTCAATATAAACATGACAAAATTTTCCGATGAGGGGTCTAAGAATGTCATCCACAGCTCTTTGGAATAAAGAGGGTGCATTCTTTTATCCGAATGCAAATGGCATACAAAGGAACTCATATTTCCTATTGTTCAAACTAAAGGTTTTTTTTCTGTCTTCTTTTTTCATCATAATTTGGTGGAAACCACTTTGGAAGTCTTATGTCGTGAAGAATTTTGACTTTGCTAAATTAAACAAAAGAACTGAAGTATCCGACATAGGATACTTTTTATCCGTTTTTGTGAAAGCATTAAGCTTCTTGTAGTCTATGACTAATCTGTGTTTTTTCGATCCATCTTTGTAAATCCCTATATTATTAACTACCCGCACGGGAGGATTATAAGCAGATCTAATCGGTGTTGTAATATTGATCTCTAACAGTCCATTAATTTCATTATTTACGAAGTTGCTAACTTTTTGGGGGTATGGATATGATTTTGACCATATTACCTTATCTGTATTTGTATCTATTGTAAAATTCGATTTTTTCTATCGAAATGTTGTTGGCCAGATCACAGTACATAAATTATGACTGGCTGTGCTTTCACAATGCAACACTATGATAACAATAAGCAACTAAACAAAAACAAACTAACATTCAAAGTGTAGCACTCAGTAAAAGGATTTCCTTTGAGGAATCCTAAAAAAAAAACGCGAACGCCAACCCCGAGGGGCTGGCCTAACGGTTCGACTTACAATTCAAAAACAATATTTTAATGTATATAATCGTTTATTCCACGTCTATTCTGTTCTGATCTAACTTAAGACTAACTTATAATTCTAAATCCAATGCTCCTATCCCACGATGCACCGTTGGTCGGTGGCGATATCGTATCAAGGTCAGCATACAGCAAAAGTGCTGACCGTGCACTTATTGGTCAATGACCGGCCAATTCCCAGGCGGCATGAATATCCGGTGTCGACAATGAAATCAAATCAGTTACCTGTGGGAACAGGTTTTCATTATTAATTGCTGACAAGGTAATTGTGGCTTATGCGCATGTCCGAGGCGTACATGCGTCGTGATAACTCCTCCCCCTTCAAAGATCTACGTCTACTACTACTAGGATATAGGTTTGGTGATAACCGATCCCGTTGCACAGGATCAATTGCCGGATTCTTCACTGTAAGTATCGGTGGTAAGTTAATTTTTGGGTGCATCTTCCTCCACAGATAAGACACAATGAAGATGAACAAAATGATGACTGCAGCATCCACAATTAGGGAGATCTCGAATCTCTCGTTTAGATTAGTTAGACACTCAATATTCTTTATTCCAATACTATGGACGAGACCTAGGTCCAGTTTATTACTTTGTCGAGTAAAATTCGATAGTACTGGTGGAAGGGCTTGTAGGGCTGTTTGAGTAAGGCTCGTAAATGTCCTGTTGTTCAGCTGAATCGTTTCATTTTGAATTTGGACAACAAATATACCTTCAAGAGATTTTGAAGATTCCCTAGATATTAGCTCGCCCTTGAAATTACTTAGGAAAATGGTGTTCTCATTGATGAGTTCAATTACTTCCTTTGTAATTGAACGGTAAACACAAGTAGCTAAACCTCCTTTTGGCAATCTAGCTATGCAATCGTCTTCTGGAACCATTTTAGGGCCTTTTCTCTGCAAACGGTCGTATTGCTTATCGAAAGACAGTTTCCGATGATACCAAACGTCTCTTCACGATTAACCAGCATCCTATCAAATTCAAGATCAATTTGTTTGCCGGTTATGATCGAGGCTCCTGTTTATAGAAAGTTGAAAACTTCGTTCCTTACTTTAGGCATTGATAGCACATAGAGTAGCATGCTTTCGTTTGTGAAAACTGATGGAGTTCCGTATTCCACTGCTTCAATCTCATTTGCGTAAGGCAAGGTTTCAATCTCGTTTACTATTCTGCCAATTTCTTCTTTATCGAGCAAATTCGTATTAATGAGACCATTCTTTGCCATCTGACACGCACGCACAATTTCATTTATTTCGTCCTTGATAACTAATATTTCATTTAAGATGTCTTGTTCGAATTTACCGGATATCATATCCTTAATGCCGCTGCTCACTCTGCTAATGACGAGATTGATTTTTTCTGTAATCTCGTCAGTGATGTCGAAGAGTTTGATATCTATAACATACTGATGATTGTTATTTGATATGATTTTTCCTTCAGTTTGGAGAATTTGGTTCCAATCGGCGGCATCAGGACTCCCTGCTATCCACTTCCAGGCACTTCCAATCCAATTTATGGATCTTGCTTTGCGAGATGGTTTCCCTTTTAAAAGATCTATGCGATCCTTGGTTTGTTTTAAGTGGAACAGTATAAGTGGTTTTCGGTCTTGTTCCTTTAAATTGTTGTTAATGATTTCAGTCAATTTTTCGAGCATGTGCTCGAATTTCGCCAAATCGACTATGTGGACCAGTTTAAAGCTGCCATCAATGATCCAACCCCTATCTTCCTTTAATGAAACTATTGGTGTTTCATAATTAAAGATTTCATATCCTTGGACAGCCGCCAAGAGAATCAATCTGTAAAATAAGGTTGTAATAGTAAAAATGTATATGCAAGAAAGATTAGATTTCAATAGATTTTCTTTAAAAAATCGTTCAACTTATTGAGTCTGTTAAGCTGAATTTTTTGAGCTGTGATGTGATAGTGGATTTCCGTGAAAGAAAAACAAAAGAATGTTTTAATGGAAAATTTAATGAATTAGTATTTTAAATATTTTAGAAAATTTCTTAAAACTAGGTTTTTGTAAGCATATAATTTGTAACATATAATTTTTTAAAATTAATATTCTTAGTTAAATACATAGCTATACTATATTTAGTTTAAAGAGATTGAAGAGATAATACACTTCTCAAAAAAATTAAGGGAACAAAAAAAAAATCACTTTTTTTTAGTGTTTTTTGAAAAGCTGTATCTCTGTGAAAAGTGGTCGTATTGAGATAAAACAAAAAGCATTCTAAAGCTTTATATTTTTTGTATTGAGAAATTTCAGCAAATGAATTTTTTAAGGTACCGTTATTGAGCAATCATAAGAAGAAGCACGAGTCAAAAATTTTAATTTTTTTTTTTTTTTGAACATTGGTATTTTCTTTGAAAATTTTTTTTGAGCCAAATCAATGCTTTTTTCGATAACTTGTTTAATCAGTTTTAAGGTAATCTGTTTTCGTTATTCTACAATTTTTTTTCAGAAGAATATCTGGCTTTGAATGAAAAAACAGACTTTTGACTTTGACTACCAATATATTCGCAAGGAATGACGACACGGAAAATTTAAGGGTAGTTTTAAAAACGCGAATTAATTTTCTATAAGATTTTTTCAAAACATAATAACGATTATTTTTTTTGGCACCTCACCGTTACATTAAGAAAAGGTCAAAAAAAGGGCTGTTTAAAGACTTTTTGTAAATCTTTTACTGCTTTACAAATATTAACTGCAGGACTTAATTTGGTAAGACATTTTAAAGAACTATAGACCACCAATATTTCTGTAAAATTTCAAATTAATCCATTGAACCGTTATCCAGTACCGAATGATCAAAGTCGTAAAAAACAATTTAAGGAACAAATTGGGTGCTTCATAAACATTGTGAAATTGTCATCAAAATGGGAAAGAAAAGAACAATTTTTGTCAACTTTTTTCACAGTTTTGCATTAGTTACAATACTGATGAGATTTTAATAGGAAGAAAAACATCTTTTCGAGAAAAAAAAATTACAACTCAAATTTTAAAATTTTGAAAAAATTATCCAATTTTTGTTCCATTTTTTTTTTTTATTGAAAAAACTGTTTTTCTTTCTTTTTAACGCTTATGTAACTGTAACTAACGCAAAACTGTGAAAAAATTTGACAAAAATTGTTCTTTTCTTTCCCATTTTGATGACAATTTCACAATGTTTATGAAGCACCCAATTTGTTCCTTAAATTGTTTTTTACGACTTTGATCATTCGGTACTGGATAACGGTTCAATGGATTAATTTGAAATTTTACAGAAATATTGGTGGTCTATAGTTCTTTAGCTTTAGCTATTCAAAAAACACTAAAAAAAAAGTGATTTTTTTTTGTTCCCTTAATTTTTTTGACAAGTGTATCTTATTATAGATTTATGGTAGGAATTCTTAATTCTTAGTGTAATATTTATTTCTCTTTTCTTTCTTTTTGTTTTTTTTTTATTTAACCTAGGTGCATTTAAGTATATCTACATATTTGTAGATACACTCCCCTTTTTTTTTTTTTTTTTTTTTTAAATTGGTTACATGCTAATACATATTGTCTAATTTTTCTGAAGGTGCATTGACTATGGTATCTTAGAGTTTTAATTTACGCCTGTCTACTACTTCTTTCTTATACAGGGGCTTATGTTTGCCCTGAATTCGTTTTAAGGATGTATAGACTATATCACCTTTTTTTAAATTTTTTTGGCGGTGATTTCTTTTTATTATACCAGGAGTTTCTTTTTTTCTGCCTTTGGTATAGTTTTTTCCTTAACTCCTGATTTACATTGATTCGGAAATTGGCTAAATTTTGCCCCGAGAACTTCTATTAAAGAAGACATCGGACGGTTTTTTGTCCGTTACTGAATGCACCGTGCTGTTATAACGATCGACTGCAATGTTTACTATTTCCCTGAACTTAAACTCCCTGAGTTCAGCTTTAAGGCACCTATAGATCACATTTCACATGGGTAAGAAGGAATTGGGGTAGGTTGAAATTCGGGAGTTGCGGGGTGACGATCGTATTTGTTTGTCAGGCAAACATCGCAGGTCTTTGAATAGCGCGTGGTTAAGTTATTCATTTTTGGAAAATAGAATTTTTCCAGAAGTTGCTCATTATTTTCTCTCGGATTCCTGTGGGCCCTTTTATGCTCCTTACTTATGAGGTTCCATATCCGATCTTCGTTCGTGACATCCAATCTACCAATCTCTGGGTGATTCGGATTTTATAGTTCACGAAGTTTTCCAGATAAACTTTTTGTAGGAGTTCCATGCAGATCTCAGGAATCTTCATTCCATTCACTATGTTAGGTTTTATTTTAGCTTTAAGGATTCCAGTCAAGGTTTCGCTGTCCAGATGTTCCACTGCGACATAGTGTCTGGACCACACGTATGCAGAAACACCTTTTCCAATTTTTATAATCAATTGGTTTCGGAATACGTTAAGTGGAACCTCTACATGTGGTATTAGATCTGTGGAATCCTGTGCTGCGCTGTGGATTGTCTCGTTTGCGGAATCGGTATTACTCGCGTCATCTTCAGCTGTTTCTGTAGAAGAACCGCTTTTGGAGGCAGTTTCTGTTTCTGAGCCATCATTCAGAACATTGACTTCGTAGCTGGCTTCAGCTTTTGCTGAGGCAGTCGAGTCAATTTTCGCAGTTTTCAATCTCGAAAGAGCATTTGCAAACAAGTTGAATTTACCTGGACGATAAATCAATTCGTAGTTGTACTCTTCCATCCTTGCCATCCATCGCTTTAGCTTCGCGTTGTAATTGCGATTTCCTAAGGCAAACGTCAGAGGCTGGTGATCTGTATAGATTCTTATCTTCTTTGCTCCATACAAGTAGGAGCGAAGATTATCTAGGGCCCAAACTATAGCCAGCATTTCTTTTTCATTCGTGGCATAGTTCTCTTCGGTTTCGTTCAGGGATCGTGAAATATAAGACATAGGCTTATCAATTCCCATTTCTTCCTGCGACAACACGGCTCCAATTGCTATATTAGATGCATCTGTCGTAAAGTTGAATGGTAGTTTAAAATCAGGGAATGCTAAGACTTCAGCTGAGGTTAAAAGTGTTTTTAAGTTGTTGAAGGCTTCCGTTGCTTCTTTATCAAGAGATATGCTAACTTTTCTTGACTGATTAGCTTTTATTTGGGCATTAGCACCTCTTGTCAGATTTGTTAGGGGCTTAGCGACCTTGGCATAGTCACATATAAATTTCCTATAATAAGAGGTCATGCCAAGGAAGCTCTTCAGTCCTTTCAAGTTAGTGGGAGGTTGAAGTTTTTCTATGGCAGCCACTTTGCTCATATTTGGTTTGATGCCTTCGGATGTTATGACAAATCCAAGGAATTCAACTTCAGTTCTCATGAAATTAGTTTTTTCAAAGTTCACTTTAAGGTTTACCTCCTCAAGTCTAGAAAATATGGTGTCGATATTTCTCAGATGTGATTCCACACTATCCCCAAAGACAATGACGTCATCAATATATACATAGCATATTTTGCCAATATATTCTTTTAGCACGTCATCGATCATTCTCTGGAAAATCGCTGGAGCATTCTTAAGGCCAAAAGGTAGCCGGAGAAATTCGTATTTGCCATTTAGGGTAGAGAAAGCGGTTTTGGGAATATCCGCAGCTTTCATCGGTATCTGATGGAAGCCTGACGTCAAGTCTAGCGTGGTGAAGAATTTCGCCTTGCCAAGACTAGCTAACGTCGAGGTTATGTCTTGTATGGGGTATGTATCCGATATAGTGACTGCGTTAAGCCTTTTAAAGTCAATAACCATTCGGTATTGTTTCTCACCATTAGGTTTGGGCTTTTTGGGAACGACCCAAACGGGAGAATTATAGGGACTCTTAGAGGGTCGGATTACACCTTTCTCCAACAACTTCTCTAGTTCCTTTTCAACGACATCCCTCATGCAGGCAGGATACGGATTACTTTTGGTATAAATCGGTTCATCCGTCCTTGTCCTTATTTCAGCTTTTATGTTAGTCCTGATCATTTCACTGTTACTAAGTGGGTCAAAAATCTTGTTATACTTTTGTACTAAGGAACTAAGTTCGTTTTTAACACTTTGCGGGACGACATCATCTAACGCAATATTAAGTTCCCTTGAAATTTTATTTTTCAGAGGCAACCTAATATCTGGTCTAAGAGTCAGGATGTTATTCTACCTATCAATCACGGCCTCCAATTCTTTAAGTGTGTCGTCCCCTATAATTCCATCAAAGGAACTAAGTCCTGGTAAGATGAAAAATTTGGTAATGGTGTTGTTACCAACATTTTCAAAGAATCTCCCAACAACGTATTCCGATATTGGGATTTTTCCAGCAGCTGATGTAACAGTGAAGGGGTTTTTCAGGGGAACGGTAGCTTGCTTAATATCAGCGCTTATAAAGATCTTGTTGGCCCCTGTATCAACAAGAAATTAAAGTACGCTGCCATCCTCCGTTGCGTACTCTATGTATGGTACGCTGGATGGCCGCCCGACATAAAATTTACCTCTTCACATGCCTCTTCGACTGCATTAGAGTATTCGTTTATGTTAATCTCACTTTCACAGGCTACTTCGGCAGCATTAGAATATTCGTTCACGTTAATATCATTTTCACAGGCCTGTTCGGCTGCATTAAAGTATTCGTCTACGCTAGCATCATTACCTTCTACTTCCAAGTGGTTTAGCCGTTGACTCTTGGTTTGAAACTTATCCGACATAGCTTTACGCTTGAATGGATTCGAGTTGTTCGGGCGATTCATATAATCGACCTGACGTGTTTGTACCGGGTCAACGCAGCCCATCCCAGAACCACTGGTCCCAAGACAACTCATCCCACGCAATTCATCCCAGGACCAAACTGGTCCCAAGACAACTCATCCCACGGACAACTCATCCCGGATATGGAATTAAAAATTCCATCGGAGAAAATGGTTCGTGCATTTAATAATTTCGGTCAAAATAGTTTTTCAGAAGGTTTGTGAATTTGAGAGGAATTTTCTGGGGATTTTTCTGTGGAACTTAAAAGCAGGAAATTAGTGTAGCACACATAAAAGCCAGTGGAGTAACAAATAATATAAAAATAGGACGCTGTTATTTTTGATTTGTCCATTAAGAATCTAGAGATTGGGTGGCACGTGGGATGGGTTTATTTAAGTACGGGGTCGGATACAAAAAATGTTATGTCATTGGTCATGAAAGGGTGGGTTCATAAAAATGTCAACTTCGTTGTTTCTTGACCGATTTCGATGAAACTGACAGGGGTTATAGCTGACATAGAGTTATGAAGAAAAAAAATATTTTCAATACAGGGTGATTCGTTAAAATGTCAACTTCGTTGTTTCTTGACGGATTTCAATGAAACTGACACAGGTTATAGCTGACATGAAGTTATGAAGAATAAAATATTAAAAAATATTTTCAATACAGGGTGATTCGTTAAAATGTCAACTTCGTTGTTTCTTGACCGATTTCAATGAAACTGACATTGCTTATAGCTGACATAGAGTTATGAAGAAAAAAAATATTAAAAAATATTTTCAATACAGGGTGATTCGTTAAAATGTCAACTTCGTTGTTTCTTGACCGATTTCAATGAAACTGACATTGCTTATAGCTGACATAGAGTTATGAAGAAAAAAAATATTAAAAAATATTTTCAATACAGGGTGATTCGTTAAAATGTCAACTTCGTTGTTTCTTGACCGATTTCAATGAAACTGACATTGCTTATAGCTGATATAGAGTTATGAAGAAAAAAATATTAAAAAATATTTTCAATACAGGGTGATTCGTTAAAATGTCAACTTCGTTGTTTCTTGACCGATTTCAATGAAACTGACATTGCTTATAGCTGACATGAAGTTATGAAGAATAAAATATTAAAAAATATTTTCAATACAGGGTGATTCGTAAAAATGTCAACTTCGTTGTTTCTTGACCGATTTCAATGAAACTGACATTGCTTATAGCTGACATAGAGTTATGAAGAAAAAAAATATTAAAAAATATTTTCAATACAGGGTGATTCGTTAAAATGTCAACTTCGTTGTTTCTTGACCGATTTCAATGAAACTGACATTGCTTATAGCTGATATAGAGTTATGAAGAAAAAAAATATTTTCAATACAGGGTGATTCGTTAAAATGTCAACTTCGTTGTTTCTTGACCGATTTCAATGAAACTGACATTGCTTATAGCTGACATAGAGTTATGAAGAAAAAAAATATTTTCAATACAGGGTGATTCGTAAAAATGTCAACTTCGTTGTTTCTTGACCGATTTCGATGAAACTGACAGGGGTTATAGCTGACATAGAGTTAAGAAGAAAAAAAATATTTTTAATACAGGGTGATTCATAAAAATGTCAACTTCGTTGTTTCTTGACCGATTTCGATGAAACTGACAGGGGTCAGAACTTACCCTCGCCAAGCCCCCAAATTTTTTTCGGGTGGGCCGGATCAATGGGGGGGCTGAAATTTAAAAATCGTGAAATGGCCCCAAGTTTGAAGAATAAAAAGGGGAAACATTGTGGTTTTTTCAATTTCTCAGCAAGTATATAATCTATAGGGCTGAAATTTTGTGTGCAGTCAGAACTTTCCCTCGCCAAGTCCCCAAATTTTGTTTCTCCTTTTTAGTCTTCAAACTTGGGGCCATTTCACGATTTTTAAATTTCAGCCCCCCCATTGATCCGGCCCACCCGAAAAAAATTTGGGGGCTTGGCGAGGGTAAGTTCTGACCCCTGTCAGTTTCATCGAAATCGGTCAAGAAACAACGAAGTTGACATTTTTATGAATCACCCTGTATTAAAAATATTTTTTTTCTTCTTAACTCTATGTCAGCTATTACCCCTGTCAGTTTCATCGAAATCGGTCAAGAAAAAACGAAGTTGACATTTTTACGAATCACCCTGTATTGAAAATATTTTTTAATATTTTTTTCTTCATAACTTCATGTCAGCTATAACCTGTGTCAGTTTCATTGAAATCCGTCAGGAAACAACGAAGTTGACATTTTTTTGAATCACCCTGTATTGAAAATATTTTTTTCTTCTTAACTTTATGTCAGCTATAACCCCTGTCAGTTTCATCGAAATCGGTCAAGAAACAACGAAGTTGACATTTTTACGAATCACCCTGTATTGAAAATATTTTTTTTCTTCATAACTCTATGTCAGCTATAAGCAATGTCAGTTTCATTGAAATCGGTCAAGAAACAACGAAGTTGACATTTTAACGAATCACCCTGTATTGAAAATATTTTTTAATATTTTTTTTCTTCATAACTCTATATCAGCTATAAGCAATGTCAGTTTCATTGAAATCGGTCAAGAAACAACGAAGTTGATATTTTAACGAATCACCCTGTATTGAAAATATTTTTTAATATTTTTTTTCTTCATAACTCTATGTCAGCTATAAGCAATGTCAGTTTCATTGAAATCGGTCAAGAAACAACGAAGTTGACATTTTAACGAATCACCCTGTATTGAAAATATTTTTTAATATTTTTTTTCTTCATAACTCTATGTCAGCTATAAGCAATGTCAGTTTCATTGAAATCGGTCAAGAAACAACGAAGTTGACATTTTTACGAATCACCCTGTATTGAAAATATTTTTTAATATTTTATTCTTCATAACTTCATGTCAGCTATAACCTGTGTCAGTTTCATTGAAATCCGTCAAGAAACAACGAAGTTGACATTTTAACGAATCACCCTGTATTGAAAATATTTTTTTTCTTCATAACTCTATGTCAGCTATAACCCCTGTCAGTTTCATCGAAATCGGTCAAGAAACAACGAAGTTGACATTTTAACGAATCACCCTGTATTGAAAATATTTTTTAATATTTTTTTTCTTCATAACTCTATATCAGCTATAAGCAATGTCAGTTTCATTGAAATCGGTCAAGAAACAACGAAGTTGATATTTTAACGAATCACCCTGTATTGAAAATATTTTTTAATATTTTTTTTCTTCATAACTCTATGTCAGCTATAAGCAATGTCAGTTTCATTGAAATCGGTCAAGAAACAACGAAGTTGACATTTTAACGAATCACCCTGTATTGAAAATATTTTTTAATATTTTTTTTCTTCTTAACTCTATTTCAGCTATAACCTGTGTCAGTTTCATCGAAATCGGTCAAGAAACAACGAAGTTGACATTTTTACGAATCACCCTGTATTGAAAATATTTTTTTTCTTCATAACTCTATGTCAGCTATAAGCAATGTCAGTTTCATTGAAATCGGTCAAGAAACAACGAAGTTGACATTTTAACGAATCACCCTGTATTGAAAATATTTTTTAATATTTTTTTTCTTCATAACTCTATGTCAGCTATAAGCAATGTCAGTTTCATTGAAATCGGTCAAGAAACAACGAAGTTGACATTTTAACGAATCACCCTGTATTGAAAATATTTTTTAATATTTTTTTTCTTCATAACTCTATGTCAGCTATAAGCAATGTCAGTTTCATTGAAATCGGTCAAGAAACAACGAAGTTGACATTTTTACGAATCACCCTGTATTGAAAATATTTTTTAATATTTTATTCTTCATAACTTCATGTCAGCTATAAGCAATGTCAGTTTCATTGAAATCGGTCAAGAAACAACGAAGTTGACATTTTAACGAATCACCCTGTATTGAAAATATTTTTTAATATTTTTTTTCTTCATAACTCTATATCAGCTATAAGCAATGTCAGTTTCATTGAAATCGGTCAAGAAACAACGAAGTTGATATTTTAACGAATCACCCTGTATTGAAAATATTTTTTAATATTTTTTTTCTTCATAACTCTATGTCAGCTATAAGCAATGTCAGTTTCATTGAAATCGGTCAAGAAACAACGAAGTTGACATTTTAACGAATCACCCTGTATTGAAAATATTTTTTAATATTTTTTTTCTTCATAACTCTATGTCAGCTATAAGCAATGTCAGTTTCATTGAAATCGGTCAAGAAACAACGAAGTTGACATTTTTACGAATCACCCTGTATTGAAAATATTTTTTAATATTTTATTCTTCATAACTTCATGTCAGCTATAACCTGTGTCAGTTTCATTGAAATCCGTCAAGAAACAACGAAGTTGACATTTTAACGAATCACCCTGTATTGAAAATATTTTTTTTCTTCATAACTCTATGTCAGCTATAACCCCTGTCAGTTTCATCGAAATCGGTCAAGAAACAACGAAGTTGACATTTTTATGAACCCACCCTTTCATGACCAATGACATAACATTTTTTGTATCCGACCCCGTACTTAAATAAACCCATCCCACGTGCCACCCAATCTCTAGATTCTTAATGGACAAATCAAAAATAACAGCGTCCTATTTTTATATTATTTGTTACTCCACTGGCTTTTATGTGTGCTACACTAATTTCCTGCTTTTAAGTTCCACAGAAAAATCCCCAGAAAATTCCTCTCAAATTCACAAACCTTCTGAAAAACTATTTTGACCGAAATTATTAAATGCACGAACCATTTTCTCCGATGGAATTTTTAATTCCATATCCGGGATGAGTTGTCCGTGGGATGAGTTGTCCGTGGGATGAGTTGTCTTGGGACCAGTTTGGTCTTGGGATGAATTGCGTGGGATGAGTTGTCTTGGGACCAGTGGTTCTGGGATGGGCTATACCCAACCCGTTTGTACACTCCGATCGATATCTATCTTTGGATGCGGTTTTGGACCATTTGGCCTTGGAGGTATTACGCGCTCGGAAGGGTGATGGTATCGGTACTGGTTGGATCGTGGCTTTGGAGGTAATGGCCCCGATGGTGGGTGGAAAGGCTTGGTCTCACGCATAAAGTTATAACTCGTTGGGGATGTTATGATGTTATTGTGTTTCTAAAACTACTATCATGTATTGCATGATTCCTGTAGTTGAGATTCTGCATCTCTAAACACATTGAGTAAGCTTCAGGGAGAGTTTTTGGTCTTTGCAGTATGACCATTCTCGCGAGCTCACCATTGAGACCCCTCGTAAATATATCGAGGTCCGGTTTCTATAAGTCTCAGTTAGTACATTCACTGTCTTCTCGCTATGAGACTCAGTTTTTATTTTATTTATATTCAAAGAAAACTGGTGGTTCACTGTGGCATAAAACTCATCAACCTTGGAACCACCTTGCCTTAGTTGATTGAGCTGATGTTCGAGAGTTCTTATATCTCTTTTATCAGCGTAGTGCAGTGACAAGCATCTTTTAATGGCTTCCCAGTTATCATCAAAGATGTTATACGAGACGAGCACGGAGTCTGCGCCGCCTCGAACCTTTTGCCGGATATGCTTTAGGATCGCACGGTACAAAGGCTTATCCCGTACGATACTGAAGTCCTTAAGTATACCCTCAACACTATGTATCCAGGATACGTAATGTGTTGGGTTGCCCTCAAAGACTTGGAGTTCTTTCACGCAATCAGGCAATTTGCTGATCTCGCGCAAATCCTCCACAGTGCGTGGTTCCCGAAGGGGAGTGCTTGAACTTGGTTCAAGTAAAGGACAATTAGCTCTTTCAACAGATTGTAACCGCCCGTCGAACGTTTTCAGCTGTTGCAAAATTGCATCAACAGCACCGTACAAATCAGTAACGGATTTTACTAAATCATCCATTTTGTATAGCAAATGTAGTAAAAATTTCCTTTTTTTTTTAAATACAAATCAGAGGTCTTTCCTCTTAAAAAAGGCAAATCAGAAGTATTATCACAAATTTATAAATTTTTCAATGCACCTTACCTGAATATGTTGCAATTTAAAATCACGATTTCACAAATTTTATGTAATTTATATGTACTTCACAAAAAAATTTTAATTATATTTTACAAGAGATTTTTCCTTTTTTTTTTTTTTAAAACTTTTTTTTTGTATACCTACTTTACAATTTTTCTTTAATTTCGCAATTTTTCCTTTTTTTCTTTAAATATATATTTTCACACAAGAGGTTTTTTTTTCCTTTTTTCTTTTCTTTTTTTCTAAAACTTCAGAACTTTCGTATAAATATTTCATGTATTATTTTTTTTTCAAAGCTATTAAATATTCTTAATTGAATCATGTAATTATTCAATTAACACTGATCTTTTCTTTTTTTTTCTTTCAGCTTTAATTTTTAGCTTTTTTTTCACAAAACTTTCTTTCTTATTTTTCGGCAATTTAAATATATTGCTCCTTTTTTGACAAAAAGCTACTTTAAAATCGCTCTTTTTTTAATTATATTTTTTTAATAACTTTTCCTTTAAAAAGCTACTTTTAAAATCGCTTTTTTTTATTATATTTTTTTAATAATTTTTCCTTTTCGGATTATTAATAGATTTTTCTTTAAGAAGTTAATATTAATTTCTTTGATTTCCCGATGACTCACATTCGGTGGATTCGGTGAAGCATTTCCGATTGAGATCTAAAAAAGACCGAAAAAAAAAACACGTATTAATATCGATTTTAGGTATGGGCACCGGCTTAGGAAGGTTCGTGTTGGTCCCATTTAGACGTAAGCGTTGAAATTGCAAACGTCCTACTAATGGCACGAAACACTTCACTATTGTAACAATTATCCAAACGATCTCCGAACATGTTCTCATGGGAATGTCGGAATTTTGTCGCTTCAGAATTGGAATGGTCCACTGTGTTCTCATGGGAACAGAGACGTGCACTCAAATAGAGCGTACCAATTCGTCTATCCTGTATTAAAGAACCCACGAACAATCGACGAGGAAAAAATTGAAACAATATTTTAAACCGGTCCCTGCTCGGGCGCCAGTAAAAGGATTTCCTTTGAGGAATCCTAAAAAAAACGCGAACGCCAACCCCGAAGGGCTGGCCTAACGGTTCGACTTACAATTTAAACACGTATTTTAATTTGTATTCAATCTTTATTTAATTGTATTTAATCTTTATTTATCCGTCCGTCCGGTTCTCTATCTAAATTAAGACTCACTTATAATTCTAATCCAATGCTCCCATCCGGCAATGCACCGTTGGTCGGTGGCGATATCGTATCAAGGTCAGCATACAGCAAAAGTGCTGACCGTGCACTTATTGGTCAATGACCGGCCAATTCCCAGGCGGCATGAATATCCGGTGTCGACAATGAAATCAAATTTACAGTTACCTGTGGGAACAGGTTTTCATTATTAATTGCTGACAAGGCAATTGTGGCTTGTACGCATGTCCGAGGCGTACATGTGATAATTTCCAGTATTTAAGTTTTTAAAAATATTTATATTTTTTATTTAACAAGAGGTTTTATTCGTAGCATTGATATTTATTTCAGCTTACGCTGGATGTTTATGTCTAGGGTGATCGTGTTAAGTAATTTGTAATCGGTTGACTCAACAAAAAATTGTGAGTGTTAACTCCCCCCTTCTGTAGTGATCGTCCCGATCGCTCGTCTATTGCTTTTCTGGTTTCTGATAAACATCTTTCTGTAGCCATTTCAAATGCTTTGTTATTTTATCTTTCTTCGTTTGCTTTATAAATTTTCAATAGCTTAATTACTATAACTGTTGAGGTAAACTCCAATAAATTAAAGAAAACGATTATTCCGATGTTCACTGTTTGAAACAGTTCTTAAATATTCCTATAGGGAATTTTATTAGTTCTAGGCTTACAAAATATTTCATATACTATGTATGTAAAATATGAAATGAAATCCGCGGGATGAGTATTTAAAAAAATTATCTTTATTGGTCGACGGATATCTTAGAACTAAAAACTTATTATTATTCTTGAATCTTGCACAACTAAATATTGTTGCTATAAATTGCAACAATATTTAAATTGCATTTTTCGTTTGTTACATAGCTTTCTTCGGTTTTGCTCAGTGTCCTACTGATAAATGTTACTGGCTTATTATTTTGACTAAGTACTGCGCCTATGGTGGAGTTACTGGAGTCAGTTGTTAATTCAAAACCTTCAAATTTTGGCTGATTCAATACAAAATTTTCTTCTAATTTATGTTTTAATATTTATGTTTCACTAAGTGCTTTAATTATGGTCTCAATGTGTTCTAAATGTTAGAACAAGATTAAATGATAGGTATTATTAATGACAAGCATGTCAGTATGTCATGTATGTTTCATACTAGTGAGAAGTGGAATCGAAACAGTACCCTGAGTCAATGAATGTATCGTACACAACACTATGATGGGATGCGAAGGCGTGGAAAGACTTGGCATCCGTTTTGGATTTGAATTCTTTGTTGTAACGCGATTGGGATCTGGACATATTCCTTTGGCTGAAATGCCATTTCCCAAAATGAAAATTTAATTTTTAAAGAGTTGGCATTTTTGAAGTGAAATACGAAGTCCACTATTGGTTAGGTTCGTCCGGCGAAAATGCTGGTAAATTGTTGTGAATAATATTTGTCGGAACCTTATAATCTGTATGGTCGAAAGATTTGTAACAGTTCTTATTAGATCTTCGATTTCTTTTGATAAGAGTATGAATGTTTTGAAAATACAAGAGTTGATTATTCGTTCTGATTTCTGAGATTAAATTTTTCTGAATTTGGATATCACCATTTGATTCGATGACCATCTTTAAATTGTTGGCTTATCTCCAATCACTACCAAGTATTTTTTAAATATTGTAGTTCAGTAGTATAGATCGCGGATCGATAACAGATTGTTCCGCACCACTTACGATTAGTTGATGCGATGGCATCAACTATGGATAGACCACGGTCGTCGCTTTTTGACTTCATAGCACAGTTGGCTTGTTTTGAAAGGAATTTGTTTGAGCAATTGTATATGGAGTGGACTGTTTTATTACAAATATGACATGTTAAATGACATTGGGAAACCGGATGTGAATTTTGCTTGCAACGTGGACATTTATAGTTACTTTGGCTATTTGGTATGAATTTATGGTAATTATATTGTTGATTAGATGAAGTTGGATGATTAATTGTTATGTTGTGGGGTTTTGAATACATTTGGTTGCAGATTATGTGAGACGTCGTCGTTTGGAAGATATTTTGCGATATGTTTCGTGTCATAGTCCAGAGGTGGAATCTCGTTGTTTTAAGGTGTTTTAAGTATAATTTCCAACTTACCGCTTAGGTCCGCAGTACGGTTTCGTTTGGTTGCTGGATTCAAGTGTTACCATAGATATATAATTTTTGAGTTGATGCATAACATCAGGAATAGTGGTCAACCTGTTTGCTATTTTATATGCTTCGGAAATTTTTTCTTGTTTTTATAGGGTTTTGATTAAATTTTAAAAGATTAAAAAAAATTCTTATTTCAAATTGAACTAAACTGAATGATCAAACCTTTCTTATACAAACGATTAAAAGTACAAAATTTTAGCAAATATTTTTTTGTATTGATTTACACTTCTAGATTTAGCCTCATGGATAATATTATTATACACACGCATAAAGAAAATATAAAATAAAACTTTTTTTCAGTTTATTTGTTTTTTTTTTTTGTTTTATAAATAAATATTCCAGGGTGCTAGTCTTGATATTCTTTCACATTAATTTGTTAATATTTCTTTTTTCAGTTAGATTTGGTAAGAATTTGAATATTTATCTACTTTATAATATTCATAAAAATTTAAAACAATTATTTTATATATTAATTCTTAAAGAACGATTTCATATTATTATTTAAATTATTTTGTAAGTCAAGGATAATAACTAAAATTTGTTATATTTTTTTAAATTTGTATTAGGTAAAAGAAAAAAAGTAAATAAAAAATCCTACGTGTTAGTTAATGTACACAATTATAGATTAACTTTATTTTTCTTCAAAAATATCTGTTTGCACTAGCTTTACATTTATTTAAATTAAAATGTTTAGTTTGCATTACATTGAAACAATTTTTCTGTCGTTCCCATCATGTTATATTGAATTAAATATAAAAATAAAATCTGAACTGTTCTGTGAAATATGAGTCATGTATTTAGATTAACAAATAAAGAATATCAAGATATGAGGAGATTTTTATTGTAATTATATATTAAAACTAAAATAAATACGTAATTAATTACGTATGATACATATAATCAGTGCAGTGAACAAAATAGTTCCTACAATAATATTTGAATATAAATCTTAAATTATGATACTAGATTAGGTTATTTAATTCGTATTTTTATTGTTATTATTTATCATTTTGTTATAAGATAAAATATAACCTAAAAATAAATACTATATATTATATTTTGTGATAAAGCATAATTATAAACATAATGGTCCAAACATACATATTAATTGAACTTATTGTACAGATCTATTTTTCTATAATTTTTTAATAAAAACTAACTTACAAATACAAGTTGAATAAAATATTTTATTGAAAGTATCTAATGTTTGTTTATTAATTTTATATCAACAGTTCTAAGAAATCAAAACAAAGGCATATCTAAAAGTTTTAAATTTAACAACAGGTAAGTATATCAGAAATTTAAGAAAAAGGTATACGTATAAATATTTTTATATTAGTCGTCTACATCTAAAATAAATAAATTTGATGGCACAACAGCTCATGAAGAACTAGGGCCTAGTGACTTACAACTCTCAACCATTCCTGTGTGTGTCTGCAGGAATGGAGGGGACCTACAGTTTATTGCCGAATCCGAACGGCTAACGAGCGGCACTTTTCTGTGACAGGAGATACTCTTGGAGGATTAGTCAATTCCTCGCAAGAGGCAGTAGCCGCTTTTTCTTTTAAATAAATAGGTCTACATCAGAAACGGTAATTAAGTGACAAAAATGACCTTTTATAAGGATTAAGTAACCTTTCAGGTGGTACCTTTATACTTTTTTCGAATATCCCATATATGAGGTGCTAAAAATCTATACGACCTTGTAATGACCTTGAAAAAAAACTTAAAAAAATTATTTAAAAAAATCTGTGCCCGACCAATTACTGACCTTTAATGACCTTTTACGGACCTTTTAAATTGAATAAATTTTATTAATGTGGTGCTAAAAGTCTAGTCCTTTGACCTTAAAAAAAACATTAAAAATTAATTTAAAAAACCTATGCCTGGCCAATTACTGAAATTACCTTATCTTTTATCACTATCCAATCCAGTGACCAGTGACTTTTCAAATGGTATACTTTTTCTGCGAATATCATTTGACTCCGGAAAAATCGCCGGAAAGCTAGATTTTGGTATACAGCCTCCTGATGGTGTTCTTAAGAAACTGTAAAAAGTCCCCATCGATAGGAGCGCTGCTAAGAATTTTACGGGAAGTTAAAGGCCCCCCAAAATGGTTTTTCAGGAAGATCTCCTTAACGGTGCCTTGTACAGATAAAATGTTGATGACGAATTTGTAGCTTAGAAAATTTCCTACAAAAAAGGTTACAACACTTTTCTTCATAAAAATAACGGTTTTCAAAATAATTCAATCGGTAGAGTTAAGGTTTTTAGTTTTCCATACAAATGGATGATGCTCAAAAAAATACTAAGGATGATTCGCATAAGGTGTGATTAAGAAACTAAGGCGTATAGGTTGAGGGGAAATTTTTTAAAAAATCGACTAGAAATAGAAAAGAGATCATAAAAAAACAACGGCAACACTTACAATGTCATGCTATTTTACAGCTGGAAGTCCGTTCTTTGTTTTGTTTTTAATTCAAATAGTTTCAGACAATAGTTTTTGAAATATTTATTTTCAAACTTAAAATTATAAAAAAATAATGCAAAAAAATGTGTTCAAAACATTTTGTAAAATTTTGAACAAAATTAGTTTGAACACATTTTTTTTGCATTATTTTCCAAAATTCATCGGTACATATATTAAAATATAGGTCTTTAAAAACTGTATTCGAACGTGCCAACCAAGAGCTTAGCTGTGATGCGTTCTTTTATGTTACTGTGGTTAACTATAGTAAATGTGTCAAAAATTAAAGTTTATGTGCCATAGTTAAGAAAGTTACTCTTGGTAACTATTTCATTTAGGAACGACCAGAGTTAACAATAGTTAATCTGTCTAACGAAAGGGGTTGAAAAAAAAATCAAATATCGAATTGTATTGGAATGAATAACCAAGAAAAAATGTGATTGCATTAAATTTATTGCAAGAATAATTATTAGGAATTCAAAATAAAATGTGTACAATTTCCGAATAAAATTTCTTTTCTTTTTGTATAAATCGAACAGAAATAAGTGCAATTTTTTTTCATTGCTTATGGCACAGAATTTCTTATGAAAAATTGACCAAATAAAAAGAAGAAAATGCCGACAGAAAGAAAATGCATCAGAAAACTATTCCAAAAATCAAATTCGACAAAATAAAATCGATGAAATTGATAAAAATATATTTTAAATATTTAAAACAATTCCAAATCAAAAGGGCAAAAAGTAAACTGAAGATTAAGCTGTGTTTGACAGGTCAACTATTTCAACTCATATCGAGGAGATGAGTTGGAAAAAGTTACAAAAAGTTACTTTTTGACACTTTTACTTTGAATTTAGGAACGACCTCGATAGGGCCGAATATCTCCGTAACGGAGTTTTGAAAGTGATTGCTGTTTTTATATCCTCCGATATTTATTTAATATCTTTTTAAAACTGAAAACCGGAAGCTTGTATAAGATCTGGTTCTTGAAATATCTCGCCAGACCAAATGACACAACGAAATCATAAACGAAAAATTTCGTTATGCAATCCTATAAATAACATTGGTCAACAAGGTTTTTGTTACAGAAACCAAAATATACTTTTTTCAGAAGGTTTTTAGTGTGCTGAACTCGAATCTGAAGTCAGCCTTCTTTGTATACATATTTCAAGGCAGCATTTGATAATATTGATCGAAGAGCTTTAATATATAAACTATATAATGCTGGGATGAGTCAAAAGTTTGAAAGGGTTCTCGAAAACCTTTATGAGGACAACCAATCGGCTGTGTGGAGCGGAATCGAAATCTTGGAATGGTTTCAGACAATAATGGGAGTAAGACAAGGCTGCACTCTAAGCCCTTACCTCTTTGTCAAGCGGTATCTGAGTCAGTTTTGATGTATGCAGCACAATCATGAGGCTGCCGCCAGTATGAAACAGTAGAAAAATTATGTCCCTCAAGTTAGCAAAGCAAGGTCAGCAGAACAAAGTTTTAATGATGTCATCATTAGGTGCTTAATAAGTGCTAATTAAGTACCCAACAACAAAATTAAGTGCTCCAGTACTTTTGGAAAAAATTAATGTTCTGCTAACTTGATTTCAAGTTAGCAGAGCAATTTTCGAAAACTGGTTAGAACGCATGGAAAAAAAATTGGTTTGCTCTCATAATTAGGTGCTATTTAAGTGCTCTAGGAATCAAAAAAAAAAATTTGAAAAAAATTGTTTTTTACAAAAAAAAAAAATATTTAAAAATTTTGAAAAAAAATAATTTTTTTTTTAATTTTTTCTACTTTTTTCGTCATAAATATACTTGAATAATTAAGATTTTATCTAATTAGAGTTAAGTACCCCATTTTCCGAAAGATTTTCCAAGATTTGAAGAAAAAAAAAATAATTCAATTTTCCATACAAACCCTGCTCTGCTAACTTAAATTCGATTTTTCTCGAACAATTCAACTTTTTTTCACCCAAATCTTTTCGATTAATTAGAAGCTCATCAAACTCGAATTAAGTACCCCATTTTCCGAAAGATTTTCCAAGATTTGAAAAAAAAATAAAATAATTCAATTTTCCATAGAAAACCCTGCTCTGCTAACTAAAATTCGAGTTTTCTGGAACAATTCCAGGTTTTTTCACCCAAATCTTTTTGATTTATTAGAAGCTCATCAAACTCGAATTAAGTACCCCATTTTCCGAAAGATTTTCCAAGATTTGAAAAAAAAAAAATAAAATAATTCAATTTTCCATACAAACCCTGCTCTGCTAACTTAAATTCGATTTTTCTCGAACAATTCAACTTTTTTTCACCCAAATCTTTTCGATTAATTAGAAGCTCATCAAACTCGAATTAAGTACCCCATTTTCCGAAAGATTTTCCAAGATTTGAAAAAAAAATAAAATAATTCAATTTTCCATAGAAAACCCTGCTCAGCTAACTAAAATTCGAGTTTTCTGGAACAATTCCAGGTTTTTTCACCCAAATCTTTTTGATTTATTAGAAGCTCATCAAACTCGAATTAAGTCCCCATTTTCCGAAAGATTTTCCAAGATTTGAAGAAAAAAAAAGTAATTCAATTTTCCATACAAAACCCTGCTCTGCTAACTAAAATTCGATTTTTCTCAAACAATTCCAGGTTTTTTCACCCAAATCTTTTTGATTTATTAGAAGCTCATCAAACTCGAATTAAGTACCCCATTTTCCGAAAGATTTTCCACGATTTGAAAAAAAAAAAAATAATTCAATTTTCCATAGAAAACCCTGCTCTGCTAACTTAAATTCGAGTTTCCTCGAACAATTCAACTTTTTTTCACCCAAATCTTTTTGATTTATTAGAAGCTCATCAAACTCGAATTAAGTACCCTATTTTCCGGAAGATTTTCCAAGATTTGAAAAAAAAAAAAAAAATAATCCAATTTTCCATACAAAACCCTGCTCTGCTAACTTAAATTCGATTTTTCTCGAACAATTCAACTTTTTTTCACCCAAATCTTTTCGATTAATTAGAAGCTCATTAAACTCGAATTAAGTACCCCATTTTCCGAAAGATTTTCCAAGATTTGAAGAAAAAAAAAATAATTCAATTTTCCATACAAACCCTGCTCTGCTAACTTAAATTCGAGTTTCCTCGAACAATTCAACTTTTTTTCACCCAAATCTTTTTGATTTATTAGAAGCTCATCAAACTCGAATTAAGTACCCCATTTTCCGGAAGATTTTCCAAGATTTGAAGAAAAAATAAAATAATTCAATTTTCCATACAAACCCTGCTCTGCTAACTTAAATTCGATTTTTCTCAAACAATTCAAGATTTGTTCACCCAAATCTTTTTGATTGATTAGAAGCTCATCAAACTTGAATTAAGTACCCTATTTTCCGGAAGATTTTCCAAGATTTGAAAAAAAAAATAATCCAATTTTCCAAGATTTGAAAAAAAAAAATTATCCAATTTTCCATACAAAACCCTGCTCTGCTAACTTAAATTCGATTTTTCTCGAACAATTCAACTTTTTTTCACCCAAATCTTTTCGATTAATTAGAAGCTCATTAAACTCGAATTAAGTACCCCATTTTCCGAAAGATTTTCCACGATTTGAAAAAAAAAAAAATAATTCAATTTTCCATAGAAAACCCTGCTCTGCTAACTTAAATTCGAGTTTCCTCGAACAATTCAACTTTTTTTCACCCAAATCTTTTTGATTTATTAGAAGCTCATCAAACTCGAATTAAGTACCCTATTTTCCGGAAGATTTTCCAAGATTTGAAAAAAAAAAAAAAATAATCCAATTTTCCATACAAAACCCTGCTCTGCTAACTTAAATTCGATTTTTCTCGAACAATTCAACTTTTTTTCACCCAAATCTTTTCGATTAATTAGAAGCTCATTAAACTCGAATTAAGTACCCCATTTTCCGAAAGATTTTCCAAGATTTGAAGAAAAAAAAAATAATTCAATTTTCCATACAAACCCTGCTCTGCTAACTTAAATTCGAGTTTCCTCGAACAATTCAACTTTTTTTCACCCAAATCTTTTTGATTTATTAGAAGCTCATCAAACTCGAATTAAGTACCCCATTTTCCGGAAGATTTTCCAAGATTTGAAAAAAAAAAAAATAATTCAATTTTCTATACAAAACCCTGCTCTGCTAACTTAAATTCGAGTTTCCTCGAACAATTCAACTTTTTTTCACCCAAATCTTTTTGATTTATTAGAAGCTCATCAAACTCGAATTAAGAACCCTATTTTCCGGAAAATTTTCCAAGATTTGAAAAAAAAAAAATAATTCAATTTTCCATACAAAACCCTGCTCTGCTAACTTAAATTCGAGTTTCCTCGAACAATTCAACTTTTTTTCACCCAAATCTTTTTGATTTATTAGAAGCTCATCAAACTCGAATTAAGTACCCCATTTTCCGGAAGATTTTCCAAGATTTGAAAAAAAAAAAAATAATTCAATTTTCTATACAAAACCCTGCTCTGCTAACTTAAATTCGAGTTTCCTCGAACAATTCAACTTTTTTTCACCCAAATCTTTTTGATTTATTAGAAGCTCATCAAACTCGAATTAAGAACCCTATTTTCCGGAAAATTTTCCAAGATTTGAAAAAAAAAAAATAATTCAATTTTCCATACAAAACCCTGCTCTGCTAACTTAAATTCGAGTTTCCTCGAACAATTCAACTTTTTTTCACCCAAATCTTTTTGATTTATTAGAAGCTAATCAAACTTGAATTAAGTACCCTATTTTCCGGAAGATTTTCCAAGATTTGAAAAAAAAATAATCCAATTTTCCAAGATTTGAAAAAAAAAAATTATCCAATTTTCCATAAAAAACCCTGCTCTGCTAACTTAAATTCGATTTTTGTGAATATTATATAGTACTTTTTTCTTCAAATCTTGGAAAATCTTTCGGAAAATGGGGTACTTAATTCGAGTTTGATGAGCTTCTAAATCAAAAAGATTTGGTTGAAAAAAAGTTGAATTGTTTGAGAAAAATCGAATTTAAGTTAGCAGAGCAGGGTTTTTTATGGAAAATTGGATAATTTTTTTTTTTTTCAAATCTTGGAAAATCTTCCGGAAAATAGGGTACTTAATTCGAGTTTGATGAGCTTCTAATAAATCAAAAAGATTTGGGTGAACAAATCTTGAATTGTTTGAGAAAAATCGAATTTAAGTTAGCTGAGCAGGGTTTTGTATGGAAAATTGGATAATTTTTTTTTTCAAATCTTGGAAAATTGGATTATTTTTTTTTCAAATCTTGGAAAATCTTCCGGAAAATAGGGTACTTAATTCAAGTTTGATTAGCTTCTAATAAATCAAAAAGATTTGGGTGAAAAAATCTTGAATTGTTTGAGAAAAATCGAATTTAAGTTAGCAGAGCAGGGTTTGTATGGAAAATTGAATTATTTTATTTTTTTTTCAAATCTTGGAAAATCTTTCGGAAAATGGGGTACTTAATTCGAGTTTGATGAGCTTCTAATAAATCAAAAAGATTTGGGTGAAAAAACCTGGAATTGTTTGAGAAAAATCGAATTTTAGTTAGCAGAGCAGGGTTTTGTATGGAAAATTGAATTACTTTTTTTTTCTTCAAATCTTGGAAAATCTTTCGGAAAATGGGGTACTTAATTCGAGTTTGATGAGCTTCTAATAAATCAAAAAGATTTGGTTGAAAAAAAGTTGAATTGTTTGAGAAAAATCGAATTTAAGTTAGCAGAGCAGGGTTTTTTATGGAAAATTGGATTATTTTTTTTTTTTCAAATCTTGGAAAATCTTCCGGAAAATAGGGTACTTAATTCGAGTTTGATGAGCTTCTAATAAATCAAAAAGATTTGGGTGAACAAATCTTGAATTGTTTGAGAAAAATCGAATTTAAGTTAGCTGAGCAGGGTTTTGTATGGAAAATTGGATAATTTTTTTTTTTCAAATCTTGGAAAATTGGATTATTTTTTTTTCAAATCTTGGAAAATCTTCCGGAAAATAGGGTACTTAATTCAAGTTTGATTAGCTTCTAATAAATCAAAAAGATTTGGGTGAAAAAATCTTGAATTGTTTGAGAAAAATCGAATTTAAGTTAGCAGAGCAGGGTTTGTATGGAAAATTGAATTATTTTATTTTTTTTTCAAATCTTGGAAAATCTTTCGGAAAATGGGGTACTTAATTCGAGTTTGATGAGCTTCTAATAAATCAAAAAGATTTGGGTGAAAAAACCTGGAATTGTTTGAGAAAAATCGAATTTTAGTTAGCAGAGCAGGGTTTTGTATGGAAAATTGAATTACTTTTTTTTTCTTCAAATCTTGGAAAATCTTTCGGAAAATGGGGACTTAATTCGAGTTTGATGAGCTTCTAATAAATCAAAAAGATTTGGGTGAAAAAACCTGGAATTGTTCCAGAAAACTCGAATTTTAGTTAGCAGAGCAGGGTTTTCTATGGAAAATTGAATTATTTTATTTTTTTTTCAAATCTTGGAAAATCTTTCGGAAAATGGGGTACTTAATTCGAGTTTGATGAGCTTCTAATTAATCGAAAAGATTTGGGTGAAAAAAAGTTGAATTGTTCGAGAAAAATCGAATTTAAGTTAGCAGAGCAGGGTTTGTATGGAAAATTGAATTATTTTTTTTTTCTTCAAATCTTGGAAAATCTTTCGGAAAATGGGGTACTTAACTCTAATTAGATAAAATCTTAATTATTCAAGTATATTTATGACGAAAAAAGTAGAAAAAATTAAAAAAAAAATTATTTTTTTTCAAAATTTTTAAATATTTTTTTTTTTTGTAAAAAACAATTTTTTTCAAATTTTTTTTTTGATTCCTAGAGCACTTATATAGCACCTAATTATGAGAGCAAACCAATTTTTTTTCCATGCGTTCTAACCAGTTTTCGAAAATTGCTCTGCTAACTTGAAATCAAGTTAGCAGAACATTAATTTTTTCCAAAAGTACTGGAGCACTTAATTTTGTTGTTGGGCACTTAATTAGCACCTACTAAGCACCTAATGATGACATCATTAAAACTTTGTTCTGCTGACCTTGCTCTGCTAACTTGAGGGACATAGAAAAATTGCTAAGGTTTTACATCAAACGATGCTACAATTCGCCAAGCAACACACCCAACTATATGATAAATATTGAAACAGGATTTTCACGACTTTTTATAAAACTAAAACTGCACGTGAACTATATAATTAAAATTCTAGATATGCCTAATGACAGACTTCTAAAACTAATTGCAATGAGGATAGAAAAATTCTATGGTATAAAAACCTAGAGGAGCTTTCAACGTAATGTGGATTGAAATTCAATTTTAGGATTGAAAATGGAAGATACTACAATGAGATACTTCACAACCACAATCTTATATCAAACGTAGATGAACAATATAGAGCGGACTGCATAAATCTAGCTACACCCTCCGTATATAGAACAACATATACGGCCATATTATTCACTCAATACATCCAGATAAAAACTTAAATCTGAATGTAAATCATGCAAATTCAATGTAAATTCATCTGGATTTAAGTTAAAGGACTATTCACATGAGAGCGACCAACGACCAACGAATGAAAGTATAAATGTGATTTTAAACATTTTAAAAACCCAAATTCTTAGAAAATTGTAAGGAAAATTGTAGAATTATAATTTATTAAAATGTTTAGATTCTACAATTTCCTTTTTATTTGCTAAAATAAGATACATTTGAAAAAAAAAAACAAATTGGTCGTCGCGAATTGCAATCTGATTACGAACTGTCAAGCTCTATTCGCGTTCCACATACGATCCACACTTAAACGAACAAATTATTCGTGCGCGATTTACCTAAAATCACTCTCGTTATTAGTTTTTTTTTTTGTGGTCACTCGTGACGAATAAAAAGGCCATATGAAAGAACTGTCAAAATAGACGAACATTCATTCATTCGTTGGTCGCTCTCATGTGAATAATCCATAAAATCTGGATGTATCGAGTGAATAATATGGCGGATACAGTCTTATTAATAAACCCATTCCAAAGTATGTCCCCTTTCACACGAAGATACTAGTTGCTGGTGATTTTTTTGACGTTTTCTTTAAATCTCCTTAACAATCTCTTGTACCTTTCACACGCAAGCAACAAAAACCCGGAGATTTTCTTTATTTTCCTTTTAAACTACCTTGGTTGAACGCACACAAACGTAGTGTGAAGAGAAACGTCAAAAAAATCTCCTGAATTTGTTGACCGGGGAGATTTCATTTCCCCCTCTTTCTTTCTACCCTTCTCGCCTATGAACTAATTGTTGCCGGCAACTCAGTTGCCCTGTGTGAAAGGGGACTTAGTCTAACTTTAGACAGCTGTCCAACTCCAAAATCGTGTTAATAAACTTTTCCATCGGTTGTCCAACTTAGACACCGAAATTGGCTGTCCAAACCTATTCTAAGTCAATGAACAAAGTAATGCAATTTTTTTGTCGATATCATGTTTTATTTGTTGTTTTTTTTTTATTCTGCCCTTTCTTCTTTGCGGTTTTCTTTGTTGTTCGTGTATATGTTTTATTTCAATTCGGAAGTTCCACCAACCGTCACAACCAAAAAGGAAATAGCAAACAAAAAAAAACTCAAAATGGGTGGGAAAACAAACACACTATTAAAGGCAAAAAGTCTTGAATGGAGTTTAGCCTTAAAACTATTTTTTTCTCGGTTGCGCAGTTGTTTTGTGAAAAAAAATATAAATATTTTTTTGTTTAAACCAAAATTTAGGCTTTCTGCGTCATTTTTATAAGTTTTCCAGTGAGAAACACCATCCCAAAATGGGTTCGTAAATTTTCACTTTTGCACTTTTTCACTTTTTTGGTAGGTTTAAAGAGTGTAAATCAATAGATAACCTTTTCACTAGCACAAAGTTAATATTGCTATGGTCTTATTAATTAGATTTTTGGTTGTTTAAACTATGTCTAAGTATTTTGAAACAGTGGGAAATATGCTTTTTTAATAAAAAAAATATTGCATTTCTCTAGGTTTAGACAATAGATTACGTTGTCTAAAGCAAGATAAAAAGATAGATTAATTTAGCAAAAATTAGAAAGGTTTTTTAAAAACTTGGACGGCTGTCTAAAGTTAGACAATGCTTATTAATAAGACCACTAGTGTTTAATAGGGGCTTTGTAATCAGAAGGAAACCAAAAGATAAACAAAGATTAAAAATCTCTATAGTGTAAAAGCGTTCCAATGACTTGCCGTCAGCCTGAATAGTCAGCTATTACACGTTGACTCAAGAGTCGTGATTCTTTTTTCGGATTACTCTTTAAAAATCATTCTGTGAGTCGCGTGCTATTAGTCAGCTATTACACGTTGACTCTAGAGTCATGACTCTTTTATCGAATGCCTCTTTAAAAATCATTCTGTGAGTCGCGTGCTATTACACGTTGACTCTCGATTCATGACTCAAATTTGACAGTTCTCTTTTAGTTTTGTTGTCCGTGTTAATGCTCTTTGTCTCCGCACCATACAAGTATACACGCGCTCTCGACAAGAAACGAACAGAAATGAAGCGACATGGTAAAATAACGAACAAGAGAAAAGGAAAACGTCAAAAAGAGTCGCCGAAAATTTGGCCCACGACTCTCCGGTTCAAAGATTTTTCATCTCATTCTTTTTCTCTTTCGTACTCATTACTTTTGAAAAGAGTCATGACTCTAGAATCATCGTGTAATTGTAGGCATAGTAAACTATAGAAAATGAACGCACACGAAACCGAACATTGTAGACACATTAGCCGTGTTCCTTTGAGGGTGGCGAACTACTCATGAGTAGATGAAAACTATAATTTAGTACTCTCATCTACTCGAGCTCTAATGCGCGAGTAGATGAGCAGAGTAGTTACGCACCTAAAATCCCCCAGAGGGCATCGGGCTAGGTTAAGAGATTTTTATGTGCATGACATTTTATTTCAATTTGTTTACCGCTTTTACGTTCATAATTCACCAATAACAAAAATAAAAAAAATAAAGCAATTAATAAGGAGGTGAGTCTCTACAAGAAGACTTTCCATAGATAATTTTACACACATACGTCGAAAAATCATATAAACTGAGAAAGTGTGTGTACAATCTCGCAAGCTTTTTGATGGTACGGACCATAGAGTACCTATATTATCTAGAGAACTTAAGGTGGTTGTTCTCTTTCACCCTACAAGCTGTACTGAGAGGATTTGCCCATTAGATTTTGTATGGGCTAGTTGTCCCGTGCATTTTAAATGGAACCCCAACCTCAATATATATATAGTTGGCCCTATATTTTGAGCATGTATTAGTGGTCCCGTGCATTTGAAGTGTAAAATAAGAGAGTTTTCTTTTACTCAATTCAAATAAAATTTGCGGGTGTTTCAGACAAGAGGTGTACGAGTCGGTTCTCTAGATAATATAGGTACTCTATGGTACGGACTCCGCAGATTATAAATAATTATCAATCACTTAAAATTGTAGTAGATTGCTACTAGGGAAGTGAAATTTGTGCGTTCCATTAAAAATTTACAGCAAAGTACTCATGAGTAGTTCGCCACCCCCAAAGGAACACGGCTATTATACGATACCATTTGTTTGCACCTTAATATAAAATAAATTCCTTTCATTTTTCGGAACTGGAATCTGGAATGCTTCTGATTGGAAATTCATTCAACATTTGAAAGTTGAAATTGCAGTACTACAACGTAAAATCATCTGCCGGTAGCCGGTTTCTATTTTGTTTATTTTTTGTTTACTACTTTAAAATTAATATTGTTCTATGTACGTACATAGGTATGTGTTTAAAGTTAAAATATTACTTTCAATTTAATCTATTTTTTTAATGTAAAAAAATGTGCGGATTTTTGAATTTGTGATGTGTTTGCATTTCTACATTTTGTTCTTTGATAAAGTAATTCAATACACGGGTTGGTATACATATGCAATACCTACTATAGGTACGTATCTGTGATAAATATATTTCTTAATTTTCGCCTGACTAAACAATTTTCTATCCTTCAGTTGGAAGATTTTAGCTTTTATTTGGATAACGACAATAAGTTGAGAGCTACATAGTTTTGTTTAGTAAAATAATGTGGGTGTCAGTTTATTTGAAGACTTGTTGCATTGCATGTCTCATTGCTATCGGAGTGCATAGTTCGTCTTTCATTATCCCTCCGTTTCAACAAAAAATCTGAAATTTCATCGGAATTCAGGTATTTCGTCACTGTGTGATATATGTACATATTACATATGAACAAAAATCAACCGCCAACTAGGTAGAGCGGAGCGATTTCGATCTAAATTTTCAGAAAAGAGTTTTGTGTTTGAAAATTCAAAAGAAGAACTTATCAAAAACCCATCAAACTTTTTAGCACAGCTGGCCAAAATTAGAAGCTCAAAAAATGTATTAATTTTAAAATTCAGATAGGTATATGTCGGTAAAACGTTTTGCGTTAAACATGGCCATTAATAAATTACATGCACCGATTGCTTGTAGTGAAAGTTTCCAAGTGTTTTTTTTTTTAAACTTTAATGCCCGTAATGAATGATGTAAATATACAAATAAAGGATACACTGCCCACCACACCATTCGATTGGAAACAAACTTTATTCTTAAAAGCTTTTATCATTTCGTTAAATTAAGAAATGAAACTAGCTGACCCGACAGACGTTCTCCTATCTTAGCTATGAATACCCAATTTGAACTGGAATAAATCATAAAAAAAAATTATTTCAAAAACATTGTACATAATTCCTTTTGATAGGTACCCAACATTGTAGCTTTCATTTTCTGGTTCTGGCACATAAATAAAAAATGTGGATGGTTTTTCATCACGGGAACAGGCCACAGACAATTGAATCAAATCGGTAAAGTCGTTCTCAAGTAATGGCATGACCAAGGGAAATAGGGATTCATTTATGTACTTAAATACATATATATTGATATATGTAGAATAATGCAAACATTATAAACATAAAATTTTTGTAAGGGATTTTACTATCTTGATAAAAAAAATAAAAGATAATCAATTATGTACATCAGATTCTTTTGAAACAATACCTACAATACAATACAATACCTACAGATACCTACTAAAAATGGTCTACTGTAGACGCTCGATATAGTATGGTAGAGTGAACTTGGTAGAGTGAACTATCCAATATAGTAAACACAAAATTTTATACACACTACTTAGTCCAGTAAATAGAAACAAAAACAAGGGGGTTATCCTACAAAAGGTCGGGTAGTTCTAAATTTTGAATATGTTATTTGATATGGTTGGTAGATGAAAAATACAAATTTCCACAAACACGCCTCCTCCGCTCCCTTCACAATCCTGAAAAAAAACGCTCAAAATTGGCACTTTTTAAGTTTGCCAGAAGAAAGCTAATTAATAAGAACGTAAAAAAGGACAAAACTCTTTCTCACTCTTCGCCGAAATGTTTTAATTTCAAAATAAAATAGTTGACATACAGTTTGTAGGTAATGAAATTCTCTACAAGATTTGTTTAAAGACTTTTTCTCTAAAATCACTCGTTAAGAAGTTATTAGCCTTCGAAGTGGGAAGAAACTGAAAATTTCACAGAATACGAAATTTTAGCCTTTTTTGGTAGCTTCATAGCTTTGTTGGTATTGGTTGTACAAGAAAGATTTTTTTTTATTTACACTTTTTTTCAGTACTTAACAAGAATATTCCATCTGTAATATGTTTATAATGTTTATATGAATGTTTGGCCTAGTTGCAACTTGACACCGGACAAAATGTTAATTTTGTATCTAATTTTACTCTGCAAAGCCATTATAGTTTCTCTCTCGAAATAGTGAACAATCTCGATATAGTGAACAGGTATGGTTTTAATTACTTCACTATATCGAGCGTCTACTGTATTATAAATGAAGACATCAAAATTTAAGAACAATTAAATCACAAAATTAATAAGGAAAAATTATAAAAAAAAATAAATATTTTTTATTCCAATTCAAAAAAGGAATAGAAAATACATATGTATATCTGAAAAAAAAAAAAAAAATATAAGAAGAATTCGTGTGCGTTAGAAGATATCTACGTTTTCTCTTATGAAGAAATATATGAAATGTACTATGTATTAAAAATTATTATAATTTTTCATTTACTTTTTTTTGGATATAACCATAAAAAAGCAGAACTTTGAAACAATCAAATTGCTGAAAAAACATTAATATTCTTGATTTTGATTTTATTGTTGGCTATGCAAATCTAAATGTTGAATCAGCACCCAAATATTGCTCTTGAAAAGGTTTGCAGCCATATAGATTCTGCAAAAACTAACACCATGTCTAATAATGTACCTAGGTAAATACAGATGTAGGTATGTACATACATATATAATGGGTGATTTGCATAAAGTGTGACAAAAAGCTAGGGCGTGTAAATTGGACTTAGACAAGAAAAAAATCTTATGGGATAGGGGTCCATTACGCGAGTGGGACAATTTCCAAAAAAATCAATAAAACAGCAAAAAATTATTAGAAAACAGAGGTAAAAAGGTATACCTAATACCTATAGAGTCATGCTATAGAATTTTGAAAAGCCAGAAATCCGTTCTTTAATTTTATTTTTAAATAAAGATGGTCGAGTGAATAGTTTAAAAAAAAATAATTTTCAAAGTCAAAATTAAAAAAAAAAATTTTTGTTTCAGTTTCTAAGTTGTTGGATTCTTAGGTGAATTTACGAAAGAAAGGATTAACTTTCTTTTTATTCTTTTTGTATTATCAGTCTTATAATTAATTGTATTTTAAAATTTTAATTACAAATACAATTCCATGGTAATTGTACTTAAAATATCCAAGTACCAATACCGGTACTTGTACGTGTAATTATGATTCCACAAAAGAATTGAAAATTTTGTACTCATTAGTTTAGTACTTAAAATTGTTGTACTTAAATAATCTCCAAATACTTTTAATTCCTTAAGTACTTTGAATTCCTTCAAATTTTTATTTCAGAAGGAATTAGAAGCTATTAAGGAATTAAAAATATTTGAAGAGTATTTAAGCACAACAATTTTAAGTACCTTATTTCCACCGAGGGGTAGTACCGGGGGAGAGAAAGTTCATCTTCTGCATCTGTTATTTTGTAATAATTTTTTGTCTGGGCCCGTATTACGAATTACGATTATCGTTCAAAATCCCTCGTTATCGTTAAGATGCGATTACATATTACGATAGTCGTTTTTTTTTGTTTTTTAAAACGATACTCGTTTTCTTTTACGACTAATTTTGGCTGTCGTATTTTATAGTTTTGATACTTCAGGCATAGGGTTATTAGATATCTCTCGCATTTTATTTAAAAAAATAGATTTTTTGATTTAATTTTGCAATATGTTCACGCGTCCATTTTCGTAAATCATAATCGGTCTATGTCATGGCTATCAATTTCTTAGGTATCGTTTGCTTTGCCTTTGTTTCGTAATTCGTAATACGGGCCATGTTTTTTTTTTTTTTTTTTTTTTTTTTTTGAAAAATGCCCCTCCCGCCTAATCAAGGGGAAAAAGACCCCCTCCAAAACGATTTTATCTTTTCTAAGTCCAACCTAAACGCCATAGCTTTTTGTCACACCATATGCAAATCACCCTGTATGTGTTGATACACTTCGCTTCAACTGAATAAGCACACAAATTTTCGAAGTTTCGTTTTCCATTTTTTCCAAACCTTGTGCGTTAATGCATCATCTTGTGATAATTATTGTTGGCTTATGATGTTGAAAAAAGAAATCAGGAAGAATAATTCAAATTTTCTCTCTTTCTCCTCTTTTCATGTTTTTTTCCGTGCGAATCTTTATTTCTTAAGTGGGAATAGATCACACTAAAAATTCTTTCAAATTTTTTAGCTATAGCACGCCCGGTTAGTCCTTGTCCTCTTAATAAAACGATTTTAGCTTTTTCAACACTATTTAGAGATTTTGGCCTACCCATCTTTATTTAAATTTCAATTAAACGATTAAATTTGAATAAAACACTTAAACTGTTGATTTTATGTGTCAAAAACCTCAGAACGCTCATGAATAATAAAGATAATGACCTTGTATTCAGTTAACGCAAAAAAAATCTGCATTTTTCCATAGGGAATGCTTTGCAAGAGTGCCAGAGAAAATATAGTGGTACTTTTTGAATTATTCTTTCTAATTTCTTTTATTAGCATCATAAGCCAATTGTAAGCATCATCAGATGATGCATTAATGCCCAACATTTTAAAAAAAATCGACAACGTAGCCTAGAAAATGGTTGTGCCATTCTCTGACTTCTTCGGTCGAATCTTCCAATTTTAGGTTCCTTAGAGGGTTTTGTTTATTACGAATCCAACAAAAAGATCCTCATGCAAATCGGATGAGGAATCTGACTTAGGCTCAAAATTACAAAAAAGGATTAATTTTAGTTTATTTTAAAGGAGTGTTCAAGAAATCCTACTTTTTCAATCAATTTTTTCAATTCCGCAACGTGATTCAGTATGAATTAAAAAAACGGAATCCCCATATAAAGCGCATAAATAAAATAAATAATATATTTTATTTGTATTTGTCAAAAAAAGGATTAATTTTTATATAAATTGTTAAAATTTTTGAAATAATAATATTGCTCAAAACAATGCATTAAGTACTATTATTCTATGCTCTTTTACATTCTCTTTTCAAAATAAAAAAAAAATGTTTAAAAAAACACATACAAAAAGTATTTTTTCATAATGTATGATCTTTGAGATTTCAGAGACGATATATTAGTAGGTACAATAAAACCCATTTAACTTAAACAGGTTTGACTAAAAAACCAGCTTTTATGAACAATTTATCTGCAAAATATTTTGCTTTATTGAAACGCGCTTAAATGAAAAACCCAGGTATCTGAAAAATAATCCCTTTAGAAGTTAAACTAAAAAAAAAACAAAGACACTTTTATCAAAGTCAAACTGAACACTTTGAAAAAGGCGACAAGGAAAAAATATTTCTACCAAGTATAACTCTTCAAATCGATTGTAACATACTGCAGCATTATCCACAGGATTATTCAAACCGTAATTAGTTGTATCTCTAGATTATATAAAAGAAGGCGTTTTGTCTTTATCTTAAGGAGCGCGACGGTGCATAAATATTAAATAAAGACAGTAAATGTGAGCTGTCGACATGTCCACAGAGAATATATAGAGAAAATATAGTGAAATAGTAAACTTTTCATTTATGAAGAGGTTTTAAATCAATAAGTTGACATCTAATATCATATGAAGGCATTTTAGATTTCGCATAAATCTTTCGCAGAGCATGCTTAGTAAACCTCTTTTGAATTTCGAGATTAGAACGAACCAAAGGAATGAACAAAGATTTGAGGATGTAAGGATCACAAATGTCATTAGAGTTGCGAAAAAAAACCCAAGCATAGCATTTGATTTTGAAATTAAAAAATCCATATGCAAGGCAAAACTTAATTGGGAATCAAAAACACCACCCAGGTCTTTAATTGAAAAAACATTATTAACTCATTATCCATTTCAACAAGGTAGATTCAAGACCAATGTTTGCTAATTTTCGTTCAAAGATATGAAATTGAATGCGGTCAAAAGCCTTAGCAAAATCTGTGTAAACGTTGTCAACCTGATTCTGATGTTCCATGTTTACAAGGCAGTAGTTTGTGAAAGTAGCTAAATTAGTTACGGTGGACCTACCGTTTACAAACCCTTGCTGAAACTCAGATATAAAATCGCGCACATATGATTAAATTTTTCTTCTAACAATGGCCTTAAAAATTTTGGCAATAGGCCTATAGTTTTCTACAGCTTGCTTCGAACCAGATTTATGAATTGAAGATACAAAAGAGTACTTCGTCATCAAAAAATACACCTTTTGACAAAGAAAGATTAAAAATCATACAGAGAGGAGTATATAAATATGATCTAGAAATTTTGGGGAAATAAGCAGGGATCATATCGGGTGCAAGACTATTAGCCCAGGAAAATTAGACTTTCACTACGAAAAAATTCCGACAAAGCTGAATTTTGGTGGAGATGTCTATTTTTGTACCTTAAGCATTTTCCAAAAAGTACCCTAAATTTGGACCGCGGCTAAAATTTTTACGGGGGGTGAAAGGGGTTGAATTTCAGTTTTTCGCTAATTTCTCAAAAACTATCAGTGTTTTAAAAAAAAAGTTAATGCAAAAGTTTTAGCTTATGTAATTTTACATTAAAAATGTTATGACACTTTTTTTCGTGCAATCAATAGGTTTTGAGAAAAACGTGCACAAACTTTATAGTGTACTGGATTTATTGAAAAAAATTTATTGAAGTTGCATGTTTTAACGAGCAAATATTTTTTTATGGTATGTGTTTGGGAACATCTCCACATTATAAAAAAAAACTGTCGGGGTAATAAGGGGCTAGGAAAAAGCAGCCATATTGAAACAGCTCGCCATTTTGTTTTCATTTGATAACTCGTCTGGATTTTTTTCTGTAACAAAATGGCCAATGAAAAACTTTTAGAGAATCAAAATACCTACAAAATGAGGTATTAACGATATCTGGGACTTTTTTCATCTTTAAGTTATAGCTTGTCAAAGTTCACCTATATGTAATGGGGTTCAATGGAAAATGCTTAAGGTACAAAAATAAACATCTCCACCAAAATTCGAGGGCTATATTAGATACATGTAGAAAAGATAACTCAGTGAGGATATCATCATCTGAGATTTCAAGGGTTCCTAAATTAGTTGAAGAATCATTCAGTAATTAAGTCGAAATTAGTTTCTGGTTCGGCAAACATAGTTTGATTGAAAGAAACTCGCAAACATGTTACAAATTTCTTTTAAATCACTGCTAGAATTTCACTGCTAGAATTAAGTTTCATTTAAGGGGGTTTGAATGTAGGTACATATTATTTTACTGTATTCATTTCTCAATTTTGTTGCTCTACTAACGCAACTCTTCTTTTGACATTTTTAATTTTGTGCGATAATCTAAAAGTCTAAAACAGTCTTTTGCATCCAGCCGTTCATCGACCTAAAGCTTAAACAGATGCACGTACATATGTATTTGCCTTAAATTTAATCAGTGAAACTAGATTTGGATATTAAAATAATTAACAGGCCTAACTTAGCATTTTATTGATCCTCAAATTCTAAAGTATAAACAAAAATTTGGTGGATCAGCTACAAATTTGCACAAACAAGTGTCTTTTTCTCACATTAATTAATCATTTATTTACAAAATGATTATAAATTTATTTTCTAATAGCTGACCTGCCCCGGCTTCGCACGGTAGATATAATATGTATGAGTTTCATTAAAATTAAAAAAGAAAATATTTAAATAATACCTGACCCGGCTGCCTGCATTATAAAAAGGCAAAATCAAAAATTGAGAGATTGTTGTTTGGAAGAAGTCCACCCCTCACCCTATACAGTTCATTAATGAACTTAAAAGGTATCACCTCTGTTATACTCTTACTCTTTCTACTAATACGAATTCATTTATATAAATACGATTACGAATTACAAAGAAGAAACTTACCCAATAATTTTAACATTTCTTTCTGAGCGCTGCAAAATCATTTAAGAAAAATCTGTTTCACTAACGTAACGAAAATAATATGTGTTGTACTCTCACCCTTTCTACTCATACGAATGCATTTAATGTTTTATAAAAAAATACTCAAAGAAGAAACTTACCAATTTTTTAAATATATATTTAATATCGTTTGCTGTAGTAGCCCGTGGCGTAATGGTTAGTGCGTTGGACTGTCATGCCAGAAGTCTGGGGTTCAATACCAGCCGCTTCCACCTTAATTACTACCTCTTGCGAGGAAGTGACAAATCCTCCAAGAGTATCTCTTGTCATAGAAAAGTGCCGCTCACCTTAGCCGTTTGGATTCGACAATAAACTGTAGGTCCCCTCCATTCCTGCAGATACGCACACAGGAATGGTTGAGAGTTGTAAGTCACTAGACCCTGGTCCTTTATGAGCCGTTGTGCCACCAAATTTTATTTTTAATATCGTTTGCTGCAATTTCGCTTAAGGTAATTCTTTATATTGCTTCCTGTCAGCTGCAAATACCGTTTAAACTAAATCTTTTTCGCTAACGAATCTACTATTAAGGTGTTATTTTTCAATATTTTTATTTCTATTTGTCAAAAAAAAAAAAGATTTAGGCCCATTTGCTGAAACGAAACTGAAATATTTATGTTCAACTTATTTTTTTTTTCTCAGCGTAAACTGTCACATAAGCTCTTTATGTTGAATTTAAATATTTAAGTTTCGTTTCAGCAAATGGGCCTTAGTAACATTATATGACCTAGTATTCAACTTACAGTTTTCAATAGTACTCAGAATAAAAACTGTAAATGGTTAATTTCATAGTAAATACTTAAAAAGAGTTATATTGCGAGTTATATATTGATAATTTCTATTAAAAATCAAATTTCAGCCTTCTTTACCGACCTCTTAAGAAAAAATCATCTGAGAAAACTCTGTAATACTCAATTACCTCAACTAACAGGTACTTTAAAAATTCAAACTTTTTACGAAATATTCAAATTTATGGTCTTAACTGAATCTAATAATTTCATGCTTTAAGAACAAGCGAAAAGATAAAAATCGAAATCTTTTAAAAATCCACAAAAAAAAAAAAGATTAATATTTCAAGTATGTAAACCGTGAATTTCCATGGAATTTCAAGTCTAAGCTTGTTTTATGGATATCTGCATACTTAAGTAGCTTAAAAAACGTAAGAAATGTTTAAATGAATCGTTTTGCATACATTTTTAAACTCTGTTTGAAATATACTTGTATATTTTGAAAAATATTTAATATTGAAATTTATGTATGACTTTGACTGCTATCATTTCCCATTTAGTTTTCATTATTTGATCAATTATTTGCTAAATCAAAAATCATTTAAGAAAATGAATAATCAAGAATTAAAAGATAAGGTTAATTCCAACAATAAGTTTTTGACATCAACCTAATTCTCTTCACTAATGAATTGATGGACAAGAATTCAGGTTTGTATATATTGAGTGAAATCAAGTGTTTGTAAATTAGTTTAGCCGTTGTGATAAATTTTTAAATTTATTTAACAAAAATACAGTGGTGCATAAGCTTCAATATCAATAAAGTTGTGCGCGACTGTTCGATTGGCGAAATGTCTTCCGAAATGTCTTCTTCGATTGGTAATCCAAAAGGCCATAAGTTCCAGCCTATTACATACATACATATAACGTATCACTCTTCTATTTTTTGTTTTTGGAATTTATAGAATCGGTTCACTAGTTCCAGAGATACCCCATACATACAAACGAACAAATTTTACAAATGCATCAGATGCGCGTTTACTATGCAAACTGTCCATCAAAATTGTTTTACCTGCTTCGATTTAAAATATTTTGTTTGCGTTCTGAAACGTCCAACTTATGCAAAGTAATATTTCTACAAAGCATCAAGTTTGCATTGCTGATGCGTATGAAAATGTATTACTACCGCATCAAAACATTTTGTTTTACATTTCGGAACTCAGCCGCTTTGTCCATCGTCATGTTCCCAGCTCTCGCTGTACTAATTCTCTTTACAATAAAAAAAAAAAAACAGACATTTATTTCACATATAATAAAATGTTGCATTAGCATTGATGATCCGACCATTTGTATTCTAATGCACAGATATTCAAAAGTACAATTTACCATACCTCCAGTCTTATTTAGGTACCTACATCTTAAAATGTAACTATACAAAAATAATAATCATCTAAATAGTCAAATTTATCCATTTGACAGTATTTTATAAACCCGAAATTTTAACCAATCATTCAAATTAACAATCTGAAATTTTAGAACAAAACCTTAAAAAGATAAAAATCAAAATCTCTCAAAAATTTAGTAAAATTTAACAAATATTGACATTTCCACCTACTTTGCTTGTTTAAGGTGATATTACATTGTCATATATATATGTCCCATCATAGCATATAAAATATGACACAATATATGTTGTATGACAAAGTAGTATTACACTATGTCATACACATATGACCAATTTATATGACGAAAGCCTTGTCAGTTAAATTTTAATCATATACATATCTGAAAGAGAAAGCTTTCAGATTTAAAAAAAAAAAGTATTTATTTGACAAACAAACTATTATACATATTTTGCCATGGAGCATGTTATCCTCAATTTTATTTGAACCGGAGGAAACAAAAGAGGAAAATGAAAAAAGTTTGGGTTCAAGAATGGTTGCTGAGAAGAAAGGAAAACGGTTTCACAGAAAATTTAATGAAAGAGCTCGAGCCAGCATCATTTGCAAATTTTTTAAGATTGTCAAGAGAAAATTTTGATTTGATTCTTGGTCTTGTTAGTCCATTAATTCAAAAACAAGACACAAATTTTCGAGAAGCTATATACCAGCACGAGATCGACTAATGGTTACTTTAAGATATCTGGCAACCGGGGATAGCTTTAGATCTCTCTCTTATTTGTTTCGCATTTCTCAACCATCCATCACCAAAATTGTTCCTGAGACATGTGATGCAATTTTTCAATCATTAAAAGGTCAACATTTGCAGGTACATACATTTAAGCTTTTATTTTATAAACCTTTTTAATTGGATCTTTTGAAATGGTTTTATGTAGTTTCCTTCGTCAGAACATGAATGGAAAAAAATATCAAATGATTTCTATCAACGCTGGAATTTTCCTCAATGCTTGGGTGCAATAGATGGGAAACATGTTGCAATAAAAGCACCAGCACACGCAGGAAGTTCTTATTATAATTATAAGAATTTCCATAGCATTGTCCTTATGGGAGTTGGTGACGCGAATTATCGATTGATTTATATTGATGTTGGTTCAAATGGGCGTAATTCCGATGGTGGAGTTTTTAACCGCTGTTCCCTTTCCCATCTTTTAAAAAACGATTTGTTGCCTATTCCACCACCAAACTTTTTACCAAACAGTCAAGTTAAGGTTACCAATTTTTTTCACTTTCTATAATCATAAATAATAAATAGACTACTTGTTCTCAGGTGCCATATTGCTTCGTTGCGGATGATGCTTTCGCAATTAGTAAAAACATGATGAAGCCATTCAGTAATCGTCAGTTAAGCTTTATGCAACGAATATTTAATTATCGTTTAAGACGTGCACGACGGGTTATTGAAAATATTTTTGGAATAATGACGAAAAGATTCAGAGTGTTTGAGAAACCAATGCTTTTAGAACCACCGAAAGCTAAGAGTGTTACACTAGCTGCATGTGCACTGCACAATTTTTTAATTGACGTCAGATCACCAGATTACACTCAAGATATTGAAACTTTTGAAAGTGAAGATGAGATAATTCAAAATTGGGTAGAATTGGAATTGGATGAGTATGTTGGAAATGATGCAAATCAAATTCGAAATCAATACATGGAATGGTTTTTAACACCAAATGCAGGAGAAGTAGAATTTCAGTATCCAGCTATCTTATAAAAAAAGAAGTTTGACTATGTACGAGTATTTTAATTTATAAAATTGTATTATATACATAAATATGAACAATAATAATAATTAAATGTGTTTTTGGTTCTGCATCTCATTTTGGTGGGCTTTTGTCATTTTCATCCATAATTTGGTTCAAAGTAGACGTAAACATTTCTTCTTCAATCTTAAAATATAAACACTCCTTGAAGCTTGATTGAAACAAAATAAAATAAGAAACAAACTTTATCATTGAAGTCCATTATTGCACGTTGGATGACTCTTTTCATTTGTTGCCTTTGAACGTCATACTCTAATCTTTTAATTTCGGAAGTAACAAATTGTCCAAAAATAAAAAATTCATCATTTCTTGATTCCTTCAAATCATTTATTGCCAATTTTATTCCTTCATAAACCAACTCATCATTATCATTATTTGTTCTTCGTTTACGAGGTGTTGGGGTTGGAGTTGTTTGGCGAATGTTTGATTCCGTTGATGATGAATCATTATCCATATAAACATTCTGTAGTATGAAAATATATAAAAATAATTAGAAACGTTTTGACATGAATAGTTTACCAGTGGTATATTCGAAATAGTTTTTGCAGTTGTTGATTCATCGTTTGCACCAACGAAATTCATTGAATCAAAATACTTCCACTTTGTGACGTTTTCTTGTCCAGACCCTGATGGTTTCATTTTGTATTTAGCGGCATACGATTTATACTGCACGCGAAGGTTATTCCATTTTGCAGTGATCTCCATCGTTTTCATAGAATCATTGAACAAATTTTCATTAATTTCCCGCCAAGATGCTTCTTTTTTATTTCGGTTTTTGTACCACTCATGGCTAGCTTTCCACAATTCCGGTCTACATTCTACAGCTGTAATCAGTTGAGAAATTTCATTTTCGGTCCATTGATGGAAAACATGTCGGTCTCGTATCTTTTTTGGTGCTGATTTAACAGATTTAATCAATTTGTCATATATAGCGTAATTTTGGCTCTCCATTTTGAAAATAACTATCTTAAATGCGCGATGAATATGAAACCGAATATGAAGGAAAAACACAAATTAAATAATAAGCCTGAATTAAAATAAGACAGATATGCATACTTGAGGAACTCTTGTTTGCTTTGATTCATATCCGAAAGTGTATACAATTTTACGTTGTATCTTGTATGGCAAGTATTAAAACATACAAATAATATATATTTGTATGACTATACAGCAAAAAAACTCCATATTATAATAAATGATGACTTTTATGTTTTGATATTACACTACATCATATATATGACGAAAAATCTGTGCCATATATATGACTTCATATATTTATTGTCATATAAATTTGACTATCACACTTGTATGACACATTTGAGCCATATTTATTTGGCAAACTTGCCATATATATATGACAATGTAATATCACCTTTATAATATAGTATAGTTATAGATTAAGATTCATTTAAGTATTTGTAAAACAAATCAAAGATCAATTTAAAAAAATTTTTTTTTCTTTCAGGCCTTTTCCAAAACAAAGTTCGAAAAACTTAAAATAAAAGAATGGTCTAACAAACGCTTGTTATGGATTAAATTGACAAATAAAACATTAACTGCATAATGGAAAACAAAAAACTATGAACCATCTAATAGACATTTTATTATTATTCTAATAAACTTGTAATACTTTTGTATGGCTTCATATCAACTTTGCCTCAATGAATGTGTCTCTCAATGAAGGTGAAATAAAGAGAGTTCTTCAAATTTCTAAAGTGGAACATAAATAAGATTCACGCTTGGGTTAGTATGCCCCACACAGAATAATGCGTAATTATCTTTCTTACAAAATTAATAACCATTTTAATTAGATTCATAACGTTTAACATATTTTTATTGTCGTTGGAATCAATGGATGCGCATGATACCTATGTATGAGAACCTAGTGTATATTAAAAAAAATCATCCTCGTAGACCAAAAGGATTTTTACAAAATCTACTACATATGTGAATATACAAAAGAAAGATGAAGAAAGATGAGACTATTAAGTGTTCATATTTAAAATTAAAAATTCTAAAACTGTAAAGAACAAAAAAAGTGCTAAAATAATAAAAAAAAAAATTTAATAAAATGTGTTGTGGCGCCTCAACAGTACCGTCGTTGTCGTGTCCAAAACTTTCTTGGCCTTCTTTGACAATTCTCTCAACCTATAACGTTGGCAAATCGGTTTAATATATTTTTGCAACTCAAGGACTGAAGAATTGGAGTGTCCTGGTCTAAACCATTCTTCCACGTTCTGCTACGCTAGCTGTCGTCTACCTTGAAATTCGCTTCAAAATGTTTCCCGAGTTGGTTCCTCATCACTGAACAAAAAACTACCTAAAAAGTCCTGCGAGTCAACCGGCCGATCATGATTGTAACGTTTACGGAATCGCACTTACTTAAATACAATTCCAACAACTATTCATCTGAGCAATAATTGCAACTTTACTTCCATATAAAAAAAAACGAAAACATCATTCAAATATGGACTCAATAGACAACTACAATACTGGCGAACTTTTTAAATTTTAAGTTTTATAAATGTAGAATATATCCGAGAAAAGTGGTAAGTAGATAAAATTTAAGTAAATGCTTGCCAAATAAGTTAAGTATTAAAAAAAATTTTTAAAAATCGGGTACAAAATGTTACCATGCTTAAGGATACAATATTTATTTTGTCTATACGTTAGGCGATCAATTATCATTTTAAAATAATATCTACATAACTAGTATCCTGCGATAATTAAAAATATATACGTAATGAATTTTAACAAAATTTAATAAAATGTTTACTTTTATCTACGGTCAATCATGACAAAACGAATTTAAAGATGATATATTACAAAAACTACGAACCTTTAGCTATAGTTGTAATTTGAAGTGATCTACACATTTGTTGCATGCATAGTTGCCGGTAATAATTACTTACGATTAGATTTTCGAAAATTCAGTAAAAGATTAGAAAAAAATAGAAACTCTAAGGCCAGCAAAAATTGAATGGAAAGATTAGGCAGAATAGAACTTTTACCATCGAGTTGCGCAAGGGATGTCTGTCCGCATTATTTGGAATAGGAACAGCTATTTTAGGGTCTTTAAAAATTTTTAATTTCATGGGACAGTTAAATTGTTTTAGGTCCCATGATGATTGAAACATCCAGTGATTGTAGTTTGTACGCTGAAGAAATGTTCTGTTGCCAATTTTTTGTATGCATCAACCGCTGAGATGGCAAATCAAAGTAGTACTGAGCGGGGCACCATTCATAAGCTCAATTCGTATCCCCCTCCTAAGGAAGATTATAACTGGTGGAACAAATTATATACTGAAGACAAAATGCACATTACTGCTGTTTACAACATAACTCTTTCGAACAGGGTCAATGTGCCGACTTGCCAACAACCCGTCAAGGCAGACGCTTTACTAAATTTAATTCGAACTTATTAATAAATCAATGGTGAAATATTTAATTTTTAAAGTCTCGAGTTTTTACTTACTGTCATCATAGTTTTTTCTATGGGGGTAAAACATCTGTATATAATTGTTTCTGGTTAAAGGTTGTTTGATGTTATCTCACTTTTTAACTTTAACTTAACTTAAATTAACTTTTAAGTTTCACTTTTTAGTTGATGTATTTCATATAAGGTGTTTGTTTTTTAATATACACTCACAGGCACATTTAACCGCACACCTCGTATTTCTGTAAATTTAAAGAAACCGTCAAGTTTAGACCACATGAAAGCAAAGTTTTGACAATCCGTCAATGATGTCCTGAACATCTGACTGAGGAATGTTGTGCCACTCCTCTACTGCAGCTGTCTTAAGCTCTCCCAGAGTGGTAGGGACATGTGTTCTCGCTCGGACACGTCTTTTAAGGTTGTCCTAAAGATGATCGATAGGTTTGAGATCTGGACCGCAAGATGGACATGACAAAACTGGAATCCCCACCTCATTTAGGTAGTTAGTTACAGAATTTGCGGTATGGCAGAGTGCGTTGTCATGCATTAACCGAAAGTGTTCACCAAAAATTGGTGCGAAAGGCATCACATGGTCTTGCAAAACGTTTTCCACGTATATCTGAGCGTTCACACTGCCTCTATCGAACACAACAAGGTCCGTGCGAGCTTCATAACTGATGCCTCCCCAAACCATTATAGACTGTAATAATCTCCAAATGTCCAATTAATAATTATAAAATTGAATAATATTTTATAAGATTTATTATTGTTTTCAGAACGATCTCTCAATGAAAACTGAACATTTTCATTTTTAATAAAACTCTAAATATTGTTTACAAAACATTGCTAGAATAATAAACTAAATTCTAAGTAGTTTTACTACACAGGTCTCCACACCCCTTCTATATTTTTAAGCTTCAGCCGTAACATTGAATTTCTAATATCACTAGTTCCAACAGTTGCTACAGGAATTGAAGATTCTGAAACTGAGGTAGGCTCGTTGTCGTCTTCTTTTTCAGGCTGTAGTTTCTGGGTCTCTTTTGGAATTTTTTTTACATGATAAATGTTTCGTCTACAGATTTTTCCATTATCATCTCGCACAACCACCTCATTCGGTTGTCGCTCAACTACCACGTATTCAGTTGAGTCAAATGTTGAAGATAGTTTACTTTGTGGAACTTCATTTCGAAGCAGCACCTTGTCCCCAACAGCAATGTCGCTGAATTTCGCACCACGTCTTCTATCTGTTATCTGTTTTCCTTTCTCTTTGTTTGCTATATCTAAATCCCGTGCTTCTGAATCGAGAAAATCTTCGCTTATATCTTGAACAGAAGGTATCTTATCTCGAATCATTCTATTAAGTAATAATTCAGATGGTGCTTTCCCCGTTGTGCCATGAGGAGTAACGTTATACATGAGTGTGAATTTTTGAATTGCTTGTTTGTAATCGCTTTTGCTTGCATGCGCTATTTGAAGACGCTTCAATATTGACCGATTCATATTTTCGACTTCACCGTTTGCCTGTGGCCAGTATGGTGGTGACGTTATTAGTTTAATATTTTTATCTTTACAATATTCTTTGAACTCCACGCTTACAAATTGGCGGCCATTGTCAGCCTTAATTGATTGGGGGTAACCAAGTCTGCAAAAGATTTCTTCCAAAATCTTTATAATTTCTGTTGACGTTATTTTTCTAATGAACTTGGTTTCCTGATATCGAGAGTAATAGTCAATTATGACAAAAACGAAATCATGGTTTGGCAACGGTCCTAGCAAATCCATTGCTACACATTGCCAAGGACCATCTGGAAACATGTGTCGTTTCATCGGTACAGGACGTTCAGGTTGGGAAACCAATAAGCATTCCCTGCATTTTTTTACGAAACTCTCAATTTCTCTGTCCATTGCTGGCCACCAGACCTTTACACGAAGTCTTCTTTTCATAACAGTCTCACCTGGGTGACCCTCATGCGCCAAAGCTAGTACTTTGGATCGTAAAGTAATAGGAATAACTATTCTGGTACCGCGAAGTAGTATGCTACCCAGCGTGCAAAGTTCAATCCAATATGGAAAGTATTTATTTTTACTTGTTGGATTCCAGCCACTGTTCTTTGTATTTTCCACTGCTTCCATTAGTTCCTCATCGTGGTTACTGTTTTGAACAATTTCACTTATAGTGAGAGCGCGTGGTACCATTTGCTCAATAATTGCGCCAACTGTCTGTTCACAGTGACTGTCAAAATCATTATTATCTTCAATTTTGCATAGTCGAGACAGTGAATCAGCTATATTAAATTTACCGGCTTGGTAAACCACTTTAAATTTGAATGATTGCAGGCGAAGAACCCACCGCTCAATCCTTGCTGGTGGCTTTGATGTTGGTTTGAATATTGCTTCCAGTGGCTTGTGATCAGTTACTAATTCAAATTCAATTCCTGCTAAATAGTAGTAAAAACGTTCTGTTGCCCAAACCAATGCTAGACTTTCTTTTTCTGTTTGTGAGTATCTTCTTTCAACTGCAGAAAGACTCTTGCTTGCGAAGGAAATCACTTGAGGGATATCATGCTCAAACTGAAGAAGAACTGCTCCTAAGGCAACTGGACTTGCATCAGCTACAAGGCGGGTACGCTTTTTATGGTTAAAGTATGATAACGTTGGAATTTTTACAAGTGCATTTTTTAACCTCTGAAATTAGTCTTCTTGTTTCTTTTCCCAAATAAATTTCACATCTTTTTTTATTAAATTCCAAAGTGGCTCAGTCACGTCTGACAGATCAGGAATAAATTTTCCTAAGTAAGTAACTAACCCCAAGAAACTTCTTGTTTCCTCCTTTGTACTAGGTGGTCGAAACTCAAGAACAGCTTTTACTTTTTCCGGATCAGCAGAAATTCCTTCAGTTGATAAGATGTGACCCAAGAATTTTAATTGAGACACTTTCCAACTACATTTCTCTTTGTTTAGAGTTACGTTCATGTTAAGGAAAATATTAAGAACACTATTCAATTCATTATCATGTGCCTTTTCTGTTGATCCAAAAATTATAATGTCATCAAGATAATTAAGAGTGTTTCGGCAAGTGGCTAGAATATTTTCCATAATCTTTTGAAATATCTCTGGAGCTGAATTTACTCCAAATAACAGGCGTTTATACCTAAATAATCCTTTATGAGTTATAAATGTCGTTATTTCACGACTATCTTCGTCTAACTCCAATTGGTGGTATGCATTTTTAAGATCTAGTCGAGAAAAGTACTTGGCACCCTTTAATTTAGTTAAAAACGAGTCGAAAGTCGGAAGTGGAAAATTTTCTCTTAAAATAGCAGAGTTTGCTCTTCCCATATCAATGCACAATCGAATATCTCAACATCCTTTGTACACAATCACAATAGGTGATATCCAAGAGCTTGGTCCATATACAGGTTCAATAATATCCTGACTAATTGCTTCGTTCAATTTCGCTTCTACTTTTTCTTCCAATGCAGATGGTATACGGCGCAAAGGTTGTTGTACTGGTCTAACCGACTTATCAATAGACAAATGAATTTTTATACCCTTAATTTTTGGAAATAGTTGTGGATTCTCGAGTTGATTAACATTAAGTCCCAATTTTAGAACCTGTAACCTTACAGCTGTTTCACGACCTAGTAATGATTGCCTGCAATTTTTAATAACGTAAAACGATGCAATTAGTTCTTTTTCTTCATCAACGCTTATCGGAGCCTCAAAAACAAATTTTACTTCTAAATTTTCATTTCCAGCGTATGAATTAAAGTCTTGAATTAGTAAAAAGACTTTTTAAAAAGATTTTATTCGTTAAAGACTTAGGTTTACAATAAGATTATATTTTTGGTGATTATGTTGGTCGAGTCTATTGACTTTCTTAATGAAAGGTCTTCTGGTGACTTTCTTGTTGAAAGGTCTTCTGATGACTACTTAATCATCGATACCTCCTCTCACGGGATCTGCTCCACATATATATATCTGTAAATCAGCATCAATTCCGGATGCATGATCGTTCTTGTTTAGTCTACAAAATATTAGTGATGCTGTAATCTGAGATGCCTGCGAAACCCATGCATAATTAAATCGATGGTTGTTTATAGAACCATGCCAAAGGCTCTGTGCTGTCAGCCGCCGTTGTTGTTGTTATTTTTACAGGGACCTCGACTGTAACTCCCCTCTCCTTTAAATTGTTGCTACTCCTGGAGCAAGTTTTAATAAGCTTATTCTTATTTGAGAATATTATGATAACAATGATTGACAATATTATAATTGCATGTATTGAATAGGTAATCTTAGTATGATTTTTAATGTTTAACATTCTTTCTTCAATTTTATCTATATTTTTGATATCTTCAAATTTAATTTCTTTATATTCAAATATTTCTGATAAGTTTTTATACAATATTAGATTATTCATATAAATAGCTTGTTCTACAATTTCATTTTTATTTTCAAACAATGTCTCATCAATATTTAATGCACAATTTTCAAAATTTATTAATACATTATCAGTGATATCAATTTTATCTTTATCATTACAAGTATTATTTAATTTAAAATTACCATTTTTTATTAATAATATACCTCTTTTTAGTTCAAGTATAATATTATGTTTTTTATTTATGTGTTTCTTACAATTTCTTAAATGTATACAATTTTTATATAATTTTAATTTCTTATATTCTTTTTCTTCATACAAAAACTCTTTATCTTCTAGTTGAATAATATAATCGTTTCTGATTATCAATTCTTCTTTATTTGAATTAGGCATACTTGTTATAAAATATTTTGTAAAAGTTACAATGTTATCTGGAATACTTATTATAAAAATTATTTCTTCATTGTATGATGCAATAGATAACTTTATTTTATTTAATTTTTCAAAGGTTATATTATATTCGTTAATTTCATAATTAGTTAAAACTGAATTAACCATAACGTTTATTTTACTGGCTAAGATGTTATTTTGAATCTTCTCTATAACTTCCTTAATTTTATAGAGTTTTTCACGTATTTCCATCACGATTATTCTTTGAATAAATGACATGCTACTTACACTGATATTAAGAGATTTTACATTTTTATATATAAAAAGTAATTCGTTTTGAATCTTTTTTATGCGATTTTGGAATATATCATTTATTTTTATTTGTTTATTTAAGTTATTTATAATATTATGATTGTTTATTTCACTATTTTCTAATCTTTTTTCAATATTTATCTTATCTTCCTCGTCCATTGTTCCAAATAAGAACTTAAGAACACTTCCGCCTAAATTAAACAAACTTCTTTTAACTCGATGTTGTATAACATTTTCAATTTCTGATTTAATTAATTTAATTTCTTCAAATATCTCCTCGGGAAATTCCACTTTTGTTAAACTGTTCATATTATTTTCTATCTCAGTTAATACATTTTTTATTTGAGTAATATTTATTCTGTGTAGAATATGTTTGTAATCTTTAACTATTTTGATTTTATCTAATCTTATTTTTGCATATCCTTCATTAATATTTATATTTTCTACTGTTATTTCACTTTTTATTAAAGTCACTACTAATAACACTAAGGCGATGGGTAAAATCATATTTATTTTTGTTTCTTTAAGATCGCGATTGGAATATTTTCAGAATCTGAACACGATGAAGTATCTTGAGTTACTGAACTTGTTGTAGATGCAATATTTTTTCCTGGCTTAACTCTTTGTTCCTGTTCTGACATGCCGTCATTTGAAATTTGTTTAGTTTGTTTCCTTTTTCTCTGAATGTTTACAGGGTGAACTCTTTTTGTCGTTTTATATTTAAATTTCGGTAGTATTTTATCCCTTCTTCCGGGATTAACTACATAATCTTCTTTTACAGGTTCTTCTACATCTTCTCTACTTTTATTTAATTGAGATATTTTCTTTTCCTTATGTTCAGTAAAAGTCTTATATAATTTTTCTTTGTCTACTCTGCCTTCTTGGATTTCAAATGGTTTCTTCTTACTTATATTTTGAATAGCATTATTATAATAATATACAGCTTTATAACTTATATTAATTTTTTCTAAGTCTGATAATTGTTGTCCATTTTTTAGGCATCGAATTTTATCTAATATTGAGCTATGTGCTCTTTCGATAGGGCTATTCCCTGTGTGTGAATGTGAGGTGTCGTAAAATGTCTTTCTATATTAAAATCATTGAATAGAGCATTTATAGAAATTTGATCAAATTCATTATCCATTACAAATTTAAGGGGTTTCCCATGTTGTGAAATATACTGTACTAATGCTGTATGTATACTTTCTATATTTTTATTAGGGATTGAAGTGAATGTGACACGCTTACTAAATTTATCAATTGTAGAAAGGAATGCTAGCTTATTCAGGAAAAACAAGTCTGCATGTACAATTTGATTAACATCACTAGGGGTTTCAGTTAATTTAAACTTTGGTTTAACTGGATGTCTGTCATATTTATTCAATCGACAAATGGAACAGTTATTTACTACTTTAGTAACTATATTTTTTAATTTCGGAAAATAGATGTATCTTTTTAATCCTGTATAATTTTCCTCAATGCCAGAATGACTGGTCTCTAGTTCATGATATAATTTAATCTGCTCAGCAGTTTCTTCCTCTGTTTTCATTTCTTTTGCTAAATAACTGCATCGATGAAATGTCATAATACTTTTGTCAAAAAGTTTAATTAATTTTTGTTGTAAGATATTATATATTTTATCATTTTCACAATATATACCTGTTTGTTTAGGTTCTAATACTTTCTTCATTTTTCTCTCAAAACTTGGAGAATCCATCAATTTAGGATAAAGTTCAACTAATTTTCTGTTTCCACTAAGACGTCTTATTCCTATTTTCCTACCTTGGTAATTAAGATTTATTATTATTTGTTGTTTATAAGAGTTAACAGCTTTTTCTATAATTACAAAATGATCTAACAATTCTTCTTCTTTTGAATGTCGAGTATCTAGCTCTATATCATCATCCAGATGATTAATTTCACTGTCTTTTATTTCTCTGCTCAAGTAGTCGGCCACTGTATTTTGTGAACCTTTTAAGTAATTTATATCGAAATCATACTCTCCAAGAGAAAGTATCCATCTCTGTAACCTTCCAGAAATGTCTTTTCCGAGACTTTTTGTCTTCAACCATTTCAAAGGCTGATGATCTGATTTTAATTGAAACTTCCTTCCATATAAATATGGTCTTAGATATTTAACTGACCATATTATAGCCAATAATTCTTTTTCCGTAGTTGAATATTTTCGTTCGTGATCATTTAAAGTTCTGCTTATAAATGTCACTGGGTGTTTTTCTTGGGATAACACTGCCCCAATTGCATAATTACTTGCATCGGTTGTGAGCTCAAACTGTTTACTAAAATCGGGGTATGCTAATACCGGAGGGCTCATTATATTTTTCTTTAGAGTTTCAAATGATTTAATGTATTGAGAGTCTTTAATATCTATTTTCGTTCCCTTTTTTAAATATTTCGTCATTGGTTGTGCCGTACAAGCATAATCTTTTATAAACTTCCTGTAATATCCCGATAATCCTAGAAATGATTTTATTTCTGTTACTGTTTTTGGGATTTTAATCTTTTGAATAGCTTCAATTTTATCTTGATTGGGTTTCAAACCTTCGCTTGTAATCGTATGTCCAAGGAATTTCGTTTCCTTGACTAGAAAATTGCACTTGTCTATTTGAATTTTTAAATTATATTTTCTTAATTGATTGAATATTATTTTCAAGTTAATTAAATGTTCTGTTAAAGATGTTGAAAATATTAAAATGTCGTCCAAATAGACTACACAAATCTTATTTATAGATTCTGATAATACTTCATTCATCATTGCTTGAAAAGTAGCCGGGGCATTTTTCAAACCAAACGGCATACGTAAAAATTCATAGTGCCCTTGAGGAACACTAAAAGCAGTTTTCTCTATGTCTTGTTGTTTAACAGATATTTGGTGGAAGCCTTTGGCTAAATCCAACGTACTGAAATACTGAGCTCGTCCCAGTTTATCTAAAATATTGTCAATATTAGGTATTGGATATTTATATTCAATAGTTTCTTCGTTTAATTTCCTATAATCGATAACCATGCGCCATTTTTTTATTTCGGCATTATCAATTTTCTTAGGAACAATCCATACCGGAGAGTTATATGGACTTATACTTTTTCTAATAATTTTATTTCTAAGCATTTCATTTATTTGCTTATTTATTTCCGTCTCATGGACTTTAGGATACCGATAGATTTTTGTAAAAATCGGATTTTCAGACTTTGTTCTAATAGAATGCACTGTCTGCGTTGTGGAGCTTAACATTTCCCCATCTTTATAAAATAAATCATTATTTTTTATTAAAAATTCTTTCAAAATTTCTTTTTCTTCTTCATTAAGATTTTTATGTAGAAGTTTACCCATATCCGTTGAGTTACCTTCTAAAATATTTACTTCATCATAAGAAAAAGGACATTGATCATTTAAGTTGATTGATTCTTTTTCTTTGATTTTGAAGTTAATAAATGGAATTCTATTGTTATTTATTTCTAAATATTTGTTCTTCATGTTCACTATACCTCCTATCGCATTTAAAAAATTTGATCCTAAGATCGCATCGAAATTCTTATTTTCGAAATTCATAAGTTTCCATTCCATAGTAGCTTTTTCTTTAAACTCTATAGGTAAATTTGTTATTATTTGCTCTGTTATATATATATGTGAATTAACTGTGTTCACTTTAATATCTTTCTCTAATTTCATTCTTTTACAGGACTGTATTTTTTTGTTATCTAAGAGGGTCATAGTAGATCCTGTATCTACTAAGACTCTAATATTCTCTTGTTGAACATTAAGGAAGTGTCGTTGGCCCTCTTGAATAAAATTTATTTCTTCGCTAGTATTTTTTTGTTCGTCAAGACGATTTACTTCCATGGGTTCTTGCCTCATCTGTCTACTATTATTGGGGTTTCGATAATTATTTTGACCTTGATAATTATTATTCTGACCTTGATAATTATTATTATAATTTTTATTATGTTGAAATCCAAATTTGTATTCTTTAAAAGGATTCTGTCCTTGGTTACCTAATACTTGGTTATTATTTGTCCTTATTTGAGCAGAATTCATTCCCAAATTATTATTATTTTTTGAACATAATTGGGATTTTTGTTGTTATTATTGTACCTATGTACGAAATTATTCTGTTTAGGACGGTATGCATCAAAATTCTTATTCGTATCTATGGACTTCTTAACATATTCATTATTATTTAACATAGAGTTTGACTCTAACAAGTCATATGCTTCCATCATAGTAGAGCATTTACTAGCAATAATTATTGCTTTTTGACTAGAAGTCAGATTATTTTTGAAAGCCTCTAGTATTAAAATTTCATTATTACTTTGAGTGTATATAAAATTAGGGTCAAGTTGTGCTTTTATTTGTATTTTTTGCAATAGATTATCTAATTTTTCATACAATTTAATTGTATTTCTTTCTACTACTGACCCTACTTCTTGCGCTAATTTTAAATAGCTTTCCTTAACACTATAGTTTCTCACCAAACTAGTTTTGACATCTCTCCATGGGGCTAGATGTGGTAGTGCATTCAACACTCTTGTTGCATCTCCTTGTATTTTATGGTGAACTGCAAAAGTTGCTTTAATGATGTTCGGTTGCCCTCGGATCTTATTCATAAGATATTCCACCGATGAAATGAATAGGGCTAAGTTGTCCTCCTTTGCACCTTTAAATGGTGGTATATGCTGGAGTTCTCTTAGCAAAAATTCTTGCTCTTTCTCCTCTGCTGCACTTAGAGTTGGTTCTTCATTATTAGCCATATTTAATATTTACTTTCACTTTCCAAATGCTTTTATTTAATTCTTATTAATATTTTTTTTTTTTGTCAATGGTCACCAATAATTTCTTTTCATAATATTTTTCTTTCACCTTTTTTTTTTGTCTTTTATGAATTTTAATTAATCAATTAAACACTCTCTCTACGAGATTTTGCAATATTTGTCCTTACGGATCTTTGAATTGCTATGTTTTTCACTGATTTTAACTTTTTATTGTTATTTATTTTTCAAATGAAATTAAAATTAATATGCGTTTAATTTCATAACACTTAAAAAATGTTTACAATCGCGTTTTAAAATTTAATTATTATTTTCGTTAATAATTTTTTTTATATTATCGCGTTCGTATTACTGGATTGCAACTATTTTTACATCGTTCATGTAATATAGTTTTTCAATATACGTTTGATATTTATAAACACGGAACGATTACACAATATTGTGACGATAGAACAACAATCCTACCGACTGCGCCAATTAAAGTCTTGAATTAGTAAAAAGACTTTTTAAAAAGATTTTATTCGTTAAAGACTTAGGTTTACAATAAGATTATATTTTTGGTGATTATGTTGGTCGAGTCTATTGACTTTCTTAATGAAAGGTCTTCTGGTGACTTTCTTGTTGAAAGGTCTTCTGATGACTACTTAATCATCGATACCTCCTCTCACGGGATCTGCTCCACATATATATATCTGTAAATCAGCATCAATTCCGGATGCATGATCGTTCTTGTTTAGTCTACAAAATATTAGTGATGCTGTAATCTGAGATGCCTGCGAAACCCATGCATAATTAAATCGATGGTTGTTTATAGAACCATGCCAAAGGCTCTGTGCTGTCAGCCGCCGTTGTTGTTGTTATTTTTACAGGGACCTCGACTGTAACTTATGCTCTAAATTGATTTTCAGTTTCTGTTCGAACATTCCCCAGTATTACAATAGTTTGGCAAAGGTCCTGCCAGTCTGATTCTCCAATCAGATTAAACCTTGAACCAGAGTCAATGAGCATTGGTAGTTTAACGCCTCCAATGAAACAATCGATAAACTCACTCATTTGTTTGTCTATTTTATTTGTTACTTGAAAACAATCATACGGGCTGCATTTTTGGCCATCAACTTGGTTGTTGGTCGTGTTTTCCTCTTCAACAAACCGAACTTTTGATGGTTCAAAACGACGACGCTTAAAATTTGAATTTTCTAAAAATGTGTTTTTCCTTTTTTCTGTTTTTGTTTGGCATTTCCTAGCAAAATGACCGATAGCCTCACATCTATTGCATTTCGAATTTCTTGCTTGACAATATTTACTTCCCCCAAATGATCCATTCTACCACATCTAAAACACTCTTTTTCTGACGGAAATCTTTTCAGAAATTTTATTCACACCATCACTTAATGAAGTTGATGGAACCATAACTTCTGCCTGGAACTTTATCTGTTCATGAATTTGACACATTTCAACAATCTCTTCTAATAAATACTCCTTTTCTAGCAGGCGTTTTTTTAGTTCACCAGGAGCCCACTTATCAATAAGTTTATCCTTGAGGTTAATGTCTAAAATCTCCTGTTTTGTTATACCAAAAGAGCATTTAGTGGCTTGGTTTCTAACACGGATCAAAAATTTGTTGAAACTTTCTCCTTCCTCTGGTTTAAGGGCTCTAAACAAATGTCTCACAAAAGTTGAATTTCGTTTTGGAGAAAAATATTTATTAAGCTCCGTAACCAAAACGCTAAACACATCTCCACCAGTGGTGTTATCAAGGGCACCAGGAATATTAAAGATTACCTCCTGTAATTGTGGTCCTCCTAAGTGTAGAAGCTTGTATTTCTTTTTAACAGCATTCTTTATCTCTTCGGATTCCAAGTACAATGAAAAAGACCTGAACCATTTCTCCCATTCTAGACGGACTAACGACTTATCAATCGTGTCACAGAGGAATGGTTTTATGGTTGCTTCTCCCATTTCAATATTATATTTTTTTTTTCTGTAAAAACCTTCATTAGTCAAATCATATTTTTAACATTTTACATACCATCTGTATCATACCTTTTTTTCAATTTTCGGTTTTTATCTTTTTAAACCTTTTTATTTTCCTCTTGTATTAACTTTTTTACAAGGAATTCTCTATTTGCTCTAGAAATATACACATACATATTTATCTCTGCATAAACTTTTTTGCATTTAATAAGATGAATTTAATCACCACACATTCATTTTTTTTTTTATATATATATCCATATAGGTACATGTTGAATATTTACTTCGTCGCCAATGTAATAATCTCCAAATGTCCAATTAATAATTATAAAATTGAATAATATTTTATAAGATTTATTATTGTTTTCAGAACGTTCTCTCAATGAAAACTGAACATTTTCATTTTAAATAAAACTCTAAATATTGTTTACAAAACATTGCTAGAATAATAAACTAAATTCTAAGTAGTTTTACTACACAGGTCTCCACATAGACCCTCCTTAATAACCCACTGTTTCGGTTATCGTGCATGGAGCAAACCTTTCGTTTTTTCGCCTGTAGACACGCTGACGTTCATCTGGACCTCGTAGACCTATTCTGCTTTCATCTAAGGTTAAGACGTCCCTTCCTTCCTCTGCAGTCCAGTTAACACATTCTCGTGCAAAACGAAGTCTTGCTGTTCGGTGCTGTGGGAGCAATTTGGGGCGCGCGAGTTAAGGTAACGATAGTGGCATTCAGTAAAAAAAACAAATTTCTTTCAAGCGAACAGCTTAGTGCTGCGTTTATTACAATACTCAAACTTAAAACTAACAAAGTAACAATATTGGTTTTAAATACAGTAACGGCCAATTTCTTGACAAAGTTCTAACCCCTAAAACTCGGTTTATCGAAAAATTAGAACTTGATTGAGTTCTAACTCATTTCTTCACCGAGTTCTAACGCGTTAGAACTTCGATTTGGATCTCAGTTTGAGATAGAACTTCGATAAATTTGGACCCTCGAATTCGGGGGTCTAGAGACTTAGAACTCGGTTTAACAACATTTATATTTCTTCAAAAAAAAAAAGGTAATTCAAATCAATTTGGGATAAATCTAGTTTTAGGTGCAAGCCTTCTCGCGTGCGCTAAAAAATGCATGGAACCAGATAGCATATGCTGGACAAAACACAAATTTGTGTGCTTATATGTACATATAACAAGATTTTAACTACTATATTTTCCTGGTGAGGAAATAAACAGAAATGCATTAATGCTGCCGTTGTTGGTTAAGACAAAAAATGCATCTAATGCACTATTTTCCTCAAAATAAAGTAATTAATGACAATCGTTAGCATCTTGACACTGAAGAGTGCGAATTTGAATCTGAGAGACATTTTGAGTAATCTCAACCCCGGACAGAAGCCACAAAAAACACGATCTTTGTGGCGTTTTTGGAATAACCTTATATAGCATTTATGTAGGTAGATATATTGTTTTAAAGTTATCCTTTTTATTAATTTTAAGTAAGTGTGAAATTTTGTTGTATCCAATTTAGTTGCATATGCTGGTGTTGTTTTTAATTCTCGTGGTACCTATAACATTTTCTTACATTGTGCTTTTTGTTAGTTTTGATTTTTGAACTCGCACCAGATTTTTGTTTCATGAAAGAAAGCCAAAAGACACGTAGTATTGCGTGCTCAAAGCTCATCTTGAGTAATTGCCATTTTTCTAAACAATTTGTCAGAACCACATCCATAATCAATGATTCGGGACATTGGAACCGTTACCATCTTCTTTTTTTTTGATGCACTTTGATGCACATGCACACTTATCTTTTTAGGTTCATTTCACGTCAAAAATCTGTTGCGAGCTATCGTAAATCGGACTAATAAAAATATTTACACTTGCAAACACCAATTATTCAAAAATCAATACGCGCGAAATCACACAACATAGAATTGAAAACGAAATAAAAACATCAACACCAATACAAACAAAACTGGCACAGCAAAACTGAGAATGTGTTTTTAATTAATGAACAAAATAAAAGAAATATATTCACAAAAAAAGAATCCAGCAAAATGAAACTGACAAATATTTAAATATTTGTTGATAGATTGTCAGAAATTTGTGTCAGAAAATGATACTGGGTGCTACAAAAGAATTAAAATATACACTAGAACTTCGTTTCTTTAAACCGAGATCTAAAGTACTTAAAACTCAATAGTGATCTTAGACCGAGTTCTAAGGAAATGATTAGAAGTGAAGAAATGATCAAGTTCTAAATGTTTTTAAAACTAAGTTCCAAAGATAAACCGAGAGTTACTGGATCGAGTTTTAAATTAATTTTAGAACTTTGTGAAGAAATTGGCCGTAAGTCTGATGACTAAGCAATACAGATTGTGGGAAACAAAAATAATGACAAACAATAATATGATATTTTATATGAGGTGCTGTTAATGACCGGGAATAATTCTACTGACAATGTAATAATATGATACCTACCTAAACAATATTCTATGGGAAGTTGCTGGGTATGTAACTCGCGCTGGTCGGAAAGCTCTGAAATTTAATTCTTCCAACCTTTTTCTGATGGCACGATCACTCACTCCAACATTCCTCACCTCAAAAAAACGTGTACGAGATTCAGTAGCGATGCAAAACCGATTTCTCAGTATGTTGTTTAAGTAACTGAAACAATATTAAAAATCGCTTAAATTGCAAAAAATGCTTCGATGACAATTTTATCGGGCGAAATAAGGATTTTAGTTTTTTGTTTCTTGCGAAAATATCCACTAAACAAAAAACAAATCAGCAGATAAATTATAGTGAACTTAAAGAGTTAGGGTGACGAAAAATGTAGGTGGGCGGATAATTGTGCCTGTAAGTGTATTTAAATTTCATTACTTTGATATTAATTCTTCGGCCAGTTTTTAATTCGATCACGGTCCCTTCAGCTCGGGTGCTAGTTAATTCGTCTTGTTGATCGTCGAAGTTTTGGAATTTCTTGAATTTCTTCTACTGTACTTGCCTTTGAAATTACACTTGATCCTACAGATGTGTTCAACTTCTTTAAATGTGAAACATTTCGTCGATAGGTTCTGCCTGAATTATTTGACATAACGACAACTTCACCATCTCTCCTCGATAATACTTAATATATTAGGTATAAAAAGCATTTGGATTGCCAATTGGATCTTATGTCAAAATAACCTTTCTTCTTCTAAATAACTATAAACTTTAGTTAAACGACAAATTTTTTGGGTAAAATTTTGATTTCATAAACTTAATTTGTTTTTGTAAAACTAATTTTTAAAAACTGCTAAAAGTGAAAATGTTTTTCATAGCATGGGAGTTTGTTTTTGGTCTTTTTGATATCATCAACAATACTTATGTATGTCGTTTTCGGTTGGTTTTTGCGAAACAAGTTTAAAGATTGATCTAAAAAAAAGCTTTATTTAATAGATTTACTTATTATATTATGCAAATTCCACGATGCATCTTTGTTAAGTTGCGATATCGCACTAATATTACAATACTGTTGTAACTCAAAATTCGGCTTTTTTCAGAATCGACGAAAAACTGATTATTAACTTCCTGTTACATATACAAAAAAAAAAAAAACTATTATTTTATAAGTTAAAGGTCTTAAATTGAAATTATTTTCTATTTACCATTAATTTTTAAAATAACAGGTTGTTGAAATATTTAAAAATTTTAAGTTAAGACTATATTGCACTGAATGAAGCTTTCAGAAAGATGTTTTATTTTTAGTTATGTCGTATTAGTTGACAAACTTTGAGTTACTAAAATTTTAAATTAAGTTTTTCTGTGTTAATTTTTGAGTTAAGTTTTTTGGTTAACTCCAGTGCAACAATTTTACCAAAGAAGTTAATACATTGAGAGATAAAACCAGTTAATAAAAGACAAGGTATTCAAAAAAAATATAGTTCATTATATTTTATTTCAATATTTTTTACTTAATTGAATTTAAAAAAAAAAACGAAAATAACAAAATTAAACTTCTACAGTAAACTACTGATGACGACTCATTTTCCGGGCTGCGAAGACAGCAGCTCCGAACCGCTTAGAACTCGTGACATATCGTTAGCTCGTGTAGAGCGTATCAATACCGTTATAACCAGAGAAAATATTGCTTGGGCAATTAATACTTTCTCACCATTCAAGTCTCCGGGCACAGACGGCATCTTGCCAATTATGCTACAAAAGCTAGAAACTGTGGCAGTCCCGTGGCTGGAGACAATCTTCAGGGTATGTCTTCAACTTAATCATGTACCCGAGTCATGGAGACATGTAAGAGTGGTCTTTATACCAAAAGTTGGTAGGAGAGGGCATGAATCTGCGAAGGATTATCGTCCGATTAGTCTTACCTCTTTTGTGCTTAAAACCTTGGAGAGAATCCTCGACAACCATATCAGGGACATCCTAGTTGAATGCCCTCTTGTAAACTCTCAACACGCATACCTCAAGGGTAAGTCTACGGAGACGGCTCTCCACGAAGTAGTGCGCTCAATTGAGAAAACAATACATTTTAAAGAATATACCCTTGCTACCTTCCTAGACGTTGAAGGTGCTTTCAACAACGTCCTAACCGAATCCATCTGGGAATCACTTGTTGTTTTTGGTGTGGAAGACTACATCAGGGAGTGGATTATATTCATGCTCAACGATAGAAGGATTCAAGCTTCGTTAGGTAATTTAAAATCGACCAAATATATTAGTAGAGGAACACCCCAGGGTGGTGTTCTATCCCTTCTCCTATGGCTTTTAGTCGTAAACAAAATTAAAAAAACAAATATTTCACTCTTGTTATAATTTAAATAGATAAAGCACGTTTATGTTTATGTTATACACTAATTAATACCTTTCGTTGGCTATAGGTCTTTGTTCTTTTTATATTTTTTTGCGACGTTTCGGGTGTGTCTACACCCTTCTTCAGGCCTTGAGAAAAAAATTTTATAAATATTATAAAACAAAATATTTTAATATTAAAAAGTAGAAAGAAAATTAAGTTAAATTAGAGTAAAAAGAAAATTAAATTAAATTAAAAAGAAAATTAAAGAAAAAAAAAAAAAAAAAACAAACAAAAAAAAAGTTTGAGAAGCGCTGGAAGTCTCGTCTATGATACGCCGGCAATTGAGTTTAAGTTTTCGATGTTATCAATCTGTACTGCTTTCTCTCCTTCATTTGAACCAGTGAGAATGTAAACAAGACCTCGTAGAGTATAAACTGATTTTAATTGTTTTTGTTTGTTGAGTTCGAATGCAGCCCGAAGCAAAATGTTATTTTTTTTTTGTTAAGCTCTCTCGAAGGAAAATGGGTATATTCGATTGTAATCCAATGTCACTCAGGCAAAGTTGTTTACCAATCTTTTTTTTGATGCTCGGCAAAAGCTTTCAGGACAGAATTTATGTCATATGGTGATCGGAATTTGACAATTATTGCAGAATTGTTTTTATTTTGCGACGGGCGCGGTCGGAAGATTTGATTAAGTTTAGGCGGCTTAATATTTATTGAGTTGCACAAGTAATTATAGTGATAAGTGAGATTTTCATCGGGTACCATCGGAACTCCGAATAAAACAGCATCTGCTGAGACGGATTTAATATCAAGTAGTTCTTGTGCAACTTCAATTTTGTGAAGTTCAGCTGCAAGCTGTTGTTGTTTCGCTAACTTGACACTCATCTCGGCACGGTCGTTATTGTTTACATCGAGTTTTGTTTTTGTGTAATTAAGTTTCATTTTGACAATTGACAGTGATGATTTCAAGTTGTTTACCTCAGTTTTAAGTAAATTTATTTCGCTTTTATTTGTCGATGTAGTACTTTCGAAGTGCTCAGTGCGTTGGAAAATCAAATTAATGTTGGTGTTAATCTCCTCGAGTTGTTTGTTAATTTTGTTTCCAAGTGAATCAGTGTTTTCTTTTATTTGAGATGTTATTAAAGTAATAATAGACTCACTTTGTAATCGAAGTTTTTCGTCCATCTTGTCCCACAAACAGCTTTCATCGAAGAGCATTTTTGGATTATTGTAAGTTGTTTTTGTTTTAGTTTGCGGCGAGTTACTTATGGAAGGGGAATTGTTTGGCCGCTAACGCTTTGTTACAAGAGGGGCTTTTAGAGATTGTTCTCTTTTTAAGTTCGCTTCTAGGTTTGACCGAACGCGTTTATTGGACATGTGGTAGTTTATAATATATAAACTCCTTAAAAGTCGAACAAAGACGCAAAATTGTACTCAAAATATTTTCAATATGAAATTGAGTAACTCAATTTTCAATTTTATTTTACTTCAATTCAAAGAAAAACAATTAAAATATTTATCACAGTCACTTGTCAGTGGTACTAAACTGTCACAATTTTTTTAGTGTTTAAAATGAAATTATTTGAAGATCTTGGGAAATTTATATGTAGCTTAAAAACTTAACTCAATTGACCGCCAGATAAAAACACGTCTACGCCATAGATAGGTAACGTTCCTACATATTCAGATATTTATTTTTTATTTTTTATTAATGTAAATTTTATAAATGTATGCAATGAAAACAAGTAAACAAAATTTATCGACAAACGTTTTAAACTAATTTTACTTCTTAGTGCTTCGAAGTTGTTTCATTTTGTTCGTGCTTTTGTTGGCTGCAGTCGGGGCAATTGTTAGGTCGTTTTTTATTGAAATTGGGCTGTTAAATAAATCCTCGTACAATTCCTATTGTGCTTTGCTTCTTCGGCAATGGACTTTAAAGTGCCCCTTGTTATGGGCAACAACTTCTCTTAAGTTGTAAATAAAAAAAATTTATCGGGAGGTATTTTTTTTATTTTATTTTCATCACAACAGTTATTAATCCTTTTTTTAAAAAATGTATGAAATTACCTTAGAATATTATTATTTGTTGAAAATGTGGAGCTTTTCTCCAATTCATATAAGTTGCAGATTAGTATCTCCGATTTTAAGTCTGTTCTTAATTTCAATTTAACATATACATATATGATGATTATAAACTCGGTTAGCTTTGCATATTTTTTGACATTTAAAGCATGGAGATTTAAAATTTGTGGCTTGTGACGAGCTGTTTGCCTTCCGATCCATGCTGGCTCCTAAGAACCCTTAGCTCAGCGGTGGGGTGGTTCTTGGACCGAGCTCACTACAAAAAAAATTGTCGACCAGTGGCCTATTTCACCAAATTACAATTACAATTACAAATTTGTACTTGTAATCTACAATTACAAAATTGTAAACAGATTTTCTGTTTCACAAACAACAAACATAATTCCAACAAATTTGTAACAGAGAGCAAAAAAAAATAGAGGAAATTGTAGTTGTGATTTACAAATAAAAAAAAGACAGTTTCACCGCTTGTTTGCTAGATTTGTAAAAAACTATTCTTTCTCACAAATTTGTAAAAGTCTGCCGAGTCGAAATCGAACGTTAACGTTAAGCGCTATGAATTACAAAAACAAAATTTTTGTTGCCAGTTTGATTCGCAAAAAAAGACATATTATTTGGAAAATTTTGAAATATTATAACACACAACGTTAAAATCATCGAGTGGCAAAATATTTATAAAACAGTTAAATCTCATGGCCTTCTTATTGAAAAAAAAACTGGAAACACCTTAGAGATATTTTTTGGCAAAATATGAAACGGATCTTATATAAAATACATAATAACGTCTTTAATAAAAATCATTGGAGACTACAATTGACAATAGAAAATGGGTGCCGCTGGTGGTTTTCAAGCCAAGTTAATGGATCTAGATAATATTACAATTGATATTATAGGGAAAGATTCGCCTACTGTCGAAGGTATTAAAGATGAGCCATCACAAAATATTCACTTGTATCACTATCGGTACTTCTATGCCTTCGCCGTAAAGACATTTTTCGGTACAATATGAGATTCCTATTGAAAAAGTACAAATTGTAAATAAAATTACACACGAACTTTCTTCTGTAAGAATTTTTCTACAACTGAACGAATTTGTAGAATTCTTATATTTGGTGAAACAGAAACTTACAAAAATACCTACATTTTTACAAATTTGTACCTGTAAACTACAAACAAAAATTAATCTTGGTGAAACGAAAGTAATAAAATTCCCACAAATTTCCCTTTGTAAATTACAACTACAATTTTGTAATACAAATAATTTGTGAAACAGAATAAATCCATTTTTTAACAAATATTGTAAGAAATCACTTGAAAATTACAATTTGTAAGTTGGTGAAATAGGCCACAGCTATTTGCATCTTGGTGAAATGATGCGCGAGCTGTTACCGGCGCGTTTGCAAGTATTGAATCGGAGGCGGCGAAAATGGGTTTGGCTGTTAATGAGGACAAGACGAAGTATATGCTATCATCGAGAAAGGAATCTCAACATCGTCGGCTCGGGCAAAACGTCACGATGGATAGATACAACTTCGAAGTCGTCAAGGACTTTGTCTACCTGGGCTCCACTGTAACATCGCAAAATGACATCAGCGCAGAGATCAAACGAAGAATTACTCTTGCCAATCGCTGTTTCTTCGGGCTTAGAAGGCATCTAAGTAATAAAGCCCTCTCTCAGAGAACCAAGGAGACCTTATATAAGACCCTAATCATCCCGGTCCTGCTATATGGGGCAGAGGCATGGACCCTGTCAAAAACGGATGAGAATCTGCTTGGGTGCTTTGAAAGGAAGATTCTTCGGGTGATCTTCGGTCCAGTCTGTATCGATGGAGTATGGAGGAGAAGATTTAATAACGAGCTTTACGGGCTTTACAGCGACGTCGACCTGGTCAAGAAGCTGCAAATTCAGCGGCTGAGATGGCTGGGACACGTGGAGCGTATGGACACCAACGCACCAGCCCGACGAGTCTTCGAATCTACCCCTGACGGTCTGCGCAGCAGAGGAAGACCCCACCTTAGGTGGCGCACACAAGTGGAAAACGACCTCAACCAACTTGGAGTGCGTAACTGGAGGCAGCTAGCTAGGGACCGAGCTGGCTGGAGGGGCTTGTTGGTTGAGGCCGTAGTCCATCCTGGGCTGTGAGCGCCATCTAAAGTAAGTAAGTAAGAAATGATGCGCGAGAAATCGCCTTTACCCTCCCTACCATGGTTGCATCCCTCGCCAGAGTAACCCCTTATCTTGGCTTCTTTTCCCTTTACCCTATCATCCCTCTCTCCTTATCCTCCTCATCCTTTTTTATTAGCCGTATAAAGTTAGCATGACAACTTTCGAAAAAGTTACTTTTGACTGTCTCAGAAATTGCCGTATAAATGCCGTAAATATGCCGTGAAGAGAAAAAAATTGCCACGCCACTAGTTTTCCCAAAAATTGATGTCATGCTAACTTTATTTAAAGTTAGCATGACACTTTTCAGAATTTGCCTGGTACAGTCTGCTTCTAATTTTCCTGATGGCTTGGTACAGTCTGCTTCTAATTTCCCTGATGGCCTGGTATAGGCAAATGTTAAACCCTAGTTTTCTCGCTTTTGAAAGAATTCTTCCGAATTCTGGTTGTCCTGAGACTTTTATCGTCGAGCAGTTGCACCTGAACACAAACTGCCAAATTATCTAATAAAATGAAATCACTGTAAAAAAAACTACCCCACAGGAAAATCTTAATGAAGCTTACCTAGTTTTTCTTTTATTTAAAATTTTTTTATCTTTTGCTATTAAATAGCTTTTTAAATTAAAAACATTTTTTAATTTTTTTTATGTAAAGAAAATCACTTTATAAATATATTTTCCTTATTTCGCTTGAAATTTCACAAGGAATAAAAATCGTTTGTTTGAAACAAATTTATTTGAACAGAGTGTCTGTGACGTGCCGCTCTTTAACTGTGGTAGCCAATAAGTCTTTTGTTCTTAATTTTCTTTCTTTGCCTTTCCTAGAAATTCCTGCAAATTCCCCTCATTCCAGGATCATTGAACCATCTGAGCATAAATAAATCATTTTCGAGCTAAAGCTCTTTAAATTTCTGCTAGCTCAAATTTCGACTTAAGTCTGCCTGTCAGAAACTCAGCAAAAACTTTTCTCAAGTAATAACTCGGAACGGATTCCATATCCAGAACTAAGGAATCTACTACAATTATCTCTCCAACCTTCGACACATCTTTTGTTTCCCTTTTCACTATTCGTTTGTCCCTGTCACGTTTTTAAGTTAATGTACTTATATTTACATAAGCCAGTTTAGCTTTAAGTTTTTCGCGCAGCTTGTTGATTTGCTTACTGTCGTTTAGTTTCATTGTCCTCGATGAACTGGCTTCACCAAAACATAAATACGATGGGTCATCTATAGCTGTTGCTGCTAAAATATGTACATTGGACTCAAAAGCGCAGGTATTTATGATATTATAATACATAAATACCATTTATTAAAGTTGCTTTTTTAAAATTTTCATTTCTTTTTCTAATTACTTTGCAATTTGTGTTGCTGCTAATAAACGATATAGGGTAATTGCGGGAGAGATGCCGCGCTTTTTTAAAAAACGCTACAATTTTTTATTAAAAGTAAAACAAACTTTTTTTTTCAAAAAAACTTAAATATGGTTTTATTTCCTACCATAGTAAAACTTAAAAGTAAAACAATATAACATTTTTATAAATATTTTTAAGAAAAATAAAATATATTATGTGTGCCATCTCTCCCAACATGTGTGGGAGAGATGCCGCATATCAAATTTATGAAGATTTTAATTCTTTTTAAAGTGGATTTTAATGTCCAACATGTTTTTTTCGCTCCTCGTCACGCCCACAGTCTGTACAGAGGGTGAATTGTGGTTTTTTGTAGCGTGTACAATTTTCGTGTAGCCATTTAGTACATTTTCCACATTGGACCCAATCCTCCCGTTTTTTGGTCGAAAAATAATTTTCCCAACATTCGGCACAGCTATTGGGATCCTTACCCGGCTCAATCTTCCTTTTGGAAACCTTTTTTTCTTCTTGGGATTTTGAAGACTTGGAGTTCTTCTTTCTTTCAATTGAACAGAGCCTTAAGACCTCAGCCTTCTGTCTTCTTCTTGAAAAAGTTAGAGCTGGAATTTTCGGTAGTGGTGAAAGTTCTTGGAGTAGTTTTGTTGGTGTAGGTTTATTCAAACATGATGAAGTGTGCGATTCATTTTCGAAATGATTACAAGTGTTCGATGTATTGTTTGTTGTAGGATTTACCGGTTCTAAGTTAGATATATTACTGGTGGTAGGAATTACTGTTGCTAAGTTCAATGTACTGCTGGTGGTTGGAATTACTGGTTCCAAGTTCGATTCAGGACGTAAAACGATCGTTTCTGAACAAAGACCTCTCGATTGGTGAACTTCAACTGTAGCTGAGTCTGATATGCTAAAGAAGTGGTCTGGAATAGCTTCAGGATTAAAGGGGTAGATTCCTGAGGCTCTGAATCCTGAGGTTCCTATTCCAATGGACGCTGCTTTCTCCCATGCATTTCCAATCAAATAACCGGCCTGATATCTCGTTATGATTCTGTTTTTATGATGGTTCATCCAAACCTTGGCTTCATTGTGGAAAAACGATTTTAATGGCTTGAAAAAACTTCGGTCCAAAGGTTGCAACGCTTGGGTGGTATGACTCGGTAAGCAGAGGATAACGATGTCGTTGTCTTCAGCAAATTCAAGCATCTCGAAGGCGTTGCTGTGAGACGTGTGACCATCCAAGATTAACAATGTCTTGCCTACTGGTTTTCGTGGAACGAAATGTTCTTTCAACCATCTAAAAAACAATTCAGCGTTGATGTAGGATGACTTTTTATTCATGTAAACGTCTGAGCCACTTGGTAATCTATCGACAAACTCTGCTTTTTTATTCACTCCTTTCATAATCAAAACCGGTGGTAAGAAGTTACCCTCCGCGTTACAACATGCTACAACTGTGACATTTTCTCCCTTCTCCTTAGCAGTGACCACATGGACGTCTTTAACACCTTTTTGTGTCAACACCTTTCCCGGTTTATTGTTTAGCTGTAATCCGCTTTCGTCCATATTAAATATATTTCCGGGCGCCGATGACTAGATGTATGAGTTTGGTTGAGTGCGGCATCTATCCCGATGCGGCATCTCTCCCGCAATTACCCTACTGGGTTGACTGTGGAAATAAAACCTTAGTTCTTTTTCCTTAGCTGCCTCGTTCGCAATAATTTCTTCCAGTGGCTTTTGAAAGTCATTTTGTTGTTTTTCATCTTTATTTCTCCAATTGTCGAACGAATTTGCGTCTTCATTTTATATCAATTACATTTTCTTTAATTTTTGTTTCGTTTTTTAATTTTTCTTTATCTTTCTGGAAATCATTCATTGAGTGCTTGTTTAAAATTGCTGAACCTCAAAAAATTCATTTGCTGCCGATCGGTTCATACCCTGAGCACGTAAAAGGGATAGTCCTTCAGATTGTCTTAATGAAATGTCTTTATTCCTTTCCAAAAAGGAGGCAAGCCATGCATAGCCAGCTTTTTTTGTAATAGGGTTGAATTGATGTTTGACTTTCATTTTCTCCGCTAGCTCAAACGCCAAGCTCCGAATACCTTCTCTGTCAACGGCAAAACCTACAGACGCTAATTTTTTGATGTGTTTTACGAGCTTCCTTTTATTTTCTATTCCAAGAACACCTGTCAATATGAAGACACCTTGGACAAAGTTTCGCAACTAATAAAGAAGGTTAATAGTTACCCATAAAGCCCAGAGGTTTCTTTACAAAATTTCCGTCTTTTAACCGTCTCGAAAGTGTTCTAGCCGGTACGCCAAAAATTTGTTCGGCTTTTCGAAATGCTTTTTCGAGCTTCTTCTAACGCCTCATTGCTCCAACTTCCTCTGTTTGTTTTCCGTATATATTTTCGCGGCATAATGAGGTCTTATATTTCCTTTGAAATAAAAAAAAAATACAAATTCAACACGCGGCATCTTCTCAAAAAAAAAAAGTGCGGCAGATAATTAAAAAAATGGAAACAAAAAAAAATCACACCAATCACTTCTTTAAACACTAATAAATGACACAAAATACTTACACTTGAGAAAACACGCGATAACTTGTTTTAAGATTGACAAACTGCAACATACTGAAAAATTTCTATAGTGTGAAGGGGTGCATATAGCAAAACAAACAGAAAAAACTCCCGTTACATATTGTAGGTTGCTATTTTTTTTTTCTTACGTTTTCATTTCTATACCTAAGGAATAAAAAGCAAAACAAAATTTTTTGCGCCGATGACTAGATGTATGAGTTTGGTTGAGTGCGGCATCTATCCCGATGCGGCATCTCTCCCGCAATTACCCTACTGGGTTGACTGTGGAAATAAAACCTTAGTTCTTTTTCCTTAGCTGCCTCGTTCGCAATAATTTCTTCCAGTGGCTTTTGAAAGTCATTTTGTTGTTTTTCATCTTTATTTCTCCAATTGTCGAACGAATTTGCGTCTTCATTTTATATCAATTACATTTTCTTTAATTTTTGTTTCGTTTTTTAATTTTTCTTTATCTTTCTGGAAATCATTCATTGAGTGCTTGTTTAAAATTGCTGAACCTCCTTGAAGATCTTGAAACTCGAAAGAAATTTGTCAACTCGTATCTGATTTTTATAATTTGCTAAAACACGGTTTTTATTATCATTAAAATAGGCCTCTACATGACTTGTTGTGGCGTGGTTTGTTATACCAGGTAGCACTCCAAAGAGGGAATTCCGACCCAATAGTTTTGAAAAAGTCATCAATAATTCGTTTATTGTAAAATCCATTTACTTCTGTTCCCTTTTGGTCAATTTCGCCAATGGATTCTATAATTTTCTCAATCCAGGTTTTAATAATAGGGCTGATCTCACAATTTAAGATGTCTTCCAATAGTTGTGCAAATTGTTCTGAACTGTTACATGATTCTTTATCGTTAGATATATACGAACGATTACTTATAAGTATTTCCAATTCCCTTCTTACGTCTTAGACACTCTTTCCGTTTTTTAAAATCGTATCGCTGTATTGATGCAAGCAAATAATGCACAAACTTCTATAATTCGTCTCAAATTCATTCAAAGTTTGAGCATCGATGAGCAGTGTAACGCAAAATAAGTAAAATTTTCGAATATTGTTGTTTTCTACACACTTAATACTTTTTCTGTTTTTTCCACGAATTCAGTAAGGTAAGTCGTTGTTGATCGGCTTTTCAAAAACCCGTGTTACTTGGGTAAAAAAATTGGTTGACAGAGAAGAAACAGTAACTCATAAAGTATACTTTCAAAAAGTTTAGGAATTCAAGAGAGTTTGCCGATAGGTCTATAATTGGTTATATCATTTTTGCATCCTTTCTTGTGAATAGTGATGATGAAAGAATCTTTCCAGAGTTTAGTGAAAATGCCACTAGTGATAGATAGTTTGGAAGAGTACAGTAAGGGGCTGGGCTAATTTGTCGATACATTTTTTTAAAACAATTGCAGGAAGACCATCTAAGCCAGGGGAGAAATCGTCTTTTAGCTGAGTGATTTTATTGATCACTGAAGATAGGGAAATGTCGATATGCGTTAATGAGGCCGGAGGAAAGTTGTTCAAATAGCTAAACTAGATCGACCTCAGTATTGTTACAAGAAAACGACTCGCTAAATAAAAATCTGTAAAAAGATTGGATATCGTACTTGGGTCTGCGGACAAACAGTCACGGAGTTTTAGGGTAGAGGGATATCCGTCAGATTTTTTTTTTTTTTTTTTTTTTTGGTAAAACTTTTTTGGATTGGAGATAAGATCCGTTTGCATTTGGTGGATATAATTTGAGTAAAGAGAGTCACAAAGGGCGGAGAAGTTGAAGGATGAGAGATAATTGGAAAAGTCGGGGATAGACCTCGTTCGAAAAAACTTCTGCCAAAGTTTATTACTGTAGTTCCGAAGTGAACGAAGTTCTTTGGTGTACCAAGGACGAGATGATGTGAAGTTTTTTTTGAGATAAAATAGGGACCGAATTAGACAGGCAGCTTAAGATGTGGGTATAAAAGATCGCAATCACAAGGTCAATGTGGACAGATTCATCGGAGATGAAGTCAAAATTGATTCTACCAATGAGATATTGAGTTGGTCAAAGTTGGCTTTGCGGAAGTTTAATTTTCACTGCGTTAAAAGATCAGGATTATGATGTTTGCTAACGTAGGCGAAGCTAATAGAGATATGAGGGTGATAATTGTCAAGTCTAGTCAGGAGGTGACTACTTACTGAGACAACGGAGTTGTCAGCGTCAGACGTAAATATAAGGTAAAATCACGGAGACGTGAAATTATGTAACGGCCATACTCACTTTCTGAAAATTGTTGAGTTAGCTTAACAACAGGGGGTAATAAAGGGTCGAGAAATGAAGGTTGAGTGGCAATGGAGGAAGAAGATGCTGCAGATGTATAACTCTGGGAATAGGAAACAAGGGCAGAGACTGGAGTTAAATCAAAAGAGACTCGTTTACGGTTTAATGGTATAGAGGAAGCGGTAGGTGTGGTAGTAGTGGAGGAGTAGGGCGACGAAGAAGTAGCGGGGAGAGATTTAAATAGAGGTGGGTGAGGAGTAGTAGTTGTAGTAAGAGTAGAGTCTGGACAAGAAGGATTGGTACATGTGAATAAATGAAGTTTGTGAATTTAAGAGTAGGAGACTTGTTAATTAAGAATGATGAAAAAGAAGCAGGAACAGTATTTAAATTAAAAGGAAATGGTGTTGCAGATGTTATGACATTTGAAACAGAAGTTATTTGTGGAGATCGGTTAGGAGGACAGGAGAAAGGCGTTACACTTAGAGTGTTTTTAGCAAGAAATGGGCGGATGTTATTAAAGTTGGGGTATCTACCCATTTTAAAATGCCAGTTGGAATCATGTTTAGAAGGTCTTTTAGCATAAAATAACTTAGAGCTAACGGGAACGTTGTTCTTTAGGCGGCGAAACTCTACTCCATTGTGAAAGGAAATATCAGATCCAGGGGGAAAAAACATCCAGTCGTATTTCCTTGGGAGGTGTGCGATAAATGTTGAGTAATTTTTCTCTCGAAAAATCTTCTTAAACCGTGCTTCTCGGATTTTATAGTTGACTAGGAAGCAGTTCGAGATCCATCGCTCATCAATCAGCTTGGGTAGGCCTTTAATGATATATTTCACTGTATCGTTTGGCTGTCCCGGAATGGAGGAAGAGGAGCTTGTAGGTGCTTCAGAAGCAGTGTTCGTAGTTTTTACGGTGACCGAAACACCACTCGGCGAATCACTGGAGTCATGTGGTACGTCCGGGGTGTTAAAATTGAAATCAGTTTGGGTGTGAGTAGATGAGGTTGTAATGGGTTCTAAAGAAATGATGGGCGCACAAGTTTCGTGGAGCTCGTCATACAGGGAGGAGTTGCAAACTTCTCGCATCGCATTTTTGGGTGAGGAGTTATTTGTTGCACATGTATTAGGGGCAATCAAATTATTGTTTGTGGACTTTAGATTTTCAACCAATTCGTTAACACTTGCTCTGGTCGCCGCGAGTTCAATGGTTTGGTTCGAAATAAAGTGAATCGCATCACCAATAACAGAGAGATGGGACGTATCAATGGTTGGTTTAGACTGAATTAATTTAGTAGAGGATATAATGTTGTTCGCAGACCGATTGATTTCATCGCGTAATGAGTCAATTGGCTCGCTAATGTTTATTTTTTTTAAGGCGGAAAAAATTTCTTTTAAATTAGTGCTTAGCAAAGATTTAACCGACAACAGTTCGGAGAAATAGTCATTAATATTAGCACATTTCTTTTTTACTTCGGTAAAGTTTGATTTCACAACGCGGGAGAGGTCAAGAGTTAAGGTATGCAATTCGTCAATGCATTTAGTAACGTCATCGATTTTTGGGAGCTCATTTAGTATTTGGCGGCACTTATTATTGTTTTCATTAATTGCCGAGGTGAGTCATTGTTGCATTTAATTGCCAACAGAATGTGGGACAGAGTTATTTCCCTACATTCGTCATAGTAAAAAACAAAGCAGGTTGTAAACTCATTCAAATAATTTAGCGAACGTTTGCTAACCCCGATGCAAGATGGGTGGAATGACTTTCCACAAACACCGCCACAAGTTAAACGATCTACGTCAACTTTAATAATAATGTTGCAAGCATAGCACTTTGACATTTTTAACGATTGTTGATTTTTTTTGGACAGAAACAGGGGCAACACAAAATCAAAGAAGGTAAAAAAAATAAAAGTGGGTCAGAGAATTACTTTAAGTTAATTTAACAATGCGATCAAGGTTTATTGATTGTTTTTTTTTTTTTTTTTTAACTGGTTAAGGTAGGTGAGGGTTTTAAAATGACTTGAAAATGGAGCGAAAAGAAAAACATGTCTTGACTATCAATCGCGTGGAGGAAGAGCGTTTGCAAAGTTTGAGCAGTGTAAAGCAAGATAAGTAAAATTTTCGAATTTTGTTTTCTACACACTTAATAATTTTCCAGTGGTGCCAGCACCTAACTTGTTACAATCCTTAAAAATGTCATTGTGAACTTTAAAGTGAAATGTCAAATTGGTTTATCTTCAAAATAAAGTTCGTTCATTAAAATTAAAACTGCATTTTGATAGTCTAAGACTATATCTTCCTAAATGTCTGGGCTTTTAGTTTGTATGTTACTGTCCAAATTGTTTTTTTATTTGGTTTTATCGTCACCGTTATTATTTTTCTCGGCAAAATTATTTTGTATGACTCCAAAAGATTTCGCTAAAGGAACTCCATCAATGGCTGCTTCCTAACCGACAAACTCGATAATTTTTTCCTCAAAATCGTCAATTGTTTTTTGCATACATATATGGACCTCCGCCCGTACCTTTTAAATGAAGTTTATTACTTCTGAGTTTATTTTTGATTTTATATTTTAAGTCACTCCAGGTCTAAAAACAAAAGGATCTCAAAAATATATAGGTATATGTACTTGTATTTTAATAACAACTTACCTTTTTCCATTCTTTAAGGTGTTTTTGTGGAGCCCTCTGTGTTTAGGGAGTCAGACAGTTTATCCCACAGTAAATTGGCATTTTTCCTCCTCTGGGAACTTTTAAGAATTCCTCTGGTTAAATTATAGTGATAACTCATAAATTGGGTCAAGATCTCTGTTTGTTTTTTATTTATCGACATATTATTATTTTCTTTTTCCATTTTTATCTGAGACAAAATATGTGCTGCCAACGCTCGATTGTATCAATTTTGGTGCTGGAACCCCAGTTTGCCAACATTTTAACAAAATGAGCAACATCTATTCGTACCTGCGTTATAATAGCTGGACGCCATCTGCTCGATTAACTATCAATCGCGTAAAGAAAGAGCGTTTCTTCATATGCTTTCTTGTTTTGTTCATAAGGCGTTTTTTATTGGTAAGTGTATAGGCAGCGCAGCAAAATTTTACACAGTAGACAACAACAATAGAATAGTGTCGATAATTTAGTCAGTAAATTTAGTGACACTCCGAAAATTATTTTTGGGGAAGGTTGGCAAGCCTGGAATAGTTTAGGGTGCGTCCGCTGATATTTTTTTTTTTTTTTAATTTTGTGCTTTGTTTTCTCTAGTGGTGGTTTGGAAAATTAAGGAACGTTTAGGCGGTCAGTGTAAATTAGCAATGCATGGAATATTTGACGTCACCGAAAATATCAACAGCACACAAAATTGTACCGTAATTGCTAGATGCGTTGACGTGTTCTGTATCTGAAGCATATGTAGACAGGCAGAGACATATTATATTCCTTTCAGAAGAAGGGCTTCCGTTCGAAAAACTATCTGAAACGTCACTAGTAATTTATAGCGATATTTTGCACTGAATACTGTAGCCAAGGTTAAGTTCATCTGCTATCGGTCAAGAAAAAGCGACCGAATACACAACAAAAAAAAACTGGCAGATATAGACTGCTGACAAGTTTTTATAATTCCTCCAATTTTTTAAGATGTTAAAAACTGACAAATGCAACTGAAGTTTAATCATAACACTCGCATCGTGTCGCGTAAATACTTTAATGACATCTTCATTCTTTTTTGACTTCGGGTAAATGAATGTTGTTAATAAATGACTTGATTCATTTATTTTCAATTTTTTTGCAGAAGTTTGGACTACCGTGTAAATCCAACTTATGTACATATATGTTTCGAGTTTGTAGTGGCATTGTATTTTTTTGTCCAATTAATAATCTTAAACGAAATTGTCTATTATTTGTATTTATATAGCAAGCAACGTGAAGTTTTCAAAGGTATTATTTTTTACTTCTCGAAGCAAAAGTTAGCCTTATAACATGAAAATAATGTGTTAGAAAACAGCGGTTGCTTTCTATTTTGTCATTTCAATCATTCAATAGGTACTCAACGACTATTCGACTAAACCTTCAACTTGACAATTAAAAAGACAACACTTTTCCAACACACCCCTTAGCTTTTTTAAAAGGGAATTGGGTATTAATAGGTATTTTATGTATTTCTTGGCTATATATCATGTTCTCTATAGTTTTGACAACATCTATTTTATCCATTTTTTTTTAACTCCAAGATAATTATCTCGATACTGATTGACGCATTTTCGTACAACATATGCCGGTGGAATCATTGGAGGTATTCTTCGAGTGGTCAAAATGCTTACTTGGCTTTTAAGCCAATTATTAGATCCAACAGCAGCAGCTTCTTGACCAATCCTGGCACGCTTAATCTTCCGTACTGGCCGCCTTACATCTTCATGTTCTAAGTCAAATACTCTGTCTTTAGATCTTACTCGTAATATTGTAGGAAATGTACTCGGTTTTGAATCAATAGATCTATAAAATTTGTTTTTGCATTGTTTGCTCTTGCATTTCCCACTGATGGTGATGTGGTGAATATGGCCCTTGGAATTTTATAAAACGTTGCATTTTTAAATACAAATGCACACCGTTTGGTTCTAACTTAATTAAATACTTTCCCAATATCATCAAAATTCTTGAAATAACTATTAAATTTGGTGTTCCAAACATTTCTAGTTGCTGTTTGGATTTCATTTAGAATTTGATCTGAAAACTTAGTTCTCATGTCAAGTGTCAGCGGAGTGTTCTTATATGCGGCAGAAGCATAAGTTAACACATCACTCATGACTTCGTCGTCTGTCTTTTGTCGATAACTCTCTTTCTGGGTATTAAGAATCCTTGACTCCAACATCTGATGATGGAGCGCAGCCTTATTAATTGGCTTTAAAAGAAAGAGTTTAGAGGATTCTAAAACAGCAAATATGAACGACCCTCTGCAGCCATATGGAAAGTTATCATAACCCAGGCAGATCATGACACTAGTGTCAACAGGCCTGTTCAACTTGGTGCCTAAGTTCATGACTTTAAAAGCAACCTCTGGATAGGAATTTAATATTCTAGACAGAATTATTGTTGATCTAGTTGAAGTGGTGGCAGACACGTTTCTTTGTACAATTCTAAGAATTTTCGGGCTTGGTCTTTGACTTTGCCCGTCTTGTCAATGATAGAACTGCCAGTTACTAAAAAGAACAGATCTTTTGCTCTCTATTTATTGTCCGGTTGGTAATTTTTTAAGGCAGCTCTCACTGCCTTTGATAGGCGAGAAGATCACCGCAATATTTCACCAAATCAGTGCTCAACTCACCTAAAACCATCTCTTCATCTTGCGATGTTAAAGAGATGTCCACAGGGCAAGGAACCTGTTTGACCATCTCTAGCTGTAAGACAAGTTGCCAGTCAAGTGCTTTGCTAGATCTGATTCTTCAGTCATAATTATAGATTTCTGGTTTATCTCAAAATCAAAATCTATTCTTAGAGGGGTTTCAGATGAAGTATGAAGTGGTTGAATCTGTACTAAGGTAGTTTTCAGATTTTTCAGAAACAACGGGGCTTATCTGTGGTTGCAGGCCAGATACTCCAGTCAAGTCTTCAGATAGGGGTACTTATTCATCAGCTCCTTCAAGATTTGAAGTTAATGCAGATTCCTGTAGTGCTTGTAGCAACGGAAATAAATTCCTTTGTCTTCTGGAAATTCTCTTTTGATATTTTTCTTCGAAGCTCTATTTCTTCCTTGTCTACTTTTGAAAAGGCAGCAATTGTTTTAGTCCTGTGTCTTGCCTGTTGCCTCCTTAACTTTCTTCACGTATTCAAATTCTTTGTCTTGATCAGATCTTAATTTATCAAGTCTTTTAGATTTCTTAACTTCTAGACTACCTAAGACTTAATCCTTGATCTTACGTGCCCTCTCCTTTTCTTTCCTTTCTCTTCTCTCCTTATATCTTCTTAATGGAGGTATCAGAGAAAGAAGTTGCTCAGGTCCTAATCTGACTTAATGAACAGTTTTACTTATGTAAATTATGGAATTAAATCCGCGGGATGAGTTTTTAAAAAAACTGAAAACTAAAAACTGAAAACTTATTATTATTCCTGAATTTTGCATAGCTAAATATTGTTGCTACAAATTGCAACGTAATCAAATTTACAAAAAAAAAAGATATTGTTGCTACAAATTGCAACGTTATTTGAACCGGGTTCGAGTTACATTTACGGGGAAAATGAATAGGTATTAGGTTTGTGCATTGAAAGGTAATGAACTTGATTTCTGTGGGAAATCAAGTGCAATTGGATCTGGGATAATATTAATGTACTTGGGAAAATATAGAATACACGTTTTAATATTCTTGGGAAAATATAGAAATTCTCCTGAATTTTTGGAGTTTCTTTACAATTTTCTTTTAAATTCTTTATATAATTTTCTTTCATATTTTTAATCGAAATAGTAAGTATTTTATGTTTTTTAGAGATTTTTACAAGTACAAATATAAATACAAAGAGAAGTATTATGGTTGTAGAACCTATAACATAATGTATATTTTTATGTAATTTCAGAAATTTTATTGGTTTCAGATTATCAAAGTTATTAAGAATAATTTCTTCAAAATTTAATTGTTTAGTAAAATTATAGTTTTCATTTTCATCATAATAAAATCTTTCAATATAATACATGTTTTTATTAGATATTGTTTCATTAAATATAGAAATAGTGCAGTTGTTGATGTTTATTAAATAGTTTCCATTAAGTTTGATATTTCTATCATCACATTTGTTTACAATGTTTTCGTTTTTTATATTTTTGCATATGATTGTGCTATCATCTATTTTTTTTATTTCTGTAACATAGTTTTCTTTAAGAGTACAATTTTTGTTTGTAATACAGTTATTAACAGGAATTAAATCCTTCTTATATTGGACATCATTTTGATAATGGTACACTGTTTTATTAATTTCAATGAAATAGTACTCTTCCATTTGAATTTCTAAGTTTTGTTTATTTGGAATCGGAGTCATTAGTTTCAAGTCAACTTGTTCATAATTATTTGAGATTTTTATTGCTATAATTAAACTTTTACTATTATATTTAAGCGTTCCTATTTTAATGTTTTTGATTTTTAAGAAGTCAAGTTTTGTGTCTGTAATTTCTGTTGTTGTCAGTAAGCTGGGGTGCATTAGTCCATGTTTTGCTAAAGCTATATTGTCTATGATTTGGTTTGATTTCTCTTCTAACATGTTAAGTTTAAGAATTTGATCTAGTTTCATTTGTTTCGTCATATATTTCTTTTCGTTGTCCGTTAATTCGGCAAAAGATTTTGTCAAATCTATCCTATCCGTTTCTATGACATTTTTTAGATGTGTTATACTTTCATTAAAATGCTGATTAATTTCTATTTGTTGGTTAATTGTTTTAACTGTGTTTTCAGTGTTTGATTCTAATAAGCTAATGTGTTCTGTTATATCTTTTCTATCGTCATCGTCTAACGTTCCAAAAAGGAATTTGCTTGCTTTTCCTACTATATTAATTAATCCTCTTTTCTGTCTCGAATTTGATATTGGTTGTATTGCTCTAAGTTTAGCTTTAATTGTATCTATTTGTTTTCTAATTATTGGATCGTTATATAATTTTAAGTTTTGAATGTTTCTTTCCATAGAGGTTATTGTAAGCTCTAAATCCTGAGTGTTGATGATATGTAGTATTGTCCTTGTGTCTTGAATTATATCTGTTTGTCCAATGTTTATAATAGAGTATCCGTTCTCTGTAGTCAGTTTATTAATTGTCAGCGTTGACGTTACTGTTGTTACTTGCGTCATTAGTAAGTACACTAAAGTTATCGTCTGCAAATAAACGAGGTCGTTTTAAATTTATTGGATGTTCTCTCCCTAATTCTTTAAATCTATATCTGGGTTCATTTTTATAGTAATTTCTCTTATAATTTTTTACTGGTACTACCTGTCTATTTTCATTATATTCTTCACGGTTTTTGTTAAGTTTTTCTGTTCTGTTTTCTTTTTCTATCTGAATTTGTTTCCTTAAGGTAGCTATGTCTGCAAACATCGCTTCTTCCGGTGTCATTTTAAGAGTTGAGTGATATCTATTATTATAATTGTTGACTGCTCTATGAACTTTTTGAATTAATGAAAGATCTAAATTTCTCATCGTAACCAATTTCTCTTGTAAAGTGGAATGAAATCTTTCGATATCACTGTTACCTGTATGGGTATTGGGTTTTGTGAGATGGAGGTCAACTTCTTGTTCGTTAAAGAATTCTTTTAGGTTTTCCGATTTGAACTCGTTATCAGCAATTATTTTTCTCGGTTTACCGAACTTTGAAAAATGTTCTTCTAATGTCTCTATTTTTTTCGTCCAATTTCGAATTGGTAAGTAATAAGCGTATGCCTTTTTTGTAAGTTTATCTATTAGTGTAAGAAATGGGTGTTTCATGAAATGGTAAATATCTATGTGTAAGATCTCGTTCGGTCTCGTAGGAGTTTCACTTAATTCGTATTTCATTTTTATTGGGTTTCTTTCATATTTGGTTTCTAAACATGATTTGCAGTTATTTATAATTTTTGTGATTTCTTTAAATATATTGGGGTAGTAAAATATGTTTTTCAAACTATGATAGGTTTCAATGATGCCACTGTGCATACTTTCTTTAGTGTGGTATAACGATATTTGTTTATGGAGTTCGTCTAGTGACCTAATTTCTCTTGCTCTAAGAGTTGCTTTGATAAATCTTGTTTTCCTGTCGTTACTAAATAGTTCCCATAACAACTGTTGGATTTTATTAAATTCTGAATATCCAAGTTCTGTATAAATTCCTGTTAAACCTGGTTTAATGAATCGTCTAAGTAAATCTACCCAATTTTCTCTACTTTTTGTCATGTCAACGTGAATAATTCTCCTTCCATTTAAAACTTCTATTTCCTGATTAACATTGTTTTCTAATATTAATTGTGTTTAATATTTATTGACGATTGTTTCCTTAATCGGAATGTGGTCTAAAAGTTGTTGCTCTTGTGAGTGTACCGTTGCAATGTCGGATACATTATCAATTGATGCTTCCTCTATAGAATTTTTATTTAAATCGTTTTCTGGTATCCTGGACAAAAATTCTGCTACTTTGTTCTCTTTTCCTTTTAGATATTCTATTTCGAATTGATATTCCTGTAGTTTAAGTAACCATCTCTGATTTCTCTGACTAAATTCCTTACCATTATATTTTTTATTTAGGTATTTGATTGGCTGGTGATCTGTTATAATTTTGAACTGTTTTCCCCATAGATATGGTCTAAAATACGAAACTGACCATACTATTGCTAAAAACTCTTTGTCAGTTACCGAATATTTTTTTTCATGATCATTTAAAGATCGTGATGCGTAGCACACTCGTTGACCTTCTTGTGTTAAGACGGCACCTATGGCGTAATTGCTTGCATCGGTGTAGAGTGTGAATGTTTTTTCGAAATTAGGAAATTTTAATATAGGATGCTTAATGATATTATGTTTTAGTGTTTCGAATGATTGGATATATTCTGGATCATTAATGTTAATTTTTGAATCTTTTTTTAGATATTTGATCATTGGATATGCTATTTTTGCATAGTCTTTGACGAATTTTCGGTAATAACCAGTGGCTCCTAGAAATGATTTGATTTGTTTCTCGGTCTTAGGAAGATGATATTCTTCAATACATTTGACTTTATTCGGGTTCGGTCTCATGCCTTCAGATGTCAGGACATGTCCCAGGAATTCTGTATTTTTTTTCAGAAACGAGCATTTGTCGAATTGAATTTTTAGGTTGTGTTCAGAGAGTTTTCTGAAAATAAGGGTTAGGGATTGCAAATGTTCTTTTAAACTTGTCTACCCAGTTTGTCTAGTATACTTTCAATATTTGGGATGGGGAATTTATCATCAATAGTTATTTCATTTAATTAACGATAGTCTACGCACAGTCTAAACTTTTTTTTTCCTGAATTATCCATTTTCTTTTCTTCCACAACAACTGGGGATGCGTACCTACTGTTCGATTTTCTAATGATTCCCTGCTCTTCCATTTCCTGCACTTGCCGTCTGACTTCATCCTCGTGTTTTGGAGGTAATCTATATATTTTTGCGTGCACTGACTGATCTCCTGTTGTTTTTATCTCATGCATAACTGTATCTGTATTTGTTAACTGATCGCCCTCGTAATATACTAGATTTTTAAATTTTTTAATTAACTTTTCTATTCCTTCTCTTTCTTCTACGTTTAAATCCATTTCTTTTCCTTCTCCTAAGAGTTCGAAACAATCGAATGTCGTTTTTTTTTCTTCGGAATAAAGTGGAATTCTTACGTCGTTATTTAATATAAGCGTTCTGTTATCAAAATCTAGGGTTTTAACAATTTTGCTTAAAAGGTCCATACCGATTAAAATATCGTATGGTTTATTACCTTAGTCTCTCTTATACCATCTTGTTTTTTCTTTTGTTGTTATAATTAAATTCTTTTGGAATGGGAGTTATTATTCTTTCAATGACTTCGTTTGTAGTATTATTAATTGTTTGTAATCTCATACCAATTCTTTCATATAATGGAAACTTACTACAGTCTACTGAATTTGAGTTAATTATACTCATTGTCGAACCTGTATCTACTAAACCTTTGTATGTTTGATCGTCAATTGTCAGGTCCATAAAAATTTTGTTTCCGAGGCCTATAGAAGAAAAAAATCTGCCTCGACGTTCTGGATTTCTTCCTGCCTAGTTTCGATTTGATCTACAGACATTGGAGCTGGGTTTTGCACCGCATTCCTAACTTGCCCTGAGGGGTTTAACATAGGTTGTTGATTATTTTGGCGGTATTGTCTGGGTGGATTAAAGTTATTGTTATATTGTGTAGTATTTTGATTGTCACTAGTATTATTTTGTCTGGGGGAATTGTTTTGTCCGTATTGTCGATATTGTCCTGACGTGTTTTTATTTTGTCCCGAGGGATTGGAATTATTTGGAAAATTGTTATTTTGTCTATGAGAATTTTGATTGAAATTGTTGTTATTTTGTCTGTTATTAAATTTATTAGCTCTTATGTCCATTTGTATATTTCCTTCGTCATAACCTATATACGTATATAAAATTTCTTTTACTTTGTGGATATCATAAATATCTTTTATCTCTCTAGATAGGTTCCCTATAGCTAATTGTTTCACTCTGCTAATAATTAATACATAGAAATTCTTTTTTGCCTCATTTGAATTATTTTCATATGTTGAGTAAGTGTTTACTTCTTGAATTATTTGCTCTATTTTATAATTTAAATCTGCTGTCGAATTTACCTTTAGGTAGGTAGGTAGAAATGGCGGCCCCGAGCAGCCTAAGCTCGGTGACCCAATTAGCGCTGAGGAGCGCCGTTTTGATACCATGACTCGTGTGACCTATATAAAAAAAGAATCGGTGTTATAAGAGGGATTTACGGATCAAAATGCCAGGCTAGGCAGATTGTTGGTTTCAGAAGTCCATTTACCACCTGCCTGTAGTCTATGGATTCTGACGGGGGAAATGGTGTAGTAGTAGTAGCTACTTAAAGAATCATCTTAGAGCCATTTCGACCCGTTGAGAAAGGAGATCAAGTCTTTGATCTTCAGTTCGGAGAGTTCATCGAGATCGTTAAAGAAGGCTTTTCCTAGTGATTGTGTTCTGATTCTGGCCAGAGCGGGACATTTACACAGGAAATGGTAAACAGTTTCCCTTTCCTGCTGGTCCCCACAGCTACGACAGTGAGTGTTGTGAGGGATGCCCAGCTTCACCGCATGTTCTCCGATGGGCCAGTGCCCAGAAAAGGTCGCAACGACCCTGGCTATGTCTCGCCTGGGTCTGCATAAAAGGTCAGTTGTTCGGTTTTTGCTATAGGTGGGCCACGTCTTTCTGGATATGACGCAGTTAGCTAAACTGCTCCACCTACGGTTGGATTCATTTAGAAAAATTGAGAATATATTGCCCTTCATAACCCCAAGAGGAATGTTAACTCTTTCCGCAAGAGAGTCATGAAGGGCTGATCCTTGCCTGGCCAGTTCGTCTGCCCGCTCGTTACCCTCAATGCCACGATGACCTGGAACCCAGATAAGAGAGATTTTGAGGTTCCCGTCTAGGCTTGCGAGCTCATCACGACATTGTCGAACCAATTTGGAAGACGAAAGTGGCGAAGCAATAGCTTTAACGGCTGCCTGACTGTCTGTCAGGATGGCAGTATTACGATTCTTGTTAGGGTCTTGTTTAAGTATCCTGCATGCTTCCCTGATTGCCAGCAATTCCGCCTGGAAAACACTAGCGAAGTTAGGAAGCCGATAAGATTTGGAAATGTTCAGAGATTCGGAAAAAACACCCGAGCCAACTCCACACTCCATCTTTGAACCATCAGTGAAGATAGTTGTGTCGAAGCCTCTCGTCACGAGGTCATCTTTCCATTCCTCCCTGGTAGGAAAAATAACTTTAAAATCCGAACTGAGGTCCAGAGTAGGAGTGCAGTAGTCAGTGGCTGTTGAGAACATGTCCATAGGGATCAGTTTTGTAATATTACTATGACCATAAGGTCTGGCAACCCAACAATTCGACTCTTTTAGTCTTATCGCGCTGCAGGATACTAGATATTTTATATGTAAGTCGGGTGGTAGTAGGTGCAGAAAACCGCTTAAGGCATCTGTTGGGCATGTTCGTAAGGCCCCTGTTGTGCCAACGCTAGCTGTTCTTTGTACTTTTTTTAGCTTGTCTATGTTGTAGGCTTTATTAAGCGCGGGCCACCATACAATTGAACCGTACGTGAGGATTGGTCGTACCACGGCTGTGTACGTCCACAGTATCATTTTCGACTGGAGGCCCCACTTTTTGCCAAATGTTTTGCTGCAGGCGTAGAAGGCTATGCAGGCTTTCTTTACCCGTTCTTCAATATTTATTTTCCAGTTTAATTTAGGGTCGAGAACTACGCCCAAGTATTTCGCACTGGAGGACAATGAGAGAGTTTGACCGTTAAGTCGGGGTAGAGTGAAGGGTGGTATTTTAGTTCTGGTAGTAAAGAGCATCAGTTCAGTTTTACTTTGGTTAACTCCTAGTCCACAACTCGTAGCCCAGTTACTAACCTTGTTCAATGCCATCTCTGTGATCTCACTGATCACGGGCGGGAACTTTCCTGACACCAATAGTACCAAATCATCCGCATACGCAACTGCCTTCACCCCACAATTTTCCAACTTAGCGAGAATTTTGTTCATGACTAAAAGCCATAGGAGAGGGGATAGAACACCACCCTGGGGTGTTCCTCTACTAATATATTTGGTCGATTTTAAATTACCTAACGAAGCTTGAATCCTTCTATCGTTGAGCATGGATATAATCCACTCCCTGATGTAGTCTTCCACACCAAAAACAACGAGTGATTCCCAGATGGATTCGGTTAGGACATTGTTGAAAGCACCTTCAACGTCTAGGAAGGTAGCAAGGGTATATTCTTTAAAATGTATTGTTTTCTCAATTGAGCGCACTACTTCGTGGAGGGCCGTCTCCGTAGACTTACCCTTGAGGTATGCGTGTTGAGAGTTTACAAGAGGGCATTCAACTAGGATGTCCCTGATATGGTTGTCGAGGATTCTCTCCAAGGTTTTAAGCACAAAAGAGGTAAGACTAATCGGACGATAATCCTTCGCAGATTCATGCCCTCTCCTACCAACTTTTGGTATAAAGACCACTCTTACATGTCTCCATGACTCGGGTACATGATTAAGTTGGAGACATCCCCTGAAGATTGTCTCCAGCCACGGGACTGCCACAGTTTCTAGCTTTTGTAGCATAATTGGCAAGATGCCGTCTGGGCCCGGAGACTTGAATGGTGAGAAAGTATTAATTGCCCAGGCAATATTTTCTCTGGTTATAACGGTATTGATACGCTCTACACGAGCTAACGATATGTCACGAGTTCTAAGCGGTTCGAAGCTGCTGTCTTCGCAGCCCGGAAAATGAGTCGTCATCAGTAGTTCAAGGGACTCAGCTGGAGAAGCCGTCCAAGATCCATCCGGTCTTTTTAAGAAGGAAGGATTAGAATGCTCCTTCGATAGCACTTTACTAAGCCTTGCCGAATCTTTAATGTTTTCGATGGACTGACAGTATTCTCTCCAGCCTTGTTGCTTGGCTGATGCGAGCGCTCGCTTGTAGACTCTGAGACAATCTTTATAAGGCTGGTAAAACTTATGTTTGTGGCAGATATTGAAAATTGTTCTAGTCAACTTCCTGAGGTTCGACAGATCCTCGTTCCACCATGGGGGTAGGGTTTTGCGGCTATATTTCACTGGACAAGAGACCTTAAAGGCTAAACTCAATGATGTTTCAAAGGTTTTCACCTTTGATTCTAGGTCTACAACCGAGTCAGTACTCAGATTCGGTATATTGCGCAGTTTAGAATTAACAATTTGACTGAATTTCTGCCAGTCAATTCTTTTAGGATTTCTGTACGGGGGAGGTGTTTCGGTCTCGAAATTTATATTGAAGAGAATCCATCTGTGATCCGAAAAGGAATTCACCAGGGACACTCTCCAATTCTCCACCGATGGTTTACAATTGTTGTTAGTAATGGTAACATCCAACACATCTTCCCATCCCTCATAGTTTTCCGAACTTGGAAACACGAAGGTAGGAGTAGTGCCTCTGTTACAAATGGTTAGGTTGTTTTCAATAATAAAATCAAAAAGTGACTCACCTCGTTCATTGATTTCTGAGCTGCCCCAGAGGGTATGCCGTGCGTTGGCGTCGCACCCAATTACGAGGTTTAGACCCTTGGATTTTGCTTCCTCAGTTACTTTGCGTACTTCTTCAGGTGGTGACGGCCTGTCATGCGCTGAGTACGCAGAAGCCAGTAGTAGGCTGCCTGCATTTTTATCTTCCAGCCTAACGACTGTCAGATCGGGAGTGCTAAGATTTGGACACAAAAAAGCTTTTAAGTGTTTTTTAGCTAAAATGCAAGTTCTTGGCTTACCCTGGTCTTGGTTCACGGTTGTGTAGAAAAGGTCGTATCGGGTGTCTTGGAGGCCTCGGACTCTGAAGCCATTAACCCACGGTTCTTGTACAACGCCGACGTCAATGTTCTCCTCCCTCAGGAAAACTTTCAGATTATCTGAAGCACATCTTGAGTGCTTCAGATTAATCTGAATGACCTTCAGCGCGTTTTTATCAGTTCGTCGATTCTGCAGAGTCAGGGCCTGGCGACTTGCTAGGGACCTCAACGCCGCCGATGGCCTCGTCGATCTCGACATTGTCATCAGCTTTGTCGGGGTCTGCTCCCTGACTCTGCAGAATCTTTACCTTGACATTCCTGATGCCAAAACGCAGTTTGTATTCGGCTTGTTCGAGAGCCCCTAAGCTTTCCTCGCTGATCTTCAGAAGATAAGGCGCGCTGTTCTTCTGTGGTTCTTCAACCTTTATGACTGCCCAGTCATGCATTGGAACCAGCGGATTTAGCCTCTGAAGACCGCGGATCAGCTCCTGTCCGCTTGGCTTAATGCCCATGAGGGGCAACCAGATGCGGGCCTTCGGTTGCCTAGGGATGTCCTTAGCTGGGATAAGCTTGAGCTTCAAGCCCTCCCAGTCATTGCTGACCTTAGCGATGCTTGTACTAAGGAAATCCCTAGAGAACCTGTCCGCACACCTGATTACCCTGAATCCCCTGAGCATCTCGCCAGAGTCGAAACTGGGGTAAGGGCCCTCATTTGCGGTTATGGTGTAAGAGAACACCATCTCAGAGAGCTTGCCCTCGATTGAGTTCCACACATTCAACAGACCTTTGTTGTTTGTGGAGAGCTCATCCACAATCGCTACCTGGAGGTCGTCCCTGACAACCTCACTAACAGTACGCGGTTGCGCTGCTCTAGGAGATGGCATTCCCTCAGTTTTAGTCTGACTGCCAAGCTTGGTTTTTTTACCAGGTCGGTTGGCCTCTTCACGAGACCTATTTCGCTTGACAGCCTTTTCTTGAGCTACCAGAAGATTGTTGTACTCATCAACAATCTTCTGGTATTTTATTTTATCGGAGGCGTCGTTCCAGCTTCCTCATTCCTGGCAATCTTGTCAAGAATAAAGGAAGCCCTCTTGAACTGAATCTTGAGAAGGGCGCCCGCCGATCGTCTGTTTTTGTTCCTCTGAGTAGCGCTGCTATGGCTGGCATTGCTACACGAGGGTTCGAGGTTGGGTTTGGTCGGATCGGTAGACATGGGGGTACTATGGCTGGTACCGCCCATGTCACCTGTTTTTTCGGATTGCCCAATGACACCGGATCTTCCAGTGGTCACTGGGCTCTCCTTTAGGGTTTCCTGACTGGAGGCCAGGAGTTCATCCTCTAAGTCAGCGGATGGTAAGTCGTCTGTTATGTCAATTTCGTCCATTTTGTGTAACTTTAAATTTGGTTCCCACGAGTAGGTCGGAAAGGAAAGGTCAGCCCCGGTAGAGCCGATATACCGGGGTAAGGCAAGAAGTAAGACGGACCCTGCCAAGGCGTCCGAATTTACCTTTAAATATGATATCTTATTTGCAATATCTTTGTAATTAATGTTGGGTCTGAAGTGTTGTTTCAGCAGTTCTTTAGCTTCTGTCCATGATGCTGGTTGGTTATGTAGTAATAACTCCTTAGCTCTTCCCGTAATCTTCGAGTTATAGATTGCTTGCCAACGTTCATTCCTTTCTCCTGCCCGCACTGCATTTATGTGGTTTTCCACTACGTATATGAATTGTGTTAATGTCTCACTATTTCCTTCAAATTCGCGGATATATGCAATTTCTTTCAGGATTCTCACGGTTGCACTGTTTTCTTGTGATCTCACTGCTAAAGCTTCAATAGCCTGCACTAACCGATCTAAATTTTGTTGCTCCATGTTAGGAATATTGGGCCAAAATTTTAGGGTTCTATCTTTTTTTTTTTAATATTGACTGATTTTATTTGACGATATTATAAACAAAAAATTCATTTTTTTTTTATTATCTGAAAACTTAACTTTCCAGTTCTTTCAATAGGTATATTTTTTTTTTCTCCAAAAACTTAACTTTTTGGTTACCAAAAATTTTCACTTTTTGGTTATTTTTGTTCGTTAACCTTGAATAGGGGTATCGCGATTTTATGATTCTTAAGCTTGATTACCGTTTATAATCAAGTGTGCCGACTGCGCCAATTATGGAATTAAGTCCGCGGGATGAGTTTTTAAAAAATAAACTTTATTGGTTGACGGATTTCTAAAAACTGAAAACTTATTATTATTCCTGAATTTTGCATAGCTAAATATTGTTGCTACAAATTGCAACGTAATCAAATTTACAAAAAAAAAAAGATATTGTTGCTACAAATTGCAACGTTATTTGAACCGGGTTCGAGTTACATTTAGGGGGAAAATGAATAGGTATTAGGTTTGTGCATTGAAAGGTAATGAACTTGATTTCTGTGGGAAATCAAGTGCGATTGGATCTGGGATAATATTACAAGTTTTAATGTACTTGGGAAAATATAGAATGCACGTTTTAATGTTCTTGGGAAAATATAGAATGAGTGGAATATGTAACCTGTATGAGTTTAAATCAGAAGCAGTTAGAGGTGTTTTTATAAGACCCTTGATAAATTCTTCGGTCTGTGGAAGATAAAGATCTTTCAGTAAAAGAATGCCCATCGTTTTAGTACAGAAAAATTCCGTTCCTTATAAATTACTTGACCATATCCACACAGCTTTTCATACATTTCCTCCGATAAATTCAATTCAAATTCGTCCAAATAAGGTGCATCCCAATCTTCATCATCGCCAACGTTGTCAAAACCGTCATCAATTGATGAATTCAGAGTACAGTTTTCTGAAGTTTGGCATATATTTCAGGTGCTATTAGGGGTCCCATTTGAATTTTTTTTCAGGATGTAACTTCGTCCATAAAGCCTAGTACGCTGCTGATACGAAACGAAATTTTTTAGTTGGTCTCCAAACTCCAACATGACAACGAAATGCTTACGAAAACTAAAACGAAAAATTACCCCTTGAAAGTGTCACCGTTTGCAAAAACAAAAAAAAAAAAACACAAACGCATAAAAATCGCAGAAAGCCATGTTTTGATAAAAGAAACAACAAATACAAACACGAATAGAGACCAAATGTCACTTTTCCTCACAAATTTAATGGTACAGGCAATTAATTCTGTGCGAAAAATGAGGGGAGATCTCTCCAAATAATCTGCTACAATTATCGATTTCGCTCATTGAACAGCGTACCGCAGAACGAAAAGCAGAACGAAATTTTTCGTTTGTGATTTCGTTGTGTCATTTTTGTATGGGATTTTTCGTTTCGCATCAGCAGCATGCTAGACTTAAGTCGCGACGGTTTTCGTTGCATACTCCGTAGACATCTCGAGCAAGTAATGATGTTGTAGCAAATAAAACATTTTAAATTAAATTCGGGCAGAGCTTCGCCTTACGAAATTTATTTAAACAGAATGAACATCTTTTACTATTTTACATGTATTTTTATAGTAATTAATTAATTTGGACGTAACCCTAGCATAAGTAAATCGTGGATGATTGTTCACGTTCGATTCACATTTCAGGGTATTTGCTGCTGCAGTTTGTTTGAAGAGCACATATTTAGCATTTAAAAAGAGAACTGTTTCGCTCTAGTAAACTTGGAAACCAATCTATTTTTGATCTGCTAGTTTTTTTTACCACTTGATGTCGTCACTGTTCCTCGATTATCCCTTGCTACAACCTCTTTTTTTATATAAGGGTTTATTTTTACTTTGTATACCTTTAACGGTAACGTAAACGACATAGCCCCTCATAAAGATAAGATTTTGATAACTGATTCTTTGCGATCTATTGAAAAGAATATCTGTTGGCTTTTTTCTTGATAATGGAATGTACCTATCAACAGCCACGTAGACGAGCTCTTTGACCTTTAAGTTTAGGTATTCTGCTCTAAGGCATCGATATATCTCGAGAACCGTAGAGTGAACCTTTTCTATTTGACCATTGACCTCGCTTCTGTGAGAAGGTGTTTAGTACAGTTTCAGTCCTTAATTTTTAATAAGGTTCAGGACTATTATTTTTGAGTCGTTGCTGTTCCCTCGGATAGTTATGTGAATCCGAAGACTCGCGCTTGAACAGTTTAGTTGGCCTGTTCATATAGTTCACGTTTCCTGTTTGCACGGAGCCCAACTCCATTTTAACTGGAGGTTTCAGTCCAGTTGGTCACGGTGGTGGCTGGGACTGTCTACTCCTAAAGCTTGGTTTTCACGACGGGTTTCGCTAATTGTATAATGTACATAGAAAGAAATAATGTTTGATGCTTGTACATGCACCGAACTATTTCTGAAGTTTAAATTCTGCATCTCGAGGCATGCTGAGTATGGCTCGGAAAGAGTTTTAGGCTGTTTTAGACGTCGTGAAAGATCTGCACTCAATCCCCTTATGAAAACATCTAATGCCCTATCGCAGTACGTTCCCAAGAGGCCATCAGTGGGTTCGCACGAACATGCTTCCCATTTTATTTTATTTATTATAAACGAGAATTGGTGGCTTACCGTCGGCGTCGGTCGCACAGAAATCGTCCACTCTCGAGTAACCTTGCTTTAATGAATTCAGTTGGTGTTCAAGGGTTCTTATATCCCTCTTATCAGTATAAGGGAGGGACAACGCCTTTTTGATTTCGTCCCGCTCCCCGTCGAAGATATTGTATGAGACTAGGGTGGAATCAGCCTTGCCCCTTGTCTTCTGCCTAATATGTTGGAGTATTGCCCTGAATAGGAGCTTACCCCGAAAAATTTCATAGTCTTTTAAAACAGTTTCTATGCCGTTTACCCAGGACACATATTGTACTGGGTTTCCCTCAAAGACCTGTATTTCTTTTACAGGATCGGACAATTTTGCAATCTCCTTAAGTTCTGGTTCAGTATTTGGGCTCCAAAGAGGCTCTTTATTTAAAGGAGAAAGTTGTTATTCCAATCCAATTCCTATTATCTATTTGCTTAATTTTGCTCCCAATGGAATCCAACTGATTACTGATTTATCATTGATTCTACGTTCCTACTCCCGTTTTGTTCAATCTAAACATTACGCGTCCCAAATCCTCGCAACTAGTCAAGGACAGACTTAATTGCTCCTGTCAGTTGTGTAACGGAAACTTGAATGTCTTCCATTTCAAGTGGTACCAAAAATAAATTTAATTAATTTTGTGTTAAATTAGCTTGATCTTTTCTTTATTTTTATAAGAAATTGCCTCTATTAATTATTATATGTTTATGTTTATGTTTTTTTTTTTTTTTTATGTCACAGTCCAGAAATCTTTGAACTCCTGTTAAATCCTTACTTGTTGCCGTTTCATTTGGCTGATATTGTGCAGCTTCTTTGTCGAACTCGTCTTCACTCGATTTCTCTAGAACCTCTGTAGAAGTTGCGTTTATAGATGTGATTGTTGGAGGATCTTGGCGAGTGTTAGGTTGCTGTGCTGCATGCTTCCCTGCCATATACGCAGATTAAGCACAGCTTTTCTTTTTTTAAAACCAATTTGTTTAAATCTGGGGTCACAATAAGTCGCTATGGCAAAAGTGTTACTGAATTCCAGCATTTGCAAGTGGTCAACTGCTGAATCCACCAGTTTCTTTATTACGCACTTAATGCATCTTTAAAATGGCTTGCTCTCAAAGCCCTTCAGTCCAGAGAAAAGTTCATTAGACAATGCAATGACAAGAAAAGCAATCAGGTATTGCTTCCCCGATTTAGTTTTTGTGATGTTTTCCAATGGTCCTAAGATATGGCAAAGTTGTCTAATTGTATCCCATTCGCTTGAACTAAGGTGATATGCTACATTCATGTTTATTAAGGCCAAGATTGTTTAAACAGGTTCTTCCAGCTTTATAAACTGATCTAGCATATAAAACGTTGAGTTCCAACGTGTGTATACATCTTGTAGCAATTTAAGCGGACTCCCACAACCTTGACTTTTTTTTGTTGCTGTGTGGCTCCTTTTAAAGTGGCTTACAATCATATTATACAACGGCAAACACGAATTTTGTGGTACAATTTAAGCGGTGTAGAAAAGCCAAAGGCATATAAATTATATACCGTTGGAAAGGTTTTGTGCCACAAAAGTGCACAAAATTATAAATTAATTAAATTATTGTTGATTAGAAGATAATGTAATTGGCACTCGGATTTCGAGGGCTGGACGTACTAGTATATTTAACCTTGCCAATAATGTCTAAAACATCCTCGTCCTTTAAGCCATCGTAAGCCACAACGTTTAGCGAATGGGCAAAGTAGCCAAAATGTTTCCAATTCAATTCATTTTAGACAGCACCTACAATATTTGCTGCGTTGTCAGATACTGCCATCAAAATCTTTTTTTTTTGACGTCCCATTCAGATAGGACCCTATTTAGATCCAGCACCAAGTTTTTTGAATTGTGGGGTTCTGGTAGGTTTGCGAATTCCAAAAGAAACGATTTCGGCTCAAATTTCTCATTTAAAAAATGCACGGTTACAGCCATTTAACTCTCCATGATCAATGATGTCCAGCAGTCAGTAGTTACACAAACTCTTTTCGCCCTTTTAATAAAATCTTGTGACTCATGAAGGCATTGGACATACATTCCAGGTTTTACAAATCATGTGCCTTCTTGGCAAATCATACAATGGATTGAGAGCAGCTACAAATTCCCAAAACTAGCGTTCTCCAACGATTTGGAAAGGCTGGAAACATTCGATAAAAAGTCGAAGCAATTTTTCGTCTATCTTTTGCTTGCAATTGGGCTTAACTCTTTTTGGAACGTATGCATGCATTTGGGTTTGCGAGCACCTGTACGTACTGGTGCAGCTGGTGTTAGAGAGGATGCTACTGACACTGACGAGGTAGATGTACTTTCTAAAAGTTCACATTGGGGCTGTAAATTTGAAGAGATCGTTAAAGAATTCGTTGCAATGTTATTGCTTGTTTGGACTAATCTTGGGAGCAGTACCTGAGTTTCCTATTAAAAAACAAAAAAAGGATTTGCTAACTTAAATTTCATGGTTAGACAAATTGTATTTTACAATCAATATTAGATATATGCTATTATATCCATAAATGTACATAAGTGCAAGCTACAGTTTCCCCATGACAAACTGTTTAATATCATATTCGAAATCCAAAATTTAAAACCATTGATATGAATTTGAAATGAAATTTACCAAATCTCTAAGTTTTGGTTGGGTTTTTCATTGTTAACCAAATTAAATACCAAGTTGCTTGCTGTATAATAGTGGGCATAGCTTAAAATATTGTGTTAATGAATCTTCTATATAATAATTTCTGGATGTTTTATGTAATAGTATCGTTTTAAGTATTAAAATAATATCGTTTCACCTGATTTTCATGATTTCATACAAAGGGCAATGAATTGTAGTTCGTTGTCTTTTGTATGTAATCATATTTCTTTTTAAATGATATGTTTTAGAGTGGCATGTGTAACATGAGCGGCACGTGTAACACCCCCTCCGTTAGATTGAGGCTCCGACGAAATATATATGTTTTTATTCTGTAATTTCTTTAGTAAAATAATAATGTGTTAGAGATAGATTTATTAGATTTAAATCTTACGCAGGATTTTTCAATGTTTAATTCAGGATTCCAAACAAAATCGAACGGAATGACGATTAACGAATCTTCCACGTCTTTTTAATAAAACTCGAAAACTTAATTAATTTCTTTTATAAGAACATTCATTTAGTGAGCAAAAGTTATTTAATGTATAACGGCAGTACATTTAAAATCAAAGAAAAATATTAATCGACATTAACATTAATTATCAAAGTTGTTTTAATCGAATCGACCGACTTCCACCAAAGCTCAAATACAACTCCACGTCTTCCTTCTGGTCATAGGTATTTCTCGATGGATCTCTCTTTTCTTTGGTGACTTTCGTTAATTTTAGAGAATCACCAGCGCTGTCGGATCGCTAACAAATGACAAGAGAAACAAACAAAATTATAATAACATTGATACTTAAAGACGGGATATTTAGTGTTTTATTATTTTTCGATACTTCTTTAATAAATTCTCTATTTTCTACGTGTTTTAAATATAAATCGTTAAAACTTATGTTTGGTGCAATTTTTTTTTTCTTTAATTTTAGTTACAAAGTTTGGTAGTATAATTGTATCATATTGCTTCTTTTCGAAGTTTTCAAATTAATTTTTACAGTTTTTGAATTTCACGAGGTAGTTTCCTTTTAACAATAAGTTTAACTTATTACAATAGTGCATTAGGTTTATTTCATTTACATTCTTTATAATTATGGTCCCTGATGTGATTTCTTTAACCCTAGTTTACATCCTGAAGTGTGATACACCCCAGACGACTTTTAAATGCTTGTAACTTTTTTGAAAATCAGTTTTTCGACTTGGGATAAAGAATCAGTGAACAAAATTCTTTTTTCTGAATATTTTTCTTCTTTATTTTATTAAAGAGCTTCAATTTGATTTTTTGGAAATTTCGTGTGAAAAAACGTCGTCCACACTTGCCTGGGGTGTGTTACACCCCAATGATCAAAATGTGAAATAAATCAATTTTTTTTAGTGTTTATTTTATTTTTCATGAATTATAAGTAAATTATAATTAACATTTCGATGCGTAACATTATTCTGGCATAGATGGAAGTTCTGGGAGACATTTAGTACAAACTGTATTGATGTGGCGATGACAAATGTTAAATAATTAAATTAAATAATATTATTGAGCGACGAGAAATCGGATAACAATTAAACAATTGAGTCAACACCTTAACTGATTTCACACGATTTACTTTAAACACATAAAACAATAAAATTATTAGACGCGTTAAAGGAGTACCTTAAATGCATTTCGGAATGTTGTCATTCCATCATCAGCTTCACGACTAAATCCAAAATCAGCGATCGTTGTTATGTTTTGTTGTTGTTTATATTGCATATTATTTTATAAGAGAGAACAAATGCGATTCAATATTGCCGTTGTCCAAATTCATTGCATTTTGGTCTCTCTGTATATAAAAGCTTTCATATGCATCAAGCTTACGGTCATCTAGCACTTCTTTCATTAAACAAACGTTTTGAATGTCAAGGCACAAATGATTTTCGTTAAGAGCGTGTGCAGCTAGCGCTGATCTGTAACCTTGATTATTGCGAATGTATGTTTGATGTTCTCTAAAACGCGTAAGGAGATTTCTCTTTGTTTGTCCGTAATAAACACTTTTACATTCACTACATTTTACTGCATATATACCCGATTTATTTAAGTTGTTGGTTTTGTCTTTGGTCGAACCTAACAAATTTGACATTTTATTTTGATTAGTGTGCACAATATCCATGCCGTATTCTCGGAATTTCGTTTTCAGTTTGTTCGTTATAACAGGCGTATAACATATCGCGACACGAGTGTTTTGGTCATCATGTTTTCGGATTTGTGTATATAGTGTAGACAAATTATTTCTTTTTATTTTTTCGGTATGTTTTTTAACTAAATGATCCACCAAATCGTCACTATAACCATTAATTTTTGCAATTTCTTTTATAATTTTACACTCTTTCATGTAGTTCATTACTGACAGGCTTAAACTACACAACCAATGTACCATGGAGTGGAAAGTGGCATGTTTGTGTTGTATACAACAATTTGAGTCATTGGTAATTGTTCTAAAAGTGTTTGTAGGTTTTCGATATATACCTATTTCGAGTTTTTGGTTCACTCTTTTTCTTCCTTGGTAATGTTCCTTCATATATTCAAGTTCGTAAGTGAAATTAATAGAATCATATTGACTGTTCAAAGTATGCAACACTTTTTCTACTTCTGTTTTTTCCACAACTGCAAACACGTTGGGTAATAATTGTTCTTCTTTAAGCTTTCCCTCAAAATTAGACATAAATAATTCACTAATCAATGGGCTAAGCGGATTACCCATATTTGTGCCTTTATCAACTAAATAATAAGAATCGCGGAATTGGAAAAAAACTATGTTTCATACAAGTATTCGCAGTACGGATGTATACACATTTTTTGTTTGCGGGTAAATCAACAGATTCTAAGTATTTTTCAAATTGTTTAAGTGCAATACAACGGGAATACTTGGAAATAAGGAAGAAACATCAAAAGATACCATACACTGATCTTTTTCGAATTCTAGATTTTCAATTTTTTGGGCCAAATCGAAAGAATTTTTGACGGATAGGCTCACAATAGGTGGTAATTTCTTTATTTCATTTACCAACCACTTTGCAATTTTATAACAAGGTGTGTTGATGTTAGAAACAATAGGTCTCATTTTGTTCCCCACCTTGTGTATTTTGCAACAACCGGATTTGAAACTTTTAAAACACGATTTAACCGTTGACCGAAAACTTTACTTATTTCTCTTTTTAACTCATCACTTTCTTTTATCATTTTTGGAAGTGGCGATTTTTTAATTAGTTTATAGTTACACTCTTCGATTAAATTTTTTAACCTGTTATCATAATCATTTTTGTTAATAATTACAATCTTGTTTCCCTTATCCGCTTTTACATACACACAATTCTTACTACGTAATTCTTTTATTATACTAAACTCGTTACACATATTTTTCGATTTTAAAAGAGCTTTTCTTAAAACTTTTGATACCTTTGTTCTAATATCATTTTTCACTGAGTTCATTTTTGTTTTTAAAACTGTTTCAATGTCCACTATAACTGGTATAAGTTGCGGTTTATTAGGGGTCGGGGTATACTTTAAACCTTTGTTTAGAAGGACAAATTCTTTTCACTAAAAATTTCATCAAGGTACTCCTTTAACGCGTCTAATAATTTTATTGTTTTATGTGTTTAAAGTAAATCGTGTGAAATCAGTTAAGGTGTTGACTCAATTTTTTAATTGTTTAATTGATGACAAATGTGTTTTTCACAAACATCGCAAGTTGATCTCGATTTTCTGTCGTCTGCTCTCGGACAAAGGTGTAAAAAGCTTTTTAGAAACGTTTTGTTTTCGTTGAAGGTTCTCGTCAACTGAACGAAAAACCTGCGATTGTCTTCCCATAGTGCGGAGAGCATCAAGACTAACTTTGGATAACCTTTTTTCCATAGAAGGATGCGATCGATCATCCAACTCCATTTCCATTAGTGCTTCTGCAAGTTGGATAAGCTTTTCGTTTCCAAATAACTTTATATTTCTTGAAGGAGGGTTAAATAATAACTGTGGCTAAAGCTGAAACATCCAACAAATTGTAAAATACAACCATATGGGCCACCGATTGGTTTGACGAGAACATGAATATAAAGATACCATTTAGTCAAACACGTCGACTCCTCCTTTTGTTATGCTATAGTCCAATATCATAAGAGGTTTATTTTCAGGTCCGAAAACTGCTTTTTCAAAAATTTGCTGTATTGAAAGCAGCACAACTTGTTTCCTGGGTTTTGGAACATAAGAAACCAATGCCATGTTCTCCGAAAATTCGAAAAGTGAAGAATCAAGTAGACGGTATTGTTTGTTGTTGTTTATTTTGATTGGTTTATCATACTCATTTAGAAGTTCCTTGACAACAAATGGATTGGGAATGTCGCGTTTGTTTTTGCGAATTGTCCAATAACTTTAGTGCCAAATTTACAGAAGTAAAAAAGTTATTCACTGTAAGATTCCTTCCGGTGTGAAAATATCTTGGCATCAATGACATCACAACATCGTATCCACGGCCAAGGCCTACACTTTGATCATTACCCCCAGTGTATATTGAAAATTGCAATGGATATCCAGTTGAACTCTCATTGAGCCACCAAAACTTGATACCATATTTAGCAGGTTTGCTTGGCATATATTGACGAAACTTACAGCGACCACGAAAGGCTTTCAATTGCTCGTCAATGGTCAGATTTTCGAATGGAATGTAATTTGATGTCAAGGTTTGATTCAATTCTTTCAAAAGGAATTTAACGGGCTGGAGAATGTTTTTTTTTTTTTTTTGCGGCTGACTGTCCTCGACGGCCAATTGAATCATCGAATCGCAAAAATAAATTCAACTCCTCAAAACTTGTAAATGACATCATTGTATGGCCATGTATTGGATCCCAAAGTGTACGTAGACGGCGCGCAGTGACCATCTTTCATTGCTCCAATGTAAAGCAAAACCCCAAAGTATGCCTGCAGTTCATTCATATTTAAAGACTTCCAAAAACGTTGCTTTGTTCGCTTTGCATTTAATTTTCTGTAGACATCATTGGCCTTTTCGTTTGTCCGTTTGATGATTTCGTTTCTCATATCCCGGTTAAAAATTCGATTAAAAATTTGGATAAGAGACGAGTGTTTCAATTTAATCGTAGGTCCAACAGTTACACCAGGCTTGAAAACTTTGCTTCCTTGAACACGAGACAGAGCTGCTGTCGCCGGGTCTTTCATCCATTTTCGACCATTATGAGCAAGAAAAAATACGTCATTTGAAACTGGCGTCGTTGATTCTTGATTAATATCACTTCCAACTTCATCAGGTTCAGGCAAACTTTCAATTGGTCCTAACATCTCTGCCGCAGTTTCATCGATGTCCTCATATCCGCTAGGGAATAAATTTATTCAAAGAACGATTTGTACAGAATATCAAAACAAAATATTTACAATCGGATTCATCATTTGGCAAACAATCTGGATCATTTTGTTCGTCATCTCCGCTAGCGTAAAATGGATCAGTCTCGCCTTCTTCATCTGATTCCAAGTCTAGCATTGCTCTCAACGCTATTGCCCTTTCTTCTTCATCACCTTTATTATATTTTTTCAATAATTTATTAAATTTATCTTTTAACATATGTCTTTTGCAGGATATTTATATACCTTTGTTATTTTCTTGGTCTACTAAAATTGTTCTAGTTTCTATTAAAATTGACATATTAATTTTATGTGGGATAGGTTCTATCAAGAGTCAAGACTTTTGAGTAATCGATATCAGATAGTTTAGGGATGAGTTCTATAATTCTTATTTTTGTTCTGTGTGTCGATAGCATGGTCTTCGTCAATTTTGTGTGTATTTAATTTCCTTTACTTTGAATGGTTTTTTCCACCTCTGACTTCTTTGATAAAATTCTTTCCGTCTTCTAAAATGACGTCTTTTCGATTTTCGTTTAGTCTGTCTATAACTCTTTGTTTTTTTTCTTAAGTTTGGACTTTAAATAGTCCAAAAATATACTTTGTGATAGTTGATCGTATCTTATTAATAGTGGGTGGATTTTATCTACTAAATCAATAAAATTTTGTAGATCTCGGAAATATCCGCTAAAATCGGGGAGTTTCGTTATGTACTTAAAAGGATCATTGTTCAGAGTCAGCATTGTATAAAATGGTGGCGACACTTGCCGATAGTTTTTTAGTTAATAGCGACGTCCTTTCGTTCAAGAAAAACTCTTTATTAATTAAATATTTAGCTTTAAGTTTTATTTGATTAGACAATGAGAATGAAAGATTACAACTTTTAATATATTTTGTTTTGCTGACCAACTTGATGAAAAGATGAAATTAGAATGCCATCGAAAATCGAATTGGCTGATGCAAGAGCAAGTACAAAATTAAGTTGGTGGTGGTTGGTAGATGATCTAGAGTTTTAACTTGGAACGGAACGGAATATTTCATGCTGCAAACACAATGTGCGTGCGCGTTTGCACACATTGAGTTAAGACAGCACGTTTACACGTAAACATTGCCGCCCGCCTTGCAACAATGTTTGCAAGCGAATAGTATTTATTAATGAAAAGAACAACGCGATCATGATCAGCACCACGAACCACCACTCTCAATTAAACTAGTTTTAATTTATAATGCAAAATTTAATTCGGAAGTTTAACTCTTACGTTAACATTGGGTTTTGTTTAGGTTTTAGAACAGGTTAGGAAAAAATGTTAATGTTGTGGATTTCATTATTTTACATTGAGATACATTTTTTTTGTTTTTTAGCAAGAAAAGAAAAGATTAAAATAAATTATATAAGATACTTTTTAGTGCATTTTGTTAAAGGAAAATTTTCCATTTATATAAGAAATTTAGATCTAGAATCAGGATTTATACGTATATTAGGATAAACATAATTTAAAGTAAAGATTTTGTCTTGGTTTTTCTTTCTTTTTGCTGGAATCACTCCGATGGCAAAATACACAGAACCACGGTAACTCTACCGAGCCGCCACTCATTCGGTGGAAGCTGCTCATTTCTTAGGACAACAAGATCATCAAATTCTATATCCCTTTGAGGATATTTCCATTTGTATCGCTTGACCAGGTCTCTTCTTTCCAACGCACACTAAATCTATGGTGAATAACTTTTAGAGTGTTCCATCTTCGTATGAAACCTATGTTCTTTTGAGATTCACAAGGCTCTGGGGGACTAAGTAGCGGACCACCTCGTAAAAAGTGTCCAGGAGTTAGCGTAAGAAGCTCTTTAGGATTATCAGACATTCTAGTCAGAGGTCTCGAATTCAGACACGCCTCGATTCGAGCTAGCAAAGTTGAGAATTCTTCGAATGTAAATTTTGCACTGCCCGCTATTTTCTTGAAATGAGTTTTGAAACTCTTCACTACTTCTTCCCACAAACCACCCATGTGGGGACAGCCAGGGGGAATAAATTTCCAAGTTTTTTTTTTGAAAAGTTGGGTGTTGCGTCAGCAGGGTAACTTTGAACAGCCGTTTGAAAATCTGATATAAGTGACTTTGTTGCACCGACAAAATTGGTACCGTTATCGGTAAATATTTTAGCTGGAAGTCCTCTGCGAGATACAAAGCGAAAGAAAGCGGCCAAAAAGGCAGCGAAGATAGATCACTTACGGCCTCCAAATGAACAGCCTTTGTGGCAAAACAGATAAAAAGACACGCGTAGCCTTTTTCTAAACGACATTTTCTTCCGTAGAAGTTTTGGATTGTAAAAGGTCCAGCAAAGTCAATGCCCATATTAGTGAAAGGCAACTCAAAATTGTTCTTTCAGCTGGCAATGAACCCATGATTTGAGATTGGACAGATTTTTTTATACAAAATGCAAGGTTTACACGCGCGAATGCATTTTTTTATTAGGTTTTTTAATTTAGGTATCCAATACTCTGAACGCAAAATACGTTCTTATTCTCGCCATGTAGGGATAGCTGATGGACAAAGGAGACTAAGATTTTAGATAAGTGAGATTGATTAGGAAGAAGCATAAGAAATCGTTCATTGTACGATAGAGTGGAGGATGAAAGTCTACTATGAGATCGCATGATTTGATTAGAGTCCAGAAAAGGATTGAGTGATAGAAGACTACTTTTAGATTTTAGTTTTCTTCTTCGAAGTAGAGCTTCATACTCCTCGGATGGACGTAAACAAGCATATTGTCTGCATTCATATCTTGGTTTCGAAAAAAATTGTCTACTATATTTGAAATTTGCCCACTTCTTTGCCTAGCACTTTCTAAATGTTGCAATATTTCATCTGAATTATCAAGTGACATGTTATTTGATTAGCAAAATAAACCATAATTTTACTTTTAAAAGTTCACGGTTTCACGATTTAAGCGTAAAGACGCACTATTGCTTATATAATCTTTTATGTTTCGTCAATATATATCGCGAATCCTACCGACTGCGCCAGTTTTATTGTGCGGCAGAGCGGAGCTTAAAAAAAAAGACAATTTTTATGTTCTAAACTCTACTTCCTTTATTGAGTTCTTCCTTAAGACTAACTAATACATTTCTTTGTTAAAAACTTATTTTCTAAAGACCAAAGTTAAGTTAAGCGATTCACAATATGCAAATCGATTTCAAGAAAACAATTCTTGGAATTATTTCACCTGATTTCATACAAAGGGCAATGAATTGTAGTTCGTTGTCTTTTGTATGTAATCATATTTCTTTTTAAATGATACGTTTTGGAGTGGCGTTTGGGGCATTTCACGTAAAGCGGACAACAAAAAAGCGGTGGGTCTTGGAATTGGTTCATCTTTGGGTTATTTTTTCTTTGTGTATTTCCTAACTTGAATACCAAAGGATTTTGTTTTCTAAAGCTTGGTCCTAGAATTATGGGCTTATCACAGGGGCCTTTTCCATGCGAAGTAGCATGAAAATGAATTTCTGCGTCAACCCCAAAATATAATTAAAAAGATTAATAAAATTATATCTGTTTTTAAAATGTTGTGGCGCGCCGCCGTCTGTAATATACATAATTTTTGAGACGGGTATATCTTTATCTAGGAGGTGCTTGTGAAGTATTTTTTGGAAAGCGTAGAATGCGGAAGTGTCGTGTTTCAAATCATCTGATATCATTACAATGCTTCCATGTTTAATTTCAAGTTCATCTCTATAGTAATATACTGATGTAAGAAGAGTGGCTTGATCATTATTCCAGTGAAAGATTGTGCCGCATCTTGTACCGCAAAGCAGTAATTTTCAGCGAAATCGCATTGAACAAGAATTTCACGCTCATTTATGGATTCTTTAAGTGTTGTAAAATATTTCGATTGTTCTTCAGCGATGTAGGCATGAGATTTCAAAATGTCCAAAGCCCTACAAAGACTGTCAACAAAATCATCACTGGGAAGAATTTGAGTGGCTATTGTAAATTGATTTGTGCCAACCCATGTCTCAAACTGAACACTTGTCACCTGATTTTCATCAAAAATTAATTTTAAATTTTCACGAATTGCATCTAACCCAGGGCAAGATTTACAACGGGTATTTGAGGCCGATTTTTCAGTCAATAAATAACAAATAGAAGTCGGATCAATTTCTCCAATTTTTAAAAACGGAAACAAATGTAATATTTCCAACTAAAGAGGCATTGCAAAATTATCATGTTTACCAAAACTATTTGAAAAAATTGTCTTGCAATATATTGAAGATAGATTTAATAACGTTATTTCACCACATCAACATGGATTTACGAAGGCAAAATAAACCACAACCAACTTAATGGAATTTTGCTCCCATGTTATTGCCAAAAACCAAAATGGATTTCAAACTGATAATTGAAAATTTACAATTTTAGAATTATACTAATATTATTTGATTGAACATTTTCAATCAGTCAAATTTTTTGGAAAACTGGAATAGCTGACAACTAGCTAATCGACACATAAATTTATGATTGTGAAACGCAAAGTTTTTCAATGAGCGGATTTAAGTTGCGGACAATTTATGTATCGGATAGTTTATGGGGAACTTTAATCAGACATTGTGAAACAAACCCTTAAACTACTGACACTAAATATAAAGTTACAAGTGATATCAATTTTCCAAAATTTATGTTATAATCTTTCTTAATACATGTGAATATATTGCATGTGAAGGCTCGTCTTAGTTTATTTAATTAATTTTTCTATAGTAATTATTTTCAGTTTCATTTTTTAATATGCAATAGTTTTTATTGATTTTAATTTAAAAGTGAAATATTTGCTAATTTTCGTGTCTTGTGAGTGATGATACAAGGAATAATTTAGAGTCACGAATGTTAAGTTTTTATCTTTGGACTTTGTTCTTGGTGGTGATTGGCCTCCCCCCACCCCCCTCCCCACATTTTTATATAAAAAATAATTAAATGTTTTTGATATGTGTCTTATGAATTTTACGATCGCTAGCCGTGATAATGGTATTCTTGTTATCTTTGGCTAAAATTAGTTTTACCATTTATTTTTTTGAATGCTGCATAAATGATCTCACTTTTTTAAATTTTGTAGGTGATGATCTTTTCGCATTACGGCTAGGCTAGCGTTATTGTCTTTTTGCTTATTCTTGATTAATGCCCTTAAGTCATTATTTAATTTAGTTCTGTAATCCATAAGATTTTGAAAGTTTATTCTGGAAGCTCTATTAAATAAAATGTCTGAAGGTTTCTTGATAACAGAATGAATAGAATTGTTGTAATGATCAACAGCTATATTGATCAATTTTTTCAGGCGTAAATCCTTATATTGGGTCCTTATAGGCATCTAAAGATTTTTTGTACTGTTTAGTGGAATCTCTCAACTTGTCCATTAACTTCGCTTCGTTGAATAGGTGTTTGGTACAACTGAATACCTTAAGTCTTAATGAAGTTAAGTATTATTTGACTCAAGAAGCTTATTTCGTTGTCAGTGACAGAGCTTTCGGGGACTTTGAAATAGTAAAGAATTTTTGTTACCTTTTTTTTCTCAAATGAAGAACCGACCTGTTCTTAATATGGAACAGTTTTGCAAATTTGGAAAATTTGTCGATGCAGCTAATGAATTTCTCATTTTAAATTTCCATTATATCCATGTGAAGAATTTTACAAGGATATGATAGAATTGGCGTGGATTGTAAATCAGGATTGATGGGGTGCCTGTCATACTTGTTGGTAATGCAAACTTCGCAGTTCTAAGTATATCTTTTAATGAGATTATTCATTTTAAGAAAATAATACTTTTCCAATGACTGCTCCTTATTTTAGGTTTCAAAGCTGACATCCTACCTACAACTACTTTTGAGTAATCAGGTTTAAAGGCCTTCTTTAATGCATCTTTTATTGTATTTATATTAAGTGGATCGGATGGAATGCTTTCCAAGGCTTTTCCTTCAAGCTTTGTCAAAATGAATTTCTTTAGAAAATGATCCACCTGGCTTTCGGATACAACACTTTCCAAAAGTTCAACGGCGTTAAGAAAAGGGGTCAAAGCTAGTGGATCGCCTGCATAGTTTTTGTTAATTGATTGCTCTGCAAGGCGTAATAGTTCAATGTTAGATATGTTTGTAGTCATTTTGCTCGATTTACCTGTTCAAATAACTTTTCTAGTTGTTTTGTTGTGTTGGTGATGAAGTTCGGTTTCAGTCCGAGCTTTCTGCAATTTAGAAGAAAGTTTTTACTTGTTGTTGCTTTAACTCTCGTTATGCTCAGTTTTCTATATTGTTTTAATTTGTTGCCATATTTATCCCTCATATGGTTAAAGAAAGCCATTTTGTTGTTATTTAGGGTGTTTTGATGTTAGTTTGGAAATTATTTTGTTTAAATTCAAGTGCAATAAAAAAGTAACAAGTGCAAGTTTTTATAGTTTGAAGTGTTTGTAAGAATTCTTGTAACTCATATTTATCAATGCAAATATAGGAATTATTTTGTTCAACCTGATGATGTCCATATACATAAACGAAATGTCCGTCGTGACATAAATACAACTTGTTAATTATGAAAATAATGTTGAAAGAAGGGCCATTTTTTCAACATATCGTCTTTCCTTTGCAATTTCTGCATCTTCTGTTTTGGCTATTTTGGAATTTGTATACGTTTGTAAAATAGACAACTTTTCTTCTCCGTTCTTCCTTTTTAGATTCAGCTTCTTTATCAAATGAATTTGTTTCGCTGTTTTTTTCGTAGGATGAGGGATTTAAATCACGGAAACATGCGATTTTGACTTACAAGACTGACTTTGTGCAGGACCCGAATTTGGCATCTCTAGCGGATCAGTAGTGTCAAAAGTGTCCGAGGTGTGGGAGTTTGCTATTTCTGGCCGATTCCCAAAAATCTCGTCCATGAGATTTTTAAACGGGACCGGGCTATATGGAGCCCCCGTTCGTTTATTGTTGTCTTTCGCATCTTTATATGCTCTTAGCAAATTTTTTAATTTTATAATGAGCATATATTTTGTCGTCGGCTGAGTCTGAAATTGTTTTATTTGTTAGTCTTATAGGTATAAAAGAAGATGTAACTCACCAAAACGCCTTGGGCGACAAGGTCTTCAAGCACGTTGTCCATCGCATTTTTTTTCTTGCGTGCTCAAATGCGTGTTTCCGCTTGGAATAAGCATTTAAGAATGCTTTTGTTTCAGTTTGGGTCCAGCTTAGTTTTTGTCTGTAAAGAAAGTAGTTTAATAAAATAATGAAATGAATAATTTTCAATAAACTTACGATTTGTCGCTGCCACCTTCTTCCATTGTTTTTCTCATTTTAATTTTTTCCGTCATGTTTGTTACTTTTTGATGTTAAGTGCATTTGTTTTTCAACAGTGTTGCCAACATTTACAAAACAAACTAATAACCCAACGGCCAGTGGGAAAATTCATTTTTGGATCATGAAATAGATCCAGATAAAAAGCGGGATCTTGAGTTGTTTTTGCAATTATCTGTTAAATTTGATCCGGATTGGATCATGTGAGATAATAAAATGCGGCTATTATAATAGCCCCATTTACAAGTTTGAATTCATTATGTTGTTGTTATTGTTATTATTTTAGGCATTAACAATAACCTTCTCTTTGGAGTTTCTGCCTTCCATAATTTAAAATAATAATGAAGTGATATGGGTCAATTGTTGCAATAGTGTGGTTAATGGTTTTGCTATTTTCGCGTAATCCTTAACAAAACGCCTGTAATAACCAGCAAGACCTAAGAATGATCTTAATTCCTTGAGAGTGGTCGGGATCGGGAAATCTTTGATGGCCTTGACTTTATTAGGGTTTGTTGTTAAGCCCCCTGAGGATACAATAAAGCCCAAAAATTCAACTTCTTCCTTAAAGAAGTTGCGTTTGTCTAGTTGTACCTTCATGTTAGCTTCCGCTAACGTTTGAAAAATTAATTCGACATGCTTAACGTGTTGCTCCTCTGTTTTACTAAAGACGGTAATATCGTCAATGTAAACGTAGCAGATTCTCCCAATATGTTCCCGTAAAATGTCGTCTAGGGCCCGCTGGAAGATTGCCGGTGAATTTTTCATCCCGAACGGAGGAACTCCTACTTCCCATTATTAATAAAGAAGGCGGTTTTCTCAGTATCCGATGCTTTTAAAGGAATTTGGTGAAAACCGCTTTTGAGATCTAGTACTGTAAAAAATTTGCATTGTCCTAATTGGGCTAAAACCTCACTAATTTCTGGGATTGGGTATTTATCAGATACAATGACCTGGTTCAACTTCCTGTAGTCGACAACAAGTCTGTATTGTTTGTTGCCCTTTGCATCATCTTTTTTTGGGACAATCAATACTGGAGAATTGTATGGCGAATGAGAGGGTTTGATGATTTTGTCTTCGAGGAGCTTTTGGATTTGTTTTTCCACTTCCTCTCTTAGTGATGCAGGGTACGGATAATACCTAGAGTATACAGGAGAGTCTGTGTTGGTACGTATTTCGCCTACCACCTTGGTGGTATAAGTAAGCCTTTCGTTTGAGTCTGCAAATAACGGTCGGAATTTTTGAACTAAAGCGTGGACAGCGTTTTTCTGTAAGTCTGACATATGATCAGTTTTTATTTCTATTGGATTTGCAGATTGGGATTTTAATTGTTTTATTCGAATTTTAATCCTGCCTAGGATTGACATAAAATTGTTCCTAGTGTGGATAATCGCATTAAGTTCTTTAAGGCTATCGTTACCCAATATTCCATGAAAGGACTTTAGAGTTGGTAGAATATAAAATTTTATAGTCTAACATCCTTCTGGTTAAAAAGATTGACGAATGTGTGCTGGGTTATTTCTATATCACCAGCAATTGACCTAGCTAAGAAGTTTTTTTGGTTCGGAATTGGATTATCTACTAGAGACGATTGAATGAAATTTTTACTGGATCCAGTGTCAATTAGAAAATTTAAAAGTTTTCCACTCTTCGTTCTGCACTGGAAATATGGCGACGAAGAGTCATTTAACCTAAAAAATTAATGTCACATTCGTCTACAGTGGGTTCTGCATCGAATTGCAGTTCATTACTTTCCTGTAACTCTTCGGATTGTTGCTGCATATAGCTATACAGATCAGGATCATGTACGGCTTCTTCTACGTATGGTTGTTGATAGAAGGCAAATGTATCGTTTGGGGAGATGTAACCCGTTGGTTGTAAGGTAAAATCTGGAGGCTCATTCGGGGAAGGTGTTGGGTTTTCAAGGTTTATATGAAAATTCCTTTGGACTTTTTGCGGAACCATATTCTGAAAAGAGGGATTCTGGCCTTGCATCCTTTTTCCAACAGATTTGAATGGCTGGTGTAATAAAACAATTGCGCATCGCGACATATCAAGTGACGAGTGGTATTCGTCACTTGACTCGTGCATAAACTATGTGCACATAAACACACTACACTGGGGACGATTTTGGTAAGTTACTTTTGACGATTTAATAGTCGATGTTTCCATCGGCTCGGGTTTAGGTTGGGGCCTAGGCGGCTGAGGAGGTGGTGTATTAGTATTATTATAGTTGGGATGATTTTAATTAAGGTAACTGAGATGATTATTTTGAAAAAGTACATCATGAGCATTACTACAGGCTGTGGCAGATATGCAACCTCTGGAACAAAGGTATTCTGATGCGACATATTCCTATTTTGAGTATTAAAGTTTTCGTGTTGCTTATAAACGGATTGATAAAATTCTTGTATTGAAGATTGGCCTTGCACCAGGGACGTCATCTGGTACTCTAAGGTACCAAGATCTCTCTTGTCCGCGTAGTGCAGCGTGAGACATTTGGAAATTGCTTTCCAGTCTAGTGGAGTATTATATGACTCCAATACAGCATCCGCTACGCCAATGACTTTGTTTCTTATGATGCTCAAGATACCATAATATTTTGGAGTCCCCTTGAGTGACTCTTAAATTGTTAAAATTCGCTTTTACGCCAAGAGCTAATTTCACTTGGATTGCCTGAGAAATCACGCAGAGATCTAACTACATCGGGTATCTTATCGAGCTCATCAATCTTCCCTCTGAATTCGGGGTGAATTTCCTGATCCCGTGTAGGGATAGCGTCGAGATGTGGATTGACGATTTAATTAACAACACCTGCTATTATATTAATAAGTTCGGGGCTTGAGATTACACTTGTTTGGGTTGTACTTGGCGGTAACTGGAGGGGGTTCGCTTGTGGATTTGGAGGAGGAATGTTAAGGTTAGGAGGATTTAGTATATAAAGAAAAAAAAAAGTTTTCTCCCTTTTTTTTATACTCTAATTTTTAGTTTGAGTTCAACAGAATATTAAGAAAGGAAAATGTTAACGGTATGCGTATGTACGTATGAAAGCACTTTCTCTTAAATATAAATAAACTCTTTGTTTTTCACTATTACTAATGTTATATTTTTTTTTTATTTCCTTTGATTTGGATTTGGAGAAATATTAAGAAATTTTATTCACAATTATTAATATATATTTTTTTAACTTCTTTTAATTTGGATTCAACAATATATTTAGAAAAGGAAAAAGTTTTACGGTATGCGTATGTACCTGTGAAAGCACTTTTCCCTTAAAAAATACTTAAATTAATCTTACAGAACAATTATGATGAATTTCGACATCTGGACTTCTGACTGGATTCTGGAGCGGCTGGCAGCGGTACTGTCTCCTTTTTGCATTAGCAGCTACTAAGGGGCTTTAATTTCTCCAGAGGAGTTTCACTTCACTGCACTTGATTTTTGTCTTTACTCGGTATTACCGAGATGGTTTTTTTTTTTTTTTTCACTTAATTCCCCGCTTACTCGGTATTAACGAGATGATTTTTTTTTTCGCTTGATTCTTTGTTTGCTCGGTAGTAACGAGATAGACTTTTTTTTTTTTTTATCACTTACTTGGTATTAGCGAGGTGGTTTTTCACTATTCCTTTTTTTCTGCTCGGGCGCCAGTTAGTTATTTTGTGCAACCGCATAGTTCAAATGCTTTATTAAAACTCAAAAACTTAAATCTACAGTGACGAGCAAAAGTGGACAAATATTTTCAACCATTTGAAAATTTGATTAAAATTTAGCGTTGCGAACAGAGAGGAAATCATTTTTATTTTTTTTATTTTGTGTGTTAAACTAACATTTATTTCTTCAAAATAAAAATTAAAAAAAAAATATTACATAATACAGATAGAAAAATATTTTATGATTTTTGGACTTGTCCAATTTTGACCGTTTCAGGATAAAGTTTATGTTTCAATATTTAGTCCATAACCCTTTGTTTTCAATCACTTGTGAACAACGCCTTGGCATACTCTCTACAAATTGTGAAGAAATTGCTCAGGAATTCGGCTCCATTCCAGTTTAATTCGATCCCAAAGCTCATTAGCGTTAGATGGATAATGTTCATATTGCCCTAACCGTCGCTTTACAATTGACCACAAATTCTCAATTGGATTGAGGTCAGGGCTTTGTGCTGGCCATGTCATCGTCTGAAATTCTTGATTTCTGAGCCATTCCTTGACAATTTTAGAGGTATGCTTTGGGTCCCTATCTTGTTGAAAAGTGATTTCAGACTCCCTGTACCCAGTTGTTGGCAAAAATCTGGGTAAGTTATACTTTAGGATGTCAAGATATTTTTCCTTATTCATTATGCCCTCAATTTTTACTAAAGGCCCGACAGAACTCCACGTAAAACACCCCCAAGCCATCACCGAACCTCCACCATGTTTCACTGTTTTATGAACTTGATGTTGCTGAAGTGGTTCTCCATGACGTGACCAATAATACGATCTGCCATCTGTTCCTACTCGATTGACCTTTGTCTCGTCAGACCAAACTACTTTTTTCCATTGGTCAATGGTCCAGTTTTTATGACTTTTGGCAAAATCTAACCTTGCCTTCAAATTTTTCGCTGAAAGTAGAGGCTTCTTGGGTTTCTCTTTCGCGGCTTGTCCAATTCTTTTCAGAGCCCGGCGTGCAGTCCATTCACTAACTGGCTTTCTTCCTTTTTTTATAACGGGAACTTTAATGTTTTTATTTTTTTTAATATTAAGCACTGAAGTTTTTGAAATATTTAAAATTTTTGATATTTCTCGTGATGATTCACCACTTTTCAATAAAAAAATGACGCGTTCCACCACTTTTTTACAATTTTTTTTCATTTTGATAATGATCAACTCAAAAAGCTTCAAAAACAAACAATCATCGACAATAACAGGCCTACAAATGCAATGATGTTAACTGTTAATTACGAAATCACAAATAACAAAAAAAAAAAAAATAGAGCAGAGAGAGCATCTATTATTGAAGAAACGTTGTTTTCTCTTGCTAAAACTAAAACGTGCAAAATTGGTCAATTCCAAAAATTCATTATAAATTTTTTGTCTGTATAATGTATTATATTCCTCAAAGTTTTTGTTTAAGAAATAAATGTTAGTTTAATAAAAAAAATAAAAAAAATAAAAATGATTTCCTCTCTGTTCACAACGCTAAGTTTTAATCAAATTTTCAAATGATTGGAAACATTTGTCCACTTTTGCTCGTCACTGTATTTTACATTAACGTAACCTATGGGTAAAGCCAACAAGTGCCGACGTTGCAACCTTCCGGCTGCTCACCTCTTCCATTCAGTTCCCAAGAATACGATGCTTGCATCCGCACTGACCTGTGGTGTGGAAATGCGTCAGCATATTTGGCGGCACATGTATCCGCCACACCTATAGACGCTGTGGGAACCTATGTCAGCATATTTAGTGCTAACTTATATGCTTTTACGGGTTTTCACTACTTTGCATTATTTTGTTTTTTTTTTCTCTGGTTTTGTTTCTGTTTTTTTTTTTTCTTTTTTTGTATGTTTTATTACTTTTTGGTTTCTCTTGAGGTTTTTTCGCGGTTTGACGATGACGACAAGTGTATCGAAGAGAGTCACAAAATTATGTTTTCAAATGCACCAACGGGTAAGATAAATTCATACACTTTTATGTACGCATATCATGGGGGTGCTTTTGCATGAAAAATGATATACACACACAATTCTCAGAAAGAGAAAACACTAATTCTTCGTTTAATTAGGATCGAATCTGAATTATTTTATGTGTTTTATATTCTGATTTAGAATGAGTTTTGATCTGGTCGTCGTAATATATTTCTCTTGATGGTTTCCTTTACAGTCGCCTACAAATTTGCTCTTGTCGTACCTGTAGGAATGCAAAAAAGGGGAATTTAGTGTGGAAAAAAAACGCACTGAATTTGTGTGCCTATAAAAGTGGCAAATGCCTACAATACAAACCTTGAAAATCTCATAATAAATATGTTGCACAAATGTTAGGAAACATTTTTTTTATATTATTTCTAATATTTCTTACCGATTGTTTTCGATGAATTCGGATTAGATTTTTCTTAAGATGTGGTTGATGGCTAAACGATTAAAAGAATAATCGGTCGTGCAAAAGTAAACTACACAAAATGGCGTCTTTCTATTAGGAAGTGGAGTGGATCGCGGATCCTAATTGGAATCAATTATTGGGTCAGTTCGATTCGCTGTTTTTCCTTATTCGGAACATTTAACTTAAGGATGACTCTACACTTGATCGCTATTCAGTATACCAGTTATTGATGGTGTATATTTCGTAAAGAGGAACATTGTGTTTTACGAAATTGATTCTGAGCTGAAAATGAGGTTGCGATTTCGTTCGGTTATGTGGGTAGCGCTTAATAAACGCGGCTAACCGGAAAGAAGGTCGGATGTGTTGTCGTTGCTCGGACTGTTGCCTACAACTTATCAAAAGGCATAAGCTGAATATGATCCTAAGATTTAGTATAACCTATTTTTGAGTTGAACGTTGAACCGTGTGAAATCAGTTTTGATGCGCCATCAAATTTGCGACAGATACATGTACCATGTTTGATGACACACAAATATAATGACGGAAGTTCAGACACCCCGAAACAATGCATCGCATCAAGCATACTCTGAACCCAGTAATATGAGGCTTTAAGTGGCATTGAGAATTCTATCTAGAGCAGAGTGCATTATGCAAATATGATAGCTTGTGCTGTGTTTGAGTGTGGTTGGTGTTAATGACCGGGAAATAATATTACTGTTGTGGCTTAAGTAGCTTGGTAGTACCTATGTATATATGCACTACATTATATCCAAATGAAGAATCTCACAAGGATAGTTAGGGATAGGGGTAGACTGAAACTCAGGGCGAAAAAGATGCCTATCGAACTTATTCACAAGCTCTAGCGTATTTTGTAATTAGGCTACTCATGCCGGGGAAATAATATTTTTCGAGCTATTGTTCCTTGTTCTCATTCCTGTGAGCTCTCACGTGTTTCTTCATTATGAGTTCACATTTACGGTCTTCATTTTGAACATCGTCAACCACCCTTTGAGTGATCCTGATTTTATATTTTGTAAAGTGTTCAACAAAGACCTCTTGGAGCATACCCAAGTAACATTCTGGCATTTTAATACCAGAGTTAAGCTTTTTCTTAAGTAACTCAGTGAGAACTTTGTTAAGTTCTTCAATCGCATTACAATGTCACTGATACCCTGGCCTTTTCCTGCCTTGAAGCAAAAAACATTTATCGGTGCTAGAACATGAGGAATGAGGTCTGTCGCATCTTGTTGGACACTATGGGCTTTTTCGGCTATCGAGCCGTTTTCAGATTTCGCGGTTTCTGTCGTAGACCCGCATTCAGAGGGTGCAGTTTTTGTCGTCGAACCATCATAAGCTAGATGAAACTCATATTGTTCGCCTTGTGTATCATCTTCTCTTAGCATAGATTCATTAACTGAGGCTTGTTAATGTTCGGTTCTAGCTTTTCACCTTTTTAATTTGGTGTTATAGTTTCTCTTGCCTAATGACTAGGTAAGAGGCTGGTGGTCAGTAAGGATACAAATCTTTTTAGCTCCCTACATGTATGACCTAAGGTTATCAAGGGCCCAGACGATCGCCAGCATTTCCCTTTCGTTCAAAGCATAATTTTCGTACAATTTTTTTTCCTTTTCATTTGTATAGTCACACTAATTATTATGTCATTTTTTATTGTTTGTTTTTGATTTCTGATTTTTTGTTCACATGGATATCTGAAATTATTAGATTTAAATGAATAAAATTCACATAGGTCGACGGGTGTTCTTGGAGGTTTCCCTGGTTATCCCGTTTAGTCTAACTGAATAGACCTGCTAATGGAACGCACAACTCCACCATCGCATCCTTTAGCCATCTAGGATCTCCGCATATTTCAATGTATGCAGAGGTTTTGTACTCTCAAGGTAGTCAAAGTGGTCTACTGTGTTCTCATGGGTACAGTGACGTTCACTCCGAAGGAGCGTATTGGCTTTGGAACAGATCCCTTGGCGAAAAGAATGCGAATTAGAAACCAGTACCTGCTCGGGCGCCAGTTAAGGACATCCCTAAAGGGAATTCCAAAAAAAATGCGAATTTCGGCCAACGGGGCCGGCCCAACTGTTCGAATTACAATAAAAATAACAACTAATTAGATTAAAAATACAATTTTATGCTGAAATGCAATTTTATTGCCCACGACCATGTCGCTAAAAGTCCAACTTAAGACTAACTCCAATATTCCATTGCCACACGATTGCTCGTGCAAGGGTAACTGCGTATTCAGCATTTCCTGACTATGGAAACTACGGATAGGGATAATATTCGCCGTTGGCCTTCGGAAGCTCAAGTGCATTTACCTTTTACAGTAAAATGCGCTGTTATCGATTAAATCCAAAGTCGTGGGAAATTCTTCGTCTTCACTTATTGTTAGATTCTGTCTATTTGTTTTGTAAGTTTTGTTTAAGTCAGTTGCGGTGCATATGTATACACACTTCAATATTTGTGTGTCAAGATATTCGAGCTGAAAATCAATTTCTTTTTTTTTTTTCATTTTTTGCATTTTTTTTTATATTAAAAAAATCTACAATTTCCTGAAACGACTTTTTCAGTGCCGACTCACTGAATAATAAAAACTCAAAAAATTCTTATTACGGAAATATTCGTTTATTTATATTTTTTAATTTTTTATAAAAAAATCAAAAAACTTGAATAGGTATCTATTTTTGTGTCCTTCGTATTGCTTTTCTTGAAGTACCTGCTCTCCGCGAGTTGAAACATGTTTAGGTGGTTTTTTGGTTTTTTTCTGAATAATAATTTCCAAGTCCATGCAAAAGAAAAACAAATTTAATAAGAACTTAAACTGATTTTATCAATATTAGAGTGTGTTTATGTTGACACAGCTATCTAACTAAACTAAAACTCTTGCTCATTTGCTCGAATCGTTTATTGCATCTCCAATAAGAAATAAAACACCCTAACCGCTTAAACACCATCTTATCTTCATCGACGGTACAAATCTAAATTTTTTGAAGTCATTTTAATCTCTTAATATGTTGCATTTTTTTCGAAGGATGTATACATAATATTTTTATCATAATTTTTGATATATGTAATCTGCAACTTAAACGATAAGTTTTTCGCAGTCCATTATTTCTTGTTCGTTTTTGAATAGAGAATAAAGAAAAGTGTGGGCTATAAAGTGACACACCTCGCAAATGCCTTCCTATAGACCTATGAACACCATCTATTTCTTGTAGCTGGGAGTGTCCCGAATCCGAGTACTTATGAAATATATTTAAAATATGTGGATGTCTATGCAAAAAATTCAAAAGCATAGTACTGTTGACTCTATTTTTATTTTGTGCAACACAACTATCAGACCACAAAATAATATTTGTTACGTGTGCACTTGCAAGGTCGGTCGTTTCCAGAGCGACCACTTTGCCCTTCAGTCCAAACGCAGCAATATGTAACCTTATTTAAATTGCAGTTGCCGGTTAAATTGTTGACCGCAAATTTTATTTTATAAAAACAGCTTGAAACTTCAGCTTTGGGCAGGGCAAATACATTTTCAAGGTCATAAGTAATTATCGCAGTGGTAACGACTTGCTTTTTCTATCCGAGTCTCTTTCTCAGTTTTGGGCAAAAGTTTATTCTCTTCATGTAATCTGAGTTTTTCCATCTCTATTTCATATATATCACTTTTTTTTAAGCTCCGAACACAAATCACATTGGTTTTTTTTTGGCATATGAAAGGCGAAGTATCTAAAAATTTTCATTAAAAATTTTAGAGTACATATGCTTTTTGACAGGTATCCCTTTACAATTTTCTTCGCACAGGTTGTACATTTTAGTGATATTTAAATTAATTTCATTAATTTTATTTTCTGGTATCCTTTTTGAATGTTTTTTCCTTTTTTGGGACTATTAGGAATACCCGTTGATTCATCTAATGTGTTATTATAAAACCACTGGATTCGCTTAGCACTTATGTCAAGTGTACACAGACAAAATTGTTTTTGCACACCCGAACCAGCTCTTCGTCATTCAAAAAGAAATATTAGAAGGTAAACTCGCGTTTTTTTACGGAAGTTTTCTTCGATTTGCGTTTTGCAGGAATCTTTCTCGTAAATTGGGCATAGAATTATTTTTTTGATTTATTGTGATGGGATTCGGGGGTTAAGATATTTTTCCTCTCCTACTTTGCTATGGAGGATAATGATACGGCTTCCTCAAGCCAAAATAGTGATGGCTAAAAAGCCGATCTGTCAATTAAACTGAAAAAGAACGATTTAGTTTGACTTTCGTCCAGAAAGTGATTTTATTAATTTATTCTTAGCCTATTTACAAAAATAATATCTTACAAACTATGAGAACTTAAATATAAAACCGTAACTAATCCCTGCAAACAACATCTCCGTACGACACATCCTCGCAAGCAAAATCATCGCAAAATCAAATCTCCGCAACAACAAATCCCCGCAAACAAAATCATGGCAAACCCAAACCTTGCAGCGACATATCCCCGCAAACAAAATCATTGCAAAGACACATCACCGCTGCGACACATCCTCGCAAACACAATCATCGCGGTGATTGCTTTAAGGAAGCCAGTTGACCGTGGTATTTGTTCGCTGGGCTTTTAAACTGGCAACAATTAGGTAAAATGATGTGGTATAGCAATGGGGTGGTAAGAGTTGAGTTGAACGCGAGTGGAGTAAGAAATATAAAAATAGGGCGCTGTTATTTGTGATTTGTCCATTAGGAATCTAGAGAGATTGGGTGGCATGGGGAATGGGTTTATTTAAATACGGGGTCGGATACAAAAAATGTTATGTCGTTCTTCACGAAAGGGCGTTTCATAAAAATGTCAACTTCGTTGTTTCTTGACCGATTTCAATGAAACTGACACAGGTTATAGCTGACGTAGAGTTATGAAGAAAACAAATATTAAAAAATATTTTCAATACAGGGTGATTCGTAAAAATGTCAACTTCGTTGTTTCTTGACAAATTTCTATGAAACTGACATAGGTTATAGCTGGTAATGCAGGTTTTAGCTTTGATCGAGTTATGTCTTCATTTCCAGTTCATTTACGTTTTTGTTCTTTTGAAATTTTGAATGATCACAGAAGGGTTATCTGTGCTGGAAGCAGCAATCGAACGAATTTCATTTCGAAGTGTGTCCCGCCCTCTTTGGATTCCACTCACAAGTGTACATATGTGTTCATTCGGTGCTTTTTTTAATGTTAATTCTCCATCTTTTTCCAAAGTGCAACAAAGAATAGCATATCTGACAAACAAATAGATATAAAATTAATTACAACATTAATATTTTAACTGATAAATTAAAACAAAAAACTTAAATTTGTTTTTAATTTTAAAATTTTTAATTTAATTATTATCACAACTTATATTTTATAATAAATAAATAAATTTAGATTTATAGATTTCTGCGACGCGTTTCGGAGTGTGTCTCCATCTTCGGGCGAAATAACTCAATTTAATTTGACGTTGTTATGTGTCATTCAAAGCCAATGTTAATTGTTGTGTTGTTGTAAAAATATTAATTTGTGTGGTTGAGTGGAGTTTTTTTTTTTTTTTTTTTAAATTAGTTCTATGTTGGTCCTCTTTTGGCTAGTATGGTTTTAATCGCTGTGTCGTATAGTGGGTTAGTTTTTAATGTTAATTTGTCATTTAATAGTTTGTCTTGTTCTAATTTGTTTGCCTTATAAATCTCGTACTCTTCGGTTGCGTCTAGTATTTTCCCTTTCCTGTATATTATGTGTAATGCTTCTAAGTTATTGTCGAAGTCGGTATAGTTGTGGTTGTTGTCAATCAGGTGTTGAGCGAATGATGATTTCGTATTGGGCTTTGGTTTGTGCTCTATGAATCTTTCATGGAAAGTTCTACCTGTTTGTCCAATATAGAATTTATCGCAATCGTCGCATTTTATTTTATATACTCCTGCACATGTTTTTGTTTCGTTTTTGGTTTTATTTTTCAATATGTTTTGGATGTTATTATTTGTTTTAAATGAGATGTTGATTTTTAGTTTTTTGAATTCGTATTGTATTGTTTGTGGTAGTATGTTGGTGTATGTTATTGATGTGTATCTGTTTTCGGATGTTGTAGTATTAATGGTTTTGTTGTTATAAATTTTTCTTTTCTTTTTTGTTATTAGCTTGTCAATTATATTAGTGTTGTATCCATTTGCATGCGCAATGTATTTAATGGTGTTTAGTTCATTATTATAGTCTTTTTTGTCCATTGGTATATTTATTAATCTGTTTATAAATGCGTGGTATGCAGCCATTTTTTGGGAGTGTGGGTGGTGGGAGTCTTTATGTATAGTGATGTCCGTTGTTGTTGGTTTTCTGTGTACTTTAAATTTGAATTTGTTGTTGGTTTTCGTTATATTTACGTCCAAAAAGTTGATTGAGTTGTTATTTTCGATTTCTGTAGTTACTTTTATTTTTGAGTTTATTTTGTTAATATAATTTGATAGGATATTTATTTGTCGGTGTGTTCCATCAAATATAACAAATGTGTCATCTACATATCTTGAATAGGATATTATTTTTTGTTTTTGTGGATTAAGTGGCGATAAAATAAATTTGTTTTCGTAGTAATTTAGGTATATGTCAGCTAATAGTCCACTCAGAGGTGATCCCATTGCTAATCCTTCTACTTGGGTGTAATATTCGTCGTTAAAAGTAAAGTAGTTTTGTCTAAGTGTTATTTCTAATAAAATAATAAGTTCGTCAATTTGTTGTTTGTTGATAGTTGCAGTGTTTGTGAGATTTTCTTTAAGTATTTCGATGGTTTCGCTTATAGGTATATTTGTGTACATGTTGGTGACGTCGAATGAAATCATTTTGTAGTTGGGTAGTGGATTAATGTTTTTTAGATTATCTATTAAAGTGGTGTAGTTTTTTATACTTTTATTATCTTTTAAATTGATGTTGGATTTGATGATGCTTTGTAGTTTTTTAGCTATTTTATATGTTGGTGCTGTGGTATAGTTTATAAGGGGTCGGACTTATAAAATATAAGTTGTGATAATAATTAAATTAAAAATTTTAAAATTAAAAACAAATTTAAGTTTTTTGTTTTAATTTATCAGTTAAACCAACACAACTTGGAGACATAAAAGCACTTAAAATGTATTAATATTTTCTTTTAAAGTGCAAACTAAATTTAGTTACCTGTAATTTTCTCTTTCCTAATAAGGGGTCGATTCGGGCCCTATGTCGGCAAACCCAATATGTTACGATGCCATCAATGCTAACATAACTCTTTGATTTGCTATAATGGTATCCCTTGTATTGAAGATTGTTGGAACCATTTTTATTGAGTACAAGTGTTAAGCTATCCATATTTAATTTAAAAGAAAAACACGTTCAAACATATCAGACTTAAAAAATGTACAAATGAAATGACATTTCTCTATATTCTTATAAAAAGTTCACAAAACCCGTGCAAAGCACTCTATGCTATTTAGTTAAATTATTTTTTCTTTGTAATGCAAAATGTTTTACCTTTAAGGCTTAATGTTTAAAAGGATCCTTGGAACTCGTTGCAGGTGGAGTAAGGAGGAAAGATTGATTTCGGAGCAGGAGTTGAAAACATGTAGAAGGGAGAGGGAAGTAAATATTGTTTATACAGGGTGTTCGGTAAAAGGTGCACCATCAAGCTTAAAAGAGTAGGTTGGGATAAAAGAAGAAACAAATCCTATGGGAAAGGAGTTTATTTCCCCCGTTTCGGCGGGAGGGGCAATTTTTTAAAACATTTGACAATGTCATGTTATACCTTTTTGAAAAGCCAGAAATCTCTTCTTTAGTTTCCATTTTAAGCTAAGTTGTAATTTTCAAACTCGAAATTTTGAAGCAAAAAAATAAAAAAAAAAATTTAAAACTGGGGGGTCATTCCGTAATTTTCAAAACGATAATCATCAAAACGATTATCGCTGACGAGATCGTCAATAATTTGCTTCACGTAATTCAAACACTATCTCCTCGTCTATCGTTTTTCCAGAGATTGTCAAACCATCATTGAAATGTCATAATAACAATTTGCGTTATTAGAACGAAGGGGTTTAGTGCACGGTTTGTTTATAAACCCAAGAAATTGGCAGAAATTTACATTAGATGGTGGCGCAATGAAATAGGTACTTGCTTCTTAACCGAGAGGTTCGGCGTTCGATACCTGCTGGCGACACGTTTTTTTTTTTTTTTAATTTTCATATAATTTGTATTTTTCTCAAATGTTTGTTGCCATTTTGCAAAATAAGTAAATTATTTCACTCATTTAACTATAGTCGCGTACAAACTTACATACAATCATGAAAACAAATGCGAAACGATACCTATTTAGGTATCGTCCAAAAGCCATCGTTTTGACGATATCGTTTTGATGATAATCGACTTACGTGAAGCAAATATTTGATCGTCAAAACGTGATCGTCCAGACGATATGCATTTTTAGGGTTACGTGAAGTAGGACTATCGTCGAAACGTTATCGTCGGGTGATAATCGTTTTACGGAATGAGTCCCCTGATTTTTTTCAAAATTTTACGTATTTAAGTACTAATTTTGTTTTCTAAATTCTATGCTCTTATTAGATTTTAGTGAAAAAAAGAAAACCGGATGCTAAAATGTCTTTTCGTTTTTGATAAAATTAAAAATAACGGGAGGGGAAATTTTTTAAAATAATTTACTGAATACAGAAAAATTAATATTAAAAAACCACGGTAATGACTAAAAGGACATACTATACCTTTTTGCAAAGCCAAAAATATTTGCTTTTTTTTTGTTTTTAAATTAAGTTGTTTTGGAGAACAGTTTTTCAAATGGACCCCCCTCCCTTATGACTTTTTTCTTGTCTTAACCCAACCTACTCGCTCTAGCTTTTTGGTGTACCTTATATACGGAACAGCGCCGGATCTACGACTTTTCCGAACAAAAACCTGATTTAGCGCCCCTTCAGCATTTGAGGTAAATGATTAAAAAAAAAAAAATGAATATTAGGTACCTATTTATACTTGTTGGATTTTTTGAAACAGGGAGAAAACTTTTTACTTAGCCACTTTTATGTATGTGTGACATAAATAATAAAATAAACACAAGACCATATAACCAGTATACATGGTGTTTTGCATAAAATGCGTCAAACTTTTAAGGCTTGTAATTTGGGTGGAGAAAAGAAAAAAATCGTATTGGAGGCAGGTTTATTTCTCCCTGTTTAACCGTGTAATGGTACTTTGCTGTTTCCAGCCGAGGTAATACTCAACAGGTTATACCCAGGGTTCAGGCTAAAGGAAAGTACTTAAACTTTAGCTTCTTTGTAAAATATGGTTCTTTATTTTTGATAGCTTATCATAAAGTTTTCAACGGGAGGTTTCTTTCGTGGTTCGGTACTTTAGATTCCTAATAACTGGTTCTGGCTCTGGTCCGGGTTTTGGTCATGGTTCTGGTGCTGGTTCTGGTGTGGTTTCTGGCGCTGGTTCTGGTTCTGGCTCCGGATCTCAGACTTAATGTCTGGTTTATCGCAGGCTTTACCTGGTAGATCACAGTATTTAAAATTTAATAACTGGTAGATCACGGAATTGATAGTTCCGGTACATCCCAGGCTTTAGTCTGGTAAATCACAGTACGTAACTATATACTGGTAGATCGCAGCTCTATAAGGACTGGTACATCACAGGATTTTACCTGGTAGATCACAGTTTTATATAGTACTGGTAGATCACAGACCTTTTTTATAAGCCTGGTATTTATTTTAAATTTATTAACATTTACCTTCAGCCAACTTCCTTCCTCGGACTATGTTCAGTTCTACTGGTCTTTAATTTGACTATCACGCCAAGTTCTGGAACTCCATGTCTAATGCCGTCTGGTGAAGGCCTCTTTATGCTATATAGCTGAGCGGAGATAGTGTTAATTATATAAACCCCAAGTAAAACAGTAGTCCAGCGGTGTTAAATCGCATGATCTTGAAGGCAACGCCACAGGTCCACGACGCGAGATAATGCGCTCACCAAAAGTTTCCTTCAATAAATTGATTGTTTCTTTGGCTGTATGGCATGTTAGCGCCGTCTTAACCAAAGGTCGTCCACATCAACATCCTCCAATTCCGGCTCATTGACTGTTGAATGATCAAATAACTTGACCGTCAACCCGGAGATCTCTATCATGTAGTTCCTTTATCGAAAGGATAGGTAGATCCTGTTTGATGCGTCGATCGATTTATCAACGGTTGCAAAAAGCGATATAGTTTTTATGAAAACCTTACTTGGATTATCCGATTGACTTTAACTTTTATAAAATGCGAAAGGAATTTTGAAGGTTAACAAAGCGAACCACAAAAGCGAGCGCAAAAACGACAAAATAAAAAGTAAAGGTTTTCGCCTAAGGGTTCTGATACAACTTGTCTTTATTTTATTTCATAGAGCGTATTTATACAAAATTTCAGTGTAATTTCGAAAGAGAGATTTTGTTTTTTTTTTTTTAAGTTACAGTTTTAGGGCGAATTCAAACCATTAAAATTATGGCGATTGGTATAATTTGAGCGCCAGATTTAAATTCAAAAAATGTTTGTGAAAATCGGGATCGGTGGCCATTTTTTTTCTTCACCCTGCATTAAAAATATGTTTTTTCTTCATAAATTTATGTCAGCTATAACCTGTGTCAGTTTTATTGAAATCGGTCAAGAAACAACCAAGTTGACATTTTTATGAAACGCCCTTTCGTGAAGAACGACAGAACATTTTTTGTATCCGACCCCGTATTTAAATAAACCCATTCCCCATGCCACCCAATCTCTCTAGATTCCTAATGGACAAATCACAAATAACAGCGCCCTTTTTTTATATTTCTTATTGTGAGTGATATTGGCATTATTTTGGTTTGATGGAGCAGGTGCAGCCGGATTATTTGGATGAATTTCAGGCCTAATTAAATTATTTGGGTTAGCCATTTTTCCCTTTGTTTAACAGATAAATAAAACTCTGTATTATAGTGAACAATTTAAAATCTTAACATAATTTCTTATGCACTACTAATTTATCGGATTTCGATATAAGTATGTGTTATTTGTTTATTGTATTGTAAGTTGTTTGATGTATGTTAATTGTTTTTTTTTTTTAATTATAATTTTCAAAATATTAATAAATCATGTAATTTTATATGCTTAAAGCATAAAATGTCTTACAATGTCTGTGGAGCGGCAAGAGGTCTACTGCGTCCTTTTTACACTTGGTTACTGGGGGGCCCTTTATAGATTTTTCCAACAGTTTAAATGTTTAATGTCACTGTATGTCACTTTTTGTACCTCTTAGGGACTTATTTGATGGTTTGTTACCTGATGTCACTGTTCGTGCCTCTTAGGGACTTAGTGATTCACTGTTTATTGTCACAATTTATTATGTAGCCACTGCGTCGGTATTTTTTGTTCCATGTACCACTTGGGTACAATTTCACACTATTTTAGGGTGTTTTGGAAAAAATTATTTGCGCCATTTTTGTTTGCACTTCTTGAGGGCGTTTAAATAATAAGATGTTATTTTACCGCACTACACGATCACAGTGGCGCTAATTAAAGTTTCTCTTACTAAATTTTCATTAAAAAAAAATTTATATTTTAATTTTTTTTTTTACTTTTTATTTTATTTATTTTATTTCTATTTAAACCGGCAGCGAAAACGAATGACAAAGTTTCCTTAAAATCTAGAACCTAAATACTATTTTTTTGCTAACTTAGCAATTACTTTTAATTCATATAATTCCATATAATTCACTACCCTCAAGTCAATTTCAATGCTTCCCACGAAAAAAGCTGATATGGTGTCTGGTCAACGACACCATTTATATTGCAGCAAACAATTTCCAATTCGTGGAAATTTATGTCGTATCGTCCTTAACTTATATGATGAAAAATGTCCATCCTACTTCTTTCGACATCGCAATAGTCAGTAAAATCGAGGTCGTTTTTAACAGTTAACCATGTTTCCAACGCTTGAAGGAAGTTAAAATAGGTACGGTGTATAGATGGGATTTGAAATAGTCATGTGATTCCAGATCGGTCTAATTATGTTTTCCGCCAAAAGCTCATTAACCTGTCTATCCACTTCCTCTCTTATACATGCGGGGTATGGATAACTCTTTGTGAAGATTGGTTCATCCGTGTTTGTTCGGATTTCCGCCCTAACGTTGGCCTTAACTTTTTCATTTCCAACCACTCCGAACAAATCACCGAATTTCCTACAGATAGATTCCAGCTTCTCCTTGGCAGAGTCAGAGACATTTTTGTTTGATATAGTAATCAGATTATTAACTATATCCAAAGTTTTGTTCTTTAAGGGGTATTCTTATGCTTGACTCAATCACCAGCACATTTTTTTCTCTATCAATAACTGCCTTTAACGCTTTCAGGGTGTCGTCGCCGATTATCCCATCAAACGATTGTAAGTTGGGCAGCACGAAAAATGTGATGTTTTAACTGCAGCCGGCAAATGAGAAAAATTTGCCGCAGACTTTACTATTCACTAAAATTTTACCAGCAGGGCTGTTGACATAGAAAGGTGTTTTTACAGGGTGAGATATTGGTGCTAAATTTGATTTAATAAAATTTTTATTTGCACCAGTATCTACGAGAAAATCTAAGATTTTCCCGTCTCTTGTACCATACTCTATGTATGGTACGCTGGACACGAGGCACCTATCATAAAATCTCTTCCTCTGGTGCATTAGGACATTCAGATTCTTCTATAACCTCCGGGGAGTCTGTGACCATATGGTTCAGGCGTTGCTGTTTTCTAGGGTAGTTTTCAGAACTAGCTTCCCGCTTGAATGGATTGTTGGGATGATTCATATAATTTACGTTTGAGGTCTGTACTGAACCCAATTCCATCTTAACTGGAGGTTTAGGTCCAGTTGGTCTTGGTGGAGGCTGGTAGTTCTTATTCTTATAGCCGTATGTATTTTTGTTCTTGGGACTCCTACCTGATTGTTGCTGGGCAGATGCAACTTTAGTATAAGGCAATTTATCTACATTGTTACCTAAGGGAGAGGGTGATTTATCGGAGTTGAAATTATAGTGCACAGGGGCGGAAATCATGTTCGATGCTTGGACGTGCACCGAACTATTCCTAAAATTTAAATTTTGCATCTCGAGGCATGCTGAATATGCCTCGGGAAGAGTTTTCGGCTTCTGGATCATCAAAAATCTTGAAAGGTCTCCACTTAATCTCCTTACAAATACATCCAATGCCCTATCGCGGTATGTTCCCACTAGGGCATCAGTGGTCTCACATGAATATGTTTCAGCTCTAATTTTACTTATTATAAGGGAGAACTGGTGGTTAACAGTGGCATAAAAGTCGTCAACCCTCGAGTTACCTTGCTTGAGTGAGTTTAGTTGATGCTCAAGGGTTCTTATGTCCCTCTTATCTGCTTAGTGGAGAGACAATACTTTTTTTTATTTCTTCCCACTCCCTATCGAAGATGTTATAGGAAACTAATGCAGCATCAGCTTTACCCCTCACTTTTTGTCTGATATGTTGGAGTATCGCCCTGTAGATGGGCTTACCACGAACAATTTTGTAGTCTTTTAGGACAGCTTCGACACTATGTACCCAGGACACATAGTGCACTGGGTTGCCCTCGAATGCCTGTATTTCCTTTACGGAGTCGGGTAACTTCGCAATTTCCCTAAGCTTCGATTCTGTGTTTGGTCCTCGAAGAGGCTTTTTTTCTACGGAAGATTGATTAACTATTTCAATAGAATTCCTGCTATCTAACTGTTTAATTTTGTTTTCAATGGAACCTAGTTGCCCTACTATCGACTCAATGGCTTGTCTAGTCCCGTTTTGCTCAACCTGGACAATACGTGTCTCGAACCCCCTAAGTTGTTCCAAAACAGAATTAACTGCCCCTGTCAGTTGCGTGACCGAGACTTGAAGTTCCTCCATGTTTCTATATTTTTTATGAATGATACCGTGGTAAGGATTTCAGATATTAAATTTATTTGTTATTATATATTTGTTTTTTTATTAGTTCTTTTTTAATAGTGGGTATTTTTATATTTTTTCAATGTATGTATATATGGTATATAATGTTATAATTTTTTATAAAAGCATCAGTATTTTACTATTTTTTCTATGAAAGTGTCTTAATTTCTAATCTTACACGAAACCAATGAGGAAATTCTCCATTATGAAGGTGTCGTTGATGGTCCTTTCCTTTTCTTAAGATGTAGTTGAGTTCACCAGTTAAGTTTCCCTTCCAAGGATACGGTTCAGTTCAACGTTCAAACACTTTGTTTTCAGTTTTTTTCTATTTAGTATTTAATTTTATTGTTTTATTTCTTGTGTAATCTCCTTTCTTGCGGAGTATAAGGTTTGCTGTACTAAGTCACTTCTCAAGTAGAACAAATTTTATTTTTTCATTACCACAATTTTAATTCATTCGTTATTATTTTATTGTTATTTTTCATTACCACAATTTTAATTCATTTGTTATTAAATCTTTACTTAGTTTACCACATTATGGTTTCTTTATTTAATCTCTTATTATAGACTTTGTCCTCGAAAACTGGAATTTTTAGTTTCATTTAGAGCATTCTTAACACTTTTCCGATGGGTATTCCTCAGAAAGTTTTCCTCTTTTTTTCACATACGTAAATACGTGCGTGTTAAGCACGTATTTCTTTTTATCATGCACTTATTCGCGAGGTCCCTGCTCGGGCGCCAGTAAAGGATTTTATATCCGCTTGATTGAAAAAAATTAATTTAAGGGACCTCGGCACTGGTCCCGCGAAATAAAAGACTTTTCTTAAACTTTATAAAATCGACTTTATTGTTGTATGTCACAAACAGAATGAAACGAATTCTAATAATTATTTAGTAAGAAGCCTATGAAATGAATAACTGCTGAGCTTGCAGTTCCCATGCAGACCTAGTACGCGGCATTGGCCTCGCATCAAGTTTCCCGATGGGAAACAAACTCAAGGTGCGAGCGGATGCTCGTGTGCAACGTCTGCACTTTTCATTGGTTGGGTCAATGCCTGACCGTGATAACTCGATATATCGGTTGTGTTTGCTTATTCCTTATAAATCAACTCCCATTCTTCATGTGTATGTGCTTCATTCTGTATAAGCTTTGTTTTGCATTTTGAACTTTAAACATCTACCTGCCCTTCGATTTTTCTAGCTGCATGTTTTTTTCTTGGTTTACTTAAGTTTGGAAAGAACCGTCCAGCTGTCGCCTGTTATTTACCCTCATATTATTATCTTCTAGGCAGCTGCTCTAGCCACCTGCATATTTCTTCCTCGATATGCTTCTCTATAGTAAGGAAGCGTCTAGCTGTCGCCTTATACATATGTATTACATAAAAAAATAAATCAGTTTACAAATGTAAGAAAAAGAAATAAAAATAACACCGCTCGCTTAATTATTTTAATAAATTATTTATTCCTTTCTAGTAACAACCTTAATTGTAAAACATTTTTCTCTAAAAGTTAATAATTTGAGTTATTTTCTGGATTGCTTCGAATGCCTGTGAGTTAATGACTGCTTGTTTATTGTTATTGGGTGTTTATTCGTTTAGCTTATTTTTTACTAAAACCTGATCATCATGGTCTGGATTGCCTGTGATCCATTTAATTACCTTTCCTATAATATCAATACTTCTCTTATATTTTTTTACTCTTAAACGATTTAATAAATTTTTATATCTGTGAGTGTATCTGAATCGTCTTCTACAGTTACTCTTTTATTTTGGTTAGTTTTACCTTCCAAATGTTTTACTAGCATATATTTTGAATATGCATCTATAACTGTTAAGAATTTTAAATTTTCAGCGTAGAATATATTTATGTGCAATTGTCTCCCTTTGTGGATGCATGTCGTATTGATTTGTATTACATAACATAAGTATGTCACAATTTCTTACATATTCTTTAAATTCATTTCTATACTTTGGCCAATAACATTGTTGTTTTATTTGTTTAATGTTTTCTTCCCATCCTCTGTGGGCACGTACGTTTATGGGTATCTTCTATTAAACTCAGTTGATCTTCTTTATTTTGTACATCATTAGCCAGTGTTTCTGTATGTAAGAATTTATTATTAAATGTTTCATTTAGCGTTGTTGTACAGTACATACTATTCCTGGCTGTAAAAATTCCTTTAGTATTGGCACAACCTCCTCTGCTTCTTTATATTCCATAACAAGCCTTACTTTTCCTTCAAAATTTTCTATTTTTTCATGTACCGTGAAATTACCTTTGGCAACTAAAATTATTATTTGTTGCTTAAACTCATTCGAACTTGTTTGGTTGTATGTATTACAGTATTGTCACTCCTTTCAGCTGAATGCGTGAGTTATATTTCTAATCAAAAACGATTTTATATTTGGACATAGCTTCGCCCTACAAACTTTAATGAGAACAAATGAACATATTTCATCAATTTACATGGGTTTTTATAGTAAATGAATACACTGAATCTTGTGTATCTCTAGGAAAAATAATGAAAAGTGATATAATAAAACTATACTCAGAAAAATTATTATTTGCAACAAAAAAAAATTAATATGATTAATTGCCGAGATTTTTATTTGGTGAGAAAAATAAATAGAATTGAAATACCTATTACTTATTATTTGAACAATATGTGATATTAGTTTTTTATGTTTTAGATAAATGCTGAATTTTACATTAATTTGATGGGAAAATAACAGGAAATGTGATATTAAACAATTTGAAAGAAAAAAATATGTACATATGTATGTACATAATGTACAATTAAGTATGCTCTGCTGGGTTATTGACTTGTGGTGGCGTAACTCGAGCCCTCGGATGGCGATGATAGTTTACTAAGCTCGAACCTTCTTGGTGTAACCTCGGGTACAGCAGTCTTGAGCAGTTCAGCGGTATTCTTTATTGGGCTTTTTGTCTTCTTTATTCTGTTTACAAATAAGACAAAGCTCAGTAATTTTTTTTAGTTTTTTACTTAGTGTAGGGAAAAAGTATTTTTCCAAAATTTGGACTCTGTTTTCTTTTTGGTTTCGATGAGCGCGATTATGCTCTTCCATTACTAAATTCTCTTGATCCTGTTCGTTTTCCACGTCCTGAACTTGTATTTGTGTAAATCGCTTGTATAAGAACTGAAATTGTATTTGTAAATATTTTGTATTAAACCCATTATACGTTCGCCTGTTTTGATTCCATTAGTTACAGATGGATTAAGGCATTTTTTTAGAATTTGAATTAGGTTTGATTGGGTAAAAATAGGTTCAATGATAGTATGTCTGTGGTAAGTTGGAAATATGATTTAGAAATTTTGACTGGGTGGTGTACCTTCTTGAAGTAAAATTTGGTTTTTGAAACAATTAAATGGTGATTCTACGCTATAAATTAAGCCATGCGACGATGATTCGTCACTATGAATCGTAGGTGTACTTCTTCTTCTTAAAGGGCAAGGTCGGCGCTCCTTGTCCGAAAACTTGATAATGTATTTAGAATATGAATACTGTGGCTCCTATAGTTCAAGTTTTGGATCTCCAAACAAGCCGAATAGGCCTCAAGGAGAGTCCTTGGCTTCTGAATAATTAACATTCTAGCCAAATCGCCGGTATATTTACGTCTTCACGAGGAAGGACTCAGTTTTTATTTTATTAATCATTAACGAAAGCTGATTACCTTCTGTCTGATGTGCTGAAGTATAGCACGATAGATTGGCTTGCTTTTGATTATTGCATAGTCCTTCAGGATACCCTCAACGACATGTACATGGGTTGGGTCTCCTTCGAATGCCCGCAATTCCTTGACGCAGTCAGGGAGTTTGCTGATATCCCTCAATTCAGCTTCGTTTTTTGGGGTGCTTAACGTAAATGGTTCGTTCGGTTCTGGAACTTAAGCTGTCGCTCCTTGAGATCGAGTCCATTTTGTTAATTATTATTATAATAAAAGGAAACATAAAAGGAACGAAAAAGTTATATATATAATCGTATATTTTATTTTTAAGGCGCCCAAGCTAAAACTAAACGAAAAAAACTTTGTTTGTTTTTTATTTAATTAAAATATAGGTATATGTATTGCTTAATTTTTCACGCAATATAATTTGCTTTTTTCGTGACAGGAATGCATGGGAGGTGTTGTGTTTGTATCCCGTTTAGCTGAACACAGTCTACTAATGGCACGATCACCATTAAAGCCGTCTAGCCTTTTCAGGATATTCGCAGTGCGGAAGATTTTGCGTCCAGGATACCAAAATTGTCCAATGTGTTCCAATCTGAACAGCGACGTGCAATCCATAGAGCGTATTGGTCCTGGCGCAGATCCTCAGGTAAAAAGGAAGCAGTCTTGCATCCTGTCCCTGCTCGGGCGCCAGTTAACGTTATTCCTTCGGGGGATAACAAAAAAAAAAAAATGCGAATCGGCTACATTTTTCAACCCAGTTTCCAAGAAGTTTAGGCTTCTGGTATTTCTATAGTGAATACTTATATTCGGGAAGAGTTTTTCTAAATGCTTTATGTCTATATCCAAAATTTTCCGCATATGTTCTTCGACTCGTAGACCTGCCAGAGAATGGAATCCTCGTCTACTATTAGAATATAGTTGGTATTGGAGTAGTCTGTTAATTTAGCTGTCACTCCTGTCGTCATTAGAAATAGAAGAATCCTGAAAAATGTTTTCTGAAATGATTCTGTAAGTATTGAAGATACACTGTAAAATTAGAAAATAAATAAGCTTATGAGACAGGCTTACAGATCTGTAATGCCCAAATGCAAATAAATAAAAAAATATTCCATTCCTTCGCGACGTTTCATTGGATATTTTCCAACTTTTTCAAGGGATTTGTTTTATTATACTGAAAAACAATTAAATAACATAATAATTCTATTTAAATTTAAACATTTTAAAAAAAATATTTGCTTACTTATTACATTGACGTAAACAATTTTTAGTTTTTTAGATCAAATATTATCTACAAGCTTATTGAAATCAAGGGCTGTTTATATTACGTCTATCTAATGGACACAGGGGGTCTCTTGTTTACAATCGGTCTATGTAAGTTTGATAAGTGAAATGTGTAAGAAATGTAAATTGAATCTAATTATCGTCGATGGTTTTTTGGATGAGCTTATGAAAGTGCTTTAATAAACGCTTCTTTTTATTGCCCAAATCATGTGTTCTTTTTTATCAACTACCCAAATGGGTAGCATTATCAGTGATAATGCTAACGACCATGGACTCAATTTTCCACTCTTCCATTACTTTTTTAATCACACTGGCTATATTTTCCGCGGTGTGGTTTTCTTCAATCTCGGCAGTCGAAATCACTTTTGGCCTAAGAGATGGTCCATCGGCTTCAATATAATGTGCAGTGAGACTTAAAAAGCATTTATTGATATCTGAAGTCCAAATATCGGAAGTCAGTGCAACATATTCTATACCACTAAGTTTTTGTCTCAAAGCTTCTAACTGAATACTGTATTTTTTTTTCAAGCATATCAGTTACTTTTTTCCTCGTTGGTATGTTATAGTCAGGATTGAGTGTTTTGGAATATTTGGTGAAACCTTCATTCTCCACTATCTGAATTGGCTGGAAGTCAAGGACTATAAGGTCCAACAAAGCACTATCTCCTAAGTTTTGTGTTATTTTAGAAGGAACCATTAATCTCGTTTGCCTAAGTCGCTTTGTTGGTGGTTCCTGTATTTCAGATAATTGTGGTGCCCTAAAATTGCCTTCAACTTTACTAGTTGTTGTTGGTGCAGTTGATGGACTGCTCATATGGATGATGTTGTTATCCTCAGAAAGGTTTATGAACTTACCCGGGTGCTTCTTTTTAACGTGACCCATCATCGTCATTATGTTTCCTGTATATTTGTAGGTGAGCCTTTTTACCTTTAAGAGAAAATCCCAATTTTGGGAAATTTCGAATGACTTATTTATTTCGTTCCAAGTCTCACCCAATCACTCTGAAATTACCTTTTTCCGGGACAGTAAAAAAAACTGAAAATTTCTGATTTTTAGAGGTTTTTTTTTATCCATCGCCATCGTAGAGCCATCCTTTGATGGAATTTGACAGTTCTTGGCTTGATAGATGGGACGACAAACTATATTTTGAGGGAAAAAGTATATTTCGTTCCAAGTCTCACCCAATCACTCTGAAATAGCTTTTTTCCAGTGCAGTAAAAATACTAAAAAATTCTAATTTTTTTGTTTATTTCATAATCTAAAATTTCAAATAAATTTAAATCTTGTATCTCCTTCACCTTGGACAAAAAAAAAATCGTAAGATCGAAAGACTCGTATTGGACTGGAAGGTTGGATGGTTTGCTTTACCTACTTTTTTTGTCATCGCAAATTCTCATTAAGAGCAGCTGAAGACGATACTCGGTTTAGATTTTTATTCAGCTTCCTCGGTTCGGTTTCACCATTCCAGAACAAGAAACGATCAGACCGAGTCGATTCGAAACCCATAACCGAGAAGAATTCCGAAACCGAATCTAGTTTCTAGTAGAAATTGAACCGAATTGTTTTTCGGTTCAGGTACAAGCTATCTCGGTTTGAGAAAAACTTGAACCGGTTCAACTCGGTTTGACTCGGTTTATTAAACCGAGTTGACACATCACTTATTTTAATATCCCTCCGCTGGTTGACATAGTTCGATTGCTGTTCCTTTTAAAGTGTAACCTTTAGTAATAATTGAACTATGTCATGTGTCTTGTAAGCGATTCTTGGAAATTGTGTGTGGTCTCCATTTAATGGCACAACATTATTAATTTTAAAAATCTCAAACAAATTAAATGTTGTTGTTGCTACAAGTTGCAACGTTCAAAAAATTCACTTTTATGCAGTAATTTGATTTGGGTTCAAGTTACGAGGAAAGGAGCGGGTATAAAAAATGCTCATGCATCAATAGGTAATAAACTTGATTTCCATGGGAAGCCAAGTGAAATTGGATATGGAATAAAAATAACAAATGTTAAAGGACTTGGGAAAATATAGAGTGGGTATATGAAGAATAAGTGGGATATGTAACCTACATATGTATAGGTATGTACATCAGCGTACGTAAAATCTAACCTAGCTATAATAGCTTTAAAGTTTAATATAATATTAAATGAAGCCAGAACAGCATCGGCCGGGCCTCTTATTTTATTTCTTATAATTCCAACTGCCTGATAGTGTCTAGAACTACTGTTACGTTTAATTTTGTCAGTGAATTGAAACGACCGTTTGGTTTCGCGGATACAGTTCGACTCACCAATTCTGGCGACCTAGCTTGGACTTCTGGGTGCATCTTCCAGAATGCATTACTCAGCTTTGACCTACTGAATTGCATTGTGGAAGTGACACACTGAGCCATTGCGTCACATTAAGTGTGACATGAAACTGCAGTTATGCATTATGCATAGTTGTCATGCAGTGCAATTGGCTAAGTGGGTTAATGAGGAAATATGCTATGCGTAACAGGCATAACACTACCGTCGAAAACTTTCTAAGCAGAGTGAACCGCCTGACGCCAAGAGACTAGGGTATATACATAGTGCCCTGTTTGCCCTCAAATTCCGGAAGGGATTTAACAATATTGTTAACTTTGAATGTTGAATTGATTTACGAAGCTTAAAATTAAATTTAAATGTTGAACTTATAAACCACAAAAATTAACAAATGTGAAGTCGACACACTGATTTGAAGGTTTGAACAAACCTGACATTTTATTTCGATAAAAATACATTTCTTGTTGAGAATAAACAAAAAGTGCAACTATGCAATAAAATTCCAAGCGTGAAAACAGATGAATAGCAAATATATAAAATTGAACACGAGAAGTGTGAACTATAAAATTTTCAACTGGTCATATGCTTAGATGAATTAATACAAAAAAAAAATAATAATTGTTGCAACTTAGCAAAATTGATTTAAAAAATGATACAGATAGGTACATTTGACCATACAAATTATAATGGTCGCATGGTTGAAAATAAAATGTGAAAATGAAATTTGAACAAATATCGAGACACTCTTTACATTTAGTAGGTACTTACCTTTCACAATTTGAATTTCTTTCAAAATATCAACTTTAGAACATGTTTAAAATAGAAAATTTTTTACATTTTCATAGTGTTTAGAGTTTATTAATTCCAGTTGATTAAAGTTGTTGTTTATAATAAATAGATTTTCTATTTCCAGAAAGTTTTTCAGAATTACAGTTGCTTTATTGTTGATTATAATATATTTAATTTGTAATAACTGCAGTGGTTCGATTTAGTTTAATGCCAGTAATAATACGATGATTAACACAATTTACTTTAGGTATCTTTTCTTTATTGGTTTGGAGTTCCTTAAAAAGTAACATAATAAACTTAAATAAAACCCAAATCTACCCTACCTAATGTAGTGGGTTATATCTTGTAGCTTGTACAAGATACCACATTTCTTGACTCGTGTGAGCTACTTCGTTGATAGAAGTAGTTGTTTCAGCATAATTCGTTGTTGGTTCCGATGACATATGTTTTTGTTTTCGCTGCTGCTGTTGTTTGTCGTTGTTTCCAGGCAGGCTTCACGCCCTAAAGTTGTTGTTATAGCCTAGTCCTTTACACTACCTATAGTAGTTTCCCTCGTGCGTTATCTTGAAAGATTTCGCCAGGTCTTACGGAAATAAGGGTTTCACAATTTTTTTTTTATTTAATATTTTACGGAGAAGAGAAAGTTGTGCGGACAGATTAAAGAAAATACTTTTTTTTGTTTCGTTTATTTTCTTAAATGGCCCGCTGCTGTGCTACGACCAAGTAAGTATTTTGTTTTATTTAAAAAAAAAAATCCTTGTTAAATAACTCTTTATTATTTCTAAACTGGCCCGCTGTTGCAAATGATGTTTAACTTAGCGTTACTTGAGGAATCAGCTATTGTTGTTTGTTGGTTCGAACAACCGGGGATGGCTTCGTTTCCCGATTTATGTTTTTATGTGTCCGAACGAAATAAAAAAAACTTTTTTATTCTTATTTCAATTGGGCCACAGGACTCTTACGCTTTATTGATAGAAAATATAATTAACAAAATAAAATATTAACTAAAGAACCAGAATAGCCCGCCGTCCAAGCGTCGCTGCGACTATTCAGGGTTTGAACGTATTATTAGACCTTTTCAGTTTGTAATGCCTTTGCTTATATAATTATAAGTTGTTAACGCTGCATTTATTGGTTATTGACCCTTTATTGTTGATGTTGCATTTATTGGTCGAACAAGCTGTTGACCCAATTGTGCTGGTGTTGCATTTATTGTTAACGCTGCATTTATTGGTTGTTGACCCTTCATTGTTGATGTTGTATTTATTGTTTGCATAAGTTGTTGACCTAAATGTGCTAGTTCACTTGGCTGCTTGGTGGGCCCGTTTGTAGGAGCTATATCATATGTAACTCCCGTGAGAACCGAATTACATGACTTTTGAGCGAGCGGAATTGTTTCTACTCTTTGAACATGTTTTTCCATGCTGAGAGCATGCTGAGGCCACCCTTGTGTCAGTACCTTCCGAAAATTCAGGGATACCGTGGGATAATTTTAGGAGCTTTTCGAAACCTAGATACATTTTGATCCAACTTTGGGTTTTGATCTTGGAAACGGTTTCAAATTTTGTACTAACAGTAGTATCACTCTCTTCAGTGTATTACATGAAAAATTTTGGTTTTTTTCTTTTTAGCTTTTTAATTTCGTCTTGAAGATGCTGGATCTAACTGACGAAAACTGCTTCTTGGTTCTTAAATTTTTTGGCTTCAAGAGCAACTTCTACCTCTTTGTTTTTAAGTGTAGTTATTTCCTCTTGTATCTTTTTTAGTTTCAACGAGTTCAATTGCTCGTTTAGTTTGAAAATGGTTCCATCGGCTTGCTTATTTATTTCCTTTGCTTCTTTTTGATTTGAAATCAATTTAGCTAGAGTTTTTGTTTGAGCTTTGTACGATTTCAAGTCGTACTTATTGATCAAAGTGAATTCACCTTGACAACTTGAGACAGTTCTAGTTCATGAACCAGAATGTCTCGCTTGAAAGAATGAGGGATTATGCACTCCAAAGATGGCTTAAGATGATCTTATTCAGATGTGAGATTATAAGACCCCTTACCTCTGGTGGGGGAAAGTCTGTATAATAATAACGAGACGAACTCTTAATTGGTTGCAAGGTAAGCGACTTTATTGTATAACATACTCCCCGCCTTGAACTATTGTTCAAACATGTAAGGTGAAGGCTTCGTGACTTCGTGGAGCTGGGATCGAGGGGTTCTTCGGGCGATAGATTTGGCTTCTTATGACCTTCCAGATGAAGTATAGTAAGATCACCCCTATACAAAATAACTGACAACGAACTGATGAGTATGGGAATTCCTCACTTGAAAGAGAGATTCTTCGAGTTGTTGTTGTGCGATATTCTTCTGTAGTAGATCTAGTTCGGATGAGCGTCTCCGAAATTGTAGATGTATATGATGGTGACTCATCTGGGTTGATTGTGGATATTTCTGGATGAACTCTGATATGTTACTTGTAGGAACATAGGATGCTCGTTTAGTACTTGTGAAAATGTTGTGTCCGTGGATGGTAAATAGGTCTTGCTTCACAATACTACCACCTGGGACGGTTAAAATGCCAGAGTTATTCAATCGGATTTGGGTAAGGTTCCCTTCACAAACGACATTTATTAATGCTTGAGATCGAAGTGAATATATCAAGTGATTCGCTTGGTGCAATTGTATCCAAAACTGTTCATCTTTAAAATCTTCGACTTGACAGGAAGCATTTCATTTCATTTCATTTTATTAATATTTTATTCAAATTTCACTTACTTGCTATTACAATTTCATAGAGCAAACAAAAAAAATAAGTTAAAGAATAAGTATAGTGGAATAGAATAAACTAAGCCATTCGGTAACAATAATGCTAGTGTTGAATGGCCGTCAGAAACAAATTTTCAAGCAAGAAGAATAACTGACGTGGGGTACTTTCAGTTGTTCTTATATGCGTAATTTTATATTTTTAGTTCAAAAAAAAAGAATTTAAGATACTTAGATTATGGAAAAAAAACTATTGGTAGATATAATTTAGAAGAAAGAAAAAAAAATTAAAATATAATGCATTTAGTCAAAAATTAAATCAACGATTATAAGTTCTTAATTTATAGATCAATTCTATGTCAAACAAGTTCAAATTGAAAAGCCAGTGTCTGATTTTTTTTAGGAATGAATTATAATTATTGGTTGTTCTAATTGAAATAGGAAGATTATTGAAAATGATTGGTGATGTCATTAAGTAAAAATTCAAAAAAAGTGTTTTGTGGGGAACTAGAGTGTCGACAAGTGCTAAATTGTTAACCCGTAAATTATATATTGAAGAGTTTCTGCTTGGGATATTACCACTTTGTTTAAAGAATTCTTTCTAAACTTTAAATATGTAAAGATGGCGTAGTGGTAGAATTCTTAACTCACAGAAAAGAGGCCAACTTCCTGTACGTTGTTTTTTGCCACAAATTATACGAATTATATGCTTTTGGGCAGTCAAAAGTGATCCAAAAGTATTCATGTAAGCACCTCCCCAGCTCACTATACCGTATTGCAATTTTGACTGAGTCAGTCCGTAGTATATCATGGTTAAAACTTTTTTTGAGCAGAATGGTTTTAAGAGGTACATCTTACGAGTAATAAGATTCATATATGTTTTCAATGATTGTACATGAACTTTCAAATTGAGATTAGAGTCGAAGAGAACTCCCAAGTACTTAAATGAATCAACACGCTCAATTTAAAAGCATTTAGGGGAGCAGTCATATGAATGGAAAAACAATTCAAAATCCATTGGAAAAACACCTGATGGCTTAAAACACATAATTTTAGTTTTATTACTGATAATCAGTTTATGTTGCGCAAAACCATCTCTTAGTAACTGTAAATCTTTATTAACGTTAGCAATACATTGAAAATATGAAGATTCAGTGTAGGTGAAGGCTATATCGTCTGCAAAGGCTCTTCGATTTCCGGAGAAATTCTGATGGAATAGTGAGTTAATGTAAATTAAAAATAATATTGGACCCAGAACAAATCAAACACATCCCAAAAACGTTTTCTTTTCTTTTGAGCTGCTGTTGAAGTTGATGGGAGTACTTCTTCCACAACAGAAGCAGAGGCAGTTCTAGTTGGCTGTGTTGTCTGAGCCAGAGACGCAACTTTATGTTTAAGGCTGTCAAATGCCGTTTTGAAATTTACCTCCTCTCGAAAGCCTTTGCTTTTGAATCTGGGATCCAAAATTGTGGATTCAGCATAGAGAAAATTTTTTTCAAGGTTGTTGAATCGCTTTTGGCATTGCTCGTTTAGTGTCACCAGCAATTTTCGAACGCAACTGGGTGTTTCGTTTTCCACACCAAGAGAGTGTGTGTCCAACTCATTCAAATACTGAGTTATCTGTCTCTTCAATATTCGACAGAACACTATAACTTTTGAAAGGCTGACATTCTTTTCACTCGATATTTCGACGGTGACGTCATCGAATATTTGAAGAATTGGAACCACTTTCTCGATTATAATCCAGTCTTCTGCATTTAATGATAGCTCAATTTTGACGAAAGCTAATGTAGCAATAACCGCACTTTTAACTTTTAAAAGCCGATCCAACATGTCGAAGGTTGAGTTCCACCTGGTCGGAACGTCTTGTTTTAATTTTAGGACGGGTAAATCCATTTGCTTTTGCATTTCCTGTAGTTTATACAAGCCTTGAGTGCTTCTTTTAAAGAACTCGACTATGCTCTTCACTTTTTGAATATATCCGGCAATTTCTTCTAAGCCTGCTTGCACTGTCAAGTTCAATGAATGAGCGAAACACCCAATAGATCTCCAATTCCCTAGCTGCACTGCCGCAATTACATTTGAAGCATTATCGCTGACAACTGCCCCAACTTTGTTTTCAATTTTCCATTTGGAAATTTGTTCTTTTAAGAAGTTGCATATATTCCCACTTGTATGGCGCTCTCCGAACTCTATGCAACCAAGCAGGTTGGAGCAGAGTTTTGCATTTTTAACGTCAATATAGTGCGCTGTCACTGCAATGAAGCTCAAGTTGTTGATTGACGTCCATGCATCCGTCGTGAGACATATTGCAGGCACGTTTTCAAGTTTTAAATGCACTTCTTCTTCCAATTTTAAACAAAGCTGGGGTAGTAGCTTCTCGGACAATGTCTTTCGTGTTGGCAACCTGTACGAAGGGCACAACAGAGCCACGAATTTGCCGAATTCCTGTTCCTCTACTAAACGAAGCGGATGATATTCCTTCGCTATCATCGTTATCAGTTGGTTGTCTATTTTCGCCTTTTTTTGTTGTGCTCTCAGCAAACGCATATATTTTTTGCTGTACCTGTCGAGCTATCGATGTTTGTGGCTCAGGTACACTTACAGCAGGTGTGTCATTGAGCACGACTTCGGTTTCTGATGGTGGTGGACGTGGATCATTTTCATTTGGTGTTGGTGCTAGTACTGCCTGGCGCTCTAAATCCACAGAACTTAATGAGATTCCAGTGTGCCTTCTTTTCACGTGGCTACTTAAATTGCCCAAACTCCCAGAAGTTAATGCAATAATTTGGCTGCAATAATTGCATTTTGCTTTTTGGGAATCAACTTCTGCAAAATGGTCCCAAAGGATGCTTGTTTTTCTTTTGCGCGAAGCCATTGCATTAACAATATTTGGTTCAAGGCTAAAAATTCGTAAGATAATGGAATTTTATTTTTCATATCTGCATAATATCTATTGGTTTGACACAGATACACTTCGTTTTATTCAAATAAAAAAAACAGGATTGAAAACTGCCTAATGACAATTAATCATGTAACAACAAATCAAAATTAAAATTCAATTAAAAATCTGTTTCAAACCAAAGTTTAATGTCGTTTTCAATTGGTCACTCGGAAAGTACTCCGAAGACCTTTCAACGGAAAAGTCATGTTTAATTTGCTATTTGGAGTGCTTTTTGTGAGTGTTTTTTCAACACCTGAATTTATTTTGGAGGGATGTGATTGTTCACCAATGCATACACAATCTCTTCATCTGACTGCTCGTCAAGGCAAACTGCAGTTTATATTTTGTTTTTGTTCATGCGCAAAAAGTTGATAAAAATTTATTGAACATTAAGAAAAATAAAAAAAAAAATACCATTGAATTGTTGAAGGGCAAATTATTTGTGCCTTTATCAAATGTTTTTGCTTCGCTTTACCCATACAACTAAACATGGATGTTTTGCATGTTCATTTCGATTCAAATTTCACTTCTCTTCGTAGTAATTGAAAACGACATAAGAAACCGTTCTGAGTTAAAAAATTAAATTACATTCCAATAATCCACCTGAATACTATTCCAAATCAAATGACAATATGTAATTCACATTCACAACAGCAAAACAACTACAAAAAAAACCATTCAACAGTTGAACAGAAGAAAAAAACATACAAAATAAAATTACCATATATCTCCTGAACACGATTCCAAAATTTCAGTTCAATTCACAACAGCAAAACAACTAAAACACCATGCCAATCAACAGATGTAAAGAAAATAAGATTTCAAAAAACAAAATTACCAATCATCCACTTGAATACGATTCCGTAATTCCAATTTACATTTACAACCCACTCAGGATCTCACCTCTGAAAACAGCAAAACTGATAAAAAACACACTATTCATTATCATTAGATGAACACAGGAGAAAATAAAAATATAAAACTCTTCCAAAATTCCACAAAAAAAAATCCAAACTGTTAAATATTTGAATCTAATACCTACCAAAGAAAGAACAAAAGAACGAATGCGAGCAATTAGTGTATCCAATCCGAACATGTTTCCTATCCTAATAAGAATGAATGGAAATACAATGACAACAAAGATATGGAACTATTAAGTGAACTATGAGTATGATAAAGAGATCGCACCGGACCGATTTACATTCAGCCGGACATGAAGGAACTACAACAAATGTACTATACTCCATACCTAGTAATAAGAGTGGAACTACGAAGAAATGTTATAGGCAATGTGCTTGAAGAAGACATGGAACTAAATGAGGAACTATTTGCATGATGAGAAGGCTGTTTCACAATGCGACGAGAAAACGAGACGTCAGCGTGACGAGATCTCTTCGTAGTTTCTCTCTCTTAAAAAAGAATTTTAAACATTGAAATAATGCATAATAAAGCATTTCTCGTCGTCTCGTCACGTCATAAAGTTCGAAAAAATGAAAAAAAGACGCAACGTGACGACGAGAAATACTTTATTATGTATTTTTTCGTTGTTTAAAACTCGTTTTAAAGAGAGAACAACCGTGAAGAGATCTCGTCACGCTGACGTCTCGTTTTCTCGTCGCACATTGAAACAGCCTAGAGGTCGGACCGATGAACGTAAATCTCGTTCCTGTATGTGCTTGAAGAAGATATGGAACTAAATGAGGAACTATTTGCATGATCAGAGGTCGGACCGATGAACGTATATCTCGTTCCTGTATGTATCTGCTATACTCTATGCTGTCTTTCCAATCGATCAGTTGTCAACAAGACAATGCAAACACACACAATATTTGCCTTTACCCACCCTGGTGTAGAGTGAAGTTGTGGTTTGTGGATTTTTGTGTGATACTCAACTCGTTCTCATTCTTGTGTGGTTGGCTTTGGCTGAGCATTTCGCAAGATATGCGTGTGTGTATTTCAATTTGTAAGTAAACAGAGACAACATGGTCGCTCTCTTATTTTGTGTCTACGTAGTCGGAACTATGGACATGTTTCAATTCAGTTTGTGGAACGAGTGGAAATGTATCCGAGAGAGGACATAGTTCCTGGAACTATTTAGGTCCGGAACTACACAACTCTAATTTAAAGTATAGCCAGATCAGTTAACCTATTTTGGCTCATAGTTAATCTTAGATAAGTCTTAATTAATTTTAATTTTGAAATGCCAGTGAGACACAAATTGTTACATAAATTTTCATCGCCAATGACAGACGAGTCTGAAAAGTCCCACTTAACAGTGAAGCTTAAAAATTGTTCCTCCAAAACTTTACGTTGCCTTGTTAGATACTCTGGAGTAATTCGTATTTTTGGTGATTTTTTTGAAATTCTTTAAAAGATTTCTGTTCACCTTCTCAAGTTTCTTTCTGTTTTTGGATTAGTTTTTCCATTTTTCTGTTTCAAAATATTTGTTTACGGCTGCTGAAGGATATGGTTTTCTTGAGATTGGCTTGCCTTTTTGGCTTGCTTGATATTTGCTTGCAACTGCTTGAATATATGGTTCGGATTAGCTCTAATGATGAGCTTGAAACTATGAAGTTCCTCAGATAAACAAAAAGAAGCCTTAACGAAAATAATTCCCAGATCACGTCGGGGTCACCAAAATGTACGAGTAAACGTACTTGTCGACCAAGATGGTATCACCTTGACGCAACGTGTACATTAACCAGAATATCTCTTTTAATGAAGGCTGTTTCACAATGCGACGAAAAAGCGAGACGTCAGCGTGACGAGATCTCTTCACAGTTGTTCTCTCTTTAAAACGAATTTCAAACAACGAAATAATACATAATAAAGTATTTCTCGTCGTCACGTTGCGTCTTTTTTTTAAATTTTTCGAACTTTACGACGTGACAAGACGACGCAAAATGCTTGATTATGTATTATTTCACTGTTTAAAATTCTTTTTTAAGAGAGAGAAACTGCGAAGAGATCTCATCACGCTGACGTCTCGTTTTCTCGTCGCATTGTGAAACAGCCTTGACGTATTTCGGGATTGTCGTTTGGTTTGAAGTTCCTTTGTTTGTTAATGCGATCCCTTACCTCTGGTGGGGGAAATCGTTATAATAAAAAGCCTAACTCTTAATGTGGTTGAAAAGTAAGTGCCTTAATTCTTTAAATTAATTGTCTTACATAAATACTAATAAATAGCTTATTTTACAATTCAATATATTTAATTAAAGTTTGTAAAAAGGTCGATTTTACAATATTCAACAAATTAATATAAGTAAATAAAAGAAGTTGTTCATTCTTTTCTTTTGAGTTTATAACTGACTATTTTAATTAAAAATCAATTTGAGCTTAATTCTATTATTGCTTGGAAAGCAAATAATTGATTGGTTGTGCACCATTTGCTTGTATAGATCGAAGAACTGTGGGCCGATTGAGATAATTTCCGTCGAATTTCGGAATCTCGATTTTGGGTAGTTTGATTGCCGTTGTCTGTACCTTTTCACATGATGTATTAGCCAATTTGTTGTTCGGCAACCAGGTGATCCTTATGTCAAAAGGAGCTCGAAATAGAGTTCTATGTCGGCGACAGCTGCCTCGTCCCCAAGTCGTTTGTAGGCAGCGGTTACTTGCTCCCAATCGCCCATAAGGGTTTTTTTTTTTTAATTGTTGCGGACAGATTTCTGTAAATTCACTGGACACTTATTTATTGATTTTAGGAAAATTTTTCCAAGCAGCCGAAATTTGTTTTCCTTCGTCACCCTATTGACTCCAGTTAGGAATTTCCCGGAGGTATTTTCTTCAGAAGCGGGTTTTATCTCCAGCCCTGCTAGGACACTAAAAGGTTTTTGTACTGCGGCGGCGGCGGGATCCTTTGGTTACCCTGTTAGGGGCTTGACTGCTGTTAGTCCTACGAGGTCCTCTTTTTTGCTGCTCCGATGGAAAATTGACTGCTGTGGTCTTTTCTTCAGAATCATCGGTTTTGTTTTTATCCGCTTCATCGAACCGCCTCATGATATCATCTTTCATGGAATCATACACCTTCTTAACCGCGTCATAATATTCTTTGGTGAAATATTCGTGTTCTACTTCTTCAGGATAATTATCTTTTAACTCTCTGCCACCTTATCGAAGGATTCCCACAGTGCATTTAGTCTGTTGCACCGTGTATGTAAATACTGCAGAGTTTTTCTGTTCTTTAATGAATTTTTTTTGCTTTACAAAATATAATAAGAAAAACTTAAATATTAAAGAAAAAAACAACACAAATCAGAACAAAAATGTATGTATTTATGCTAAAGTTTGTTTCTGTTAAAGGTTGAATAGTTAGTAAGTTATATCTATCGACCGATCGGGTAGCTTGCAAAAGGCATGGCGGAAAACTGATGAGTACCAGTATTATCGATACACAGTGCGTGAAGCCAGACGTTGCACTTTTGTATATTTGTGTATAAGATCGCATTTCGTCTGGTCTCATGCTGCTGTGGGAGTTCGGTGAAATATTGGATTTGGGTAAAACACCGTCGTGAGGTTGTTGTTTATTTGAAGAAGAATTTGAGAAGAAATGAAATTTGAAGGAGTTAACCTTGGAGAGTATTTGGTGCCAGTGGTTGTAAATCTGTGCGAAGAAGGAGAGGCTATGTTGCTAGGCGCAGCATTAGGAGTTGTATTAGAGACAGACGTTGGGGAGAGGTTGAGAATATGGGAGGGCTGAAAATTTGGATACTTGGCTCCAGAACTGAGGTCAAAATGTGGAAATGAATTTGTTAGGGGTGATTGGGTTGGAGGTGGAAAGATAGTAAGAGTAAGATTAAAGGAAATTCGTTGACTTTTAAGTTTGGAAATAGTGGGGACATAAGGGAGTTTTTGTGAAATGGAGGGATGGTTAAAACTAGGGAAAATGTTTATCTTGTAGCTCCAGTTTGTATCGGGTCTGGAAAAATTAAAGGTTTTTTTTTTGTTAAAGAAATTGGTTTGTTGAGGTTAGAAGATAAGGGGATGGAATTGTTGATGTTTGTGTGGTCTGGCATGGAGAAGTTAAAAGACCCACGCTTAGCAGGTGGCTTCTCAGGATACAGAGGGGACTTTCGCTTGAGGGGAGGATTGGACTTGCTTTGAAAAGAGGAGATGTTAGTGATATTATACTTAGATTTAGTGAGACTTCTCTTCCACTTGAACAGCGTCATGTTGTCGAAGAATGGAGAATCTACGCCCAAAATAGGACTTTACCCAGGATTCATTGGCAAAGGAGGGAGTGTTCTTGAGGCAAAAGTAGTCATCATTGGCAGATTCAAGCTTGCTCAATCTTTTATTCCAATCAGGTAGGCTGCAAAGGTGACCGAGTTTAACAATAGTTTTTGAAGAGTCACTTTTAGGAGGTTCCTGACTTTGTTTGGGGGGTGTAGATGTAGAAGGCACAGTAGCTATCGGTTGGACATGCGGTACCACACGATTATTTATTTATTTATTTATTTAAAATAGAAGGAGAAGAGCTTCCAACAGCAATTTGGGTGAGTGTAGTAGGCACGGTGTTCGTTTCAGTGTTTAAGATTTCTTTCAAAACAGATAAATTATTAAATACCGTTACGGGTTCTGGTGAGGGATATCTTGGTTCATCCAAGATGTCATTGATTTGCAGCCGTATTTCTCGGGAATTTTATGTTCAAGCGCCTCATGTCCCTCTGAATTTCCATCGTCCGTTAACTATTACTGCTAACGTAATACCAGGTTATATCAGCTCTGCAGAGACTCTCGATAGCATAGAACACTTTGAATTTCATCAAAAATCCCGACGAGCAAGGTTGGTCCGGTGAAGAAAGGGGGGGATACAGTTTTAGAGGAGTTACTTTGGAAGTGGACCTCAAAGTCTGATTGAATTGATTTTAAGTTAGTTGAAATATTATTGTTAAGCACAACAAATAAATAATTTATAGAGTCCGACAGTTTTTGAACGGATTTGAGACATTTATCAATGTCCGAAAGTTTAGAAAGACATTAAGAAGTATTTTGTTGACACTGTTGATGAAGTTCATCAACACTTTTAACAACCATATCAAATTTCTTGGACACATTTTGGATTTAATTACGGCAGTCAGTGTTATTGTTAGCTGTTAAGTCACTAAGGCATTTAATGGCAAGCATAAGATGGGAGAGGGATAGGTCTTTACACTCATCACAGTAAAAGAAGAATTTTTTTTTTTAATCTTTTAGATAGGCAAGTGGTCTCTTACTTAGGCCAACACAGGTGGGTTGAAAAGAATTTCCACAAATATCACTGCAACTTATCTATTCAACACTGGATTCGCAGGTGACGCAGATGGGGTTTCCGCACTTGGATGACATAATTTTTTTTATATTTTGTTTTCTTTTGAAAATAAGGAACGGCGATGTGCAATTATGTGAGTCACATGCTCGCTTTAGGTATATTGATAGATTTGCAACACAATGAGTAGGTCAGTTAACAATTTGAGTTCACAACATGGCTTCTGAAGCAATGAAAAAACAGGTAAGCACAAATTATTAATTTGAATTGTCAACGGTGGCGAAAGAGTTTAAGTCAGAGAATATCGCGATTCAAATTGCAGGGGTAAGCGAAACTGAGTTATGGGAAATTAAAAATAATCATCATGTCCTCCTAAAAAGCTTTCACGATTTCCTTTTATATTGGCTTTATGTTCTTCTAAGCCATTAATAATATAAATGTCCGATATTTCATATTTGAAACATTATCGGATATTTTTCTTTCACATATTAAATTTTTATTCAACCCTTCTCTAACACTCTTACTAGTGCTTGATCTTTCTGACCCATACTACTCTTCATAAATTTGTCTTAGAACATTTTCATCTTTCTTCAATTAGCTCATTAATTCTTTCGTCTTTTCTAGTCATTACTGGGACTTGGACTTTACATATATTTCTACTTAATTCATCAGCTTCGACATCATCAACTCCTTTTTTATATTGTATTGTATAATCATACTCTTCTAATTTTAATCTCCATCTAATAAGACGGCTTCCTGGATCTTTAACATTAAGTTGTAACGTACTTATATATTTCTGATTTTTCTTTTTTTTATTCTATCATATACAGATATACACATGATTTGATAAAATTTTAATCTTAAAACAAATGATAATGCTTTCTTTTTTATTTGTTTTTTTTTTGAATTTCAAAAATATTCTCTTATCCCTCATTTACCCACCTTCAGCTCTTAAATAGTTACAGATCTATGTCGGACTGACCCGGTGGTGATTGACAAGGTTGTTCTGATCTCCATTGTCACATAGGTCTGCTGGTCGTTGCTCACCCTAGCTCGCCGGATGGGGTTGGGATCTTGTAACGGGAGATTGAACTGTGTTACTTTTATTATCAGACCGGTAGCCATGATGTAAATTGGCAAAAAAAAACTTATTTGAGCCCGAGTAATAGTGAACGAAATCAAAAAAAGATAATTCTTCATTTTCTTTAAGGATAGACAACCGAATCTAAAAGTGGGGAAACATAGTCGTTAGTGTTTCCCTGGAGTGAATCTGTACGCTCCCGTCATAGACTCCACTCAATCGAGGTCTACTCCTTTGAATCCCTTGTGCCTCCGTAATATTTGGGAATCCCTAGTTTTATAAAGGAGAAAATTAAAAAAAAAATTCCCTTTATAAATTTCCTAGAATCGACAGCTTTTTTTCTATCCCTTATACTCCTTTTCCTAATTCTTTATTTCGTTTTTTTTTTTTTCTTTATGTTATGCCTTGAGTACCTAGGCAAGAAGCATTGGTTTGGTATCCTATCTACGTTCCAACGTGGCAGACATTCTGGAGTGACTATACAACGATTGAAATACCCGTATATAATATTGTTTTTCAGCTAAGTATATAAGCTAAAGTAAAACAGGTGCAGTTTGATTCCTTTTCCGCTGTTTTTTTCTTTCTTCTTTCTGCTATACGATTTTCGTGGTTGCTGTTTTTTTTTTTTTTTTACATTTACGTGATAGTCGACTTTTTTTGTTCATTTGTTCTGCACTGATTTATTTTGATTAACTTATTTTGGAGGCATCTTATAAATGTATCTCCTAATCAAGAAAAATATATATTTTTTTTGTAAACCTGTCAATTTTAAATTTTTTTATGATTTAGTCTAAGTTATTTTCTTACCTTTTCGAATATGTATTTTATTTCGCGTAGCATATATTTCTGTTTCCTTGTTTTGTCTACTAAGTCTTTCTTCCTGTGGTATTTCCCTTTTTTTTTTTGCTTTATTGATCGTTATATTCTTTCCGCCTGTTAATTTTATATTTTTTTTATGATTTAGTTTCTACTTCTAAGTAATTTCTTTACCTATCATTTATTCTTACCCATTTTCTTCCTCTTGGCGATGCCTATGCACACGTGCACGACCAATAATAAAAAGACTGATGACGTCTTTGACTTGCAACGTAGCTGAAGATGCCGGAAATGAGAACGATATAGAATTGAAACTAGATTGCATGATTGGAAACGTAGGAATTCGAAACTTGGTATTTCCCGAAGCTTAGGGTAACTCGGCCTTTGTTTGTTCTTTTCGAAGTCGGACAAATAGTTTGATCTATTTCTAGTTTTGTTGGAAATCGATACAAAATAACCATGTCAAAGGACAATTGTCAGTTTCAATTTTTGGTCGGGAGGGGGGGGGGGGGGGGGGATTACGATAATGGACTTTGTTGCGGGGTGTTCTTTAGTTTCGGGTTCTGGTATCGTTGCACTTGGTTTTACGGGCCGGGTGCGTTGTCTTGTAAATGGATCTGCCATTAGTGATGTGTCTGTTCTAACTGATACTTTGAGACTGAGGTTTTGTTCTTGATGAAGGCTTCCTTTTATATCACGAACGTGACATCTAATTGCCGTTGCATAGGAGAGTATGTTTCCCTAAACATTCTGTTAAATTCTATTTTTAACTCCGCCCATGTATCTAGCCTTTTGTTCATAAGAAGGGTTGTTATACCTGGGCACCGATAATTTTTTCGCGTGCGCCCAAAATCCACCGGAATTGGATAACGGGCGCTCGGACGACCACACTGACATTTTTTTTGTCGCCTATATAAATATTTGCGTCGAATACAACACACAACGCAAATTTTAATTGCTCTGGACGCGGCTGAAAACATTCCAAGGTTTTGATTTTAAAATAAAGATACAAGTAATGGGTAAAATATTATGGTTGTAAATGCATATTTTAAGTGCATATTTTATTTCTCATTTTTAAGACCATATTTTAAGCGCATATTTTCAGTTTTTTAGTGCATAAAAATCCTAGTCCCACTAATCAGGTTTTTGACACATGCGAATTCATATAGAAATATTTACGTCAGTCTACGCACAGATATCTGAAATTGTTAGGTTATAATGACTAAGATTCATTTAGGTCGACCGATGTTCTCGGGGGTTGCCGTGTTTATCTCGTTTAGTCTAACTTAATAGACCTACTAATGGCACGCACAACTCCACCATCGCATCCTTTAGCCATTTAGGATCTCCGCATGTTCCCATGGGTATGCAGAGGTTTCGTACTCAAGGTGGTCAAAATGGTCTACTGTGTTCTCATGGGTACAGTGACGTTCACTCTGAAGGAGCGTATTGGCCTTGGCACGGATCCCTTGGCGAAAAGGATTCGAAATTAACACCGGTCCCTGCTCGGGCGCCAGTTAAGGATATCCCTGAAGGGGATTCAAAAAAAAAAAAAAACGCGAACGCCGGCCCACCGGGCCGGCCCACTGTTCGACTTACAATTAAAAACAATAGCTCTAATTTAAATAGAATGATTTATTGACACGTCTGATTTGTTCTACGTCCTCTAATTCTACTTAATTCTAAAAAACACAATATTTTATTGCAACACGATTGCTCGTGCAACGGTAACTGTGTATTCAGAATTTTCTGACTGTGAGAACTACGGATGAGGATCTTATTCGCCGTTGGCCTTCGCAAGCTCAAGTGCATTTACCTTTTACAGTAAAATGCGCTGTCATCGATTAAATCCCAAGTCGTGTGAAATGCTTTGTCTTAACTACAATACTTCCAATAATACTTTTGTTTTTGTGTCTACGTTTTTGTTTTTTCGTCATTGATCACTACACTATCAGTAGTTGCATTTATAGCGACAACTATATCATCATCTCTTTAACCATCGACCATCTATGAAACCTTATGCTGTTAAATCAGTTCCAAGTTCCAAACAGCAGAAGATTTCAATATAAGATTTTTGAGGTCGTTTGCCTCTTATCTTGCAGTGTGTGTGAATATCGGACCGCAAAAGTCTTTCTGGTTGAATTCTTTCTGCAGCCAAATTTCCCATTTGTTGCGACAAAAGTGTGGCGTGAGCACACACTTGTGCAGGACTGCAACAGCTAGCGTCTTTCCATTTATTTCGCAAGTGTCTGCCTAGCAATCGAAAGCTAAGTTTGTAGCCTAACTAGATTGTTGTCCTCGTGAATTTCAACAAATATCATTTTGGTGAACGGATGATTAAATGGTACCAGTATGGAATGCTTAGCATCGTATAGGAACGAAGATTCTTCTAAACGACCGCCCAAACGAATCAGCCCTTCTTCATCTAGAAAGGGTGTCAGACTTTTGTACGAGTAAAGATTTTTATTTTGTACTTCACCTTCGTCCTTCAGATGTCCGATTTCATCCTTAAATTGGTCAATTGGTCTTGCTGCATACGTTTGGTGATGTTCTTTTTTGCTTGACTTAGTTCCAGAACTGATAGAGTGACATTTGTCAGCTTGATTTCTTCCAGCCTCAACTCAATTTCTTCGACTATTTTCGTCATTTTGGTTATTATCGCCTTTTGTCTCAGGTTGTGGACATACCTTAGTATAAAGGCGACTATTCTTTCGGCTTTGAAGAACTTTTTATGGTTGAGTGTAGTTAAATTTTCTGCTTTATGTGGAAGTTGAATCGTGAACGGTGGTTCCCACAGATAGACTCTCGTCGATTGATTTGTATTTAGATGACCAAATTGGAGTGGTTCCATTTAAAAACTTTGGTCCGTAGAACCAAATATTGCTATCTCGAAGTCGTTCAGGTGCTATCCCACGTGAAAGCACATCAGCCGAATTTTTCTTTCACGGGACATGATGACATTGCTGAAGTATCTATCGTATTTGAATACGCGAAACTCTAATAGCAACAAAAACAGGTGGCGGATGATGACGAATTAATCCAAGCAAGAACGATTTCTGAGTCTGTCATTGTCCATACATATTTTGTGTCATGAATTTTTAGATCCCGAAGCAAAAGCTCAATGACAACGCAAGCGGTAAATAGCTCTAGTCGGGCTATGTTTGCTTTGCTGTGCTAATTGTGTTTGTTTTTTTTGGTGCTACTCTTGATTTAGAACATAATAATCTCGCCATAATAGTATTGTCACTGCTAACGGATCGAACGTTAACGGCTGATCCATAGGCCTTATCCGAAAAAATATGTGATATTGTATGTTTTTCGGGATTCTATGTGAAAATATGTGCCTATCAATCTTGGTGTTGTTCAGTGATTGTAGGCCTTCACGATACTTAAGCCATGTCGTGGCATTGAGAATTCTATCTGAAGCAGATGTAGAGTTGTCGTCCCAATTAAGGCTTTGTTCCTTGGCTCGTCAGGCTGGTCCTTGAACGTTGACCCAAAAACACTACTGTTATGGAGTGTCGATTCCTGACCCCATTGATAATTGATAGTCAGCATAATTCGTACGATGGGTTGAGGGTGAATGACCACCCAGATAATGCTTAGTTGACATATAAACAACTGACCGCTGCCGATCGTACACCATCAACCCACTATAGGATTGTAAGTGGGGCTAAATACCTTGCCTGCTACTATCCATCCAAATACGGTATTTTGTAGGGTTGGAAGATCATGTCCTAGGCATATTTGTCCAAAAACCAAAGTCGAATAGAGTATTTCACACCGATGATCAAGTCTATTGGTCCTGGCCGATCGAATTGTGAATCAACAAAAACAATGTTATTCTAGGTTGATGTAATGTTGAGTCGTGATGGCTGTGGTGAAATAATTTTTGTAGATAATCCGATGATTTTTGAGTTTATTTCAAACTTTATTCTTCGATGATGCCAGCTTGCTTGAGCCTTCAACATAAACGCCTCATAAGTCTCCCTCAGACCTAATGATTTAACTAGTTTTTTCGGTTATAAGATTGACCTGTGATCCTGAATCTAATAACGCTCGGCTTGTTATTTGTTTTTCTGCTTGAAATTTTATCACGCTTGACAAATATCACGCTTGTAAATTTGTTTTGTTTGTTTGTACAACATTTCCTTGATCTTCGCACTTTGATGGACTTAATTGCAAAAATTTGTCACAGGAGTACAGCTGGTGGTTGCCCTTGCAGGAGGTGCATGTAGATCCTGTTGCTACTAGTGTCGCATATGCTTGGGTCTTGACCGCTGGCGTTGATCTCCTGAAATTTTTCTTGAGCTTACCCCTAACGCTTCTAGAGATTGAAACCACATCTGTAAGAACGATATGAACTCGTTCAAGGATGGTCATGCCTTTATTGCCTTTGGTTGCTTAAGCAATTGCTTCCAAAGTATAAGTTTCTTGATCCAATCATTCATCCGAAGAGGGTCCCAAAACCCTTTAACCCTTTAAACTGAGCATGCACTCTTAATTATTGTCATGTAAGACCTTTATTGCCTTTGAGCTTCACTCTGGATGGTAGGTTGCATCAGCAAACTCTGTACCAGTAAAAGGCATGCTTAGTAGTGTTTACTGAATGAAGAGTCATAGCTGTATTGGATGATAATGAGCTCTGTGCGGTGAATTGGTCAAATCTGGTTGTCAGAGAATTCAGGGATTCTTGAACATCGTATTCTCTTCTTACTTGTAGAATTCAACCAAGTTGAATGCATCTCGTCTTGGATCTTCTAAACTCTCGTGAACCAATCGATGGGTTTCCTCCAGCTCCATCCAGTACTTCTGCAGTGCGTTTCAAGAGACGCTTCAAAAGTTTAAACTCTAAGCGTCTTTGGCAGTGATCGCTGTAAAGACTCTGTGATTATGTTTTGTGTTCTTACAGTTCTTGTTTAATCAGATGCTGTGACTATTACGAGTTCCTTCCTTTAGTTATTTTATGTTTATCATCTGTGAATAAAACAAAACTCTCTAAATTTTAAAAAATAAAAGACAAGTTCTAGTGTAGAAGAACAGACATTCTGATTCATGTGGTTTTTATAAACTGAATCTTAAGATCATATTCATGACGATCTTTAGTTTTGAAATTTTATGCTTACTTGGGTGACTGTCATTTATAGTTTTCTTATTTACGACTGTTGTTGTTAGCGTCGGTCGGAGAAGGTGACTCAGTGACTGCATATTCATTTTTATCTGTGTTAAGATCAACGGTCTCAATTATAGAGGGTACTTGAGATTTTAACATAACTTGCGCGATCAGTGCTCATTTGTTTAGGTTTACAAAATATGTCACCTAAGCATTATATTTGAACGACCTATGCACTTGGGATGGCTGCAGTGGGGTCTAGAATCGAAGTATGGGTACAAATCGATAACATTTAATTTTCTGTGTAAATAGAAAGATCAACTGAATAATAAACTACTTCTGATTTCGACTTTAAGCCTCGTGTTTTACTTGGCATTGCTGCCATGAACTAGGTTCGTTTATATTAAAATCGTTATCTTTAGTCATAAGTATACCAAGACCTTGAACGGAAAACTCTAGTTCAAGGTCTTGGTTCTATGTCACGGTTTTAGTCGCAGTGCGAAGGGTGTTGACGTGCTAGCTTCACATCGCGAGGCTGGTTCCCTATGAATTTTGCTACCTATTGTTCACATTTCCAGCTATTTCGTCAATTGAGTCCTTTTTCGCAATTTATGTTAATTTGTTATTCAATCATTAGTTATTTTAGTTTTTTTCTTGAAATTCTGTGCGTCTGTGAGTCTAAGAGCATAGAATTTTGTTTTTCGACCCTTACGTAATTTTTTTTTGTTTCTGTTTTATGAAATCCAAATGCATGTTTTTTTAATATTTTTTAAAAATTATTTTCAAGTTTTGTTTTCTATTTTTTAAATCAGTGTTTTATAAGGGGAATCTGAAACTATAAAGGCCTCACAGATTACTAAGAGGTGAAAGTAGGCCTGATTGTAAAACCATCTGCAGACATTCTAAAAGCAAAACCTTTGTAAGAGGTAGTGGGAGTTATTGTTTTTTTTTTTTTTTTTTTTTGTAGCGAGGTGAGGCTCAGTGGCCCTTACTTTTGGCGAGCTAAGTGGTCCTCCGCCAGCAATAACTGTATTATTTAACCGATTTTAAGTACAAAAAGATACACAAATAATTTGTTTTATTAAATTACAAATAATTTTCTTAATGACCTTCATTTTATAGGTTTAGTTTCATGGGCTAAACAGAAATAAAATATCATACATATTTTTTTGTTATATAAATGCATAAAAATTCCAGGATGCTAGTTTCGATAGTTCCATACAGTTTTTTTTATTATTATTTCTTGTTTTTTTTTTTTTTACTTGGCAAGCATTTAAATAAATATTATCTACTTTATAATAAAAAATACAAATCCTTTGTTTTTAATGTTAAAAAATTAAATTTTTTTAAATAAATATGTAATTCAAAATATTATTTGTGTTAAGGCTAGCTGTTAAAAGTTTGAATGTTGAAATGATTTACTAAAATGCAAATTAAATGGGAAGTCGACACACTCCATTGAAGGTTTGAACAGAACTGAACTTTTTATTTCGATAAAAAATACATATTTGAAGATAGTAAACAAAAAGTGCAACTATGCAATAAAATTCCAAGTGTGAGAACAGATGAATAGCAGATATATAAAATTTGAACACGAGAAGCGTGAACTATAAAATTTTCGACTGGTCACACGCTTGGAGGAATTAATACAAAAAAATAACAATTGCTGCAACTGAGCAAAATAGCTTTAAAAAGAAAATGATACATTTGACCTTACAAATTATAATTGTCGCATGGTTGAAAATAAAATCTGAAAATGAAATTTGAACACTAGCTAAGGGCAATTAACTAAAAATTTTTGACTGAAATGAGTTATCTTTTTTATTTTACTTAGGTAAAGAATAAGAATGCTTCTTCACAATGCATTAAATCTGAAAATGAAATGAGTTATCTTTTTTATTTTACTTAGGTAAAGAAAAAGAATGCTTCTTCACAATGCATTAAATCTAATAAACATAAACAAAATAGTACTTATATACACACTGTATTAAAATTTTAATTTCAAATAATAAACAGTTAAACATGTATGTTATTGCAATTTACTTTTATCAATTAATATGTTATTGGTCTTTTAATTCGTTGATGCTAGATATAAAAATCGAAGAATGTATTATGTATTTTAAACATTTTTTATAAAAAAATTAAGTTACTTTAAAATAAAACAGAGATAACCTACATATCTCATGTTATTAACTACTTTTTACTCCTTATTATTTATATTTAAATATATAAACATAGATTCTAAGACTCAAAAATGAATTATATTATATTTGTTTTTTATACAAATGCAAACAAGTTAATATTTATCGTATCTACCGATCTTCTAATAATAAGCGTATGTACAATACAAGCATTTTTTAATTGAACTTATATTGAAATAAAAAAAAAAAAATTTCTGTATTATATTTTTTAAACCATACTCACAAATTATATAAAATATTTTATTAAAAGTAAACATTTTTTCTTATTTATTCTTCTCAGCAGTTTTCAGAAATCAAAACAATATAACATGTTATCTAAAAATTTGTAAGTGTTTGAGAAAACTGCATTTTTTGTTGGCCAATTATAACGTTTACTGGAATACTTCAATGGGAATTGTTAAGTTTAACAACCACATGAGACCTGGCCAGCATCATTATATACGGTGTTTAAATAAAAGCTGACACGATGGGAAATGATTGCCTTATCATTTTCCACAAACCAAATTAATTTTTTGTATTACATAATAAATTCAATTCCAATTTTATACCTTTCCTATACTCCAAATTCCACCCAACTCCCTCAGCTGCGTGAGACCAGACGAAATCTGAGCTTCATTAAAAGTTCAATGTTTTGCCTCATGCGCTGAGTATGCATTATGCCGACTGCCCACTTTTTGGCTTGGCCCTCTGCAAGCCTTCCGGTTCGTCGACAACAAACACTACAAATCAAACCTTCACACAGAACACTCAACTAAAATTTGTCGTATTTTAATTTTTTTTTTTTTTTTGTGCAAACAGTTTTGTCTTTAACAGGAATATCTTGAGGTCCATTTAACAAAGGTCTAAAATCCTAATTCAGACTCAAAGGACATCAATTGTTGTCCAATGGAAATTCTCGAAGTCGATTTCTACATTGTTTTCAATTTAGAGATTTTATACTGACAAGAATTTTATAATACAATAAAACCCGCTAAGAGAAACCCGCTTAAGAGAAAAACTCGCTTATCTGAAACACTTTTTTCATCCCTGAGTATTTTTCGACCTTTAAAACACTCCGCTTAACCGATACTCGCTTAAGTGAAAAACCCGGATACCTGAAACATAGTTCAATTTTATATTTTTCATTGAAATAAAACTCTCTTAAGTGAAAAAATAATTGAATCGCACAGAACGAAAAATTTGCTGAATCCTTTCGTTATTTTTCACCTTCACCATTTTCACCACGAAAATGACATTTGAATTTCTGATTATTTCACAAATGTTTATATTTACATTTTATAAACAAATTGCTTTGTCCTCTCAAACAAAAATCCAAAACAACATTTCAAATGGCTTAAGAGGTATATATATTTACGTATTTTAACATTTATTAAAAAGAAAATTACATTTTCATAATTCAAAGATAAATAAAAGATAAATACAAATTAATTAATTAATTCATCGCTTAATGGAATTTTTGTTCACTTAAGCGGGGTTCGTTTAAGTAAAAAACCCGCTTAGGTGAAAGAAAGACTGTGAGATTTTGGAGTTTCTCTTAAGCGGGTTTTACTGTATTTGAACTGAAAAACAATATACGGTATGTATTTTAATTATGAAAAAATTCGATGTGGGATTTACATAGGTATTAAAAGATGGTTTGATAGATCTTGCTCATGACCGGGTATTTATTTAAAAATTTTTGGCATTCCTGCTTGGTCCACAATAGTTAATGTTTAATAGTTATTGTATTAAAAATGTTCTTGGAAGCCATAGAATTGGAGATATTGCACGTTTTCTTTGTGCATCAGGTGGTCTTCAACTCTGTAAACTTTAATTTTAGTAGTCGTAATTTTACCCTAAGATACTATCTGGGTAGTACACAATTATAATTATATATTATGCGTGAGGAGTATCATGCAAGAAAGGTATCATGATAAACAAGTATCATGCTAAAAATGTATCATTTTAAAAAAAACTTTCATGCGACAAAACTTTTGTGCGATAAAGTATCGTGCTAAACAAGTATCATGCAAGAAAAGTATCATGCCCTAAAAATATCATGCGAGAAAAGTAAATTCTAGAAATTGGGTACTTTTTCGTATGCATTTCGCTGTCTTGTTGGGGACCAGAGCACAAATTTGTTTCGCGTCTGCAGCGTACTAGATTTAAGGCTCTCCTAAACCAACGCGATTATTCGGCGCGATGAACGAAAACAACAAACGTGGTTTTCAAACAAAGCAACACGTTGTTGTAATTGTTTTCGTTTGTCGCGGCGAACAATCGCGTTGGTTTGGGAGAGCCTTTAAGTAGCAATTTATCATGGCTACTACGGCTACTCTTTAAGAGTCTTAGCGCCAGTTGTACAATCGTGGGTCAAATGTTGATCCGTGGTTCAGGATTTTTAATCCACTGTTTTCGGCAGATTAACTAAAGTTTAGCGATGGTTCAGGCTTGTACTTGCATATTATTAAATACTTGAACCTTTAACCATATCGTTGAACCTCAGTTAATTCGCCGAAATCGGTGAATTAAATTTCCTGAACCACGGGTTCAATATTGAACAACTGTTGTACAACTGGCCCTTAAAGTAACGCAGCTCTTTGAAATCCATTATCATATCTTCTTCCATGTACTTAAAATTTTTTGTGGACAGAGTATAGGAAATTGTTTGGTTTGCCTTAAAAAATAAAATAACGTTAAACTCCTTTAATTTTTCAAGAATTTATTTTTGAAATCGTTAAAATTATCCAATTAAACGCGTCTCTTTGTTAATTTCTTAAATACATTATATAGATACAAATAAATACAAGATTTTTTTTTTAATACTAACTCTACACTTTCCAACGAACATAATTTTATTAAATTTGCAAAATAACTCAAGTAATTTTATGAATAGCTGTTTTCGGCGAAGCACTCATTTCGGTCGACTCGGATCCCGCAGAGTCTGAGGAAGCACATGAACGTTCAAATAAACTAGGGCTGCTAACACAAAATTCCAAATCAAGAGGATCAATCATTTCCTCATTGCTACTAGTCTTTTCTTCCACCTGATAATCCTTTAGCTGTCGCGGAAGGCTGTTGCGACATAGGAGTTGTGAGCTTGTTTCCTGGAGCTGTTCCTGCACCTGCTGCCCCCAGAGTGCTATTGCCCGGTCGCGGTTGATTGCGGCTCTCCGTTGTCGGGCGAGTGCCAGTGACCGGGGTGATTCCTGCACTGGTGCTGGCCGGTATTGGCGGACTAGATTTGATTGGTAGCTCTGTTGTTGGCTCGACACGTTCGGAAGAGGATTGGATGTCAGCTGGAAGTGTCGACTCGTACTGGGATTGATAGGGCTGCTCGTAGTCCTGAGCTCCGTAGTCTCCATATTGGCTTGCGTCGTACTGTTGTTGGGTTCCGTCGTATTGATCGAGAGGGGTTCCTTCATATGCCTGAGTGCCATCGTATTGCGTGTCATAAGATTGATCGTAGCCGGTTCCGGTGTAGGGTTGCTGCTCATATCCATCATAGCCCGTGTATTCTGTGCTATAATCTGCTGCGGAATTTGCTGATTCAGGGGCGTATAATTGACTGGTTTGATCTCCGATTTGGTAATCTTCTTTGTCAAATTGTTTAGTGTTTCCGGGGTTTGCTTTTGCAGATTGGTCAATATTGGAGGATTTAACGGAGTAGTCATTTCCTGAGAGAATGTCTCCTCCGTTGCGATGCTTTTCTCCCTCACCAAGACTGTCTTTTTGGTTTTCATCGTCGCCATAGTCATAATTTCCGAGGGTAGTGTTTGTTCTGGGCTCAATGAAAGACTTCTTTGGTTCGCTGCTAATGTAATCATCCGATGCTTGTACGGGTTTAATGGAACTTTCATAGCTATAGGGTGAGGGCTTCTTTGTGGCTGGAGATGATATAATCTCGGAGTCCAAAACGGCTCGGCTTTCGGTGCTGTAGGAAGGTTTATACTCAAGTGGTGCTGGAAGGACAAGAATTGGTTCAAATTTTTCTAATTTATCACAGATTTTTTATTATTTTGTGTGTGTTAAAAGGTATTGGATAGTGTGAAAGTGTTATAAAGAAATAGAACAGATAATTTCATTTATAATTAATATTTCTAATAAATAAGTTCTAACCATAGATTGGCCAGGAAGGTCATGGGCATACGTAGCCTCCCAACTGAAGGAGCAAGAAGAGTCTGGCGGTCAAAATGAGACAAGGAAGTTCGATAGCAATAAGCCAAATAAAGGGACGCAAGGTTTTCGAAAAAAGAAATGTAGTAACCAAATCAACAAAGCAAAAAAGGGGTATGGTAGAAAATGGCACAAAATCAAATCTTACAATTGGTTGTTAGCTGACCACAACCTTGCTAACTGCAGTCTTTAACCAACCATATTCTTTAAAGTTCTCCTGATGTGTTGTTTGTGTGTGTTTTTTCTGTCAATAAACATTAAATTTGAGAATTTACCTGTAGTTATAGGTGGCAAACTGCTGTAACTTGTCGGTGTGCTATCAATTTTACCAATTCGTTCATTATTTATTACTCTACTTGTTAAATATTCTACATTCGACTGTAGAGCGGATATTTCCGTCCTTTTTGTTTGCGATAGCAGTTTAAATAAAGAAGAATAAAAGCAGAAAAAAAGGAGAAGAGGAAAAGAAGAAAAGGAGAAAAAATTAGTAAAATCAGTTTTTTTTCATACACTACCTGTTGAGGAATTTGTAAATTTTTCAATTGCTCTTCTCGACAAGATTCTACATCACTTGCATCACTTGTCCTACGGACATTATTTCTAAGATTTAGCTCTTTATAACTGGCCCAAATCTGTCGCAAACGTTCCATTAACATCTCATTAGTGTGACGCAATTGTGTTTTTTCTTCACTAGAAAACGAAAATAAATTATATATTTAAACAAAAAATCTAAAACTAACAAAAGCTTGTCGAGAAAAGCAATAATTGTATCTAAAGCTACTGAGATTTATGTAATTAAATAAACTTTAATAACCCAATCAATGATTGCATGTTCCTTTTTATTAATGATCGCCTTCGTCCTGTTCTGGAGGAGGATTCTGCTTGATTTTTGGTTTATTTCGAGGTACAAATCGGACGCTCACATCAACTTTCACTGGTTTGCGGGTAGATTTTGCTTTCGTCACTTTTTCATCAGTTCTTTTTTCAGGTTCAACAACTTTTTGCACCTCACAAGTGGCGCCCAACGAACATTCTACCTCAGAATGAGGGAGCGTTGATGGGCATGTGTGTGTAATTAATGGTTCATCTTTTGGCATATTTTGGTGGTGTTTTGTGGTTGATTCTGATGTGAAAAGGTGGGAAGCATATTCGCACTCACTGCAGTCGTCATTTATGTCGTCAAGAACAAAGCGCTGTTGCACCCATGGCAACAGGCCAGTACCGATGCATTTTGAGCAGGAGGCTTCTGTGCAGTGTAAATTGTCGAATAGATCCGCTCGTGTTGTGGTTGTTGTCTCTACGCTTGCCTTACATGCAGGCGGTTTCATGCATTTTCTATTAATGTGCTTTTCTAACAGTGGCGTAGATGAAAATGAATTATGTTTGCTAGTGGTGGTGGTTGTTGTGATGCATGATGATGGTGGTGCTATATGATGAGACGAAAAGCAATCACTTTGGCAATTACAATCCATAGTCTGTTCAGCCCGATTCCGAGAAACGTACTGTTTTACGACGCTTGGCGGGTTCAATAGTCCTTATTTTTTGTTGAAATATACAGAGAATTGAAGGAGGAGAGGAAAACCAAAAATCAAGGTGTTAATCCATCTTTTTGGAAGCAGATATAAGCTTTTAAGTAGGTAGGCGGCAATTTGTCACACAACACACACAATGGCGTTTAAACATTTTTTTTTAAAGAAAACATAACTTACATACATAGAACAAGAAATTGAAACAAAAAACAGGTATTTACTTATTTTTTAATGTTGTGTCCTCTAGTTTTTTGGTCAATGTTTTACATTCGGTAGTTAGTTTATCCATGAGTTGCTTCTGGCTTTGTATCATTTCTTCAAGTTCGACAACAGTGTCGGCTAAAATAAATACACACACAGACACACGTATACATTATTGTAAGTTAATGTTATGGTGTTTGTTGCTTAATTGTTGGTATAGGTATAGGTAGCTCTATTACTTTATTAAAGTTCATCGAGTATGAATATTATTTTAGGTTATACTTTTAAAAACAAAGCTCTACCGCTCATGGATAAACTATTGACTGCTAAATGATTTTTATTGGAAATATCCAATACATTTGTCTGGGATTTTAAATTGTTACAAAACAAGAGACCAATTAAGTGATTTAATGAACATCAATAGCTTACCACGAGGGTACACAAACATATTATTAATGGTTGAAGTAAATGTTGCAAAAAACCTAATTTGATCCAATATGTGCTCTGATAATATTTGATGCAGACGCGGTGCTGAAGCGTTGACAATAATATTTAATGGAGGCGGAGTGCTGAAGGCTTATCTATAGTTTTGTGCAGCATGACACTAATTTTAAATGCATTAATTAATACAAACACAAAGAAGCAAACTTTTTTGACGATTTAGTACGAGTCTAAGATAAGGACAGGATTTTCCACATTTTAAACGAGCTTTTAAGATAATTATTTTTGTAAATTTAAAGTTAAAATTCAAAACCGATTGGTATTTTTAACTTCCCATTGGAAGTTATTGTAATCGGTCCGATTTGTGAAATTGAAAATTTTGACATTTCTCCACGTTTCGAGGTCTCTGGATTCGGATTACACTGTTTTTAGAGAGATGTCTGTGTACGTACGTTCGTACGTTCGGAAGCTTTTTTTTCGTTCACGATATCTCTAGAATGCATAGAGATATCGAATTCAAATAAATTTTATATTACAGATAATTAGGTCATTTTTTTGCCCGGCAAAAATCCTCATTCAAACCCTCCAAGTGGGTGCCGGGCGGGCAATGATCACCACAGTAGTCCTGTGCGTTTTTGGCAGGATGGAGATCAGCTAAGGTTAGATTGGGTCACCGAATTGTTGTAACTCCTTAATAGTACAACGTTCGGAAACCCAATTTAATCATAGTTTAGAGGTTCCTAATTTCAGTGGTGGTGTGAGCAACCGTGCCGAAGAATGGAAGGCTGGGGGATAAACCAGTCTCTAACGAGCTCTTTCGGATGCTGTGGCAAGGTCCGTCATATTTCTGCCTTACCCCGGCAAGCGGCTCTGCCGGGGCTGACTGTTTTTCCGCATTACTCGTGGGAACAAAAATGAAGAAGAATAAAACAACAAACAAAACAATCATAAGAAAAATAAATCGCGCCAGGGCTGACAATGCGGTCACATCTCCTGGAAAGGCTGTCGAGTCAACTCAGGGGTGTGAACGGATTGTCAACCCTGTGGTTGCCACTAGTAGCGGGAATCCAATTCCCTCTACTAGCCGCAACCTCTACATGAAGGAACTACCCGTCAGTGGTTCAGCTGTGACGCTCGGCTGTTCCAAGGGCGGAAGTTCCGCACCCATCCCCATCCCCATTCCCGCACCTACTAGGACATCGCAAGCGATGCCAAGAAAGGACGCTCCACCCGGAGAGGCAAAATCCGCGACATGTGGTAATGACTCGACGGGTGAGGGTGCTCCTCGATTGGCATCGGTAGCGAGCATCTCAAGAGGTGGATCCACAACTGTGTCACATGGACACAGCTCTGGGTCGGCCAAAAAGAGGTCCGGGAAGGCAAGGGCCGAACGAGATCTGCGTAATGCTACGCGGATTCTGGCCGCAGTCGGTAAAATACCGGCGGCGGAAAGAAACCCGGAGCAGATGCGAAAACTCGAGTGGGCCAGTGGCTTCCTCAGTAGAGCAAACAAACCGACCTGCAGCGACTCAACGTCAAAGCGCAATAGGTCCCTTGAGGGTGATAAGCCTGAAGCAAAAAGGCAGAAGGTGCATCCCAGCAGCACAGCAGCCTTCAACAAAGATCTTTCTTTCAGCGACGCGCTGAAAGGTAAGATCATAGCCGCGGTCATTGACAGAAGTCATGTGGATGGTAACATCTCTCATGATCAATGGGCAGACGTCAGGGCTCATCTCGGTTTCAGATTTTTATCTGTCATCGAGGAGAATCCAGGGCCTCTCCCAGACACAGCCGATGCAGGATGGTACCAAAATCGTATCAAACTCATCGCCTGTGGAGATCAGAGATCTTTCGATCTATACAGGGCTGCTGTCAATGGCTTGCCAGAAGTCTGGCCGGGTGCCAAGCTCGAGGTCGTTACAAGGGAGAATATTCCTTGCCGACCAAGAGCACGCATAATGGTTCCGGCACTACACAACTGCCCAGACATGATTATGAAATTAATCAAAATGAGCAATCCCAACCTGCCTACTCACGACTGGAAAGTTCCAATGGTTGAGAAGGAGACAGTGGGTCGCTATAGATCAGCTCTCTTGGTGATCAATAGGGAATCACTGGCTCTACTGACCGCAACCGAAGGCGTGATTAAGTACGGTTTCGATGAAATCACTGTCCGAGTCTATAAAAAAGATGAAGACACGCAGAGTGCAACCCCCTCAGAAGCCCCTTCAGCGAAAGGAAACGCTTCAAACAGTAACATTATGGAGGTCGACGCAACACCACACGTGGAACCATCGACCTCCACAGCCTCTAACAAGCCATCCGACGCGGAAGCTAACCTCACTGTCGACAGTAATTCCGACATGGAAACTGAAGACTATACTTTAGGCATCACTCTGAGCGAGGAAGACCTACTTCATTCCTCCTCAGACGATGAAAACGCCGATAAGACAGTGGTGGAGGTTGATCTGGCTAAAAGTAGCAATGCTGCGATTAGTTCAGATTAATCTTCACCACGCCATCATGGCCTCTACAAACCTAATACTCCGACTGCATAAAACCAGAGAGGACATCGTCCTTATACAGGAGCCGTGGATCACAAAATCCACGATCAACGGGCTCAGGACTCCTGGCTATAACTTATTATATGCGTCGGAAAAAGGTGAACCAAGGTCATGTATATTAGTAAAAAAAAGACTTAAATGTATTTTTACTCCCCAATTACAGCGACAAAGATACAACGACTGCTGTCATCACCACCGACAAAGCCACCTACTGGCTTATCTCGGCATATCTCGGCCACGACAGCCCAATTCCCGGAGAGACACTGAAGAGAGCAATTGCGGACGCGCATTCTAAGAAAGTGGATCTCCTCATCGGAGCGGACGCTAACGCCCATCATACAGTATGGGGTAGCTCTGACATTAATGAAAGAGGTGAGTCCTTATTTGATTATCTACTAGGCACTAACCTCCTTATATGTAATATTGGTAATGAACCTACATTTAGTAACAAGAATAGGAAAGAGGTATTAGATATAACGCTTACCTCTGACTCGATCCATAATTTAATTTCGAACTGGCTAGTCTCAAAGGAGAACTCCTTCTCTGATCATAGATATATTCAGTTCGATCTTAATGATGTGGCAAACGTATCTACGGGTTTTCGTAATCACCGTAATACAAACTGGGAACGATATAGAGAAGTACTAGCACAGCTGCTTGATCACAATCTTCTCAAACGCTCCTCCACCATAGATGAACTAGATCTCTCCGTGAATCATCTCACTGAAGCCTTCAATGAATCAATGAGAACTTCATGCCCCTTAACCGTGGTAAAGGGTAAAAAGAAACCTCACTGGTGGCACAAAGAACTAGAACCATTCAGGAAGAGTTGTCGCAAACTCTTCAATAGATCTAAATACACAAGATCTCCCTCTGACTGGGACTTATATAAACAAGCTCTAAAGCGATATAAGAAAGAATTAAGAAAGAGCAAGAGGTCCTCTTGGAGAAACTTCTGTGGAAACATAGAAAATACTTCAGAAGCCTCAAGGCTCAGGAAAATTCTATCAAAAAGTCCCACAACACCCAGTGCTTTAATGACTGAAGCGGGCTCGTGGACTACCACAGATGAAGAATCCCTAAATCTGTTATTAGACACCCACTTTCCAGGTAGCTCTAACATTTTAAACGACTTAACTTCTGAGTCTCAACCCGTTACTAACAATATAGTTGATCTAATAACGCGGGAAAAACTGCAATGGGCTGTAAACAGTTTTGAACCATATAAATCTCCAGGACCAGACGGAATCATTCCTGCCGAATTACAAAAATGCTCAGACATGATCATTCCACCATTGGAGATCATTCTGTCTAGCTGTGTAAGGTTGAGATATATTCCCAAAGCCTGGAGAATGGCAAAAGTAGTCTTTATTCCAAAAGCAGGAAAACCTTCCCACGTTAACCCTAAAGATCTACGACCAATTAGCCTATCATCCTTCTTTCTTAAGACCCTGGAAAGATTGATAGAAATTCACATCAGACATAACTTAAAACCATGTCTCATTTCCACAGCTCAACATGCGTACTCTAAGGGAAAATCAGTAGAAACAGCACTTCATTCACTGGTGCGTAGCATTGAATATTCCCTCAAATACAAAGAATACAACCTAGTGGCTTTCCTTGATATCGAAGGAGCATTCAATAACGTCAGCTACCAGGCGATTACAACAGCAATGGACAAACTAAAAATAGAGAAATCACTCATTGATCTAATAAGTCTCATGCTTAACAGCAGGACAATAACTTCCAACATGAGGAGCTTTACCACCACCAGATTGGTGAATCGAGGAACCCCCCAAGGTGGGGTCCTTTCGCCTCTCTTATGGAACATGGTGGTAAACGACCTCTTAACATCATTGGAAGCAGAGGGTTTCAAAGTGATTGCCTATGCTGACGACGTTGCAATATCAGTATCTGGGAAACACCCACAAGTTCTTTCGGAACTCTTACAAAATGCCTTAAACAGGCTCACAAATTGGGCAAAGCATTGTGGCTTGGACGTCAACCCACATAAAACGGAACTAGTACTCTTTACGCGAAGGTACAAAATTCCTCAAATTAGCCCACCTACAATTAAAGGAATACCCCTAAACTTCTCCGACCAAGCCAAATATTTAGGCCTTACTTTAGACAAAAAACTAAATTGGAAGGCAAATATTGATGAAAGAGTAAAGAAGGCTACTGTAGCACTCTTTACATGTAAAAAGGCCATAGGTTCAAAGTGGGGTTTTTCCCCAAAAATAACCCACTGGCTATATACCTCGGTAATCAGACCGATACTCACTTATGGAGTTGTCGTATGGTGGACCGCACTGGACAAAATGGTAAATTTGAATAAACTCATTAAAGTCCAGCGGTCAGCAGGTATGTGCATCACAGGAGCACTTCGCTCAACACCAACAGCAGCTTTAGAAGTACTTCTAAACCTAACACCTCTTGACATCTTCTCCAAAATGGTGGCAGCCAACTCATGCGTGAGGCTTAGAGCCACCTCTCAATGGATCAGTAACAACACTGGTCATACTACTATCTTAGACAATTTCAGATCTATCCCAGATCGCTTAGACTATACCACCCCAAAAATGGTATTCGACAATAACTTCCATATTTCTATCCCCTCAAGATCCTTTTGGGAAGAAGGAGGACCTCAAGAAGAAAACACGATACACTTCTATACAGACGGTTCAAAGACCGACGACGGCGTTGGAAGTGGCATCTATTCGAAACAACTGAATCTCAGTCTATCATATAGACTTCCCAATCAATGTAGTGTGTTCCAAGCAGAAGTAATGGCGATAAAAGAGGCATTATCCTGGCTCAAAGAAAACGTTATATCTAGTAAGGATATACGTATCTTCTCAGACAGCCAAGCCGCTCTCAAATCTCTCGCGTCTGTCTCCACAAACTCTATCACAGTCCACGACTGTCGATCATCTCTGAATGAGATGACAGAACAGTTTAACATTCACCTCATCTGGGTGCCGGGCCACAGGGACATTCCGGGAAATTGTAAAGCTGATGAGCTCGCCAAAAACGGAACACTTCTGCCCACTGTTAGACAAAGACACAACATAGGAACACCACTTGCTACATGCAAACACCTCTTCAAACAATATGCTCTAGAATCAACAAGTGCTAGATGGTCACAGGGTACCACCTGCCTAGCAACTAAACAAATATGGCCATACATAGACCCGAAGCGGTCAAAAGGCTTGATTTCCCTGAGCAGACAAAGTTTAAGCTCCACAATTGGAGTCATAACAGGACACTGCCTCATAGGTAGACATGCTAAGAGGCTAGGGGTCTACACTAATGACTTCTGCAGAAGCTGCATGGACGAGGAAGAAGAGGAGTCAATCCAACATCTTCTATGTACATGTCCGGCACTCTCCAATAGAAGGAACACCTACCTAGGTAGCCCCTTCTTTGATAATACCAGTGAACTGGCAACGATCGACACAAAATGTCTCTCAAACTTCATTAAAAGTACAAAATGGTTTGATTAATTTCATACTCTCCCATGAGTAACCTTCCTTAGTGGTACCACAATGGACCCTTAGGGTCTAAGTGAGTCAACAACATCTAGACGGCCACTCTAACCTAACCTAACCTAACCTAGGTCATAACGTGCAGAAAAGACTTTCAGAAAAATTCAATTAGCAGTTTTTTTATTACAGTAATTTAAAAAAAAAAGTTGAAAAATGGCTTCTTTCTCGAATATCTCTAGAACAAATAATTCAATCGACTTCGGCCTGGTTTCATTCTATGCATAATGACGTAGTGAAAAATTGGTAATACTTAAAAAAAAATCAACCCACAGTTTTTTTTTTTTTAAATTAAAAAAAAAACATTTAAAATTGTTAAAAAATATCGAATATCTTGAGAACACACAAAGATATTAACTTCAAGTTAATTTTATTTACTACACAAAGTTATAGTTGATAATCGGTAGAGATTTTAAAAACGTTCAATAAACGGTTTTTTTTTCTAGGCCATAATAACTGAACAAAAACTGCTAAAAATTGTTAAAAAATGGTTTTTGGCTCGAATATCTCGAGAACAACCAATGATTTAAGCTCCCGGATATTTTTAGTCTACACACAATAACATAATTAGTTATTGATAAAGTTTGTAAAACAAATTAATTAACGAGTTTTTTCTAGGCCAAAAAAACTGCAAAAGAAACTGCTAATAAGCTAATAATTGTTGAAATTTTTCGTGTCGCATATATTTTAATCAAACAGCCTTCACTTGATTGCACAACTGATAAGTTTTTCAAAGATTTTTAATTCGTAATTTTCTTATAAAAAATAACGTCGGGTGTCGAGTTTCAAAGGGAACCAATGGGTTATCAGTGTGGATCAAACCCAGCCAATTTTATCTTTTTAATATCATAAGGAGTGTTCAATAAGGCTGTTCCGAACAGTTTAGAACAGAAAAGAACATGTTTTTGCTCTTCAGTGAGAAATTTTCTGTTCTAAACTGTTCTGACTTGCTGTTCAGTGAGTCTGTTTGGAACAGTTTAGAGTGGGATTTTCTGTACTTGCTTTTGAGGTAGAACAACTTAGAACAGATTTGGGAGAAATGTCAAAATCAGTTGTTGTTCTGTTCTGTCCTGTTCTGTTCTGACTATTTCTTCACTGAACAAAGCTATACTAACTTCATATCTCACTTTGACAATGGTATGAACTGTCATTGTCTTACGCGTGTTCAGTTGAAAATACGTAGGTTTAGTATGATACTACCTAAAAGACTTAGAAAATTTAAGCAATAAGCTTTAAAGTTAGACAATTGTTAACTTGTCATCAATGTGTTTAAAATTTTGCGAAGAAAACTGTATGCCTATATATATATACATGATAAATAAAAACTCGTCTTGGATGAGCTTAATCAACTTCAAATAAAGAAACAAAAATTCTGCATTTTTTTTTTTAGGTTTTTATTTTTTTTCCCTATAGTGGCTGCGGTTAATTTATTATTCTGGTTCGCATTGTATAACCGGATGATCGGCATAAATTGCGAAAAAAAAGAGAGGCTTGTTGGTTGAAACCAGGAAAAAAAATGCACTACTGTATTGCACAAACATGCGCGCTTGTAGTTAAACGCCTATTATGATATAACGAAAAAATGTTAAAAGGTCTAAAATACTTCAACAAGGAATTTCATCTTTCATTTTTTTTTAATATTATCATGTAGCATATCTTTGTTGTAATTTATTTAAACTAATTTTCATACAATCACTATATTTTTTTTCTTTAATTTTTCTTTTTGCAATAACTATCAAATAATTATAAACTTCACTTTTAAGCCTAGTTTATACATCAATGCGAAGTGAAATCCAAATCGAAATGAATCATAAATAAATCTTGCCTCGAAAGGTTTATAAAGAAAATAAATTTTGTTTTATATTTGGTTTAGGTAAGTCCGTTGAATTATATTCACTTCGAACCAAATTTCTTCCTCCTTGTCGCTTAAATAATTGCATTTAATTTTATTGAATTTTTCACGCCTGGGAAAAAAGCTAATTTTTTGTATGAAAATTTCACTTCGCTTCGATCTATAAACTAGGCTTTAGATTTCAATCTTTTTAAATTTAAATTTTATAAATATTTTTCAATGTATACTATGTTAAATATGCTTACTTTTCGACTACATAAAGGATCCCAGAATTAATTATTACTCATTCAATTTGAGTCGGAGCAGCGGTGAAGAACACTAAGGCCCATTTACTGAAACAAAACTTAAGTATTTAAGTTTAACATAAGAGCTTATGTGACAGTTAACGCTGAGGAAAAAGTAGAACATAAGCGTTTACTGCTTGAACACAATGAAATGTAGCTGCAGCAAAAAGAATCGCTGTAGCACAAGCTGTCACGAAAATTGCTCATTTATGTAGCAAAAAACGTCTACAATGGTGTAACGCGACTGCATTATGGCTTGCTTGCAGTGATGCCAGATGAGATTTTGAAGATCCCACCGAATTTGACAAAAATTCCCACCATTTTTGTACTGGAAGAAAAAAAATACCACCATATATTTTTTTTTGCCAGAACTTTTAATTTGTTAAAAAAATTGTGTTTTTTCTTTTGGTACATTTTCATTCCCCGATTCTTCCATTAACGATTTGTTATTTCTTGAGGAAGAGATGTATGTTAAGTGCATTTTTTTATAATACGCGAGCACTCAAAAGGTATGATTAGGTACACTTAACCTGCTTTATTCATAAACAAAAAATGGTTTTTTCAGCTCTCGTGTTTAGGGAAACTACACCATGAAATAACAATTTTTCGGACTTAAATGGAGCAGTAAGCAATTGCCTTTATTTTGAGTCCGGAAAATTCTTATTCTATGGTGTAGTTTCCCTGAACACGAGAGCTGAAATAACAGATTTTTGTTTATGAATAAGGCAGAACATGTTTAAACACAGTGCGAGCATAAGGAACATAGATTATAGGTTTTTAAAGGAGTTACCGAAGCACATTGGTTTTACATTTTTGAATATCACAATGAGGGAGAAAAAAATATTGTAAGAGCATGATAAGCTCTTTTTTTCCGCATTTGTGTAGTATGTACTGTACTTGAACCGAAATTCAGCTCTTTGATGGTATGAGTTCATCTATGTATGTATATAAAAATTCAAAGGACAGCAATGAAAAATGAAGAGCACAGCGACAAAAAGGCCAAATAAATAAAGTTAGAGGAAAATAGGTTAGTAGATAGGTAGGTAAATTTTGTAAGTAAGAAAATGTTTCGAATAATTTCCCACTAAAAATCCCACCATGAATTTTTTCCCACCATTATTCCCACCAAGCTCACTTTTTCCCACCATTATGGTGGGAGAAACCACCAATCTGGGAACACTGCTTGCTTGATTCAGAAAGAGAGAGCGTTGAACGATCCCATATACGCCATCTCAAGTGCAGCTTGTAGCGAGTAGAAAAGTTAAAGTTAAGTCAACTTTTGCTGCAGCGACTTCTCTTGCTGCAGCTGCAGCTTCACATTGTAGCGCTGTATACTATTTTTGTATCTTTCAACTTTGACAGTGCTACATGCTACAGCTGCAGCTTCACCATTGTGTTCGGCCAGTTAAGCTGAACATAAATATTTAAGTTTTGTTTCAGCAAATAGCCCTAAGAGAATTACTTATATGAGGTTTTTTTCGTTTAATCCGAAACAGTATAATTTGTTTATTAAGAAACGAACTAGGAGAATACCTGGGTCTCCCTTACTAATCAAATAATACTTTCTTTCTTGTTATATTGAAATACTGTATCTTTTAAACTTTAACCATTGAATAAATACAAATAGAAGTGACACCGAATAACTCAAAGCTCTATATGCTCGTCCTGTGGCGTTTTGTAGAAACAAATTGATGATGTAAAATTTTTCTGTACACAAACCGATTCAAAAGGGATTTTTATTTATTAAATTGTTCCGGTATCCATAACGACGATTTTTAATTTTCTGTTTAATTTTGAAATTAGTTTACAAAGGCATGTGAAGAATGTTTGTATGTATGTATTGTCATTTAGAGACATTGGTTGTTTTTTTATGTTTTTGTTTATATGACGATGATTTTTACATGCTACGCTGAAGATTATATTTCTCATATTGAAATACAGAACAAAATTATATGAGGATGAGAATATTTTGATTATTTTATTTGCTATTCAGATTTGAATTATTTTCTTGATTCTGATTTCTTAGTAAAATAAGAATTAATTTTTCCTATTTTTTGTAACATTTCATAGAAAGATATTTTTTATTTTCAAATTTAAAATCTTAATTTATAAAGGTAAAATCTATTGAAAATCAACTCTGTCTGTACCTACATACATATCTATAAACCCTAGAAAGGTTCTAAGTCCCGGGGTTCTTAAAAAAAAAAAAAAAACAGACACAGGCTATGTAAATACGGGACAGTCCCGGGAAACCCGGGATGAATAGTCACTTAGTGTATCACTTTATTTAGTAAAATACTAGACTGAAAATTGAAGCATAAAATTCTTTGGCGGCCTCGCTTTTTTCGTACTTTTATCAATTTTATTATGTGAAATAGCTATTGAGCTACTATAAGTGCCATGTATTAGTATGCACTTAACTATTCAGATGGTCTTTTAAAAATCTCAATTTCAATAGGGTAAACAAGGATAAACAAAGATAAATATCAGAATCTATTTTCTAAACGAAAAATGATAGGGAGGTGGTTGTTTTTGTAATTAATTTCCAAAAATGTTGTCCAGAACTCAAAATTGCTGAAATTTTAAATGTCGATACTTTGAAATTTTTTAAATTTTTTAGAGAAAAACTTTGGAAGTCTCAAAGAGGTGACAACAAATTTTGGAAGGTAAAGATAACCAAAATTTAATTATGTAAGTTAATAGGTACAAGTGCTTTGATATCGAATACAACCATTTTCGAAGATTTTTTCTCAGCTTGCTATGGTACCTCCCATTATAAACTATTGTTTTTTATTTTCGTTTTTTTTCGAAAGCAATTAGTAGCTGATTTTGATAATTTTTTTTTATGAAAAATTCAAATAGTATTGTACCTATACAAAAATTTTTTTGGATTTTTAAATAATCTAAATATTTCGAAAACGACTCGGTTGATTTTTACGAGCGGTTTTTAAACATGATCTAAAATATTTTTAACAAACATTTTTTAGGTAGTTAAAATTAACGTTGCCTTCCATATAAATGTTAAGAACCCGTTACAGAAAATCATTAACACTGCATCACATACAACCATTTGTTTTATTTTGGACTATCTCATTTTTGTATAACCGATTAAAATTACAAAGAAAACAAATTTTGGAATTTTAAAAAACACATTTATTTTTAATGACGATTTTTTACCGAAATTTAATTTTTAATTCAACATTAATAAATAATAAAAAATGGTGTACCAATTTTGTTTTAATGTACAAAATTTTATTTACTAGATGATTCACCTAAGGTGTGACATAGAGCTAGAGCGTGTAGGTTGAGTCTAAGAAAAGAAAAAAAATCATGATAAAAAAAACTTCCCAAGGATTTCAAACTTTGTCTTGACCAAAAAAAAACGAAAAATGTCAGATACGTTTTTTCAGTTAACACGGCAATATTTATTAATGATAAAAATAAATGAATTTGATATCACAACAGCCCATGAAGAACTAGGACCTAGTGACTTACAACTCTCAACCATTCCTGTGTGCGTGGCTGCAGAAATGGAGGGGACCTACAGTTTATTGCCGAATCCGAACGGCTAATGTAAGCGGCACTTGTCTATGACAAGAGATACTCTTGGAGGTTTTGCCAATTCCTCGCAAGAGGCAGTAGCCGTTGTTTTTATTTTTTAAAAACAAATTTAGGTGGCGAGGCTGGGGATCAAACCTAGACCTCCGGCATGACAGTCCATTGCACTTACCACCATGCCACGACGGCGTCATAATGGAAGTTATTTTCGGTTCCCTCCATTCCTGCAGATAAGCACTGAGGAAGTGTTGGAAGGTGTTTCATTATGCTTTGGTTCTCCCGTATGCAGTTTTTTATTTCGTCCTCAGCCTTCGAAATGTTTCGAAATTATGTGCACCTATAGGTATACAACACCCCTATCCTACCCACTATCCTTGACCTAAAACTAATTTTGTTACCTACCAAAATGTAAGTACACACATTGAAATATTTCCTGCTACTTTCACTTTAAATATCAGATGAGTAGAGTAGAGTTAGGTGTAATACCTAAACAATGCAGATAGTAATGAATTGAATAGAGCAACCAAAAATATGCCATGCCATACTTTTTCGAAGAAATATGCGCTTGAAAAACAGTATTTTTCATAACACGTATTTCTAACAGCCTTTTTTTAAAAGTGTTGCTAGCAAAAATACTCTTATCTAGCATATTTTTGATTGCCCTAGTAAATATCAATATAGTGTTTTGATATTAAGTTAGGAATTCAAATGCGTACACACATAAATAATTCTATACAAATTCTAAATTTCAGACTAAACACAACTACTTTCGTTTCCATAGAAATATACAAAAATAATGAAAACAAAACAAATTAAACATTCGTTTCCATAGTAATTAGAAAAAATTCCCATTCGAATTCATAATCCTTTTATGATTAAGGAAGTTTTTTTTTATTGAATACATCAACCTACCATGCGATAGCAGCCCTATATGCAAACCTTAGTGGCCGATTTTCCCAGTGTCTACTTCTATTTGTATTTATTCAATGCTTTAACTAAATAAAATATTGGAAATCTACGAAACAATTTTTTTTTTAATAAAAGAAGAAGAGGAACACGCTCTAAAACTAAAAAGCTCAAGTTACAGTGGATGCATCTTTGATAATTGAGTTTTCCAACGTTAATCTCTCAAAATTCTAATTCGAAATGGTAGATATTTTAGCAGAGCTCATTTTGTGTTTTAACAATTTGTATCTTCAAATTTCTGATATTGAAAAAAGTGAAAAAATAAAAAAAAATCGATATTTTTTTTAAATCAAAAAATTATCTACGGGGGGTCAAAAAAGTTAAAGGGTAGTCAAAAATGTCCACCTAGAGGCCTATCATTAGGGATCAATAAAAATTTGAATAATTTATTTTTTTGGGGGCAGCATTCTTTTGGCCCCCATTTTTAAAAATCAAATTTTTCGAAAACTTAGCTGGTCAAAAATGGTCATTTCATTATTCATCTTTTACAAAAAAAAATTATAAAAATTGGACATTTCATGGGGCCAAGTTATCACAGCTGTTTTCGTCGCTGAATGATTCGGGATTTTTGGTCTTTCGGGATTTTTTTTAATTAGGGATATTGCAGCGTATGAAGTTCCTTATTTAGTTCAATCGAACCAAAAGCTTTTATGTAAAAAATTAGTAAAGCTCTTATGGAGAATGTCAGAAAAAATAACTGTTTTATGAATACTTTATTTTTGGTCCTAAAACAAACAAACGAAACCCCTTTCGAGTCCCGACAACCAAAAACATACAATTTTATACCATTTTCCATTGGTTAAAAAAAAATCAAATTTTTTTGATCCAGATCTGTCAAAAGACAAATTTTTACACTGTTTTGACAAATCTGGATCAAAGCAATTTGATTTTTTTTACCAATGGAAAACACCATTAATTGAACAAGTCGTTCAGTTCATTCTGTAGGTCTGTATGCATACAATAAGACAGGCCCACAGACAAAGTTGTAAAATCTACCATTTGATCTCTAACAATCTTTATACACCGACCACTTAGCCGAGAATAAGTAGAAATAACTTAATCTTCATCAAATCCCGAATAATTACCATAATTTATTTCCTAAATCTCTAAGATTTGAACAATCTTTATGGGTCCAACAGTTTTACAACTGACCTATATTGTATCGCACCTAAATGCATTCATTCGAAAGTAGAGTTTTTTTTTTTTTGCTACTTGGGACAAAAGTACATGAAGCTTTCTGTATCACTTCAACTTCATAAGAAAAAATGAAACATCATTTTTATTTTGGAAGTTACTGTTAGAATTTCTTAAAAACTTTTTTTGCGGTGAAACACCACACCATATAAATTTATTTCATCTAAATTGAGATAAACCTTCGGTGGAAACATGATGGTATGTTAGGTTAAAGGCTTGAGCAAATACTTTCTTTTTCTATTTTCAGACTCATTTCGATAGAAAATTTTATCTTCTACAAAAAGTTATTAAGCTTTTATTATAACTACCGAAAATATTGAAAAGTTATGCTAGTGAAAAAAGTTTCTCAGTAACTCACGGATGAATTTAGTACCTATAGCATTTTTGGGTTTAAGCATGTATTAATGTTTGTATACAATACCTATTAAAACCCTTCAACGGGTTGTTCATTTTACTAAAAGCTAAAAGTATATTCACTTGCGTAAAAGCCTATAGCTTTAATTAATTTTCGTTACAAAGCTATTAATATAATTTTCTTTCAATGCATTCCATAGAAAAATATAAAAAAAAAAAATCTGTTTCCGCCCGGGATCGAACCGGGGGCCTTCCGCGTGTTAGGCGGATGTGATAACCACTACACCACGGAAACACATGTGTCTAGTTTGTCAGTAAATGGTTTGGTGTTCATACACATAGTTCTCACCAAAACGAAACACATCAATAGATTGATTTTTTGGTATTGCAAATAATATTGAATGAAAGAAGTCTAAGAAGAAATTAAATTTTCATTGGACACCAAGACACCATACATCAATATTTTTTTAAAGAATGATTGATTGCTCATTGTACAGGGTGCATGTACCCTAATTCGAACATGATATTTTAGGATTATTTCTATGATCATTCTCAGAAAATAAAATAATAGAATATTTGCTTTCAAAAAAGCTATATTCTGTAGTTAATCCATATCTAATCCCTTTTTGTGTGTTCGTACGCACGTAACTCGTCTATACATATACATCATCCGATTTGGTTGGGGATTTTTTTTGTTGTAGGTATTTGTATTTGTTTACAATGGAGACGAAAATTGGAAAATTTGACCGAAAATTAGAAAATTGGACCAAAAAGGTAAGAAAATCGTGAAAACACCTTGAAATTTCAACATTTCTGAAATGAAATTGTGTTTGTACGCGCATAACTCGGTCGATTTGGACGCGGATTTTTTTGTTGGATTTTTATTGAACCAGATTAACACACAACGGGACCGAAAAATGAAAAAGTTGAACGAAGATTAGAAAATTCGACCGACGAAGTCAGAAAATTTTGAAAACATTTATAAATTTCAAACTTTCTCATTTAGTTTTTTGTTCGTACGCACATAACTCGGCTCAACATCATCGAAATTGGATTGGAATTTTTTAGTTGAATTTGAGCTAAAAATTGGAAAGTTAGGCTGGAAAAATCGGAGAGTCGTGATAACAATTGGAGCTTGCTCGAATTTAGAACATTAATAATTGGCCACGTTCAGGATCCACTAGGATATCCTATATTGGATACTCGAGCATCCATACTGAGCGACTAAGATCGGATAGGTTATATAGTTATATTTGTTAACAAAAATCAGCTCATCTAGACATTTCTCAGCAGATAGATATACCAGAATTTTTAAGATTTCTTTTTTGACAACCGCTGTTTTGTCATCAGATGTTAATCAGTCATAGGTGGAACGAAGTTCGCCGGGTCAGCTAGTTTTTATTATTTTTTTAATAAGTCAATTTTGTAAGGAAATTCCCCTTCCCGCCCTAGGGGGGGGGGAGATAAAATTGTTTGCCCTTACAATTTTTTTTCTTAGAATGATCCCAGGAATAGTCCCCAAATATCATGCACGAATTAGGGGAAAGGGGACATATCCTGTTTAATGTTGGTATTTTATATACTTAAAAACTATTTTGTTTCAATCAGCGAAATCGGGAAGTTTTTAGAATTCGTTCAAAATAAGAAGCTAATTTGGCTTTCAAAATGCATATACGAGTATTGTAAGGCGTTTAAATAATATATAATCTTTTTTAATATTGATGCTTATGTGATTAAAAAATAAAATAAATGTGAAAAAGGAATGGTGCAAATGCAAACACATTTAAATACTTTTTCAAAAAATGCTAATATAGAAGCCCTTTGTAATCGTGTTTTGATTATCGTGCTTTTCTACTTTTTACAAAACATTAACTTAAAACGTAATCAAAGAAAATGACAAACTTACCATGTTTTTCTTGAATTTCTGAAATTCTTTTATCCAAATCCTTTTTAGTAGGTCGAACTTCATTTTTCATTTCTCCATAAGCCAACTGTATCAAATAGAATTTTTCATTCAGCTTAAAGTAACAACAACTCAACTTATTTTTACAAACCTCCTTTTCCAAATTCGCTATTTCATCATTAAGTCGTAGAACTTCTCTTTTCGAATGCAACAAATCTGCATCACCCCGATCCAAACGTTGTCTCAAAGAACTTATCTCAGCCGTAAGCCGTGAAACTTCTACCTTCCCTTGTCGTTCAGAGCGGTCTAATTGCAGTCGTAACGATGTAATTTCTTGTTCAAGTGATTGCTTTTCCGCACTCACTTGTGCAATATCCGATAGAAAAGTACTTCGATTCGCCTTCAATTCCATTTTCAATTCATCAATCTGAGCATTTTTCTGTGATAGATCCCGTTTTAAGTCCGATTCCAGTCGTTTTTGTCGTTCCAAGTCCAGTTGAAGTTTCGTTACCTGATCCCACTGTGTCGATAAATCACCACCTAGCTGATCAACTTGATTGTTGTAACGACGTTCAGCATTTGCTCGCTCATCGGCTATTCTCCGCGCCATCTCATGCTGAAGTTCTCGAACTCGTTCATGTTGTCGATCAAGTTCATCCCTCAGGTGCTTGATCTCCAGCTCGGAATGGGAACGTTCCAAATCTGTGCCGTATCGTTTCGAAGATCCATACACACTAGAAGATTTCATCTCATCGATAGTCTTCTGCTGCTGACGAATGTTTTCTTCAAGCGCTATCTTATCCATTTGTAGGGATTCAATTTGCTTTCGGTGTGCTTCACAATTCAGGGAACTAGATAAAGTTCCACCAACTCCAAAAGATAGTTTCCTCTTCAGATCTTCATTTTCACCGCGTACTTTTCGAAGATCTATATTTGCCTGAGCAAGTTCGGCTTCCAGCTGACTTATTTTAGACTCGTAAACAATGCTTGGACCTCCCGAATACCTCGGCGAGGATTTTTCTCTTTTCTTTGGCGATTTGCAGTATCGCAGGTTGTCGTCGCTTTCCGAAGATGCGCTCACTTTTTCACCTAGACCAGCAAGTTCAGCTCGAGCATTGTCAGTTAGAGCTTCGTTCTCACTGATCACGTCCTTTACTTTGCCAAGCAAGTTTGAAAGTTCGTTCTGTAAATTGGTAAATGTATTTTATTAACTCCGTCATTATATTTACTTAAACCACTTACCCTACAGAATTTTGATTCTTTTTCAAGCTGCTCGATGTAATCCTCTTGTTTTTCGATAAAATTATAGATTTCCGCTGGAGCCTGAACTATATTCGTGTCTAGAACTGGCTGACCTGAAGACACCACATAATCCTGAACAGGAGTCGGATTGTAATGCGCGGTAGTTGTTGTAAGATTCTCCTTCGACGTCGATGAAGGTTGGAAGCTTTTGTACTTGCTGCGGTATGAGGTCCTTGGGTTCTTGTAGCTGGGCGACATATACTTCGAAATCTCAGACATTACAGGTCGTTCTACAACCTTTAAGAAAATTCGAATTTATAGATTTTTATAGATATAAAAAAAAAAAAAAACTCTCACCGAAAGATTATCTGAGAAATTGTCCGAATCATCGTTTATGTTCCTCATGTAAGATGACGAAGACTTAAGAGGAGCATACGAATCGGCTAACATCAATTTTAAACGTCCCACCGCCTCATTGTAGGCGTAGTTTGTATAATCCATTGTTTTTGTCTTCTTAGAAATATTTTTTGATGCCTTCATTGGAATTATTCTGTTTTTTTAGGGAAGATTAAACAAAAAAACAAATAAGGGTTTATAAAATTCAAGTCACCATAATACGGTTTGCCTATTAACTCTGAGAGTTAATACAATTAACCCAAAGCAAGTCCTAAAACTGACTAAACTAAACGCAAACTGAAGACACAAAAACTAATTCATCAAAGGAAAACCAAAAACTCATGAGGTTGTTGGGGGTAACAAGGATAAATGTAAACACAGACGGTTCCGGTTGGTTAACCAACAATTTTTGGAATGCAATCATTTTGCCCACACCACACACCACCGGCGCGCGCAGTGGGGTTGTTTATTGAAAGGAAGTTTTGTTTTCATGGGTATGTATGTTGTATTCGATAATAATCATAAAAAATGTCATTGTCACTAATACATAACATACACTTTGATAGACAGAGAATGAGGTTGAGCTATTGAATACCAATAACTTTTAAAGACCTATACTGACAAGTTTTTGCTCTAATTTGGAAAACGAAGTTTTTGAAGAACAACTACATATTTAGATATTTATGTACCTATATCAATTTAATGTAGATTAATAAAGAAGTTGTCGATTTTAGTTGCGCCCGTCCCTGTGCCAGCAGTTTTGTAGAACTCAAATCGTCTATTTGCATATTTACATATATTTAATGAGTCAAACCTTCTTGATTGCAATCTTGCAATGTACTTTAATTAATTAGATTATGATCAATACCCAGCAGGAAATATCTTCCTCAATTAAAAAAAAAATTAAGCTGATTTCGGCATTGAATTCAAGTACCACTTGTTCACTTCATTGGCGAAACAGCGTGAGTTGATTTCTTTCGTCAGTAAAGTAATGTATTGTTTCATCAAATAATATATATATAATATAATAATATACAACTAACTTTATCAACCGGTTTTCAAAAAAATGATTAAAAAAAAAATTGAACTTTTTTTAAAAATCCAAAAAATATTTTTTTTTTGAAAATATGTATACATAAATGCATGCAGTATTATTCTAAATTGATAGGACCTCCTAAGTAAAATTTTTGATCAGAATCGGTTAAGGAGAAAGTCTAAAAATTAAAAAGAAGGTTCTATGGCAGGTACCATTAATAACGGTGTTTCATAAATTTTTTTCACCAAAATGCAGACCATATCACTACTAAAAAACTTGCCCTATAGGAGCTACCTATATCACAAGTAAAAAGAGGCTGGATGTGACCCACACTGATAACTTCCCATTGGTGCTCTTTGAAACTTGATACCCGATTTTAATTTTTATTAGAAAATTACCAATTCAAAATCTTCGAAAAACCTATCAGGCAATCAATAGAAGACCAGAGTTGGGCTATTTGCTCAAAAAATATGCGACACGAAGAATATTATTTTTCAGCAAATTTGTGTAGTTTCTTGTTTTTTTTTTTTAAACTTGCAATTGAGCAGACGGAGACGGAGACAGAGCCGGAATAGCTGTCAAAATATTGATTACACGCAAATTCAATGTTGCGAACACAACGGAACGTAGACGCATACGGAACTGCAGACGCAGACGGAAGAGTTCACTAACTTTTCACGTACGGCACTTTTGACGTTTCAAATTGTATGGAGAATAAAAACAACTTTTTGGGTCGGAAAAAATAGAAAATTCTAATTTTTCTTCTGTCATCTTTAATTCAAAAATAAAAAAAACTCAGAAATTGACCTCGTAATTAGCAAACTATTTTTTATTTTTCAATTTTATCCGACAGTTTGTATTTTTTTTGACAGGAAATAAGTAAAAAACGTGCACGTGCAAAGTCTCGCAAGGAAAACTGTGTTTCAATCACTGTGTCACGCGTGTTTTGTAAAACGAGCGTCAGGTCATGTCGCGTCGCTCCATCAATACGTGCTGTTCAATTGATTTATATTGTTTACAAAAAATCGTGCTGTGTCACGTCACACGCGCCGGTCGCGTGTCAATATGCGCCTAGCCTAAGTGAAGAGTTTTTTAGAAATTAAATTCGAATAAGAGTCAAATTTAAAAAAAAATAATATTTTCAAAAGTTTGCGTATTTAAGTGCCACTATTTTTTTTTTCCAATATTCAATGTTTAAAAATCATTTTCTGTTTCTGAGAAAATAAAAAAACAAATCCTTATGCACATATGAAATTTTGGGTTTTCATGATTTTTTTTTTTACTTTTCCGTTCGAAATTTGTATCGATACTTTTTATGGTTTCTGAATGCAAATAAAACACTTATTTCATTCTTGTTCTTGGGAAATTAGATTATGAATAAATTGATTTACCATATGGCTTAATTGAGTGCCGCTAATAACTCCATTTTAAAAATAAACACTTCAAAACATTTGTGAAAAAATTCGACTTTTAGAAATTTAACAATTTTAACGATAAGATATAAAACACAACAGTATGCAGGCTTAGAACTGGTTTTTGTATCATTTTAGATGTGAGCTGAAGAAACTCACATATTATTTTAAATAATGTAGAAATTTATTACTAACAAAAAATTCTAAATTTTGTTTGTTTTATGTTCCATAAATTTTAAGTTATAACGTTGAAATTTACTAAAAATTAAATCACTTCATAAACGTTTACTTAAAGTATAAGTATTTAGAAGACATTTTATTAATTAATACACATACGAGTATATTTTAATGCTTAATTCAATTCCACATTATTTCATGTATTTTTTTTTTTCATCCGTCAATGTACAAACTGCAATATTATGCATTGGTAAAATTTTTTGAGATATTTTGTAAGTTTTTGAGATGTAAAATTATTCCAAAAGTGTCCGCAAGAGAAACTTCAAAAATATCTCAAATGGTGTAGAATTAAATAAGGAAAAAGCTTCTGTTTTTTTTTTAAGAGTAAATACTGTAAAAAAAATTATTTTTACTTGTGCGAACTTTTGAAAAAAAAATTAAGTATCTTATATTAAATTCAATTCTACGTCGTTTGAGATGTTTTTCAATTTCTCTGAAATGTACTATTATTTTTTTTCTTAAGCCTAGTTTATACATCAATGCAAAGTGAAATCCAAATTCAAATGAAACATCAATAAATCTCCCGTCGAAAGGTTTGCAAAAAAAAATAAATTTTGTTTTATATTTGGTTTAGATAAGTTGAATTATATTTACTTCGAAGCAAATTTCTTCCTCCTTGTCGCTTAAATAATTGCATTTAATTATATTTTTTTTTCACACTAGGCTTTAGGCGTTAGTTTTTTTATTTTAAAGCAAAATCTTTAAATAAAATATATTTTTTTTTTTGGTTTGCTTTTAACCTATTTTTTTTTAAACTCTGATTGAGGCGAGAATAATTCCTTAAATACTTCTTTAAACTAGCTCTGCAACACTAAAAAATTTCAAACCTGTTACCAAAATTTATAAGTTTTGCACAAAATTCCTGGGCTAGTTGTAGTTTGTCCCAAGCTCTAATCCAAATTCCATTTTTTTTTAATACAACGGAAACCCTTGCTTCTATATAATGCTTACATTTTTTATAAAACCAGTATTCCGTTCGTTCATTTTCTTTTTGAGTTAAGTAATAGTTTTTTGAAAAATTAATTTTCAAAAAAAAAAATTAAAAAACTAGTCAAACTGATTTTTTTTTTTTTTTTTTCAAAAATTGTACTTTAACCAGATTCTATTTTTCGGAATAGAGTCACGCAAATTTCAAAAAGATCTACCTTTGGAGAATTTGAGAAACGTAGAGGCAAAGAGACAGAGCTGGAAAAAAAAAACCCAAAATGCCCCTTTAGAGTCAGGAAGGTATAGATAGCTACGTACAGCCCTGCATACAGGCATCTCCAGTACGTGTTTTTGTTTTTCACTTTTTGCCACTTTTTTGTTAAAATTCTTGAATGTAGTTAAACTTTAAACATAATAAGCGGTACGAGAACACGAGAACAATTTTACAAAATGATGGATTTGCGGGACAATTCATTTCATATAGACAAAGAGAAGCGAATAAAATTTATTTTGATGATTTCTATTATTCTATTATAATTGCACTGCATTCAGCAACTATAATGCTGTATGCACTGGGACTGGGAATGTTGATTAATGATTAATTCACCACAATTCATGAACAAACTAGCAGTTGCCTAGGCCGTAGGAAATTGATTGAAATAACTATGAAAGACCACAAACACTAAATAATATGACTACGCCAATGACAGGTTTGGAAAGAAATATTTGTACATATGTGCAGATTCTGAAATGATTGCATACTTCTTGGATGCTTTTCAAGGCAGTAGTTTAAAAATTTAATTTATTTGCACAATACACTAAAATTCTAATCCATATTTTTAGGTAAATCAGTACAAACACAATTTTACATTATTGAAGATATTATTTATTTATATTTTTTTTACTGAAACAATTTATTATCCTTGCCTTGATCTTGTACGTTTTCCTCGTGCACTGCTGGCAACACTTTCACGATCTGAATATCCGTCTGTGTTATTGTTGTTGCAACAAAATGTTGTTGTTTGTTTATTTAATGCACTTAAATTCCTTGATCGTTGTTCACTGTTGTTTAGAGTATTCAATGAACAATTAAAAAGACTTCCACTTCTCATTTTCCAATTCGAAAACACCAAGTTTTATTCAACAATAAAAATTATAAATTGGTAGGTATTGTCTTAAAAAATGTCCTTTAAAAGAGATTGCAAGATATGCTCGAGTGGGTTTTATGTACAATTCAAAAATAAAAATGTTTCGAATCCCGAGAATATTCCAATTTCAGAACAAGACGACGACACGAAGACGACGAATGTCAGTTATTTAAGTGACGACATGGAATTGTACCTGCTTATATAGACTCGGTTTGGATTAGGGACAGCTAAATTATTCCTTTTTTTTTGTATTTACTTTCTAATGACTTTCGTACCATGAAGTGCCGAAATCAGAATTCCACAGCATAATTTCAACATTCAATGGAATTTTATTTTAGTTTCCTTTGATGGAAAGGACTGCATTCACAGGGGCGCAACAATTTTTTTTTTTTAGGTTTGGGGAAAAGTTTTAAATTAATATATAGGTAGGTACATTTGTATAACTAATGAGCTCAAAATATTGGTGAATATGGGGGTGTTTTTTTCCAAGCTCGAAGAAAATTAGACGAATAAACGAAGTCGTGGGTGAACACTGAACATCTTAGCCGAATGACACATAAAAAGAGTTTATGTCATACTAGTTTAATTTTGTATTAGAATTTAATTATTTGGCGAAAATAAAAAAAATGGTTTATACCAAATCTCATCTAGTATCACAATTATTTGTAAGAGATGAAAGGAGATCAATAATATTTCATAAAATTTATTCTAAAAATTTGTATCTTTTTTTGAATTAAAAATTATTTTTTTGCTGAAAAATTGAATAAGTTTCTTATATCGCATTTTCCGTTGTTAAACTCTAAAAAATCACTAACATTATTGTAGAGAAACTATATGGAGCAATAAAATTGAAAAATTTGTTTTCCAAATTTGAAATTTATCACCAAATTTTGAATTGAAAATGCAAATCGAATTCGATAGAAATAGTAAAACTAAAGGCTGATTTCCAATGGCGCGTTGGGCGTCGGTCGCTTTGACAGATTTTTTTTATCAACGCGAAAGCTAACACATAGCAATTTAAGCAAAGTGTTTACAATGACGCGTTGGGTATTATGTTTGTTGGTTTTTCTGGACAAAGTCCTCCTATTTAAAGAAAAAAATCGATTTTGTTTAAAAAAAATGGAACTGTTTGTTGAAAGGAATTCGAGATTACAGTTATGTGGGTTCATTTTGATTATCAGATTCTCTTCAAGTCGTCTGTCATGTCGACGCGTTGGTAAAGCTTATAAACGTATACGTAAGCATCTCTAACGCGAACGCGCCATTGGAAATCAGCCTTAATCAAAATTTTCGCAACTGGTAAACGATGCAATTTTCAATTGAGGAATTGAAAATAGTCCAAGAGTAACTCTTGTCATGAATAAGAAGTGCTTCTCACCTTAGCCGGCATTAAATTGTAGGTCCCCACTATATTTCTGCAATAAACACGCACACAGGAATGGTTAAGAGATGTAAGTCACTAGGCCCTAGTTCTACATGAGCTGTCATCCCACCAAATTTTGAATTGAAACAATTTCAATGCATGTTTTGTCAAATTTAAAAATGTCATGAGTTCAGAACTTTGTCGATGATAACATTTTGTTTTTAAGAAAGAAGAACACAAATCGTAGGAAAAACCCATTTCTCTGGGAGTTTTAACTACTAAAGGGACAAAGGGAAAACCAAATCATTTTGTTAGAATACCTTGATTTATATATAGGTATGCATATAAAGGTAAAAGAAATAAAAAATAAATAAATTTGATGGCACAACAGCTCATGAAGAACTAGGGCCTAGTGACTTACAACTCTCAACCACTCCTGTGTGCGGTTCTGCAGGAATGGAGGGGACCTACAGTTTATTGCCGAATCCGAACGGCTAACGAGCCGCACTTTTCTGTGACAGGAGATACTCTTGGAGGATTTGTGAATTCCTCGCAAGAGGCAGTAGCCGTTTTTTCTTTTAAATAAATAGGTGGCGAGGCTGGGGATCGAACCTTAGACCTCCGGCATGGCAGTCCATCGCACTAACCATCACACCACGGCTACTACTAAAAGAAATGTCTGACTAATTGTAAGTTTTAAGGTAAGTTTATAAGACCTGATAAATTTTATTATTTAAAATATTAAAATATTTGTTTGGCAGAAACTTCCACTGTATACCTACCGAGGTAGAGCCTAAGCAGGTGGACCGATTTGTTAGAAATTGATATAAATGTGTGCAGTGTGCTCATAATAAAAATAAATAATTTTATAAATTATCAAGCTTTAAATAAATAATAATTCCATTATTTCTGAAAGTTTTCATAACTTTTTCTAAGCAGCGATAAATTCTTTCGTTTATAATTTTTTAATAATACGTACTTGAATAGATTTTTTTTTTTTTTTTTTTACAATACCGAAGTTGTCTGAGATAAAATTGAATCACATTCATTTCATTTGTTTTGGTGGAAGTGTTTTTTTTTTAAATTCATATATGTACAATTGTACACATATTACATATATTAAAAATATTTCTTTTTTTTTTCAGTGAGAAAATAAAAGGGGAAAATGTAATTTTGGGAAAAAAGACCAAGTAAATAAAATCAACGATTTTAACAGATTTTTAAACACTCCCTTTTACATTACTTCGTGTACCTTTTGTTCAACCAAGAACCTTTAAAAATGGAAATTACAAAAAATTATGATAATTTGGTTCCCTCATGTGAAAAGTAGTAAGTATAAAAGATTTTAAAAGACATACAAAAAAAAATGCGGCAATTCTTTTCTTTGTCTGAAAGGGGGATTTGATAAAAGAAAAACTTTTTTCTGTTACGCCTCTGACATTAATGAATGCATGAAATTTACGTTAAAGAGTTTGTCGATTTGTTTGATCGATAACAAATGGAATAATCCTTCGGTTCTGTTTGTTAAAAGTGCGTGAGACAATTGAGTAGATTTGTGGATCTCCTTTTGATACTCTTGTCAATACTTAGTTGTAATTGCATGTTTTTCCCTATGTTGTGTGTATAGAAATTACGTTGATAAGATGCCATAGATAAAACAATATTATTGTGAAGGAAGCCATTATATTCTACCTCAAGGAATGCACTTAACCTGTTCGTCTAGAGAAGAATATATATTTTTATCGCTGATACGAGTACCTATATAATTAAGGTAATATAATTAATCGATAATAAGTAATTAAAATTTAAGCGATAAAGCATCCAAAAACTAAATTCTAAGCAAAATTCAAATCGCCCCAACAACTACGTATATTTAATTCGACAACTATGCGCCCTCCAAATTTCAGTTGATTTAATACTTGAAGGGCATATCCGTTCAACCCATGGGTATTAGTAATTCGAAACAATTAGGATAAAATAGAATTGTAATCACTTCCGACACGCAGTGGGAAATGACATGGATGAAATTTAGTGAACAAATTTCTCACTCCAACTAATTTTTTTCAAATTGGTATGATAACCACTCAAAGTGAATTGGTAAAACAAGAGCAACAACTAAAGAATAAATTTAAGAAAATTTCAAATTGATTCGACTAAATTTTGAACTCGAACTGGATTCCTTTATAGACCGAGAGCTGGTGAACGTTTTGCTCAAAGAGTTTTATACCGCCCCAACCTTTGTGCAAATTACATTCCATCAACCTTTCAGGGATATCGCGGCCATAAGACCACCATAATACACCTTGAAACTGCACAAAAAAGAAGCGAAGTTATAGTGTTTTATACTGCTTCAAATTTTGTGAGCATAATGCTTAGATGTGTCCAAACTAATTTCAATCGGGGTGCCAGCGATAATCCGGCCCTAACACCTGCATAATGCACTTTGAAAATGCAACAAAAAAAATAAACAAAAATCGTTTCATGCGAGTTGCATGAGAGTTTTTCATGCCAGTTGAAAAACTTGCATGCAACTTGCATGAAAAACTTGCATGCAACTTGCATGAAATACTTGCATGCAGATTGCATGAAAAACTTGCATGCAAATTGCATGAAAAACTTGCATGCAACTTGCACGAAAACTTGCATGCAACTTGCACGAAAAACTTGCATGCATCTTGCATGAAAAACTTGCATGAAAAACTTGCATGCAACTTGCATGAAAAACTTGCATGCAACTTGCATTAAAAACTTGCATGCAACTTGCATGAAAAACTTTCATGCAACTTGCACGAAAAACTTGCATGCATCTTGCATGAAAAACTTGCATGCAACTTGCATGAAAAACTTGCATGCAAATTGCATGAAAAACTTGCATGCAACTTGCATGAAAAACTTGCATGCGACTAGCATGAAAAACTTGCATGCAACTTGCATGAAAAACTTGCATGCAACTTGCACGAAAAACTTGCATGCAACTTGCATGAAAAACTTGCATGCAACTTGCATGAAAAACTTGCATGCAACTTGCATGAAAAACTTGCATGCAACTTGCATGAAAAACTTGCATGCAACTTGCATGAAAAACTTGCATGCAACTTGCATGAAAAACTTGCATGCAACTTGCATGAAAAACTTGCATGCAACTTGCATGAAAAACTTGCATGCAACTTGCATGAAAAACTTGCATGAAATACTTGCATGCAACTTGCATGAAAAACTTGCATGCAACTTGCAAGAAAAACTTGCATGAAAAACTTGCATGAAATACTTGCATGCAACTTGCATGAAATACTTGCATGCAACTTGCATGAAAAACCTGCATGCAGATTGCATGAAAAACTTGCATGCAACTTGCATGGAAAACTTGCATGAAAAACTTGCATGCAACTTGCATGAAAAACTCGCATGAAAAACTTGCATGCAGCTTGCACGAAAAACTTGCATGAAAAACTTGCATGAAATACTTGCATGCAACTTGCACGAAAAACTTGCATGAAAAACTTGCATGCAAGTTAAAAAACTTGCATGCAACTTGCATGCAACTTGCATGAAAAACTTGCATGCAACTTGCAGGAAAAACTTGCATGAAAAACTTGCATGAAAAACTTTCATGCAACTTGCATGAAAAACTTACATGCAACTTGCATGAAAAACTTGCAAGAAATTTGCATGAAATACTTGCATGAAAAACTTGCATGCAACTTGCATGAAAAACTTGCATGCAACTTGCATGAAAAACTTGCATGCAACTTGCATGAAAAACTTGCATGAAAAACTTGCATGAAAAACTTGCATGCAACTTGCATGAACAACTTGCATGCAACTTGCATGCAACTTGCATGCAACTTGCATGAAAAACTTGCATGAAATACTTGCATGCAACTTGCATGAAATACTTGCATGCAACTTGCATGAAAAACTTGCATGCAACTTGCATGAAAAACTTGCATGCAACTTGCATGAAAAACTTGCATGCGACTAGCATGAAAAACTTGCATGCAACTTGCATGAAAAACTTGCATGCAACTTGCACGAAAAACTTGCATGCAACTTGCATGAAAAACTTGCATGCAACTTGCATGAAAAACTTGCATGCAACTTGCATGAAAAACTTGCATGCAACTTGCATGAAAAACTTGCATGCAACTTGCATGAAAAACTTGCATGCAACTTGCATGAAAAACTTGCATGCAACTTGCATGAAAAACTTGCATGCAACTTGCATGAAAAACTTGCATGCAACTTGCATGAAAAACTTGCATGAAATACTTGCATGCAACTTGATGAAAAACTTGCATGCAACTTGCAAGAAAAACTTGCATGAAAAACTTGCATGAAATACTTGCATGCAACTTGCATGAAATACTTGCATGCAACTTGCATGAAAAACCTGCATGCAGATTGCATGAAAAACTTGCATGCAACTTGCATGGAAAACTTGCATGAAAAACTTGCATGCAACTTGCATGAAAAACTCGCATGAAAAACTTGCATGCAGCTTGCACGAAAAACTTGCATGAAATACTTGCATGCAACTTGCACGAAAAACTTGCATGAAAAACTTGCATGCAACTTGCATGAAAAACTTACATGCAACTTGCATGAAAAACTTGCAAGAAATTTGCATGAAATACTTGCATGAAAAACTTGCATGCAACTTGCATGAAAAACTTGCATGCAACTTGCATGAAAAACTTGCATGCAACTTGCATGAAAAAACTTGCATGAAAAACTTGCATGAAAAACTTGCATGCAACTTGCATGAAAAACTTGCATGCAACTTGCATGCAACTTGCACGAAAAACTTGCATGGAACTTGCATGAAAAACTTGCATGCAGCTTGCATGAAAAACTTGCATGCAACTTGCATGAAAACTTGCATGAAACTTGCACGAAAAACTTGCATGCATCTTGCATGAAAAACTTGCATGCAACTTGCGCGAAAAACTTGCATGCAACTTGCATGAAAAACTTGCATGCAACTTGCATGAAAAACTTACATGCAACTTGCATGAAAAACTTGCAAGAAATTTGCATGAAATACTTGCATGAAAAACTTGCATGCAACTTGCATGAAAAACTTGCGTGCAACTTGCATGAAAAACTTGCATGCAACTTGCATGAAAAACTTGCATGCAACTTGCATGAAAAACTTGCATGCAACTTGCATGAAAAACTTGCATGAAAAACTTGCATGCAACTTGCATGAAAAACTTACATGCAACTTGCATGAAAAACTTGCATGCAACTTGCATGAAAACTTGCATGAAACTTGCACGAAAAACTTGCATGCATCTTGCATGAAAAACTTGCATGCAACTTGCGCGAAAAACTTGCATGCAACTTGCATGAAAAACTTGCATGCAACTTGCATGAAAAACTTGCGTGCAACTTGCATGAAAAACTTGCATGCAACTTGCATGAAAAACTTGCATGCAACTTGCATGAAAAACTTGCATGCAACTTGCATGAAAAACTTGCATGAAAAACTTGCATGCAACTTGCATGAAAAACTTGCAAGCAACTTGCATGAAAAACTTGCATGAAAAACTTGCATGCAACTTGCATGAAAAACTTGCATGCAACTTGCATGAAAAACTTGCATGCAAATTGCATGAAAAACTTGCATGAAAAACTTTCATGCAACTTGCATGAAAAACTTGCATGCAACTTGCATGAAAAACTTGCATGCAACTTGCATGAAAAACTTGCATGCAACTTGCATGAAAAACTTGCATGAAAAACTTGCATGCAACTTGCATGAAAAACTTGCATGCAACTTGCACGAAAAACTTGCATGCAACTTGCATGAAAAACTTGCATGCAACTTGCATGAAAAACTTGCATGAAAAACTTGCATGCAACTTGCATGAAAAACTTGCATGCAACTTGCACGAAAAACTTGCATGCAACTTGCATGAAAAACTTGCATGCAACTTGCATGAAAAACTTGCATGCAACTTGCATGAAAAACTTGCATGCAACTTGCATGAAAAACTTGCATGCAACTTGCATGAAAAACTTGCATGCAACTTGCATGAAAAACTTGCATGAAAAACTTGCAAGAAAAACTTTCATGCAACTTGCATGAAAAACTTGCATGCAACTTGCATGAAAAACTTGCATGCAACTTGCACGAAAAACTTGCAAGCAACTTGCATGAAAAACTTGCATGCAACTTGCATGAAAAACTTGCATGCAACTTGCATGAAAAACTTGCATGCAACTTACACGAAAAACCTGCATGGAACTTGCATGAAAAACTTGCATGCAACTTGCATGAAAAACTTGCATGCAACTTGCATGAAAAACTTGCATGCAACTTGCATGAAAAACTTGCATGCAACTTGCATGAAAAACTTGCGTGCAACTTGCATGCAACTTGCATGAAAAACTTGCATGCAACTTGCATGAAAAACTTGCATGAAAAACTTGCATGCAACTTTCATGAAAAACTTGCAAGCAACTTGCATGAGAAACTTGCATGAAAAACTTGCATGCAACTTGCATGAAAAACTTGCATGCAAATTGCATGAAAAACTTGCATGAAAAACTTGCATGCAACTTGCATGAAAAACTTGCATGCAACTTGCATGAAAAACTTGCATGCAACTTGCATGAAAAACTTGCATGCAACTTGCATGAAAAACTTGCATGAAAAACTTGCATGCAACTTGCATGAAAAACTTGCATGCAACTTGCATGAAAAACTTGCATGCAACTTGCATGAAAAACTTACATGCAACTGGCATGAAAAACTTGCATGAAAAACTTGCATGCAACTTGCATGAAAAACTTGCATGCAACTTGCATGAAAAACTTGCAGGCAACTTGCATGAAAAACTTGCATGCAACTTGCACGAAAAACTTGCATGCATCTTGCACGAAAAACTTGCATGCAACTTGCATGAAAAACTTGCATGCAACTTGCATGAAAAACTTGCATGAAACTTGCATGAAAAACTTGCATGCAACTTGCATGAAAAACTTGCATGCAACTTGCATGAAAAACTTGCATGCAATTTGCATGAAAAACTTGCATGCAACTTGCATGAAAAACTTGCATGCAACTTGCATGAAAAACTTGCATGCAACTTGCATGAAAATTTTGCATGCAACTTGCACGAAAAACTTGCATTGAACTTGCATGAAAAACTTGCATGCAACTTGCATGAAAAACTTGCATGCAACTTGCATGAAAAACTTGCATGCAACTTGCATGAAAAACTTGCATGCAACTTGCATGAAAAACTTGCATGCAACTTGCATGAAAAACTTGCATGCAACTTGCACGAAAAACTTGCATGCAACTTGCATGAAAAATTTGCATGCAACTTGCATGAAAAACTTGTATGCAACTTGCATGAAAAACTTGCATGCAACTTGCATGAAAAACTTGCATACAACTTGCATGAAAAACTTGCAAAAAACATGCAAGTTTTTCATGCAAGTTGCATGCAAGTTTTTCATGCAAGTTGCATGCAAGTTTTTCATGCAAGTTGCATGCAAGTTTTTCATGCAAGTTGCATGCAAGTTTTTCGTGCAAGTTGCATGCAAGTTTTTCATGCAAGTTGCATGCAAGTTTTTCATGCAAGTTGCATGCAAGCTTTTCATGCAAGTTGCATGCAAGTTTTTCATGCAAGTTGCACGCAAGTTTTTCATGCAAGTTGCATGCAAGTTTTTTAGGCAAGTTGCATGAAAGTTGCATGCAAGTTTTTCATGCAAGTTTTTCATGCAAGTTGCATGCAAGTTTTTCATGCAAGTTGCATGCAAGTTTTTCATGCAAGTTGCATGCAAGTTTTTCATGCAAGTTGCATGCAAGTTTTTCGTGCAAGTTGCATGCAAGTTTTTCATGCAAGTTGCATGCAAGTTTTTCATGCAAGTTTTTCATGCAAGTTGCATGCAAGTTTTTCATGCAAGTTGCATGCAAGCTTTTCATGCAAGTTGCATGCAAGTTTTTCATGCAAGTTGCACGCAAGTTTTTCATGCAAGTTGCATGCAAGTTTTTTAGGCAAGTTGCATGAAAGTTGCATGCAAGTTTTTCATGCAAGTTGCATGCAAGTTTTTCATGCAAGTTGCATGCAAGTTTTTCATGCAAGTTGCATGCAAGTTTTTCGTGCAAGTTGCATGCAAGTTTTTCATGCAAGTTGCATGCAAGCTTTTGATGCAAGTTTTTCATGCAAGTTGCATGCAAGTTTTTCATGCAAGTTGCATGCAAATTTTTCATGCAAGTTTTTCATGCAAGTTGCATGCAAGTTTTTCATGCAAGTTGCATGCAAGTTTTTTATGCAAGTTGCATGCAAGTTTTTCATGCAAGTTGCATGGAAGTTTTTCATGTAAGTTGCATGCAAGTTTTTCATGCAAGTTGCATGCAAGTTTTTCATGCAAGTTTTTCATGTAAGTTTTTCATGCAAGTTGCATGCAAGTTTTTCATGCAAGTTGCATGCAAGTTTTTCATGCAAGTTGCATGCAAGTTTTTCATGCAAGTTGCATGCAAGTTTTTCATGCAAGTTTTTCATGCAAGTTGCATTCAAGTTTTTCATGCAAGTTTTTCATGCAAGTTGCATGCAAGTTTTTCATGCAAGTTGCATGCAAGTTTTTTATGCAAGTTGCATGCAAGTTTTTCATGCAAGTTGCATGCAAGTTTTTCATGTAAGTTGCATGCAAGTTTTTCATGCAAGTTGCATGCAAGTTTTTCATGCAAGTTTTTTATGCAAGTTGCATGCAAGTTTTTCATGCAAGTTGCATGCAAGTTTTTCATGCAAGTTGCATGCAAGTTTTTCGTGCAAGTTGCATGCAAGTTTTTCATGCAAGTTGCATGCAAGTTTTTCATGCAAGTTGCATGCAAGCTTTTCATGCAAGTTCCATGCAAGTTGCATGCAAATTTTTCATGCAAGTTTTTCATGCAAGTTGCATGCAAGTTTTTCATGCAAGTTGCATGCAAGTTTTTCATGCAAGTTGCATGCAAGTTTTTCGTGCAAGTTGCACTCAAGTTTTTCATGCAAGTTGCATGCAAGTTTTTCATGCAAGTTGCATGCAAGTTTTTCATGCAAGTTGCATGCAAGTTTTTCGTGCAAGTTGCATGCAAGTTTTTCATGCAAGTTGCATGCAAGCTTTTCATGCAAGTTTTTCATGCAAGTTGCATGCAAGTTTTTCATGCAAGTTGCATGCAAATTTTTCATGCAAGTTTTTCATGCAAGTTGCATGCAAGTTTTTCATGCATGTTGCATGCAAGTATTTCATGCAAGTTTTTCATGCAAATTGCAGGCAAATTTTTCATGCGAGTTTTTCATGCAACTTGCATGCAAGTTTTTCATGCAAATTTTTCATGCAAGTTGCATGCAAGTTTTTCATGCAAGTTGCATGCAAGTTTTTCATGCAAGTTGCATGCAAGTTTTTCGTGCTAGTTGCATGCAAGTTTTTCATGCAAGTTGCATGCAAGTTTTTCATGCAAGTTGCATGCAAGTTTTTCATGCAAGTTGCATGCAAGTTTTTCATGCAAGTTTTTCATGCAAGTTTTTCATGCAAGTTGCATTCAAGTTTTTCATGCAAGTTTTTCATGCAAGTTGCATGCAAGTTTTTCATGCAAGTTGCATGCAAGTTTTTCATGCAAGTTGCATGCAAGCTTTTCATGCAAGTTTTTCATGCAAGTTGCATGCAAGTTTTTCGTGCTAGTTGCATGCAAGTTTTTCATGCAAGTTGCATGCAAGTTTTTCATGCAAGTTGCATGCAAGTTTTTCATGCAAGTTGCATGCAAGTTTTTCATGCAAGTTTTTCATGCAAGTTGCATTCAAGTTTTTCATGCAAGTTTTTCATGCAAGTTGCATGCAAATTTTTCATGCAAGTTTTTCATGCAAGTTGCATGCAAGTTTTTCGTGCAAGTTGCATGCAAGTTTTTCATGCAAGTTGCATGCAAGCTTTTCATGCAAGTTTTTCATGCAAGTTGCATGCAAGTTTTTCATGCAAGTTGCATGCAAGTTTTTTTAGGCAAGTTGCATGCAAGTTTTTCATCCAAGTTGCATGCAAGTTTTTCATGCAAGTTGCATGCAAGTTTTTCATGCAAGTTTTTCATGCAAGTTTTTCATGCAAGTTGCATTCAAGTTTTTCATGCAAGTTTTTCATGCAAGTTGCATGCAAGTTTTTCATGCAAGTTGCAGGCAAGTTTTTCATGCAAGTTTCATGTAAGTTTTTCATGCAAGTTGCATGCAAGTTTTCCATGCGAGTTTTTCATGCAAGTTGCATGCAAGTTTTTCATGCAAGTTGCATGAAAGTTTTTCATGCAAGTTGCATGCAAGTTTTTCATCCAAGTTGCATGCAAGTTTTTCATGCAAGTTGCATGCAAGTTTTTCATGCAAGTTTTTCATGCAAGTTTTTCATGCAAGTTGCATTCAAGTTTTTCATGCAAGTTTTTCATGCAAGTTGCATGCAAATTTTTCATGCAAGTTGCATGCAAGTTTTTCGTGCAAGTTGCATGCAAGTTTTTCGATCAAAAATTGGTATTATTACTATTACTTAATTTTTAATAAATATTAATTAATTTTAAACAAAATTTATTTAATTTTTTTTTTTAATTTTGAGTTTAAAAATTAATTTTGCTAATTTTATTCACTAACATAATATACAGATATCTGGCTTTCCAAAAAGGTATAGCATGACATTGTAAGTATTACCGCTGTATTTTACAATTTTTTTTGCTGTTTTACGTCAGTTCTTTTTAGAAAAACTGACCCTCCCGGATAAACGGGGGGGGGGAGGGAGGGGGGGGGGGGGGTGTCGCCTTTACTTTCATGTATTTCGCATTTTTATGATACGTAACGCGTACGCCGAAATAATTCTTCGGTTTCATTTGAAATTTTGGGCGTTGTCTGTTAAGCCTATACACGTACGACAAAACAGAGTTAAACAAAAAATATACCAAAAATACATGGATATTTTGTCGTATATGCCAAAATGTGGCGTATACGACAAAACAAAACTTTACTTTTTTTTCTAGTTCATATTAGCCTTGTTTTATTATCTATGGATCTGATCAGGATCATATAAAACGATACCCATCACAATTATAGACAGCGTTGCCTCTCGAAAAAAAAAATTAATGTGCCGTATTTTCCGAAAAACGTGCCATTTTCGTGCCATATGAAAAAACTGTAATTACAGTAGACGCTCCATATAGTGGATCTCGGTAGAGTGAACTATCCAATATGAGTTTCTGTCAATTTTTTACAGAATTCGGACAAACTTTTATTAAATTTGGTAGAAATTTGCTTCGTTTCATGTAAACTTTAAAAATAACAAACTTGTCATATTGAAATTTTTCATGCTATCCACGGGAAAAATTATCGTGTCAAAAAACACGATCGTGCCACTTTGGCAATGATAGTGACAGCGGTGTTATTATGCATATCTCTTTTTTACTTCCGTTTCTTAATTTTCAAACATTTTTGGTCTTTTTTCTTTACACTGCAATTAACACTACCTTAACATGCAAGCCACTCATCCATATAAGGCGTTTTTCTTTTTTTAATTAAGATCTCAGCCTGAACAGTCAAACAAAAATAAAAATGCTGTGTTTCTTTTTGAGTTCAAAACGCTCAGAGCTTGGAACTTGTGTTTCTTTTTTCGTTCAGAGTGCGTTCAGAGCGTCCTCCATGAGCTCAGAATAAAATAACCGAGCAGTCGGAGTAAGAAACTGAGCGCGGCCAACTTCATACAGTTTCCATGTAATTTGACAGATATGACAATAGAGATCTCTACCAAATTGTCAGTTTCAAATGACATATGAAATTGGAAAGAAAAAAAAAGGCGGGGTAATTTTAATTACAAAAATTTAGCTATTTTGTGCAACAAAAAGTTTAAAATATCTTTTATAAAGTATAAAAACATTTTAACTTGCAGGTTTTTTTATAAAAAAAGGAAAAAAATAATTCCAAATATTTATTTGTCTCCAAAATAAAACAAACAAATGGCTGCCACTTAAATGTCATTGTGCCAAGAATTTTAGTTTGATATTTAAATATGAACGAGACAGAGATATATTGCTGTTTGTTAAAAAGCTCTATTGAGTGTTCAGGTGTGTTTCATTATTAAATGGGAGTCCACTGGACATACTCTGCTCAGAGTTTACTCCGTTCGCTCAGAGTCTACTCAGTGCTTTGCACCGAACAAACCCTGAACTAAAAAATAAAAACGCCTATAGAGAGCAGGATCTAAAATTAATTTGTATACCTAACGTGCTAAAAAATGATCCCGATTCAGATCCGTAGATGAGAATACAAAATTATGAATCATATGGTATGTTAAAACTTAAAACAATTTGTTTATAAATAAAATAAATGCCTACATAAGTTTCAATAACTCATGTGGACTGTATTACAATATTTTAACATTGAAAATGTTTATAGGATCGTTTTGACAGAGTTGTGGTGTTACCAAAATGATTAAATGAAATAAATTCAATAAATCATAAATGAACTTCAGCGTATAGGGGCATCACAACGAAATTTTTGGTTGGTGTTACTAAAGAAATAACCGAAATGACTGAAATGAACACATGAATTTAGAATATGAAAAATGAACTCCAGCGTATAGGGGGACAACTATAAAATTTTTGGTTGGTGTTACTAAAACATAACTAGAATTATAAAAATAAACAAACGAACACAAGCGATGAATTACAGCAGGCGTAGGTATACGGGGAAAAAACGAAGAAAGAAAAGTATTGTTCGTCGTCAACAGGCAAGCTTCAGTGGAGAATGGTCATGAAGTGCATATATTCAAAAAGAGAAAAAAAACAACAAGGTATTCAGAAGAAGACAAATGAACAGACAAGGCAACCAACAAAAGGGGAAAGGTATTCTGCCAAATTTTTGTATGTTGTATTGTTGTATATGTGTGTATGTTATGGAGGTAGGTAGGTTGTGATTTTGTGAAAATGAAAATGATAGGTATTTACTTTTATTTCATAAAGAATACAATGCGGTCTTTAAGGAAAGGCCAGTGATGCAGTTGAGTGTGCAAGCAGGAGTAGAGCTTGCTTGAAATAGATATACCTTTGTAATAGGTATGTAGGACAACAAAAAATATGCCAGAGCATGTTTTTCTAAACCGCCCAGCATAATCAATTGAAAGAAAAACTAAAATTTGGTGCTATTTTTGTGCTATTATTGTGTGGCAGTTCCGATTTTTAGCATAACTTTGCATACAAAAAAACTATGCTAACACAAAATTCTAGTTATGGTTTCAATTGATTATGCTAGTGTGTATTGTATATGCTAGCTTTATAGACGTTTAGATTTATAGGGGGGTTCACATTCAACGACAAGTTGATCAACATGTATCTAGTCGGCAGTATTTTGTAATGTGAACAGCAGTCGAACAACCGTCGACCGACTTGTTGTGTAGTTCAATTTTTTTAATATTTTGCTCGGTCGGTCGACCGTTGTAGTAAATGTGAACACTAGTCGAACGACCGATGATTTTAATTTTTCAGTTTTTCTTCTTTTTTGTATGTAAGAATTAAATAGCACGCGTTGAAGTCGAAGTAAAACAACAAATAGAAACGCAAAAAATCAAAAATAGTGCGGTAATATTGGTGTACAAAATTAAATACGCGTAATGTTTGCTCATTGATATTTTGTTTTCAAATGAAGTCGACGTAACGGTCGTAGAATGTGAACGTTAGCAAAACGACTCGGGTCGGTCGACATGTCGTTGAATGTGAACCCCCCTTTTGTCGTTCTTTTTAGTGCAGTTTTTAAAAATACATTACATATGTATACATACCTACATATAATATATTTTTTCAAGCAATATTGAACATATTTTTAGGGCATAGGTATGTAGGTATAATCATTATTTTTTTGAGCATATAATTACTTGTTAAGGGCATATATGTACTTGATTTTTAAGGGCATAATTATAAGCGCTTAAAACTATTTTTAGGGCATATTTTTGTTTTCCCTAATAGGTATGTGAGTTTTGATAGAAAAGCATGATGGGGTTAGTTAAAGAAAATTAACAAGATTTATTTTTTGCCAAATGGAAAGTGACATTAAATACTTACACCTAGAAACTTTAGAACTTATAATGGTGTTTGAAACAGCTTATTACGTTTTAATTAATTTATAAAGATTGTCAAGATTAGTCATGTTTTTTGTTTATCTAGCTAAATAAAGTCATTTTCAATGTCCCCATGGTTACTCTATGAGTGAAATCTGTAAATTTTTTAATTTTTTAAGAAGTGGTATTCTGTTAATTCACATTTATGAGATCGTTTTGTTCAAAAACCTACCAAATAGAATTAAAACCTACTAACCTACCAAAGTAGGTTAGGATCCTACCAAAACGGCAACCGTGGTTATTGCTTGGTTGTTTTTTGTAAAAGATTCTAATTGTTGATCATGGCATCGAAATTAAAGCGTGTTCTTAAAACTTTAACAATCAAGGAGAAATTCCAGCTTGTGAAGGAAATAGAAAGTGGTTCCAGACTTCATTGGGTGGAAGCAAAGTCCCCTTTCACACAGGGCAACTGGGTTGCCGGCAACAATTAGTTCATTGGCGAGAAGGGCAGGAAGAAAAAGGGGGAAATGAAATCTCCCCGGTCAACAAATTCAGGAGATTTTTTTGACGTTTCTCTTCACGCTACGTTTGTGTGCGTTCAACCAAGGTAGTTTAAAAGGAAAATAAAGAAAATCTCCGGTTTTTTGTTGCTTGCGTGTGAAAGGTACAAGAGATTGTTAAGGAGATTTAAAGAAAACGTCAAAAAAATCACCAGCAACTAGTATCTTCGTGTGAAAGGGGACAAAAGAATAAAGAAACCAAGTTTTGAAAGTGTTGATAGGGCTGTAATTGATTGGTTTACAGCGACTAGACATCAGAACATGCCTATATCTGAAGGAATTATAAAAGAAAAGGCTTTGGATTTTGCAAAGACGACTTAATTTACCAGGTTTTAAAGCAAGCACTGGTTGGTTTGATAATTGGAAGCGAAGGTACCGCTAAAAAAATTTCCAATTGGAAATTTGTCTACATAAACTTTTTCATTTCAGGCATGGGATATGCCATAAGAAGTGGTGAAGTGTGGTGAAAGCAATGACGTGTCTGATCAGGACTGCGATAAATGTAAGAGTGAAATTTTGCCACATTTCTTAGAAAAGTACAATGAGTCCGATATTTTTAATGCTGATGAAACTGGATTGTTTTTCAAATGCTTACCAGACAATACGTCAATACTTTGACATTTAGAAATGAAAAATGTCACGGCGGCGGCAAGCACAGCAAGTAGCGGTTCACATTAATGTTGGCTGCAAACATGGACGGATCTGAAAAACTTAAAATCCTTTTAATAGGTAGAAAAAAAACCTCGTTGTTTTCGGGGTGTTAAGTGGTTACCTGTTGATTACAAAGTCCCCTTTCACACAAGGCAACTGATTTACCGGCAACAATTAGTTCATAGGCGAGAAAGGCAGGAAGAAAGTGGGGTAAACGAAATCTCCCCGGTCAACAAATTAGGGAGACTTTTTTGACGTTTCTCTTCACACTACGTTTGTGTGCGTTCAACCAAGGTAGTTTAAAAGGAAAATACAGCAAGTCTCCTCCGAATTTGTATCTTCGTGTGAAAGGTACAAGAGATTGTTAAGGAGATTTAAAGAAAAACGTCAAAAAAATCACCAGCAACTAGTATCTTGGTGTGAAAGAGGACAAAGCAAATTCCAAGGCGTGGATGACCGGGCAACTTTTTGAAAAAGGGATTTTAAAGTTAAATGGACAATTATTACAAAAGTTTTCCTCAATAATGTTGATGCAGATCGAATTTTAATTGAAGCTGAATATGATGAATGGACAAGGTAAAGTAATATAGAAATCGATATACCTCTTGACGATTATATGGAAGTAGATAACGATATTTGCACATCGGCCTTTCCTACAGACGAGGATATTATTGAGCTTTACCATTCCTAATCTTTAAATCTAACTTCAATCGATATAGAAAGCGAAGACGAGACTTAGGTAGAGAAATTCATTCAACAGCCTTCGAAGCCTGTTGACTGTTGTAGCACATGCATTAGAAAATTTGAACTTATATTTGCAAACGTGTGATGCTACAACAGATAAAATTTACGAAGCTTTAAATAAATTGGAATGTTTTTTCCTGTAACAACTTACATGTACATTAATGTAAAACGTATAAGACTTAATAAAAGCACAATATATGCTGTGCATATGTATTTCAAATGTTGAATTCTTTAATTGTTTTAATTTTGATCAACAATTTTGATAACTCGAAGTCTTGATAAGTCGAACTTTTATTGTGGATAATAGTAGTTCGAGTTATCGAAGTTTGACTGTAATGCTAAAAACCTGCTAAAAATTGCTAAAAAAATGTTTTTCGGCTCCAACATCTCGAGAACAACCAATGATATCAACTCCGAAATAATTTTAATCCACACACAAAAACATTAGTAATTTATAAGGTTTGTAAAATAAATTCAATTGACGGTTTTTTTTCCAGGCCGAAAAACCTGTAAAAGAAACTGCCAATAATTTATTGTTGAAATTTTTCGTGGCGCATAATATTTAGAGCAAACAGCCTTCCTTTGATTGCACAATTGATAAGTTATCTGAAGATTTTTAATTGGTAATTTTGTTATAAAAAATAACGTGGGTGTCGATTTCCAAAAGGGAACGAATGGGAAGTTATCAGTGTGGGTCACACCCAGCCTCTTTTTATTTTTTATTTTCACTCACTCTTGATAACAAACGATCAGAACCAACACTAAATTCAGGTAACTGCAGTTGCGTGGGCTACTAGTCAATCGTAATTTTGTTAAATAGCAAAAAGTAAGTAATCTAGAACTATATAATAATTCTAGATTTTTGCATTCAAGATTTTCACTTTCGAGGTTTTTGTTTTCCAAATTATTGCTTTTTAGAAACCCGTCACGAATAAATGCTTTTTAGAACTTCGGATTTAGCAGCAAACTGTAGGTCTCCTCCATTCCTGCTAATAACACGCACACAGGAATGGTTGAGAGTTGCTAGTTGATAGGCACTGGTTCTTCACGAACTGTCGCGACACCAAATATATTTTATTTATTTGTATTTATAACAAAAATAAGGTGTCGTTCATAAGACCTTACTCCACTTTTTTCTTTATTCAATGTTTATCGAGTAAATAACTTACTTTTTTGATATTAGATACTTATTTTGCTTACCACCAAGCTCTTATCTAATCTTTCAACCACATTAGGTATTGGATAAAAAAAAAAGCTCCGCAGTGAGCTCCACAAAACAATACCTACTGAATAGGCAATTATTTTTCACCACGTTAGTAGAAACTACATTTCTCCTTTCAATGTGGTTTATATTTAAAAGACCCCTCTTCAAAGTTCCTCTAGTAGTTAAAGAATTTTCCTCATTTCTCTTGGGAAGTTTCTCTTATTTTGTTTCATCTGACAACATGCTGGCTGGTTGACTGCCTACCCTAACAGGTTGTATGTTAATGTTGGTTGATTCAATGCAATACCAAAAGCTAAAATATAAAAAGCTTTTACTCCGAATCGTATCGTATCGACGACGGAGGGAGGTTTTCAGTAGTAAACACAACACTCAAGACTGAACAGTCTCTGGGAATTCTTTCTTCTGTTTAGCCAGATTGATACGATTTCTAGAATTCATGGTATTTTTCATTTCATAAAGTGAAACAAACATTGTTGTTTTCAAAAGAATGAATTATTTATACTTTATTATCACTCAGCTCTATAAAACATTATTAATTTCTCTGCTTCATTGTAATTTATTATGAAAACTAAATAAATAGATTTTATTATTATTCTGTTCTAAACCTAAACATCGAAGAAAATAGTTTCGTTTTCCTATTTTCCTTTTGGAATGTTCTCGATTGCTTTTCATCAGGTAATTTAATTTAAAAATTATCAAAACCGCCATCTTCGGTTCAAATGCTGTCTTTAGAAAACCTGAAAGGACGAGAAAATTTCGATGTCTGGAAAATTGCGGCTAAATTATACTTAGCGATTAAAGGATTATGGGAATGCTTCGAGAAAAAACTAAAAGCGACAGCCACGGCTCCAGAAAAAGCCACTGACCTGAAAGCGAAGTTGAAACTAATTTTGTTGCTCGAAACACAAAATTATTCTTATATAGCGGATGCTTCCTCGGCTAAAAATGCATGGGACAACCTTACGAATGCGAATGAAGATACTGGTCTTTGTAGGAATGTGGATTTGCTGAAACAACTTGTGCAATTAAACCTGAACGAGTGTGAATCCATGGAAGACTACGTAACCAAGATGGTTATGACGTAAATCAAGAAAAGCAGGTCTAAAGATAGACGATGATTACGGGCTTCCGGAAGATTTCAAAGCATTAGTCATGGCTGTTGAAAATTCATCGAAAATATTAACTAGTAACTCTTTTACTGGCAACAAGTAAAATACAATCAAAACTCAAGTGAAAGTGCCATGTTTGTTAAACCGAATTTTAAATCGCAAACAAATAAAAAAACACTACCAAAATTCAGATGCCACAACTGTGGAGAAATTGGTCATTTTGCAAGACAATTTCTATGTTTTCATCTTTTTTATGTAAAAGTGAAGTCCCAAAAGGTGCATGGTTATAGATTCCGGAGCATCGGCACATATGACGACGTGCAAGTCATTCCTGAAGAATCTCAGATCACCAACGTACAAGGAGATTGTTGTTGCTAATAATGCAAAGTTGGCGGTTGAATGCATAGGTAATGTTAGCTTGACTCTTGTCGATGGTGAGAAGAAAACGAATGCTACAGTATACGATGTGCAATATGTTCCGAATTTATGTGCAAATTTAATTTGCGTAAGCCAATTGGAGGTTTTGAAAAAGAATTCTGCAAAAATTTGAAGTTATGTAGTAGTGTAGTGTTATATGCCCCAAGGGAAAGCAAACAAGAGAATCCCTCAAGTCAACTGAACTTTTCGAGACATTTTTATACATTCAAGGCTCTTGTTGAAAACCAAAGTGGAAAGAAAATAAAAAATTTTCGAACTGATAACGGCACGGAGTACTGCAATTCAATCCTGTTTCTCAAATGCGACGAGAAAACGAGACGTCAGCGTGTCCAGATCTCAGACATAATTGAACGAGTGCGTTGCATGTTGTTTGATGCCAATCTTGGCAAACGTTTTTGAGCTGAAGCAGCATCAACAGCTGCATATATGTATTTTGAATCGGATACCTTGCAGAAGTGAAGAAACAGAAACACCTTAAGAATTATGGTCTATCTAAAAATGTTGCAGGGTGTTTAGTTGCAAGGCTATACCTACATGGTGCATATTCCATGTGAAAAACGTAAAAAGCTCGATGCAAAGTCTACCGAATGTATTTTGTTTCGATACAGTAACAGCGTTGCCCCCCTACTACAAATGTAGCGTTTTTGCAACATTTTTTTCCAAGAAAAATTCACTCCGTACAATCGTAAAATATTCCAAAAACACTACAATTTCAAAACATAAAATTCTAATTTATAAGGACAATTTTGATCTTACTTTCCATTTGGAAAAATATTTTTTTTTATTTATCAATAGCTGAATTTTTTTTTTGCAATCCCGAAAGGAATTGGATGATGAAAACGATGTTCGGGCTAAACAGCTTACGTGTTAAATCCAACAACAACTAATTCGCTTCGGGTTTAGCTAGGCACAGTAGGGAGAATTCTCGGTTCTTAATTTAAGCACGTCGAAAAACTATTTTACTGGCAATATTTACATACATACACGTTTTGGATAGTGTGTATGGAAATTCCATGTTTTTCTGTGATGGCGGGCGTCGGTAATCCCCGATGCCGTTTTTTTTTTCGACCAATTTTTTTTAGAAGTCATCAATTTTTCGTTTTTGAAAGTGGATAATGTGATTCACTTTTTTTTTTTAAGTAATCACTCGGAAAATATTATAATTACAAAAAAATCAATCAATGAAATCATATTCGACACCAAAAAATCAATTTTAAAAATAAAATATAAATTAACCAATGTAATTGACATACAAAAATTATAATGCTCTAATTATGTTGTGTGTCCACCTACGATTTTGAAATTTTAGTAGGAAATTTGCAAAAATGTTTTTGTAAGCCAGATATTTTTGCTATGTAAATATGCATGAAATAAAATCCAAATTTAGACCTTTTATTATTTATACAAATAATATTGTCGTTCCGAAAAAAATTACAATTTAGTATGTTGTAAAATTTGCCACACTACATTCTCAACCTGTTAGGGGGGCAACACTGTACAGTAATGAATCAAAGGCTTACCGTCTCTACAAGATGGCAATAATCAAAATTTGACCACACCTTTTGTTTTATTTTTTGAAGAACCAACTAAACCAAATGTCAATTCTGGGAGAGAAGTTAGTCAAGAATCTGACATTTTTTCTAATGATTTTAATGCTGCCTCCTTACCTTAACCTGAAATTGAAGAAAATGATAGCAGTTATTTTGAAACTGTTGAAGATGCTTTGTCACGTTCTTATCCATCTATGTAAGTGGCAAAAAGCAATGGAAGCTGAATTCGAATCCCTCGATTTAAATAAGACATGGGATTTGGTAGATCTGCCCTATAAGACAAATATCCTATCAAATGCAAGTTGGTCTTTAAAACGAAGCGCGATGTAAGTAAATGAGGAAATTTTAAGGTACAAGGCACGTTTGGTGGTAAAAGGCTGTTCTCAAAAACAAGGCATCGACTACGAAGAAACCTTTTCGCCTGTAGCTAGATACTTCCCGATTCGTTTTTTGATTGTGATTGCTTCCAAATTTGCTCTGAACATTCGTCAGATGGATGCTGTTACTGCGTTTCTGAATGGGGAAATAAAGGAAAATATCTTCATGGTACAGCTCACAAATTTCAGTGATGGATCCAAAAAGATATTTAAGCTAAATAAATCTTTATATGGCTTAAAGCAGTCCAGTAGGGTATGGAATGAAAAATTAAACGATGTTTTGTTGATGGCTGGTCTTGAGCGTTCGGAGGTTGATCAATGCATCTATTATAATGTTGACAAAAGCAACATGACCTTCGTAGCTGTTTACGAAAATGGCGTTTTAATTTTCTCTAACGACTAAAGTCAAGAAATATATGTAAAAGATAGTTTAATGAAGAACTTTGATATGAACCGCTGGCTGTGCATCAAAAATGATTGAATGTTTTGCTTTAGTACAGTGAAATACAAAATGGTGACTGTTCTTTGAATTTTGGGTGGGAAAAACATTTTGTATGTGTAGGGGATGGTAGTGTGAGAGGAAAACTTTGTTTTCGGGGTGATTTGGCCACCATCTTTTTTTGTAGTATTGTACAAATTCAATTACCTCTAACTTCAGGATTTGTCGCTTTACTGTCGCACTGCTGCTGTTCAAGTGCGGCATATTAAAAAACTGCCGCACTTGTCACTGTGTAGTGTCGCGCAGTTCCACTGAAGTGCCGTTCCGTCGGGTGCGGTCTTACCTTAATATACAAAAAGAAACATAAGAACTCAAATTTATTGAACTTTCAAACATAAATTAGATATAAGCGGGTAAAAAAGTAAAAAATAAATAAATAAACTTCAAAAAACATAACAAAAAAATAAAGGCTGATTTCCAATGGCGCGTTCGCGTTAGAGACGCTTACATATTCGTTTACAAGCTTTACGAACGCGTCGACATGACAGACGACTTGAAGAGAATCTTAAAATCAAAATGAACCTACATAACTGTAATTCCTTTCAACAAACTATTCCATTTTTTTTTAAACAAAATCGATTTTTTTTTCTTTCAATAAAAGGAATTTGTCCAGAAAAACCGATTTTTTTCTTTTAAATAAATCGATTTTTTTGTTGAAAGGAATTCGAACATTAATGTAACTGTCAAAACGCAGGCTGAAGTTGATTTTTTTCAACTTTAACGTTTAGGTAGCTTATGTTACGGTGGTTTGTGTATATGGTAATAGGTGCCAAATCGTAACATAATACCCAACACGTCATTGTAAACAATTTGCTTAAATTGCTATGTGTGAGCTTTCGCGTTGAAAGAAAAATCTGTCAAAGCGACGCCCAACGAGGCATTGGAAATCCGCCTTAAATAATTTAGTTTCCTTATAAAACACCACTGATCAAGTCTCGCCTCAGAAACTGGCACAAGTCTCCTGTTTACGTTTTTTCGCAATTAAAAATTTTGTTTTAATATTAACGAAGTCTAATACTTGTTTTATAAGATAATGCTAACTATTTTTGTTTTCTGGTTTTCTGGTTTCAATTCTCTTACAGTAGGCCCAATTTACGTTTAATTAAACTTTAACTTCGAAAAAATTCCAAAAAGCTGAATTTTGCCAGGTTAAGGTCATCATACCTAAAAATCAACTTTAATAAGCCACTAACCATATTATGGCAAGAGGCACCTTACAGGTTTTAGAGCAGTACATATCAATCAAAAACAAAAAATTGGCCGGGCCAGGCCATGCATTCTGCCTGAGTTTTTTTTTTCTTGCAGAAGGAAATTATCAAAACTAATATGTGAGAAACTTCTACACTTGTATAATATCCAAGACAAATGATCTCTAAACAGCCAGCACTAATATCTTCAATAAATTTATTTAACGAATTTAATTTTTTTATTTAATACGAAATGAATTTAAACATTTAACACAATTAAGAAAATATATGTCTTTGTTGATTAAAGGCCACTAAAAGCTATTTTTCAACAAGTTCAATTAAATAGTACGAAAAGTCATTTACTTGTCTAATTTATCTCAGCAGTACGAGTATGTACATAAATGTATGTATGTAGACTTACACTATGTATGTAAATTCATAAAATTTGTTTTATTTAAACTTTATAGAAAAAAATCATTGTATCTAAATATTTTATTTTTGGAATTTCGTCACCACAACAACTTTATTCTTTGAATGGGCTGAATACGTTTTTTTTTCATTGCGTTCATTTTTTTTAAATTTTATTTTATTTGTATTTTGAATTAATTATTCGATTCAACTTCGTTACCATTTCTTTTTTTACATTATGTCAGGGTAGGTAACAGTTAAAATAGAATTGTTAACTAAACTCTTTTCGAAATCCCGTGAAGATGATCTCGCATTCTTAAGCTCTTATAAATGACTGTGCATTCAAACGGTGAGTGTACAAATTATTCAAAAACTTGTACAAGCGATTTACAAATGATGTACAAACGATTGCAACCGTTTTATATAACTCACCTTAAATATATTTTAGTGTTGCTACACTAGTTAAATATTTAAGTCCTTAATGTGTCAGCATTTAATTGAAATAAAACTTAACCATTTCCGGGTTGATTAGATTAAATATTTTTGGAAGTTCTGTATAAAAAAATGGTTGATTTTAGTTAAGTAGTGGTTAGTTGTCTGTCATTTTGTCACTTGGCCACTGAAAAATCAATTAAAGGCTTCTACAAATATGGTTAAAGTTAATGCCAGGTACGTAGCCCAACAGCATGCAAATATTTTTACTTGCTCTTTAGGGCAAACAAAATTTCGGAATTCACACTACTACGATGATGCAAAAACTGGGTTTCGCGTTCGCCCCACCGTCTCACAGTGCGTCGACTAGTGGACAAAAATAAAAAAAAAATAAAAATGCAATTTCCATGTTTTAAGCCCTTAACCTGTTTAAGAACATATTGGATTATATAGAATTGTTTTTGTTTAATTCTTCTTCTTGGATTAGCCAGACTTTTGTGAGCAATTGAGATACTTAAAACTGCAGTGTAATTGAAAGTTGGAATTTTGTGCGAATTTGTTTAGCTCGCGTAAGATAAATATTTTGGCTAAATATGTAAATTTCTTTTATTTAAATAATAATAATGGATACCTTGAGCGCAGGTATGAGTTGTTGTTTTAAATTTTTCTTATAAATTTGAATTTTTGTGATTTTTTGGAAAAAATAATCTTTTTTGAGGCTTAAAAATTGTATAAAGTTAAACTTTTAAAAAACATGTTAGCAAATGGCAGCAAAACCTTGAATGTCATTATGTTTTGTAGTTATTGTGCTTTGAGAAAATGTTTACTTTTCTGGCTTCTTTTTGCTAACCTTCAAAATATTTGACTTTTTATAGGGCAAGGTCAACCCATACAAAATTTTTAAAAAATCGAAAAATGGATTTTTTTTAATAAAAACACGAAAGTTGAAGGTGTTAGTGAATTCATATTGAATGAATTAAAAATTAAAGGTTTCTCGGTTACAACTAAGAACGATTAGGCGGCAAAAGTAAGACTTTGACAAAAATCTTTAACGTAGGTGGAAGGCTTGCACACGAAACCGCGAGACGCCACTGAGTCTGGTTGAGAACTTCTTTTATTCTTTCAATTAGTATTTTTAATTTCCTGGAAATTGCATCATCTTGTGAAAAACCAAGTACCAGCTGTGGAAGACCGCAAAAAACTTTTTCTGAAGTATCACAGAAAACTAAAAAAGGCAGGATATGTGAGCTTTAAGGCTCTGACTGAACTGAAGAGCTAGAGTTCGCTGGAAAAATGTCAAAAATGCTTCTAACTAACAATAATACAACTTTGGGCTTGGGAGTGGTCGAATTTTGGTTTAAATTAATTTTTTTTAATCACACACATCAATTCTGGAAACTTTGTTTCATTATCGTACGAGAAGTTTCAAAAAAAGACAATTTTATATCAAAAATGGGCGTGGCAGTGGGCGGACTTCACGATTTTTAATTTATAATTTTTAAACTGACCAGAATATTAATACTTGATTAATAACTATCGTACGAGAGATTTTCATGCTACCAATATTTTATCAACAGTGGGTGTGGCAGGGGGCGTGAAATTTCTTCTTGTTGTGTATAATTCTCTATTTATTACATTTACCAACCAATTTTTGTGCTATCCTACTATTGAAAAATAAATTTTTGTCCAGCACCTCCATACAATCGACGCACTGTGCGTCAGTCAGCATATGCGTCTGTGCATCTGTAGAGTCCATGCGTTTTAATCATAATTGTATTCTGACCCACCTGAATAGGTTATAAAAATACAAAAATATTTTGTATTGTGAACTTATGACCCTGTGTCGATTTTTCTGTGTCGAGTAACTAATCAGAGCTTTACACAGGCCCCAAATAATATTTCATTGAAACATTTAAATGAAAACAATTTATTTTTTAATCATTAAATTATTTTTTTATAATTTTGACTTTTTACTTACCAACTCTCAACTATTCCTGTATTCGTTTTTGCAGGGATGGAAGGCCCTTCCTTTATTGCCGAATCCGGACAGCTAAGGTGAGCGGCACTTTTCTGTGACAGGAGATACTCTTGGAGGATTTGTCACTTTCTCACAAGAGGCAATAGCCCTGAAAAAGACTTTTGTGTTTAGGTGGCAGTGGCTGGGAATCGAACCCAGACCTCTAATGTGACAGTCCAAGGCACTAACCATTACGCCACGGCTACTAAAAGAAAATAAGGAAATGCAAAAATTTTAGCGTTTTTGAAGAACTGCGTTTCTGTGGAAAGTAGTCGTATTGAGAAGTTTTTTGTATTGAGCAATTTCGATATATGTAGGTAGGTAGGTTGAAAGGGGTGATGATTCGGCAAAAACCGCGCCATCTCACTCGAATCTCATTGGATCCATTGCGCTCCCCAGGATTTAGGTTATTGTAGGTAAGGTAGGTAGAGTGTGGTTGTAGGCGGAAAGTGGTAAGGAGTGGAGTGGGTGGAAGTTTAGGTTTAAGGAGCCTCCCTGAACCATCCTGAATTTCGGATGAATTTCAGGATGTTTTTGAGAGGCAAGTTTGAGATGTCGTCCAATTCGTCGAAAAAGTATTCTCCGAGGACAGCTTTCCTGGGGCATTCACAGAGGAAGTGAAAAGAGCCCTCTTCTGACTCTTCGTCCTGACACCCTCTACATAAATCAGATGTGCTAATGCCCATTCTGTTCATGTGGGTTCCCAATGAGTTGTGCCCTGTTAGGATTCCAATAAGGAGGGTTATTATTTGGCCACAGATTCCTTGAAACCCGACAAGTGTCAAGTGTTGACCACCTATCATTTGCGGCTGTAAGAAATTTCTGGTGGATATTATTCTTTTCTTGCTCCAGTGGTATGAGTACCGAAGATTCGGTTTGGCTTGGATCAAGAGATGACCCGATATATGTATATTGCACAAAAAAATATTTGGCTTTTAATGAAAAAAAGTTAATTTCGACTTTGGTGACCAGTATATTTTTAATCAATATTAAATTTCTGAAATAAAATTTTTCTGATTCAACACTGGAGGATTTAGCCAGATATCCACTTAAACATTAACCCAGCTAAATGAGTTAGATAATATTTTCGTGGTGCTACTGTATCTACAATATTTTCATTTGATCTAGTTTTAACTTGAAATGCCTCGGTGTTTCAAAAGCAAATAGTAGATAATGTGTTAGTTTGATAATAGTCAACACTCAACCGACATCCTATCCCATCCATGCAGCAATAAATTCACATCGATCTGAGAGTAATATGTTCATATGGTCAATGGTTCGGTATTTATCTGTCGTATTTTGTGGTTATGAACGAACATTTCCTCTCTCGACTTAAGTCTAAAAATCAGGGTTCGTTAAATGTCATGACATAGCATGTGATAATTGTGTGCTCTTTTATCCTTACGTGCATGTGGTTAAATGTCAATAAACGAGTAATCGAGCAAACGGAATTTGGAACTACATATTACATTATTATGTCTTTAATTGTACATACCTATAAACCACCTGGTTATGAAAGAATGTAAAATACCTATTAACATAGATACTCGTACTTAATGTTCATTGTACACATCGAGGAAGTGTTGACTTGATAACTTTGTGCCATTCATTGCAAAATACATGAAAATTAAAGTTATTGGCAATGAATATAAATAAAAGGACACACGATTTTTTTTGTAAATATAGTCTAGAACTTTTGGTTGGTATGCTTGAAAAGACATGAGATATTGGCATCTAAGGTTTGTTGCTGCAGTGACTATTTCTATAAAATTGCCGCAAGTCGTGTGGGATCGAATAAAATTAATCTGAATTGTATTTCAGTTAAAGATTTTAAGTATAAGTAGCGGAGGGTATCTAACAGTAATTCAGGTCCAAAAGTGATATATTCCGAATAACTATAGTTCAACTCAATTTTATACCTGTAGCCAGCGTTGCCGCCCGAAATAAAATTAACGTGCCATTTTTTCTAAAAAAATCGAGGCAATTTATCTGTCACATGTAGAAACCACTAATTCTCCTATTTTCTTGAAAAACCTTTAATCAATTTTATTACGCGGTGTTATACAATAATAAAAATCGTAGATTTTCAAAAATTATGTGTTTCTGTCCACTTTTTACGGAATTTGAACTAATTTTCATTAAATTTTGTTGAAATTTGCTTCATTTTAAGTAAAATAATGGAAATAAAAAAACCTGCCATATTGAACTTTTTCGTGTCACGAGGAAATTATCGTATCAAAAAAGCACGATCTTGCCACTTCGCCAACGCTGTAGCTGCAGCCTGTTGCAGAATAGGGCTTCGCTAACATCTACATCTACTCTTTGTTATCTATTTATTGAATTCGTTGACAAACATGGTTTAAATATTAATCCGGGGTTTATAGCAATCTTTACTCACTTATTTCATCGGATAAACTAAAGTTCAACGATAATTGTTCAAAACATCTTTTGTTTTCCATAAAATCAAAAATACAATAAAAAATCTTGCTTCACCTTATGGCGATCATATCAATTTCCTAAAATTCGTTTAGCTGCCTTACATTTGAGATTTGAAATTTAAGATAAGATGTTAAATTTATAATTTCAACATGTTTTTCTTACGTAAAAATATATTACAAAGAAAATGTTTTCTAAATAATAAAGAATGAGGAGTTTTCTAGTTTTAAATGCGTCTTAGATCTCAAACTTTCATTTGTATGCAAATCCTTGATTATAAAGTCTGATTGCAGCGAAAATTGAGTTTATTTTTTAATTTTTCTAAAACTACCTAAAACTATTGGAATATCATTAATTTAGACATGCTGTTTCTTTAGAATTTTTGTTGTTACCAAAAATGGTATGCACTAATTTATTGAAGGTGCCAACCATCTAGATAAGCCCTTATGTCTTTTGGACTAATCAATATTACTTATTTGAAAAATATGTAAATATTGAAATGTAAGTTTGCCTCTCCCCTCATAGAAATTCTACGCACAGCTAAATTTCTCTGAAAAAACTCCCGAGGAATTATTTCGATAATCAGAAAAACATTCCCGCTAACACCTTAATCGCTTTAACACGCGGACTCCACAGGACTAATACAGATTCCCAACACCTGAACCACAATCCAATCAACAATCAGCTTTTTTTTCGCACTGGGCACCTTATGTCATGTCGTTATTTTAGTAGATAGACTCCACTAATAAGTCAGAGGAAGATAAAAACATACAAAAATTCCATTCAGCACTACTTCTACCTCTCTCACACATATCAAACGTCAAATCTCATGGCCAAGCTTTGAACAGCGCACATGTCTTGTTCAAAAAGTAGTTTACTTCAACATGTTGATGACAATTTGAAGACATGTTCATAATCCTGACATCGTTCATGTCCTGTGGTGGCGGCATGTAACCTCTCTTATAGATTAACAGCTGCCCTCACCTCATACTGGATAAAAAATAACAACATCTGTTTAAATCTTCATGCGCCTTATAAAATAACTCTGGACTTTGCCTTCATAATATAAAAATAACCTTAAGAGCTTAACTCTCGGAAAATCAGTTTACATCCCTAAAACAAAAAAAGAAATTAGCATTTTAGTTTTATATAAAACAAAACAAGCTAAATTAGTTGAATTGGGGTTTGGTATAGGTGGAAATAAAAAGTCAATTAATAAAACCATAAACTTTAATCCAAATGAATATAACTTATATTTTTTTTATCTAAGGACAGAAAAAAAGAAAATTGATTTAACAGCAAAGCAGAATTGGGTCATACGTATGTACAGTACATATAAGTTAGGTACACATACATATAATGTAGATATCATAGTGTATTATTTTTCATTTAAGCACACCATACAAACATCAAGCATAACAAAAAAAAAAATGTTTCGTTCGCTGCTGTTTGAATGAATATTAAAGAGTAAAATCCAAAACTGATTAATCAAACCACAATGAGGATTATTTATCCTATCCGTTCGCATGAGAGAGTGAATCTAACTGCATTTGATTAAATGTCCAATTGGGCTTTTCCAGAATCTGACTCTGTCTTTTCTCTTTCTAATTTTGACAGTTCTTTAATCGAAAAGAAGCTCTAGATGGGGGGAAAACAACAATACAAACAAATAGAAATCCACACCGATACTGTTCGCGCCTTTAATAGTGTGTTTGTTTCCCCCCCATCTAGAGTTTTTGACGTTTGGTGGAAGTTCTCAATTCTATTCCAATACGATGCTGCTTCAGTTTTTGCTTAAATAAATGTTAATTCCTGGGTTATGTTCTGGCTTCTGGGTCACAAATGGCATTAGGGGAAATAAATAGTCTATAACATGCCTGCAACAGACAAGGATCAGACATCAGCCTTCAATTGTCACCTTGAAGATATGAAGTACACGCTGAAAAAATAAAAAAAAAATATTGTGGTTCGGACAGCTTATAGAGAAACAGATCCTCGTGAAATAGGTAAAACTCTTCACCAATAACTGTGCGTGCCATTGTTAGTTAAAAGGAATGAAGAAAACCTGCAATTTCCTATCGAACCCGAATACATATATCCGATTCGTTAAGACGAGTTGAACTTTTTTTAGGTGGATTTGGCACTCCATTGCAAGAGGCATTAGTAGTAGCCCGTGGCGTAATGGATTATGGTTAGTGCGCTAGACTGTCACGCCAGAGGTCTGGGTTTTATTCCCAGCCTCTTCCACCTAAAATGTTTTTCTGCTTCTTGCAAAGATTCTTGCAAAGAAGAGACAAATCCTCCAGCAGTATCTCCTGTCATAGTAAAAGTATGTTTTCTAAAAGCATTTTCGATTCGTAATCCTGAATATCTCTTCGTTTTATTCTGAAGTTTGTCATTCGTTATATATTTGTGAAAAGTCAAATGCACATGTCCAATGAAAGTTACTTTCATGTGTACTTCCGATTTTGATTCTTTATTTAAATCCTGAATCAATTTTTTGTTCTTTTCAGAAGAACTGTAATTTTGTGCTGAACGAAAGTTTTCAGAATACTGCTGAGTGACCAGACAACAATGCTTTCACGTCCTTCACAATATCCCACTAAGTATTCAAACATGTCAAAAACAATTAATATAGGATTACATACGACTGCCAAATTTGTGCACTAGAAATAACTTATTTCGTTTAAAAGGAATCCGAAATTATAAACTCCGATCCTATGAACAACAACCGTGAAGTCTAATATCATTAACAAACAATAAAAAAAAAATTAAGTCAAAACGCCTTATTGACTTCACTTTATTTTTCCGCTTGCTTTTACTTTTACTTTTTCAACATAAACACAAAAAAATAAGAAATAAAAACAAACGTCAATTCCGTATGCATTTCGGCACAGTGCATGCCATCTTCAGCACTTCTCTTTATTGACTAAAATACGCAACATGTACTAAAAGCTTTTTAGTTTCTTCATTAAATGAATAGAGTGAGAAAGAAAAACAATTAACTAACTTTAGTACAAAGGTTTAGTTAGTTTCTTTTTATGATGTTAAAAAGAGAAGAATTGATCGGTGCATCCATTGTGTTCGTCAAGATGTTGTTGTTTTTGTGCATGTAAATGCTTTCGTATGCGTCTAAAAATCTGCAATTACTTACATGTTTGATGAGCTTTAAATTTTCCTTCGTCACATCATGGTCGTTTTCTATGCAATTTATTAAGTCTGTTGAGCTTTTTGTTGGCCAGATGCTGCACTTGATAGAAAACGACCATGATGTGACGAAGGAAAATTTAAAGCTTATCAAACATGTAAGTGATTGCAGATTTTTAGACGCATACGAAAGCATTTACATGCACAAAAACAACAACATCTTTATGAACACAATGCGGGTGCACCCAGCGATGCCAACTGAGGCTTTTTTATGCCTTTTAGGCATTATTTCACTGTCTGAGGCTTTGAGGCTTATTTTTTTTTTTTTCAAAAAAGGCTTTTTTTTATCATTTCATATAAACTACATTTTTTAAATTTATTTGTCATTCTTATAATGTATTTATTTATTGTTTAAAATATTTTAAAACAAAAATTGGCCAATAATAATTACTATTTTCTAAAAGAATGTGTATCCACCTTTAAACTATTCACAATTTTGCAATGATAGTAAAAAAATTTTTTAGCGTTAGAAGAGATATACTTGGGAGGAACACTGCATTTTCCTCATGTTATTATTAAAAACAACTTTAACGATATTGACATTGAATCAGATCTTCGAGATGATTTGCTAACGACTTTACAAAAAAATTCCCAGTTTTAGAAGAAGCCATTTTAATTGGAAAAAGGAAATTAGGAAAAAAATTAGTAAACCATATTCTATGCTTGCCGAATTCCTTGGCGCGGCGACCGGTTGAAAGGATTTCTTCGAGCATTAATTTAAATAAAATATAGCTGAGAAATAGACTTTATGAAAGCAGAAACTTCTCTTTTTAACATCATAATAAGAAAAAGCACAGATCTATATCCATGAAACTTAAAAAAGAAGCGCTCTGTATTTTGTTATTTTACTGTTTAAAAAGTCAGTTCAATTCAAATTAAAACAGCAAACGCGGACGGCTATGCGAAAAATCGCCCAAAAACAAAACGCCCAAAACCTAAAAATCAGAAATCGCCCAAAATTATTGGGTGAACTTGCATAATGAAAGAAGACCCAAAAAATGAATGCAAGATCGCCCAAAAATTAAAATGAATAATCGCCCAATTTTTTTTTTTTTTTTTTTTAATAATAACAAAACGCAAGATCACCCAAATCTCTTCATTTATTTTTGGGTGATTTTTCATTTTTGTTTTTGGGTGATTTTTCATAATGAAAAATCGACGAAAATAAAAAATTCTCCACAAATATTTTTGATGTAAACGCTGTAAGCGGAATTCGTTCTGCTTTCAAACGAACCGTAGAGAAGTAATAATTATTCAAATTAATTAAAAGTATTTAAGAAGTTGTTGTTGTATTATTAAAAATTGTGAGCCCTGCTTCATGGCATTTCAACCTGGTGAGTGATTTTAAAAGATTTCGATTTGTTGACATAATTCATAATGTCTATTGAGATACGATAGGTTTAAAGAGTGATTCTTTATTTACATTTTTTTGCCAAAAATATTTTGGGTGATTTTTCATAAAAAAAAATATCTGTTTTGGGCGATTTTGCAATTAAAATTTTTGGGCGATCTTTCATTATGAAAAATCACCCAAATAGTGTAAAATGAAGAATCGACCAAGAATAATTTTGGGCGATTTCTGATTTTAAGGTTTTGGGCGTTTTGTTTTTGGGCGATTTTTCGCATAGCCAACGCGGACTCGACAGCTGACGGTCAAAAGAGCTAGACACACGTATCCTTGTTGCAAGCAAATCATAAAGAGTCCTATTTCAAGGAAAATACATAACATAAAATGTATGTTTAGTAAAACATACGTTTTCTAACTTCTTGTATAGGTTTTTTTTACTTCAAAATTAGAGCTGAGTTATATAATGATGACCGCTTTAAGGAACACAGTACATTTACAATGTATGTACGTATATATTGTGTTGTAAATCTGTGAAATATGCCCTAGAACAAAATCAGTTTAAGTTGTTGTTAAACTAATTTAATTTATTTAAAAATTTAATTTGTGACTTATTTTCCAATTTTAAAATCGAGCATAGTTTCATCATGAAAGATTGCCACAAATCTGCAGCCTTATTAGTTATTTCCTTTTATACTTTTGGGCCTAAATATGCGAAACCGTGCATTTTATTTTATCTGATATCCAAAAAACGATGAAATTTCATCTCAAGCTATTGAAAAACAAAGATCTGGAGTAAGAAGTATGTAATACCAATGTTATACAATTTATTTTAAATTGTTGTTGATACTAAACGGATTTACTCGGGCGGGTAAGTAGATAAACATTAAATCCTTCTTGAAGTGTTAATATACCTACAACAACTCACATTGTAGTGGCATGATAAGGACTGGTAAAACAAAAATTGTTTTTTTTTTTTTCCCCGGCCCTAACGCAACAAACTCAGAAAACAGAAAGTTACTTACTGTCAGAGTAAAGTGCACAGCACACAAGAGAACCTTTTAGTTTGTAATCGTTGAAGCTCAATAAATACATAATCTAGGTTAGGTATATAAGTATTAACCATATAGGAAGGAACGCTTTAAACTTTTAGGCAATGGAAAAGAGGCAAGTATCTCTACTTAGTTGATAAAAGGAAATTTTCACAAATTGTTCAGAGACTTAAAGAATCAAAAGGAATATAATGTTTATAAATAATAATCTATGAAAATAAATAGAAAAAATCCAACACAACATTTTCTTCTGTGCTTTTATTTTTTTTGTTTTTAATTTTTTGAATTTGATGAAGAGCTAATATTCTGATTTTCTGAGTACCTAGGTTTTATAATAAGTCCAAAATTAATGATTAATTAATAAACATCAAAATCATTCATATCCGAGGCTTGTAGTTGTTTCGGAACCAGTTAGTTTTTCCGTGGTAGGGAAGAAGGGAAGCTACCACGGGTGGGGAGCCGGATACACCGCTCCTTATAGGCCTGACCTACGAATATGACGTAGTACCCCGTACAAGATGTTCACTAAGTAGTTCAAGTTCAACCTGGCTTGAACGATAGACGCCACCGTTGATTCCATCTGGGGAATTCTTCCGCTGCCGCCTGGGTGAAGGAGAAGTGCCTTAGTGGGAACACTCCTTCTCCCCTCTCTAGTTTGTTGCCGCCTAAAACCGTCCACAGGGATTGGAACCCCATCTTCAGTTAAAGGTACTAGGCACCCGATGTTCACCACTTGGAGGTGAGAGTTAGGAGTTGATAGACATAGGTGCGCTTTGAAAAAAGCTATGTGGACGATTGTGTCATCTTGAATCTACGTATCTACCCTTTGAAAGGAAGATTCTTCGGGTGATTTTCGGTCCAGTCTGTATCGATGGAGTATGAAGGAGAAGATTCAACAACGGGCTTTACGGGCTTTACAGCGACACGTCAAACTGGTCAAAAAGCTGAAAATACAGCGGCTGAGATGGCTGGGACACTTGGAGCGTATGGACACCAACGCACCAGCCCGACGAGTCTTCGAAATTATCCCTGACGGTCTTCGCAGCAGAGGAAGACCCCATATTTTAGGTGGCACACACAAGTGGAGAACGACCCTTAACCAACTAAGAATGCGTAACTGGAGACCGAGCTGGCTGGAGTGGCTTGTTGGTTGAGGCCGTAGTCCATCCTGGGCTGTGAGCGCCATATAAATAAAAGTAAGTAAGTATAATGATTAATTAATATTTTCAATCTAGTTATTTCGAAACTGACTGGTCTTATTAAAAACTTCCAATTTCCAAATGAATGCTTCACTATAAACCAGTTTCAAACTAATAAACATAAAAAAGTCACATTTTGGTTGAAAAAAAAAATATGTTTTATGTATTTCCAAAGCGGAAATACCATTAATTTAATTTGTCACTATTCATTTCGCCATCTAAACCACTGGGAAAATTAATTGATTCAGACGTCATTTTTGTTGAAAAAAGTTTTATTGAATTAAAAAATAATTCTACTGGGTGCAGTTTATTTCCTTTTGTATATTGAATTGAGTAGGATATTTTTTGCTTTCGTTAGGGGTACCATATACCGTTTTTAAAATTACAACTTTCAAATACATACCAAGGCCTGTCTAGTGGGCGATGGGCCTACGTTTTAAGCTTGGCTATCGCTAACCGCACTTCATTTAGGTCGGGTGGACGGAAATTTTGACCATCATCTTCAAGGTTGAATGGAGTTTTGGCCATCTTCATTCTTCGCCGTTTAGCAGTCTAGAAAATTGTTGTTTGCAGATCCTCAGCCGGCTTCCGTTCTGGCCTTGTAGCCCTGGGGTTGATTGTCTCACCATTCGATAGAACTTTTGAACATTCCCCCCGGCCGCTACAGTCCTCAATAGACTCGACCGCCTGTTTCGCATGCTCTCTCTTCGTCGGCGTTCCTCCCTTCGTTTTTTCCCGTAGAGCCCCCGGGCTGCTCTCTCAGCAGCTCTGGTTCTAGTCTGCAGCATTGCTTGGTAGGCCTCGTTCTTTGCTTCATGTGCCAGTCTGCATTCTTCATCGAACCAGGGGTTTCGTTGGGGTGGCCTAGTGAAACCCAGCACATCAGTAGCGGCACTTTTGATGGCATTTTGGCAGTGTTTCCATTGGTCCTCTACAGATGATGCTTGTGGCGGGCTTGTTGAGAGTTTAAGAGAGACGTGGTCTGCAAAAGTCCTGGCTATCTCCTGCGAATTTAGCTCTGCGACGTTAAATCGTTTTACAGCATCCGCTCGTTGTTGTGTCGTCACGGATATCCGCATACGTACTTGAGCTGCCACCAAGTAGTGATCCGAGTCTATGTTGGCACCTCGGAATGTTCGGACATCCAGGATACATGGAAGCATGCATGGCGTCTATCGCAACATGATCAATCTGGTTGACGGTTCGTTGATCCGGAGACCGCCAGGTCCATTTGTGTATATTGAGGTGTGGGAATCGAGTGCTATGATGGTATTTCGCCCCGCCGCAAAGTCAATCAGCCTGAGTCCGTTACCGGAAGTGTTGTCGTGCAGGCTGTGTCCTCCGACTATCGAACCAAAGATGCCCTCCTTTCCGATCTTGGCGTTGAAGTCACCAAGAATAATCGTGACGTCGTACTTGGTGCATCTATCATACGTATCCTCGAGGAGATCATAGAATTCTTCCTTGGTTGAGTAATCTTTTTCTTCCGTTGGGGCATAGGCACAGATCAACGTGATGTTTTTGAACTTTGCTTTGATGCGAATTGTGACCAAGCGCTCGCTTACATTTCTGAAGCCTAAGGCTTCTTGCCAAGTTTTTCCCCTTACCACAAAACCATAACCAAAGACCCTGCTCCTTGCAGCACTCGCCGAAGTAGATGTCTTGCGACTCAGTCATTTATATTATTTTAGGCTATTTAAAATTTTAAATTTTAAGGTCGATTTGTCATTATGACAGATCACCCAAAACTCTTGGCAAAAAATGTCATTTGTTTCCTTTTTAATGAGTTGACCTGGGAATGTTTAAGCTTGATACTTTTTTCATTTTAAAATCTTCATATACTCCTGACGGGATGTCAAACCGTATTTTAATATTGATAATTTTAATAGTCATTAAAATTTTATTTCATCCCAATTCTATATCTACATACAGAAGATATTTAATTAAATATAACGAGAAGATATTTCTGATGAAACATGCCTGAGGCAGCCCCAATCCCAAGACAAAAATTCATCATTAAGATTCGTCTCTGAGATTCGGAAGCAGTTATATCAACATTTTTTTAGAAGTTGATGTATATATGTATGTTTTGATGTTACAAATTGGCTTGGTATATACATATATAAACAGGTATACAGGAGGTTGATATAGCACACATTTACCTTTTTATTTATGAAAATCATTATTACAGCCACCAGTTATTTGAAGTTAATATTCAAAGCTAAAATTGTCACTTCTTTCTTATCTCTGTAAATTAAAAAAAAAAAATAATAACGTGTAACCTAACACCTCTATGTATGTATGTACAACACACATGTACATGTTCGTAAGGTAATAAGAGAATCTTATGAAGTGAAAGATTATTATTCATTTATCATTATGTTCCTTATTTAAGGTTTTTTATACAGGGTGATTCGTAAATATTATTTTTTCTGCCAGAGATTCTATCGCGTGTTAGACGAGAAGGAAATATGTGATCAGTCATAAAAAAAACTAGTGGGAGTGTTGTAGGTACGTCTTACAGTGAAAAACCGAGATAAACCAAACACAATTTGACCGAACAAGAAGGCAATGGTCCTAGCTAAAAATCCAACGGGCGTCCTTGGGGAGAATTTTACTATCAGCCTTATTCTACTAAACGATTCGATCGAATCTTTTGATTCACGTGAATGTGTCATTTAATTTGTCTTAAAATTTTTTGTTTTAATCTTCTGTCGTAGATCGGGAAAAGACAAATTTAATCTCTACAATTCTAACATTGGAAAAATCTTTTTGTAAAATTATCGATAAATAATAGTTGATCGTGTTTATCGTGCAAAATTATTGACCTGTCAAAATTTTTCCCGCAAAATAATGCTTCGAACATTATTTTTCCTGGCAAAATTTAGTGGAGACTTCACCCTACAGCGGGTACAAACGTCAAAATTTTGCGTGTAAACTGCGTACTGCCTTAAAAAAAAACTGAAGACAAAAATTTGTCCTGGGAAAAATTTTGTATGAAGAGAAAAGTTTTTCGCGATCTGCGTACTATAGGCTTTAGAGTGCAAATCTGAACCGATATTTTTTTTTCGAAGTTCTGAAGGAAATCTAAGGCTGTTTAAGTTTTACTACCATACTAAATACTTACAGCCATATTATTCAGTCATTTAAATCCGGTTTTCAATGTACATCTGGGTTTAAAGTTAGTTAAAACCAAATGTCAAACCCAAGCTCATCATATTCACTCGTTATACGCGAAAATAAAACTATTTGTAAGCCTTGTCAAGTTTTATTCGATTTAATTTAAACAGATTTCCAGGGAGCAGTTAAAAAACTTGAACTCGGTTGTAAAATCAAAATACAAAATACAAAAGAAAGCTACAAAAAAGGAGAAAAAACTTGAACTCGGTTGTAAAATCAAAGTACAAAATACAAAAGAAAGCTACAAAAAAGGAGAAAAATAATTACAAATGTCAAATTATTGATATTACGCAGCTTTAAGGGGGGTTCACATTCAACGACAAGTTGATCAACATGTATCTAGTCGGCAGTATTTTGTAGTGTGAACAGCAGTCGAACGACCGTCGATCGACTTGTTGTGTAGTTCAATTTTTTTAATATTTTGCTCGGTCGGTCGACCGGGTTAGTGAATGTGAATTAAAATTTAAATTTTCCAGTTTTTTTCTATTTTGTATGTAAGAATTAAATAGCAGGCGTTGAAAAAGAAGTAAAACAACAACTAGAAACGGAAACAAACCAAAATATTGCGGTAATATTAGTGTAAAAAAATCAAATACGCGTTATGTTTGCTCATTGAATTTTTTTTTTAATGAAGTCGGCGGAACGGTCGTAAAGTGTGAACGCTAGCAAAACGACTCGGGTCGGTCGACATGTCGTATAATGTGAACCCCCCTATATTTGCTCGGTCGGTCGACCGTTGTAGTAAATGTGAACACTAGTTGAACGACCGATGATTTTAATTTTGTAGCTTTTTTCTATTTTTTTATGTAAGATTTAATTAGCACACGTTGAAATCGAAGTTAAACAATAAATAGAAACGCAAAAAATCAAAAATAGTGCGGTAATATTGGTGTAGAAAAATTAAATACGCGTAATGTTTGGTCATTGAAATTTTGTTTTCAAATGAAGTCGTCAAAACGGTCGTTGAATGTGAACGCTAGCAAAACGATTCGGGTCGGTCGACAGGTCGTTGAATGTGAACCCCCCTTTTAAATGAGTTTTCAATTAAGTTTAAACAATTTAATATGCCTTTTCCTTATTTTTAGTTCGCCAAGTTTGATCCTTTTTTGTTTAGTGAATATTATGGACACAAGTGTAAATTGTGGGGTTTAAAAAATGTGGATTTAATTGACGGGTACAAAATACATTTAAACCCAAGTTATACTTGAAGTGAATAATATGACTGTTAATGAACTATTATGTAGTCTTGATATTTAAACAGATTAATATAAATTCAGTTTTTTATTTGATTTTTTGTGGAATGTTATGAAAAATAACGGCCATATTATTCACTCAATACATCTAGATTAAAACTTAAATCTGGATGTAAATCATACAAATTCAATGTAAATTCATCTGGATTTAAATTTAAATCTGGATGTATCGAGTGAATAATATGGCGGTAAGTTTTGTAAATTTGTGTAATTTTTCTTTTGAACGATATCTATTTAGGTATTGTATGCGAAATAAAAATCTGTTTTTTTTTATACATAACAACTTCAAAACCATTGCAGCTTGAGAATTTCTAAATGTATTCAATAAAATCACACGATTGGACTCAAAGAAATTAATGGAAGTTTTAATTTGGCAGATACAGTTGCAGTTGGAAGAAGTCAGGGAAAAAGTTTGTTTGTATGTTTTTTTTTTTTTTCAAAAACCATAGCAGCATAAGCTGGATATATGCGTCAGTCATCATTTGCAGTAAGATCTTATGTGACAGTTTACGCTGAGGAAAAAGTAGATCATAAGCGTTTAAGCTGAACATAAATATCTAAGTTTCGTTTCAGCAAATGGCCCTTAATGTCACAGGTGCCTTTACTTAAATTTATATTCAATTGTCTTAAATGCAATATTCTTTGAACTACTCAGAAGCAGACTGCAAAATTATAACAACATCAGTCAAGAAGTAATTCGTGAAAATTTGGAAACAAGGAAATTTTCTCAAAAAACCATCGAAACCCTACTTTCGCAATACGATTTTTTTAGGAACAAACTAAGACAGTCATAAAAGGAATGAAGTTTAATTAAAATCTTTAGAGCCGTTTTTAAGATTTAAAAAATTCCAAAATCTTTATATGGCAGCTACTTGTTTCAGATGAGCGAAATCAAAAATTCAATTTTTCCTCACATAAAAATGCTCTGTACCAAATTTGAAGCAAATCGGTCGAATTATTTATGTTTTAGTTCAAATTTTAGTGAACGCACAAGAAAATACTACACCGCACTTTCTTTATCCATCGTAGTATCAATTTTGATTACAACTTCGATTTTTTTTACAAGAAACCAGAACTTGCCCTATAGAGCAAGTAAAAAAAGCGTTGAAAATTACAAGGGTGAATTTGACTCTCGAAAACTAAAGTTGATGACACGGCTTCGGTTTTGACATGGATTACATGTCTTTCTCGGACGGTTGGGTGTGATGTAGCGAAAAGAGGACCGTCACGAAAACATGTACCGCTCGCGCCCTACTGCTAAGTGACTGTTTGCACTACAGACATCCCAGATATACCAATCGATAGATAAAGATTGCGCAAAGATTATAGAGGAATTGTTTTATAGCTATCGCCTCATAGTTTTAGGTGATGAGTCATCGCGTTTGGGGTAAATTGCAGCTAAATAGGAAGTACGCAAACTAATTTGAGCTCAATTTCTTCGGATATATAAGTGCCACTGAAGTCATTGATATCTCATTCGAAAGGGTTTGAAAAAGGGCATCCCTACGCGTATTTCTTTTACCGTTAATTCACGTTGTAGCACATAAGACATGTAATCCATATTCGGTAGGTGCCACAAGGGCGATCTACCAAGGGTATTTTTTTCTCACTACCAATCAAGGAATTTTTTAAATGAATCCGCAAGGAATATACTGCTGTAAATGAAAAATCTCAATGCATTTCGCTTCACAAACCAACACATCAGCAAAGAAGTTTTACATCAGAAACATACATAAGTGGCCAGTTAAAATCTGTCTGCAAATGCTTGAACAAAAATGTAATGAAATGGCCATTTTCGGACTAACTAACGCAAATGTTAAAATGCCCATCAATTATAAAATGAGGAACATTTCAAGTAAGGAAGCAATTTGGAGAATGTTTCCACAGTGCGCTATGAAAACGGCCAACAAGAAATATATAGATATAGCTAATATAGGTCAGGAATCCACCAAATAACCTACTTACAGCTATCTTACTTACTCTCTCTAGGGTATGTATTAAAAATAAATAAAGCCTAGTGACTTAGAACTCTCAACCATTCCTGTGTGCGTTTCTGCAGGAATGGAGGGGACCTACAGTTCATTGCCGAATCCGGATGGCTAATGTGAGCGCGACTTTTCTATGACAAGAGATACTCTTGGAGGTTTTTTCAATTCCTCGCAAGAGGCAGTAGCCGTTTTATTTTAAAAATTATTAGGTGTCGAGGCTGGGGATGGAACCTTCACCGGCCAGCATGACAGTCCATCGCACTAATTAGCACGCCACGGCTACTATAATTTTAAAAAGGGAAAGTTTTGGTTTCGTTAAAACATAAAAAATGAGGTTGGTATCAAAATTAATAAAACGCAACTAAAAAGCCTGACAAAGTTTGTTTCGTCATATAATGCTTCAGTGCGTCCACTGTAATTTGACCTAAAAAGCCTAAAAGCTTTAAATTTTGTACAAAAATTTTCATGAGAAGTCTTAAAACCTTAACATTAATGTTCCAAATAATACAAAATAAATATAAAACTTTATAAAAATTTTGTAATACTCAAAGCTATTATTACTTAACCAAGCGAGATGGATTTTTTTTCTTAATTTTCGCAGAACGGGTACAACTTCCCCTATCACACGGTACGCGCTTGACGTTGAGTTTCGAGACACCCTGTATGTATGTAAATGGAAACCAAGATTTAAGTTGTAAAGCTGCTTTTTAAAGAGATTTTTTTGTTGTTTTTTTTTTACCTTAAAAAGCAAAGAGGAAAGGCTGTGTCTATCAAGGATTTTGAAAATGTTTAACTTATTTATGTATGAAACTTGTTCAATACAAAAAATGCTCCATAAAAAAAATAATAATTCTATTATTAATAAATAGTTGTACAATGGGGCGTATACGTACTTTTTTTTATGGAATCTTTAACAATTTTTACTACAGTTTTTGTTTGTTCACATAAAGTTTGTTTGTTTGTTTAGTTATTTGTTTCGGATTCGATTAAGAGGCTAGACAGATTGTCTAGTACGAATACCGCCTAACAGTCTTATCTTTAGACTCGTTGTCAACAAACTAAATTTATCATATCCGCCCTGTAATACGAGGGCGAGTTTCTCAAAAAAAAAGACATTGATTGTCCGGCCTGTTCTCCAGACCTGAAAGCTGCAGTTATGCAGTTTTATAAAAGGAAAAGCTTAAACGACATTAAAACAAGAACCAACAAGTGAGGCTTGAAAAGGGTGAAGAAAAAAAATTCGTCAGAATACTAAAGTGTTGGGAAATGTAAAATTTTAGTCTCCAAAAGGATATATTATTTTTGCTTCTTAAATTCATGAAAAACTGAGCTTCTATATCTTTATAGTTTGTCAAAATTCATTGAAAAAAAGCGAAACGCAAACGCAAGTAGTAAAGCAGAAAATAAAAAGTAAGTTAAGTTTCAAATCCATACTTTTTTTTTTTGGCCCACCCTATACTCAATTTTTATAGGTATTTAAAAGTTTCTTCTTTTTTTTCCCCTAACGTTTGAATTGAATTCTTGAACAACGATTAAAAGAACAAAAAATTAAATACTTTCTTAACAAAATAAACAAAAAAAAATCAAACTCATTTTACCTACTCATACCTCGGTAGAGAAATTTATTTTGTATCAAAAAGTTTTAATTAGGTTAAATTTAACATCTGGTCTGAAAGGGTACCGCCACTGTGAATAAAATCATTTTTTCGCTTTATGTAAAAAAAAAAATCTAGCTATTAAACATGTTTGAATAAAGGGATTGCTTTCTAAGAGGATTTAAAGGCATTAATTAAAATTAAAATTATTAAAAGACTTACATATTTCTTTTACCTTTATTCGCATTTCTTTTAAATCTGCTTTAATGAGGTTTTCAGAATCAATATTTGGATTTCTATTATGTGGTAAAATAGGGGAACATTTTTAATTTAAAAAAAAATCAATATCTTCCAAATTGGAGATAAAAGGCTTACAACAGAATTTCCAGTTTTATAGGTAGGACAAAAAAAAAACTAGTTTTTCGCATAGCTGTTTTTTTATTGTTGTTACATTAAATTATCTCAAATTTTTTGAGGTATTCGCAATTTCATACATATAGTTTGGTTAACTTATAATCGACATTTGATACACTAGTCAAAAAAATTAAGGGATTCAATTTTTTCAGTTTTTTTAGTGTTTTTTGAAAAGCTTTATCTCTGTGAAAAGTTAACGTTTTGAGAAAATACAAAAAGCATTCTAAAGCTTTATATTTTTTTGTGTAATTTTAGCGAATAATATTTTCAAATTACCGTTATTGCGCAATCAGAAGAAACAGAACACGCCAAAAATTTTAATTATTTTATTATTTTTTTTTTTAAAAGCGTCAATTTTCTTTCGAAGAATATTTGGCTTTGAATAAAAAAAGACACTTTTGAATTTGGTAAACAATATCTCAGCAACGAATGATGATGCGGAAGATTTAAGAGCAGTTTTGAGAACTTGAATTGATTTCCTAGACAGGGTTGCCAGTTTAGGGGTTTTCCCCTCAGATTTACCCCCCAGATTTAGGGTTTTTTTTCATCGTTGCGGGGAAATCTGGGGGGGGGGGCGAAATGTTTGGGGGGAAATCGGGGGGGATTAATTTTAAAGTTAAATTTTTCCAATAACTGCATTTTCCTCTGAAATTGAATATACTATCAAAGAATACCCAATAATTACTGGTCAATAAAAATTTAAATATAAACAATTTTTTTTAAATGCTATTTGAACACCAACGTCCTTGTACTTAGGTAAATATGTACTGTACATGTATGAGCTGTGAATACAAAATTAAAAGAAAAAGTTGAAAAAAAACTTAGGAGTTTGTTTTTGTTAAAATGTGGTAATCTGGGGGGTTTTTAAATTTTTCTGGGGGAATTTTTTTTTCATCTGGCAACACTGTTCCTAGAAGACCTTTTCAAAACTTTTTAGCGAATATTTTTTTTGGCACCTCACCGTAAGTTTGAAAAAAAGTACTAAAAACGACCTTTTATAGACTTTTACTAATTTTTTCACTGCTTTTAAAACATTGACTGGAGGACTTATTTTAGTAAAACGTATGAAGAACTATAGACCGTAAAAATTTTTGTAACTTTCAAATTGATCCATCGTGACCATCCCGTTTTTTCGTACCGAATGATAAAAGTCGTAAAAACAAATTAAAGGAACAACTCGTTATCAAAATGTAAAAGAAAAGAAAAATGTTTGTCCACTTTTTCACAGTTTTTCATTAGTTACAATACTGATAAGATTTTAAATAAAAATTAAGAAATTGTACGTAAGTAGAAGAAATTTTAAAATTAAAAAAAAAAATGATTCAACTTTTTTTTGAAACAATTTTTTTTTTCAACTTATATGTGAACTTTTTGTTTATCCCCTCTAGAACATTTTTTTTTTAAATTTCCTCATAAATGGCTTTAACTATTTTAATTAAACTATTTAACTGTTATAACCATTTGGTGTAACAAAACTCATTTCAGGTTTTTACCAAGTTATTCGCATTGAGGAAATAGGGTTTTGATGTTTTTTTTTTAAAGATAATTGCATTTGTTTAGAATTATTTACATATATGTATGTATGTAGTTTTAATTTTGCGATCTGTTGCTTCTGAGTAGTTAAAACAATATTGCATTTTTAAATTTTGAAAATATTTTTAAGCAAAATAAAAAAATTAATAGGTATAAAACTATTTTTTTTTTTTATTACTTTTGACTTATTAACATATTTCTCTAAAAGTATAATAACATTATCATACATAAACATAAATCTTTAAAGCTGTTAAATTTTAAATAGTTTTTAAGTTCAAGAGCAAGTTCGTGCGATCTAGTCGTGCATATTTTTTTTTAACCATACTTAATATAGTTTATCCAATTATTCTTGTCAGTACAGGGAAGATAGGACGTTTGCATCTCAGTTTGGTTGCAGCGTACTGCATAAGTCTATCGCATGTAAAAGCTCTTATCGCGATGACGTAGTTTGCATAATAAATCATTTAAAGTTTATTTGAAATTGACCAGCGTCACCACCTAGTAGGTAAAATTGCACAATTACGATTTAAAAAAACAAAACAAAAAAACAAAAAAATATTGATCAAATTTTATAAATGGAATTGGTGGGTCGTTTCTAAGTATACTAAAAATTATTGATTATGTTTCTCTTTTTAATAGAATATTTTTTGTAGGATTTATACTTTCAGATTTAAGCATGCTTTGTTCTATATTTTTTTTTTATAATATAAATCGTTAAGGAGATTTTGGCGAAAAATTAAAAAAAAAAGTGTACTTTAAGGTCCCTCAACTCTGAAGAAATAAGTCCTATAAAAAAATGTACTGTGAAGAAAAGAAAGATAACTAAATTTCCTATTTCAAGATATTGGTTACAACACATTTTTTTAATGGTGGCCGACGCACAACACCTACATCCGCGCTATTTTATTTTTATACTCAAAAACAACACGCATACTAATTTCAATCATAAAATTATTAAAGAAAAGAAGTCTGGTACTGACAAAGGCCCAAAAGAAACATTCGGCAATTGAAATATTCTTAGATTTATTTTAAATATACACTTTGGTTAAATTTTAATTCTTTTTTTACCTTTGTAAACATAACTTGAATTAAAATTTATTGCACACCCATTTTTAAAAAAATTTACAAACGATTCTTAAAAAAAAACCCATTTAAAAAACACAAATTGTACAAAACTTAAAATAAAAAATACACTTTTTAAACATACAATTTACATAAAAATAAATTATTTCACATTAACTGACCGCGCGCTACGAAAATCTACCCAAATAGTGTTCTTCTTAAAAGAAAACAGCTTAAAATTTTGTAACTGCATTTTAACGTATTTTCCACACATTAAAGGAAATGCAAAAGATGAAGACACTCTACGGTAACTCTCATCATTAAAAACTTTTTTTAAAGCTCTAAAATCAAAAGCACCTCTACAGAAATCCAAGGAAAAAAAACTGAACGAGTTACCAAATAGACATGGGCAACCCTGAATGTACAATAATATAATAGGGGTTGAAGTTGAAAAGCAGCAGCCACAGGCCACAGCAATTCATTTCAGTGCGCACTCAGATGTGCGCTCGAGAGGACGTTGGGTCTATGTCAGATGTAATCGGAAATTTACAGGCGGGCAAACACTTTTTATGAAGGAGTTATTTCAACTTAGTATGGTGCAAAAATATGGCGCGCTACTGATTTTGAAAAAGCTCTCCCATAAGACGTGTACTGCCAACTAATATTGGATGGACTTTAAGTTATTATTTGACAAATAAGTAAATTTTAAACTGCTTTTTTATAAAAACACAAATCCCTTACTTTTTTTTGCCTCAACAAAATTGGTCAAGGTGGAAATTTTAAATATTTCTGGGTTAGAATTAGGCGGAAATCCACAGGTAAAAATATACATAAGGTTCGTTGCTTGTAGGTAGGTGTTATACCGTTTTTTATGCATGGGGGCTTATTAGGTTCCGGTTTTTGTTTGGTTCACCCAATATAGTTCCTGTTTAAATTTAGATTAGCATTCGCAAGGCCAAGACGATTCTAATAGTAACAGAGCGTCTCACCGATTTCACAAACAAAACAATCCTCATGTTGACGAAGTGAAAAATCACAACCAATTCCACGAGATATTATATTTCATTTTTTTTTTTTATTTTATTTTATTTTTGCTGAAAATTTAAATCATCCCTGAAATCACATTGTTTCTAAACATGCTTCTAAACTCTAAAGCATATTCATAGAGTTTTTTTTATAATATTTTTAACATCTTAATAAAATAGAGTCTGTAAAAATATATGTAAGCACGGCAAGAACAGGAAATGCGTGGGACAATTTTGTTTATTTGCCACGGGGTAAAAAAAAAAATCTTTACCGCAATGCAAAACTCAACAAGAAATCATAAATTTTCCATTACGCATCACTATAATAATTTAAATTTGAACAAAAGTCTCGGCTTCTTTAACATCTTTATGCTGAATTTTATATGAGTTACGTGACTGCAGAAGGAACCTCTATTCTAAGCTTCCGCAACGAAAATATAGGATTCTTGAACAATTTATATAAATTACTCCAGACAGCATAGGTTTATGGAAATGCTAAAACCTAAAATTCATAGAACATATTAATGTATAACATTCTATAGGTACATACATATATATTTAAAAAACAAAATATTTTTAGACTAAATTAACATTTCGTAAATTGTGATTTATTGCCCGGAAATTGGCAAAAATTTCAGTTTTATTTTATTTCAAACTTTAACTAGCTAACTTTTCCAGATGTTAAAGTTTTTTATCTCTTTTCATAATTTAAATAATGATTGGAACTGTTAATGAGGAATATTTAAATGTAAGAGCTATTTTACTATACACTTTTGTGAGCAAAAAAATGGAATCACTCCGTTTCGCCTTTTAAAAGCAACAATTTCTATGGATACAATATTAATGCTTTAATGTTAATGGTCACATTTTAAAGCTTAACTTTAAACTTTAAATTGGAGGTAAAATCATAAAAATCTATTGGATTGTTTTGGCGTTATTCGCAAAAATAACGAAAATAGCAAATTATACTAAAAAAGGAAGCACGAATTGCTAGTAAATGGAGGCGCTTATAATATGTCTCACTTGATTGGGACATAAAGCCGAAATTGAATTTGGGCTTTAAGTCCCACCCAAATGAGACCCAAGCCCAAAAAAAAATGTTTGGTGCTATGTCCCACTAAATAAGAATTTCCAAATGATAAAACTTGGAGCATTTCAAGACCAAAAAAGTTTTTTGTTATTAATTAAATATAATTTAAATTCTACTTTTAGAGAATTTGATAAACACACAATTTTAATTAGATATAGGATGAATTCAAAGTTTCCTTAAATCCAGATTCTTTGAATGCAAAAGAACTTGAATACACCCAACCTCGCACCTACCCCAAATCCTGTAGTGGGCGGCGTATAAACAGTGAGATATGTAAGGGGGGGGGGCATGCTGCCCCCCTACAACTTCCCTGCTTGTCCCAGGTTGGATTAATGCAAAGTTTCTTTTGCTTGGTATAAACAGTAAGTTTTGTATGGGGGGGGGGGGGGGGCAATGCAACTGAACTTAATAGAAATTACGTATTGACAAGGCCCTCACTAGTCAACTGTTGAGTCCAAGTGAGATGACCGGGGCGAAACGCCAATTTGTATGGACTAAAGGCCGTTAAAAGCTATTTTGAAAAAAGTTTTTTTATATTAAACGTAAATAATGTTATTTTTAAACCGATTCTTAAACAAAAAGTATATTTTATATTTTTTTTTTCTTCAAAAACAAAAACCATTAAAAAAAAGCGATGCAAAAAAATGGACGGTGATATGGCATCTGCTGCAGGGTTTTTTTATAGTTGTTTTGGCCATATTTGTTGTATGTATTTTGTTGAATAAGATGTGCACGAATCGTGACTCCAAAAGTGACTATTATGCACATAAACCACTCAGCCGGTTATGCTGTCACCAGCACTATCGTTTCCATAGCCTATACACAAATTGCCTCCCTGAAATCTTCAGGTCCATCTGATTCGTCATGGAATGAGATGTTTTAATCCTATAAGTTGCTGACGTCATCGCCAGCCTTGGTACTCTTTTTGAGATATTTTGGTTTTTTAATCGCCCCTCTAATGAAAATTTGGTACAAAAGTAGGAGCAGGGGGAAATGGCACCGGTGCCATATCGCCCGAAATTGCGAGGTGTCATATCCCCATTTTGCTTTTCCAAATAACAGGAATAAACCACGTTTGCTTAATTATTTCAATAAACAGATAAAAGAAATTACGGGTAATTGTTCGTTTTTTTTTTCATATAAACACCTGGCTGCAAATACTTTCGCTGCTACACGTATTTAAGTAACACACAAAAAACTTTTTGTTTCAAATGTACTCATTTATTTTTTTTTTTCATTCGGTTTTAAATAAATATTTTTAAGGGCCTCTGCGAATCTGTATGGAAACAATAAGAACTTACGTAATTCTGAATGATATTTTGTTCTCTTTGTTTGGAAAAGAAATCATTATTATTATTATTATTATTTATTAATCCAAAACATAAATGTACAGATTAATCTGGGATCTTACAATTTTTTCTTAAAAATATATGAATATAATAATACAGGCTGAAAATCTTAAGGTGGGGGGAGCGATCGGGAATACCAAGGGCGAGCGCTACAAAGCTCTCGCTCCTGCCATTCCCGACCGCTCCCCCATTAGTAAAGCATAACTTAGTAAGTTTATATTATATACATGTATCGAGTTTGAGATCTTGCAATACTTTAAATACATTTTTTATATTATCCTCTGATGGGATTGAAAGTAGGTTAGTAAATGTTTTTTTGTATAATTTTTCAAAAATATGTTTTTATTTTAGTACATTCGGAAGTTAAATGATTAATTGAAATTATGTTGTTTGATTGACAGATGTGGCAAGTGGCAGGAGGTTCGTTTTTCAGTAAGTAGCTGTTCGTTAACCAGGTATGTCCAAGTCTCAAGCGTGGGAGATATTGAAAGGGTGCCATTGCACCCGACTTTACCCTATGCCTACTTATTAGTTGAGTTCTACTGGTCTGCTCTTTAATCTAAAGATTTCAAAATTCTGGAGATGCAATAAAACACATTTTTAAAGGTTGCACAATTTTGTTTTGGGTCTGGAAAAGGAGCGTGAAAGGGGGGGGGGGGGGGCGGTTAGAATTATATGCAGAAAATTAAAATTAATTTTCGTCATTTTACGATTTTTGAAATGGCCATATGCTGGATTTTGAAGAGAAATAAACCGGATAGAAAGCATAAGAAAAAAAGATTGAACAGGAGTTTTAAAAAAAGTAGAAAAAGATACCAAAAGTCTTTTTGATTTACTTAGGCTCTTTAACATTATTTTAAACTAAGGGGCTGGTTGTAGCGGTCAGGAAAACGCATCAGGAAAATTTTTCTTTTTGATAATTTTTATGTTTTATCATACGATTGGCTCTGTCGAAATCATATTGCCGATTTTTCACTTTTGCATTATTGTTTTTTGTCTCTTTCCCTTTAACACTTTATCGCAATTTTATTTTACAATGTGTCAATGCAGATCAGTTTCAAGAAAAATCAGTAAAAATTTCCCTAAGTTGAGTTTTATTTCTAAAGTGGCCTCCGATTAAAAACCAGAAACTTTTGTCAAAAACACGAAAAAAAATATTTTAAGTGCGTCCCCGTTGCATTCCAAACCAATTACGAAAAATTTTCTATGTTACTCTCTTTCTTATAGGCTCCTTGCAAAAAAGATCTTTTCAGAAAAATTTTCTATCAATTCTTATATGCGCGATTATTTGGGTGTTGCTGATTGCACGATCAACATTTTTTTCACAACAATAACATAAATATACGTTTTCAATTATTTAAAATGTAAATATGCTTCCGTCTGTCATTATTGTTATCATCTTATTTCCTTTCTGGGCTTTCTTATGGGTCTTCTTCTAATTATTTTCATTTTATGCTTATCGCAGTTTATTATCTATAATCCTACAAATTAATTAAAACTCCTCTCTATCAAAATTTTCATAAAGTTTTTCATATTATGCGGAGATAAGCATAATACTTATTTTATATAATTGAAAGTAATTTTAAAACAATCAAAATAATCGACGTGATGGCCATAAACAAGTGACATCTTTTACTCAATTTTAATGAAATACAACCAAACCAAGAAATATTCTCATAATCTTACCTTCTTATGATAAGGGTAGTTATACCTTTTCAACTTTAAATGACTAAAATTCAACTTTCCTTATTAAATAGTCCTTCGTCCTAAATGTGAATGCTTGCTTTTTTGTTTATGACATCAGAATATCAAAATGTAAGGGAATTCCTCGATTCAATTCAGTTAATAAAGTTTAACAACGCCTAAGGAAGAACAATAGATGACTTTAAGCTTTTGCTGCTGTATAATATTTTAAGGACAATACACATTATACACTTCTACACCTCTACAATATCACAGACCCCGAGCCGGATATGATGTCTTGTATCTGCAGGAAACGTGCCAAATTGTTGCCGAAATAATACAAAGTGATGCGATGAATAGTAAAAATGTCAAACATTGAATCATTGTATTAAATTGAGCAAAAGTTTAACTTAAATTAGAATGGCATTTGCATTAATCGATATTCAAGAATTCTATAGAGATATTTGTAGAAAAGAAAATATAGTGCGGTGTTGTGGGTATTATGTATTTAAGAAAACTTTCTGAGAAGGCTCTCAGTTTTATCGAGTTATTTGTTTAAGCCTCTTTAATTTGATTTTGGTATTTAGTGGTAGCTATGAATAGTTGAATCGATTTAACAAAACTCTGAATAATTCATAGTATCCAGCATGATGGTGCAAAAGATTCGTGTTAGATACTCTCGCCGAAAAAGTGAAAGAACAACACCAACCCTGCAAATTTCGGGTTGATAAGTCCTGTTAATAGCACACAAATGCTCAACATCAAAACCTCACTCGAATCAAAATCAGGAATCAGTGTTTTTTTTGACGAGTTGGCTACATGATGGACATTGGACATGGATTTATATACCTCCATTGGAATTTCCCTAGACATTTTTTAGTCTGGACATCGAAAAGAGTTATGTGTAAGAGAATTAAGGGCAACAGTATCCAGATGCATGGTCCGATTTCAAGAGGACGCACGGGGCATACAAAAAAAAGAAGTACGCTACTGGTCCGTACTTGTTATTTGATTGGACTGTTACCTTACCTTTCTATATGGAATCGTATGACTTCGAAAGAGCAAAACATGGTTTGTCAGGGGCACTAAATCTTGCGAGGATTTTACAAATTTTCCAAGAGGATCTCTTTTCTTTCTTGTCATGAAAAAATGTTTCTCATCCTAGCCGTTCGGACAGGCCGAAAATTGTAGGTTCTTTTTCATTCTTTCGAACTAATGTATTTTTTTATTGGACATTCAAAAGCGCTCTGAACCCTTCGAACAGTTTCAGTTCGGAGAAAATGGAAAATGCTTGTGGAATGAACGCTTCTGAAAGAATGCGGACGAGCAAGAGAAAATGACATTCTGCACACAGGAATAGCTGACCTGTGTCCCTCCTTCAAAAACTGAGGATGTGAATGAAGCTCAAAAGCTTCCCTTGGAATTTATTGGTATCGGGAATAAATTTTCCAGGGGAATTTGGATGTCATTATTCACTTTTTACAGTCCAGTGTGGACTACGGCTTCAACCAACAAGTCCCTCGAGACAGATCGGTTTCTAACTAGTTTCCTTCAGTTATGCACTCCAAGTTGTTTGAGGTCATCCTCCACTTGTGTGCGTCACCTAAGGTCGTGGAGTTTTTCTCTGCTGAGCAGATTCGAATACTCGTCAGGCGGGTGATCAGTTCTGTTCCGAGATTTAGCTAATTCGAAACCGCGGCGAGTGAGTGAGATGACTCACTTTTTATTGAAAATCGATTTAGCTAGTAAAAGTGAGTGAGTAGGCGAGTGAAATGAAACGTCAGTTTACTGGCCGGATGTTTCAGCAGTGACTTGGTGTATGTGTTGGTAAATTTACACTTTTGTATAATTATGTGTTCTTTTCCAAGGGAATTTTAACATATCTATAGAGATCTCTACTAAATTGTCAGTTTCAAATGACAGCAAAAACTTGGCACAAATGACAGCTGATATTGGAAAGAAAAAAAAAGGCGGGCTAGTCTTAATTTCAAAAATCTAGCTATTTTGTGAAATAAAAAAATTAAAATATTTTATATAAAGTATAAAAACATTTTCACTTGCAGGTTTTCTATAAAAAAAGGAAACAAACAATTCTGAATATTTATTTGCCTCCAAAACAAAACAAACAAATGGCTGTCGCTTAAATGTCATTTGTGCCAAGAATTTCAGTTTGACATTTAAAAATTAACGAGTTAGAGATATATTGCTGTTTGTTAAAGAGCTTTATTCACGTATGTGAAATGAAATAGCAAAACAACATTTACATATGTAGGTAAAAATGAGTGTGCAGCACATAAAAGATTTGTTTTTTTTTTTATAAATTAATGTAAAAATTTGATGAACATTATTATTGTTATTTACATATTAATGGTAGGTATACATTTTTTTAATACAAGTGAAAAATATAATTCAGGGGCCCTACTCTGTAATTCGTTGCAAAAGTGAAATTTCCCGAAAACGAATATTTTGTACTCTCTATTTCTAAAGCGGATTGAAATCTACTACTTTCGGATTGGCAGTTCCGAAAGTGGAATTTAAATTATTTCTTTAAAAATTATAATTTGTTCTTATCCGCCTTGTTTGTGTATAGGTTTTGATTTCTTAATTTGACAGATCTCAAAAGAAATAATTTGAGACTTGAAAAAACAATCCGTAAGTGGGAATAGTATTAAGTACTATTTTTTGCATTTCGAAAGTTTTACAGAATACTTATTCAATAGCGGAACGAAAAACTTTTTCGAATAAGAATGGCTTTCGGAACGAAATACAGAGTAGGGCCCCAGTATAGGAAGGACGACCCCATCAACTTCATGAAGACTAACTACAAAACTTTGGAAGAATGTTTAGAAGTGGATAGGGCACACTTACTACACACTAAAGTCACGCATTGATTAAATTTTATTTTCCTAAGTTTTTTGATAAAGTTTAATTAAAATAAAAATACAAAATTAAAAAATTAAACCTCAAACAAATAAAACCAAAGACAACAAATTAAAAGATAGTCTTTGGATATGACATTTCATGTGTTCGAAACTAGATTCGAAATTACTCATTTCACTTTAATAGCTAAATCACTTTTGCGAATGAAGTGAGATGAGTTGGCGAGTAAGGTGAGTCCTCTCACTTCACTCGCTGAAATAGCTAAATCTCGGCACTGGCCTTCTATCCCTGGGTAAGTTGCTTAACCCTTTAATAAAACTTTCGAACATAGCCCCAGACCCCGCTAAAGCTTTGGCTGTCATTACATTGGATTTTTGTTCATAGGATATTAAATCCGGTTGTGATTCACGATAGTAGAAAGTTTGTGTCCAAAATTAAAGATAAAAATGACAACTGTAGCTAAAAATGATCAAAACAATTTATTTCCGAAATATTTGGTCAGTTTATATTTCAGAGCGCTCAGCTACTTTCTTCCATCACTTTGAAAGAGCTGTAGCATTCAATATAAACAAGGTTCCTCAAAAACAATTTCAATTTCTTTTTTTTTCTTATTTGATGTACTGCGACAGAAAATAATTGAGCAACGAATCCAAAAAAAGCTTCCTCAGTTTTGCTTACAAAAACTAAGGAAGCTTTTTTTTTGGAAGGAATTGTGTTAATATCTCTGAGATCTCTGAAATATAAACTAGCCAATTAATAAACACACAACAATAAATTCATCACATTAATTTCAATATATTGTATACAGGGTGTTCCGGTAAGAATTATCCAAACTGAATATGTTGAGCTTTATTTGATTTCGAACCATGTTTGTTTGGATTTACATGGTTATAACTTTCGATCTAGGGCTAACTTTGGTAAGTTTTATACATTTTAAGAAACTAGATACTAGAAGAACATATGAATTTTTTTTCAGGATGCTTTTTGAAAGATTGAAGTAAAAAATTAATTTTGAATAAACTCTGAGTTTATCTAGTAATTTTAAGAATAAGGGCCTATAAAATCCAAATTATTTTAATGCACAAATCAGGTCTTTTTATTGGCCAATGTTTAAGTGTAAAAATAAAAAATCTATTATGGACGGGGTGAACAAAAAACTTCATCAAAAAAGAAGTTTGTACAAATTTCAAACAAACAGCTGTTACTCGAAAACCGTTATGATTTGGTAAAAACAAGTTACTAAATTCTGAGAGGTCATGACCTCTCCTATCACCATCATAATATGTAAGTTTGGACCATTCTTACCGGGACACCCTGTTTATTACACAGATGACATATTATTTTTTTTTATTTTGGGGGTGGCGAACTACTCATGAGTACTTTGCTGAAAATTTTCAATGGAACGCACAAATTACACTTCCCTAGTAGCAATCTACTACAATTTTAATTGATTAATAATTATTTATAATGTGTGGAATCCGTACCATCAAAAAACTTGCGAGATTGTACACACATTTTCTCAGTTTATATGATTTTTCGACGTATGTATATAAAAACTCATACAAAATGAGAAAGTGTGTGTAAAATTATCTATGGAAAGTCGTCTTGTAGAGACTCTCACTTCCTTATTAATTGCTTTATTTTGTTTATTTCTGTTATTGGTGAATGGTGAACGTAAAAATGGTAAAAAAATTGAAATGAAATGTCATGCACATGAAAAATCTCTTAACCTATCCAGATGCCCTCTGGGGGATTTTAGGTGCGTAACTACTCTGCTCATCTACTCGCGCATTAGAGCTTGAGTAGATGAGAGTACTAGATTATAGTTTTCATCTACTCATGAGTAGTTCGCCACCCCCAAAGGAACACGGGTATTAATAATAAGCGAAAACAATAAAACACAGGTAGGTACAAACAAATTTAAAAAGTAGGCACCTAACAAACTTAATTAAATTAGATTAACATAAATAAATAAAGCATTTTAAAATGAGATCACAGAATAAACTTATAAAATAGATACTTAAAAAAAATGTCTGCAGTCCAAACGCTATGGCTATTTTTTTCATCTTGAAGCTCTTTGGCCAGCATTATAATTACTAATAGTGTCAAAATTAAGTCTATTATTTAAGTTTGATTTAATCAAACTTATCTAATTCATAAAATTTTCTCTCAGCGGCAGCTGATCTAAATAAAATCGCCAAATGGAATACAAATGGACAATGCGACTAAGTGAAAAAATAATGACCAAATTTGGTCACAAATGACCAAAGTGGCAACCGTGATTGAAAGATCTTTCACAACCATATAGGCATTCATTTATGGTTATCTTCACTAAATTCTATTTGTTTACCTGTGTGGGTGGATATAAAATAATTAATATTTTTCCCCATCACTATCAAAGCAGGATTACAATCAGCGTTGCCCCCCTACTACAAATGTAGCGTTTTTGCTACATTTTTTTCCAAGAAAAATTCACTCCGTACAATCGTAAAATATTCCAAAAACACTACAATTTCAAAACATACAATTCTAATTTAGAAGGACAATTTTGATCTTACTTTCCATTTGGCAAAATATTTTTTTTTTATTTATCAATAGCTGAATTTTTTTTTTTTGCAATCCCGAAAGGAATTGGATGAAGAAAACGATGTTCGGGCTAAACAGCTTACGTGTTAAATCCAACAACAACTAATTCGCTTCGGGTTTAGCTAGGCACAGTAGGGAGAATTCTCGGTTCTTAACTTAAGCACGTCGAAAAACTGTTTTACCGGCAATATTTACATACATACACGTTTTGGAAAGTGTGTATGGAAATTCCACGTTTTTCTGTGATGGCGGGCGTCGGTAATCCCCGATGCCGTTTTTTTTTTCGACCAATTTTCACTTTTTTTTTTAAGTAATCACTCGGAAAATATTATAGTTACAAAAAAATCAATCAATGAAATCATATACGACACCAAAAAATCAATTTTAAAAATAAAATATAAATAATGTTGTGTGTCCACCTTGATTTTGAAATTTTAGTAGGAAATTTGCAAAAATGTTTTTGTAAGCCAGATATTTTTGCTATGTAAATATGCATGAAATAAAATCCAAATTTAGACCTTTTATTATTTATACAAATAATATTGTCGTTCCGAAAAAATTTACAATTTAGTATGTTGTGCTTTTGCGCGTTTTAAATTTTACTACATTTAAAATTTGCCACACTACATTCTCAACCTGTTAGGGGGGCAACACTGATTACAATAGGTCTCATAATATACAAATAGTTGTAGTTAGGTGCTTTCCAAAACTAATTTCATAAGAAACTCAATTAGTCGTAAGAGCATTCTCTTCTCGTTTGGACGAATATTATTCAATTTAAAATTAAATTTAGATTTTCATAGAAACTCGACCGCAATTAAATAATCTACACAAAAGCAACAGCAGTGCCAAATCTCATATAGCCATCCTAAATAGATATGTCATCATCTGTTACAGGGATAATTCAGCAGCAAGGTACACAACCCTCGTATTAAATTAAGCGAGAAATTTGAATACCTTAACACACATCTGTACATATACATACATACATGTACATTTATTTTAAAATCATCTACTCTACATCCATAATTATACATTCATGTATGTATATTTGAAAACATTTAAGTTATTCCACTTAGATAATAGTTTTACAGCACCTGACCGTGATTTGTGGTATTTTGTCCACGTCCATGTTTTGTGTGGGACACATGAAATTCACTATTATATTAGAAAATCGTTTAAATCTAAACAAGTTACGAAGACAGTACGACATGAAATCTGAAATGAGTATGACTATGAGTATAAGTGTCAACTTAGCGAAGCAACATTGTCGTCAATCGAAAAAATATTAGGTGAATTATTTTTTGTTAATTTCAAATTTATTATTCGATGTTTTCTATGTTTCTTTTTTCCTACTTTGCTAAGTTGATATCGAAATAGCGAAGCACTTAACACTTCTTATCGAATGGTTTATTGGTTAATAATAATTTGCCGTTGATCAGTTCTCCATCAGTTGTGAAAAATTTAATGTTTCCTATGTTTTTTTTTTCTGCAGTAGCCCGTGGCGTAATGGTTAGTGCGTTAGACTTTCATGCCAGAGGCCTGGGATCAATATCAGCTGTTTCCACCTTAAGTTTTTTTCGGGGCTACTACATCTTGCGAGGAAGTGACAAATCCTCCAAGAGTATCTCCTTTCATAGAAAAGTGCCGCTCACCAGCCGTTCGGATTCGGCAATAAATTGTAGGTCCCCTCCATTCCTGCAGACGCGCACACAGGAATGGTTGAGAGTTGTAAGTCACTAGGCCCTGGTTCTTCATGAGCCGTTGTGGCACCAAATTTATTTATTTATTTATGTTTTTTTTCTGCATACATAACATAGAAAATATCGAACGGTAAATTCTAAACTATCACAACTAGTGAACGACGTTTTTTTTTTTTTAGTTCAAAGCAGTTCAGAGCTGAGCCCGAACTGTCAAACAAAAATTTTGTGTTTCCTTTTCAGTTTAGAGTGCTCAGAGCTTGGAGTGCGTTCAGAGCGTGCTCCATGAGCTCAAAATAAAATAACCGAGCATGACGGAGTAAGAAACCGAGCGCGGCCAACTTCATACAGTTAATTTGACAGATATGACATTCCAGTGCTCAGGTGTGTTTCATAATTAAATCTGAGTGCTCTGAACATACTCTGCTCAGAGCTTTCTCCGTTCGCTCAGGCTCTACTCAGTGCTCTGTCCTGAACCAACTCTGAATTAAAAAAGAAAAACACCTATTAACGGCAAATAATAATAAATATAATAAATGAGTATTTATTCACAGGTATTATATTATAGAATATGGAAAAATAGCATGACACCAATTCTTTGAGTTGCAAAAAATAACTGAATCTGAAAATAAAGAACCCCGCGCCCGTCTGTCTAAATTTTTGACAAATTATAATTTTGTGCATACAAAATTTAAAAAACGTTGGACCGGTTTTCTGAAATTATTTTTCATATATGTATAAAATCTCTTAAATATTAAATATTAAAAAAAATGGTATTCCATTTTAAATAATGTACAGTAAAAACCAAAAACCGCATTATTTCAAAAAAGTTTACAGTCTGTTTTTTTTTATAATCAAGAAAGTATGTATTTCATTTGAAAAAAAAATAACTTTATTCAAGCTTAAAAGGACAACTTAAGTATAAATTTTGATCGAAATCGGCTAAGCCGTTAACGAGAAAGCCGGAAATGATAAAAAGTTACAGGTTAATTTTTTCTTCTCCAAAATGCAGACCATATCTACACAATATTAGGTACAGGTTTCTAAATACCGTTATATTTCGGAACTGAAAAAAAAAAAAAGATTTTGCTTCTAGAGAATCTTCAGATTCAATTAAAGTTTTTTACGATTTCAAAACTTATCCTGTTGTACCTATCTATATCGAAAGTAAAAAATGTCATTAAATTAAAAGCCTATGTTGTAATATTTCTATGAGTTTTTGCAAAAATTTTCTAAATTCCAGCTAATCAATGGGTACTTAACTGTACATCAAAAAAAAACTGTATCCACATACAAATATATGAAACTTTTTGTTCATACAACAACACATATTAAAGTTTTTTAATTGAAAGGATTTAGGACACCAAAGCCTTTTACTTATACATACGTACATCCACTTCCACAACCCAGGCTCCATTTCACTTTAAGTTGGTCATGTTCACATAAGAAAACCTTTTGAAATCTCTTAATCTCTCCTTATCTTGATGGATTTCGACGTTCACTCTCCTTACATCTTAAGGTTAGTCTTCTTTTCTTTGTTACTTGTGGCACTTGTGGGGTATTTCCGAAATTCGTACCTTTTATGGTCTAAACATACATAATATTCTATTCTTGCCATAAATAGGTGAGGTGTTTAACGCATAAATGAAATTCATTAATCACTGTGGTTATTCACCGTTCTCTTATAAGTGAGCTTATTTGTTTGTTTGCTTATTGTTACTTTTTAACAAGATTAAAGCTAAAGCTACATCACTTGAAGGCTTGAGGTATATAGAAGCTACATATTAACTTTATAAGAGCTGAATTAATCCATTAAAATACTTCATTGGCTGGAGATTTATTTGAATTGAATTGAATTGTGGCAATAACTTTGTAGCTTATACTTAATGCATATGAATGCTTTGTCGTATTTTTCCTTTTTTTAAAAAGGCTTTACATCTTTGTCAGTCTGTCATTTTTTTTACTTTTCTGTTGAGCCACTTTGTCGATTTGCCGTTTTATTGCTTATGACGTTTTTCTTTTGCAAATAGGGATTTTGATCCCGGATCACGAATTTTCTTGGCAAAAGAAACGCAGATTGGATTTGTTTTTTGTTTGCAAATGTGTGTGTGGGATATCAAATTTAATTTTGTCAAAAATAATTTTAATTTAATAAAGCAAAAAATAATTTTGATAGGCAAAGAATCAAAAACGGAATGCAAATGAAAAAGAAAATCACAGAATCACAGAATCACACAAAAGCACAAAATGACGTTTTATAAATAGTGTGTGTGCAAGTGCGTGATTCATGTAGGTGTAAATCTCTCTTTAATTCGGAATCAGAGATTTTGATCCCGAATTGTTAGGGATTGATTTTTTTTTTGGTTGAAAGAAATGCAACAACTTGTCCGGGATCAAAATCCCTGGCAGGGATCAATTTTTTTTGGCTGAAAGAAAAACCACATTATAGTCCATTGAAATGTTACATCAACCTTGCATTTTATACGGGACAAATTTTTTTTTGATGGATCTGTACTTTGGATCAGTGAGAGTGTAAAACCGAGTTTTCGGGGTTGAAAGCCTCCCCATTCGGCCGAAATTTTGGAAAAGAGGGCGTTAAACGCCCTTCGCAATATCTTAAGAACCATACATTGCACAAACAAAATTTTAACGTATTTATGAAGAGAATTTAGTTTTCTACAATTTATGTTAACGCACTTTTTAGCATAAAATTGAAAACAAAAAAGTTATAATCAAAAAATGATGACTATTGCCACGAAAAATAAATTTTTTTTCTTGTTTATTTATTTTATATCCTCTTTAAGATAAATTTCTGAAAACCTTCATCATTTTTTGGTTATAACTTTTTTTTTTTTACAATAAAAAGCGTGTCAACATAAATTGTAGAAAATTAAATTCTCTTCATAAATACGCTAAAATTTTGTTTGTGCGGTGTATGGTTCTCAAGATATTGCGAAGGGCGTTTAACGCCCCCTTTTCTAAAATGGCGGCCGAATGGGGGGGCTTCCAACCCCGAAAACTCGGTTTTACACTCACACTGATCCTCCCTACAGACCCATCAAAAAAAATTTTGTCCTGTACAAAATGCAAGGTTCGGCCAAAATTGTGTAACATTTCAATGGCAATTTTGGCAATTTGCTGCTTTGTCGCTTTGTCAACTTTTGGCTTTGCCGCTACCGCTTTGTAGTTTTGCCTTTCTGTCGCTTTGTCACTCTGACACTTAATAGCTTTGCTACTATGTCGCTTGGCCGCATTTCTTTTAAAGAAAAATTCATGATGTTTTTGACGATTCTGATCTATTTTATTTTTTTTTATTTTTATTTTTCTATTTTTCCAAAAATCTCGCAAGATTTCAACTACTAAGGCCCAGTTACATAGTGCACACTTACCACAATAAATGGCACTTTTGAAATTCTTTTATTACCACAACTAAAACTTTTTATTTTAGCGCTGTCGTAATTGTTAAGTTATTATTTCAAATAAAATTACCCCACTGTGATGCGATCACACTAAACTACGTCTTTAACTCCAGCTTAATTGTCCATTCTATTTCAAAACATGGGGTCGTATATCCTTAAAAAAAAGGATGAACATTGCTATAGCAGCAAGAAGCAGCAGTTAACGCGGGAAAACACGCATTATCTGCTTTTTACACAGATAGCAAGCTTTAAAACATTTCTGTAAAATACACAAAGAAAATTAATTTTAAAGACAGCATTGTTTGTAGCTTGTTAGAACCTTATTATGAAAACAATTGGATGAAAGCTTTACATAGCACTTGAAAAAAAAATTACATTGTTTCAGGGAAAATTATAAACTTGAATCGGATTATATAAATCATCTTTATCCACACATCCAAAAATAAGTAATCCTTTTAAGGAAAATGAAAGATTAATTTCAAAATATACGAGAGATATTTACAAGTAAACATTCCCAGGCTATCTGTAAAAATCCAATTACATATACTTAATATTTTTTAATGGCTTACAGAGTAAGCCCACACGAATCTAGGAAGAAAAAATTAAATCAAAAGAAAAGAAAAGAAAAGAAAAGAAAAGAAAAGAAAAGAAAAGAAAAGAAAAGAAAAGAAAAGAAAAGAAAAGAAAAGAAAAGAAAAGAAAAGAAAAGAAAAGAAAAGAAAAGAAAAGAAAAGAAAAGAAAAGAAAAGAAAAGAAAAGAAAAGAAAAGAAAAGAAAAGAAAAGAAGAGAAAAGAAAAGAAAAAATATACAGTGAGATAGGCTATCCATCTATCCCAAAAATTCTCAGATACCTTAAGTTGTTGTTGCATCAGCTGACATCAGAAGTTTTTCAACAAGGGATTACAACAACGCAAACCTATCCGGATAGGTTTGGCTTGCGGCCATAGACTGCCAAATTAATAAACGTGGAAAAGGGAAGGTTTACCGACATATTATTCACTCGATACATCTAGATTTAAAATTAAATCCCGATGAATTTACATTGAATTTGTATGATTTCCATCCAGATTTAAGTTTTAATCTAGATGTATTGAGTGAATAATATGGCCGTTAGACTTTATTCCGTGGACAAAATTTTATCAATAAAACAAAACTTCTACGAGGTGACGTTTAGGCCAGGCGCGTACATGCAACTAAACAGTTTGGTTTCGATTTTGAGTACTATTATAGAATATGAGAATATGAGAGTCCGCGCACAAACCAAACTGTTTAGTTGCATGTGCGCGCCTGGCCTTACTAAACTAAACCACCGAAGAATTTAAATTTTAGCAAAATGTCCACAAATAAACGCAGCTAGTTTAATTATTGTTTTGTTAACTCCATTATCAAAGGGCGCTCCTCGAAACCAATTAATGAAACATCAATATCTACTTTGTCGACACTCGACACTTAGCGTAGCACATTGTAAACGATAAGAAATAGTGTTTTCTAGATGATATAAAAACCCATCGAAAAGTTCCATTGGCTTTAGGTAAAAGTTTTACATTTTACAATAAAAGTTTATAGATATATTACTATAGTATCTAACAAGACAAAGATGACAAAAGCAACCTTAATTCTTGTAAGTTTATTACTTAGCATAGTTTTAGTTACTGCTTCTGAAGTTATTTGTCCATCAACACAAAGTAACATCGACATGGCTGTGCACTTTCCTTCGCATAAAAGCTGTTCTACTTTTTATAAGTGCGACCGAGGAGTTTCAGTGTTGCAAAGGTGTCCATCTGGTTTGCATTTCAACAAATTTACTCAGGTGAGAATATCATAAAATTTTTATTTAAAAAAAAAATCTTTTACTGAACATATTTTATATTTTTGATGAAGGGTTGTGATTTTCCATTTGCTGCAGGATGCAAAATACATGAAGACGAAGAATAGTTTAATATTTTTTCTTTTGTAAAATAAATCTTATTGTTATAATTAAATGCATTTTTATTTAAATTATGTTTATTTTGATATACACTTTTGGTCGTATTAATAAACACTGTCTAACTTTGGACAGCCGTCCAAGTTTTTAAAAAACCTTTCTAATTTTTGCTAAAGTGGTCTGAATTTTGATCTTACTTTAGATAACGTAATCGATTGTCTAAATCTTGACAAATGTAATTTTTTTGTATTAAATAAAGCATATTTCCGACAGTTTCGAAATATTTAGTTTAAACAGTCGAATATCGAATATCGGACGTTAATGGTCGAGCGGACTTGACTTGACTTGTTTCTTACATCTGACCCTGATAAATACACTATCAGTGTATTAACACCTCTAGGCACATCTGACGATAGTGTCATTTCTGCAAATTTCTCGTGCCAAACCAATCCAGTTAGAAAAGGGGCTCCTGTGATAAAAATACTACAATGTCCTACAAGTAGTAAAAATTTTTGGTCATTTGTAAAAAACATTCGGAATAAATCGTCTTCTCGTTGGATTAGAAACTATTTACATCGTCTTCCCGTTGGATTAGAAACTGTTTCGCTGACGATAGTACCCTTAGCTTTTCATATTCGTTTCCTGATTCACATCCCTGCTCTTCGGATGGGGAACAGCAACGGCAAAATATGATTAGTTCATTAAATTCTGATTTAGATAGCATTGTACAATGGGGAATGAAAACCGCGTAGAATTTAATGCTTCTTAAACTCAATGCTGTCTTTTGTCGTTAAAGTGAGACTTACCCTTCATGTCACTGTCCATGAGTGGCACTTGCATCGAAGAAACCAGACAGCTTGCGATTCTTGGTATGAGTATCACGAACCACCTCTTGTGGAACGAACACATACTCAACGTTGCCAAGAATTCCGCAAGATGCTTAGGTTTCCTTCGGAGATGCAAGAAATTGTTTTCCTCTTCTGATGTGGCTATTATCTTTAAAAGTTATATACGACCAAAGCTTGAGTATAACTCCCATCTCTGAGCTGGTGCTCCAGCAACTTACTTAATCCTCTTGGACAATATTCAAAGACGAGCCTTCAAAATGATTGGAGATAGAAACATTATAGAATCATTTACGTCTCTCGAACATCGTCGTAACGTTTCCTGTCTCTCTCTCTCTCTTTTACCGTTACTTCTACGGTCAGTGCTCTAGTGAAATAGCCAGTTTCATTCGTCCCCTTAAACAATTCAACCGTAATACCCGCGCTTCTAGGAATGCCCATCAGTTTACCCTTGAGCCCAACTTCGGTCGTACTGTCAAATACAGGGATTCGTTTTTTTAGCCGTACTACGCGAATGTGGAATGCTCTTCCAAGCTCTGTCTTTCCCTCTCATTGTGATATTCAAAGACAAATGTACACCGACATCTCCTTTTAAATCCCCTCCTCCTTACCTAATGCTCTCACTGTGTCTCTGACATATTAGACATATTAAGGGTACCAATTCCCTTGAGTGCGCGTAAATTATAAATAAAAAAAGTTTAAACAGTAAAAAATCTAATTAATACGATATATATGTCCCTTTCCACAGTACGAACGCTTGTAGCTTCAATTTCTCTTCTTTACAGAACATTGTCATTCTTCCACCAATCGAACAAAACATTAGTGCATGTGTGTCCGTGAAGTTACAAATAAAAAAACTTCTAGCAATGTCCCCGGGTTGAGGTCTGAATCCCGATACCCAAAATCCTTAAAAACCAAAATACCAAAGACCCAAATCTAGAAAACTCAAAATCCCGGGAACCCATTATACCAAAGATCCCAAAAAACTATAAATGAAAAATTTGAACCAATTTATCATTTTATAAATTTTAAAAGCTGGATTTTGATTTCCGGGATTCTTTCCGACTCCCAAATTCTTACAGATGTAATTATAAATGTGTCGTCTAACTTTGGACAGCCGTCCAAGTTTTAAATAAACATTCTTAATTGTTGTCTAAAGCAATCTTACTTTTTATCAAACTTTAGATAAGAGTTAGATAACTACTTTAGACAACAATTAAAAATGTCAAAATAATTGTCAAAACCTATTTATTTAAAAGAAAAAACGGCTACTGCCTCTTGCGAGGGACAAATCCTCTAAGAGTATCTCCTGTCACAGAAGTGCCGCTCATTAGCCGTTCGGATTCGGCAATAAACTGTAGGTCCCCTCCATTCCTGCAGACACGCACACAGGAATGGTTGAGAGTTGTAAGTCACTAGGCCCTAGTTCTTCATGAGCTGTTGTGCCATCAAATTTATTTATTTATTTATAAATTGTCAAAACGCATTTTTAATGACATATGTACATCAAAAGATGGCGCTCTGTAAGATACCTACTGGACAATGTTCCAGAAAATAATATGGGTATTCATGCAACGTTGGAAAGACATCGTAAACGTCTTATACATCTTAAGCTTCGGAAAGTTGTATGGGAATCTCGGCGTTTAAGATGGTTTTCCGACGTAGCATGAATACCTCCAATATCTTATGATCAAGTTAATTCTTTTTTGTATTTTATCATAATTTGCAAAATGGTCTCAGCACAATAATTTGCACGGTACCAGTATGTGTATAAGGCAAAATTATATGTTATTAAATGTGAACCATTAAACGTTCAACCGCGATTGAAAGCATGTTCGTTGAATGTGAATGGTAACCCGACTTACCTACACATTTTTGTTCATAGGCAAAGAACCAGCGTTGCCACAAAGAAAAAATTATTGAGGGCCACTTTGAGGGCCATTTCTTTAAAGTGCGGGGCACAATCCGTGAGAGAATTTTTTTTTTAAAGTTGTAGGTACATAGGTAGGTCGCTAATAGTTTAGCAAACAACGTTTACATTAGCTTTGTTTGTGTATACTGTTCAAAACTACGAATTTCTAAACAATTTATTTTTTTTATATGAACATTGAATAATTATTTTTGCTGAAAATTTATAGAAATTAATTATTTTTTATAGAAAATCCGTTGTCTAATTTAGAGAACAACATCTGAGTGCTCAAAGATTTTTTTAAGGGGGACAAAAAATCTCACATACGAGCTGAGATTTTTTTCAGAGATTTCGACTGTAAAAATGTTTGTATTGTTCAAACAATTAAACCTTTATTCAGAAATTTTAACCCACTGATTTAAGCGGATTAACTGGTAAAGCCAATAAGAGATTTCGACTGTAAAAATGTTTGTATTGTTCAAACAATTAAACCTTTATTCAGAAATTTTAACCCACTGATTTAAGCGGATTAACTGGTAAAGCCAATAAGGGCTAGTTGTACAAACGTGGTTCAATATTTAACTCGTAGTTCACGATTTTTAGTTCGGCGGATTAACTGACTAACACTAACATGCTTGAACGAGTGTTGAACCTCAGATAATGCATTTAAATCGGTGGGTTTAAAAAACATTAAATTTTAAAGTCTAATCTAAACCACGGTTGTTGTGAATCTGGATCTTGTTCAAAACGGCTGTTCGTTTTACAGCCACATTGTAATTAATATCAAAGCAGTAAATAAATATAAAACGAAAATGGAATAAAATACAATAAAAATTAAAAAAAAAATTGAAATTGAAATAAATTACGAAGTGCGGGCCATTTCTTGGTGGCCCGGGGCCAAGGGCCAAAATGAAAAACAGGGGGCCAAATGGCCCGATCGGGCACATTATGGCAACGCTGCAAAGAACCCAAAAGAGAGATTAGCGAAGCGCGACTCCAAAAGGATTTTAATTTAAATTTAAATAAAAATAACATTAGACTCCTTATTTTGCACGCACTGTTTAAATAACCACACACTTTTTTCATATTTGTTAATGAAGGGGCATAATTTGTTCGAACTGCCACAGCCACCACAACGTGATTATCATAATGCCCTTATTACTATAGGTTTGGGATTTACATAAACAGAGTGTTATTTGGTTTACATCCTGACGAGAGAGCTTGGTTAGGTTTGGTAGATGTTTGGTTTGTATGCCCATTAACACTACGTCCCATACATCAAAGTGTTGCGGGGGAAATAAAATATCAACTCTTTCGGTGATGGCATTATGTTCATTATGTAGGTATGCTATATCTTGGCAATAGTTATGTTTCAGAAAAGTTAAGCCATAAATCACATACATATATGTACATAAATCTGCATAGTACAAAGAATTTTCTAAAATCATTTCAAAATTGGTTAAGAGTTAGAAGATAAATATATAGACATTGGACATGCAATTTATGAATCGGGAAAAAGTAGGTACCTACATATAACCTTATTTGTGTTAATCCGGGAAAATTTAGTAAGTAATACCTATACCTAATGTTAGCGGGTCCGGGCATTTTTTATTGACTTTCTTCAAAGCTAGTTTTCGGGAAAAACTAGTTCTAAAGGGGTTTCGAGATTCCCAGTTTTTCATACATTTTTATTATTCAAACATACTTTGACATCTTAATCTAAATATTCATACATATTTTGACATCTAAATCAAATCAATAATTGTTTTTGAAAAAACTTATAACTCGAAAACCCTATAGAACTAGTTTTTCAGTAAAATTAGCTTTGACGAAAGTCAATAAGCTCACCAGGTAAAAAGTTCTAATACCAATTAACCGATAGATATTTCTAAAAGCACATGGCTTGTCTAGCTAAATTTGGGGGCATGACGTCCAAGTTGGGTCATTTCCGGTGCATTTATTTTAACTACTACAACTTAGTTCATTGAGTAAAAGGTTAAAACTAGTGTCAAATGGAAGATAACATCGTACTTAAAAAGTTCTAAATAAACAAAAAAAAAGTTGTAGGCAAAACGTGTTTATTAAGCTTTATTCCTTTTAATAGGGTTTTGCTACTTTCATGCAATCATTTTAGAAGTGACAGCCCTTTTTTCCGTAACAATGTCATCTTTCATTCGAAATTTCTTGCAAATTTTCAAAACTTTTCACATTTTTCTGTCAAAACTTATAGCTAAAAAAAAACCTACATAAGTGTGGGAGATTTTCACCAAGTTTCCCACACATGTTATCGTACTCTCCCCGAAATTTGAATTTGTATGGGAAATGAGATGATTTTGAATAGAGTTTGGAAATTTTTAACGAAATTACCTCATTTGCTTTAATGAAAACGCAATATTACCAAATAAACCAATTTAAAGAGGATTGCCTGAACAGAATAGAATGTTGGAACTGGAGCCGCAGACGGAACTGGAAGAGCTGTCAAAAAGTGTCGTACGGTATTTTTTTTACGTGACCAAAATGCAGCTGTACAGCTTTGAAAGTATTTTGAAGAAAACCAAAAGAATATTCTTGTGTACAAGCTCAAAATTGTTTATTAAAAGAAATTTTATTAAATGCTGAGTTCTAAAAAATACTCTTCATTTTAAGAAAGAAAATGATACAAAAATATGATTATGACGTCACAAAAATGCAAAAGTGGCGACTAGGGTGTGTCTAATGAGCATATCTTCTATGTTCTGTCTTGTTTGGTGTGGGCTGCTGCAACTAACGTTTGACGTTTTAACACAAACTGCAACAAGGCGTTTGTTAACTTTGTGGCAGGTTTTACTCTCTTTGAGAGAATTTTTCTCTTCTTTTAGAAATATGACAGATTTTCAACTTTGTGCTACAAAAGTAACCAAACAGACCTAATTATAACACGTGTGTTCTTTACAATTGAGAACTTCCACCAAACGTCAAAAACTCTAGATGGGGGGAAAATAAACACACTATTAAAGGCGCCAACAGTATCGGTGTGTATTTCTATTTGTTTGTATTGTTGTTTTCCCCCCATCTACAGCTTCTTTTCGATTAAAGAACTGTCAAAATTAGAAAGAGAAAAGACAGAGTCAGATTCTGGAAAAGCCCAATTGAGCGGAGAATGTTGTCCCACGAAATGATTTCGCCTCCATTGAATTTTGAACAACAACAACAACTTAAAGGTGCTACCACCAATTGCTTACGAATTAATTTTAGGTACATATTTTAATTCGTTTTATTTTTGTTTGGCTAGAAATACAGCTATTTCAAGGGGTGCCAAACCCTATCATCAGTCTCCTTTATAGTGGTGCTGAGCTTTAATCCAATTTTATTTGAAAAACTTTCTACACATCATGCGCCTCCGTCAAAAAAGAAATTGAGCGCTAAGTGAGATTTTATTGGCCACGCCTATTGTTTTTTCATTTTTCTTAAAACAATGTACATTAGCCGCGTTTTATTATCTATGGATCTGGATCAGGATCATCCCTTGAAAATAAAACGATATGGATCACAATGACAGCAGTGCTATATGGACATCTCTTTTTTACTTACGTTTTATTTATTTTCAGTTGTTTTATGTCGCTTTTCTTAACACTGCAATTAGCACTACCTTACCATAAACGCCAAAGCGAAAGCAAGAACTAATGCTTGGATCTTGAAAATAGATCCAGATAGAGAGCAGGATTACGAATTGTTTTTTATTACGTGTTAAAAAATGATCCAGAAAATCCAGATCCGTAGAAAATGAAACGCGGCTATTATCACTATCGTTCCCTACCTTACCCTGGGACTCCACTAGAAATAAATCATTTCAAGATATGTGTCATGTAGTTAAAATTTCTTTTGGAGGACAGTTAAATCTAGAAAATTTTTATTTTTAGACATAAATTTCTTCATTTATATCTTGTCTTCTCAGAAGAAATAATTATGGACTTAAATTTTTAAGTTTCATTATTTGCAGCCATTTTCTAAAAACTTGGTGATATTTTCGCTATTCTAGTAAAGGTAGAGCTCGAAACTCGACGTACGTGTAGTATTAGCGCGAATAGTCCAGTGTTTGTTCTCTCGCGACCAAATTCCAAATTAAATTTTATCAAATAATATGCCCACTCAACGCAGAAATAAATACTTCAAAAATTATATCTAAAATAAAGAAAGAGATTGCTTGTGGAGCCGGAGCCGGGGGGTTAAGAGTAGGAACTGAAAGGAATAGAAATTGAGAAAGAAAAACTGAATAAATGTTGATCCGGCTTTTGCGATTCTTTGTACTTCTGTTCGTTCACTTTATTGGGAAACAATTGTTATAACCTGTTATAAAACGCAATTTTGTTCGCAATTTCATTGAAATTGAGGTGATTTTAGATGATTTTGAAATTTCGTCATTGTATGGGAAATTGTACAATTTTGAAGATGATTTCGGAAAAATAATCCAAAATTGCGCAATTTCGTTCAGTGAACATACCATTAGGCTAGTCCTCGTCTGCAGTACACTCAAAATGAGTGCTGATTAAAGGCTCTCCCAAACCAACGCGATTAATCGCCGCGACAATAAAAAACAATAACAACAACACATGGTTGTCAAACAAAACAACACGTTGTTGTTTTTGTTTTCTATTGTCGCGGCGATTAATCGCTGCGACAAAAGAAAACAACAATAACAACACGTGGTTGTCAAACAAAACAACACGTTGTTGTTATTGTTTTCTACTGTCGCGGAGATTAATCGCGTTGGTTTGGGAGAGCCTTAAAAGAGAAATTTATGCCGGATTTACACGAGTGACAAAATGTCATTAATTTTGTCATTTTATACCAATTAACTGTCATAAAACCGAATTATGACAATTTATTGGTATAAAATGACAAAATTAATGACATTTTGTCATTCGTGTAAATCCGGCATTACACCTACATGAAACACGCACTTGCACACACACTATTTATAAAACGTCATTTTGTGCTTTTGTGTGATTCAGTGATTTTCTTTTTTATTGCATTCCGTTTTTGATTCTTTGCTTATCAAAATTATTTTTTGCTTTATTAAATTAAAATTATTTTTTACAAAATTAAATTTGACATCCCACACACACATTTGCAAACAAAAAACAAATCCAATCTGCGATTCTTTTGCCAAGAAAATTCGTGATCCGGGATCAAAATCCCTATTTGCCAAAGAAAAACGACATAAGTGTACCAAAACTTTATCATCCCTGGAATGGAGTTGACTGTCAAGTGTCAAAGTCAAAGAACCCCGGTAAAATTTGAAACCCAAAACAAAATTTTCTTTTTAAAATTTATGGAATAAATGCCAGCAATAAAACCATCTTTTCTTCCAGAAATAATTGAAAAAGTGTTCGACCGCATTGAAGAACGTTTGTCTAATTCAAATGAAAAACAATGTGCGTATTTATTTAAGAAAATTTATTTAACGTTATTTCTTATTAGCTATAATGTTTATTTTTTTTAGTGACCACTCAGGAATACGTAGAACTAAATGCCCTTTTCAAGGAAGAAGTACTCATTAAAGCATTTCACATCATCGACACATATTCAATTATTTCCTACCGCCAAGAAAATTCCATTATTGAATTGATTGAAATTTCTAGCGTATGGCCATCTCATTCGGTTTATAAGCTTTTCCCTGATATCAACTTTTGTCATTGTACTTTTTTCAAGGAAGAAATTCTTAATGCACTCGAAGCAACTTGCTACTCATGTGAACATGTCATAGCTGCTCGATTGGCTAGAATTTTAAACAAACTCAAAATTGAAATTCTTCCGAAACATAAATTTAATTTTATACTAAAACAAATTGCCGCGAAAGATTAAATGCACAATTCAAAGATTTTGTACGATAAAGGTATTTTGAAAAATCTTAAAATGTTAACACAAACGCAGTATTCTAATTTCAAATTTGCTGGACGATTAGATAAGGTGAAAGCGTTGTATATGGGAATGAAAGCCATTAATTTCGGAGAGGTATGAACTTAAGGTAACTTATTAATAATAGGAAAGTAACTAACAATCTCCAATGTTTTTTAAATAATGTTAAAATGAGGATTAATTTTTTGGATTTATGTTGTAATTAAAGTCTTTCCTTTTAAGACCTGAACGCACGCATTGTGCCATTATTTAAAACCTGGCAGTACACGATCAAGCCGAATTGTATCACGGGACTGGATTCGGCCGAGCCATTTGGACTTTCAGCAAGTTATAAATCCACTAGTCCAATAAATTGGCATAGAGCCAAATGGCTTAATCGTTTGAGACCAGCTTGTACATCTCATAGAACCACTTTTTTGATTTTATACTCTGTTTAACCCATTTTACTTAAATGTTGACTTGTATGCTTCTAATGCTTCTAAATTTTTAATTCATATCAAAATTTTCAGAAAAAGCAATTTTTAAATTTAAAATTTGATACATTCACAACTTTGATTTTTTTGAAATTGAATCTTTAATTCGAACCAATATCTTTTTGCTTCAAATTGTTTACAACTTTTTTGTTTTTAATTTTATACTTTATTATTCGTTTGTTTCATTCTGAATTTACATGTTATTTTATAAAAAATATTCTTAAAATTTCTTATTTACAATGTTTAACTTTGTTTATTTTTTTTTAGACTGCAAAATTCCAAATCAACGAAAACGGCTTTCGTATTTTGACAGAAAATGCAAAAAGTATCCAGGCCAGTCTCTTTATAACCAAAGAAGTTTTCGAAGAATTCTGTCTTGATGGTGAATACAATTTCAGCGTCAATATGAATATACTCGTTGAATGTATTGGTTTATTTGCCGGTAGCGATTGTAGTATGAAGATGTTCTATAAAGGAGAAGGAGCTCCATTAATGCTGGTTATAGAAGATCATGCAGATGAAGATATCTTAACAGAGTGCTCATTCAAAACATCACAATTTGAAGAATCAACGGAATATTCCCTGAACGAAAACAGTTCAAGTTATAATATTATTTTCATTCGTGGCCCAGATATGGCACAGATATTTTCTGAAATCGATAAGACAGCAGATGAATTAGAAATCACACTCTCACCAAAAGAACCTCATTTTCGGTTAGCTACAATTGGTGTCATGCAATCGGAGTCTAATATTGAAGTAGCTAAAACCAGTGATATGATGCTGATGTTCAATTGTAGAGGTGATACTGTAACACGTTATAAGAGCTCTCATATTCGTTTGACTTTAAAAGCCCTATCTGCTTCTTCTAAAGTAGCTCTTAAGACTGATTCTAGTGGATTGCTGGAATTGCATTTTATGATTTATTCGAGTGATGAAGCACAGGTGTACATACAATTTTTTGTTCTACCTTTGGTTGAAGAAGACTAGAATTAGGAAATATTTGTTAATTAAAGTTCTTTGTTTATTCTAATTTTGTTTTATGGGTTTGTTTAATTTGTTTGAAGGCGAATTGAGGACTTTGTAACCGACAAATACGGATCATTTTATGAAAACTAACCAAATAAAGGGAAGATGGCAACGTTATTATACGTCTTATCTTATCTTATCTTATCTTAAAGGCATCCCTTCTACTCCGACCCGACCCAAGGGTGAAACTCGAAATAAGACTAAATGTCATGCTATACTTTTTTCAAAGCTTTTATTTTGTTTTTCAAACAAATTATTTTAAAAATAGTTTTTGAATTTCAAACTCAAAATTTTGCAAAAATAATGATCAAAATTGTGTTCAAAATTTTATGTTAATAAGGGATTGTTTCACTATGTCTGTTTCAATTAATGTCTTGTTTTCATTGTGAAAAGGATTTGATCGTTTTGCGAAAAGATTTGTCCTTTTCCATTTTGTATGTTTTATTTAGAATATAAATGCGTTGAGTTCTGAAGACAATTTGGGAGATTTTATCTGCGTTCACCCATACATGTAAATAAAATGTCGTGTCAAATTGGAGAAAATCAGCATTATTGTGAGTTTCACCCGAACAACATTTCACCTTAAAATTTTCTGTTCGCCCGGAATTTTAAAAGCTTTTGTAAGTTTCACTTGATTGAAATTTACGTTTTTCGCCTTATTGCTCTCTCATTCGCCTACTTAAAATATGTGAAAATTTAAAATGTCAATCGTATTATATTGTGCGCGAAATTGATGCTCATAATAAGATGAACGTGAAATATTTTTCGGGTGAAACTCACAATAGACGAAAAAAATTTCCGGGTGAAATGTTGTTCGGGTGAAACTCACAATAAGGCTGAATATCTTTGTTCAGTGAATTTTCCGTTCCGATCGGATACTATGATAGGGCTGATTATGATCATAAATTAATTTCTTTAGATAATGATAAAAAATAATATTACCATCAATAGCTATAATATGATGAATTGAATTTGCAACTACAGGGAAATTTGACTTATCAAGGCAAATATGAAATTCACTATCAATGAAATAAAATTCTAAATTGCTCCTTGGAGGAATATAACTAGCAAAAACAAGTAATTCAGATTCACATGTTTTTACACAAACAATAAGTTTATCTATATCAAGGTCTGAGCTAGTGGAGTCTGATTTTAATTCAACAAGCCTACATTTCAGAGAAGTACGGACTGCAATCAATACCCCACCACCTCTTTCCAACCCTGTTTTTAATTTACATCTGTCTTTTCTAAAAACTGTATAATAACTAGGAAAACATTCTGTAGTTAAATGATTTTCTGATAACCAAGTTTCAGTTAAGATTACAATATCATAAGTAAATGAGGAAAATAAAAGAAATATTTTATCTAGTCTAGTTCTTAGCCCACCAACATTTTGGTAATAAAAATATAAACTATCGATTCTTAACGTTTTTAGGAGAACAAATGAGCCAACTTCAGCTTCGCACGTGATATTCTCGTTGACTCTAACAATATTATTAGAAGATTCATCGACCATAGCAACAACAGTCGATGTTCCATAGCATTCGTTGTTTTGATGCTGAGACTTGAAAGTTATATAACTTGAAGAAGATGAAGGAGGAGTTTCTAGTTTTTTGACTGCACTTTCTTGGTCCTGGGTCTTTCCACAAATTCTTTAACTAGCATATCATCAGACCAAGAACTTGGATCAACAAGCAATTTCCCGACGAACTCAGGTGAAAGAAGTTTGAACGAAGAAAGTCGTCCAGGTATATTATCTGAAGTCAAACTATGACACTTGATGTTACTAGTATGTACGCCTTTAGTAGAAATATAGTTAATTACATTGCTGCTTTTAATACCATATTCCAGTCTTGATAAAAATACAGCAAACGAGGGTTCAACAACCCTAAGAGAACCTTCTCTCGCACTTATTGAACAATGAATCATCACATATTATGACTTCGTTTTCATCCACATGCTCTATTTCACCATACGAATCAAGTTAATGAACATCAGCTTGAGCCGAACTTGAATGGTTAGATTCCTCAGGCTCTTGTTTGGAGTTATGACGGATATTTGTGTGACGGAGACGAGAAGAGGTCGTATATTTTGGCTCTATGACCAAATTACTTACTTACTTCACGGCAAAAATACCACCCCCTAACACCACAAAACAGCACTTGTGAAATGCAAAAAAGTATTTTAAATCGCTCACATCCACATATCCACGCACAATTTCCAACTGTTCAAACTGAATTCCATCAACTTGCAGCGATACAAAAAGTTTAATTAAGACACTTTTCTACTTAATTAGTGCAAATAGAATTTTCGAAGCAACAAAATAACTGATGGAAGCCGAATTTAAGGAAAACTTTTTGTTATTTTCTAGCTTTTTTCACACCGTATGCGAATCACCCTGTATGTTTGTGCGTGTCGGTACTTAAAATGAAACAAATTATTATTATTTTTATGATAAACTTTTTTAAAGTCTTTATTATACAAAAAAACACTATATAGAAATTGTATACTAACGTATTCCAATCTATAAATCTTTAGGACTCCCATAAGAGACAGTTTATAGCTATTATTGAAAAAAAAAAAACGTAATCAGTCCAACAGTCCAAAGAAATTAATAGAGTGCGATTGGTAAAGTAGTATGTTCAGTTCAACACGATTTTTGTGGAGGTATTCTAAGCTGAAACTAAAACATCAGGGTTAGTTTATATTTTATATTATATTTACCCCTGATAGGTCGATGAAATCGATTCAGTCGCAGAAGTTAGAATTATATACATATTGTAATTAGTAACTTATCGAGAATGGTATCGGTACAGGCACAAAGTGTAAATCTGGCTTCATTATAAACTTTTTAGCCCGTAAACATTTTTATTTTTTCTTTGCGCCTCATGAGACACTTCACCCTGTACTTCTCTTCCCCACAAACTGCCGTGATACCGTCCTCAATCTACAGGGTCTATCACAACAAAATATCAGGTTCGTCCCTTCACTTTAAAACCCTGTGATTTTCAGTGCATTTTAGTACAATTTTATTTTTTTTTATATGAACTTTGACAGAACTTTGCACTAAATTTCATACAAATGCATAGAAAATCACGTTACAAAGTAAAGGAACCAACTTATTACATTTAAAAAAAAAATTCAGAAACGTTTTCTGACAAATAAATAAAAAGTATTACTGTGATTCCATTTATTTTAAATTTCTATAGCTCTACCATGAACATATTTACTGCTCAACGCATTAAAATTTAATAATGCAATAGTTTAATTTTTTGTTGGTATTGATGGTAAATTTCATGCTAATTAAAGTGGAGACGGTCGTTAGGAAGGGGGCAAATTCCTTGAGATTTTCTATGGAAAATTTTAGGTTTAATCGTGAATGGGCCTCCATTCAAAATCTCTTATAACCTTTTCGACCGTCGACGTCGTAACGACCGTCTCTACGTGTATGGCGCTTTTTACTCACGACTGCAAACCAACAATAACTTGAATTAAACATCTGTATTGACTTAAATTAGAATTTTATCAAAATCATTTTCAATGATAGCTATAGCCGACTCTTAAATAAAAAAACAAAAATATATAATCTCATCAAAAATCAATCATCACCCCCTGCTAGATCAGAGAAAAAGTCCGATGCATTCGTATACTTAGACGATGGGAGATTATGGCTATTCTCTCTGTGTGCATTGTGCTTTTGATTGTACTTGATGTCAGCAAAACCTTCGAAGTACGTTACATTCCAGAAGCGAACATCATTATTGTGTGAACTCGAGGCTAGCAAATTACCATTATTGCTTATGTCTAATGACTCAATAGGAAGGCTATGTTGTCCAACCACTCCTAATGTTTTGAATGGAGCAATATGAACGGCACGTAAGACACCTTCTTCGCCAGCAACACACGCAATTCGGTCAGTAACGGGAATCATAACACTCATGGGTGATTTAACGCCGGGGAACATGTCTGAATGATATCCAAATTGACCCCAATTGTATGAATAGATACGGCCTTTTGATGTACCAACAATCAACTTAGAATCACCACGATAGGTTCCCATACAAGTGAGTTCTTCTTCATAAGGTTCAGATTGGACGAAAAGTTTACTAAAGTAGAAAAAAAAAAAATAATCACATGACACAATTAAATGAATATGTAAGTACTCCATTTTGTATTTACCGTGCGGCCAAGTTTAATGTTGTTAAATAACCATCAGCACTTGTGACTAGAAGCAACTTCCTTGCATCATTTGTAAGCATCGATAAAATACTGTCTTCGACTTCTTTAAGTGAAAAGACTGCATCTTTAGTCCTTAAATCCCAAAGCTTCACTGTTCCACTGTCGTCACCTAAAAAACCAGTCTGTTGTTTAATAGAATTTAGTACAAGAACAAGCTAAATCATCGCCAAAACCCAAATGCAATTGTGATTGTGGAACAACGTTAAACCACAATAATAGGTGTAGGTACTTTTTCATGCACACATATGTATATATCCGCGTACGAACTAAGCTAATTTAAAAAGAAAAAATAATTATTACTGCTATATTTCGATTGAGTGATGATAGGAAGCTCGTCGAAAGTAACACACATATCAAAATTCGTCGAGAATCAGACGGCACAGAAGTAATCATTGCCAAGACTAAGTACTTAGGAAGAAGATGTTTATATTATTTAACAACATTTACGCTGAGCGCCAAAAAAATCTTGCTATAAATCTAGTAGGAACTGTCACTTAAAGACTAAAGTAAGGATCCCGATAGTTTTGCATACAAGTTGCAAAATGCAGATAATTTTTTTTTTCCAGGAGATATTGCCCAGTAACAAATTGAAGACCTTCTCAGACACAATCGTTCCTCAACAAGCTGAAATCCGAACTAGATCTTCCTGTTTTTACCACATTTAGCTTTGATATATTATATATCAAGACATAAATTTGATGGCCCAAAATTGCAGGTTCTGAACAGATGAAGTTGTCAGAGGAGTTATAAATCAAATATGGAATTATACAAAGCTGTACCCGGTCACAAGCACTTTTTTACTTTTAGTCGTAATATGATAAGCAATAAATAATAAAGAAGTGACTATAGTCATAACAATTTATAACATTTTTTCATAAAAAAAACTGTTTATGCCGCTCCGTCCAAAACATAAACAATTTACTTCATGTTAAAGAATATATGGCACTCTTATTTAAAACCGTTTTTTTTTAAACTTACCACTAGCAAACATATTTTCATCGATAATCAGAAGTTTGTTAACTGCATCTTCATGTGCTGCATCGTAAAATTGTTTAAGTTTTTCAGTCTCCATGTCTGTGATCATAATTGATTTGTCCTTTGAACCCGTCACGAGGAATTTACCATCCTCTGTGAATTCAACATCGCGACAGGCTTTTGTATGAACTTCGATTGTCTTCAAGTGTGTATTCTCTTCGTTAGCGTACTTGTACAGATGAACATCACCTGTAATTGCAGCTATCGCAATAATATCTTCCTCTGGATTAAAGGATATGTCGGTAATGAAGTCATCCAGTTTGATTTCAGGTGGTGAAGTGCGTGGTTTCTTGATGGCTGCAATAATAGCACGAACAGTTTCGTCTTCCTCTTCATCTTCATTCATTTCTTCTAATGCAACTGAGCCACTTGGTTTGTCGTCATTGTTGGCAGTGTTTTGAGCTGACGATGAACCAGCAGCGTGCATTGCTTCATCATCAGAATCATCTGAATCATCGTCAGGATTGAAATCAGAATCATCTTCATCGCTTATGTTAATCGAAGCATCTGAATCGCTGGGTAAGTCTGCAATGACCACTGGGCCATCGTCTTCAATTAAGCCTAAACTATCATCCGAGTCATCACTTGTAGCAGGTTTGAAAAAATCTCGCCTTAAGTAGAATCAAGTTCAAATTAAATTATCGTTTTGAATTTATTATGCTTACATTATTGAGGAGTATGAGAAAAGTTCCTTTTCCTTTTAACACAAATAGAAAATTATTATTATGTTTAAAAAAAAACGCAGATTACGAGCACGCTGTTTATAAAAATGTTTTATTTTGATAACAACTGTCAATTTTGTTAAGTTGGTACTGGTTTTGCATTTGTGTACGTGACCAAAATGTTTTGGAGACTCTAAACACGTTCCTGGTTCTTTCTTTTTTTTTCTATATTCATTAGGGGGGTTCACATTCAACGACAAGTTGATCAACATTGTATCGAGTCGGAAGATTTTTGTAATGTGAACAGCAGTCGAACGACCGTCGACCGACTTGTTGTGTAGTTCAAATTTTTTAATATTTTGCTCGGTCGGTTGACCGTTGTAGTAAATGTGAACACTAGTTGAACGACGGATGATTTTAATTTTTCAGTTTTTCTTCTATTTTGTATGTTAAGAATTAAATAGCACGCGTTGAAATCGAAGTAAAACAATAAATAGAAACGCAAAAAATCAAAAATAGTGCGGTAATGTTGGTGTCAAAAATTATATACGCGTAATGTTTGCTCATTGAAATTTTGTTTTCGTCGTTGAATGTTGAAAATTACAGAGAGCAAACATTACGCGTATTTAATTTTTTACACCAATATAACCACACTATTTTTAATTTTTTGCGTTTCTATTTGTTGTTTAACTTCAATTTCAACGCGTGCTAATTAAATCTTAAGGCAGGTACGCAGTTCAAGCTAAACTAAATTTTATCTTTACAATTATTCTTATCTCTACAATCGTTTGCTAAAAGCACAAATGTCATATGTCGTTTTCGATTGGATTTTCAGAGTGTTTCACTCCTTTTTGATTCCAATGGAATATGAAAAGCTCTCTTCCGTAATATGTGTATCTATGTAGAAGTAAAAACTAAAATGAACTCTTCAATAATTTCAATTCCAGAACATACCAAAAAGAAGAATTTACTATTTTTACAATTAATCCAACACATACTTTTAAAAGTATGTGTGTTTTCAGAGTGCACTCCTAGCACTCCTTGATGAATTTATTTACCTGGCGATTAATGAGAGTCCCCACACTGCCGCGACGGGGACTCTCATTAATCGCCTTGTAAATAAATTTTGATTGCGGTAAGTGTCGCTGTCGCGCCGAATGTGTCGCGTTGGTTTGGGAGACACATTCGGCGCGACAGCGACACTTCCCGCAATCAAAATTTATTTACCTGGCGATTAATGAGAGTCCCCACACTGCCGCGACGCGATTCACTGGCGCCATGAATAATCGCGTCGTGGCAGTGTGGGGACTCTCATTAATCGCCTTGTAAATAAATTTTGATTGCGGGAAGTGTCGCTGTCGCGCCGAATGTGTCGCGTTGGTTTGGGAGAGCCTTTACTTCGTTCATTGAACGTGCCGACTTTAGAATAGGTTTGGACAGCCAATTTCGGTGTCTAAGTTGGACAACCGATGAAAATGTTTATTAATACGATTTTGGAGTTGGACAGCTGCAGCTGTCTAAAGTTAGACATAATTTCGAATGGGTTTATTAATAAGACTGACTGAATATAAAGATATGAATCCTCGGCTGTCATTCCGGCTTGCCAACAAGCTACAGCAATCAGCTGACTCATAAGCTTTTCAAAGTATGTGTGTGAAAAACCACGCAAAACACGCACATATAAACAGCTCCTCAGTTTACTACTACGTTAAATTGTTGTTGCAATTCACATCTATTCATCGGCGCGCACCGAAATTACAAAAACAACAATGTAAACAAATGGGTTTTGGAGTGTGAAACGCACGAAGGATTCATATCTTTATATTCAGTATGTTTGGTATTGGCAAGCAAGTTGCAATTCACTTTAGGCCCATCGCCCACTAGGCAACTTTTTGTTGCTCACCCCAGCAACTTTTTGGTGCTCCCATCCAATTACATTAGCTTATATGGGAGAGGCCCACTAGGTAACTTTTAAGCCTAGTACGCAGATCGGGAAAAAATTTAGTTCTCATACAAATTTTTTCCCAGAACAAATTTTATCTCGGATTTTTCTGAGCAGTACGCAATCGAATTTATGAATAATTACCTAAATTCGTCGATTTTGGGGTTATTGGAGCATTTATGTGACAAATGGTGAGCAATTCATGCGGTGCCTGAAGAGCACGAACCATGCTACCTATCAGATTCCCATCACCGGTTAAGCATCACCTTGTACATTACTCATATAATCATAAGAAAGTAGTAGTAAAGCTAGTAGCACTATTGGACATGTATTAGAAAAATTTAAGCAATTTAAATAACGGTAAGTCCGAAATAAAAATCTTTACACTGAAATTTTGTCCGATATGCTATTAAAATTTAAAAATTGTAACAAAGAATAGTAAGGCATCCAAATTCTAGAGAGAGTCAAATGCAAGTGCACAAAATGACAATGCTGCACCCAGCCTAATATCATACAAAGGTACTTTAAAGAGAACAGGATGAAAAAGAAATGTTAGTCCCCTTTCACACAGTGCAACTGATTTGCCGGCAACAATTAGTTCATAGGCGAGAAGGGCAGGAAGAAAGAGGGGGAAATGAAATCTCCCCGGTCAACAAATTCAGGAGATTTTTTTTGACGTTTCTCTTCACGCTACGTTTGTGTGCGTTCAACCAAGGTAGTTTAAAAGGAAAATAAAGAAAATCTCCGGGTTTTTGTTGCTTGCGTGTGAAAGGTACAAGAGATTGTTAAGGAGATTTAAAGAAAACGTCAAAAAAATCACCAGCAACTAGTATCTTCGTGTGAAAGGGGACTTAGTTATAAAGTCTATCAATGTATGTGTGCGATATAGATGTTCAGGGCTGTCAACACATTATAGTGCCGATACCGATACAATCTCGATACGATATCGCTCCGATAAAAACATTTCATGTTCACATTGTTGCTACGATACCGAAATAGCTCCAATATTTTGTGTGTATTTTTTTTCTTATTTTGCTCAATACAGATACTATTTTTTTTGAAAAATGTCAGTTAACTTTACCGAAGAAGAAGGACGTTTAGTAAGTACACGTAAACAAATACACGCACGGTCACAGACACAACACATTAGACCGACACGAAAGGTAAAAGACTTTATTGAAATCTCAATCAACACAAGCACAAATAAACGAATTAAAGGCTCTCCCAAACCAATGCGATTGATCGCTGCGACAAAAGAAAACAACAATAACAACACGTGGTTGTCAAACAAAATAACACGTTGTTGTTATTGTTTTCTATTTTCGCGGCGATTAATCACGTTGGTTTGGGAGAGCCTTTAAGCGCAAGATACCTACACTAAAATAGAAAAATTAATAAACTAATTCTTGAGCTTAAATAACCGACCAACGCGACGGACAAATAATAATAACATAATTTATTATTTACCATTTTAAATACCCACTTTTCTTTTGCCAAAGCTAAGCACGTTTTACGATGTATGTACACACATATATGTCTCAAACGATTTAAAAATTACACAAAACTACCCGGACTCTCTGATGTAAGTGATGAAAAATATTAGATCGATAATGTGAGATCACACTTTCGTTACCGATTCGATCTCGATACGTTGTCGCTCCGATAAAATATTCTTTGCAATGAATCGAAACTGGAGCGAGAGTGTATCTGTATCGGAGCGGTATCGAAGGTGTGAATGTACTCATTGTTTCTTGTATAAGAATATTTTATCAGAGTAAGAACGTATAGAGCAAAAAGCTATGACTGCAACTCTGGATTTTCATTTTTATTGATGTTTTCATTTTGGTTTCATGGTTATGAATAACAAAACTATTTTCATTATTCTCCAGCTAATAATTAGGTTCGTTCGCGTACTCCCCAAATCTACGAATTTTTACGAATTTCTACAAATTTAACTCAAATTGTGTTCGTGTATGCAAAAAATGTGTAGTTTTTAGCAGAAGAGAGCACTCCCGAGAGAGTAAATTATTTCCCCTTTCTGATCATTTCAGCCCAAAGAAATTCTTTGGGCAAAAATATGAGTTCCGTCAAAAGTCACTTTGACATTTGCCAGAACATCTCCAAATAACCTAGTACACTCTGTGGTATCTGCCAACTCGTATTTTAATCGTGTTTGTAACTCATAAGTCACCGGAAGAAAAAAAAAATTGTTAAATATAAACAAAATACCTACTAAAAAAAAATTATTTGTTCAAAGCGTTCGTGTACTATTTCGCAGTGTTACTTCTCTCTGAGAGAATTTTATCCCCACTCCTTAATATTTGATAGACTGTGAATTTTAGTGCAGAAAGTACACGAACGAAGCTATTGTAAACTAGGCCAGACTTGGTGTATACAGAAAAAAGGCTTTTTCTTCTTGTTAACCCTGAGGCCACACGAGCAAGTACTGGCAAGCAAGTTGCAATACCATTGACATATACTAGATATGAACTGCTAGTCGGGCTTTATTTTCATTCAAAAGCCCCAATAAAAGTGGTCCGACCTCTTCTAAGCAACTTTTCGCCTCTTGGTGCAAAGTGGAAAAAAAGAGAAACTTTGACTAAAGCCATCTCTTGGCAATTGACCTGAACAAGCATTTATTGTCGAAGAAACTAAGGACATCTATTATTTTTACCCATAATAAACAGTGCCATCTTTTTCAAATAAAGGTAAAAGTTTGACGTCTGTCGTTTAACACTGAATAAATTTGAGGTTTCATTTTTTTTCAAAATAATTTACATCATGTTGTGGTAATTTTGTTGAAATTATTTTATTTTATATTTTGTCACTAAAAGTTTATAAAATTGCAGGAATAATCCCAGATAATAATCGCAGTGTGGAAAAGCCAACTTCAACTGGTATTAATCGTCGAAATCAATTGCAGAGTCAATTCACTGAAACTCGACTTGTAGGACCAACCACAAATGCCATCTCATCAATGCAAAAAGAAATTACCTTTGACTTTCATCAATTTGTTAAGTCCTACGTGCTGTCAAACGCGGTTCTGATTCGCCTCATATCTTTGAATCTGACCCATCTGGAAGTTGTTGGGCTATGAAAATGAAACTGCTCTATCGATCATCGATCCAATCACCATGGCCGAACGCACGAGGTTTTTGTTTTTGTGAAGGTGTCATTTACCTGGCTTCTGATGATGTGTACTTGCTTGCTGGACTCTCGCGAGTTGGAGTTTTTGGTGCTGAATATACTTCATCGGATGGATCATCATCTTTCGGCTTTCGAGGTCGACCTCTTTTGGGAGTCGCAACAAGAGCATCATCATTTTTGAAAATTTTCCTCTTTACAATATTCGAAAGCTGAATGCTTCGTTTTGGAGTTCCTTTAGCTAAAAAAAAAAATTGTTTTTTTTCTTTGGGAAAGAAAAGATCAGCAACAACACTCACCAACACGACTGCTGGCTGATTTCAGAATATTTTTCCTTCTTGTGGACAGTGTCGGGTCGTCAGTTTCTTTTTTAAGGCGTATTATAAATATCTACATCCTCCTCTGTAGCTAGTCGGAATAATATCTGAGGCCTCTTAGAAGTAAGTTTCTTGCTCTGCTGATCTTTCTTTTCATGGTCAATGCTGCTTTTGAAGATTTTCTATCAGAGAGAATCACATTCGACAATCTGTAGTGTTGATACATCCTCATTTTTACCATCCGAAAACAAAATATGTAAATATGTTAGATTTATGGATTTCCAATATTTTTAAACTAATTTCAATACTTTTATTTACATTTTTTCACCATTTTCAAGATACTTTTGTAAAAATCAAAAAATAAATAAACAAGCAAGATTTGAAGGATACACTCAATTGTCAAACGCTACACCTACCTTTCCGTTTTGCTCCACGGGGCGCTGTTGGCGTTTAGTTTTAAGTGGTACCATCGTGAAGTTGGCTCCTGGCAGTCAGGTCAATGTGCAATACACTTTCAATTTTTTACTAACATATATAAAACGAAGCAACTTGCTCGTCTACTCGCTTGCCTTTTACCAAGCCAGTTGAGAAGCAAGTAGCGATAAGCAAGTAGTACGTTCTTTTTCTCAATTGAGTTAACTAAAGTGAAAATTCGTCGTTCTTTGTATTGAATATTCTTTACAAATGCATAATTTTTTTTTCAACCTATTTCGTATAATAGATATATCCAATCACATTTTTAATTTTGATTGTTCCTCAATCATAGAAAAGATCGGATTTCAAAAAGATTTCGGATTTGTGCTTTTTGCAAAAAGTTTTTGAATGTAGTTATACTACGTTTTCACTGCAAGTTATTCTCGTTTAGATTTCATAAATCCCAAATAGTGTTTTCACCAGAAAAAAAGATTAAAAAATAGAACCTTTCAAAATGCAGATGTAGGGTAATTTTTCTTAAGAAGTGGAAGTGAGATGGCAAGTTTGCTTTAGCAGCTTGTATTGCGCTGAATAGGGGAATAGGTCTGTTCGAATTTTACCTATGAAGATTTGAATGAGATTTATATTTTAAATCTTGATTTGAGGAGATTAAAATTTGTATGGTATATCACGGGATTTTTGAAGAGATTTGTAATAAATCTACCTAAGGCCCATCGCCCATTAGGCAACTTCAAGTTGCGCAACTTTTTGTTGCTCGGAGTTGCCGGCAACAGAGAGCAACAAAAGTTGCTTGCCATCGCCCACTAGGCAATTTCCGAGCAACTTTGTAGGACTTTGACTTTTGCCGCCATATTTTTTTTGTGATGGCTGGCTTTCCGGTTGTCTGGCTATGTATAATCGTAAGCTGGCAATGCGAAATTAAATATATAATTATAAAAAAAAAATTAATATTTATAATTACAAAATATTATATTATTTATTATTATAATGTGTAGGTACTCCAGAAATTGGCCAAAATGACAGAGAGTAAAAAGGAAATGCACGCCATTTTGGCATCCACAATGTTAAGCCGAAACGCCATTTTGACATCATATTTTTGACAAATAAGGATGCCGGCAACAAAAAGTTGCCCTGTGAGCGAGGGTAAGCAACCAAAAGTTGCCGGGAAAAAAGTTCCGCGAGCAACTCCGAGCAACAAAAAGTTGCGCAACTAAAAGTTGCCTAGTGGGCGCTCTCCCATATAAGATTGGATTGGGAGCAACAAAAAGTTGCTGGGGCTAGCAACAAAAAGTTGCCTAGTGGGCGATGGGCCTAAATCTCGGTATAGTGGTCGGTGAAAACGTAGTATTAAGCCTTAAGTGCCTGTTTACATGTATTTTTGACGAACGGCGCATCCAGTGAGATGGGTAGATTTTGTGTGGGTAAGAAAGAGAAGTAAGAAATTACACCGATGCGCCAGTTTCAATAAATGTCTTCGGATTGAGCACGAATAATTTTTTTTGTGCGGGTGAGAGTTACATGGTTGTTAAGGATGTGAGATAGGGATGGGTAGATTGAAATGGAAGGATTTTTTCTCTATAATGTAAACACGAGGAACATTTTGATAAACGAAAATATGCTTCATTAAAAATACAATGTAAGCAGGCACTTAGGGCACCCAACTTGATTGCCAGTACTTGCCTGTATTCTTTCATTCATGCTGTGTGTGTTCAATTCTTCTCTCCAGAAAGAAAACTCTCCATTCTCCACCATCAGAAAAATTTCTTTCATCAACTTCAGCATCGAACAGACGACGTTTGGCTCTTTCGTTTTTTTGTGTCTACTGCTGAGAGGAACTTCATTAAAAAAAAGAAAGAATATTCCCACATCTAAGTAAAAAACTAAAGTGTTTAAAGAAAAATTAATTCAGTATTCAGTGCAAATTTGTCTTTAAAATTTTAAGTAAAACTCCATAAGGTCAATTTAGAAAAATTAAATTAAAAATCTAGTTAATCCACCCATAATCGATTCTCCAGTAGCTAGCCTCTCCGGGCCGTAATAAATAATAAATGTCTGAATTGCAGTCATCCCTCTTGCTTAAAAAGCAATTAGGAGGTAAGATATATCTTTTTTATAATAAATTCACCTAAAATAAATAATTTAAATCTCGTGAGTCAACCAAAAAATAAGTAACCACGAAAACGGAAAACACCCTACAAAGCCTTGGAAAACGAAAACGATATAGCAAAAAGAAAATCAAAATGCCGCAGACAACGAAACCTACACAAATTCGAGGTTAAAATTCATTTTGAATTCTATCTTCTGTGTGCTTCATGCATTTAGTTAAAAAAAAAAACGTGCGAAATTACACCAAAAATTTCTCAGAGTAATTTTTGCTTTCGGAAAAATCGATTTTCAAACCGAAATCTTAAGATAATGAAAAACAACACATCTTTGGAGATGCGACAGTAAACGAAAAAAGGTCGAAGAAGATATTTCTTTGTGTGAGGCTTTTGTCTCTGGATTTGGTTGTTTAAAAAAAATGTAAACCGTGACAACGGGGGCGGTGTTTTGCTCATATACGGATCCTTTTGTTCTTCGTATTTAATTTGTTTGGGTCCTTTTATTTTGGCAAAAAATAAAAAAAAAAAGAATTTCTTGTTTCTTTGGGTCCGCTTATTAAAAATGCAGCCTTTCTTTTAGTACAATACACATGTATTTATCATAAGAGGGTTGCATTTAACGTACATACTATCGATTAAAGTCGTTGACTTCTTTTTTCTTAAGGTGAGGAGGAAAGCCGAAGAACAACGCACGTAGAACGACAGCTTGAATTTTATGTGAATCATTTATTTTTCAAGTTTTTGTTTGTTTTTTGTTCTGTTTGGTTAATCTGCCAAAGATGTACCTACCTCTATCTACTTGACTTTGTCTTGTGTACATCTCAGATGAAAGTTTGTAATTTATTGTTTCTATTTTAAGAATTAAACAAAAATCCTGTGGAAGGATTCTCAGCTGGCTTAATCGATGACTGTGATATATTTCGATGGGAGGTCCTCATAATCGGTCCACCGGATACACTTTAGTAAGTATTTTTTGTTAGATTGAAATTATAGTTTAGTATGTATAAAGAGGAAAAGGAGAGTGCAACATTGATTGCATTGTTTTTGATTGGCCTCGTTCCCGATTGTATCCAAAGAAATCTAAATAGCTTTGTGTAGTAATCCCTCACGAAAAAACAACTGATGCAACAACAACTAAACGAATCTGAAATGTTTTGAATAAGTTGACACCGCCTTGAATAGGTTCTTGAACGCGACAATTGAATTGTTAATTCCTTGTAAAAAATAACAGCTGATGCAAAAACGACTTAAGGTAACTTAAGATTTTTTTGGATAGACATCTAGCCAAACTTGAACGCAGGGACTGACAGTTGGTTTGAGAGATATAACTGTCTAAAGTTAGTACTGGGTAAAAAACACCAATTATTAACTTCACAGTTTTGGAATTCAATAAAGAAGAATTATTTTCGATACATTCGATTCTTTTCAAAATATTTTTATACAACAGAGATACACCGTGGATTCATAAAATCTGTAATTCTGAATATGGACGGAATTGCTAATAAGTAGCTATTCATAGTTTAGTGGAGCTGCACTTAGGAAAATAGTGCCTAAAGCTCTAGCTTAGTTTAATTTGATCACTCACAAAACCAGTTTTTCTTATTCTGTAAGAACAGAACGGGTTCAGTTTCAGCCTTGTTTTTCTTTCTCTTTCATCGGTGAATGACCAAATTGCAATGTATACACTTGTTTTGTTCAGAAGAAAAGGGAATACGTATTCACTTTATTAGTGGGCAAAAGAAACGAGCATTGTACCCATTTTTACTTGCGATATATAGGTACTATATGTCAAGTTTTGGATTCGTAAGAAAAATTGAACTTGAGATAACAATCAAACTTGTCATTACGATGATAGGGAAGACGAAAATAGTGGGCCTCGCAATTCTGTCCGTCTGTCTGTCTGTCTGTGGACTCGCCTACAGCCCAAACCCATGGGCCGATTTTAATTAAACTTTGTGTAAAGTGTTTTCGGAACATTACGTTTTTTACATTTATTTTTAGGACCAAAAATAATGATACCTGCCATAAAATTTTTTTAGCATTTTTGGAAAATCTTATTTTTCTCAAAACTGGCTCGACAGATTTTTCTGAAAAAAAAATCAATAAATTTAATTAGGTATGTATATGCGACCTTTTTGTAAAAATTAAATTTCCAAAAAATGGTTTTAAATGGCACCCCCATAGAACCATTTTTTTATTTTCGTTTTTCTAGAAAAGGAATAAACTGATTTTGATAATTTTTTTTTATGGAAAATCTTCTGAAAAATTTTAATAGTTATATGTATATACCAAAATTTTCCAAAAATTTTGGATTTTCAAAAAAAGTTTCAAAATTTTTTTTTTGAAAACCAACATTTCGAAAACGGTAACAAGGGGTTTTTAACATTATCTAAAATATTTTGAAAAAAACTTTTTCTTATAGTAAAAATTAAGGGTACCTTCCATATAAATGTTAATAAACCGTTACAGAAAATATAAATTTTCTCGAAAACGACTCCTACGATTTTGATTAAAATTGTTCTAAATACTAATATTAGTATGGTCTACAATCTACCAAAAACAAAATTTACAGTTAACCATTATTAACAACATTTTCTTTATTTTGGACTATCTCATTATGTGTGTAACCCAATTAAATTCAATTTTTTATACAAAAGCTTCTCAAAAGTTTAAATCATACTGCATATCAAAATTTTCAAAAAAAAAAAAATTTGGATTTTTAAAAATAATTTCAATTTTTTTTTGAAAATTCGATATTTAAGTACAACAATTTTAAGTACTAAAGTCATGAGTACAAAATTTTCAATTCTTTTGTGGAATTATAATTACAAGTACCGGTACTGGTACTTGGAAATTTTAAGTACAATTACCATGGAATTGTACTTGTACTTAAAATTTAAAAATACAAGGTAATTGTATTTGTAATTGTACTTAAGCTTTAAATACACAGGTCTGCATATAATATTAGTTTAAACATGTGGATCCCATTAAAAAAAATTATTTACTTTTAATACGCTCAATCTTTGAAATTCGAAGAAACTTTTACTACAAGAGCAAGTTTGTGCGATCCAGTCGTGCGTTTTATTTTTACCGGAAAACAAATATTATACACGTTTTGTTTTTTGTTTTTGTGGTTACCGTTTTCGAGTGCACTTGCTCAAATTCATGCAGACTTCTAGTACCTATGTACACATTTTATGATACCTATATTTTGAGAATTTTTTTAACCCTAATGCCCTCGTACAAGTATGAAAAAAGGAATTTTTGAAATGCGATGTAATTTTTCTATTTTTCATCATTTCACTACTACACTTTGAAAAGAATCTTTTTAACTTTTAAACTCAAACAGATTTTAAACGGATACCTATTTTTGTGTTTACCCTATTTTATTTCTTTTTACCCCGATCAACTCCCAAGTACATATTTAACTCATATTAAAACAAAATAAAGCCGTGGCATGATGGTTAGTGCGTAGGACTGTCATGCTGGAGGTATCGGCCTCGTCTACCTAATAATAATAATAATAAAAAAACGGCTACTGCCTCTTATGAGGAACTGATAAAACCTCCAACAGTATCTCTTGTCATAGAAAAGTGCCGCTAACATTACCCATTCGGATTCGGCAAATAACTCTAGGTCCCCTCCATTCATGCAGACACGCTCACAGGAATGGCCCTATTTATTCATGAGCTGTTATGCCAACAAATTTATTTTATTTATATAAAATCAAATTAGATTCTGGACATTGGTTTAAAATTAAGATTGCTTGCGGGATTAGTACTAATTCACTTATCCAACGGTCGATTGCGCAGAGAGAGGATTTATAATGACAAAAATGCTACGTAAGAGTAGGGGTTCTCGCTTAAATTTTATATTGCTTAACCCAACTTTGTTTTTTTTTTTTAATAAAATACGATATTAGGTATATGACTATTATTTTTTAATTGAATCAAAGACATTTTGCTGGTCGGAGAACTACCTCGAAGCAAAATGTCTCCGATTCGTGGGAAATCGGAGAGAATTCCGCTCTGACGGTTACCTCGATAGGGCCGAATATAGGGTTGTACAAAATCGAAAACATTTTGCGTTGCGATTTGCAGAAACATTTAAAGAGTGCTTGCATAAGGTTAGATAGTTGTGGTTTGGTTGAAGAAAAAAAAAACGTATGAGTGAGAGGTCTATTTCCCCTCCGTTTAAGCGGGACGAAAAATTATATGAAGCAAATAATTGTCATTATATAAAAATGAAATTTTTAAAAACAACCGACAAAATTACAACGTCCTATAGCTTTTTTAAAGCAATATATCTATAATTTCAATTTGAATTTTAAATTAAGTTGTTGGTTTTTGAAAAGTTAACTTCTTAACTCTAAATTTTAAAACTTTTTGATTTTCCTTACTCATAATTAACAGCTTATTATTTTTGATTTCGATATTTAATGTTCTTATTAAAACCGGACTTGAAATGCCTTCTTGTTTAAAAAAAAAGCTGAGAAAGAATTTGCGAAAATAACAGTTGAGGATTAGGGCAAAGTTTGCGTAAAAGTTATAAGGACTGAAGATAAATATTTTTACATTTTTTTTATGGATCTGTAACCAAAAAAAAAAGATCACCATTGTCAAGAAAAATGTCATTATCTTGTTTATTTATTTTATATTCTCTTTAAGATACATTTTTTAAAACGGTTATATTTTGTTGGTTATAACTTTTTTGTTTTAAATTTTAAGATGAAAAGCGCATTACCATAAATTGTAGAGAATTAAATTCTCTACACAAATGTCCAACACACATCACCGAACAACTGGATTTGCCATTCTTTTTGTTCTGGTTTTGTTTCTTTTCTGGATGTTCTGGATAAACATTTCGTCTTTTTCATCCATTCTATTCCTTATCCGGAATTAATAAAGAAATACACTCAACTATTTCAAGTTTTCAAGTAGAACAATAAACAGAATGTTCGGTGTGTAAGGAGATATATTTTAAGCCACTATTATTTACTTAATTAAAAAAAAAATAATCTTTATCTTACAAAAAACACAATAAATGCAATTCAAAAAATTTTTTCAATTAAATTTTTACTATTTTCCAATTTTAGTGAAGGAGGTTTCTTCAAGGCCCATTTGCATTTCCCAAAAGAATATCCACTTCGGCCTCCTCGTATGAAGTTCGTCACAGAGATCTGGCATCCAAATATCGAAAAGAATGGTGACGTTTGCATTAGTATCCTCCACGAGCCCGGCGATGATAAATGGGGTTATGAAAAAGCATCTGAACGCTGGTTGCCCGTGCACACGGTAGAAACAATTTTGATATCCGTGATATCAATGCTAGCCGACCCTAATGATGAGTCGCCGGCTAATGTTGATGCAGCCAAGGAATGGAGAGAGTCTTATCCAGAATTTAAACGTAAAGTAGCTCGTTGTGTCCGAAAAAGTCAAGAGGAATGCTCGTAGAATTTTTTGTATCTATATAAATTTAAAAGAAATTATTTAACTGATTTTTTGCCGTTTACCATAGCAAAAAAAAATTGTAAACAAGCAGAAAATGTAAGAGATAAACCAACAACAACCAACAAAAAAGTACTATTATGCATTGTTTTGCTTAAAACCAGCCAATACGCAATTGATAAGATTCGTAAATTTATAAATATTAAAACAGAAACAAATAAAATAAAATAAAATTTATATCCAACAAACAAAAATTTCCTAAATTAAATGAAAAAAAAAAATAAAATAAAAAACAAAAAAAAAGATAATTTTAAATAATGTTTTTGTCCTATTCAAATTCTTGTTCTTTCTATACATATTTTGTTTTCACAACTTCGCATTCTATTTTCAAAGACGAATTATGCTTTGTAAAAATGTTGTGATCAAACTTATCATTACGATTATAGGAAGAGGGTTGCAATATTTTCGTCGGCGTTCAATGGACAAAATTGAAAACTCCCTAAGTCCATTAAAACTTTCTTGCAACTGGCCCTTAGAAAATAGAATTCTTTATACATCTAAATCTTATCCCCAAATTTATATATTTTTTTTTAATAAATCATAAAATTTTTCTTTAATCTTTTCAAATTATGACTTTGGTGATTGGGACATTTGAAAATTTTTAAATATTGAAAAAATTTGAGTATATTTCATCTGTACCAACACCAAGTGAAGTTTTCAAAATAATTTTCATCATTGCTGCTCAATGCATATTACATAATATTTCTTTTGTTGCAAATTTTGCATTTTTTCCTAGAACACTCTTAAGCTTGTTTTTGTAGCTAGATTTAGTCATTTCATGTATTTCTTGTGCTCAAAAAAAAAAAAAAAAAAAAACAAAAAAAAAAAAAATACATATATGTACATACTCTTCTCATATACCATACCTGAGTATACAAAAAAATTCTTATGAACTTACATTAGTTGAAAGTTTACTGATTGGTCAAATAAGTTATTACATTACATTTTATTAAAATGAGAATGTTGTTTATAACGTTAGTAGTTTTTACAGCAGCATCTTCAAATTCAGGCAATTGCTTCTAAAATAAGAAATTTAATGGTTTCTTTAAGACTCATGTTTTTCCTTTTAATGGTTATTTTCGAAAATATGAACGAAAAATATGCACTGACGAAGGGATGCTTGGATGCAAAATTTATGATTCGTAAAGATAATTTTATCTCTTGCTTTTAAATTTTGACAAAATAAAAATGTACATCGGCATGAAAATCCTAAAACCCTAGTCTAGTCATACATGACAGTGTGTTTAAAAAATGTTTCTAGCTCAGGAAAAGTAAGAAAATCACGTGTTAAATTCCGACATTTAAAAAACAAATAAATAGTGTCCATAGTAGTTCGGCATATACATATGTATGTATACACGGTGATCGGTATAAGATGCACCAAACTGCTGGAGCGAGTAGGTTGGGTTAAGACAAGAAAAAAATCGTATGGGAGGGGGTCTATTTCCCCCCGTTTAGGCAGGAGGGGCAATTTTCTAAAAAATTGACTTAAAACAGAAAAAAAAATATTTCAAAACAACGGTACAATTTTGCCATGCTATACCTTTTTGGAAAGCTAGAAATCTCTTCTTTGATTTTCATTTTAAATTAAGTTGTGTCAGTGAATAGTTTTTGATAAATTAATTTCCAAACTCGAAATTTTGAAAAAAAAAAATAAAACTAATGGTGTTTATGCAAAGATAGAACAAACAAAAAAGTGTTTTTCTTGGGAAAAGTGCTTTTTTTTTTTTAATTTCTCAAAAACTAAGATACATTTTAACATCCGGTTTTCAGTTTTTTTATTGAAAATTAATAAGAGCATTAAACAAAAATTATACTTAATTACATACAATTTTGAAAAAAAAAATAGTTTGAAACTTTTTTTTTCATTTTTTTTTTTTTTAAATTTCGAGTTTGGAAATTAATTTTTCAAAAACTATTCACTAACACAACTTAATTTAAAATGAAAATCAGAGAAGAGTTTTCTGGCTTTTCTAAAAGGTATAGCATGGCATTTTAAATATTTTTTTTCTGTTTTAAGTCAATTTTTTAGAAAATTGCCCCTCCTGCCTAAACGGGGGAAAGTAGACCCCCCCCCCTCCCATACGATTTTTTTCTTGTCTTAACACAACCTACTCGCTCAAGCAGTTTGGTGCGTCTTATACCGATCACCCTGTATAATTATAAATATTATGTACCACATAAGGGGCCAGTTATAGCGATCAGGAAAACGCATCAGGAAAAATTTCCTTTTGTATAGTTCAATGTTTTATTATACCATTTGAAATATCAAAAGGATACGAATCGATGATAAATCAATTGAAATATGTTTTTCATTAAAAAAATTCAATTTGGAAGAAATACTTTGTCTAAAACAAGTACCTACTCATTTTCCTGATGGAAATTTCGTACAGAAAACGAGTTTCCATCAGGAAATGCATTCTATAGAATAAATATTTCCTTTAAAGAAAATTTTGTTAATGAAATAAATATTTCAAATGATTTATCATCGATTTGTATCATTCTTATATTTAAAATCGTATGATAAAACATTAAATAAACAAAAAGAAAATTTTTCCTGATGCGTTTTCCTGATCGCTATAACTAGTCCCTAATGTAGGTACAATTGTTTTAATTTAAGGATATTGTTTTAATTAAGCATACTTATGGCCCTATAACCGTTCGCGAATTGAACGTTGGCTCCAAGTCGAACATTTTGGCGAAAGCTCTGTGTTAGGTATGTACAGTTGGTGAACGAACTAATTAGAGGGGTTCACATTAAACGACATTTCGTCCGACCCGAGTCATTTTGCTAGCGTTCATATTCTATAACCATTTTCCCGACTTAGATTTTAGATTAAGATTTAGATTAAGATTTAGATTAGGATGATTTATTATATGTTTTCTTGTTTGTTTCCCCGACTTCATTTCGAACAAAAAATTTCAATGAGCAAAAATTACCGCATTAATTTCGTTCTTTCCGTTCTCTTTTTGTTGTTTTGTTATTTGTTAGACTTCGATTATAACGCGTGCAACAAATTTAAACTACACATATATCAAAAAAGTGTTGGAAATGATTTTAACTTAGGACTATCTCAACTTACGGACAGGACTGCCTCTGGAAAACAAGATACGAGAACGTATCTTTCTTAACAAAAACAAGAATTCGATGGAACCCATAGTCATTATTGCTCCTGCTTAGTGAAAGCATCAGTACTTAAATAGAAAAGGATACTTCATTATATTTGTTTAGGTAGTAAGTACTTATGAAACCAGCTTTGCATTATGTATTTATTTTCTGCTTTGCACTTTGCAGGCTTGCGATCATATTATTGTGATGATTCGATACATCCATACATGATATCTAGGCCCGACTCATCATGATTTTGTTTGAAACTGCACCCAACTAAATAGTATGTTGGAATGCCATATTGAGTAGAGCAATTTATTATAACGAACGTATTTCGCAAAAATTTAAATAAAAGTCAGAACCTTTTTAGCCCAGTAACTTTATACATCAGCGCTTGCGTTAGCTCCGGTAGTTATGATTTTTTCCTGAGTTGTTTATGATATTGGCCTCATGAAAAACCCAAGATTTCGGACCCGATCGCCAAACGCATCATAGTCAAAAATAAGTTATTGGCAATTTTAACCCCAAAGGATTAGTTTTTCTACTATAACTTCGCTTTACGATTTCAAAGTAATTAAATTTTCTTCAATTTGATCCCAGAACCATCTGTGTAGGCCCAACTGCTTCGAAAATACAGATATACAAGATTTAGCAAAAATAAATTTATAACAACGCTAGGAGTAGAATTTTCAGTATAATAAAAAAAATGGTTCTTGGTACAAGATGCATAAACATACTAGAGAGTATAAGTTAGGTCAAAACAAGAAAAAAATCCCTTAAGAGGGGCAATTTTTTCAAAAAATTGACTTGAAATAGAAAAAGACTCATAAAAATCCAACGACAATATTTGGAATAAAATAAATTGATCATATTCAAAGTAATTTTTCAAAGCATTATGCTGTATGGTTCACCTGTGTGGGGAAAATGCGCAAAAAACATATTTGAATTGCAAATGCAAAATAAAATTTTGAAAATGTTAAATTTGCCATGGCATTATTCAACTGACGAATTACATAGAATAACAAACATTGAAAGAATTCCTTCTAGAATTTAAATCTAAGCAATATATACGAATTATCTTGTAGTTCATCTGAAAACTAACTCAATTATAACATATAAATTTAATTTATTAAATTTTTTCTTGTCTTAATGTCTAAAAATTTATATTGAATTCTGTGATATTTAACTTTATTTATTTCTATTTTTTTTTTAATTTATTTATTTTTTGTTTTTTATTCATTTATTATTTTTTTTTTTTTCATTTATTTATTTAGGTATTTTTTTTAAATTAACTTACATATGTATTTATTTATTGTTTTTTTTTCATTATTTATTTATTTGTCTATTTATCAATTTATTTATTTACTTAATTATTTATTTATTTATTTATAATATATAACACAATTTTGTAAAATGTCACTGATTTGACGGAGGTTTTTCCAGCCATTTCCTCCCCTTCTCTCTATCTCATCTCTTTAAAGAAAATTTTTTCTGTAGCTTTTCCTTCAATCAAATATTTATTTAAGATCTGTGATATTTAAAAAACATTTTCATTAATTTTTCAGTAGTAAGTTAGCTTTATATCAAATCTCTGTAAATTGTGCAATATAGGTTTAATAAAAAAAATGTATAATAATTCAGCTACAATAGAGGAAATCTAATCTAAAATCCTATATGTTTTGTCAAAGCCAGGTATCCATTTCTCAATTTTATTTAAGTGATAGTCTTTGAAAAATTTATTTCCATACTCAAAATTTTGAAGAAAGTACCGTTTTTTATATATTTTTTTTTTAAATAAAATTTTACATTATCAAGCACTTATTTTGTTTTCAAAATTCAATTCTTTTATCAATTCTAAGTCAAACACCGAAAACAAGATGCCCGAAATGGCTCATAGTTTTTGAGAAAATTGAAAATACCATTCAATACTTTACTACTTATTAAATGAAAAAAAGATCTAAAATAACGTATTGAAAGCATATCAAAGGAAAATATATCTTAGTTATTTTTGATTTTTTTTTACAAACTATGGGTTATTAAGGCATCTCGTTTTTGGTGTTTGACTTAGAATTTAAAATAGCATTGAATTTTGAAAACAAAACAAGTGCTCAATAACTTAAAATTCTATTAAAAAAAATTGTTTTTATAAAAAACAGTACTTTTTTTCAAAGTTTTGAGTTTGGAAATACATTTTTCAAAGACTATCACTTGAAAATTGAAGAATGGATTCCTTGCTTTGACAAACGGTATAGGATTTTATTCCAAATATTGTCGTTGGATTTTAATGAACAAATAAATAAAATAAATTTGGTGACACAAACGGCTCATGAAGAACCAGGGCCTAGTGACTTACAACACTCAAGCCTGTTTCACAATGCGACGAGGAAACGAGACGTGAACGTGACGAGAACTCGTTGGAGCTGTCAAACCAATTTCAAGCAATGGCCGCGTTCATCACCACGTTTTTGACAGATCTAAAAATTCAGTTCTGAAAAACGTAACACTGAACGCACAAAAAAGTCTGAAATAATGTATTCTGTTTTTATTATTTTTTACACTTTAAAATCAAAATCCGAAAAGCGATACGAGACCCAGACGATCAGACCACACACCAAAAAAAAAAACTGGATCAAGAACTGTTTTTTTTGTTGCTTTTAGCTGTCATCTGAATTTTCAGATAGAAATTTTCATCTGAAAATTCAGAAAAAAACGTAAGAAACGTAACTAAATGTCAATCGACGTCAACTGAATTTTTATGACTGCTGGCCAATCAGAAGCTCTAAAAATGACAGTTCAGAACTGTCAAATGTGCTGATGAACGCGGCCAATGAGAACATACCAGAGTATTCACAATAAAGCGTTTCTCGTCATCCCGTCACGCCATGAGCAGTGTTGCCAGAAACACCGATTTATCGTATTTCTCCCGATTTTCAGAGGTATTTCCGATACACCGATTTTTGATGTAAATATGGCACGTTCTCCCGATTTTCTTAAATATATTTTCCACTTTTGAATTTACATAATTTACAAATTTATTAAAAAGAAGCATCTATATACAATTAACCTTTCTGTACCTAACTTAAAATATCCCATTTGCCATTTAATCGCAATTATCATGTAATCGGTTCTCTTCTTTCAAACGCAGCGTATTAACCTGTACATTTTTCCCATCGTTGTCACTGTCGCCGTCGTCTTTTTTGATGTTTTGGTGCGGTTTCGCTGGTTTTGATGTTTTATTCATTTAGGGCTACTTGCACGAAAGTTTTCTGACAGCACTAACCTCTGATTTAATAAATAATTCAGAGTTTTTTCACTGATTGTAGAATCAAATCACGTTGGAGCAAAATATTTTTTTTAAGCTATCCTGTGTTTTGTGTTTGTTGTGTTTTGTTATTTGTATGTTAAGTATTTTCCGTTTTTGTAATTAAAAATCGAGAAGCGTTTATTTATTTATCTATAAACTTGAATTTTTATCTTCTGTTTGTTTCGCGCGTGTTTAAACACTATTATTTGTTTCAAAAATCCAAATGAATTTAAATAAAAGTAAGAAAAACGAGCAAATAAATGTTTTTATTTTGCGACTAATTAATTATGTCTTCATTAACATTCCCACCGTCTTCTTCTGATCAAACATGGTCTTTTTGGCCTTTTGCTTTTTTTGTAAATAAACACTCCCAAAAGTACTAAAAGCATTTTTTTTTAACATTTTCATTTTCCTTTTTTTCAAATTTTGTATTTTATTTCCTAAATTCACTGACAAACACGAATAATTAATTCTACGCTCTCGGTGTGAAGAACCCGCTGCATTGTTTATTGGGGAACGATTTTATAACGAGAAAAATATGAAAGCGTTTCTCGTCACGCTGACGTCTCGTTTTCTCGTCACATTGTGAAACAGCCTTCACCCTCACCCAATTCTGTGTGCGTGTCAGTGTTCCCCGATTGAGGGGAAAAGCACCACTTTTGCCGATTTTATAATGCGAAAGGGGAAAAAAAGGGGAGAGCCTAAAAAAGGGGAAAAATAAATGTTCTATTCTTTCTAGTGAATAGACTTTTTGGTTTTAATAAATGCAAATCATATGCAAATACAACCGTGCTACACCTTCACTCATTTTTTTACTACATAAGGTCTAGTTGGAAACATGAAATTTCTTACATTTTTTTTTATAAATTTTCAAATTTTGATGTGAAAACCTATAGAAGAATCTATTATTGAAAATTTCGTGTGCGAATTAAATTAAAATTTCGCCAAATTTTATCAGAATGTTCAGTTTTGACACTAGTTAGGTGAATCTCATATAGATTGTAGAAGCGTCAAAATACAATGGACATTTTAAACCAATTCGAACACGGCCTTACTTAACCTTTTCCTGCATGAAGTAACAGTTTTTTGGTGAGAAGAAAGAAAACAAATACAAAGAATTTTTATCTTGAATAGTTTTCAGTGAAAAGGAAACCGACAATAAGATTTTAAGAAAAAGGCTGTTAGAATTATATTTCGTAATGAAACAGAAAAAGCTTAATCTTTAATTTTTTGTCTTTCTCATAGCGGAACAAAGGGCATAATGACTAAATTCATTAAACATTTTGATTGAGACACTATTATATAAGTTAGGTACACTATGTACAATACAAAAATGTTACAAGATAAATTCAAAACAATATATTATCAATGTTTTCTTCAAAAATTTAAACGTTATTTACTTAGGGGAAAAAAAAGGGATTTTTATTAGAAAATTAGGGGAAAAAATACCATTCTGGTGTCAAAAAAAGGGGAAAAATGTTTTGGGGACCTGGGAACCCTACTGCGATGGCTGATCATTTGAAATCGCTCTTTACCAAATCTTTAGTTGGCGATGGTTGTATCGAGTGTAGGTATTTATGTTCATTCTGTTCAGTTTCTCTGTAGCAGAGTTGTAAAAACTGCGCATTCAATAGAAGACTGCAGTCAGATAAGACCGAGTTAATTGACTTAAATATTTGAATAAAAGTCAAAACTTTAATTTTTGACTGTGACTTTGAAACTAGAGTCAGCAGTCATATACAATATTCTGACTTATAAGTCAATTAGGGTAGTCAATTGACTGCATTACAATATGAAATAAAAGAAATATTTAAGTTTTTTTATTAAATAACCCACTATGAATCTTTTTATTACCTTTAACACTTTGAAAAAAAAACTTTTTATGTATGTACATATTTTTGTGTAGTGTAGTGTAGTAGTTACAAATATTTCATTACGCACTAGTTGACTTAAGTTAAAAGACTGCAGTCAAATGACTTACTGAAATTTAAGTGACTTACTGACTTTTAAGTGACTTAAAGACTGCAACCAGTCAAAAAGTAATGCAGTCAATGCCAATTAACTCTAAGTCAATTGTATAGGTGTTAGGGCTTTTAAATTGCTTAATTTTATATTAAAATTTAATTTTGTATTATTATTACTGATAACTTATTGTTATATACTTTTCTTACATTGTGAAACTTCGTTTTTATCTTATCTTTTCTCTACTTAATTATAATTTTTTCAATTTGACTTGATTTTAAACTAAAATTTTCTTTTCTTTTAAATTTTTAATATTTCTTTGTCAAACTAATTATATTGATCACATTTGCGTCATTCAAGATACTCTTTGTAATCTTTGTAAATGTTGTTTATTTCACTCAATAAATATCAAATATCAAAAAACAAAACAGTTATTATCAAAAAAAGATGACCATTGTCAAGAAAAATATCATTTTTTTCTTGTTTATTTATTTTATATACTTTTTAAGATAAATTTCTGAAAATCTTCATCTTTTTTTGGTTATAACTTTTTTGTTTTCAGTTTTACGATAAAAAGTGTATTAACATAAATTGTAGAGAATGAAATTCTCTTCATAAATTCGCTGAAATTAAAGTTTGTGCGATTTATGGTTCTCAAGATATTGCGAAGGGCGTTTAACGCCTTCTTTTCCAAAATGGCGGCCGAATGGGGGGGCTTTCAACCCCGAAAACTCGGTCTTACACTCACACTGATCCCACCTACAGATCCATCAAAAAAAAATTTTGTCCTGTACAAAATACAGGGTTCGGCCAAAATTTTGTAACATTTCAATGGACTATTAGCCATTTCTGGGTTGAGTGCCATCATTTCTATCAGCTTTTCAAACTGATTGGCATTTGTTTTTTTTCATACTAAAAAATTGTATGCCCAATTATTGTTAGTAAATTAATTTTTTGTCAATTAATCGTTCACTCATTTTGCTTTTAAATGATTTTTTTTTAATTAAAACCGATTTGTCACTTACTTTTTTTTTTCAATTGTCTTTACTTTGAATTCGAAAGCAAATCAATTTTTTTAATTCTCGAACGGAAATTCACCTGTACGTTGACGTTTTAGGCGAATCATAAGATAATCTTTGTTTAAGATCTGTAGATTTTTGCATAGTATTTGAATTGAATGAGAACTATCCTATCCATACTAGGTTAGAGGCAGTGGGTGGAAAAAGTAAAATTAAAAACAAAAAAACTAAAATTAACAAAAAAAAAAATTCTTATCTCCTAGGTATGTAGGTACTTCAAAATTCAAAGTCAAAGTCTAATGTTAGGTAATGGGATAGCTAGCGGTCAGTTCTGATATAGTTTGTTTGAAGTCCATCCAATCACTGGCATAAATTGACATAAATCAATAAATCAAAAACATCAACCGCAACCATTACATTTTTGCAAAACAAATCACTCCACCGAGTTCGAATCCATGGCAGCAGGCATGAGCGACGACACGACGACGTGACGCACGTCATTCACCAATAACCTTCCGAAGACACTTAGTGGTTTTTACTTCAATCAGTAAAAAGGCAGCTGTATCGGTTCAATTTGTTTCATTCGTCCATTTTATTTATTATCCTAAGGGCTTACTATTAAGGACAATGGTAATTGGCAAAAGAATTCCAAGACAATCTTACATCCGCAAATAATAATTTTCTATTTTTTCTTCTCTGTTTCATCTTAGTAAGGAAGTGGATAAAAAAAAATTATTTTATTTTTCATCCGGTGCGACCTTTGAAAGGAATCATTTTGTGCATCAACGACATCAGTCGGACTGGTTGATGCCCTGTGATTTTCACAATTCACAGGACATTATTAAAGGGAAATCGAAGAGCACAAAAAGGTTTTGATTTTCTTTGCGGAAGTGTGTCTGAAAGTCGCCGGTAATTTCGTTGCTATGCAGTGTAATTTAAATAAATACAAAAAAAAGGAAAGAAAAGATTTGATCTGCATATTATGGATCAAGAATTTCAAACTTCAATGGTCCTTGATTTTCATCTCTATTTTTAAAGAAAACACTGAAGAATGTCTTTATGATGGCTTGTATGATTTTTTATTTTTTTTTTATATGAAAATCATTGCAAGGAAATGCTACCGCAACAACTGGCCAATCAATTTGTTCTTATTGAAAATAATTTAATATCGACTTCCAGTAATTCCTTTCTACCAGAAAAAGCGAGCCAAATGGTATCAACAGAAAATAATAGAAAGAGGCTTGACGTTGGTGCAGAGTGGTTTCTTATCACAGCACAAGGTTTCAAAGCACTATAAAATTCCATGGAGGACATGAAGAAACCACACATACAAACTGGTTCAACCAAAAGGTACCTGGGAAGATCCACAACACTTTCACCTCATCAAGAGGAGAGGGCCTATGTCCCCTTTCACACAAAGATACCAGTTGCTGGAGATTTTTTTGACGTTTTCTTTAAATCTCCTTAACAATCTCTTGTAACTTAAAAAATAGTTTTTACCTTAATTTGACCAGCACTGTACTTCAACAAACCAACAGCCACTTTTCAATTCCTTCATAATGCTAAATTTTTGACCCGTATCACATTTATTACGTTCTTTGTGAGCTAAAGTGAGCTTGATCCTACATGCAATTTAGGCCGAGGTCACATGAGCGAATACTCTAAGTTTGAAATAACGGTCTTAAATTTGTTAAAATAATTTTCAATTGTACTAGATATAGTTAAACAATTGTACTAGATATAGTTAAACAGTTTCTGTTTCATCTTAGTAAGGAAGTGGATAAAAATTTTTATTTTTCATCCGGTGCGACCTTTGAAAGGAATCATTTTGTGCATCAACGACATCAGTCGGACTGGTTGATGCCCTGTGATTTTCACAATTCACAGGACATCATTGAAGGGAAATCGAAGAGCACAAAAAGGTTTTGATTTTCTCTGCGGAAGTGTGTCTGAAAGTCGCCGGTAATTTCGTTGCTATGCAGTGTAATTTAAATAAATACAAAAAAAAGGAAAGAAAAGATTTGATCTGCATATTATGGATCAAGAATTTCAAACTTCAATGGTCCTTGATTTTCATCTCTATTTTTAAAGAAAACACTGAAGAATGTCTTTATGATGGCTTGTATGATTTTTTATTTTTTTTTTTATGTGAAAATCATTGCAAGGAAATGCTACCGCAACAACTGGCCAATCAATTTGTTCTTATTGAAAATAATTTAATATCGACTTCCAGTAATTCCTTTCTACCAGAAAAAGCGAGCCAAATGGTATCAACAGAAAATAATAGAAAGAGGCTTGACGTTGGTGCAGAGTGGTTTCTTATCACAGCACGAGGTTTCAAAGCACTATAAAATTCCATGGAGGACATGAAGAAACCACACATACAAACTGGTTCAACCAAAAGGTACCTGGGAAGATCCACAAAACTTTCGCCTCATCAAGAGGAGGACCTATGTCCCCTTTCACACGAAGATTCCAGTTGCTGGAGATTTTTTTGACGTTTTCTTTAAATCTCCTTAATAATCTCTTGTAACTTAAAAAATAGTTTTTACCTTAATTTGACCAGCACTGTATTTCAACAAACCAACAGGCACTTTTCAATTCCTTCATAATGCTAAATTTTTGATCCGTATCACATTTATTACGTTCGTTGTGAGCTAAAGTGAGCTTGATCCTACATGCAATTTAGGCCGAGGTCACATGAGCGAATACTCTAAGTTTGAAATAACGGTCTTAAATTTGTTAAAATAATTTTCAATTGTACTAGATATAGTTAAACAGTTGACTTGGGAAAATTTTATTGAAGAAAGTTTGTGCAAAAGTTGTAGATTAGGTACCTATAGATAATTTGTTTTAAAAAATGATGCGGCTTAAAATGAAAAAGATACCTTGTTTCTCCAGAGGCCCTTGCACACGCCTCATTTTGGTCTAGCGCCGCCTCTGGTTAGGTAATACTACGTTTTCACCGCAAGTTAATCTCGTTTAGATTTCATAAATCCCAAACAGTGTTTTCACCAGAAAAAAAAGATTAAAAAATAGATTAATTCATTTTTCTTATGAAGTGGAAGTGAGATGGCAAGTTTGCTTTGTGTCAAACGATAAAAAAAAAAGATGGTTTCCCGCAGCTTGTATTGCGCTGAATAGGGGAATAGGTCTGTTCGAATTTTACCTATGAAGATTTAAATGAGATTTATTTTAAATCTTGATTTGAGGAGATTTAAATTTGTATGGTAAATCACGGGATTTTTGAGGAGATTTGTGGTAAATCTACCTAAATCTCGTTTTAGTGCTCGGTGAAAACGTAGTATAAATCTCTCCATTATAAAACCAAGTTTTTGCGATTACATATATGGGGTTAGGAAAAAGACACCATCTTAAAAAAGGTGAACTTTTATATAAAATTAAATTACTTGAAAAATGGGCTTCTAAGGAGCTCTATAAGTTGATTAATCAGTCTTGTTTGTGAGACTTACAGACTTTTTGATTGAAATATTAAGGCCTTTATTTTCAGTGCGAGATTAAAGTTAAACCCGAGACAACTCACCAAATTTGCTTGGTTAACTCAGGATTTTCTGAACAGATGCTTTTGATATTTTATCCTCCGAGTATTTTATATCGATTCGTATAATTTTTTTTTTTGTTGTTGAAAAACTCTTTCTTGATTTATTTGTGAATAAATTCATCGACCCCTTTCCACCAAATTATCGTAAACGAAAAAATGCAAATCTTACATTAAACAAATTGATTAATTTTTTCCTGGGCATTAAAAATAATCCGACATTTTTTTAGCTTCCAGTAACAGTAGGCATTGTCAATTTGCTGAGCAAACAAAAAACAATTTGCTGATTTTTAATTTTGGCGCTTACGATAATTTGGCGGAAATAATATATATCCAGAGTTAAAACTAGCTTTGGTTTAACTTGTTACTGGAAAACTGGTATCCGGATAGGTTTGTGTTGTTGTTGCTGATGAACCAAGCAACTGTTGTCAGAAACAAATCTCAAGCTAACCGAACATTTTCGGTATACTAAAAACTAAACTATCCGATGGGCAATTTGAGGAACAGCTGATTACGTTTGCAGTTAACTTTTGGTTTGTTGTTAATTTTTCGTTGTTTGTAATTATTATTATTATTATTCCAAGCTTTATCAACTCAGTAAATATAAGGTTTTTCTTATAGTAATTTTCTATTATAAAATAAGTGTAATTTCATTTAAATAATTATGTTACATGAGCATAAGCCACCTCCATACTTTTCCAACTTCTTCTGTCCAGTGCATCATGGACACATAGAGTGGACATGTTGCCCTAATATCATCTATCTATCGTTTTTGCGGTCTTCCTACGGTTCGCTGTCAATCCAAAGGTGTCAAATCTGTTGTTATTTTTGTCCAGCGGTTATCAGCAATTCTAGCGTTGTGTCCAGCCCATTCCCACTTAAGTTTCTTCATTCTTTGCCTACCATCTTCAAATTTTGTGTTATTTCTAATATTTCTATGGTTTATTCGCTGGGGATAGACGAACGTTCAATGTGATTCGATTCTCTCCATTGCCCTTTGACAAGATCGTTTCTTGGTTTCAGTGTTTTTTTGTAATTTCCCATGTTTGGCAACCATAGGTGAGAACTGGTAGTACTGTTGAATCGAAAATGCATTTTCTTAGGGTTTTGGAAATATTCAAATCAAGTAGATATTTAACACTCCAAAATTGTCTCCATGCGTTTGTTATTTGATGTTCTACTTCTTTTGATTCCTTGTCATAAATCACTAAGCATTGTTTGCATCTCTTCACTACTATTTGAAATGAGTATGATCTGCGAATCGAAGGTTTGAAAGGTGTTGACCATTTATTCTTAAGTCCTTATTCTTCCATTCCAGCTTCCTAAAGATGTCTTCGAGAGCTGCGGAAAAAAGTGCCGGTGAGAGAGGGTCTCCTTGTCTTACACTTCTAGATATTTTAAACTCAGGACCAATAGTCTTTTTTATGTGTGCGGTTTTCCTGCCGTACATTTTTTTTAAGATTCGTACAATTTTTCTATCTATGCCTTGATTTAGAAGTGCTGAACAAAAGAAGTTCTGTTCGACTTTGTCAAAAGCTTTTGCAAAATCGATGAAAGCAAAATAAATAGTTATATTAGGTGCGTTTTATTCGTAGTTCACAGCTAGCGCAGCAATACAAGTTCAATAAAACGCTGTATCAACTTTTATATCCACTCTTTATTCTCTGGATGTGTTCATACACTTTTTTGCAAAGACCTTGTAAATGGATGATATTAAACTAATAGGCCTATAGTTGTTTATATCGTCCTTTCTACCTTTCTTATGAATTATTTCAGATTTTGTCCATTGGTCTGGGACTTCCTCTGTGACCAAAACCTGATTGAAGATATCTGTCAACCAGTTGGCCAATGAATTTTTACCGAACTTTATATATTCTGCCGCTATACCATCATTTCTTTGCTTTTGTCATTTTTAAGGCTATCGATTGCTTTCTCAATTTCGTTTTTGAGAAAAGGTGGGAACTCGTCTTCGGGATTTGCTGTCGTTTGTTTTGAGTATAGGTGGTTGTAAAAGTTTGTAGCTATTTGGTTGATATTTTTCCTTATGTGATTTCTTTTGCCATTTTCAGATATAGCAGTTATCCACTCATTATAATCATGCATCGAAATTTTGGCTGTATTAATAGATTTTGTTTCCTCGATAACTTCAGAAGGTTTTCATTATGTGTATGTCTTCTTTAGCTTTTTTCTTGGTTGTTTTCTGTAAACTTTTTAACTCTTGTTGTTCTCGCTCATTCAGACTTGTCTTCCTTCTAAGCTGTTCTCGGATTTTAATTAGGTTTAGTGTTTCATTTGAAAGTTTTTGTGGCTTTTTTGATAAAGAAGTGAGAATGTGTCTATATGCACATTCCTCGACAGTTCTTTCGATTTTGTTATAAGCAGTTTGAAATGGGTTGTTTATTGATGATATTATGCGAATTCTTTGTTGTATATCCGCGTTATAACTATTGATATCTTCAGTATTGAATGATTTGGATATTATTTTGTTAGTTTTTTTGTTGAGCTGTCTAGTTTTATGGTTGATCAGTAGATCGGCGCGTACTAATCGATGGTCCGACTCAAACACAAATTTGTTAAGGACAGAAACATCTGTTTTTCGTTGTTTGTAAAGGAATAAAATATTATAAATAAATATGCCTTAAAATGCATTTCAGTGTAATTTGGAATGAAATAAAAAAAATATTCGTGTAAAAAATTCAACTTTAATTTTCCCTTTGTCAGCTGTTTTGACATATCCTGTTTTATCTTTCGAAAACATATCAGATAGACTGAGTTCCAAAATTCATCAGATGCATATTTACTGCGCATCAAAAAATTTTTTAGCTGCTTCGATTTAATTTTTTTTTTATTCCGAAACGTCAAACTCATGCAATGTAATATTTCTACAAAGCATCAAGTTTGCGTTGATGATGCGTATGAAAAATGTAGGCATTACTTTTACTTTTTTTTTTTCTACATTTTAGAACTAAGCCATACTAACCTATCTCAGATAGGCTATTTGAGTGCCACCCGAACCTAAAGATGGAAATTTGACTTCCAAAACGCGTCGAAAATAATATTAAAAACAATAGTTAAGATATAGCTTAATATAAATAAATATTTATATATTTATAATTTAGGTACACTTTCTGCAGACCACTTTCATTATTTTTTTTTCTTAACAAAATGTACATGTACACTTCCTGCAAGAACTTGAACACAAATGAGAATTTTTAACAAGAATAGTAGCCGCTACTTTCCCAATTTTTTTGCGGGCCGTTAAAGAACAGGTAAGCTTTTAAAAAAAAATATTTTCCTGTGAATTCTGTATATGTGTTCCCTATTAACTTTAAATGTACGAGTTGGTGGCCGACCTCAACTGCCATCACCCTATAAAAGTTTTTATCTTTTATTTCATTAAAATTCATTTCATTTTATTTTTTCTGTGGTGGCCTCACCAATCACGGATCTCATTTTTTCAAAAAACTCGCTCCGGGTTTGAAAAAAAAACACACATTAAGTACCTTCTTTGTACTCGTTTTAGTTACCACAATAACTCAAATCGAAAAGTAACTAGATATGTAGGTACTAAAAATATTCTCACTAGGTACTGGTTATCGTTACCGGTGAACGAGTTAACTATTATGCCTATTATGCTTTGTATTTTGTAAAAAAATAATTAAGATTTGTTATACCACTGTTTGCGTATAATATGTATGCGTTATCACTTGAGTCTTGAGGGCTTCGGGCTTCAAAAAGTACTCAAGTGTTAAAAATTATTCCAATTTCCCTACAGCAATTTGCAACCCAATAACCTTTAAATTACCTACAGCCTACACCTACTACAACAAGCAATTGAATTATAAATCATGAATCATTAATTTTTTATCAATGAATGTCTGTTATACCACGTGCGTAAAATTTTGCGTGATATACTTTCAGAAAATATCCCAAAACAAAAACATGCGCAAAATGAATTACAAATAGAAAAAGAAAACCTCATTTTTCTCTTAGTTTAGTTCAATTGCAATTTGCATTCCTATATCTTTCGAACATGTTTGATCGAACTTGAAGCTTTATACCGTTTGATGCATGATAAAAAAATGCAAACAGCTTTTACTCCGAAAAAAAGGAAATTTGTTTGCAATTTCATAATAACGGTCCAGCGTGGAAAATCTTTTAATAAGTTTTAATTTAGTCTCCGACTAATTTTCCTTCGATTCACACGGGCGGTCGAGCTATTTTCTTTCAGTGATTTTTAATGTCGAACATCACATGAATCGAACCGTTTAGTTTGCGAAAACCATAAAAATCCACTTGTCGTTAGGCTAAAGTGAGAGTGAAATAATTTAAAAGTGGAAATGTCGAAAATAAAATTTATTGAAAAAAAAATACATATTTCCTTGAGAGCAAATGAATATTAATTTGTGATTATATTCGTGTGTTGCAAATTTGTTTTAGTTTCGTTTTCGGTTTTGAATTTTGTCGGGGATTGTTTAATTAATGCTTGGCAGATTTTTTTTCCTATCCGAATCGTATCGTACTCGTTCATGTACATCAAAAGTGCCGTAAAGAAATACTATTACCGTTGGGTACCTACCTCAGTTGTCGTTTGAAATATGCAGCTTAATTGGATTAACCATGGTTCCCGTTCCTGATTTACCAGTTCCCGGTACATAATACCAACAACTTCTCTAGTAGCAACTGCGGCAACATCATTTCTACTTGAAGGATAACACTTAAATGTAAGAAATTCATCCAATTATTATTATGCACCAGTTGAGATATATTTTCACTCTCTGTTGCACTGCATCCTATTATTTTAAATTAGAATGAATTAGGGTTATAACGGTGGTCACCTGGAATTCCATCAGATGCAAGATGCAATCTTAAGTTAAATGTTTTAATTTGTACCTCTATACATAGGTATTCATATATCCATCTTGTGTCGCTGAGGGAGATACCAAGTTTATTCTCATTAAAGTTCTGTAGATGGAATTGTTTAAAATACAAAAGAGAAGGGATATAAGGGCCAAGGTCTTTTCGAACAATTTTTCTTAGTACAAAAAAATGGTTATCTTGAAAAAAATCTAGCAAGGTTCTTAAAGATATCCACGAGTTAAGGGCCTAGGTATGAAAATAATAGCCTTACATCGTGTTCTATCTTGTTTATTATTTCTTTGTTCAAAACAATAAAGTTTGAGGGGCCAAGATGTACCTACAACGATTCATGTAGACATGGTGTAAAGCCCGTGCTGTTGAGAGGATGTGAAATAGTGGAGGAATTCTTCCGGTCTTGTTTATTTTTATATCTTTTGCTTAGTTTAGCATTTTCGAAACCTCTTAAATAATTCTAAAGCATTCAATAATAATGAGATTGTAATCTTAAGCACAGTATACGCAGAGCACGGTTATAATTTTAGGTTCCATGCACAATTCTTTCCAAAATTTAGCCATGCACAAGTAGGTAGAAAATAACTGTAGGTACACGAATTACATATACACATGTTAAAATTAGCGTATGAAATAATATTGTGGCATATTAATTTTCGACCTAAATTTTGACAGATTCTGTATAACTTGAAGTTTGTGTGAACTTTGTTTTGTGAATATGTAAAAAAATCGGAATGCAGGAATATTTGGCAGTAAAGGCATGGCACTCATCGAAGTGTAGACGAAGTGGAGTGGTAAAGGAAAAGGAGTAGCGAGTGGCAGTGGGAGTGGTGAACAAGTGGTGAACAAGTGGTGAACAAGTGGTGAAAGTGAGGCTGAGTTCCAAAATGTAGAAAATGTTTTGATGCAGAAGTAATGCCTTCGTCACCACTTCAGTGAGCACCTTTCACAAGATTTATGAATTTGTGAAGGTTCTAATTGGTTAGCTGTCATACAAAATTATAAAACATACTAAGCGGCTTTTAGAAGTCATGTTTTATTTAGCGAGTTCAGGACCCATGTTCTGTAACTCTCACATCGAATAAATCAGTCGAGAAACGCTGAAAAATGGACCAAAACTTATGTATGTAATTTGTCTCAGTTTCTATAATTTCTCGACTGATTTTATGCATGCGAGCATTGGCGTAGTTGGAGATTTTCCCTAGGGGGGGCAACCAGCCAGCGGACCAAAAGTTCGAAACCATGGCTGTACTGTTTTTTCAAACATAACCAAATTTGTTTTAAATTTTCAGCATTATCTTCTGTTTGCTTGTGGTGTACTTTATAAGTACCACGTTTATGCGGTGTTGAAGCTAACTTGTTTTTACGAAATTTACTATCGAATTTAAGTCAAAAAATTGATTATTCACCCAATTTTTTTTAAATAATCGTTGAAATATTTTTGATATATTTCTCTATAGATCTTAAGAAAAACACAAACAATTATTTATTGCATAAAAAAGCAAATACCTTCAACGAAACAAAAATGGGAGAGGGGTGAAGTTCAAATTTGTGAAAATGCACAATCGATATCAGTTGTAGTTAAGCAGATATTTTATTTAATATGCTGATGAGAGACAATTAAAAAAACTTTACTTTTCTTATAATTTTTCGTAATTTTCAAACCGTGTTGTATATTTAAAGAAATAGGCCAATAATTTCCTTAAATATACAATTTTAGTTTAAATTTGATGCAAACATTATATAGCATAATAATTCAATACAAATTGTATTCTTTTTATAAATCATTTATTTAAATTTTAGCAAAAATAGAAAAAATCTTCGTTTGGGGTTAATGTGCGCAATCATTTTAAGGGGAAATCAGCGCATGAAAATCGTATGAAACTTCAAATATTTTTGCTTAATTTCAATTTTAAAGAAAAATCCTCATGCGAACTTGTATCGAAATTCATACATTGACAGTAAATTTGAATTTTATATATATTGTTAAATTTAACTGAAATGTTTGACGTGTTAAAGCTTCATTTACCAAAGTAGTTAGGTTTCTTTAGGTTAATGCGAAATAATATTTATTTATGGATTGTAAAAATAGTTTAATATAAAAACTGGGCTTTAAACTCAACTTAATTTTAAAAACGTTGATCTAAAACCCTTTGCGGCCTTAAGCCATAGACTGCTTACAATCACCCAATAAATTTGTCGATATTGATTATTTTTTAAATTGTTTATACATATAAGTAAACAAAACATGTAGATATATTTTCAATCCAATTAAAATTTCTTCAATTAAACTTTGAATCCGGCTTCAAAGTCCAAAGTGCGCAAACTTATCCCAAACTAGATACTCTATGAGCGTACTGTATATAATATTTGGTTACTGTTTGTCTTTACCCTTAATGAACTTCTCCTAGACGTCAGGGCGAAAAAAATAAAAAAATAAATTTTATGGCACAACAGCTCATGAAGAACTTGGGCCTAGTGACTTACAACTCTCAACCATTCCTGTGTGCGTGTCTGCAGGAATGGAGGGGACCTACAGTTTATTGCCGAATCCGAACGGCTAATGAGCGGCACTTTTCTGTGACAGGAGATACTCTTGGAGGATTTGTCAATTCCTCGCAAGAGGCAGTAGCCGTTTTTTCTTTTTAAATAAATAGGTGGCGGAGGCTGGGGCTCGAACCTTAGACCTCCGGCATGACAGTCCATCGCACTAACCATCAGGCCACGGCTACTACAAAAAGATAAATTTAATGTCCGATGTTCGTTGAATTCCCGAAATTACCAATTTTAGTCTAATTTAATTCTTTTTTATCTAAATGAACTTTGACATTTGTAACTTTGAAGGAAAATTGGTAGTTTGGGTAAGAAAATAAACAAATATTAAGAAATTTCGATTTTTCTAGGGTGCACAATTAGTTTAATGTATGGGTTTGGTATTTGGGTGTCAATAAGTAGATACTTTTTTTATCAAGGAAAAATTCCCTCAGGTGTTACTACGAGCAAGTACACAAGTTAAGATTTGTCGATTTTTCTATGGGGGTAAGAATTTTTCTAGGGGGGAATTGCCCCCCCCCCCTTGCCCCCCTCTAACTACGCGCATGCATGCGAGACGTTACGGAACATAGGTTCAGATTTCTTAAGATCCCTGAGATGTTAGCAATCAGCAATCAGAAATCTGAACGTAGTTCCTCAGTGAGATTTCTCACTTTTATTGCAAAAAGACTGAGACTAATATTTGTTGTTCAGTGAGATCTGGGACACGTGAACTGGCTATTTATTTTTCCTTTTAATTTTTGGACACAAATTCTGACTTAAAAATTGAGATGTAAGTCATTGTGGTGGCTGGCAAGGGGAATGACAAAAGCAGCGGAAGTAATAAAGAATTTGATTTGAACATTAGGCATGCATTCCATGGTTGGTGCTTGATTTTTGTTTATAAGTATGTATTAATCATAAAAACTTTAAACTCGTTTATTATTAAGTCAAAAGTTTGACTACTGATGTAGTGTAATAAAAATATTCTCTGCAACGCTTTTATGACAAAATTTAGCTAGGGTTTAACGCGATTTTTTGAAAGAAAAGTTGAAACTAAAATTAAGAGCGAGATGCGTATCAGGTAGATACCAGTCTTAAAAATTGTTATAGTTGTAACCCATTGGAATTGTGGCATATTAAGATTTTCGATCACCCTGAATTATTTCAAATGCGCTGCACCCTCCGGCCATCACAATTTCATTTCATCACGTCTTTGACATAAAATATTAGGCAAAGAAAATAAAAACATCAGTTTCATCTTCATTATTCGGATGCTCCTGCTTAAACTTGAGGTTGCTACTCAGATTTTGGTTTCGCCCGCTAAATGAGGAAAGGTTTTTTTTTCATATGTCTGGAAAAAAATAGAAGTTAATTCGGCAGCTGCACTACGGCTGTGTAGACGGATAGTTACCTGCTTTAAAAATTCATTTGTCTTTTAGCTTGAAAGAAGAACTTAATAAATTAAATTAGGTTTATTGCCTGTGGACTCGGTATTACGCCCACTGTTCAACAAAATAGCTTTCAAAATTTACATAAACTAACTTGCCATCATGCAAAAACAAAATCTTTTTAAAATGTCAATCAAATAAAATGTGAAAAGTGCGTATACGCCCGAGTGTACCACTATTTTAATTAAATTAATTTCATTTTGCTTAGGGTGCATTTTGTTTTTTAAATATGTAAATCTCATATTTATTTATGTATATTTTTAATTTCATTTTTTATATCAAGATTTTATTCATTTCAAATTTTTTCAATGTTAAATCATGACCTATATCTACAATTAATTTATTACTATTTGGTATTATTTTTAACAGTTTTTAGTTTTCATTTTTTTCGGGATCGGGACTTATTTTATTTCATGCTTTATTTGTTTTAAGAAATTGAACGTTGTGCGGTTGTTTGTCCTTTTTAAATTTACTTAATTTTAAGTAACATAATGAAAATAAGAAATAAGCCAGTTGAAATTTTTCGTGCCACTGTGCCATTATCGTGTCAAAAATAGTGCCACTTGGGCAACGCCGATTTAAAAAAAAATGAATTACTGTCACTCGGATTTATTAGATTTTTGACTAATTTTTTTGAAAAGGTCAGAACTCAGAAATATGCTTTATTTGATAAAAAAAAATATTGCATCTATCCAGGTTTAGACAATCGATTTCGTTGTCCAAAGTTAGATTAAAAGTTAGATCACATTAGAAACAATTAGAAAGGCCTATTTATAACTTGGACGGCTGTCTAAAGTTAGACAACGTTCATTAACACCACCGCGTATGTTTATTGTTTAGTTTGTAGGTATTATTTTTATTATTCTTAGGTATTTATTAAATCTACTGTATGTATACTGTATTAGTATAAAACTAAAAGCAAATTAGAATGAATGTACATACAAAGCTGCAAGAACTTCTTCCAAAGAAAATCAATAGAAAACTTTCAAATAATAAAATTAACATTAAAACCACTACCACATTTCACAGATTCCATGAATATTTAATTTAAAATATAGAAATCGAATGAATAAAATAATAAATTCTCGTATTGTGTCGTGTTGGTTAAGTTTCATGTAGAATGGGACTAATCTCTTCATTCAATACGATATGCGATATGTGGTCAATAAAAGGATTCATTTCATCTAAATTAAGGAAAACACTTAAAAAGGGTTCCTCATATGAAACAATATAATATGTACATACATACATACATACATATTATGGATGTTCGGTCCACTTAAACTAAAAAGAAATTTAGTATAGTATTACATAAATTGATATTATGTAATGTATGTATATGTATGTACATATGTTGTCGTTGTTGTATTTAATTTCTCATATAGTTAAATTAAGTGGAGTATCCTTAACCCTTAGTCCTTAAAACATAAAAGCCTCAAAATATTTGCGGTGGCAGATTTTTATGGAGAGAATGATGAAAAGCCACACAAAACCGGCTGTGGGATCTTATAAAGTACCTCATATATTGGATATTGGTAAAAAAAAGTATGCCATCAAAAATGTCATGTCAGGTTGTCCGTCATAAAAGGTAAACTATTTTTAAAAATTAGCCAGGTTATGGGACATTTTGTATTCAAGGTTATTAGCTGACTAACCTCTAAAATTAGCTGACCTTTTATTAGATTTGAGTTACCTTTCAAGTGGTATATATTTCTTTCAAATATCCCTTGAAAAACTTTAACCGCATGGATTACAAATTTTCCAAGCCTGAAAATAGTTGATCTTTTTTGACCAACTAAGAACCCACAGCCCAAATAATCTCAGATAGTTTTTAAAAGAATGATTTTTGAGGCAATCCGTGCGTCGTCAGAAGAAGAGATTTTAGGTAAATTAAAAACTTTATTTCAGTGCCGGATCACAAGATGGTTTTCACAATGGGACTCACTTTTTACACTGCTAATGCTAACTCGTTTGATTCTCTGTATTTTATTCTGATTTTTCAAATGTTTTAAAAGTACGACGAATTGAATATTTATTTTTTATCTGATTTACATAGGGATCTTTTTGTTGGATTCGTATTGAAACAGGTAAATACACTACGGAGCAAATGTTGGAAAATTCGCCCGGAAAAGCTAGTAAATCGTGCATTGGGTTTTGATTGTACGTATGTACATAATTCGGCTGAACATCAATTAATTTGCATAGGAAGGGACATTTACAATTTAATTAATCTTTTTAAAAAAGTATAACTTATTTGTTTCTATTGATATGGAATTCGGGTAGATCTTCATATAGTTTCATATAGATATTAGTGGCACTAAGAAAAGCTTATACAGAAATTATGCATGAATTTCACTTCTTTGTCAATGATTAAAAGACAAATAATTTTAGTGGGATAAAATTCACAATCGATGTCAAGTTTTTTAAACAACAAGCTCTAACTTAACTTTTGGCTTAAGCGGTTTGTTATTCAAAATAAATTTTTAAAATATAAAACAAACTGTAAAGCTGTGATACACAGATTTTTAAGTCTTAACTAATTATGCTGATAAAAAAGTACGTATACGCCACAGTGACTCCGCTAACGCTAATTTCGTATTAATTATTTTAAAGGGTCTGTAATGTTATTTATAGGTACTAACACAGGCAAAGATTAATATAGAGGATTTTTTTCACCTCTCTCTCTCTCTCTTCCTATATCCACATGTAATAGGTTACAAGGTCCCAAAAAATCGAAATATAAAAAATTATCAGTGTTTAAAACGCTTGGCTAGATTTTTTGTATGGGTCATAACATTTGGTTATTTTCTTCTTCACCTCATGGTAAATCCTCTTGAAGTAGTCAAAGTAAGATTGTAGTCATATAATATAAAAAAATTACCACATTTACTCATTCGACTAATTGTTGTTTGCATCCTCTTATCCAATAACCTACAATTAATTTTTTAACTGAACAAAAATTCCCATTGACCTTCCGTATTATTTTACTGAACATTAACACATATTTACATACATAATGTGTGTACATATGTATGTATGTAGGTATGTCAAATCAAAAGTGTGAAAGAATTCCATGCGACTCTCAAATTTGTGTGATGAAGAATTAATATTTTAATTTTTTCATAACCTCGACATTCAAATGTGATAGAATGTTTGAATATTTTCTTGTATATATACGAATGTCAAATCGTTTGAGATCCATTGTCAAATTATGTGAGATATGTTGTCAGATTTTGTGTAAAGAGCTTTCAATTTTCTTTCCACACTATTAAAAATTATATGTTTTTCGCACAATTTTGACATTGTGTTAATAAACTGTGAGACAGTACATGTTAACTTGTGTCAACTTTCCCCCCTAGGGTTAGTGGCAAGAAAATGAAATTAACTAAACAGACATTCATGCATATGTACATACATGTACACAGTGTATCTTTAAAGGTAAAAAGTATATGTCCGAAATTTTAATGTAGGTTTGTGGTCCTATGTTCAAAGAGTAGTGTAATTTAAGTATTTATAAATTAAACCTATTCACACTATTAATGAGAAATAGTATTTTTGAGCCAAAAAAAACACCTCACAGTCACAGCCTATTTGATACAGCTAATTTAGTACATCTATGCTCCAAATTTTCAGGCAGTTGATTATTAGATGTTGTTTTTCTATCACTTAAGGTTTGTTTGCGATCTATTTTTCATAATTTCAAGTGTAATTTCGTAAGCGAAAATAACAATTCGCGTCTCTTTTGAAAAATGGGTCGTCGCACAACAATAGAACTTCGGGAACTGGTTTATTTACCACTATAAGAATGCACAATCTATTCGGCAAATTTTAAAATGTGTTGGTTTAAGTGCCTCTACAGTGCAGCATATCGTGGAGCGGTTTTGTTCATAAAAATCGTGTTAGAAACAAGGGAAGAAACGCACCGAACAAAATTTTTAGACCGTCCGATGAACGATATATTGTTCGGAAAATTAAAATTAATCCTAAGTTATCGGCCCCGAAACTTGCTAGTAAGGTTCAGCGAGAATTAGGGAAGAGACAATTCGTCGTGTGCTTCGCGAACATGATTTTAATGGGCGAGTTGCTCGTAAGAAGCCCTTTTTCAGCAAGAAAAATCAAAGAAGCCGACTTACCTTTGCTAAGGAGCATGTTCTCAAGGACTCCGAGTTCTGGGATAGTGTTATCTTTGCGGACGAATCCAAGTTTAATATTTTTGGGTCTGACGGGATGTCTTACGTCTGGCGGAAGCCAAATACAAAGCTTAAAACAGAGAACTAGAAAGCTACCGTGAAGCATGGCAGAATAAGCGGTATGGTATTGGCCTGTATGTCTGCAGCCGGGGTGAGAAATTTGGAGCTCATTGGGGGAACGATGGACAAAAACATGTACCTCAATAATTTGAAAAATAATTTACTTCAAAGTGCCGACAAGTTGGGTATTCGTCCAAGTTTCCGATTTTACCAGGATAATGACCCGAAGCACAAGTGGGGAATTGTCCAGACGTGGCTCATTTGGAATTGCCCTCATTTGATGACCCAGTCCACTGAAATGAATGTAATTGAAAATTTGTGGGGTTTATTGGACAATAACATTCGAAAACACAAAATCTCAAACAAAAATGACCTGAAAAACGCAATGCTAAAAGAATGCCAAAAAATTACACCAGAAACAACAAAGAAGCTTATTGAGTCCATGCCGAAACGACTCCAAGCTCTCAAAAAGGCCATAGGATACCACACAAAATATTAAAATACCACCAAAACTTAATAACTTGTAGTTATTTCTAAGACTGATCATCATGTATCAAATAAGCTGTGACTTTGAACTTAACAGTGTTTTTAGTTTTTTATTATTATGTTGTTAAATACTAATATTTTTGAATAATTTATTGTTCTTTGTTGAAGATAATTTGTTTTCCTTATAAATAGAATTGAAATTTTTCCGATAATCTTTTTAAGTTTAAATTTTAAACTAGACATTGTATCAAATAAGCTGTGATAATTAGTTGTATAAAAAAGTTAACTATTGATATTTTTATTTTATTTATAAAAAAGTTTGACAAGAATTTTCTTTCATTTCACTGCTTACTGCATAGTACATAATAAGAAAATTATTTACACTAAATACTAATTGCTACATGCTATTTAATAAGCAAAGTCCAAAAGAGTTGTTGTAAGAAAAAAAAAAAACCATCATTCACCGGCACTCATTAAGATTGGCAGTAGGTAGGTAATATTATTTCAATAAAATAATTGATGATACATTTGCGATGCACTTGAGTTGTTTGATAATAAATGTATCTTATTTGTTCAGGCCGGCAGTTTATTCTTTTGAATTTCAAAAAACACCTTGAAGCTAGCAATTTGAAGTGGTTTTGTATATAATATTAAAAAAAATGTTGAATTTTGATCAAAGTAACATGTTAAAGGAAAAAGCGATCGCTGTTGTTTAATTTACTGAAGTCACTTGCAAAATAATACAGGGTGATCCAGAAAGTGGTAATATTTGTATTACACTTATTTTGTCAAAATAGTGACGTATAATTGAACGTTTGTTCCTTATTTTACAGATAATTAGATCATAACGTGCAAAAAGAGTTTTCAAAAAATATTTAATCAGCAGTTTTCTTACTACAGAAATTAAAAGAAAAAGTCAATTATATTGACTTCAGGATAATTTTAGTCTACACACAATGTCATAATTGATAGTTTGTAGAGTTTATGAAAAATTCTACTGACACTTGAAAAAAAAAAGAAACTTCAAAAATGTTTTTCGTATCGAATATATCTCAAGAACAAACAATTAAATTGATTCTACACTTTGAACATATCTACATATGTAATTCCATACAGCGTTGCCGCCCGAAATAAAATTAACGTGCCATATTTTCTGAAAAAATGTGCCAATTTTCGTGTCACATAAAAAAACCACAAATTCTCCTATTTTCTTGAAAAACCTGTATGTAAAAAATCAATGGAAATTATTTGATTTATTCGTGCATTGTCAAAAATTATGTGTTTCTGCCCACTTTTTACAGAATTTCAACTAATTTTCATTAAATTTTGCTTCATTGAAATTTGCTTCATTTTAATTAAAATAATGGAAACTTGTATCACCCTGTGTCGAAATTTGACACTTTCAATTTCGCAAACAATTTGTTTGAAAATATTGAAGGAAAAAACAATTTTTTTTTTTCAATATGCACACTCGCTCAGTGGTCGACAGTACAAAAACAAAAATAACCAACATTGTGTAAATGCGCGTCTTAAAGTTATTCTGCACATCTCCGCAATTGTGGCTTTCCAACCGTATAAAATTTATCGAAATCGGTCAAATACTTTTTGAGAAAATGGTACCACAAAATTAATTAAGGCTATTTATATATAGATTAAAAAACGTGCCATATTGAAGTTTTTCGTGCCACCGTGCCACGAAGAAATTTTTGTTGAAAAAAGCACTTCGGCAACGCTGATTGCATAATTGATGACTGATTGGGTTTGAAAAAAAAAATTCAATTGAACAATTTTTTTCTAACCAAAAAAGAAACAACTTTGATATTGATTTGATTGCAAACCTGATAAAAAGGTTTTCAAATATCATGAATTCGCGATTTTCTTATAAAAAAATAACATCGGGTATCGAGATTCAAAGGGGTTTATAAAAAAGTATTCACCCAACTTTTGAAATGAATTGAAATTTCTTTCAAATAGAAAAAAAAATTAAATATTCAGTACAAATATTAAAAGTCAAATAAAAAAATATTAACGAATAGAATTTTAAAATAACGATAGTAGACTTTAATTCTATTCGACAAGATTCTAATTATTATTTTTTTGATTCCGCCAAAAAGTGTCCGCCAAAGTAAGGGACGTTAAATTTTTCTATTTAATTTTTTTTTTTTTGGGAACTTATAAATTTTACATGTAAATATAAGAAGAAGTAGAGGTGAAAAAAATCCTCTTAATTACTATTTATGTAACATTACAGACAGACAGAGTATATTAATAAAAAATAAGCATTAATAGCAAGTCACTATGGCGTATACGTACTTTTTTTTATCTTTTTTCAAAAATATAAAAAATAGTTCATCTGGCGAACTTCATTCTAATTAATATTAATTAAATTATAAATGTCCTTTTCTATGCAAATCGAATGATGTTCAGCCGAATTATACACGTACAAGCAAAAACCCATAATTCGAAATTTTGAAAAAAAAATGAAAAAAAAAGTTTCAAACTAATTTTTTTCAAAATTTTATGTGATTAAGTATAATTTTTGTTTTCAAAATTCAATGCTCTTATTAATTTTCAATAAAAAACAGAAAACCAGATGCTAAAATGTCTTTTAGTTTTTGAGAAAATTGAAAATAACGAAATCTACTTTACTATATATTTTTTAGAAATAGGATCTTTTGAACAACAAAATAACGGATGGAAGTCGAATTTATGGAAAACTTACTTTTTTTATTTTCAAATTTCTCAAAATCTAGACTACATTTTGACATCTGGTTTTCAATGTTTGACTAAAAATTGATGGTAGTATTGAATATTAAAAATAAAAATACAACTAAATAACGTAAAATTTTGAACAAAATCAGTTTGAACACAATTTTAAATTTTTTTTTTTTTTTTCAAAATTTAAATTAAAAAAAATTAAGTTTTAAAAAACTGTCACTAGCAGAACTTAATTTATAAACAAAATGGAGGAACATATTTCTGGCTTAACAAAAAAGTATAGTAAGTCGTTTTAGCCATTACTGGTATTTTTTAATATTTTTTTTCTGTATTAAGGGTTTGTTTCACAATGTCTGATTAAAGTTCCCTATAACTATCCGACACATAAATTATCCACAACTTAAATCCTCTCATTAAAAACCTTTGCGTTTCACAATCATAAATTTATGTGCCACTTAGCTAGTTGTCAGTTATTCCAGTTTTCCAAAGAATTTGACTGATTGAAAATAATCAATCAAATAATTATTAATTTATTCTCAAGTTTTGAATTTTAAAGTGTCATAATTAAACTTTTTGGACCCAGAACTGGTAACAAACAACATTACTTTGGTGTTTTAAGGCCCCTTACTGCAATTTGATAAAATCCAGTTAGAAATTTTGTGTTGATATGTGAATGTGAGTGATTTAAAATACTTAAGTGCGTTTTAAAATTGCATTTTTATGGTGTTAAGGGTGTCGTGAAGTAAGTATTTAAGTAATTGGGTTAACGCATACAAATATCCGTCACTAGTCCAAATTATTGATGTATTTGTTGTGTGAGTCGCACTGACAGCAGCTGTAGATATTTTAAATGCCAGTTTAATTTTTTAATCGGAACCTCAACCGGCCTGTAAAATATTCAGAACTTTAAGTGCCACTTAGACCTATTCAGATATTGTGAAACGTAAATGCGGTTTTTAAGTGACAAATAAGTTCCATGTAGCTTAATTGGAACTTTAATCAGACATTGTGAAACAAACCCTAAGTCAATTATTTTAGAAAATTGCTCCTCCTGTTATTTTAAATTTTCTCAAAAACTATAAAACATTTAGGCATCCGGTTTTCTTTTTTTGACTGAAAGCCAATAAGAGCATTGAATTTTAAAAACAAAAATTATACTTAATCACATAAAATTTTGAAAAAAATTAGTTTGAATTTTTTTTTTTCATTTTTTTTTCTTCAAAATTTCGAGTTTGGAAATTAATCTTTCAAAAACTATTCACTAACACAACTTAATTTAAAATGAAAATCAAAGAAGAGATGTCTGGCTTTCTAGCTTTCTAAAAAGGTATAGCATGGCATTGTAAGTTTAACCGTTGTTTTTAAATATTTTTTTTTTTTGTTATAAGTCAATTTTTTTAGAAAATTGCCGCTCCTGCCTAAACCGAGGGAAATGGACCCCCAGCAGCAGTTTGGTGCATCTAATACCGATCACTCTGTATATAAATTAATCCTTTTTTGTGTTCGTGCGCGCATAACTCGGCTATACATCATTCGATTTGCATGAGTATTTTTTAGTTAGATTTATATTAAAACAGATTAACACAGAACGGAGCCTAAAATTGAAAAATTCGAACAAAAATTAGAAAATTCGATCTACAAAGTCAGAAAATCGTGAAAATATCTTGAAATTTCTAAATTTCTAAAGCAGTTTTTTGTTTGTACGAACATAACTCGGCTGAACCAATTAAACACACTCCGGAGATAAAATTTTTAAAATTAGGCCAGAAAAGTCGCGATGACAATTGGGTTTTGCTCGACTCTAGAAAGGAACATAAACAATTTAATCAATTATATGTAGGTGGAACGAAGTTCGCCGGGTCAGCTAGTTTCTTATACAAATGAAGTGAGTGCTTTTTTTCTTAAATTTCTACAACAAATAACTTTAACAACGCATCAACTCGTTGTCTTCTTGCAAATGCAAGGGTGGATAAATGGGCGTTAATTAATTGTTAATTAGTTGTAATAATTTCGAATTTGTCGTTTGATGTTTTCTACGTCTTGAGTCTTTAAGCCTGACGATGTGACCATTAAAGCCCATGTTGAAGCTTTATCCAATATTAATACTGTGACGCTTGTACTGCTCGAAACATTTCATTATCTTTATTATTCTTTTTATCCATTAAATCAATAATAACCATCATTCTTAGAATTCACAACTCATCCTTGAAAAGATAAAAATCATGAACCACAACAAATTCAAATTACCGTTACCTCCCTTAACGTCTTCATACACATATGATTTTATTTTGTGTACATCATTTCTGTGAGAAAAAGTGGGTATGCATAATTTATGATTATTATACTTAAACCTAAAGCTGAAAGTTTCGTATTCACGTATTAATTTAATGATGATGTCATTATCATTAGAATGGCTTACAATCGAATCATTATTATTTCAGGAACAAATTAAGCTCACATAAAAATAATTCTTAATTTTTATCCTCACCTAGGGTGGAACACATTCATGTTGAACAAAGTCCTTTATATCATCTGTGAATAATAAACAAAACGTTAAGTCGGATATTTTATTTCATTCAAATAGCAATCAAGTGTTATATTCCATTAAAATAAGACGACGACGAGCGGAGCGACGTTAAACTTTATTGTAGAAGAGCAATATACCAGTACTATAGCAGCAATGTTCTTTTAATGTTTTGTTCTCATTTAGTATGCCACTAGCGATTGAAAAGTTTTTAATCATCTTCTCTTCCTTATTCAAGTATCAAGAAGAAGAATTTTTTTTTTTACATTTTTATGTATGTAGGAGGTAGTACTTTTGTTTTCAATATTGTGCCATTAGGGATTGCTATCCTATAGCCTTGAGCTTTAGTTCTATAACGCTTGGTAGACTCAAACATAACACTAACATTACCATATATCAGGTCAGTCATTATCATTAAATTTAAGTGAGTTTGACATTGCAAAAAATAATACTTCTTACCTTGATGCCACCGGTAGGTGTAGGTGATATGTCTTTGCTTGTGAACAGTGTAGTGACAATATTAGTTCTGTTTAGAAAAATGAATACAAATTTTAGCAACATCGCAATAGGCGTTTTTCTTTTTTAGTTCAGAGTAGAGCCTGAACCACGGTTGGAAAAGGGCTTACTATTGTACTGAATTTTGTACTATTTAATTTTTCCAGTACGCAAGTACCACTTTTCAACTTTCAGTACTATTTCAATTACTGGCAAAAGACCAATTCTGAAATTTTCATTAACTGGGTTTAACGCATCACTCAAGTGCTAATTCATTTAAGATTTTCATACAAAATTCAATTAGGATAATCGAAAAATTCTCCGTGCTTATCTAAGCACGAATGGGTTTAGTTGTTGTAGCATTTAACACGTAAACTGTTAGCCCGGATGTCGTTTTTTTCATCCAATCTCCTATGGGCTTGCAAAAAAACACGGCTAATATTAAAAAAACAAAAATTGTGACATAGTTTGAATAAATAAATATTTATATTTATAATTTATAAAAGTTTTTATCTTTTGTTTCATAAAATAAAAAGTTTGTTTTTAATTTCTTAAACTAAAAAAGAGGGAAGACAGAACTTTTCTATATATATAAAAAAAAAAATGTAAAATTTTTTAATATGTTTTAAAAAAAATTCTCTCCGCGAAAAAATAAGCAAACCAAATATATCTCAAACATGGGTCAAATATTCTATTATCTTTCCAAAAATATTCAACAACATACCTACTATGATTCCAATTTAACTCAAATTATTTATTAAATGTTTGATTTTTCAGAATTGGTTGACATTATACATTTAAATTGTACTAGCTGCGAGCCTGGCGAACTTTGTGTCGCCCTCAAATAAAGTTGTCAAAAATATTAATTATAAATTAAACTTATATTTTGATTTGGAATGTATCTGGCCCATGCATGCGCTGTTGCACCTCGTTTGCAGAATGCAAGACCAATTTTTACCAAAGAAACAATTCATATTTTTTTGAATTTTCAACAAGATATAAACTTGTTTTCCGACATAAGTACGAAAATGGATGCGATGCTGCATTGTTGATCTCTAAATCGAGATGGTTGCAAGGGGTAGATGGCTGAATACTCAAACCACATCTTCCTCTAACGATGATAACGTCCAATAAAATATTAAATTCCTGTAGAATTCACGATTGGAAAAATTTCGGTACTATTTGTTCATTTTCAGTACTATTTTTTTTCTGCTTTCAGTACTATTGGCAAAAGTCGATTTCCATCACTGGCCTGAACTGTCAAACAAAAAATCGTGTTTCTTTTTTAGCTCAGAGTGCATAACAGTTCAAATTTGTGTTTCTTTTTTCGTTCAGAGCATGTTCAGAGTTTGTTCAGAGCGCGCTCTATTAGCTAGGTATAAAACAACCGAGCAGACCGAGTAAAAATCTGAGCGCGGCCAACTTCATACAGTTTCCATGTAATTTGACAGATATTACAATTGAGTGCTCGGGTGTGTTTTGTAATTTAATTGGAGTGCTCTGAACATACTTTGCTCAGAGTTTACTCCGTTCGCTCAGGGTCTATTCAGTGCTCTGCTCTGAACCAATTCTGAACTAAAAAAGAAAAACGCCTAATGATCAAAATCGATTTAAAAATATATTTAATCAAAAATTTCAATCCACAAAATAAATTGTCTCTAATTTTTTTTATTTGCGATATACAGGGTGTTCCGTATAAGGTAGCTAGGGCAAATAGGTTGGGTTAAAACAAGAAAAAAAATCGTCTGAGAGGGGGGGTCTATTCCCCCCGTTTATGTGGGAAGGGCAATTTTCTAAAAAATTGACTTAAAACAGAAAAAAAAAATAATTTAAAAACAACGGTTAAACTTACAATGCCAAGCTATACCTTTTTGGAGAGCCAGAAATCTCTTCTTAAATTTTTAAATTAAGTTGTATTAGTGAATAGTGAAAATTAATTTTCAAACTCGAAAATTATAAAAAAAAAAATTGAAAACAATTTCAAAGGAGGGGGAAGGAGAAATTTTATAAAATAACTGACTTAATACCGATAAAAAATTATTAAAAAAACAACGGTAATGGTTAAGATGACATGCTATACTTTTTTGTTAAGCCAAAAATATGTGCTTCATTTTGTTTTTAAATTAAGTTGTTTTAGTGAACAGTTTTTTAAAAATTAATTTTCAAACTTAAATTTTTGAAAAAAAATTAAAAAATTGTGTTCAAACTGATTTTGTTCAAAATTTTACATTATTAAGTAGTATTTTTGTTTTTAATATTCAATACTCCCATTAAGTTTTAGTCAAACACTGAAAACCAGGTGTCAAAATGTTTTTGAGAAAATTGAATATAACAAAAGTAAGTATTCCTTAAATTCGACTTCCAACTAAGATTAGTTAGGGCCATTTTTTTCCCTATTGCTCAACTTGAGGCAAACTCTCAAGTTGATCAACTCGAGTGTTTACTATAACTCGAGAGTTGAAACACAAATTTGAATTTCTTTTTATTCACTTGTTTTTTTTATCAACTCCCCAGTTGAAAATATCCCTGGGATATTTGTGAAAATAAAACATAACTGTCATTTTCAATTTTAATTTTGATTTATTGTGTTATTAATTTGAAGTATTTCAATATTATTTGTGTGTTATTTAGTGTTAAATTCTGTATTGTGACATTATACCACGAAACGAAACTTGGACAAATCGTCGGAGAAAATCGCGAATGCATTTACTGCCCAAAGAAATTGATGACAAATTTTCAAAACAAATTGCTTCGGAGCATTTCCTGATTTATTTTTTACCTTTTGTTGTCCGTAATCTGCTTTTGTTACAAAATTTAAATGACAAAACAACATTTTTATGTAAACTCTGAAGTTTGCTCGGTCAACTTCTACTTTTTCCGGGAGTTAGAAAATCTAAAGTTGATCAACTCTAGAGTTGAAAATCGAAAGTTAAAATCGTCAACTTTGTGTGAATAAAAACAAATTCACAAGTTGAGAACAAAACTCCTCAAGTTATGTTCAACTTTGAGTTAATAAAATCGGCCTTAAAGAATTCAGATGGTGTAATTATTTTTAGCTCTCAAAACAATTTAAGAAGATTTTTTAAATAAATTTATTTCGAATTATTTTGATTTTTAATAATTTTTCAGTTTAAGCTTTAACCGCCATATTATTCACTCAATACATCTAGATTAAAAATTTAAATCCGGATGTAAATCATACAAATTCAATGTAAATTCATCTGGATTTAAATTTAAATCTGGATGTATCGAGTGAATAATATGGCGGTAAGTTACATGTATAATATTAGTTTAAACTTAAGGCTCCCATAAAATAATTATTTGCTTTAAAATTCGAAGAAACTTTTACTACAAGAGCAAGTTTGTGCGATCCAGTCGTGCGCTTTATTTTGTATGTAAAAGTCACCGTTAGAAAAATGCTTATGAAAATATGGGGTTGTTTTGACCCCCCATAAAATTCCTATCGGTGATGAAGTCGATGAGGATTTTTATATAGTTTCTTAAAAACATAAAATGTCCCTAACCAAATTTCAGCCCCGAAATTCCGCCAGCTCGGTCCTTAGCTAGATGTCTTCAGCTTCGCCAAGTCAAGTTGCTTGAGGCCTCTGCAACTTTCGTGCGCTACCTAAATCTAGGTATCCTTCCAATGCGTCGCGCCGCCGCCGGCCGCTGTCAATTGGGGGTGAATTTTAGGATCATTTTGGTCAGTTCACTCTTATCCATTTGCTATTACTGACCCAGGCATGTCATTCGTTGGACTAATAATTACTTTTTACGATTTATATTTCGTTATTTTATCTTCTCAATAAAAATGTTAAATATAAGTCAAATTTTACATCATAGCGCAACACTTTGTCTTAAAGAATTTTTGAAACCAAGAAGTCGGAGGTGCCATTGCTGACTCTGGTGAAGGAGCGTGAGTTCTCTGCTCCATCGTTATGTTATTATTCAACACAAATGAACGAGTTGACTCAGCGATGTCAGAATTAGATATTGCACTATATAGCTCATCTTGATTTGTGTCGATTCGATTTGAAGTTTCTGGGTTTTTCCCAAGACTTTTCGTAATGGCCGCGTTCATCACCACATTTGACAGTTCTAGATTGTCATTTTGAAAGCTTCTGATTGGCCATCCGCCATAAAATTCAGTTAACGTCGATTGACATTATGTTACGTTGCTTACGTTCTTTTTTAAATTTTCAGACGAAAATTTCTATCTGAAAATTCAGATGACAGCTAAAAACAACAAAAAAAAAACAGTTCTTGGTCTAGTTTTCTTTTGTTGCGTGGTCTGATCGTCTGGGTCTCGTATCGCTTTCCGGATTTTGGTTTTAGTGTGCAAAAGCAAAAAAATAATAAAAAAAAAAAATAATAAATAATTTCAGACTTTTTTGTGCATTCAATGTTACGTTTTTCAGAACTGAATTTTTATATCTGTCAAAATCGTGGTGATGAACGCGGCAAATGTAAATATTTTTCCGGTGGTGGTTGGATATTCCTGGACAGGCACAGCAGAGATATAAACGAACGTAAACATTTTAGGACTGCATGTTGTTTGAATAAAAAACTTATTTTAAAGTATTTTTACTTCACCTCCAAAAATTATTCCCAGCCAACTATATATAAGTCTTTAATAATAGGTACAATCAGTTCAAGAAGTTAAAAGACTCAAAGTAAAAAGTATCCAATACTTAAGACTAATTAAATTTTTTGAATTCCTTTAAAAGTTATTTACATTACCTAAATTCTTGATTGCATTGAAAGTATATTGCAGCCTTTTGACTTCGTAAAGTCTTTTTAACTGCTCGGAATATTATTTGTACTTTTTAAATCATCATTTTACTGATTTAAAGTCAAGTGGATGTAAGAAGACTTGTAAAGACTCCTAGCAGTTTAAAGACTGCAAAACTTTCAATGCAATCAAAAGACTCCAAGAATGAAGTTAATGTAAAAGATTTTCAAGAGACTTCAAAGAATTCAAGCAATACTTTAAGCGTCTGGAATGAGAAGGGGTTAAGTAACATTTTTTTTTTATCGATAAAGGTGTTAAGCGACAACTCAAATTTTGGTCTATTTCTCGTGTCGCTATTGTCATTACTTACAAAGTTTACTTCATATAAAGAGGTTAAATACGCGTTTTTTTTTTGGCAAGAACGGGTTTAGATTACTTTACCTTTATTAGCTGAGAACTCATTTTTAAATAATTTTTTACCCCAAAAGCAGTGTTGGTTTTATAAAAAGGCCATATCTGAAATTTCTGATAACAAAAAGAATCCTAAGACCAAACATTAAAAAAGCCAACTGATGTCACTTAACCCCTTTTGCATAAGAAAAATTAAATTGATTTTTGCATAATGGTGTCAAGTGCAGAGTTTTTTTGAAACACACCTTTTTCATGAATTTAAATAAAATTTGTTTATATACACAAAATTGTAAATTTATTGTCTTCTTTATAAGTTTCTCTCGGCTGTGGGGCCTTAGCACCCCCTATATGAGATATTCGCAAAAAAAGTATGTAGGTAATCTTAAGGTCAGTAATTGGTCATTAAAGGTCAGGTTGTTTTAGAAATTGGTCATGCTTAAACAATTTTTAGATCAGGGTCAAAGTTTTGGTTCATCAGCAGTAAACCCAGGGAAGTCATCTTGACGGCCGGTGGCGGTTTGACTTTTGTCAGACCCTGAGTATAACTCCATATTTCAGTTTCGAATTTATTGCAGTTATTGTATTGTTAGCTGTTAAGCCTAACTGAAACTGAATGAAAGAAAAGGATCCTGAATGGGATTATACTCTCCCCCTTATCTCGTTCTGATAGATTTATTCATTTGATCTTCGATATCTTGCATTTTTTTGTGAATTCTTTATTATTACTTATTAATATTTCGCTATTCACAAGGTAAAATTGCAGAAAAAAATTAATAATCTTAAAATAGATTCATCTCTTTTCACTGAACTATACAATAAATTGCAAGATAGTTTGCTAGTTAAAGGACATCATTTAAAAATTGAAAGGTAGGGTACCTACTTAGTTTTAAAAATGTTTGCTGAATACTTTTTGTGTATGGGTAAATGTCAAGGTAAATGCTTCTGTTGAACTGCAACACAAAGTTTATGATACATATTCATTTTTAAGCCTATTTACATTTTATGGCATTCAAACCACGCATGATATACTTGAACTTTTATAAGAATTCTATTCACACCACACCAACTTTGAAATAAAAATGAATGCAAAGGCACGATGAATATAAATAGAAGGATGGTTTCTGTTGCATACTTAAATAAACTGCTTATTGTATGTCCATATGTATAATTTAGATTGGGTTTTTATAATTGCATTCAATTTAAGCTAAAATTTGAGTCACGCCAAAGTTCCTGGGATGGAATCTCAGCCTTAAAGACTTCAAAATAAAATATTTTTCAGGGGTACTGCCTTTTGCGAGGAACTGAGGTTTTGTTATGAATGCGTGCCTCTCACCTTAGCCGTTCGGGTTTGACAGAAAATTGTAGGTCCCCTCCATTCCTGTCAATAACAAGCACACAGAAATTGTTGAGGGTTGTAACTCACTAGGACCTTGTTCTATACACAAGCTGTTTGCACAGCGCAGGGCAGCAATACAGCACATTTTTCTAATTTTATTTTCAAAATTCAATTAGTTTTTAGTCAAAACCAGAAAACTGGATGCCAAAATGCATTTTAGTTTTTGAAAAAAATGAAAACAACCGAATATACTTTACTACTTAATTAGCACAAATAGGATTTTTGGAGCAACAAAAGAAAGGATGGAAGTCGAATTTTGAAATATGTACTTACTTTTGTTATTTTCAATTTTCTCAAAAACTAGACCACATTTTGACACTTGGTTTTCAATGTTTGACTAAAAATTGGTGGGAGTATTGAATATTAGAAACAAAAATATTACTTAGGGCCACTTGCACAAAGCTTTTCTGAAAGCAGTAACCTCTGGTTAATAAATAATTGAGAGCTATCTGACTGAATTTGATTCAAATCACGTTGTATCAAAACATTTTTTTTCTCTATTCACGTTTAAAAAGTTATTTTCTCGTTCTCTGGATAAATATTCAAATTCTGAATAGCTCTCACGTCAAATTTTAGAATTTCTTACGAAAAAGCGAGTGAAAGCGTTAGAGTTTGTTTATTTTTCAATTTGTTTTGTGTTTGTTGTGTTGGTGATTCTGCAAAAATATTCTTATCCGGTTGTTAGGAATTTTCTGTTCGTTAAATCAAAAAACGAGATAAGTTTATTTATTTATCTAAACTTAGATGGTTGTTCTCAGTTTTGTGTATTTATTCGTTTGTTTTGTGCAAGTGGCCTTTAATAACGTAAAATTTTGAACAAAATCAGTTTGAACACAATTTTTTAATTTTTTTTCAAAAATTTAAGTTTGAAAATTAATTTTTAAAAAATTGTTATTTAAAACAACTTAATTTAAAAACAAAGTGAAAGCACATATTTCTGGCTTAACAAAAAAGTATAACATGTCATTTTAACCATTACCGTTGTTTTGTAATAATTTTTTTTTTCTGTATTAAGTCAATTATTTTAGAAAATTTCTCTTCCCGATATTTTTAATTAAGACATTTTAGCATCTGGTTTTCTGTGTTTGGCTAAAAACTAACAAAAGAATTGAATATTGCAAACAAAATTAGTACTTAATTACGTAAAATTTTGAAAAAAATAAGTTTGAAATTGTTTTAAATTTTTTTTTTAACTTTTTTTCAATAACTATTCACTAAGCGCCAGTTGTACAATCGTGGTTTAAATTTTGATCCGTGGTTCAGGAATTTTAACTCACCGATTTCGGCGGGTTAACTGAGGTTCAACGATGGTTCAAGGTTCTAATATGCACTAAAAGCTAATTACATGCCTGAACCATCGTTGAACCACAGTTAATCCGCCGAAATTGGTGAGTTAAAATTCCTGAACCACGGATCAAATATTTGTACAACTGGCCCTAACACAACTTAATTTAATAAGAAAATTAAAGAAGAGATTTCTAGCTTTCCAAGAAGGTTTAGCATGGCATTGTTAGTTTAACCGTTGTTTTTTTTTTTTTTCTGTTTAAAGTCAATTTTGTAGAAAATTGTCTAAACGGGGGGAAATAAACACCCCCCCCATACGATTTTTTCTTTTCTTAACCCAACCTACTCTTTGATGCACATTATACGAAACACCCTGTTTATCGCAAGTGAAAATTTTGAACAGATTTCGCATACATATTAGGTAGGTACTTTATTCCTAAATTGAAGTGCTGATTTGGCTTCAAATTGCGATGCTCTTATAACTTTTTATTCCAGAGGGTCTTATGTCTTCTGTAGCTTTTGAGAAAATTACTTTGAATGATTGTCATTTCTGACTGAACGGGGAGAAATAGATCCCCTCCTACAAACAATTTTTATTTAATTTTGAATTAACCTGTACGAAGGACTCTGTACATGTTATAAATGAATATTTTATAGGTAGTCAAAAGATAAAAGAATAAGTAAAACTCAGTCTTGGCTTTTTGTCCTATACTTTTGATCTTTTTTCATGTTTTTAATTAACAAAATATTTTTTTTTAAGCCACTCATATAGTATTTGTTTCTGAAATAAGCTGAAAATTATTAAGGAAACACATTGTAGTAGGTAAATATAAAATTAAAAATTCTAATGAGCTTATTTGCATGATTTATGTATATGGTGAAGTAAATTCAAAAATTACAAGGAACGTTTGTTCATTAAGTATACAAGAGCTTCCAGTTTAAAACACATCACGTGCATACAAAATAAAAGAACAATTTAAACGTTTTCACTTCTTTTGCTAATGAATCTTTTAAACTAGCAAGCCCTTGTTAAATGGTGCTTACAAGGAAATATTGTATCACTGTATGCTAATTATTGTGAAAATGATTTTACTATCCCACGCTTTTGCTCTTATAGCTCCAGATGGTAAGATTTGTATATACAATATGGATGTGGTCTAAAGAAATGGCAATATATTAGTTCAATAAAAATATAAAGTCCAAAAAGAAAAAAAAAAATGCCAAAGAATTAAAAAAAAGAAAACAAAAAAATAGTTAAAGGCTGAAGTTTCGGATAAAGTTTTGTATTGGGACCTCTCTATTAACTGGAGAAAAAATTTGTTCGAAAATCTACAATTTTGCGCAGAAATGATCCTCAGAGATTTGTTGGTAGCGTTATTAAAATATAAGCACCTACCCAAATTTGATTTTAATTTTTTGGACCGAAGTATTTTCAAAGAAATTTTTATCACCTAAGACCATTTTCTTATACGTACTGAGGTCTGCGCTGTAACTGCTGAAGGGAAAAGGGCAAAATAACTAATAACCCAGAAAAGAAGATAAACAATAAATTAAATGTGACACCTATAGATTATTACTTACCATTACCAGTTTTCTGTTCAAGTCGAAACGGAAGTGAAGTAATTCTAAATTTAGTTATCCCTTTATAGTAGGAAAATTATCTAGGCTTTGAAATTATGTGTATCAACTTAGCAGGTCACTTTTTCCGTTGTAGATTAAAAAGTGTATAGTAATTAGTTCCTACTTAATAGATAATTAGTTATGCAAACAAAAAATTAATTGCTTTGTCGGTTTGTGAAGAAATGGGTGTCCTTCTAAGTTGACGTCAACTTTCTCAAAACTGTAGATAAACGGTCCGAGAGTGGATATATATTGAGAACTACTTAATTGCTAATTAGTTACGCAAAAAATCAACTTGGCACCAAGGACCAAGGTGTTTCTTACCTTCATGGAGGTATAGCAGATTTAAACAATATTCGAATATCCAAAATTAACGTTACCTCCCGTGCAAATATTACAAAATTTCGGAATGACCTTTTCTACTAAAATTAAGAAAAAACAGCATATTTTCAATTCACTAACATATTTTTTTTTAAGGTACTTAACTAAGTAGGCATTTAACAAAGTGAGATACACAAAAAATTTTGTTTAGTTACTGTTTTTTTGCATATTTTTCTAGTTACGTTTTCATATTAAAGTATTTTTCTTTCGCCAAAGTCCACTTGAAAAATTTACCGAAATGTTGCTCATCATGTTGTTCATACGAGACCATTTTAGTATTACAATCAATAAATGTCCTTAAAAGAAATTTCTTGGTCATATCTGAACAACAAACGGTCCTCAAAAGTTTGCTGTTGAATTTTTAGTTATAACTTTTGACTGATGCAAGCTATTAATTAGTAGCTCCATGTTAGCGTGTTTAACACATTGACAAGCATCTATATCGCTAGCTTTTAATTCTTTTATCCAAAAAGGACGATAACGGCAAAAGAATTGGTAACTTACTTAGTAGTTCGGATGTTGGTCAATAAATGTTGAATGTATGTAACGCTTTTGTTTTTTTTTGCCTTTTGAAACAAAATACTTTTTACCAGGGCATAAACGGCTGTTTATGTCTTCCTATAAAAATACGCGAATTTTCATTTTCTTTTCAACTTGTAATCTATGTAATGCCCGTAATATTCACGCCATTTAAAATTGGTTTAGATTCAGAAGTCGGTTTAAAATTTTTAAACCGACTAATCGGTAATATTCGCTCACTTAAACCGACGTTAACCAAAATTTTAAACCGAATGATCGGTTTAACTACGATAAACCGACTCTAACTTAAACGAGGCATTTTCGTGTCGTTTAGGTATGGTTTAAATGGTTTTAGCTAATATTCAACATTTTATTGGTTTATTCAGTAAGTGCAAAATATTCAATCGTGTTACATAATTTCGGCGATGATGGCTATTCAAACACATCATATTTGTGCACGTTATTCACACATCGGGGTAGAGTTGACCAATTAACCAGAAAAGGCTTATAGACCGAGAGCTGGTAAACGGCGGTATTGCTGTTACGTTGATGGAATTTAGTTGCCATCTTGCTTAATATAATATGATAGATATTAGAACCGAATTAACGACCGACGCGGAACTGCAACCAGATCAACAAGAATTCAACTCGCAACAAATCGTTTAAGGAATGTTTGGAAGACGCAATGCGGTGGACGTTATTGTTGAAATTTTTTCCAAACGTAAAATTCTGTAATTTACCAATAAATCCAAGAGCACCCAGCATTATGGCGTATAAAAAGTGAGGTATGTATGGGGGGCATGCTGCCCCCCTACAACCCCCCTGCTCAGCCCACTATAGGATTTAGGGTAGGTGCGAGGTTGGGGTGTATACAAATTTTCTTTTGCATTTAAGTAGTCTGGATTTAAAAAAAACTTTGAATTAATCCTATACATATATCCAATGGAAACAGCTGTTTTCTAAATATATTATGTTATCGTAAAAAACAGACATAATGAAATTCTAGAATTTACCGGTAAATGATACCTCACTGTTTATAAATTAAAAGTTTCTTTAAATTCAGATTCTTAAAATATAAAAATACTATGCATACACCCAACCTCGCACCTACCCCAAATCCTATAGTGGGCCAAGCAGAGGGTTGCAGGGGGGCAGCATGCCCCCCCATACATACCTCACTATTTATACGCCGTAATGCTGAGTGCTCTAGGATTTACCGGTAAATTCTAGAATTTCATTATTTCGGATTTTTACAGTAATATATACATATACGTGGCGACAAGCCGAATTTATTCAATATAGTTTCGGTTTTAAAGATAGCCGAAATCCCTTTTACTGTAAAAGGAGCTTTTGGGAGTGTTTGATAATTACATTTGGCCTTATGTCTCAAAAAAAAAATGGCCTTATGTCACTTTACAAAAGCGACATAAGGCCAAATACGTAAATTTGGTCTTATGTCGCTTTTGTAAAGTGACATAAGGCCAAACGACCAAATTTGGCCTTATGTCACTTGGCCTTATGTCACGGCACCGCTTAAACGGAGTGAATATTACCGATTTAAACGAGATTTTGTCGTTTAAATTCTATCGGTTTAGTTCGGTTAAATGTAGTCGGTTTAAGTGCTTTTATGCCGAGTTTTAAACGGTGTGAATATTACGGCAGTAAGCGTTTACACCCCAAGCTTGTAATATTTTTTAGACAATGATTTTTTAAAATATGTACTTTTACGGCCAAAAGATTGAAATTTACATTTTTTAAATATTTTTCCAGCCAAAAGCGTGCATAATATTTTTTCTTTTTTTCCTTCGACGCTCACCTGCTTGTTGCGCTCGAATTTGTTTGGGTTTTGTTTCAACAGCAGTTTTATTTTTGCGACCAGCCATTGTTCCTAAAACGATTTCTTTGAATGTCAAAAAAAATCAACTATTTGGAACTTATCAATGACATACATATTCCGTAACCTTCACGTCATTCCCGTAACTCAACGATAGGGTACGGAAATGACGAAAATCGATGTTTTTTAATTTTTTAGTCACGCAAAATAGAATGTATTTTTTAAGATTTTGCAATATAGTGCCACAAAACTATTACAAGATATTTTTTTAACTATCAATTAAAAAAATTATACTCACTTAAGGAAATGACGTAAGTAATGGAATACGGGATGAATACAAAGACTCACTTGGAAATTACACACGAAACTGTATATATTGAATATATTTCAAAGAAAACATCATTGATTTTCTACATATAATTTGAATTTTATTAACTGCCGGTCTTTTATTTGAATTTAAAAGTAGCTTTTAGTGGAGAATCACCCATTTATTATATGTAAGAATTTAATTTTTTTTTTTTTTATAAATTAAGATTTATTAAAGCAATTACATATATTTTATAATCCTTAATGGCTGTAGACTTCTAGAATTTGAGGACTCTTTCTTTGAAATTACATTTTTTGATTCAAAATTTTATTTGGTTCATAGGGCAAGTAGGTATTGGTTTTGTGTAGACAAAATTTTTCGGGGTTCATCTAGAACAGGTATAACTGACATACAAATGTTTAGGTTTTTGCAAATATTCTCAGAAACGGCTGAGACGAATTTGATTAAACTTTTTACACGTATAATGACTTAGTAGTTGTAACGAAACTGCATTTCAGGTTTTTGCCAAAAATTTTGCATAGTGGAAATAGTGATTTGATTTTTTTTTTTTTTTTGAGAAAATTACCTTGATTCAGATCGCGTAAGACGATTCGATTGAACGATAATAGTTTTGACGATTGTTCTCTCTATATTTCACCTCACATGTGATAGAGAAAGCTATTGCCAAAACGATGATCGTTCAATCGAATCGTCTTACACGATCTAGGCCCTTATTTTCGAGCTATTTCCATATAGTTTCGAAATGACTGATGGATTTTATTATAATTTTGCAATCTGGTGTTTCTGAGTAGTTCAAATATAATTATCTACATTTTAATTGAAAATATTTTTTTTTCTAAACGAAAACCAATTTCTGAAAATATCTGACCTTTTATGACCAAATACTGACCTTTAAAATGACATACTTCTTTTGCAAATATCCCATATATGAGGTGCTAAGAAACACCTTGTATACGTACTGAAGAAATATTTTTTTTTCTCATTTAAAAATAAACACTATATAAAATAAATTATTTTTTTCGTAGGAAAATTTTCATTTGTAATATGTAGAGTGCCACTATACCTCCTGATTTTCAAAATACATTTTCAAATATTCATGAAAAACTATACATGAGAGGGACTGTAAGCCTCTGCCCCTACTGAGCAGACTACTTTTTATTTTTCCTTTGTTGACTGAACTACATTATGTAGATATAGGTGGAATAAGGTTTATAGTATTCTGCCTTAAAAGCCACAGTGTGGTCGTATGCATAAGAGCAACTTCCTCCATCATATATACACACACATAAAGGTGTTTATGACCATATTTTAAAGTTATTACATATATTAAAAAAATTCAAGGCCATCAACTTTTTTTCTTTTTGAAAAACATTTTTAAGAAAAAAATTTATAAACAAAGAATGAATTGTGTTTAAATTAGTTTGTTCCTGAACAGCACAAGGCTTCCAAATTACTCACTTGAGTGAATCCCAATTTGAAATATGATCATCATTATAAAAGCTAAAATATTAAATTATCAACAGAAAAAAATGTATCGAAAATGTTAACAAAACAATCAATTTCACATGTTGTGCCCACAAAATACAATAAAAATAAAATCAAATCAAATTTATTTTTGATAAATTCTAAACTCATTGTTGATATGTTTTTTGTTAAACATACATATATATGAATGATTGATTTTGGAAGATACCTACTTAGATTAGATATTAATCATTGCTGCTAAAAACAAATACAAAAAATACACCCATGTCGATGTTTTGTATATGCTTTGCATCTTTATTTGATAAATAGATGGGCATTATTATGTTCACAACACAATTGATAATACCAAATTAATCTTTTTCATGTGCCACGGCATTCAATTTAGTTTGATTTTAAAGAAGCCAGAATTCAAGCCCACGCACGTAATCTAAACCGAAAAAAGGTTGATTTGGTTAAGTACCTATATTTTTTTTATCCAAAATAGAGTTTCCTAAACGTTAATCCCATCAGTATAAAAAACCACTTAAGGTACAGGACACACTGTGCTTTCATCAACAGACAAAAAAAAAAAAAACATAAAAAAAAAGAAAAAAAAAAACTGATAAATGGACTAAAGCTTTATGGCTTTGGAAACTCAATAGTGGGCTGTTAAATTTGGGTTGAAATCTTTTACTCAATGGCCCAGAATAAAATTGAAATTTTTGGATACGTTTTTGTTTACTCTTGAAAAGGTCGGGAAAAAGGTTTTACAATATATATATATTTTTTTAAAATGCCTTTGTTTGTCCCATTAAGTCACGAATTGATAGCCTATTGAATGATATCAGGCAACACACTTAAGTCTGATATTTTTTATAACAAGTATTTGGGAATATTTTTAGTAAATTGGTTTGATATACAAAAAAGAAATACAAAATCTTACCAATAAATGTACATAAGTTGGAAAATGGAGGCTAGATGGATATTCTCCTCCCGTGCCCGTAATTTCATGAGCCTTGACTTTTTACTGGCCATATTATTTAGGTAGGTTCCTATACTTAAATACCTTAAGGCAAGTTATGAATTCATAAATTAAAGGAAATTCAAATAATGTGGATATTTTTGTATATGTATTATGGCAGACGAAAAAGATTGGTCTCGGAATACCTGTCTGTAAACATAAATTGAACTTATTCAGGGTGATTCTTTCAAGTTTTCGTTTGAGTTTTTTCTGTAAAGGTTTAATTTTTTTTTTGGAAAGAATTTTTTTACGCTGCAGACATTTTACAGCTATAATTTAAAATAAAGATATTCTACTTTGGCTCCTCTATAACATCTGTAGCATTGAAATTAAGCGAACAATAATTTTTTGACTATCCCAAAAGGCATATATGTAGGTACCTAGACAGGCAATATTGTGCTTATCAATAAAATCTCAATAACAGAATTGGCTAAGGGGACTTGTAGAATATGATACATGTTCATCGAATGGACAAAAAAAAAATGCTCTTAAAAAATGTGGGGCGGCCGTAAAATTGTTTATGTAGGCGTTATATAGTGTGGTGTTAGGTTAGGTTTAGGTATTACAGTATTTTTAATTGCTTTATAGGAAAAGTATGGGTTTCGTGCAAACAAAGTTTTTCGAAGTTGTAATCCAAATTGCTACAACAATGATGGAGAAGTCTGGAAATGTGGGTAACTCCATACTGCCCCTCCGCCTGATGCGTCTATGCATCCACTGTAAGAGCCTAATAGGTTGGGGTTGGGCCAACTTGCTTCAAATTTGGTATAGGTCATTTGTATTTGATTCCCTAGAGGGGAAATTGAATTTTTGATTTAAGTCATCTAGAACAGGTAGCTGCTATACAAATGTTTCTGTTTTTTCTAATTTTCTCAAAAATTAACGATTCTTGCCAAAATTCACATTGCAGAAATTTAATTTTGATGTTTTTTTGAAAAAAATTACGCCTTATTTTCAAGTTACCTATTTACACATAACTTTTTAATGGGTCAACCGTTTTTGTTACAATTTTGCAATGGGGATATGTACTGAGCATTTAAAAGTTTTTGATATAATTAAAAATCAAAAACAAATGTATCTATAGTTCGTTTAACTAAACTATTCTTGTCAGTACAGGCCTTATGGGAAAGCTTTTTTCAAATCAGTGGGACCTACTGATATCCCAAGGCACTCCACGAAACAAAATGTCACTTAAATATACACAATAACGACAGACTTCCCACGGCATTGTTTTTGTATAATTTCTTTTTCAAGCGATGCGTCCTACATCCCTCACAACCTATCTCGCCCACAGCCGTGGGCAGTGGGCACAATGAATAACCAATTATGATCTTTTGATGTTTGTGTTTATTAAAAGTATTCACACAATAAGAAGTGTGACCATTGGTAAGCTAACGCACATAAACTACTTATCCTTTTCCTATTGCCTGTGTGTAACAGCTTACAGAATTCAAGCTTTTTTTAAAAAGATCTTGGGATCAAGTATGGTCGTCGTTGTTTTAAACTGTTAAGGCCAGCCAAAGGAGGTACGCCCATTTTTGGGCCCAGGGCGTAAACCTATGAGACTAGTACCAAATGATACCTTACGTTCAGCCCAATCTATTTGCCAAATATTTTTGAATTTCACTTTAAGATAATTGGACTTGAAGTTGAGCGTCGGAAATAGGAAAAATCCGACATTTTTGCAAATAATTACGTCAAAAAGTATAGCATGTAGGATAATGATTTAGGTATCATATGAAAGATCATAAAAATATCTTTCATTTCATGCGAAAAACTTTTTTCAAAATGCCTTATATTTCGAAAAGAACAACCTTAAAGTTGTTTGAAAAACAACATTTTCGATTGACGTTCTCGAAAAAATCAGTGATGACCTAAATCTTTTTTTGCACCACTTTAATCCTTAATAGATAACCTTTAATTTGATATATAATAACGCTATCATGCAATAAGAATATCACGTACATTACACACAATTCCTAATAAAATTAACCAAAAAAATATGTTCCACAGCAAATGCATTTTTTCATTTAATTTTTTGCAGTGCTACGTGCTATACTTTTTGAAGTATACGTAATTATTTACAAAAATGTAGGATTTTTCCCATATTGTAGTTTTACCATTGTTTTTGAAGAAATTACCATTGTTTTTGAAGAAATGCAAAGCGTACTGCGAGGCGCTTAGGAAGCTGTCAAAAGTTGAGAACAAATTGTTACTCTGAATTTTTAGTATTAAATAAATCATTTGTTCAAAGGCATTTATGCAAAACTTTTGGTTTAACTACCTATATGAAATGGCCAGATAAACGGTTAATAAAATGAGAGAAACTACTGCCTTCCTACCTATGTTTGTTTAAAACGTTGTTTATTTTTTTTAATAATAAAGTTTATTTTATGTTAATTATAATGTTATGAATGTTTCACATAGTTGAAACTTGACAACGGACAAAATGTTAACTTTGTATCAAATTTTACTCTAAAAAACCCTTATAGCTTCTCTCTCAAAACAGTGAACAGGCCTGGTTTTAATTGCTTCACTACATCGAGCGACTACTGTATTCAAATAGTCTTTATAAATAATTGCTATATAAAAGTATAGGTACTTAAGTTTGTAGTTTCTAACGGCCATATTCTTGACGTTCTTCAAAACTAGTTTTCCCGAAAAACTAGATTTATAGCGGTTTCGAGTTTCAATTTTGTCACAAATTTTTATTACTTTGAAGTCTAAATTAAAATATTCATACATAGTTTGACATCTAAATCAAATTAATAATATTCTTTGAGAAACTTAAATTTTGAAACCCCTATAGAACTAGTTTCTCAGTAAAACTAGCTTTGAAGAAAGTCAATAATATAGCCGTAACACTTTATTGTGTTTTCGAACTGAAACACTCTTTTTAAACTATTAATTATTATAAGTTAAATTGGCGTGACCGATTTGCTTGGTTGGTTAAAAAACAACATCAAATAATTAATTACGGCATTTACAAGTTCGTTTCGTAATCTAGATGAGTAAGCCTTATAATTTAGATAACGTATTTAAATTTAAAAGTAGGCAGGTGTATAATAAATAAATAACAATTGAAATGTCATAATAAGTAAGCATTAGTATAAAAAACAAATATGCGCGACTAGATCGCACAAGCTTGCTTTTGTTGTTAACAACTAAAATTAGAAGATTTGGGCTAAGTTCCAAAATGTAAAAAATGTTTTGAAGCGGAAGTAAATGCCTACATTTTTCATACGCATCAGCAACGCAAACTAGATGTTTTGTAGAAATTTTACATTGCATAAGTCTGACGTTTGGGAATGCAAAAAAAAAAATTTAATCGAAGCAGCTAAATGCAGTAAATGCGCATCTGATGAATTTTGGAACTCAGCCTTGTTTCTATAATGTAATTATATCTTTTACGAAAAAAAGTTAAAAGAGTCGAAAGTACTAAAAAAAAATGTTTGTTACTGTGTTTGTTTTTTTTTTTTTGTTAACAAATTTTTACCACAGGAAAATGCCCAAAAAAAACAGCATCGATTAAAACATGACTCTGTGCACATGTGGATTGAAAGGGCATGAATTTCTTTCATTCAAACCTTCAATATTGAAAGCTTTTCAGCCTACACTACGCTTGTGGTATCGCACACAAAAAAACCTTTCAATATGAAATAATTTTCTTTAAAAGTTATCCCCGAGGCTGACTATTGCGATTTTTTATTTTGAATAACGAAGTGTTTTTTAATGCAAACATAATTGGTTGGTGGGGGCGATGCAGAAAAAAACGACGATGTTGCGAGAGTTCTCGTTGGATCCATCGAATACATACTATAGAAAACATGGGACCACGTCATAAATGCATCTATGCGGTATAGGCAGGACGCGGGATGCATTTATTATATGCACTGGGAGCGGAAAACCGCCTTGGCGGAGAAGGGGGTTAAGTTAGTTCAAAAAAAAAGGTGAAAATAATATATTCAAAAAATATTAAGGTTGGTCTCGACGCAAAATTTCACACCAACCACGTTAAAAATAGTTACAAAGGTTTTGTAAACAAATCACCGAATTCTCCATCCAGCAAGTAAAATGTAACGAAATAATAATGGTATAGTGATGAAACTTAGAAGTTCAATTTATTATAAGAAGTAAGAATCAAAAGAGTCCATAAAATTACCTGCCGTTAAAGGGTATTTTTTTTTCAGGCAGGGGGAAATCTGTGGAAATATTAGGTGAAAAATCTCTCCCAAAACTGGTAGATTGGTGAAAGGTGGTAGAACGAAACATTAAAAAAGTTCACTAAAAATTTAATCAATGGGAGGAGTGTTTCTGGTAATTTTCCCTCCCCTCGAAAAAACACCCTTTCACGGCAGACATTTTTATGGACTCTTTTAATTTTTACTTATGACTTATGACAAATTGAACGTGCGTTCAAAATTTCATCACTATACCCTATGTCCGTCAAGCTACCATTACCACTTCAAAATTTTGAAAAACAATAATGGGATTAACTGTCGTGAATTTGTCGTAAATTTGTGGTGGAAGAAAAAATGCTTATTAAAAATGGTAATGCTTACTTGACTGTCAAGTTAGCATTATCAGGCGGTAATTTTTTAAAAACAAGCGCGACTATTTTTTCTTTCACGACAAATTTACGACACATTCAAGACAATTAATCCCATTTATTGGTTTTGCAAAATTTTGAAGTGGTAATGCTAACTTGACGGACACTTTTCTCAAAAACATCATACGCCTATTTCTGCATTTCGAATTTGTGTGAAGAAACCTAAAATGCAGTTTTCTTACAACCACTATTACAGGTAGGAAGTTTAATCAAAATCGCTAGAGCCGTTTTTGAGAAAATTTGAAAAAACCGAAACATTTTTATGGTAGCTACCTGTTCTATTTGAGCTAAATCAAAAATTCGAGTTTCGCCTCTAGCGATAGCAAATCACATAAAAATATCCTGTACTAAATTTGAAGTACTTCGGTCCATCACCCATTTATGTTTTAGCTCAAACTACTGTGACCGCCAGACCGATGGACGACATGATGAAAACCACTTTTTCGGACTTTTCCATCACCGTATTGTCAATTTTGATCACAAGAATAAAGTGTTTCCCGGGGCTCTCATTTTGTTCTTAAAAGCAAATTTACTATTTTGGGACGTATTAAGTTAACTAATTTTTTAGAAGAACTAAGAACGTGAAATTTTCATAGAACACCTTTTTTAAAGAATAAGTTTTCTTTTTTGAAGCCCTTCTTTTCTCCTTTTTTTACAAGTCAATACACCTAAGATGTTAAAACTTTTTCAGCACTTAAAAACCCCATTTCGGGCAAATTAGATCAAATAAAAATACTCTGATTAATCGCCATACACATATTTTACAGAGTTTTTTAAAGAAAAATTAACCGATATCAATTAAATTTTTTATACAAGAGATGTTTTGTAAATCACATAGATCAAAATTTGTGCCTTTTAGGTGCCAGTTAGAGGTAACATTGAAACTCATAGTTAAACATGTTTATGATCTATGATTATTTTTATGCCAAAATAAAGCTTATCACTTAATTAATATGTCTGGCTTAACCTTTGTCATGAAATGACATTTATTATTTTAATTATCATTGATAAATAAATAAAATGAATTTCGTGGCACAAACGGGTCATGAAGAACCAGGGCCTAGCGACTTACAACTCTAAACTATTCCTGTGTGCGTGTCTGCAGGAATGGAGGGGACCTACAGTTTATTGCCGAATGCGAACGGCTAAGGTGAGCAACACTTTTCTATGACAAGAGATACTCTTGGAGGATTTGTCACTTCCTCGCAAGAGGTAGTAGCTCCGAAAAAAAACTTAAGGTGGAAGCGGCTGGTATTGAACCCCAGACCTCTAGCATGACAGTCCAACGCACTTTTTTTTTTATTTTTTTTTTTCATTTTTATTTTCCATTAAACTTTTAACTAACTTCACAAAAACTAGCCTACTTATCAATAACTTACAACTAACTTACTGGCCCCATGGGGGCGCTCTAAGTTAAACTATGGTTACTTAATACTAATGCCTTTCGGCCTAAAAACTAAATTTAGTCTAAGATCCTTAGCGGTTTTATTTTTAACCGAGGAGAATTTTGAAAAAACTCGGCTTCTTTATATATGTGCCCACTTATAGGCACAATATTTTATTGAAACAAAGGCTTTTATTTATTTAGTTTTAAGTACTCAAGTTTTATTTAGATTTAAATTAATTATAAGTTTTACTTCTAAGTGATTTTACGTTTTATAAATTTTGGCCAAGACACAAGAAAAAAGAAATTAGCAGACTTGCCACAGTCACGTTTGGAATTGAAATTAAAATCGGAAATAAGATGGCGAACGTCAAAGAAATTTTTATGTAGGTACAGTTCAAAGTGAAGCTTTGATTTTAGTACAGTTCAAAGTGAAGCTTTGATTTTAGTACAGTTCAAAGTGAAACTGTGGTTAGAATAGTAGGTAAGGATGTAACGCGTTTACACGTTGATTTTCTTTATACGTGTAGACACGCTACATCACTCCCCGCCGTATAAAAGTCTCTTTGAATTGTTTGAAATTTGAATAGCTATAAAAGTGACTGTGGAAATTAGATTTAAAATTTAATACAGTGCAGTTTAACATATTTAATCTTAATAATACTATTATACAATTATATGTTAATAATTTTCAATTTCATATTTGGTACAAATAATAATTTTACTTGTTTACATTTTTGGATTTCATAATTTTGTATATTTCTTGTACAGTGAGTTGAGGTAGGAAACCTTACAAAAGTTTGATTTTATAAATTTTAGTTTGGTAGAAGACCTTACAAAATGTTTCATTTTATTAATTTTATTTTGGTAGAAGACCTTACAAAATGTTTGTAAAATTTTAAAAATCTGAAATTAATCATTTTTTTGAAAATATCTTAATGTAAATTGAAAGTTACTTGTTTTGTATTTGGTTGCGAATCTTTGTCTTTTGTATCTTTCGTATAAAAGGCTGGTTTAAGTCGATCAATAGAAATTATTTGCTCTTTATTGTCTATGAGCACTGAAAACGTTTTTTCGAATCGATTAATTACTTCGAATGGGCCTTTGTACGGTGGATTCAGACTTCCACGGTTCACCTCCTCCCGAACAAAAACGTATTTGCAAGTTTTTAAATCTTTTGGTACGAATATGTATTTTTGTTCGCGATTTCTACTAGCACACGGTCGAGTTTGTGAGATAGCTTGAGTTATTTCTCGAGCTGTCGACGAATTTAAAATCAGATTCAAAGGCTTGGGTTCGATTAGTTCTGCAGGTAAACGTAAGTTTTGTCCGTACAATAATTGTGCTGGCGTTACATTTATGTCATCTATAATGGTGGAACGAATACCAAGAAGAGTCCAAGGTAAGTTTGAATACCAATTTGCTTTGTCTTCGTGAGCGCGTAGAGATTCTTTAAGTTGGCGGTGAAACCGTTCTACTGATCCGTTCGCTTGAGGATGATACGTTGTGGTTCTGATCCGCTTTGTACCGAGAGTTTCGGAGATTTCTTTGAAGAGGCTCGACTCGAATTGAGTTCCCTGATCAGTCGTGATCGTTTGAGGGACCCCAAATCTGGAAACCCAGTTTTGTACAAAAGCGGATACAACGGTAGAAGTGTTCATGTTTTTAAGCGGAATGGCCTCTGGCCAAGAAGAAAAACGATCTTTGATAGTAAGTAAATATGTGAAACCTTGAGATGGTGGCAAAGGACCGACTAAATCCATATGGATATGTGAAAATCGACCTTCTGGAACTGGAAAAATTCCGTGTTGTGAAGTAGTGTGCCTGGAAATTTTTGACTTTTGACAAGACATACAACTTTTTGTCCATCTGTTAACATCGCTGTTCATTTTAGGCCAAAAATATTTTGCGGTAATTATTTTACGCATTGCCTTTGAACCTGGATGTGACAGTTTGTGATGGTTGTCAAAAATTGTTCGTCGAAAAATTTCAGGCACGTACGGACGAGTTTTTTCAGTAGAAGTTTCACAGTATATTTCAACATCGTTTATCGGAATATGAATTTTTTCTAGCTTGAAAGATGTTTGCGAAAGTTTTAAAAGTGTCTTAAGCTCTTCATCGTTTTCTTGCTCTTTAACAAGATTCGGAATACTTACATTGTTAAAATCAATTATTTCGACATAAGATCTCGATAAAGTATCGGCGACGATATTTTGTATGCCTTTAATATAACGAATGTCGGTAGTGAATTCTGCGATGAATTCTAAGTGGCGCGTTTGACGAGGGGACTTCTCAGTCTTGGAACATATTGCGTTTGTGAGCGGTTTGTGGTCGGTAAAGACGGTAAATTGTCTACCTTCCACATAATACCGAAAATGCTTAACGTTTTTGAAAATGGCGAGGAGTTCGCGATCGAACGTCGAGTATTTTCTTTCGGCCGGGCTCAAACGAGTTGAAAAGAAACCTAAAGGCTCCCACAAGTTATTATGGTATTGCTGGAGTACGCCTCCGATAGCGTCGTTAGAAGCGTCTACCATAATGCTGATTTGCGCTAGAGGCTTTGGATGAAAAAGCATAGTGCGCTGAGACAAGTCCTTTTTCAGAACTTGAAAAGCTTCTTCGCAAACGTCTGACCACTGAAAAATCGGTTTTTTAATATCTTTTTTATTCGCTTTAACATTTTTCAACTGTTCGTAAAGAACTTTAGCTTTGCATGCCATATTTGGCATAAAACGATTGTAAAAGTTGATCATACCGAGAAAACGCTGTAGTTGTTTGATTGAGCTGGGACTAGGAAATTCATTGATTGCTTTTACTCGTTCTTGTGAAGGAATTATTCCATTTTCGTAAACGCAGTATCCTAAGAAATCGAGTTTGCGTACTCCTAGTTCGCATTTCGCTAGATTAACGTTAAGTCCGTGTTGCTGCAATCTACTAAAAACTTCACGTAAATGCGCTTTGTGTTCTTCGACTGATTTACTAGAAACGAGTACATCGTCCAAGTAAACGAAAACAAATGAAAGATCGCCTAAAATACTGTTCATGAAACGTTGGAACGTTTGTGCACCGTTACGCACTCCGAAGGGCATTCGAAGGAATTCGAAGAGCCCGAAAGGTGTTATGACCGCTGTTTTATGAACGTCTTCTTCTGCTACCGGTATTTGATGGTAAGCTCGGACCAGATCTATTTTAGAAAATATCGCACAACCGTCGAGGTTAGCGGAAAAATCTTGAGCGTTTGCGATAGGATGTTTGTCAGGAATAGTGGCTTGATTTAGCCAACGATAGTCGCCACATGGTCTGAAATCTAGCGAGTTCTTTTTCGGAACCATGTGAAGCGGTGAAGCGACGTGTGACTTTGAAACGCGACAAATACCTAAATCGATCATCTGCTGAAACTGTCGCTTGGCAATTGCTAACCTCTCGGGATTGAGTCGTCGGGCACTAGCTGAAGGAAGCTGACCATTTGTCAATATCCGGTGGACAACGTCATGTTTGACTGGCAATGTAAAATCTGGTGGAGCTTTAAGCTCTGGAAACTCGTCGAGGATAGCACCGAATTCACTAGGAATCGAAAAAAGTTTGGGAGAGCTAGTGTTCGCAGATTTGAAGAGACAGTTGACTTGAAGATTAGTGTTTTTATCAACTACTCGTTGGCTACGAAGATCGACGATTAAATTGAATTTGTGTAAAAAATCAGCTCCTATAATAGGGTGATCAATATCGGCTATAACGAATGTAAAATCGAAAACGCGTCTAAGGTTCAAGTCAACTGTTAATCGTTTGCAACCGTAAGTATGAATTCTTCCACCGTTCGCGGTAAGGAGAATGAAATCGTTCGGTTGGTTGATATGCTGGCAGAATTTACGAGGAATGATCGAAATTTCTGCACCAGTGTCGACTAAAAACTGAAACTTAGAATTTTTATCTTTAATAAAAAAACGGCGCGAAAAATGTGCCTCACTCATAGCCGCGTCTGAGATTTGGCGAACTAGTTTTTTGAATTTTTATTTTCCACTTGAAAGGTGCAGGATTGCTTCGAACAATTCCTTGCATTCTTTCCGAATTTTCGATGATACCAGCAAATCGATTTGTCTTCATTCTTCCTACTCCGCGAACGGTGCCTATCGCTAGCTCTATCCCGGGAAAAACTTCTGGACGCTCTGTTAAACTGGTAATTGTTTGACTTTGGACGTTGCATTTCTAAACGTTCGATGCGATGGACTAACTTTTCTAAAAGATCGCTGTTCGAAGTAGAAATCTGAGGTACATTAACTTGGGAAACCTGTGAAGTAGAAACTGCTGAGGAGTCATGAAGCCTATCAACTAAAGCGAAAAGCTCGTTTTGTGATTGGGAATTCTCAACTGCCATGAGGCAAACGCGGATTGTGGACGGAAGTCGGTTTAACCAAAGTTTTTTTACGAGTGGCGAATTAACTAAGTTGTTCCCGTTGGCTAGACTCTCCATGCTCCTAAACAGTTCTGACGGTTTCATATCACCAAGTGCTACCTTGTTTAATAGAGCGTCCAGACGCTTTTCCTCGCTATCCCGATTCCTTTCGAGCAAAACCTTCTTTAAATTCTCGTATTTCTCTTGCGCGGGAGGTGAACATAGAACATCTGCAACTGATTCCATTGTCTGACTATTTAGTGAAGCCACTAAATAATCGTACTTGGTGTTGCTGGCAGTAATGTTCTTTAATCGGAACTGAGTTTCAATTTGTAAAAACCATAAATCAGGCCGATTGTTCCAAAAAGGTGGAATTTTGATGGAAATAAGTGATTGCTGAGCAATGTCAGAAGAAATAGTCGCGGGAAGGTTTGTTCTGTCAAGGCCTTCGTTTGAATCACCGCCGGTTTTGTTTTCATTTTGGGTGTTAGCCATTGCGATTGAAAGTCGGTTAAAATATTTTTAAAACAAATTGAAATGTATGAACTGCAGGTACAACTCGACTGCAAAAAATTGTTACATGTAGCAATGAAATTCAGATATGCTTGTATATGTATATTATAATTTAACCGAAAATTTATTATAGGTAAGAATACTGAAAAAGTTTTTGTAGAAAAGTCAGTCTTTTCGAAAATCTGGTAAAATAAAGTTAAAGTCTGGTTGAGTGTAAGTCAGGTAAAAGAAAATCCAATCCGTTAAATCAATTCACACGCGGGAATACATATATAATGTTCGGGAGAAGATGAACGGGATTCTTTATCCACCGTAATGTCACCGAAAGTAACTGTATTATAAATCTTACGATGTAAATTAACCGTCGCGTTGATGACCGAAATAACCCTTTATACGAAATACACGTGTCTCAAAATTATTTACGAAAAAGCACCAAACAAATTTTTTAAATATATATATATATAAGTATATTAAAAAAAAAAAAATATATAAATAAAATATATTTCAGATTTTCAAATAAATTTAATAATTTTATACATTTTATTTTAAGAAATACAATTTTTAAAGAAAAATTTGTTTGAAAAATTAGTTACTCACTGTACTTTTTTTTTTAAAGAAAAAGGAATAAATGTATGTTGAGTTGATTTCGTTGCTGTTGAAGTTCTAGGTGTGGTGGCTGGTGCTGATGTGTCCTGGAAATGGTGGTTATTGCTGATGATGTTGTTGTGGATGTGGTGGTTGCCACAAGAAAAAAAAATGTGTGGCGGAATTGTTTCGCTGTTTTTGACACTGCTGTTGCATTGGATGTATGTACTATGTGCCTATGTACATATATGTACATCCGTACGTTTTTTTTTGTAGGTGCAGGTACTGCACGTGTTTCACAATTTGATGTGAATGGTGATGATGTGGACGAGGTGCTATTTTAAGTAGGTAACTTATGTAATCCAGTACTCCCTTTGTGGTGTGATGTAGCAGCGGCGAGCGAGATTGCCTTCAATTCCTAATGGAGATAAGGAGATGTTGCAGCTGCGCACTTTTCCTTGTGTGCACTTAAAACTTTGTCTGCTTTTTGCTTTTGCCCTCACTGATACGTAGGTCGTTAGTAAATTGTGTGTTTGCAGGTTGATGTTCTCGTAATTCTCTGCTTGTCGGGGTCACCAATTTGTGCCCACTTATAGGCACAATATTTTATTGAAACAAAGGCTTTTATTTATTTAGTTTTAAGTACTCAAGTTTTATTTAGATTTAAATTAATTATAAGTTTTACTTCTAAGTGATTTTACGTTTTATAAATTTTGGCCAAGACACAAGAAAAAAGAAATTAGCAGACTTGCCACAGTCACGTTTGGAATTGAAATTAAAATCGGAAATAAGATGGCGAACGTCAAAGAAATTTTTATGTAGGTACAGTTCAAAGTGAAGCTTTGATTTTAGTACAGTTCAAAGTGAAGCTTTGATTTTAGTACAGTTCAAAGTGAAACTGTGGTTAGAATAGTAGGTAAGGATGTAACGCGTTTACACGTTGATTTTCTTTATACGTGTAGACACGCTACAATATATTTTTTTTATTTTATAGTCCAACGCACTAACCATTACGCCACGGACCCTTATTTATGTTTTTGGCGTTTTGAAATTATAGCAAATGATTTTTTAAGATACCGTTATTGCACAATCATAAGAAACAGGTCGAGTAAAAATTTGTTTCTACATTTTTTTTTAAAGTTAGTATCATTTTCATTGAAAACATTGAGCTAATATAATTAAATTAATTTATTAAGTAATTTCGATAACTTGTTTATTTAGCTTTAATGACGTCTCTTTTCGTCATTCCACATTTTTTTTTAAAGAATATCTGCCTTTTAATGAAAAAAGAAATTTTTAACTTTGGTCACCAATATCTCAGCAAAGAAAGACAATACGGAAAATTTAAGGGTAGTTTTAAAAACTATGATTACATAATTTTCTACAAAATCTTTTCAAAATTTTATAACGATAATTTTTTTGGCCCCTCACCGTTAGATTAAGAAAAGGTAAAAAAACAGACTTTTAAAGACTTTTAGTGAATCTTTAACTGCTTTGCAAAATTTGATCGCAGGACTTAGTTTGGACCTAGGACTTAGAAGAAAAAGTACTTTCAAAATTAATTTTACTAAAATTTCATCTCAATACGACTACTTTCCACAGAGATACAGTTCTTAAAAAAAAACACTAACAAAATGTGAAATTTCCCAAGTTTTTCAAAGTTTTTCTGAAAAAAAAAAACGTAAACAATAAAATTATTCAATAATAAAATCATAACGTAACTTTAACTTATTCGCCACCCTGTACCTAAATAAAATATTTTAATTAGTTTTATGACACTGAATAATACTTCTGTTTCTGTATAACACTACAACGATACCGTGAATGGTCCTAATAGATTTCACAAAAACACCGCTCTAATACGTTTAATTGTTTAACACACAAATCATCACCAAGTATAGTTAAATTAATTTGCTAAAACCTGTCGTGCATTCGCTATTTGTCATTCAAATTGAACATCGATATTCGAAAAACTGCATTATTCACAACATGAACATGTTAGAATGACATTTGACATGGTCAGCAATGTATAATACGAATACCGCAATGTAAATAAATGATTGTGCAACAACACATTTGTATACGAGAGTTAAAACAAAAATAGGTAGTTCTTTTGGAGTAGTTAAGGTAGGAAGTCATTTATTTCTTATTTACTAAACATTATTTGTTTAGTTAGAGATAAATGTGCAAAGGGTATATGTAGACATAGATATCATAAGTACCTATCCCTTACCTATCCTGTTTTATTTATAAGAACACCAACCTCATTATACACTTTTATATAATGTCTGAGCTGAACAAATTGCAGTGAATAATTCCAAGAATTAATATTGCCGTATTCTAATGGAATTCACCATAATTGCTGTTATAGAAGTTGAAATAAAGTAGAAGGCTACAAGAGAAATAGAGCCCAAGTACACTTTTCAGAATTCCACATTTTGTTAAATTAAAAAAAGGTCGAGTTTTAGACTTGCTTTGAATTTAAAAAAAACAATACTTCTAAGAATACACTTGATAAAATTTAAAAAAAAAATGTTCTTTAAGATTTAAGGAGCTTCTGAATACTTGGCCTTAATTTAAAAAAAAAAATGCACGAATGGATTTCCGTTGTAGAATTAACAACTATAATGTAGCTATATGTGTATATACCACATACAAAATATGTTTCAATAATGCAATGATATTTTTAACAAAAAAAATGGTTTGGAAATTTCTAAACAAAATATTTTTTTTTTTAATTTTTTTTTTTGTTTAAAAAATATTGACTTACTCAGAAGCACCTAATTATAAAATTATAACAAAATCGATTCACCCAAGAAGCTATACGTGAATAACTCGATAATAAGACAATTTTCTCAAAAACCATCAAACCCATATTTCCAAAATGTAATTTTTTATCAATGAAATTTAGTTTTCTTACAATTAATATATGGTCATTACAACTTCGAAGTTTAGTTACAGTCGTTTTTGTATGGCAGCTACCTATTCCAAATGAGCTTTATCAAAAATTAAAATGTCTCCTTTTAGTACAGTCAAAATAGGAAATTAAATTGCATTTTTCGATGGGCACAATTTTATTTATGGTACCTACCTGTTTGGTTACACATCCTAAGTATAAATCCGAGTTTTTGGGATTTGTGAAGTTAGGGAAAAGCCGCCATCTTGAAAAAGAGATTGGTTTGGATTTTATCGAATAACTCGTTCCCATTTGATTTTACAACAAAATTTCCAAATAAAACCTCTTAGAAAATTAAATTATCTAAAAAATAAGATACAAATGACTGCTGTCCGTTGCTTCAGCTTTAAGTTATAGCGGGTCAAACTAGCCAATGCATCACGTATCTAGATATTATTTTCTAGATAAATTGATTACCTACGAGGTTTTATCTCCACACTTTGTTGTAAAACAAAATGGGAACGAGTTATTCGATAAAAACAAACCCTCTTTTTCAAGATGAGGGCTCTGCCCTACAGCCCCAAAAACTCGGTTTTATACTAATATGCCACAAATTAAATTTTGTCAATCGAAAAATGCTATTTCATGCCGTTTTTGACGAATTTTACTGTACTATTTAGGGAATTAAATAAAAATGTCCTGGTCCAAATATGAAGCTAATCGGACCAACCGCTTAGACTTTTACTCAAATTACAGTGGACGATGACGCTGACGCACAGACATTGACGCACAAACCAACGCAAGGATGGTATGGCGAAACCCACTTTTTCGGATCTCGCAATCGTATAGTGTCAATTTTTATTACAACCCCGAAACTATTTTTTTTAACGAAACCAAAACTTGTCCTAAAGAGCAAGTAAAAAATAATTGGTTATTTAATATAAATATTTATAATTATAATTAATAATCTTACTTCAACAATTACCAACATGTAACAGTTTTGTTTATAAAGATAGGCAGTATATAGCTCCGGTGAGCAAGGTCCTTCCGCCGCACGGTGGGCATATGACATTAAAATACTTTGCGCAAATTATAATTTTGTTCAAGTCACGTTTTAATGTACACCCACTTTTAATATCGATAAATTGGCATAAATATTAAAAAAGGTGAAACTTATGTATAGATTTCTTGCCTGTTTAATACTATTAAAAAAAAAGACCTTAAAGTCAATAGATTTGAAAATTTCAAACTTATTCAAATTCTCACACTACAAGAAGTGAAAGTGAGATATTTAATTCTTTTTGAAAGCTTTCCGTAAAGGTAGAGAGTGTAGTTTCCGTGTCTTCGGAACGTATTTAATGTGCGAGAAATATTTCAGTTGGTTTAAATTAATTAACATTTATTAACACAGTTCAAAACAAATAATTAAACAAATACACAATAAACATACCAAACCAAAATAATTTTCAAAGGAAAACACAAAACTGACAGCGAATTCATTCACAGTTTTATTAGCTCTGTTTGTTTAATTTCTCTATAAAGCTGAATAAACTGTAATACATAAAATACAATTTCATACGCTATTTCATTGAAAAATCAAAGATTTTTTTGAAATTGCGTCTAGTTATCTATGGTATTTGCCACGTTCGGTTCGGGTGCATATTCAAAGCCATATCTATACAATAGGATTGTGTTGTTTTAATCTCTCGTGAAAAAAACAACTGATGCAACAACAAGTCAAGGTCAGATCATTTTGGAATAGGTTGGCACTCTATCAGATATGTTCTCGAATGTAAGGATTCATAGTCTGGGAAGGAATATGAAAATATGTACCATCTAACTGTACGGGCTGAGCATTCACATTTTATATTTGCATTTTTTTTTATTTAAAATTTGAAACGTCAAAAGTTTTGCAAAATGGCTACAGTTTTCCGTTCGCAACATTTGGCCAGTTTACATTTCAGAGATCTCAGAGGAATCCATATTCTCAATATACCTACATATAAACACAATTCCTCACAAAAATTCCTCAGTTTTGCTGTCAAAAAACTGAGGAAACTTTTTTTCGGATTCGTTGCTCAATTATTTTCTGTCGCAGTAAATCAAATAAGAAAAATAAGGAATAGAAAGTGTTTTAGGTACATACATGTATTTAATGAGAGATATCTCTAGAGATATCGTGTAGCAAAAGCTGCATGCAGAGCCTGGAATATTTCAGCCCTCATAAAGCCGAAAACAGATGTGCAGCTTTTTCCACATGCAGCGAAATTAGAAATAGAGATATCGTGCAGCAAAGGCTTCATGCAGAGCCTGGAATATGTCAGCTCTCATAAGAACCTGTGTAAATTTATTTTCGCTGCATTGAAAAAAGCTGCACATCTGTTTTCGGCATTAGTGTGAGTAACTGGAGTGAAGGCAGCCAAAACAAAGACAAATTTCAGTAGCCGACATTTAGTTGCAAAACCTTCGAATGTCAATCATTTACATAATGTCGAAAGTGCCTGTCCATATGGTCATTTTACTGAAGGCGCATCCATCCAGTGAGACATGTAAAAAGATTGTTTTCATAAAAAAAGAACAAGATTCCACTTTAAATGAGATCCCATCCAGGGTTGCCAGTTTAGGGGTTTTTTCCCCACGATTTGTTTTTTCATCGGGGGAAATCTGGGGGAGAGATATCCAATAAAAATTGGAATAATTCAACTTTAAAATATTTATGTTACGATTGTTACCGTAAAAAGCCAAAATAATGAAATTCTAGAATTTACCGGTAAATCCTACCTCACTGTTTATACATAGGATACATTCAAAGTTTCTTTAAATCCAGACTCTTTAAATGCAAAAGAAACTTTGCATACACCTACCCCCAAGAAGGGGGGTTGACAGGGGGTTGACGGGGAGAGCATGCCGCCCATAGATACCTCACTGTTTATACGCCGTTATAGTACGGGAGCTAGCAACGTCGAAAAAAAGTTTATTTTAACAGTCCTGGTTTTTTAATGTTTTGTTCGTTTCACTACAACGGTTCGAATGAGGGGATTCTGGCTAATGGGAGGTGTTGCGTTTTCCTGGGAGCGCACCTTTTCTAAAGCTAAACAAATGGTTTTCAAAGTTATTTTAACAGTCTTAATTTTTTTTCATTGAGTTCTAAAAACTGTGCATAATGTGAATATACATGTCTGGCAGGTGTCTGACGTTGCAAAATCCTCGCCAGACGCTATTGTATATTGAAGGAGAAAAAAAATTATATGAGCATTCGAACCAGGAAAAAAATTATTAAAACACAATGACAGCACCTACAGTTATGTAATATACCTTTTTTTTAAACTTTAGAGTGTATTCTTTGATTATAATTTTAAATTATTAAATTTAAAGGAATAGTTTTTTAAATATTCAATTTCAAACTCGGAATTAAAAACCCAAAAAAAATGCTACACTCCCTATTTTTTTTCTTAAAAATTTTACGTGATTAGGTACCAATCCAAACATTAAAAACCAGATGATTCTAAATTTTATAATTTTCGAGAAAATTGAAAATTACGAAAACTACTTTTTTCAATGGCAAAACTTTTCTACACAAAGCTAGCCCAAAATATTTCCTTTTAACAGTCTTAATTTTTATCTCATCCGGTTTTACAAACTATTTGCAATATTTATTAACCCGTCTGGCTGGTGTCTGAAGTTATATGATATACTTCAGTTATAAGGATATAAAATAAATTCGCTCGTATAAAGGCTGATTTCCAATGGCGCGTTCACGTTAGAGACGCTTACGTTACGTTAATAAGCTTTACGAACGCGTCGACATGACAGACGACTTGAAGAGAATCAGCTGATTAAAAACAATTGAAGTGTCATTCTGAAAATCAAAATGAACCCAAAAACGCTCAAAAAACGTTTAAAATTTTACTAGCAAGCGTCATCTATGAATGATTTTTGGGAACTAAATCTTTCCTTAAACTCGTTCAAAAGGTTTCACCAGGCAAGAAGCTTGTTTGAGAAATTCAAAATTGTGCAAAAAATATAAAAATGAAGGTACTGCTTGCAAAAAAAATTTACTCATAAAGAGAACAATATAATTATTACTAATAATGTAATTGTTTTCAATTTTATAAAAAAATAAGTACTTGTAAGTTGTTTTAAGTGAATGGATCAAATTTGGCACACCATGCAGACATATTATTTCTCCCATTGTACCATATTTGAACCAACATGCATCTAGAGCACAAATGTCGCTTACTTTTGGTTACCTGTTTTCGTTTTTTTGTGTTACCTATTTATGTGTCTATAAAAAAAAAAAAAAATACAAAGTAAACCTATGCCTCAACGATAAAAGAAATTGTTTTACGTTATTTCACACAACATAATTTTTTTAATTTATTAAGAAACTTGGCTCAATGTGCCAAATATGGTCCATACCGGAAAAATGAACAATTTCCGGTTTTTATTCAATTAAAACAAAATTCCCGAAACACGTGTCTTCTTTTACCATTATCTATCACATATATTTTTTGATAAAGAAAAAAAATCATGCAGTAAGGCGTTAAATTTTTCTGGGGGAAGATTTTTGATTTCATCTGGCAACCTGCTGAGATCGATCGGGTTAGTAATTTAAGTTTAATTTTTTTAATAAGTTATAATCTTAGCTTCCATACAATTGAATGTAATGTATTTTCCCATCTACATTTTTTTTTTTTTTTACAAATTTCAGGTAAGTCATGAACTGATCTATGTGAACCAAAACCAATGAAAAACAAAATGTTAAAAAGGTAAAATTCTATGTGTTTTTTTGAAGTGTTTTTATGTGAATTTGGGGGAGTTTTTATATTCATTTTCCTTCCATCTCTGTTTTTATTTTTGACTAACAATTTTCTAAAGGTTTTTTGGTCGATTTCATAAAAATTTAAAAGCCTGTTAAATGGTTTAAAGGGCTTAATGAAATCGGCCATTATACTTGTATTTTACATTACATTAGCATGTGCACCACGGTGCTCAATTGTTAATTTTTTTTTACTCAATATTTGTATCTTAAGCTGAACTACGTTTCTGGTAGGCGGTATGAAACATACATATTTTCCCACAAATAATGTATTTCTTTTAAAATCAAAATACAGTAGACGCTCCATATAGTGAATCTCGGTAGAGTGAACTATCCAATATAACCCGCCTGGAAAAATGGCAAGTTCTTGCCAAGTTTAGGCAAGGTCCTGGCAAGATTTTGGTAAGGAAAACCTAGACGAGGACAACATTACAGACCCTATTAGTGCCTCGCTGAGAATATTTATGTAATAAAATACTGGTGAAGCTCTTGATAGTAGGTAACTAACCATGTGAGTATAGTGAAGTGATTTTAAGAAAATTAATAAAATGGGGCCTTATTAAATCGTAATAAAAATGTATGTGTTGTTGTTAAATACCTGTGCAAAATACATAATTTAATTGAATCGGTGTGTCAAATAGTAAAATCTTAGTTGCAGACAAGTATGAAAATCTTTTATGAAAAGACAATGAAACCTGGGGTCACTTTCCATTCTGCCAAAAATGTTAACAGTCACTAAACAGCAAGTCAGGACAGTTTAGAACAGAACATTTCTCACCCAACAGCAAAAATTTGTTATATTTTCTTCTAAACTGTTTCGGACAGCCTCACTGAACCATACCTACAGGCTTCACAGATAGAGCCTGATTACACGATTCTTTTTTTGGTTGTTTCGTCTTTTTGACAGATCGGGTGAGAGGTGTAAAAATGTATTCATCTACGTTTCTTCACCTCTCACTATGTCTGTCAAAATGACGAAAGAAGAAACGAATGAAAAAATGTTTCGTGTGATCATTTAACTATACGTCAGTTCAGTTTGAATATTTAATTTATTTATGCACAAGAAATTTTAAGTGGTCCGTGTTTTATAATAAAATAAAAATAAAAATTAAATAAAATGGATTCGCGTTTAATAAGTGAATATAATGAACTTTAACTATTTTTATCAAGAAAAAATATGTTTTGAAAACCTCCTTATCTCCCAATAAGCAACAGAAGTTACTAGACAGGGTGTAGGCAGAACTTAACAGACAAGGCAAAAAGGTACATAACTAGTGAGAGCCTAGTGAAAGCCAATAGTAACCCTTGCTAGACCCTTGTTAGTAACAATGTAAAACTTGCCAGGGCCTTATTCAAAACTAGATTCATTTTCCAGGCGGGAATGAATACAAAATTTTATACACACTACTCTTAATAGTGAACAAAAAAATCACTATATCGAGATTTTTTTTAATTTACACTTTTTTTTTCAGTACTCAACAAGAATACTCTAGCTGCAATATGTTTATAATTTTTATGTAAATGTTTGACCTAGTTGAAACTTGACACCGCACAAAATGATAATTTTGTATCAAATTTTACTCTGCAAAACCTTTAAAGCTTCTCTCTCGAAATAGTGAACAAGCCTGGTTTTAATTACTTCACTATATCGAGCGTCTATTGTTAAAGGTTTAAGATACTCAGACTTTAAACCAACCCCACAGTGTGATCGTATATAAGAGCAAGTTTTTGCGAGTCGACATAGTCGTGCATTTTATCGTCTTTATTTAAAATAAGTTCAAGTTTTTGGGGTTCTTCTGTATTACATTTTCATGCATCCAATCTTCTGTTTCTGCCTTTGAATTTCTATTTATGGGCAAACAAACAAAAATGTCATCAACGACAGTGATAAATTCATACATTTTAAGTTAGACGACCATGTAGACCATCATGCTCCCCAGCTCTCGGGGAGATTCGGTAAATCTATAATGCTGATGTCATCTGGGTAAATCTTAGCACGCACAACAAGAAACAGAAATTGGAATTTTGCCTAATGTCTGTGAATTTGTGTGGGGGTATAGGACTGGTAGGTGAAATCACACAAATATTTGAATAGAAGCCATCACCTGGTGTTCTGTGTTCTGTGTTCTGGGTCTGTGTAAGTTCGTGTTAGAATTACGAATGAATGTGCATGAGCACAGGGAAGTTTTGATTTAATAACTTTAAGAGTGTCATTTAGTGCCAAAAAAAAGTAAGGTTCTTTGTTAATGATGGTACGTACGTAGGACATGAATTAGAGGATTTAGATTAAATATGTAAATATATGTTATGTATATGAAAAATGTCAAACTGTCAATGCTATTATTGTACCTACTACCTATACTTGTTTTTGTACATGAAATAAGAGCTTGTGACTTTGTACTCTGAATATTCAACGAACACTCAAGTTCCTTCTGAATAAATGCCAGTTTACACCAAGTCAAAGTCAAGTTATTAACATATTCAGATGACCTGTCATTATATACTTTCTGAATGATTTCTCAAATGACCTCTGTAAATACAATAAAAATCAAGCCATACCGTTTTGCATTTTATATGATTAGGTAGGTAGGTATACACGTCTATATGCCGTTCCATTTAGTTTTCTCTTTGCTAAACCGGTCAAGGACAAAACAAAATGCAGTACTGAACTGAAATAAAGTTTTAAACAAACTGACGTTTCTTTATTCCATTTAATAGTCTGACATTAGATGTGTTTTATGAATGCATGAAGCGCACTTTTGTACACTGAACTCGCTCGCAAATTTTGTATGTGCGTGTTCTTATTCTTTCTTTTAATTTCAAAGTTATATCTATCTTTTATGTTTTGATTAGTGTTTTAAGAAATAAAAAACCCCACCAAAACAATTTCATGTAGAATAGATTTGCCAGAAAGTTATCAGATTTTATGAAGAGCCAAGCCCTTAACTTATTAAGGCTTTACTTTATACTACGTTTCCACCGACCACAAAATCGAGATTTAAGTAGATTTATCTAAATCTTCATCAAATCCCGAAGATTTACCATACAAATTTATTTTCTAAGTCTCGAAGATTTGAAACAAATCTAGTAAAATCCTCATAGGGCAAATTGTTGTCACTTGTAGAGCAGCCCTAAATTTTAAGTTTTTATTTATTTCATATAATCTTACTTTACTATTGATATTCTTACTTTAAGTTTTCTTTATTTTTTCTTTAATTTTAATGTTTTTCTCAGTTTTTGGTTTTTTTATTTTTAATCTATGGCGGCTGACTTACTTCTCCAAAGTTTTTCCAATAACCTTCTCGAAGTTTTAACAAATATGGAGGATTTCCGGTGAAAAGTTTATATGACTGATAACGCCGCCTATATGTGGAATATTCTCTTTTTAAGTGCTGCCACTTGGTGGAAACACCAAATTGATTTATATAATCTAAACTGAGATAAACCTTCGGTGGAAACATAGTATCAAAATCATTGAGCACGAACGCGTGCATCGTAGTCAAAAAGTTTAGCTTGGCCTTTTTGCGGCTATCATCGCACCGAATCTCCCATTCTATATGAAGCGGTCAAGCCATTTTGAAAATAATGTACCATTTGTAGATATCTAGAGTTAGCTTGTATAGAAAAATGCCCCATAGGTTTCGTGCCTTATAGATTTTAAAGAGTGAGTGTTCAACGACAAAATCAACGTATTTTAGTTTTAAGTATTAACAAAAAAAAAAACCAAGGTATAAAAGCTATGTATGTAAATGTACCTACTTTTATTCAGCGAATTTAAGTTCTCCAGCCCAGACTAAATCTATGAAGGCTTGAAAATACGACGAAAATCTTCGAAACGTAGTGGCCAACTGCACGTTGTATATGACTCGTCTTAGCAAGGGGAACTTCTGTGTCCCAAGATTTAGGACAACAAAAACAAACTGTCAAAAAAACTTCTTTTTTGGAGTCATTTAAAAAGCCTTATGTTTGCACTCTCAAATGTCGATTTACAACCAATTGCAAGTAGTTAACCCCAAAATCTAAAAATCGTTTGGTTTCCTAAGCGTGTGACCAATCTATAGCCATTTACGCTGGCCACTCTTGGCGTGTCCTGAGGCAAAATTCTTCGTTAGATATAATTTGCGGCCAGCGAATTTTTAATATGTGACGTAGACATCGATTTACAAAAGCCTGCAACTTTCTCGAGATGATTGCCGAGACTTTCCATTTTTGGCAAGCATATAAAAGCACGGATTTGACATTGGATTCGAAAAATCTCAACTTAGTGCGCAAGGAGATTTGAGTAGATTTCCAAATTGGACACAGTGAACTGAAGGCAGCGCGAGCTTTGTTTATTCTGATTTGGACGTCTAGATCCGTACCGCCGCACAATGGGGCAAATCGACCCAAAAGCTGGCAATAATTAAAAAAATTAAATTGCAAATATACTTAATTTTTTAATATTTTCTAATAGAGTAATATCCATCCTTTAAAAAAATACTATTCATTTTTTTTAGACCTTCCCGTTTTTTCACAACACAGTTTTGTTTAAGCTTAACTAGTAGTCAGCTGAGCCAGAAGTAAAATTGTCGATTTTTCATCGTGATCTTTGAGAACAGTTTTTCCTTTTTTTTGTTGATTCATTAAAAATCTAAGTATGCAGCCTTGAACTTAGGGTATGTAAGAGTGATTTAAACAATTTTTTTTGTTATATGTAAATATATATGTAAAATTTTAGTGAAGTTCAGTGATCAGTTTTTTAAAAGTGTTATTTTAGAGGTTCTCTGAAATCCATTGACTTTTGAATGTGTTCCGAGTAGGATCGAGTTATGTTTTATGTGTTTTTTAAATGTTTGTGATGTTAATTTTGTGATTCCGTCAAAAAAACGTACTCCTTTTGCACCCTTTCTGTGATATGTGAATTTTCGTAACTCTTGAACCTTAATTTTTTTTTTTATTTTTTCGTTGCTTTAGGAATCTCTTCAAATTCAATTTTTTTTACAAGAAGGCAACTTGTAGACATTATGAAAAGATGTGAGAGTGTTATGATTGACGATCAGATGGATTTTTTAAAAAAACATCTTTTAAATATAACAAGAAGTACCCAAATTAGCCAAGTTAATTAATTGAATAGACTTTTTTCGCATTTTAAATCCGAATTCAAAACGCGGTGGGTCAAAGCTTCTAGAATCGAAGAAAGATTTAATACAACAAACGTAAATTGGCTCAATACCTCAATTGTTTTTAAAAAGGCAGAAGAATCTGCAAAGAAACGTGGTCGTCCCGAAGTGGATTTTGAAACATCTTCTGAACGCACAAAAAGGCTAAAAACTCAATACTTGAGAGAAACCGTTTCAAAGCCGGCCTTAAATTATGCAACTCAAATGAGCCTTAGAGCTTCTGGGCAGATTCAGGCCTCAAAAATTCTAAAAGATGTTACTGAAAACATTGACAGAGCTGAAATATACAGAAAAGCGATTCCCGCAGCAAACATTTTTGTTGAAACTAACATATCTGATGACGAAAGTGATGAATAAACTTATCTATTAATTTTGTTTTAGTTTTTTTTTTATTTAAATTAAAAAAATCGATGAAAATAAAAAACTTTAAATTAAAAAAAAAATTTTTAAAAAAATTTTTTTAAATCAGATTTTCGCCACAATTAGGGTAAAAATATAAGAGACCATGGATAAAAGTTATGTCAGATAAAAAATTAATGTATTATTAAGTCTCTTAAAATAACCTTTCAATCTGAAAAATACTGACATTCTTATTAGTTCCCAAATAACCAAAGTTTAAGTGGGCGTTTTAGTGGGCGTGGCAATTATAGCTTTAGATATGACCTAGTAAGGGTCTTAGAAGCATATATGCAAAATTTCAGGTTCCTAGCTCTTACGGTTGATTTAATACCACGTTTAAGGCATTCTGCCCCACTGTGCGCCGCCGTTTACGGAAACAGGTAGTTAAACTGTTCGACCTCTTCAATTGGAGACTCCTGCAAAATAATACGCTGATGTGTGGAGCGGCCTATATGGGCATTATTTTTGTATTTTTGCGTTTATTCTTAGACCGATCAACTCTCCTTTCACATGCAATGCTTGACACATCCCGTTCAACCCACTGATGTTTGCCAGGAGACATATATCATCTGTATAATCTAAATGGCTAAGCTTTTCAAACGGCCTCCATTAAATGCTCTGTCTCTCCGCAGTTCCAATATTAGCCGTCAATACATCATCTATCGCAAGTAAAAAAGGGATTGGCGATAGAACATTCCCTTGCCTCACTCCTTGTTGCACTTCGAAAGTGTCGGAGAGCTTCCCATTGTGCAAAACAAAACACTTTGCGTTGTTGTAGGACTCTTTTATGATGGAGACAATTTGGGTGGAATTCCTCTATTAAGAAGTGATCTCCATACAAATTCTCTGTTTACTCGGTCAAGGACCTTCTCAAAATCCACAAACATAAGGTAAAGCTGTGATTGAAATGCCACTGACTGTTCGAGGATGATACGCAGGGTCAGTGGCGAGGCGTCATATTGTTCATTTCGTTCATGAACGCCTAATTTTCAGACAAAATTATTATCATGTTCACATCCACCTAACCACCGAAAAAATATTTATACTTGGTATCTGATTTAGGTAAACTCCGCATTAGGTATACTTATGTACATATTTCCCAGTTTCCAATCCAGCTCGTGCAATACCTCCGTGCACTCAATTTAAATCAAATCAAAAAAATACCTACAGAATAACTTCCCACTCAATCAACACTTTCAACTCGTTTAAATAACTTCGAAACGAAATGTGTCTCGTATTCACTACGAGTATACAATGCCTACACTCCCGTGAAGTTGGCCCCCCAATTTTCAAAAAATTGATTTAGATTTGAAAGAGTTCTAGAGTTCTTGCCCAAAAATAGCAATAGTTCCGTGTAATCTTGGCCAGATAGGAAAAAAAGATATGGGGGGCCAACTTCACGCGGCCCCCCTTTTTTCATGAAAATAAGTTATGATAAGAAATTTCGGTTCCTGATAAAGAGTTCTGGAGTTCTCAATGGGTTTTATCAATGATGGGGGGGCTAACTTCACACTTGGTTTATATTAATTTTTCGGTAAACTATGGAGTTCTAGGGAGTTCTGTTTAGAGTTCTGGGTAGCTCAACAAAAGTTCTAAACAGAACTCTAACAAACTTTTTTGTCCGATCTATACATACAAAGTTATAGGCTAAAATAAAGTACCAATGCTGAAGGGGTCAACTTCACGAGTAGTTTTTTTTATTTTTTCGAAATTCTGGGGAGTTCTGGGGAGTTCTGATTAGAGTTCTGGGTAGCTCCCCAAGAGTTCTAAACAGAATTTCGAAAAAATAAAAAAAACTACTCGTGAAGTTGACCCCTTCAGCATTGGTACTTTATTTTAGCCTATAACTTTGTATGTATAGATCGGACAAAAAAGTTTGTTAGAGTTCTGTTTAGAACTTTTGTTGAGCTACCCAGAACTCTAAACAGAACTCCCTAGAACTCCATAGTTTACCGAAAAATTAATATAAACCAAGTGTGAAGTTAGCCCCCCCATCATTGATAATTTTTCTAAATTCTTATTTTGCAGAACTATTTTCAAAACCCATTGAGAACTCCAGAACTCTTTATCAGGAACCGAAATTTCTTATCATAACTTATTTTCATGAAAAAAGGGGGGCCGCGTGAAGTTGGCCCCCCATATCTTTTTTTTCTATTTCTGGCCAAGATTACACGGAACTATTGCTATTTTTGGGCAAGAACTCTAGAACTCTTTCAAATCTACCCAGAACTCTAAAAAAAAATCAATTTTTTGAAAATTGGGGGGCCAACTTCACGGGAGTAATGCCTACACACTAAAAATATCCCATTGCTTTCCCACCAATTCGACGGTCAACTCGTTCAACCGAATTGTGAACGAAATGGACCCACTAAAATAATACTAAAAAAAAAAGTAGATCTCAAATCGTATGAGCCATTTCGTTCAAATTATTTGTACACGAAATCAAGCATTTTGATGAGTTTTTCCCATTATTGTAGTCTGTGCAGTGTACACTCAAATTATGTGCGCTTGTTTGGGTTGTTGTTTGTAGAGTAGGTTATTTTGTAGGTATCTTGTGGTGTTGGGCCTTGGGCGGTGTTCGATTTGTATGACGGAGCGCGTTGGTCTATTCGTGCTAGAAAAATATGAACGAAATGGGAAATTTTTCGCTTGTGAGATAACATTTTCTTATAGTGATACTAAAAGAATTAATTACATTATGTATTTTATATTAGATAAAACTTTTAATACCTACATTGCATTGGATGTGTAAAATTTGACATACCTGTATTTTTTCACGGCATTGTGAAATGAATTCAAATAAATTTTAATTTAAGCGAGTTTTTGGAAAACGAAAATTTCCAAATTAAATGTCTCGTTTAAGTTTTCTGAAACATTATTGGGTAGGTAAAGTAAAAATATTTTTTACAAAAATTAATAAAATTTGCCTTAGAATACCTAGGTACATGCAATTCATATATGTATAAATATATAGGTACATATGTATATATAAGTAAATAAATGTACATCAATGTCAACTTCTAATATGAAAAAGAAAATAAACTGAACGACTAGAAATTTTATTCACGCGTCGCCACTGCGCAGGGTGTTGATATGGTCGACACCTAATCGACCACTGTGGAAGCCAGCTTGATGCCTCTTGAGTGTAGACTCGATTTTAACCTTTATCTACTCCAGTATGATGGTTACCATAAGTTTTGGAAAAACAGACAAAACAGTAATACCACGCCAATTATTACAATTTTTGAGGTCACCTTTCTTTGGCAGCTTAACAATCACTCCATCCTTCCATTCCTTGGGATAGGTTTCGTTTTCCCAAATAATGAAAAATAATAATAATAATAATAATAATAATGGCGGGCGTGCTAGCATATAAAAAGCAATTTTCGTTGTACAAATTCTAGTTGAGCGATTACTGTTTGAGAAACCATCATGAAGTCTTTGTAAATAATCTGCGTATGCCTTTACATCTACATCGACTTACATTAACAAAAGCATTAACGTATATGTTCTTAACATTTCGCTAAATCGATTTCCTGTGAATTTTATGGTCATACCGAAATTATACCAAATTTCTTTAACGAAAATTGATTTCGATTTAATATCAATTGTAAAATTTTATCTAAATATAATTTCTCAAAGAACTGAAAATGTTGTTAAACCGAGTTCTAAGTCCCTTAAGATCCTTGATTTTGAGGATTCAAATTTTTTGGAGTTCTGAAACTGACCGTATTGCAAGTTCAAGTCAAGGTCAAAAATAACAAATTAGTATGACGTCATATTGTAAGACGCTTTATGATGATAAAATTAATGGTAATGGTGTCCCAAAAGTCACGGTAAACTGTATTACAGGAGGATCTGAGTTTTCTTTTAGTAGTAGACATGAAATTTTCGCTAAGATTCAGATGCATAATTTTTGGCAATTTTATATAAAACCTTTGTAAAGAATATCTTCTCACTATCGGAGTTTTAAGAAATTCAATCATATTAAAATAATACTCAAAAAGAAAAACAATTTAAATAAAAAGTTAATAATTCAATAAAAAAAGTACGTATACGCCAGAGTGTACGCTAAAGTTCTTATTTTTGTGAATAATGTTTTTATTTTAAATAAATAAAAAACGATTTAAAGATTGAAATGTATTCTAAATAAAAAAAACGTTACATAAATTAATTTTCAAAATGTTTTTTTTTTTTTTTTCAATGTATTCATCAGCTGTAAATATATATGGCATTAGCTTCACTTAAATATAAGTTTTTAATGCCAAATGAATCGTACAGCAAAAAGAAGGAAAGTTTCGGAAACATGAACTAATACTCTATAAGAATCTTTAAGTGATTTGGGAACAGTTATTTTTTCTTAAGTACTCAATACTGATTTGTAGAGTTGTAAAGTATTGATATAAAAAAGTTTGGGTAAATTTATTTTTAGTATCCAAATGACAGATTATTAATTATTAAAAAATTAAAATGAAAAATCGGTGACAGTTACAACTTTTTACCCCACACTCTTGGCCCTAACAAAAGGAAATTGCGCTCATTAAAATAAAAGACTTCATATCGGTTCTTCAATTTTGATTCCCAGCTCCATCTCTTGGGTTACAAAAATTAATCTCGTCCTCAAATAATACAAACAAACAATGGAAGGATTTATACAAAATTAAAAATGATAAACCAAGTATTCCCAAGAAACATTATGATGGAAGTATAAAATTTTATTAAAAAGAAAAAAAAAAAAAAAACAGGAGAAACGATTTCATGCTTTATGCTTCCATTTCCATTCTTGATTTATTTAAGACAGAAAAAATGTCACGATTTCATTTAAAATCTAAAATCATCATAACGATGAGGAATTTAATCCTTTTCAATTATTTCATCATATCAAAATATATTATAATTGATTTGATTTAAATTCAAATATATCCTCATAGATTTAATATTAACGGGATAACATTTCCCTAATAGAATGATTATTTTTTTTTTGTATTTGATAAATAATTATTGAAACCTATTAATGGATTCCTTTCTTTTAATAAATGGGATATCCTTTTTTTGTTCCAAAGTTTTATAAATCAAAATCCAAATTTAAAAGAATATCGAGATTGACCTAGCCGAACAAAATATATACACAAACAAATAAACTGACAGACCAAACAGAAAGACGGAGAGAATTTTAAGACCCACTTTACCTTCCTTACCAGACAAAAACTCAGCTAAAAAATGCCATAATGCTTAAAAGTAATGATATAGTGCCCAAAATAATTTTTAAATGTTATAACACACAAATAAAAATTGTATGCCATGGTGATTCGCTGCTTGGTTTGATTGTTTTAGGGGAGAGCGGGGCTAGAAGTAACAGAGGGCTAACAAGTATCAGCTAAAAAAGAAAAGGGTTCCCCTGAAAATTAAAAAACGCATGAAGGAGAAAAATGTTCATCTACTTCAAAGCTAACGTCAAGTATACTTTAGGTGTACGTTTGTAACTTATTTGTTATTTGTACCTATTTTTGGTATTCCTCTTCACGCGGAAGAGATACATTGCTAGTTGTTTTTTTTTTTTTTAATAGGTATTTATGATTTGGTTAAGTTTACTTAAGTATGTAAGCTATAAATGGTTTTTTGTACACCATCTGACGTCTTAAGCAAATCTTAGTTTTTCAGAAAAAAAAATTCAAAATCGTAGGAGCGGTTCTTTTAAAAATTAATTTTGTATATATGTATAAAATTCTGTAAACATTTTCAATACAAAAATTGATGCGCAATTTTGTAGTATTTACTAATGCTGAATTAAAAATTAACTTTTGAAAAAAAAATCATCTACCCGTTTTTGAAATATCGGGTTTTCAAAAAAAAAAGTGAAATTTTTTTTAAAAGTCAATTGTTTTTTTTTTGAAAATTTTTATATGCAGTATGATTTCAAGTTTTTAGAAGATTTTGTACAAAAAATATGAATTAATTCGGTTGTAAAGATAATGAGAAAATCCAAAATAAAACAAAATGGTTCTATGAGAGGTACTGTTAATAATGGCTAACTGTAAAATTTTGTTTTTGGTAGATCATAAACCGTACTAATATTAATATTCAGAACAATTTTAATCCAAATCGTAGGAGTCGTTTTCGAGCAAATTTAGATTTTCTGTAATGTTAACTGTTAACTTTGAATAAGGAAAAAAAATTGGTCCAAAACATTTTAGATAATGCTAAAAAACCGCTCGGTACCCAAGTTTCATAAAAATCAACCAAGTCATTTAAGAAATATTTGGTTTTCAAAAAAAAAAATTAACTTTCTTTTTAAATAAAAAAAAAAAAATAAAATAAAATAAAAGGTAACCCATACCCAATAAAATTTATTGAATTTTTTTAGAAAAACTTGTGGAGCCATTTTTGAGAAAAACAAGATTTTTCAAAAAAAAACGGTAGGTACCGTTATTTTTGGTCCTAAAAAAATAAAAAAAAACGTGTATGGGGAATGTCTAAAAAACGCTAGATATTAAGTTTGAATAAAATCGACCCATGCGTTTAGGCTGTAGGCGAATGGACAGACGGACGGAATCGCGAGAACCAATTTTTTCGTCTTCCCTATCATCGTATTGTCAAGTTTGATCAAAATCTCGAGTTCAATTTTGTTTAAGAATCCAAAACTTGCCATACTTATATGTAGTACCTATGTATGTATATATCGCAAGTAAAAATACTTACGCAAGGTTTTGTGTTTCACTTTTGCACATTTAAGGCTTTACTACTTTTTGCAAAAAAGTGAAAAATAAAATCATACGCTAGAGATGCTTGTGCGCGAAAAAGCGTATACGAAAACTGTGTTTGATCTGCCATTTCAGATGGTTTGCACATGGCACAGGCATCTTTAGAGCACGTTTTTGTTTTTCACTTTTTGCAAAAAATTCTTGAATTCAAGGTAATCAAATGAACTTACCGGGTCACCATTATTTGGCAAAATTTATTTGGCATTTTTTGTTTCGCCTTAGTCGTTAAATATTTTGTTTAATTCGCAATTCTTAATTGGCAATTTACATTTTGTTTTTTATTCATTACGTTTTTCAATCATTCTGCAATTAACATTCGGCGGTTTTATATTTCGCTTTTTGTTAAAAATATTTTCAATCATTTCGCAAAATTCATTTGGCAAATTATTCTTTAGTTTTTCTTTGTTTAATTGTTTATTATTTGGCCAAGTGTTTTTTCGCAAAATATTGTTTCGCCGTTTCATTATTTTGCGAAATAACGTTTCGCCGTTTAATCATTTCGATAAATATCGTCAAGCCGTTTTATTATTTCGCTAATAGATCATTTCGCTGTTTAGTTGTTTTGATCGTTTGACCAATCATTACCATCGTCTCTTTTCAGAATTAACAGTTTTTTTCTGAGCCATTGCTTAGTCCTGCTTGCGTTGGTAATATTTTTTTAGTTGTTTTGCAATTTTTGCCGTAATCACTTTCGCGATTTAAGATTTCAGTTTGTTTGATTAGTTAAGGTAAGTGCATAACAGAAAGAGGATTTTCACATTTTACTCCAAGGAAAAAAGGGTGTTAAGCAATTGGGCAGTTATTTTCGTAGGTGCATTATATTTTTTATATTCATTATTCAGTGTTTTTTCGCCTTTTTTTATTTGGCAATTTGATGTTCAGCTTTTTTTTATTTGGCATTCGATTGTTTGGCAATGTTTTGGCTTCCATTAAATTACATGCCTTAAAATTTCGCGCGAAATTTTAAGGCATGTAATTTAATGGAAGCCAAAACATTGCCAAACAATCGAATGCCAAATAAAAAAAAGCTGAACATCAAATTGCCAAATAAAAAAAAGCGAAATAACAAAATGCTGAATGAAAAATAGCAAAATAATAAAATGCCAAATAAGAAAAAGACAAATGAAAAAATGCCAAATAAAAAATTGCTAAACCTAAATATGCCAATCAAACAAAATATTAAGTGAAAATTGCGAAATGAAAATTGCGAAATGATGGTTTGTCATATCATATAAAAAACCAAACGTAATTTGCAAAACGAAAATTGCGAAATAACAAAATGCTAAATAAAAAAATGCGAAACGAGAAACGGCGAAATGTACCACAGCGAAACGTTAATTTGCCAAACAATTCTGGCGAAACATACCATACCCGAACTTACTATCTTCCCCAAAATTGAAGCGTCTTGCCAAGCATGACTCCTTTTCGTTTTATTACTATTATTATGCTGGCAAAAATGGCTTTTGACCTACATGATAAGTCTTAAGCTCTCTAGATTTCGCCTCATTATTTGTTCTTGACCAGTTTTTCATGATGGAAATCGATATAAAATTATTTTCTTTTTATAATAAAAATCAAGTTAATTTCGTAATAAATAATATTGTTAAATATTCAAAATATTTTGACGTACCTAATAATAAAAACTATGTCTTCAGGGCTAAAAAAAATCAACATGTAAACAGTTTACAAATGACTTCATTTTTTACGTCAAATTCCCGACCTAGTTTTTCTTTCGTTTGATGAGTTTTTTACCAAAAAGGCCATATATCCATCTATCGTGTATCGACGCATTATCACTTTGTGGCCGTGCTCGCTTTGCTTCGAATGTTTAAATAACTTTATGATTTTAATATTAGTATGAAAAATATTTTTATTTTAATAATAAATTTTCAAAGAGCAATACATATGTATTATTAAGTTCCTAACTAATAGATACTCCTCGGTCTACATGCCCGAGGAATTAACAATATAATAAAAAAAAATCGACTTTTTTAATAAAAAAAAAAACAACAATCCATAGAATATTATAATTTTAACTTCAATTTTATCTGCTTTTATATTAATTTTTGATATTTTTATATTTGAATATTTGATAAACAATTTAGCACTTTTATTTTATATTTTATTAATTTTGTTGTAAGCTGTTGTAGATTTTTTAAACAAAAGTAGCCCATGTCCATCCTCATGTTCAAAGCTGATGTTAATATTAACATCAGTCTTTGAATTATTATTATGTTTTCTGTTTGCCAAATTGTTAAAAAAAAATAAAACACATTTTATATTAGAAGATGAATATAATAATTATATTGTCGTGTGTTGCATTGAATTGCTTCTTATTCAAAATATGTGAATATCTAATTTGTGTTTGTGGTAATGATTTCGCCAAATTTGTGACTTTTCGTAGTACACATACATTTATAGGTATATTGAATAAAGTTTGCGTGTTTGCGTATAATTAAATCACGGCCCTACTAATGGCCTAATGGAATAACCAAATTCGCCGGCTTCAAAATATGCGTACACAATTCAAATGTTGGTGAAATATTTGACCGAGCATCAGTTCCGGTTCATTTTTTAACAATGTTTAGTCAATAATATTTTCCGATTACGTCAAGGGCCAAAGATCGGTAAAATGCAAAAGCGGCCATTTATACTACTTATACTACTTATACTACGTTTATTTTAATAAAAAAGCAATGGTCAAGAAGTTATCAAAATTGAGCAATATCTCTCGGAGTGGACTTCCTCTCCTTCTTCATAAAATCGCGAAACAAATTGCCACCACCAAAAACTAAATCTTTTTTCTACACAAGAACATAACCGATTACACAAAATTGAAAAAAAAGAAACTAGAAACAAAATTAACAATGTTAACAAAATAATACCTACTTATTACCTACATATTTTTGTCAGAACAACAGGCAAGAATTGGTCAAACCAAATGAAATTAATTGTTCTGATTTGAGTATTAACCTGCTAGACTCTCGATTTCGAGGTCCTAGCTTAAACCAAGTCCTAACTAGTACTCGGTACCAAATTCACAGGACTAGCCTTAGTACTTGTGTGAAGAAAAGATTTGATACCGATTTGAGTAATAACTTTAGGACTAGTATCGGTACCAGCATTAGGATTCTGTGAAGAAATTGGCTGTAAGATTATTATCTAGGGATCCCCTGGATCAGCAACTGCTCTATAGGGCAACCATTGATTTTGTGTAAAATAATTTTCAGTCGTTAAAGTATAAAAGTAAGTTGAGAGAGATAGTAAAATGACATATGATAAATAAAGTCAAATTTATGGATATTGAAAACATTTTTCTATATTTTATTAACATCTCGTTGGAAGTGTTTTTGTAATTTGTAATTTTAAAATATTTTTCGTCTTGCATAGCAAACGGCCTAACTTTAGCATTTACTTTATTATGAAGTTTTAAAAAGCAACAATGGGACGCCACTGTTTTTAATTTAGACTTTAGAGTTATTTGATCTTGAAAAAAACAAAGACTTTATTTTAAAAATATTCTCTACTTACCTCGCTACTGAATTAATGCAAACTGCACTTTAAAGTAAATATTCTTACATTTAGAATTTTCTTTTTCTGTATTAGTGGATTAAAAGTTTTCATGAGCGTTATGACAGACGTTTATATATGTATATTTCATGTCCAAGGGAAAGGGCCTACCTACTTAAAAAACTTAAAATGAATCTCCAAAGTTCTTATCCCTTGAGTATACCTATTTATGTAGTACTTCGTGGGAAACTATGTATTTTTTGACTTTTCACTGCGGCAAACTTGATTTCCTTTTTTTTAAGATTTAAAATATATTTGTTTGTTTTATTTTGTTTTGTTTTTTGTTGAGCTTTGAGACTCTTCAGTCTATAAAAAAAATATAATGCACGACTGGGTCGCACGAATTTGCTCTTGTAGTACAAATATCTTCGAATTTGGGGCGCAATACCAATTCTAAAAAAAAGTGTGAATTTATGCCGAAAATTTTTTAAAATCGTTCCCGCATGGAAATATGGCAAGTTTTTGGCAAGTTTAGGCGAGGCCCTGGCAAGTTTTCAGTAAGGAAAACATGGACGAGGAAAACATAACAGCCCCCTGCCTCGCTGAGAATATTTATTTAATCAAGTACTGTGAGGCTCTTGATGGTAACTAACTATGTAAAATCATTTTACGAAAATTAATAAAAGCAGGATCTTATTATACCGTAATAAAAATCTTTGTGTGTTAATTAACTGTGCAAATTTCCAATTAGGATTGGGAATCGGTGTGTCAAATAGTAAAATCACAACTGCAGACAAAACAGAACAAGACAGAACCACAACTGATTTTGACATTTCTCAGAAATCTGTTCTAAGTTATTCTACCTAAAAAGCATGTGCAAACAGACTCACTGAACAGCAAGCCAGAACAGTTTAGAACAGAAAATTTCTCATTGAACTTGTTCTTTTCTGTTCTAAACTGTTCCGAACAGCCCCACTGAACATACCTACAGTTTTTCACACATATACTTGCACACACACCAAAATAAATGACAATAAACTAAACGTAGTTTAAATAATCATTTTTACATGCCCAAGAATTTTTTAGTGGTCAGTGTTTTATAATAAAATAAGCAACAGAAAGCGCAACGCCACAGAAGCACAAACGATGACACTACCGACCGCTGCACGCTTTTAAACGGACGTAAGTGCACACAAACGGCATTAATATAGGGACTATCAGAACTATGTTGTAGACTGGACCAACCAGGATGACCATCAGTTCATCGGCAAGCTGAAAAGTGGTAAGTACACTGAAGTCTTCGAAGCAACATTCTTCCATTGACATGGACTGGCCACGACAATAATGATTTAGAGTATATAACCAGGGTGGTGTGGTGGGCATTGAGGAACTGGATGTCTAACTAAATTAATATAATATATAGCGACTGACAGCTTCTAGTTTTGACCCCATATCTAAAATGGTTGAATGGAAAACTATGGAAAACTAAATATGTGGAACAAATCTAGTTTTTACTATATTCAGGGCTTAGGCAGAATGTAACTAACGAGGCAAAACTGTTCATAACTGGCGAGGGCCTAGCGAATGCCTCTAGTAACCCTTGCTAAACCCTTGTTAGTAACTATGAAAAACTTGCCAGGGCCTTATTGAAAACTAGATTCTTTTTCCAGGCGGGTTGGAGCGGTATTCTTAAAAAATAATTTTTGATATATAAAATTTCTTTAATTTTTTTAGAAAAAAAAATTGGTATGCCATTTTTAAGAATATAATAATATACAACTAAAATCAAAATTTAAAAAAAAATTCATCAACCCGTTTTGAAAAATATGATTTTTCAAAAAAAAAAAAATTTGCCTTTTTTTTTTTTTAATAATAAAAATTTGAAAGAGTTTTTTGTGTGATAACACACGCGCAGTGTAGGCTGCAAAGCTTTCGCACCATCATATTAATATTGAAGGTTTGAATGAAAGAACAACAACTTTAGTGAGCTACGACCAAGTTTTATAGGCTGGAGTTATAGCTATTTCACGGTCGCCAGGCCGATCATCAGACTCCTTTAGTGGTGCTTAGTCTATTTATGTTCAACCATTTGCCCCACTGAGGCTAGACCATGCGTGTCTTCGGGCCAAGTGCACTACGCACTGCGCTACCGAAGGTCACATCGATCGAGTGCAGGTTTTATTGTTTGACGAATGCACCACTAAAGGAGTCTGATGATCGGCCTGGCGACCGTGAAATAGCTATAACTTCAGCCTATAAAACTTGGTCGTAGCTCAGTCAAGTTGTTGTTCTTTCATTCAAACCTTCAATAATAAATCTTTTTTTTTTTGAAAATATATGTATGCAGTATTATTCTAACTTGACAGGACCTCCTAAGTAAACATTTTGATCAAAATCGGTTAGGCGGTTAACGAGAAAATCGAAAACAAATAAAAACGGTTCTATGGTAAGTACTGTTAAAAACGGTTTTTAGTAATTTTTTTTTATCAAAATGTAAACCATGTACACAAACAAAATTTGAAATTTAAGATAAATATATTTTTTTTAGATGGTCCTATGGCAAGTATACCGTTATTTTTTGAGCTAAAAAAAATGTCAATTTCCCCTCTAGGGAATTACCCAAAAATCTTATGCTCCAAGTTTGAAGAAAATCGCTTCAATGGTTTAGGATGTAGGCCGAGATACAGACAGACATATACAGACAGACATCAGACATACACACAGACAGACAGACGGAATTGCGGGACACATTTTTTCGTGTTTTCTGTCATCGTAATGCCATGTTTAATTGTTATCTCGAGTTCGTTTTTTTTTATGAATCCAAAAATTGCCCTCTAGTACCTACATATGTATATGGCAAGTAAAAATACACTGTCGGTCTAGTCTCACCTCTCAGAATATAATATACAAACCTTGAATTGATAGCCTGTATGAACCCCCACTTTTTCTTTTATTTTTTTTTTTGCATAAAATACCAATCTTGATTCTTGAATAGCTCTATATGTTGTGTCGAGAGCTTGTTAAACAGATGTCAGTGTCAGGCTGTCAAGTTCTCTAGGTGATGTATTCTATTCATGCTCAGGTGTACCTACTTCTTGCATAACTTTCACTCTTTTCACCAAAGCTACTTCAGCCACAAAATTTTTGTATGGCGACAACGACAACTTTTATGGTTTTTTTTAATGGTTGACATTTTCTTCTTTAAGCGCAAGTATTGCTTTCGTGAATTAAAAAAAAAGAAGAAAATCGGTTTTGTTATAATTTTTTTAATTGGTATTTCTGAAATTGTCAAAATTAAAAAAAAAAAAAAAATTATATTAAACAAAAAATCATATGCTTTGCTTAGTCTTTTTTATAAAATAAACATGTACCTTTAATTTAATTATGTAGGTATGTAGCTGCATTATAGTTGTTAACCATTAAGTCAGGTTCAGTGGTGGATCTAAAAAGGAGGGTCTATGATGGGAATAATTTTCGTACGCTTTTCGCGCACATGTTTATCTAGCACATGATTTTGTTTTCCACTTTTTGCAAAAAGTCTTGAATTTAGTTAAGCCTTAAAAGCGCAAAAGTGAGATGCACTAGAAATTCCTGTGTTGTGTGGGAAAACGCATGAAAATTGTGTTATGCCTATGTCATATTGAATGATTTTGATAATTCAAACACAATTGGCGTGGTCAGGAAAATGAGATCTCAGAGATTTCTTCACGTCAAAAAGTGAGCAAGCGAATATAAAGTACCATGTGCAAAATGCTACCGGAAAATACTAAAATCCTCTTCAGCCCCCAGCTCCCCCAACAGCCTAATCCTGGATCCACTACTGGTCACGTTCATGCGATCCAATCGTGAATTTACTTACTTACTTACTTTAGATGGCGCTCACAGCCCAGGGTGGACTACGGCCTAAACCAACAAGCCCCTCCAGCCAGCTCGGTCACTAGCGAGCTGCCTCCAGTTACGCACTCCAAGTTGGAAGGTCGTTCTCCACTTGTGTGCGCCACCTAAGGTGAGGGTCTTCCTCTGCTGCGCAGATCGTCAGGGGTAGATTCGAAGACTCGTCGGGCTGATGCGTCGGAGTCCATGCGCTCCACTTGTCCCAGCCATCTCAGCCGCTGTATTTTCAGCTTGTTCACCAGGTCGACGTCGCTGTAAAGCCCGATGTTGAGATTCCTATCTCGATGATAGCATATACTTCGTCTTGCCCTCATTAACAGCCAAACCCATTTTCGCCGCCTCAGATTCAATACTTGCAAACAGCTCGCTTCATTCTCCCAATGATGTCAATATCATCTGTATTGCATAAGCAAGAACAGACTTTTGAAAAATTGTACCTCTGTTGCTGACTTGCGAGTTGCGTACAATTGCTTCAAAGACGATATTAAATAGGTTATCTACATGATAACGCGTCGCCTTGTCTCAAACCTTTCTCGTCATCAAAGGGTTCGGTGGTGTTCTTGCCGACTTTGATGGAGCAGCGAGATTTCTCCATCGTCATCCTGCACAAGCGGATGAGTTTGGCAGGGATGCCGAGATGCGCCATGGCTCTGTATAACTCGTCTCAGTCTACGCTATCATATGCGACTTTAAAATCGATAAAGAGGTCGTGTGTATCGATTTGAAACTCCTTGGTTTTTTTTCCAAAATCTGTCGGAGTGTGAACCATTTGATCGCCGGTTGATTTGCCGGGCCTAAAACCACACTGATAGGGGCCGATCAGATCGTTGACAAACGGTTTTAAGCGATCACACAGTACAGATGACAAGATTTTGTATGCGAAGTTGAGGAGACTTATACCTCTGTAGTTGGAACAGGTCAGAGCATCTCCTTTTTTGTGGATAGAGCATACCATACCGAGGTTCCATTCATCGGGCATACTTTATTCCGACCAAATTTTGGAGATAAGCTGGTGTATACTCCCTACCAAGTCATCTCCCACTGCTTTGAATAGCTCGGCTGGCAGGCCATCCGCACCAGCAGCCTTGTACGTTTTAAGCTTGGCTATCGCTAACCGCACTTCATTTAGGTCGGGTGGACGGAAATTTTGACCATCATCGTCCAGGTTGAATGGAGTGTTCTGTCTTATAGCGGAATTTTGGCCATCTTCGCCGTTTAGCAGTCTAGAATAGTGTTGTTTCCAGATCCTCAGCACCGACTGTGTGTCTACCACCATATTCCCACACTCGTCTCGGCAGGCTTCCATTCAGGCCTTGTAGCCCTGGGTAGTTTTCCTCACCTTTCGGTAGAACTTTCGAGCATCCCCCCTGCCGCTACAGTCCTCAATAGACTCGACCGCCCGTTTCGCATGCTCTCTCTTTTTCCTCCTGAGAAGTCGGCATTCCTCGCTTTGTTTTTGCCCGTAGAGCTCCCGGGCTACTCTCTCAGCAGCTCTGGTTCCAGTCTGCAGCATTGCTTGGTAGGCCTCGTTCTTTGCTTCATGCGCCAGTCTGCATTCTTCATCGAACCAGGGGTTTCGTTGTGGTGGCCTAGTGAAACCCAGCACATCAGTAGCGGCACTTTTGATGGCATTTTGGCAGTGCTTCCACTGGTCCTCTACAGATGATGCTTGTGGCGGGCTTGTTGAGAGTTTAAGAGAGACGTGGTCTGCATAAGTCCTAGCTATCTCTTGCGATTTTAGCTTCGCGACGGTAAATCGTTTTACAGCATTCGCTCGTCGTTGTGGCGTCATGTGATTTTTATTTTTTTTTTATTTTTAGAACCTTGACTTAAACACAGTCGGACATAAAAATTATTTAATAAGCTTGTTTTAGAGCAATTGCTTAAAACCTTGTTGGCCACTTTTATTCAACTACCTATACGAGTCTCTTCCGTTTTCGTGGCTGAGTAGGAATACTAGTAGAACAACTACCTACTCAAGAGTGATGATGAACATAAATTTATGTAGATGGCGAGTAACTGGCCTGAAACAGAAATAAGTGTGTGTTCTTACGAGCTGAGTTCTATACTTTTCCATAGGTATGTAAAATGTGTAACTTACGTTTCGATAAAAGAGAAACACTCAGCAGGTGGAATATAGCAATGTGTTATGTATACAGGGTCATTTGTTCTGTACTTAAGATTTCTAAAATAAAATCGAAAAGGCTGATTTCAATTTTTTTTTGTTTTTTAGCTTAGACCTTTAAAAATTTTTTGAAAGTATGATATTGGTGAATATTTTCTGCCCTTCAGAGAAAAAACTAGGTAAGTTCATTAGGAGGGGTGATATGGCAAGCTGCATCATATCTGTAATGTCTATAGTCATAACCCAATCATTTTAATCCATGAATTATTTCAATTTTCCAGTTGTTGTGTAAATCCTGAATAATGTCTTTTTTTTTTTTAAATTAAAGTTTAAAATCTCAAAGTACACAGACTGAATGACCCTATTTATGATAATATTTTTTATAAAATATGAGTAGCAATATAATTATGTACATTAAACAGCTTCTGGGTGACAATCACAAAATACAACAAACCCATGTGACTTGTTAGATACCAATTGTATAGAAATATCATGGATGACATGGTAGAAACGGTACATAACATAGTTCATAATAGCTTTTAATGTATTATGTAACTGCGCCACTGTGCGCCATTCCATTAAATTTGCTTGAGATCTACTTGATGCTGTAATATATTCTATTCAGTCCAAAGGGAGTGAAAGAAGATTGCTGTGAAAGCTTCTTAAGTAACTCTCAAGAAACATCACAGTGAAATGTTGGAATAATTGTATTAAATTGCTGTTGATACTTTATGTGGGCATCAGCGTCAGGGCGTGTATAAATTACATGCTATTTGAAGTGTGAATAACTGCATTGTAATGGAATGATGAGCAAAAATTCCTTACTTAAGTATATAAAACATGATTTTGCGTCTTTTTTTTTTTGTTTTGTTTGTTTCTTTCACTATTAACTGAAAGTCACTTTTTGATGTGCGTCTGAATAGTAATGGAAAAAATTTATGATACGGCACGAAATGCCTCTGAATACTTATCTTTGTAGAAAAGGTAGACTTTTTCATGGCACAAAATTTAAATATATACATATAATGGCTTATTTTTTTCTCATATTGATATAGGAGAAGCTTAAGTCTAGGCTTTCGGAAAAAAATTGGAAATTTGCTTTCTACTCATTATAACCGAACCCGTTTTAAGAACTAAATTTGGTCTTTTGTTAATTTGTCAACCATATATCTCAATTCTCATTCATTTATCCTCTACTGGCTGAAATTGTGAAAATATAAATTTACTATCAGCATTCCAGTCTTGCAACATCCCAGCTATTTAATGACTGCGAGAAATGCAATAACACCCATCTCTACATCGCTGACCTTCGCATTGCATTATAGTAAGGTGGAGCAAAAAAACTCAATTTTATTTGTTCATCTTATAATACAGCTTGTAATTGCTATAGATGCGACGACTGGACCGCACGAACTTGATCTTATAAAAAACTATAATGTTACGGTACCTTTATTTTCAAATATTTTAAATGCAACATTGGTTGAACTACCCAGAAAACTCAGATTCCAAAATTATAACGAAATTGGTTGACCCATTCAGTAATCAGAAGACATACTACCCAAATAACTCGAAAATAAGGCATTTTTTTGGTCATCACAGGTGCGAAATTTAATCAAAATCGTTTGAGTCGTTTTTGAGAAAATTTGAAGAAAACCAATTATTTGTATCAACTACCTGTTCTAGGTCAGATAAATCAGAAGTTTAAATTTCCCCTCTAGGTAATGATCCTTACTAAATTTTAAGCGAATCGGTCCACCCGTTTGGACTATAGCTTAAATTAAACTGTATGTCCCAAGCCCTATTGGCACTGGAGTCACGGCACCTGGCAGTCAGTAAGTGAACTACTAGAGGGGGATACATTTTTTTTCGATTTGACATTCAATGTATTTCCCATAAGAGAAAACGAAAAAATTGTCTGGAAAACATTAATTTTAGTAATTAATTTTATATGAACGGGTACTCATATTATAATTACAATAGATTGACAATGTATGCTAGTTTGTTAATCAAGAAGAATATATACTAAATTCAACTTCTTATTTGCTTTATTTTGCCCATAAAGAATGTAAACAAACGTGTATTGTTGTTGTTGTTTTCCAAAATGGATGAACGTCGCGAGTTGAAATAAGATCATGTGCGTAGTGAGGGAAGGGTTTCAGGGGCAAAATAAATTATGGATTGAACTGAAATAATTTTTTGACATAGAAGTATATATATATTCTGTAGGTATGTGTTTGCATTTTAGTATGTGAAATAGGAGAATAGGTGTGTTTTATGTTTAGAACATTTTAAAGTAAAAATTTTTAACGGAATATAAAGAAAACTTAAATAATTAATAGACACGGTAAATTTTCAAACAAGCTGTTCCAATCTTGGAACAGCTTGTTAAGGGCACATATTTATAATTCACTTCAAATTTTGCTATTATTCTTTCTAAATTTTTGATTCTATTTTTGCTTTTGGGAGCTTTTCTTAGTATTCAAATTAAATTTTGTAATAAGTACAAAACAAGGTAAAATATAATTTTCGGCATTATTCGATTTAAAAAAAAAATTTCACCATAAAAAATAATTTCATGTATTTTCATAATTATGGGCAAAATTTATTTAAAATTATCAAACACATTTTACACAGCACAAAATAAAAACAAAACATATTTTAAATAAAACTGGCTACGCTTCTGCCTTGCTTTTTCCTGAACTGGGTATCGTTGTTGTTATTTATCATTGTGAGGATGATTTGTTTACACTTTTTATCTATAAATTAAAGCATTCTAGTTTTTAGTTTCGATATATTTTAAGCTCGATTCACAAACTCACATGTTTTATTATTACATTGCAATTAAAATACGGATACCCGTTGATATAAAATTAATTAGGAAAATTAATGTTTACCAGACCATTTTTTCGTTTTCTTTTATGGGAAATACATTGAATGTCAAATCCAAACAAATTGTATCCCCCTCTAGTAGTTCACGCGATATGCAGGTGGTGTCGAAAGCAATTTACCTGGTGTCAATAGAGCAAAAAAGAAATACAATCGGTTCGTGTCTTCCGATTGCGCAGGCATATCACATAATAGACGTTTTTATTTCAGAACAAAAAAAAAATCGTTCGATTCACCACGTTTGATCTGTGTTTTGAATCCCAAATCTGAAATGGTTGAATCGAAAACCAGATTAGGTTTAGGGTGCTTAGAGCTACAATTTTATAAATGTTTGTTTCTTTTTAAGTTCCCATTGGGAGTTATTTTAATCGGTCCGATTTGTGAAATTGAAAATTTTGACATTTCTCGACGTTTCGAGGTCTCCTGAGTCTGTTTTTAGAGAGATGTCTGTGTACGTACGTTCGGAAACTTATTTCGCCAACGCATAGAGATATCGCCTTCAAATAAATTTTATTTTACAGATTATAAGGTTATAACGTACAAAAGGGTTTTCAGAAAAAATTCAATTGGCAGTTTTTTTGTACAGTAATTAAAAAAAAAAGTTGTAAAATGGCTTGTTTCTCGAATATCTCTAGAACAAAGAATGCTATCAACTTCGACCTACTGGCTTCATTCTTTTCATAATGACGTAGTGAAAAATTGGTAATACGTAAACAAAAAAAATCAACCCACAGTTTTTTTTTTTTCTTAAACCATTAAATATTTTTAAAAATTATCGAATATCTTGAGAACACAAAAAGATATTTATTTCGGGGCTAATTTTATTTAACACACAAAGTTATAGTTCATAATCGGTAGAGTTTGTAAAAAAATCAATTGACGGTTTTTTTTTCTAGGCCAAAAAGAAATTCAAAAAATTGTTAAAAAATGTTTTTCGGCTCAAAATATCTCGAGAAGAATTTAAAACCTTTTACTAACGATACCCATAATACGTACCCACCATCTCAAATATGTAATCATACATAGATGAGAACTCTTATTACAGGACGATGACGACATAGTTTATGACAGGAGGTTCAAGTTAGGGGCTATCTCCAATAGACACTGGCCAAGGAGATAGCATCGGTTGTATCCTCGATAAGAGGGAGGGCAGGCCAAACTTTTGCCATTAACACCAGGCAAGGCCTTTGATGGCTCGGCGAACTGCTGTGTTGGTGAGACAGTGGGGTTGTTGTCGATTTTTGGTGAGACAAAAAGGAAAAGTTTTTTTTTTTTTTTAACTGGTTTTAGATTAGTTAGGTTTAGTTTTAAGATTATATCACTCCGATATAAATTTTTAGAGTTTAGGGTTTAGTCTTAGATTAGCTTTAGGTTAAATAAACTTTCCTCTTATTGTTTTGCCGAAGATTTGCCTAATGCCTCACCCTTTCACTAATGCAGTAGCATAGGTAACTAGGTTTGTGCGATTTCCTTTTTTTTTATTTTCCATTCCAGTACACCTATCCTGTAACCCTATCCACTCTTCCTATCCTCATCCTCTAATAACGGCATGACTTTTTTTGTTTGCTGAGTGGGATGAGTTTGGAAAATGGCAAGAACCGCCCCAATCAGTAAAGCTTAGCCGAGCAGAGCAAGCATGCCACCGCCCTTTTCCAACTCATGAGGACACACCCCTGTGGTAACCCAGACAGACTCGCAACAATGGCATTACCCGGATAATTTTATTCTACACACAATACTATAATTAGTAATTGATAAGGTTTGTAAAAAAATTCAATTGACGGTTCAGTCGGTCTTTCAAGGCCAAAAAAATTGCAAAAGAAACTGTTGTTGAAATTTTTAGTGTCGCATATATTTTGAGCAAATAGCCTTCCCTTAATTGCACAACTGATAAGTTTTTCGAAGATTTTTAATTGGTATAAAAACAACATCGGGTATCGAGTTTCAAAGAAAACCAATGGAAAGTTATCAGTGTGGGTCAAACCCAGCCTCTTTTTTAATTCAGAGCTAGCTTCAAGCGTGTTCGATGAGTTCAAAATAAAAAAGAAGTACAAAGCTAAGTGTTTCGTAATTCAATCAATCATACTTTGCGCAGAGCTTATTCGGTTCCTTAAGGCTCTACTCCAGTAGTCTACAAAAAGCTAAAATTGAAAAAAACCTTACATATAGTTTTTTTTTTTTACCCTTTTACTCTCCCCAATTTTCTGCGGCATTTTGATTGAAATTATGAAAACAAATTGAGCTTTTTTGGCCCACCCTATTGAATAGTCCATTGCTGAGGCATGGAACTCAACTTCTTAAAGGAGAACTTTTTTCGACGAGAGAAAAACAGTGATGCTAAAGAAATATAGATATAATCTAGTACTTTTTATGATTTCTTCGATACAATGTTAAGTATCTAAGGAAGATCATCAATTATGATTTAAAAATGTGTATTTTATTTTGTTTGTAGATAAAAAATAAATATAAAAATACTCATAACATCAAATGTTATGAGCATTTTTATATTTATTTTTTTTTTTTAGCTTTTTTATTAGTAAGTGTGTACATATTTTACATGTGAATCTGTATATTGTGTAGCTTCACGCAAAAATTAAGCCGTATAATGTTAGCATGACAACTTTCGAAAAAGTTACTTTTGACTGTCTCAGAAATTGCGGTAAATATGCCGTGAAGAGAAAAAAATTGCCGCTCCACTAGTTCTCCCAAAAATTGATGTCATGCTAACTTTATATAAAGTTAGCATTGCACCTTTTAAACTTTGTTCAAAAATAACTTTGGGGTATGCCATATCCTTCAAATTAATTGCCGTGGTTCTAAATCTTAAAAATAAAAAAAAAAGAGGCTGGGCTTGAACCACCCTGATAACTTCCCATTGGTTCCCTTTGAAACTCGACACCTGATGTTATTTTTTATAAGAAAATTACCAATTAAAAATCTTCGAAAAACTTATTAGTTGTGCAATCAGGGGAAGGCTGTTTGCTCTAAATATATGCGACACGAAAAATTTCAACAATTATTAGCAGTTTCTTTTGCATTTTTTGTTTTGCCTAGAAAAAAATCATTGGTTGTTTTTGAGATATTCGAGCCGAAAAACATTTTTTAACAATTTTTAGCAGTTTTCTTTGCAGTTTTTTTGGCTTAAAAAACACAGTTAACTGAATTTTTTTTACAAACTCTACCGATTGTAAACTTTAACTTTGTGTATTAAATAAAATTAACCCGAAGTTAATATCTCTCAAGATATTCGATATTTTTTAACATTTTTTAATTGTTTTTTTTTAATAAAAAAAAAAAAAAACTGTGTTGATTTTTTTTAAGTACATATTACCAATTTTTTACTACGTCATTATACATAGAATGAAACCAAGCCGAACGCCGAAGTCGATAGCATTATTTGTTTTAAGGATATTCGAGAATCAAGCCATTTTACAACTTTTTTTTAAATTACTGTAATAAAAAAAACTACAAATTGAATTTCTCTGAAAACCCTTTCTGCACGTTATGGGTTTATTATCTGTAAAATAAAATTTATTTGAAGTCGATATCTCTATGCGTTTTCGAGATATCGTCGGCGAAAAAAGCTTCCGAACGTACAAACTAACGAACGTACATACATGGTACACAGACAAAAATGTAATCCGACTCCAGAGACCTCCAAACGTCGGGAAATGTCAAAATTTTCAATTTCATAAATCGGACCGATTACAATAACTTGCAATGGGAAGTTTAAAACAGGGTTTATTTATACTGCTGTTATTTTGACAATCTTATCGTTACTATTTTTCTACTTGATTGTTTTAAATTTGTACTTATGATTGTGTTATCCCGAAGAGATTTTCGAAATAAGGCCAATAATGCGCAAATAACTGTTGTATTTTCAATTTTAACGCGACAAACTGTTAAGCTGTGATGTACAGATTTTCAAATCTAACTAATATAATGCTGATAAAAAAGTACGTATACGCCACAGTGACTCCGCTAATGCTTATTTTGTATTATTTATTTTAAAGAATCTGTAAAGTATACATATGTATGCACTAAAAAGAGGCAACGATCTATAAAGAGGATTTTTTCACCTTATTCTCTTCTTATATCCGCACGTAATAGGTTACAGATGTCCCAAACAAAATGGCAATATGAAAATTTATCAGTTTGTAATACGTTTGGCTACATACCATTTAGTTATTTTCTTCTTCATTTGATGGTAAATCCTCAAGAAGTAGGTACACATTTTTTTATTATTACCTATTCCATTTCGAATTGAATATATTCACAGCTAAGACAGGACAGCTATAGTTATGTACTGTACATATAAAATTAAATATTCTCAATCAAATAAATACCTTATTTATCATCAACAAAAGATTCTTCGCAAGGCACTAAATTATGATTGAGGTAGTATGAATGTTGAGATGCGCGATAAGTAAAATATATTCCTTCATATTTTAGTAATTTATTGAAAAATAATTAAATCAACTATATACACAGAAAGAAATATTTAGAATGAATAAAGCTATGAAAATATTAATATTAGATTAAAAATTATTGTGAAAATGTAATTGACGAGAAAGTATTTTTATATTTATAACTGCTGTCGCGATAATTTTTTTCTTTTCACAACATATTTACGGCAATTAATTTGAAGGATATGGCATATCCTAAAGTTTTTTTTGATCGAAATTCAAAAAGTGCAATGCTAACTTTATATAAATTTAGCATGACATCAATTTTTGGGAGAACTAGTGGGGCGGCAATTTTTTTCTCTTCACGGAATATTTACGGCATTTATACGGCAATTTCTGAGACAGTCAAAAGTAACTTTTTCGAAAGTTGTCATGCTAACCTTTATACGGCTCAAAAATTAGATTTTCCAAACTCTAAAGACCATTTTTTTTGTTCTCTTTCTTTTATTTCATGTTCATAAGATCATTCATTTTAACCTAGCAACAAATTATTACAAAAAGCGTAATAATAATAAACAAAGTTAATACATATAAATACGTAAATATGCGAAGTTATAAAGGTTTAAAGTTTTTTGTATTTTTAATTTCATGGTAAATGAAAAAAAGGTTAAAGAAGTTTAATAAAAAAAATTAAAAAAAAAACCTAAGGAAAGGGTAATTTTTATTTTGTTTATGAAACATTTTTTGGTGTCTATATCTTTTCCTTAAAAAAATTAAAATTTAAAAGTTTATAAACTCAAAAAAAAAAAAAAAAAATTATGCATCATAGTAAGGGTGTTCATTTTATCTCTTTAAAAGAGAACGCATGGGAAAAAAACTAATTTTTCACTTCGCTTCGATCTATAAACTAGGCTTTAAAAACAAAAATCTCCCAAGGCATTTGTGTACACGTTGGCTTATTTCGAATTAATTCCTAACTGCACTAAATTGCTCATTATATTTTTCCAATTTGATTTAATTGAAGCGTTCTTGTTTTACTTTTAATTTTGAAAAAGATTAAGGCTGAAAATATTACTCAGGGGCTTATTGCGAGAGTCTATTCAAAAAAAAGTCTATTCGACAAAAGTCGATCAAAATTCTTGATAGAATTGAAATTTCTTTCAAATAGAAAAAAATTAAGATATTCCGTACAAATATTAAAAGTCAAATAGAAAAATATTAACTATTATAATTTTGAAATAACGATAGTAGACTTTAATTCTATTTGACCAGATTCTATTTCATTCGCAATAAGCTCCTCAATTTTAGTAGTAATGAAAATAATAAAAGTTTTTCGCGATTTCTTGGGAACCACACGTCTTAACGTAGATTTACATACATTATGTAGAAAATTGAATTCTCTACAATTTATGTTAAGCCACTTAATTGAAAATATACGAACGTTTTAAGTAAATTATTTTTAAATAGATTGTTAAATGAATACAAAAAAAATAATGATATTTCTCTCGACCATAATAATCATTTTGTGATTATAAGTTTTTTATTTTCAATTTAACGTTAAAAAATGCTTTGACATAAATTGAAGAGAATTTAATCCTCTACTAGATCTGCTAAAATTTTGTTTGTGAGACGTATAGTTCGCAAGATATAGCGAAAAACTTTTATTCCAAATTTTTAAATGCAGTATTTTCTGACCTACTTTGAAGCACCAGATTGCAAAATTATAACAAAATCGGTCTATACGCATTTAGTAGCTAAGGGGCTTATTGCGAGAGTCTATTCGAAAAAAGTCTATTCGACAAAAGTCGATCAAAATTCTTGATAGAATTGAAATTTCTTTCAAATAGAAAAAAATATAAAATATTCAATACAAATATTAAAAGTCAAATAGAAAAATATTAACGAATAGAATTTTGAAATAACGATAGTAGACTTTAATTCTATTCGACAAGATTCTATTTCATTCGCAATAAGCCCCTAAATATATTCGTGAATAATTTGAAAATAATGCAATTTTCTTAAAACCCTCAATTTTTTATTTTCGCAATGTGATTTTTTTTTGCAAAAATCTGAAATGCAGTTTTTTTACAACCACTACGGGTATAAAGCTGGCCATACACGATAGAGCCAAATGGCTCGTCTGAGCCAAATTGCATCATGTAAATGAGTTTGGCCGAGCCATTTGGACTTTCATCTGGTTTTAAAGCCACCAGTCCATTTGGCACCGAGCCATTTGGCTCTATCGTGTATGGCCAGCTTAACATGTAGAAAGTAGGATCAAAATCGTTAGAGCCATTTTTGACAGATTTTGAAAAAACGGAAATATTTGTATAGCAGTTAACCTTGTCTAGATGACCCTAATAAAAATTTGAATTTCCTCTAGGGAATCACATATACGTATGTATGTATGTATGTAAAAATGATCTGTACCAAATTTGAAGCAAATTGAATTATTCAAACTGTGTACTTTTTCAGTCGCATATAGGATTTTGGACTAGTAGACAGTGCTTAAGGGTATGTGTCCCTTAGTAAAATAGGTTGGAGCTTTGCGCTAAACTGTATAGCGTTCACAATTTTGCGAATATTTTAAGGAAACAAACGGTAATCGATTGGAAGTGTATGTAGGCATTTTTGTGATGCTTTTCAAGGTTTAGACAATAGATTCCGTTGCCTCAAGTTAAATAAAATGTTAGATAAATTTAAGACAACAATAAAAATGACAGCTGTCTAAAGTTAGACATCAGCGTTTAAAAAAACGACTGTTTCTGTTTAAGTAATTTAATAATGAAAAAATTGACTCGAGATTTTGATCAAACTTGACATTACGATGATAGGGAAGACGAAAAAGTGGGTCTCGCGATTCCGTCCGTCTGTCTGTCTGTCTGTCTGTGGACTCGCCTACAGCCTTAACCTATGGGCCGATTTTAATTAAACTTGGCATAAAGTGTTTTCGGGACATTCCCCCGATACTTTTTTTTTCATTTTCTTTTTTTAGGACCAAAAATAACGGTACCTGCCATATAATTTTTTTTAGCATTTTTGGAAAATCTCTTTTTTCTCAAACTGGCTCTAAAAAAAATCAATAAATTTAACTAAGTACATGCTACCCTTTTGTGAAAACTAAATTTTCAAAAAATGGTTCTAAATGGTACCTCCCATAGAACCATTTTGTTTATAGTCGTTTTTCTCGAAAAGGAATACACTGATTTTAATAATTTTTTTATGGAGAATCTTCTGAAAAATTTAAATACAAAAATTTTTATTTTTAAAAAATGTTTCAAAATTTTTTTTTTGAAAACCAAATATTTCGAAAACGACTTGGTTGATTTTTATGAAACTTGGTAACAAGCGGTTTTTTAACAGTATCTAAAATATTTTGAACAAACATTTTTCTTATAGTAAAAATTAACGGTACCTTCCATATAAATGTTAAAAAACCGTTACAGAAAATCTAAATTTTCTAGAAAACGGCTCCTACGATTTTGATGAAAATTTTTCTAAATACTGATATTAGTATAAAATTTACAGTTAGCCATCATTAACAGTACCTTTCGTAGAAAAATTTTTAAATTTCATTTTTTATACAAAAGCTTCTCAAAAGTTAAATTTGCCCCTTCCACCCAAAAAGGCGGGAATTTTAAGTATGGCTCAGTATCTTAAAATTATTTTTATATAATGTACTAATAACGAAAAAACAACAACGCTGAAAACTGGATCAAATTTTGTTCGGACGATAAAAGCCCAAAAACACCGGTTTGAAGATTATGAAGATCAATAATTTATAATTTCTCGAGCCAAAAGTTCTTGAGAGTGTTTGTTTATGGTTTTATTTTTAGGAGAAATGTAATATAACAAAACAAATAAATTCACCCAGCATTGAGATATTTAATTTTTAGCATAATCATTTTTTTCTGGGTCTGCAATTTTCAAATTTCAATGAAAAATTCTGTTTTCTTTTTTGAATTCATTAAATTATTGAATGTATAAAGGCATTGATAAATGTTAATAAAATTCAGCTTTAAATCTAATAAATTCGGCTCGGTACATGAATTGTGAGATACGTAAAGTCTATATTAACGTTGTAAGCCGCATGCACATAACGCATGTTTATCAAAATAATTCTAGAAATATGATACCACCAAAAGTGAAACTTGGAAAAATAACAGTTAATATTTTATATTATATTATAAAAATGATCCGATGACTGTATGTCAGGGGAAAGGCCTTCAGCTGACGTAGTAAATTGTGCGCGCAGCTGTTAAACGTGGTTCTATAGGTGCATGTTTGACTAGGGCAGCTGACGGTCTTTAATTTTAATTTTATTTAATGTGTCAACTATCATATCACCAAGTAAAATCATTGGTAAAATCATTGACCAACTATTTTTTGTACATGTTTCTTTTTGACTTGCACTGGGCTTAATTATAACATCAAAATAACCATATGACAAAAAATTAGCTTTGATTCGATAATTGACCGGAATCTGTCACGGGCACCCGGACTATAATACCAATTTCTTATTTATTTAGCATAAGTCTTTCAAATATGATAAATTTTTCAAAAAATTCTATCACAATGAGCAGCAAACATAAAGTAAAAGTAAAAAAAAAAAAATAAAAAACAAACCATAAATAAAATATTTTCTGTCTTCGCAAATATAACATTAAATTCTTTGAAGTAGAAGATTTTTTTAAAATATATTTACGGACGGAAGTTTTACAAATACCTATATATTTGCGAAAATATTTATTTAAAAAAAAAACGATTAAACACAACTGCACCGATTTCAAAAAGTCCGAAAAGTACCTAAGCTAAAACAAAAAAAAAAAAAATATTTCCTTCGGTCAACAAGTTTTTTTTTTTTCAAACACTGCACAGCGTGAATAAGCCACTCAGTAATATCCCACTCCACGTTTTCTAAGAAAGTACTTCAACAAATTGCTGCCACAAAACCCCCTCAGTTTGATTGATTTTCATTTGAATGTTGAATGTCTATTAAAAGAGATGAAGTCCTTGTGGATTTTGTGTAATCTTGGGAAAAAAAAATGAAAAATCTCAATTTGGCTCCTATGACCACCAAACAGTGCAGAGTGTGAGCTTGGTGCAATTTGTTTTCAAAATGTATTTATTTTTTTTTTTCATTATCAAATTTTTAATAGTTGACGGTTGGTTTGAGCGGCCGCATCACCAAATCCAACAAAATTATACAAAACGCAGACGAGAAGCCAAGAAGCAGCACGCAGCCCACCACCCGCCCGCCCGTCAGCTATATCGGCGATTTGCAATTTATAATAATAAACATTCTGTCGGAACTGTTCAGCATAATATTGATCCTGTGAATACAAAAACGTTGAGTTAGAAGTTCAAATAAATCTTGTGTTTTGTGTGTTTTGATTAATCGTGAAGTAGAGGGTGGGCATATTATTTGTTCAAAATCTGGCACCTCATATTCATGGGAGGGCTTTGAGAATCAAGGCCCCTCAAGAAATAATATTTGAATACGTATGATATTTTTATTTTCTTGGATCTTTTCAAATCTTGTATCGAAACATTTATACCGCTGCTCGTGAAAACGAGTGACTTATTTCTAATAAAACTGACAGCTATGTACATAGTTGGTCCACCTTGTACACTGATCATCATAATTTCAGTAGATATACACTTTATGATGATTGACTTTCGTCTAAAAGAGAAATGTTTCAGTTGAAAGCTATTTATTCGTCTTTAACAAGTGTGCATAAATTTTAAAGTAATTTACTATCTATAATATTTTCTATGTAGCTACATAGGTATATTACTCGGTGGGGCCAAATGAAAGTGTTAGGTCGTAAATCTGTGCAAGTTTAGTGGTTTTACTTGTGAACAAAAAAAAAAAATCATGTCGTTTCGATGAGGAAAAAAATATATTTTTTTGGAAGGCTTCCAATGAAACGGAAACTGTTTTAATGTTTATTATTTTATTTTTGTTTGCAGCTTGTATACCTATAAAGACAAATTAGAATGTCAATATGACAGGTTTTGGTCGTTTATGTAAAAAAGTGATAAATTCACAGTGCGACAAAATTTACTGACCTTCTATACGACAAAACCTGATTACTTTATCTACATAGACCGTACATTCCAATTAGATTTTAAAGGGAAAAACTACATGTACAGTACATTTATCTTTATGTAATTTCGATCATGGACAAAATTGGAATATTTGCATCTTTTTTAAATGTGTATCAGCATAGGCAAACCACATTGGAGCTGAAAAATACTTTCGAATATAAAAAATAATAAATTGTGCTAAGGCTTGATTTACGATTCATAAACGGGTATAAAAATTTTTGTGCAAGATTTGCTTTGGTAATCATTCAGGTAATATGTTTCCCACTAAGCGTTAAATTTAGATACTTGCAGATATGTGTTACCCGCAAACAGCTGATTTAGTGTTAAGGTTCAAGAGTGGAAAACATTAAGAAGTCTGGGTGTCAGCTGAGAACCTTGCGGAACACCACTAACTACACAAAATAGTAAAGATTTTACACTCTTTTTATGTATAATAAGCAAATTGTGTTTAGAAAAAACAACGTAAAATCAATGAAAACCACTTTGATTCAAATATGTTTCGGAACGATTTGGTGCCAACGCCGAAAATTTTTAAATCAAATTAGAAAGACTTTAATTCAAAGTGTTTCTGTACTTTAACACAAATTCGATCCTCATTTTTTCTATCAAATTATTTTATCTTTAAAACATCGTAGATTGAGACGCGTACATCTTTGAAAGTACAATGGGAGCTGGCGTCATTTTTCAATTTCTAAAATGCGTATTGCCACGAACTATTTTTTTTATTTGTAGTAATAACCATAGTTAATTATAAATATAGACTCCTTACACCTCAACAGTGGGGGAATTATTAACAGTAAATTATTGAAGTTACAAAAAAACGAGCTAGCGTAGTCTTGAAACATGTCCAAAACGTTAAACGACTGTCTGCTGATGAAAAAAAAAAAAAAAAAAACACTCCTTACACCTATACATTGGGACGATGTACTCCTGCCGCTAGGCCTAAAGTTGCAAAAAACGCAAACAAATTTTCTAAAATGCGCAGTCATGAAACTTGTTTTAATCGATAGTTTAACGTTTAAAATGACGCAAAAACATTTGCTGCCACGTGTGTGGTGGGGGAAAGTCCTCCTTACACTCAAGAGAAGTTAAGGACCCACATAGTGCCTTTAATTTTTTTTGTTGATTAAAATCTCTGCGAACAACAATTTTTTAACTGTACATCATATATTTTAAGACTTAGATTATGGGAAAAATATCGCGGAAAAAAAGTGTTCTTTTACCGGAAAAAGGTGCAAAAAAAGGAGAAAAACGCTCTTTTAAAAGTGTTTTTTTTTTTTTTAATATCTCAAAAACTAAATGCATTTCGGGAAATCGGATAAAACAATTTTATATTTTGAGGAAATAAAAAGCAGATAATAAGAATTATATAAAAAAGGGTGGCAGGGGGGTTTAAGTACCTTTTTTTTGCGCATTTATCTTATATCTCAAACTAAAAACAATTTTCAGGGTTTTTTTCTTCTGAAGTTAGTTTTTTCCATACGTACATATTAACTAATAAATATATTGAAAAATTATAGGGGTGTACCTATAAGGATAAATTATTCTTTCACGCATTTTTGCCAAATTTCATAGTGAAATGCATTTGGAAAAATCCGCTAATGAGATTTTATGTTTAATATCACAAATTCAAGTTCAACACAAATTCAAACCAAGGAACTAAATATGGATTAAAGTAGTCACATACCAACATACTTACCATTTTTTGTAGCATAAGTACGTCCCTGAACATTTTATTATTTTTCTATTTGCTTTGTATTTTTTATAATCGTAATAAGTTACTCAAGAGAGCAATAATTCTCAAAGCATTTTTTTTTGTGTTTTTGTTTGTGTTATTTTTTTTTATAATGTACAACAAAACATATTAATAAAACATTAAAACAGTACATTTATGATCAGATATTATCATTAACCACGCCTGCGTAGTCAAATTTAACCACGCATTTGTAGCAAAATTTAACCACGCCTGCATAGTAAAATTTAACCACGCCTTCGTAGGTCAAATCTAACCTCGCCTGCGTAGTCTAATTTAACCACGCCTTCGTAGTCAAATTTAACCACGACTGCGTAGTCAAGTTTAACCATGCCTGCATAGTCAAATTTAACTATGTCATGTCATCCAATTTGGGCCTATTAAAGAAGTTGATTGATCGGTAGTGCTCTTGATGGTAATGATAGATGACAATGCATTCGTGCTTCGTTTTCGAAGAAGGACGCGACTGATAATGCTTCCGGCCGGGGCGCGTCGGCCAATCCACAATGAACACTAAACAGATTGACTTTTGGCGGATGCATTAAATTATTTGCGACTGTAGCTCGACGCTGCGCTGTAACGAAAACTCAGGTCTTTTGTTTTTACTAGCTGAAAACAACATGGCGGCCCTGATCTGTCAAAATCTATATGTCTCTATAGTACGTTTTTGAGAAAGAATTTTAACAGTCCTGTTTTTTTTAATATTTTGTCCCTCTCACTACCACGGTTGGAATGAGGGGAGTCTGGCTGGTGGGAGGTGTTGCGTTTTCCTCGGAGCGCACCTTTTCTAACGCTAACAAAATGGTTTTCAAAGTCATTTTAACAGTTTCTTTTTTTTGGGCTAACTTTGCGTGGAAATGTTTTGTCATTGAAATAAGTAGTTTTCGTAATTTTCAATTTTCCCGAAAATCATAAGATTTAAAATCATCTAGTTTTTAACGTATTGAATACTGAAAGCTTTACTGGTACTTAATTACGTAAAATTTTTAAGAAAACAAATGTTAAGCGTAGCATTTTTTCGGTTTTTTTTAATTCCGAGTTTGAAATTGAATATTTGAAAAACTATGCACTTAAATTTAATAATTTAAAAATATAATTAAAGAATACATTCTAAAGTTTTCAAAAACGTATATTACATAACTGTAACCGCCAATTTCTTAACAAAGTTCTAACCCCTAAAACTCGGTTTATCGAAAAATTAGAACTTGATTGAGTTCTAACTCATTTCTTCACCGAGTTCTAACGCGTTAGAACTTCGATTTGGATCTCAGTTTGAGTAGAACTTCGATAAACTTGGACCCTCGAATTCGGGGGTCTAGAGACATAGAACTCGGTTTAACAACATTTTTATTTCTTCAAAAAACTTATTCGTTTATAAATTTTGATTCGACTTTAAAAAAGAAGGTAATTCAAATCAATTTGGGATAAGTTTAGTTTAGGTGCAAGCCTTTTCGCGTGCGTTGAAAAATCCATACAACCAAATAGCTTGCTAGACAAAACACAAATTTGTGTACCTATGAACATATTACAAGATTTTAACCACTTTATTTTCTTGGTGAAGAAGGAAACAGAAATGCATTAATGTTGCCGTTGTTGGTTAAGACAAAAAGTGAATCTAAAGCACTATTTTCCTCAAAATAAAGTAATTAATGACAATCGTTCGCATCTTGACAATGAATGAAGAGTGCGAATTTGAATCTGAGAGACATTTTGAGTAAGCTTAACCCCGGACAGAAGCCACGAAAAACACGATCTTTGTGGCGTTTTGGTAATGACATTGTATTGCATATGCTGGTGTTGTTTTTTAGTCTCGTGGTATAAAATTGTTTAATATTGTGCATTTTGTTAGTTTTGATTTTTGAACTCGCACCAGATTTTTGTTTCATGAAAGAAAGCTAAAATACATGTAGTATTGCATGCTCAAAGCATTTAAGTAATTGCCATTTTTCTAAACAATTTGTCAGAACTACATCCATAATCAATGATTCGGGACATTGGAACAGTTACCATCTTCTTTTTTTTTTTTTAATTATTTTTGATGCACTTTAATGCACATGCACACTTATCTTTTTGGGTTCATTTCACGTCAAAAGTCTGTTGCGAGCTATCGGACTAATAAAAATGTTTACTACTTGCAAACACCAAGTATTCAAAAATCAATACGCGCAAAATCACACAACATAGAATTGAAAACAAAATAAAAACATCAACACCAATACAAAAAAAATTGGCACAACAAAATTGAGAATGTGTTTTTAAATAATGAACAAAATAAAAGAAATATCTTCACAAAAAAAGTATCCAGCAAAATGAAACTGAAAAATATTTAAATATTTGTTGATACATTGTCAGAAATTTGTGTCAGAAAACGATACTGGGTGCTACAAAAGTATTAAAATATACACTAGAACTTCGTTTCCTTAAACCAAGATCTAAAGTACTTAAAACTCAATAATGATCGTAGACCGAGTTCTAAGGAAATGATTATAAGTGAAGAAATGATCAAGATCTAAATGTTTTTAAAGCTAAGTTCCAAAGATAAACCGAGAGTTACTAGATCGAGTTTTAAATTGATTTTAGAACTTTGTGAAGAAATTGGCCGTAAGTGTTGCCATTGTTTTTTAATAATTTTTTTTCTGGTTCGATTGCTCATATAATTTTTTTTCTCCTTCAATATAAAATAGCGTCTGGCGAGGATTTTGCAACGTCAGAAACCTGCCAGACATGTATATTTATATTATGAACTGTGAAACCCATTTTTTTTAGCGTTAAAAAAGGTGCGTTCCAAGGAAAACGCAACACCAGCCAAAATATTTTAAAAAAATCATTCGAACCGTGGTAGTGAGAGGAACAAAATATTAAAAAACCAGGACTGTTAAAATCAACTTTTTTTCGACGTTCCTAGCTCCCGTACTACTATTTAAAATAAAAAAAACTTTAAAATACATTTCCCGATGCCAGGTTCTCCTATTTTATCGGTTATGCACCTGCTTACATATCGTGTAATGAAAAATCTCACACGTTTTCCTCTTAACCATTACCTACTTGCCCGATTTTATAGCACACGATTGAAGGAAATATTATGATTTCTTTCAGCAAATTATTAAACGTTTCAAATTTTAACACGAAATGTTAAAACAGTCTAAACATCATTTTCCTGGTTATCGAACGTACATATTTGTCGAATTGTAGATACCTGCCTAAAATGAGTAACATTTAAAAAGCTTTTTCAAAAACATGAAAGTTCCAACAAGTTAAGATTATAATACAAATTTATTTCTTGTGAATTAATAAGCTCTAAAATAATTTTATTTACTAAACACCAATCAAAGAAATAAACTGATGACTTGTCATAACATTTTCTCATTTCTCTCTTAGAAAATGGTATTTCATTTTGCTAAAATGAACAAGATTGCACATCATGTTGAATCAAAATGTAGAGTCAATCAATTTCATATTATAGTATTGTTTATACAATGAATGTGAAATAATTCACTAGCTCTCAATTTACTGTTTAATAAAGAAAACAAGCTGGCCGCAGCGTTGCCGCCCGAAATAAAATTTACGTGCCATATTTTCTGAATAAACGTGCCAATTTTCGTGCCTTATGAAAACACTACAAATTCTTCTATTTTCTTGAAAAAAAGCTGTAATCAATTTTATTACCTACGAGGTGTAATACAACCGAAAAAAATTCAAGGATATCATTTGCTCTTTTCATGTATAAAAACGAATGTATTTTCGCCTACTTTTTACGGAATTCCGATCAATTTTCATTAAATTTAGTTGAAATTTGCTTCATTTTAAGTAAAGTAATAGAAATAAAAAAGTGTGTCATATTGAACTTTTTCGTGCCGCTAGAAAATTATCGTCTCAGAAAAGCACGATCGTGCTACTTCGGCAACGCTGCCTGGCTGACCAAGAAAAATAAATGATCAACATTATTTAATCGCAACAAATTAATTGCGTAAATGACCGCAAAAACCACAACATGAGAAACTTGATTATAGGTGTGCTCATAAGATTTACATTTAAAGGTACAACATTATGTAGGTAATTCATTTACTTAATCTACTATGGCAAAGTATTGGTTTCGGGTTGAAAAAATATTAAAATTATTCCAATTTTGGCGAGATTAAAAAAATATTTTTGACATATAGCATCAGTATCACCGAGAGGTTTAATGTACATTTTACTATAATACATCAACGTTCACCTGAAAAATAATCTAGTTTTTAGTGAGGCTAGATCATAAGAAAGGGCATTTAGGGTTTACTGTAGAAACTAACTAGACTTTTGCGAGTTATGTACCATTTTACCTCGCGAGACAAAAAAAAAAAAAAAAACATTTGACAAGTTTTCTTCGTCTACATTTACTCTACTGAAAGTTTTCCGGGGCCTTAACTAAACTTGTCAGTTTTTCAAACGGGCGAAATTTTCATGTGAACTTTGTCCGGGGAAAGTGTAATTTTTTGTAAAAGCCCGGCTTAAACGGATATCTCGTTTTTTTTTTCTTCGATTTTTCTCCAAAACACCGTTGACTGAATTTCAGTGGACTCATTTCAATTTTTTTGTAATTTTTTTTTTGACTTTCCGTGTCTCTCATTAATGACTCACGTGATTTTGTTAAAATTTTGTAAGCAGGTGCAATGATGGATCTTAGCAGCTAAAGACTGGATTTTTGTTGTATAGCAATATTTTCAAAATCAAAATTATATGCATATGTAAAAACATACCTTTTTTTTATCTCTTATGTACTTCCGATCCGAAATTGTTCGCAAATTCTTCATACAGAAATCAATGGTTAACTCTTTAAACTTTACACATGAGTGCATGCAAATACATCCAACTCTGTCGTGCAATTTAATAATGAAAAATACTATTTATGTGAAATTTAAATTCTTAGGTAATAAAGTAGTTTGTTGTTGACAGAGTATCGAATTACAAACAACATGAAAGAGATTTTGTTTATTGAATATTAAATGAATTTTATTAACAACATGTTCATTATTAAAAGTTTTCCACCAAATTGGCCACAATCGAAGCATGAAGCGTGTAAATCTAAACTAAAAAGGAGTATTATTTGTTTTCTGTACAATTCAGATAAATGCAACCCTCTTAGTGAGCTAATCTGTTGTACATAATAGACAGTACTTTATTATTATTGAATCAAAGTAATGCGAGTATGAAAATATCAGACAAGCTATTTAATAGTAACGTAAACAGTTGCAATATGTTCTCCTTAGCTATTTCTCAGACTGTTGATAAAGTTTTATTAAGACAAATTACTCCTTGTAGAATATTTTGTAATATATTTTTTTTTTTAGAATATTTTGCATCGTAATAATTTAATTTAAACAGGAAGCATTAATAAAAATAGAATGCAATCAATCACGCTGTGATTTTAAAGTAAAGTGTTAATATAATACTGTGGTCTGTCATGTTAATAACCAATAGTATTCGAGTTTTGGAGTTAAGTCCAAGTTTAAAATAATTGAAGTCGTTTTTATGAACAAAAAATGTTGTATCTCGATTTCTTCTTTTTTTTTTTAAATAGTTTTATAACTATGAAAAGAGGCTGGGTTTGACCCTCGCTGATAACTTCCCATTAGTTCCCTTTGAAACTCGACACCCGATGTTATTTTTTATAAGAAAATTACCAATTAAAAATCTAAGAAAAACTTATCATTTGTGTAATCAAGAGAAGGCTGTTTGCTCTAAATATATGCGAGATGAAAAATTTCAATAATTAATAACAGTAGATTAAAATTATTTCGGAGTTGATATCATTGGTTGTTCTCGAGATATTCGAGCCGAAAAACATTATTAACAATTTTAGCAGTTTTTTGGCCTTGGAAAAAAACTGTTAATTGAATTTCTTTTACAAGCTCTACTGGTTAATAACTATAACTTTGTGTATTAAAGCTCTCCCAAACCAACGCGATTATTCGGCGCGACGAACGAAAACAACTATAACAACACGTGGTTGTCAAACAAAACAGCACGTTGTTGTTATTGTTTTCGTTTGTCGCGGCGATTAATTGGTTTGGTTTTGGAGAGCCTTTAAATAAAATTAACCCGTAGTTAATATTTTTGTGTGTTTTCGGGATATTCGTTTTTTTTAATGTTTTTTTTAATTAAAAAAAAACTAAAAAAATCCGCAAAACTGTAATTGTTGATGAACAAAAATGAAGCTTTGTAAAAATGGTAAGGTATAAAAAAAAAATATGTTGATATTTTAAAAAATTGTTTGCTCACTTAAAAATAACGATGAAAAACAGTGATTTTTCTCTTAAAAAAAAAAAAACAAAAATTTAATTTTTACATTTAATAAACAAATTTTATTGAATGTAAAAATATTTTTTTTTATACTTTAGGTATTATTTTTTTTTTAATTTATTTATTTATAGCTAAATAATTTAATTTTTGCCAAGTTCCATTTATATTCATCAACAATTACGGCCATATTCTTGACGTTCTTCAAAACTAGTTTTACCGAAAAACTAGATTTATAGCGGTTTCGAGTTTCAATTTTGTCACAAATTTTTATCACTTTGACGTCTCAATCAAAATATTCATACATATTTTGACATATAAATCAAATTAATAATTTTCTTTGAGAAACTTAAATTTTGAAACCCCTATAGAACTAGTTTCTCAGTAAAACTAGCTTTGAAGAAAGTCAATAATATAGCCGTTACAGTTTTGCGAAATTTAAACATTGTCAAAAAAGTGCCACCTTAATATGTATAGATAATTATCTAGATAAGTACACTGTGGCGTATGAGTTTTTATATTTTTTTTATTTAAATAAATAAATAATTTTTTTGGTGCGATAGCTCGTGTAAACTTGGACCTAGTGACTTACTACTCAAACATTTCTGGAATGGAGGGGCCGTACAGTTTTCTGTCGAATCCAAACGGCTATAAGGCGAGATGACAAGAGTTAATCTTGCAGAATTTGTCACTTCCTCGCAAGAGGCTGTAGCCATTTATTTTTTTTATTTTTTAGTCGGATGAGGCTGGGTACCGAACCCAGACCTCCGGCATAACAGTCCTATGCCCTATATATTTACACTAACTACTTTTTTTTTATTTATTTATGAACTTCCCATTGAAAGTTATTGTCATTGGTCCGATTTATCGAATCGAAAATTTTAGCATTTCTCCATGTTGTTCCGAGGTCTCTGGAATCCGAAACCATAATTTTTTTAGAGATACATGAGTAGAGTGTGTACGTATGTTCATATCCGTACGTTCATGAGTTTTTTTTTCGCAGACGATATCTCAAGAACGAATAAAAATATCGAATTCAAATAAATTTTATTTTTTTTTCAAAAAAATTCAAATAGCGGTTTTCTTATTACAATAATTTAAAAAAAAGTTGAAAAATGGCTTATTTATTGAATATCTCGCGAACAAATTATGCTATCGACTTCGAGCTGGCGTAATTCAACGCATAATGAAGTAATAAAGAATTGGTAAGACCTTTTAAAAAAATCAACCCATCAAACCGTTAAAAATTTTCAAAAAAATATCGAATATCTTGAGAACACACAAAGATATTTACTTCGGGTTAATTTTATTTTAGGCTACGGTTTCGTCGGCAGCGATTTCTAAGCGAGTTCAAGTGATTGGTTAATCAAGAGAATTCGCGCGAATAGGGTGGTTTCGGTGCACAGATTTATACTGCGTTTTCATTAGAGCTGAAATGAGGTAATTTAAGCGATAGTATATCGCTTGGTTTTGTTGTTTTTTTACATTGAATTCTGTCATTTTAAATGGGATCCACTTTAAATGGATTCTATTTGGGTGTGTTCATAAAAGTTTAACGTAATTTTCTACAGAATTTTGTGCAAATTTGGTTGAAATAACCTAATTTGGAAATTTGAATTTGTATGGGAAATGAGATGATTTCGAACTGAATTTGAAAATTTTGAACGAAATTACCTCATTTGCTCTAATAAAAACGCAATAATAAATAGCTAGATGTAGCGATGTTGCTATGCTACACGTTTCTCTGTGTGAGTTAATATACTCTACAAACTGGTGGTCTACTAGTTCTAGTATTAGTATGCCTTTAGTTTTGTGACTGAATGTTTGTATAATATTAATTTTTCCTCAAAAATATCAAAGTAAAAAAAAAATACTTTAAAAATTTTAAAATTGTCTCAGAGCAATTTTTTTTATTTCCATTTTCCATAACAATTCTTTTTTTAACTTCTTTTCAGCTTTCAATTCGTGATTTCGCTATCTGAAAAAGTACTGAACCCCAAGTACTGGACAAAATAATAATAATTAATAAATCGTCAAAGAATCACTTCGCAAGGCTTGATAATGAAATGGGTGAGTACGGATATGATGGTCGAGGACCAACATCACCACCATCCATGTCGTCGATTGCAACACCCTTCGATAACACCAGATCCACATCATATCCAAATCCAATACTGTCATCACTCACAGCCAAATCGGAAAGCACCAAGCAGACAGACTCAACGACGACCCACATCTTTGATGACCTCGTCTACTTATGCAGAGTGGCCAACGAAACATGGTCCTCTTACTGGGGTCCGGATATTTTGTGTGCCTCTCCAAAATCAGAAGCATTATCCTCGTCACCACCGACTGATACATACAAATGCCTACTCGAATCCTTCCACAGCTCCTCGCAGAGCGCCCACTTTACGTGTCAACCCCTCGCACCCGATACGATGGAAAATACACTGAGTGATTGTATCCTCAATACCACGCTCCTAGTTCGTAATGTCATAAATCCAGTATCTGAATTTAATTTAGTCGTTTCAAAGTTACCTGATCTCGTTACCAATCAGCTGCCATTACTGCCAACACTCGGGGCGGTAATGGTGGCCCCTAATAGTAGTGTCAATTGTGATCTAGTACAAAGTCGGACGTTTGTGTGCTCTCAGCCGAGTGGTCTAATTGGATCGATATTTGAGAATTTATCGGAGAACTTGCCGGTCAATCCCAGTTTGCCACCCTCACTGCTGATGAGTACCAGCAGACATTTCGAGTGCATTTTAAGTTTGAATCCAAGTACAGGATATGGTTGGTGGGCGAGTCCATTTGCAATGCTTAATCAGTCAACAGCCGGAAGTGGAACATTGGCATATAATGGAAGTAGTAATTTCAGCGATATGTGGTCAACGGATGATGTCGGATTACATACATCCCGGGAAGGACGACATGACTATGAGTGGATATTCCTCTTTGTGATTGCTTTCATTTTTGCTGGTGGCCTGGGGAACATTTTGGTTTGCTTGGCTGTGGCATTGGATCGAAAACTACAAAATGTGACGAACTACTTCCTTTTCTCATTGGCAATTGCAGATTTGTTGGTTAGTTTATTTGTTATGCCGCTGGGTGCTATTCCTGCCTTTCTGGGTAAGTCTTTTGTAAATGAAAATGTAATTATAATTAACTCATATTTATACTAAAGTTGGCTTATAGAACAATACAATGATAATGAAAAAAATTTACAGATTTCACTCATTGAGTAACCGTGGGGACATTGAAAATGACTTTATTGCTAGATAAACAAAACACATGACTATAATCTTTACAAATTAATTAAAACGTAATAGGCTGTTTCAGACACCATTATAGGTTCTGAAGTTTCTAGTATTTAATGTCACTTTCCATTTGGCAAAAAATAAATCTTGTTAATTTTCTTAAACTAACCCCATGTTAAAAATTAAATCTTGCAACACTGTCATTTTATTAACTTTTCGTTATTATTCTTTTTTAAATGTATGTATTCGCACATTCATGTTTGTATTAGTAATTAATTCTCCTACATATGTATGTATATGTACCAAGAACATAATTCCTTTTTTTTTCTTCTTTGTTTGCCTGTCCTTCAGACAGTTGCAATTTCGCTTTTAAAATCTTCGGACGTGTTAACTTAAAGTCAAATTTTCAATAAAACTTGTAAAACCTAGATTCGCTTTTTATTATTTCGTTCAAAAAGAACTGTTTTTTAATATTTGGTGCCGAAACCCGGGATTGAAATATGGAAATCGCTACTCGTGGTGCTTTCAGAGCACAATTGACCAAATTGGTTAAGGCCGTGAACGAAGCACTACAATCGGAAGATTTTGAAAACATCGAAGAGGAGCTCTATGTTCTTGTGGATAGGGTTAATGCCGTGCATGCGAGTATAAGAAGTGCCGATCAACGAATCATATCTCAAGGTTTAATAAAGCCTGCAGAAGTTGAAGTCGAGGGACAAAAAATTGCCGACTATGAGGACACAGCAGTTACAACCTTGGCACGTCTTAACCTTCGCATAAGAAAAGTCCAAACGAAACAATTACCAATGATGAACGATCAGCAACGGAATAATACCTCACCACATAATTGTAATACAAAACTGCCAAAATTACAGCTGAAGCGGTTTAACGGAGAAATGAGGGAATGGCTGCCCTTTTGGGACCAATTCAACATAGCTGTTCACCAAAATGTGCAGTTGACCGATGCCGAAAAATTTCATTATTTGGAAGGTGCGTTAGTTGGTGCGGCGAGAAGGGTTGTTGAGGGATTTACCGCAACCTCGTCTTGCTATGAAGCAGCGGTAGGATTACTCCAAGAGCAATACGGTGACACAGAAAAATTAGTCGACAACCACATGCAAAAACTTATTGCACTGCGCCCTGTCTCTTCAAAAGCCGATGTTGTTGGTCTGCGACACCTCTACAATACAATTACAACTTCCATCCGATCGCTGACTGCATTGCAAGTACCAACACAACAATATGATGTCATGCTTAAGACAATTTTGCTACGTTGCATGCCAGTGGAACTACGTGTGGATTATCATCGAATGAGTGAAAAAGAAAGCGATGTCACAGAACAAGCGGACCCCGAAAATCCAGACGAAAACAACGACAATGACAAAAAGTCACAAGCAACACACACATCTTTGCAAGGGATAAAAAACCAGCATGTAAAAGGCATTATGTGCTTCCTGAAGAGCGAGGTAGAAGCACTCGAAAAAAGTAAAGTTTCTCCTCTTCACACTCATAATCACACATCAAGAGAATCCCCAACAACTGCAACAAGCTTACTGAAAATAAGTAATGATATATGTGTATTCTGCAACTCCAAAGAACATCATATTAAAGATTGTGACAGCCGTCTAACAGTTAAGCAAAAAAGAGACATATTATTAAAGAACAACAGATGTTTTCGTTGCGCAAAAGTGGGTCATCTATCTAAAAAATGTAGAAGTTCGAGTTTTTTAAAGTGTTCTAAATGCGGTGGAAAACATTTAACCACAATGTGCGATCCGTCCTTTAAAAAAGAAACTAGTGCCTCAATGCAAGTGCAGTCTGAAGAATCGCATACAAATGAAAGTGATGAGTGCATTAATCTCTGTGCGCATACAAGTAATGGCTTAAATTACCAACATATATTTTTGAAAACGGCTCGTTGTTTAGTTGGCGGTGTAAAGAGAAGCGACATAATTATACGAATAGTGATAGACGGTGGCAGCCAAAAGAGTTATATATGCGAAAGTTTGGTGGAAAAGCTTAACGTTATTAAATGTGAAACAATAAAAATGTCTGTGATTCCTTTTGGTGCCAATGAAACATCTCCCGTGAATACCTATAAAAAAGTAAAGGTCGTTTTAAAGAACCAATTTAATAATAAGAGCGTTTTAATTGAAGCCATTGTGGTTCCAAAAATTTGTGTTGATGTCCTTGCTATTCCAGATCCATCTTGTTCTGCGTTCAAAAATCTTAAATTGGCAGATCGATTAGCATCCACAGACGTTACCATAGTTGAAGGGCTAAGTATGTTTATTGGAGCTGATTTCTATTGGACAATAGTCAGCGGGAAGCAGCGTAGAATTTCTAACAGCCTTAGAGCAGTGGATACTATTTTTGGATGGACTCTACAAGGTTTACACTCTTCGACCGATATTCTTACGAGTAATCACAACAATTATGCTACTATGACCGCCAATGTAGTCAGTGTAACCGATCATGAACTAAAAGCATTGTGGGCTTTGGAGTCAATTGGAATAAGAGGTGAAGAATCTGAAAAGCAGCACATGACTCAAGAGATGACTCAAAAATACATTAAGAAAACAGGACCTCGTTATGAAGCCACGTTACCTTGGAAAAACCCTGAATTGTTTTACGAAAGCAACAGACCTCAGGCGGTAAGTCGATTAAAGTCTCTTATAAAACGTTTATCTAGGGACCCATCGAGGCTGACGGAATATGATGCCGCTGTCCGGCAGTTGCTTGCTGATGGGATAGCAGAATTGGTAGAGCATGCGCCCAAAGAAGCTCCTAACAGAATATGCTACCTTCCACATCGACCAGTTTATAAAGAGGACAGCACGACAACTAAATTACGTATAGTTTTTGATGCTTCTAGTTGTTCTCAAGGCATCCCCTCTTTAAATGATCAACTTTACACTGGTACCAATCTGCTGCCTGATGTGTTGAAGATCTTGCTGAATTTTCGTTTAGGCCGTTTCGGCATCGTAGCGGACATAGAAAAGGCTTTCTTGCAAATAAGCTTAAATCAAGAGGACCGAGATTCTCACCGATTCCTCTGGTATGCATCATGTGGGGGAATTGACGAACAGCCCGTGATGGAGCTTCGAATGACTAGGGTAACATTTGGTGTTAGCTGTAGCCCTTTTATATTATCAGCGACTATTCGATGTCATTTGGAAAAGCATAGACAACAGTTTGCGGAAACTTGCGGTATTCTTGAGCATAGTTTTTATATGGATGACTTGATCGTGAGTGCAAATTCAGAAACCGAGTGCAGTCGTATCTATGAGGAGGCATCAGAGATCATGGGTAATGCATCCATGACTTTACGGAAGTGGCATTCTAATAGTGCAGAATTTCGCAATAAAATATCGTCAAAACAGTTGCCACTAACTCAAAAGGTCTTAGGTCTAACCTGGTCAGTTTTCAGCGATGAATTAGCTGTTCCAATACAATCAGTGCAAAGTTTTTTGGAGTCGAACTTAACCAACGGAAGCAAACGGAACATCCTTCAGGCGATAGCGCGCGTATATGATCCATTGGGAATAGTATGTCCAACCATCGTTAAACTGAAAATACTATTTCAAGCTGCATGGAAACGTAAATTAAGCTGGGATGAAGCCTTACCATCGGATTTACTGGTTGACTGGAATGAGTGCGTAAAAAATATTCTACAATTAAAAGACATGTCAATATCAAGATCAGTTCTGATATCTCCATCCTTCACTGACTTACAATGCCACATCTTCGCAGATGCTAGTTTGAAAGCATATGGGGCTGTTGCCTATATTCGTGCCGTTGACCTTGAGGGTTCCATTACAGTGTCCTTTTTATGTGCCAAGTGCAGAATTGCGCCATTAAGACAAGACGGTTCCAATGAACTCACACTACCTAAGTTGGAGCTGACAGCTGCTTTAATAGCCGCCAGAATGTGTTCATATCTTAAAGAAGTAATTAAAGTGTCCATCAAAAATTACTTTCTCTGGACGGATTCACGAATTACCCTTAATTGGATTTATGGTCAAGCCCAGCGCTGGAAGCCATTCATTCAGAGCCGAGTGCTAGAAATTCGACGTCATACTTCTATTTTGGATTGGGAACATTGTAGCGGAAAAGATAACTCAGCCGACTTAATCACCAGAGGAATATCTGGCGACAAACTTCAAACTTCATCTTTGTGGGCCCATGGTCCGAAATGGCTGCATGACTTTAAACCAAGAGAACATCCTGCTGCTCCAGACATTGAGACTACTACCGCTTGGCTGCTAGAGATATACGAACCGACAAAAAGATGCAGAGATCCAATCTTGGATTTTGGAACAATTGGGAGCTGGCTGCGCTTGCTGCGTGTCACCAGTTGGGTACTTCGGTACATATATCTTTTTACGACCAAGCAGACGATAACTGAAGAATCTTTAACAAAATCTGAACTAGAAAAATCCGAACTCTATTGGCTCAGGTATGTACAATTGGTTAGTTTTACTAATGAATTTCGATGTTTACAGAAGAAACTACCCATACCTGCGTCTTCAAAACTTATTGAACTGCGTCCATTTCTGGATGATGACGGGCTGATGCGACTTGGAGGAAGACTCCAATTGCTAGACGAACCCTTTGACATAAAGCATCCTATCATTCTACCAGCCAGTCATCCTATTACTAGACTCATCGTGTATGATGTTCACGCTCTGACTATTCATGGTGGTGTTGGAACCGTATTCACAAAGCTTAGAGAACGTTTTTGGATCATCAAAGGACGGCAGCTGGTGAAGAAGACAATAAAAAATTGTATTGTGTGCAAGAAGTTATTTGGCCAACCAGCTTCGCAGCCTTTCGCTCCATTACCGTTAAAGAGAATAACATTGACGAGACCTTTCAACGTTGTTGGTGTCGATTTCGCTGGTCCCCTTTACTATGTCAGTCCAAAGGGGAGTGCTATGCAAAAGGCTTACATTCTAATTTTTAGCTGTGCCAGTGTTCGGGCTGTTCATTTAGAACTTACTACCAGCCTGTCAACAGATGCCTGTATTATGGCCTTAAGACGCTTTATGGCCCGAAGAGGAGTTCCTTCTGCCATAATGTCGGATAATGCAAAAACCTTTAGGCGAGCTGCCTTAGAGATGAATGAAGTAAAAGGTCTTTTCGGTGAAGAAAAAATACAAGGTTTCCTTTCTTACAAAAGAATAGAATGGAGTTTCATCGTAGAAAGAGCACCCTGGTGGGGTGGGTTTTGGGAACGCCTCATCAGGACTATAAAAAACACACTTAAAGTGGCCATTGGAAAAGCCAAGCTTTCATTTGAACAACTTCAAACAGAAGCAGAAGCAATTGCTAACGACAGACCTTTGACTTATGTGTCCAGCGAACCATTAGACTTGGCACCGCTTACTCCAGCCAAGTTTTTAGTAGGATTTTCGTCATCAGTACCTAATTTTCAAACAGATGTAAAAGGAGACGCAAGTCTAAGAGATCTATGGAAGCATCGTATGAAGTTCACCGCAAGGCTGTCCAAACGATGGCAAACTGAATATCTTCACGTACTGCGATCTTTTCATCTTGATAATTCCAAAGGATCAATTCAATTGAAGGAAGGGGATATTGTTATCCTTTTTGACCAAGCGGCTCCCCGTATCCATTGGAAGATGGTCATCATTAATAAAGTATTCGTCGGCAGAGATGGGAAAATACGTTCCTGTGAGATTCGATGCTCAGATGGTAAAGTATTGAGAAGACCGATCCAGCTCCTATATCCATTGGAGCTTTCGAGTATTGGCCCGCCGGAGGATGTTAAAAATTAAATCTTGCAACACTGTCATTTTATTAACTTTTCGTTATTATTCTTTTTTAAATGTATGTATTCGCACATTCATGTTTGTATTAGTAATTAATTCTCCTACATATGTATGTATATGTACCAAGAACATAATTCCTTTTTTTTTCTTCTTTGTTTGCCTGTCCTTCAGACAGTTGCAATTTCGCTTTTAAAATCTTCGGACGTGTTAACTTAAAGTCAAATTTTCAATAAAACTTGTAAAACCTAGATTCGCTTTTTATTATTTCGTTCAAAAAGAACTGTTTTTTAATACCCCATCAACCATCATACTTTTCTATTCAACCAAAAAAATCATTTCTTTTTTTTTTAATCTGATATCAAAACTCATAGGTATAAATATTAGGATAAACAAAAATATGCCCTCAAAACAGTTTTAAGGGCTTATAATTTGCCCTTAAAAATCAATTATATGCCCTTAACAAGTAATTATAATTTTATGATTATTATATGCCCTAAAAATATGCTAAATATTGCCTGTAAAAATATATTCTATGTAGGTATGTATACCTATGTAATGCATTTTTAAAAACTGCACTAAAAAGAACGACATAAATCTAAACGTCTATAAAGCTAGCATATACACATTAGCATAATCAATTGAAACCATAACTAGAATTTTGTGCTCTTTTTGTGTTTTTTTTATATAATTTAAGTTTTTATTTCAATTGATTATGCTGGGCGGTTTAGAAGTTTTGCTACAAAAATCGGGACTGCCACACAATAATAGCACAAAATTCTAGTTATGGTTTTAATTGATTATGCTAATGTGTATATGCTATCTTTATCGACAAAAAAAATATGTAAGTAGTGTACAAGTGAGATTGTTGAACACAACGTTGCTTGGGCTAAAAGCCATTAAATCGTATTTGAAATATAGGTACGGTACATGCATTTTTTTTTATAATGGTGAATCGTTTAAATTCATCTACATGGGCTTATTTAAGACATTAATTATACCAAAAATTAAAAAATTTACACGAGTGAGTCCCACAAGCTTGCTCTCGTGGCTAACAAACATTTTGGTAGGTACCTTTCAACGAAAGAAATGTTAAAAAGTCAGAATTATTGGGAACATGATTTTTTTAATTTTGGGTTAATATTCTCTAAATTTTCAAAAGCTATCTAAGTATACCTATTGTTTAAGTCGTGTGAGAATTGGGTTAAAATGTGTTAAATTTTATCCGAAGATTAATTTCATTAGTGAGGTGAATCTGTAGGTAGGTAATTTAATCGAAATTTTAATTCAATTCACACTAGATTACAAAATTGAATAAAATCGTTCGAGTCGATTTAAAAAACTCAAAAATAGATTAATTTAAAAAAAAAAAAAAACTACAACCCGAATTTCCATAATACGAATTTTTTCGACATAACCTGAAGTTAGGTTTTAATTTTTTGGAAATGCCTACCCTACAGACCTTTATTATTTATTGAATAAACCTTAGAAGACACTGAACAAATTATGATTATGATGAAGTACGGCAAAATATGCACGTTAAACTTAAATATACGACGAAACATCAAGCAAGCTCTACCCCTGCTTGCACACTCAACTGCATCACTGGCCTTCTTATAAGACCGCATTGTATTCTGTATGGAATAAAAATAAATACTTATCATTTTCATTTTCACAAAATCACAACCTACCTACCTCCATAACTATGTAGATGCATACACACATATACTACACACAAAAATCTGGCAGAGTACCTGTACACTTTTGTTGGTTGCCTTGTCTGTTCATTTGTCTTCTTCTGAATACCTTGTTGTTGTTTTTTTTTTTTCTCTTTTTGAATATTCTTCATGACCATTCTCCACTGAAGCTTGCCTGTTGACGACGAACAATACTTTTCTTTCTTCGTTTTTTCCCCGTATACCTACGCCTGCTGTAATTCATCACTTGTGTTCGTTTGTTTATCATTCTGGTAATGTTTTAGTAACACCAACCAAAATTTTGATAGTTATCCCCCTATACGCTGGAGTTCATTTTTCATATTCTAAATTCATGTGTTCATTTTAGTCATTTCAGTCCAGTGATGGAAATCGACTTTTGTTGATAGTACTGAAAGCTGAAAAAAAATAGTACTGAAAATGACCAAATAGTACCGAAATTTTTCCAATCGTGAATTCTACAGGAACTTAATGTTTTATTGGATGTTGCCATCGTTAGAGGAAGATTTGGTTTGAGTATTCTGATGCCATCGACCATTTGCAGCCATCTTGACTTGGAGATCAAATACTGTTCAATATTTTTTTAACGAGATAGAAGCTTTTTTTTGTATAATGGATACATTTTTAAAATTTACATTATGTTAATAAATTCTAAAAAATCTAACGTTCAATAAATAATTTTATATAAATCGGAATCATTTAGGTAGGTTGTTGATTTTGTTAATGTGTATATGCTATCTTTATCGACAAAAAAAATATGTAAGTAGTGTACAAGTGAGATTGTTGAACACAACGTTGCTTGGGCTAAAAGCCATTAAATCGTATTTGAAATATAGGTACGGTACATGCATTTTTTTTTATAATGGTGAATCGTTTAAATTCATCTACATGGGCTTATTTAAGACATTAATTATACCAAAAATTAAAAAATTTACACGAGTGAGTCCCACAAGCTTGCTCTCGTGGCTAACAAACATTTTGGTAGGTACCTTTCAACGAAAGAAATGTTAAAAAGTCAGAATTATTGGGAACATGATTTTTTTAATTTTGGGTTAATATTCTCTAAATTTTCAAAAGCTATCTAAGTATACCTATTGTTTAAGTCGTGTGAGAATTGGGTTAAAATGTGTTAAATTTTATCCGAAGATTAATTTCATTAGTGAGGTGAATCTGTAGGTAGGTAATTTAATCGAAATTTTAATTCAATTCACACTAGATTACAAAATTGAATAAAATCGTTCGAGTCGATTTAAAAAACTCAAAAATAGGTTAATTTAAAAAAAAAAAAAACTACAACCCGAATTTCCATAATACGAATTTTTTCGACATAACCTGAAGTTAGGTTTTAATTTTTTGGAAATGCCTACCCTACAGACCTTTATTATTTATTGAATAAACCTTAGAAGACACTGAACAAATTATGATTATGATGAAGTACGGCAAAATATGCACGTTAAACTTAAATATACGACGAAACATCAAGCAAGCTCTACCCCTGCTTGCACACTCACCTGCATCACTGGCCTTCTTATAAGACCGCATTGTATTCTGTATGGAATAAAAATAAATACTTATCATTTTCATTTTCACAAAATCACAACCTACCTACCTCCATAACTATGTAGATGCATACACACATATACTACACACAAAAATCTGGCAGAGTACCTGTACACTTTTGTTGGTTGCCTTGTCTGTTCATTTGTCTTCTTCTGAATACCTTGTTGTTGTTTTTTTTTTTTCTCTTTTTGAATATTCTTCATGACCATTCTCCACTGAAGCTTGCCTGTTGACGACGAACAATACTTTTCTTTCTTCGTTTTTTCCCCGTATACCTACGCCTGCTGTAATTCATCACTTGTGTTCGTTTGTTTATCATTCTGGTAATGTTTTAGTAACACCAACCAAAATTTTGATAGTTATCCCCCTATACGCTGGAGTTCATTTTTCATATTCTAAATTCATGTGTTCATTTTAGTCATTTCAGTCCAGTGATGGAAATCGACTTTTGTTGATAGTACTGAAAGCTGAAAAAAAATAGTACTGAAAATGACCAAATAGTACCGAAATTTTTCCAATCGTGAATTCTACAGGAACTTAATGTTTTATTGGATGTTGCCATCGTTAGAGGAAGATTTGGTTTGAGTATTCTGATGCCATCGACCATTTGCAGCCATCTTGACTTGGAGATCAAATACTGTTCAATATTTTTTTAACGAGATAGAAGCTTTTTTTTGTATAATGGATACATTTTTAAAATTTACATTATGTTAATAAATTCTAAAAAATCTAACGTTCAATAAATAATTTTATATAAATCGGAATCATTTAGGTAGGTTGTTGATTTTGTTTTTTTGGAAACTTAATATAATATTTGACCTATGTTTGAGTACTATTTGGTTTATTTGTTTTTTTCGCGGAGAATTTCAAAAAAATATTTTTTTTTGAGAGAGAGTTTTTTTTTAATATTTGGAATTACCTATTATTTTTAAAAAAATGTTGACATTTTTTTAGGAAAAATACGTTTGTTTATTTATACAAGGTGTACCCTAATTCGTGGACTAAGTATGTTGTGAGGGCAACATTTATGAGAGGAAAGTTCTATCTTCCCTCTCTTTCTTAGATATATGTATCTCTTAAAGCAATTGAAAACAAAATTTTTATATTGGTTGTTTGTTTTGTAAGGTTAATGACGCAAAAAAATTATTCATAATTAAAACCCTTTTTTCGTTTTTTTTATTAACCATTAAGTACCATTTAATTTCTCCAAAACATTCACTTATGTCGAATTCCTTTTAAGAAAAAATTCGATTTTTTTCGAAACAGAATCGATTTTCTTTCTTTTAATACAAGGAATTTGTCTAAAAAAATCGATTTTTTTCTGCTAAACAAATTAATTTTTTTGTTTAAAGGAATTCGAAATTAAATAACATAATATATAAGATGTCACAAAAGGTATATAGCACATCATTCGGTTTAGATTTTTTTTTCATTTTCATGCAATTTTTTAGAAACCGCCTCAGCTTATTTAAAAAAGTTTTACAAAATTGATTTTCCTTAATTTTTTAGATACGCAAAAATATTTTTTTTTTTATTATGTACCTACGTAGGTATGTATACCTAGAGCTATGCAAAACCGAGGCAAGTTCCTACCGCATCTACATTCGAACGGTACCTACATTTTTTAAAATTTCCATTATCTTAATTGAAATTTGTAAGTCAATCTCGACTTTTTTGCAAGAAATCTACATAATGACTTTCATCAGACTTAAACCAAACTAGCACTTGATGCGTTCAACTCAGGTGATGAAAATTACAGTATTTGTTAGTCGTTTTCCAATCATTGAAATAGTACTGAAAGTTGATAAGTGGTACTTACGTACTGGGAAAATTAAATAGTACAAAATTCAGTACAATAGTAAGCCTTTTTCCAACCGTGTTTCAGTCATTTCTATAGTAACACCAACCAAAAATTTCGTTGTGATGCCCTATACGCTAGAGTTCATTTCTGATTTATTGAATTTATTTCATTTAATCATTTTGGTAACACCACAACTCTGTCAAAACGATCCTATAAACATTTTCAATGTTAAAATGATATACACATTTTTGGAAACAATGTCAGAAATTCTGAAAAGAATTCTAGAAAGGATTTTTACTTTTTCCCTTAGAAAAAGACCAGAGTTTTGAATAAAAATTTGTCTGATGTTTTTTTTTTTTACAACAAAAATTTTGGCATGATTTTTTTGAGCTAGAAATGTATTCTTGATTATTTTTAAATTAAGTTGTTTTAAAAATAATCTATTATTTTTAAGACTCAAATTTTCAAATATCTCATGAAAAAAAATATTGCACAAAATGTCTGACTTCGAAAACCAAAAAAAATTTTGAAAATCTATATATTTCTGAAACTATAGATTCATCAAAGACGGTGTGGTCTCAATTTTAGAAAAATTAAGTTAGTGTGAAAAAAATAGAGCGATTACCCGAAAATATTCCGAAGTTTTTGATTTTCAACAATTATTGCTCGAAGTCGAAAACTTGAATTATTCGTTTGACTAACATCAAAAAAAATCATAACACAAGGTCTCCCTACTACGAGACGAGAAGTTAAAAACTAAGCTACATTGAATATATAAAACTAATTGTTTGTGTGTTCTTTTCTATGCGTTTGTGTAACGTTTATTTGATTGAATTTTACAATTTTGTATTTGATTGAAAATTGAAAACAAAGAGTGTGCAAATTAAAAAAAAAAATAAAATGCACGACTGGGTCGCACAAACTTGATCTTGTAGTAAGAGTTTGTATTTGTATTTATCAATTTAATAAATTGAAGAATTGGAAATTTGAATCTGGAAAAAAGCATGAAACACGTTCTTTAAATTTAAATTTAAAATTAAAAAATTTAATTTTAAAAATAAATTTAAAGAATGAAGAACGCCATCTAAATTCTTGATAAAATGTAAATTTATGCAGAAAAACGGTTTTCTTAAAAAATAAATTTTTATATATAAAATTTCTTGAAATTTTTTAGAAAAAAAAAATTGGTATGCCATTTTTAAGAATACAATAATATACAACTAAAACCAAAATTTTAAAAACATTCATCAACCCGTTTTCAAAAAAATGATTTTCCAAAAAAAAATTTGAACTTTTTTTTTTTAAATCCAAAAAATATTTTTTTGAAAATATATGTATTCTTACGTGATAGGACGTCCTAAGTAAAAATTGATCAAAATCGGTTAACGATAAAACCATAAAAAAAAAATACTGTTCTATGGCTTTTTTGGTAATTTTAATTTTATTTAAAAAATAAAAAAAAATTGTTAAAGCCGTTTTTGAGATAAATAACTTTTTTTGAACGGTTGTATGGCAAGTACATACCGTTTTGAGCTAAAAAAAATCTTAATTTCCCCTCTAGGGAATCGCCAACAAATCTTATCCTCCAAGACCGACAGACGGACATATATAAAGACAGACATGCAGACAGATTTTTTTGTAGCTTTTTTCATTTATTCAAAATTTTTTGTTTGGAAATTCAGTTATTTCGCATTTGTTTGGTTATAACTTCACATTTTTATATCTTGTTAATAGACAAGTGCTGCTCACCTTAGCCGTTTGGATTTGGCAATAAACTGTAGGTCACTAGGCCCTGGTTCTTCATGAGCCGTTGTGCCACCAAGTTTTATTTTATTTAGGATTAACTTTAACTTTTAGTTGTAAAAAATTTATAAAAAAAAACTAGAAAAAAAACTGAAAAAAAAAAAATATGCTCTCACTGGATTATAATTATGTGGCATGGCTCGCGAATTAAAATCTCGTATGTATTTCAAAATTTTGCAAATACAAAATCCAACTTCCTATTAGTCTCGCAATTACAAAAACCCATAAACTAAAATTTGCGCGAACTTGCTCTTGTAGTTAAGAACTATAATGTTACTAGCGGACCCCGGCGAACTTTGTATCACTCTACCACATAGGAAATAATATGCCTATTTTAATATACTACAAATATAACTGTATTTATTGTCATGTTTTATTTTCAACAGAATTTATTTAAAATATTTCAGCTTTCTTCAACTAAAAGAAAAATCAGGTATAAAAAACGCTATTTTGTGCTTTATATTTTTAAAAATGCAGTTTTTAAAAAACAGGTGAGCCATCTTTTATTTAACTGCTTGACCGCCATCCTCTAATTGTAAGTCAATCCCCCAAAAGTAATCTTTCAAATACCAAATAAAATTTGAGGATCTTCTAAGTATAACCTTTCAAACAAAAAAAGAATTTTCAAAATCGGACAACTTGCTGGTAAACTGTAAAACAGATTTTGATCCAAACACACACAGAACTTCAAACTCAGATTTCCTGAATTTTGGGAAAAATCGGGGCGTGTTGTCTGTAACTAGTCTGACACTCTCGCACTCCCAGTTACAGCTAATATTTTCTGTTATTTTGAGCTGAATCGGACCGTTTTTTTTTTTTTAATTTCTCGGAAAACGTATGCACTGCTGCACATTGCTGAAAAACTCTTTGGGCGATTGTTACTAAAAAAACACAGGAACATTATCGTACTCCTTGAGCTCAATCGGTACTGTAGTTTTTGAACCTATAAGTCTCATACAAATTAACGTTCATTTGAAAATAGTCGTTAAGTTTTCTGAAATTATCCAATTTTCTGTGCATTTTTCTTAAAATTTCTTTCCGTAAGAACCTGCTACAAAGTATTACAAAATTTAAAAAAAACATAAATGAAATTGGTAAAGTCGTTCTCAAGTTAATTCAAAATAAGCATAAGCAGAGTCACTGTGGCGTATACGTAATATTTTATCAGCATATTAGTTAAATTTAAAAATCTGTGCATCGCAGCTTTAAAGTTCATTTTAAATAATTGTTATGTGATATATTTTAAATAGTAAACCCCTCTTAAGTAAAAATAAGTCTTTATGTTAGTTAAGTCAGAGTTTGTTTAAAAAAAAAAATTATCGATTGCGAATTTCATCCCACAAAAATTTTAATTCCTTCTAGCAGTCCAACAGTTGTTTTCAAAGCCTTCCCTGCAACATTCCTGTAATATGCACATACATTCTGAGTTTTTTGCATTTGAGTTATATTTAATTATTGTAGTATATTAAAACAGGCATATTTTCAGGCCCGTCAAGCTGGGTCCACCACAACAGATATTCAAAAATCTAACTATGCAAGAATAAGGGGCTAATTTGGGCAAATTCCCTTCACCGTTTATAGAGCAAAAACCGATTTGATGACATCCTCATGCCGTTAAGCTGGTTCCACCACGATTTTAGGACGTTTTTGGTCCTCCTTTAGACTACTGATTTTACTTTTATCACACCTATTTTAGTATTTTACTTAAATTATTGAGACTGACTGAAATATTGTCAGATTTTGATAGTCTTTAAACTAAAACTTTCCAATTAATAATGAAGAGTTAAGTGTTAAATACAGAATATTTTCTAAAAGTTTTTGGTCTTTCAATATGACAAGATAATTTAACTAGCACTCGAATTTCAAAGGTTTGATGTAAATAGAATTACTCCTTTTTACTTGCCATTTAAAAAAAAAAAAGTTATTTGTCTCAAAAACGGTTCTTACGATATTTTTTTTAATTTTTTGTGTGTACTAGTAGTGTGTGTACCTATATTTTGGTGAAAAAAATTTACCAAAAACCGTTATTAACGGTACCTGTCATAAAACCGTTTTTTTTTTATTTTCGATTTACTCGTTAACCGCTTAATTGATTTTGATCAAAATTTTTACTTAAGAGGTCCTATTAAGTGTGAATAATACTGCTTACAAATATTTTCAAAAAAATATTTTTCGGATTTTTAAAAGAAAGTTAATTTTTTTTTTTTTAAATCATTTTTTTGATAACGAGTTGATGAATTTTTTTGAAATTTTAGTTTTAGTTGTATATTATTATATTCTTAAAAATGGCATACCAAATTTTTTTTCTAAAAAATTTCAAGAAATTTTATATATAAAAAATTATTTTTTAAGAAAACCGCTCCAACGACTTTTAAAATTTTCTAAGGAATTGAGATAGCGGTCTTTTTTCTGAGATTAAAAAATTTTAAGTATTTGTTTTATCAATTTAAAGAACATGTTTCATTCTTTTTTTTCCATGTTGAAATTTCAATTTTTTAAATGGATAAATCGTATATAATAATTAAATACATGTTTTATATTACACTCAATATTTAAAATTCGAAGAAACTTTTACTACAAAAGCAAGTGCATTTTATTTAACTTAATACCAAAATAAAGTGTAAAAATCATTGGCGTAGCTAGGTATTTTCCCAGAGGGGCCAACCAGCCAGCGAACTTCAAGTTTGAAGTGATGGTTGTATCTATGGGGTACGGGGTATTTTTTCAAACGTAACAAAATCTTTGTTGGATTTTCAACATCATCTTCTGTTTGCTTGACTTTATAAGTACCACGTTTATATGGCGTTGAAACGAACTTGTTTTTACGTAGTTTTCTATCGAACTTAAGTTAAAAAATTGATTATTCTCCAAATATTTTTTTTTTTTAATTCTTCGTTGGAATATTTTAGATCTATTTCTCTTTATAAATTTCAGAAAAACACAAAAATAATTAATTGCAATAGGAAATACCTTCAACGAAATAAAAAGAGCAGGGGGGTGAAATTCAGATTTGTTAAAATGTACAATCAAGGAGGTTTTCAACTTTCATTAATATCAGTTGTAGTTAAGCAGTTCAGACTCTTTTTGTTTGGGGTAAATGTGCGCAATCATTTTGAGGGCAAGTGTAGCGCGTGGAAATCGTATGAAAGTTCATATTATATTTCTGCTTAATTTCAATTTTAAAGATAAATCCCCATGCGAACTTGTATGGAAATTCGTACATTGATAGTAAAGTTGGATTTTATACTTAAATTCTTAAAGTTAATTGAAATGTTTGACGTGCTAAAGTTCCATTTATTTAAGTAGTTTGTTTTTTTTTTAGGTATTTTTTGTTTATTTTTTTTTTTGGTTAATGTGAAATAACATTTATTTATGGATTGTAAAAATAGTTAAATATAAAAACTGGGCTTTAAACTTAATTTTATTTTATAAACGTTGAACTATGTAAAACCCTGCGCGGCCTTAAGCCATAGACTGCGTACAATTACCCAATAAATTTGTCGATATTTAAGTAAACAAACACGTATCTTAATAATCCAATTAATTTCTGTAATGAAAAAAAAAATAAAACGAATTAAAAATACCTACAAAAATTAATTCGTAAGCAATTGGTTGTTGTTGTTCAAAAAATTCAATTAGACTTAATGCTTTACGTCTTGACATAATTGGAAGTCATTGCTTTAATGTGACGATGAGTTTATAATTCAAAGTTCAAAAATCTATTAAATATAAAAAGATTCATTTTTGTCACGTGCCCAACAGTAAAACAACCAATGTTTAGAACTGCATATGTTCTTGGGTTTTTAGCTAAGTTTTTAATAATAATTAGAATATAGCATATTCCACAAAATAATAATTGACTAAGGACTTCTTAAACACAAAAAAGAAAGAAAAAATCAGAATCGTTTTTTCTGAATTTTTGCATAAAAAGTGCCGTCACGTGCCCGACAGTTTTGTCACATGCCCGACATGTACATAATAAAAAGTTAAAAATCGAAGAAACATGTTAAAAAAAATTTGCCTTTTTGGCGTAAATCGTGTATTTTAGCATGTATTATAAATTTCCACAACATTTCAGTATATGAAATCGCGAAATGGCTTAAATAGAATTGAATTTATCGCTTAGCGTTTTCGCTACAATTTGAGCATTGATTTCGGTTTTGGAGATGTAAATAACTTTTGAAGACGGTACCAATTTGGCATCAAGATATCAAAATCTTAGGCGCAAAATTTTAGACGATTTAGTATGATGTTAAAGCATTTTTAGCATGATGCTAGGTTAAAAACAGGATTTTCCAAATTTTAAACGAGTTAGCATCGTATTATCTTTTTAACATTTTAATAAAGTTAAAATCACCAAATGCCTATTTTATCTTTTTAGTATCATACTAAGTCCAAGTGTCACTTTTGCAGCTATAATTGCAAAAATGGGTTGAACTGTCACTGTTTTAGGCGTGTTCAGCTAGAAAAATAGGTTTAGTATGATACTAGTTAGAAAATGTTTAAAACTAACAAGATTTTAGTAAAGAGTTTTAAAGTTAGAAAATTGTTAAGTATAGTTTCATTCTAATACCTTAACATCAGGCTGTTTAAAATTTTGCGCCATAGTTTTTTGCCTCTCAAGGCGTTTTATATGGCCCTCAGTCCCATCTTTTACTCCTTTTCTATGAATTTTCTAGACAGTTTTCGAACACTTATTCTCAGTCCTTCTTCTGTTTGCTCTTCCCATTTCTTAATTTTCAACTTTTGACGCTTCCTTTTTACCAAGCTTTGTCTCCTTTTCCGTATTAGTAATTTCGATCTTTCATTTTCATTTTTTTAATACCCAGGGTCTTGCAGTTTTTTTCCGCGATATTTTTTTTTTTTTTTTCATTTTTTCCGCACTTGTACTCGGTTTAGACAATTTTAAAACAAAACCATATGGAATCAACAGCTTTTTGTTTTCTCAGAGGTCTTCAACAAAAGCTTCATGTGCCCGACAAACTGTTATGCCTTGTATTTTACCTGTTTTTAATGCAATTAATTTAATGAAAATTACATATTTAATAGTTGACTGCGTGTGCTGTTTACACAGCAATGTTTTAATAAACAACTAACATCAATTTAGTAATAAACATATTAAAACAGTTGAACTGTCACGTGCCCGACATAATGATATGTTGATTTATAAAACGGTAAATTTAGATCTTTATTTGACTTACTGGTAAAAAAAAAGTTTTGTTTTGGAATGATAAAAGGGAAAACAGAAGAAGATATCAATGCAAAAAATATTAATGGAAAGATGCAAAAACCCAGTTTATCTTTGAACAATTATGATGCTAAATTAATAGTTTTCCAAAGGACTGTTTGCATTATAAAGTTCTATTCAATTTAGCCTATGAGTCAAGAGTTTTTTGAGATGTAACTACTTATACAAGTAAGGTCAGGGATATAGTATTTTATATTAGTCACATTTACTTTTGGTTCCCACACAAAATATTTTTACACAAAACTTACCGTTTTTTATGGAATGCCCCACAAGCGTACGGTATCTTTAATATTTGATTACTATTTGTCTTTATTCTTCATGAAGTTCTCCTAAATGTCAGGGCGAAAAGGTAAATTTAGTTGAATTCCCGAATACCAATTTTAGTCTAATTTAATTCTTTTATATTTATGGGCCGATGACCTCACACAATTTAATCGAAATTTTTATAACGATGCCAAGTGCACAGATGTATGGGCAGCATTGGGGGAGGCTTATGCCGGACAATAATACTGCTATGACAGAAATTTTGTTTGTAAAATATTAAATAGAACTTAGTCTTTATACTTTGTTATATTTTAATGTAATTTGTACAATAATTATACTGATTGTAATTTCATTGGTTAATAAAGCTTATGGCCGATTGCACCAATATTTAATAGGGCTTTTAAATTTTTAAATGACTTATTTTGTATGAAACAAACGTCATTTAAAGATTTAAAAGCCCTGTTAAATATTGGTGCAATCGGCCATTAAAATAATAATAGTAATATTTAAATGAACTTTGACATATGTAACTTGGAGCCAAAATTGAAAGTTTTGGGAAGCAAATAAACAAATATTAAGCATTTTCGATTTTTCTAGGGTGGGCAATCAGTTTAAGGTGGGTTTGGTTTGGTATATTTGTTAACTGTTTGTCAATAAGTAGATAGATAGAAACTTTCCTTATAAAGAAGGACGTTTCTAGGGGGGGGGGCAAGAATTTTTCTAGAGTGGGCATTGCCCCCCCCCCCCTAACTACGCGCATGATAAAAATATTTACTCTTCAAATAGTTTTCAATCATACCTACGTACGCCCTTAAGCTCCTTATATTAAAAAGTGAATTTAAGCATAATGTAGAATGCTTTGAATTTTAATCCAAAGAACCCTCCAACTAAATACTATAATATTAAACACATGTTTTTAATCAGCTCCAAGTAAATCCATCCGATTGACGATTTCATCAAATAATCCTTTATCCTTTTCAATTTTTACATTCTATATCTATACCTACTATATTAAGATACAAGATACAATACTGATTATTTTCATTCTATTCAAAAGGGTTTAAAATAAAAATGTGATCAATACGCCCACCAATACGGTTAACGTCGTCGTTCTATGTCGATTTTTTTTTCTGTCATCTAAAACTCCATGCAGTAATTCAAAATGTTGAAGCCAAATCCTTTCCGATTCACATTATAATAATCTCATAGCTTAACGTACATAGTATATGAACTGAAAAAAAAAAAAAAAAACAGAAGGAGATAGATTTCTTGTTCATGGATGAAAGGGTTTATAGCAAGATTTTTCTCCATGTCAATAAGTTTTACTTACTTGTCGACGAAATAAATTACTGATATAAATCCCGAAGAAAGCTTCATGATTTGATATTATTGAATCGAAATTGAATTTCTCTTTCTTTTTTTATTTAACATAAAAAAAAAGAAATGCAAATTCTAAGAAAACAAAAATAAGCACTATACCAACATGAATTATTTTTAAAAACAAACACAAAACTCGTCGTCAGGAGAGGCCACGTACCTATTCATTTTCTCTAATAAATTCCCAAACTGTTTTTTCTTACTGTCCGATATTATCGAAGATGCTATTTGTTATAATTCGTTCCATTCGTTCCATTAAAAGAGAGATGGGAATTCGAAGTTAACAATAATTGACAGATATCCTTTTTTATAGCTGTCAGTTTGTTTGTTTTTTAATAATTTATTTACTGACGCTGCGATGATGGAGAAGTGCAAAAAGTGATGAGTTTCAATTTAGCAAAGCAACATTCGCCGATCGAAAAAATATTAAGTTAATAATTTGCCCTTAATTAGTCTTTACTTAGTTGTGATTATTTGAAATTAATCATTCGATGTTTTCTATATTTTTTTTTTTGCTGCTTTGGTGAATTAATATCAACTTAGCGAAGTACGATTAGTTGCTTGCTTAATAATTTGCCATTCATCAGTTATGAATTGGATGTGACATTTTAATTTTTGTCGTGCGTTGTTTTCTATTTTTTTTTTTTTTTATGCTGATTTGCTTAAATGGTATCAAATTAGCAAAGCACTCCCTAGAAAAGCGATACACATTTATTATATGAGTTGTGACAATTTCAATTTTTTTTATTTTAGAAAAAAAAAAAACATAGAAAACATCGCATGAAAAACTAGAAAATATCACAACTCATTAAGGCTAGGCGCATATTGAGACACAACCGGCGCGTGTGACGTGACTCAGCACAGCACGATTTTTTGTAAACAATATAAATCAATTGAACAGCGCCTATTGATGGAGCGACAAGACATGACCTGACACTCGTTTTACAAAACACGCGTGACACAGTGATTAAAACACAGTTATCCTTGCGAGACTTTGCACGTGCACGTTTTTTGACATGGATTACATGTCTTTCTCGGACGGTTGGGTGTGTACCGCTCGCGTCCTACTGCTAAGTGACTGTTTGCACTACAGACATCATACATATAACAATCGATAGGAAGGTTTGTTCGATGTCAGCCCTGGGGCGCACTGGGTCGCCCTGAACTCGCTCTAAAGCGTTTTATGTACCACTTTTTTCACCATAGGTTATTTGCACTGTGTTCGATGTGCGTTCAGGGCGAGCTCCGAATGCGCTCTTACGAAACCCACACTCAAAAAAAAAATCTATCCCTGCAAGCAGTACGATATAAGAAACGCTTAATCTAAGCTATAAACGGTTGTTTTAAGCAGTTATCCCTAAACGTAAACGATTCATTGATTGTTATCATTTCTTTATCATTTTGCTCGAAATTCAGAAAAATATCGTTTAAAAATATTGCTTTAACCGATAAGCACTAACATCTTCCTATGTTGATTAGAGAATAAATTAATACCCAATAACCACATTCCCTTATATAGCAATGCTTAATATCAACAATAACTATCGAGAAAACTGATTGATATCAATGATAAAAGTACTTATATTAATAGAAAAAACCAATCAGAGGAATAATCCTTTAGAATTTAATGAACACCTCTAAAAGCATTTACTGTAAACGGTATTACTAATAACATTTAAAGTTTAAAGTCTTATTGATTAGGGTTAAATGTACTTTGACTGCAAACGCTTAAAGCGATTTTAGGAAGTTGTAAGCGTTTGCTACAAAAGATAAAATCAATTATTTTAAAAGAATATACAAATCAGTAGAATAGCGTCTGTAATCATCATCAGTAAATCTACAATCGTTTACCTTAAACATCAAAATTGATTACTATTCTAGATTATGGACTTTTACATAAGCGTTAAAGATATTTTATTTTGAACGGGCAAAGCGTTAGCTACAAAGGATTATAATAGTAATTTTTAAAGAGAAAATAAATCAATGGAATTGTGTATTATATAATTCATGAAGATGGCTTCAATCATTTACTCCAAACGATAAAATTGATTCCTATTCTAGATTAGAGAATTTTAGATAAGCGTGAGAGGTATTTCATTTCGACCGGGAAAATAATCTTTTCTAAGATTGATGTCGTTTGCTGCAAAAGACTATAACAATCATTGTTAAATCGAAAACTAATCAATGGAATTGTAAATGGATAATTTATGAAAAACTCTGTAAACATTTACCTCAAACCATATAAAAGATGAATATTATAGGTTTAGAACTTTAAGATATGGGTGAGGTTTCGCATATTTCATTTCCACCTGCCAAAGGGTCTTATTAAAGCTAAATGCAAATTATGTTCAAAGAGAAAACACGTCAGTGGGAAAGTGTTTTTTATAATTTATGAGTATCTGTTTGAACATAGTTATTATCAATAATAAAGTTTGAGGTAAATTTTCAAACAGATACACATACATTTTAATAACACTTTTCCACATATTTGTTTTCTCTTTTAAAATAATTGCTAAATCTTTTGTAGCAAACGGCTTTAGGATTTGAAAAGGCAATTTGGCCGGTAGAAATTAAATTTTTTCTCACTTATACAAAATTTCTAAATCTATAATTGGTATCAATAATCTAGTTAGAGATAAATGTTCAAACGCATACTCATAAATTATAAAAAAACTTTTCCACTTATTTCTGTTCTCTTTGAAAATAATTGTTAAAGTCTTTTGTAGCAAACAGCTTTTAGCTTGGAAAAGACGTTTTGGCCTCTAGAAATCTAATCCTTTTCTCACTTACCCAAAAGTCCTAAATCGGCAATAATAAGCAATAATATCGCTTGAGGTAAATGTTTTAAGACATATTCAGAAATTAAAGCTATACTTTTCAACTTATTTCTACTTTATTTGAAATTGATTGCTAAAATCATTTGAATTAAAAGCTTTATTCAGCGCGATAAACGATATTGCCATTTAAGTGAACCTTCTTAAGAGTGAGGGTTTATGGAAATAAGTATTTCTGTTAAATAATAAATCTGCTTCAGAGCAAACATTATAATTTTCATGACAAACGGGAATCACTGCAATGATCATGTAGTTAAACACATTGAATCTCAACTACAAAATCGTTTGCAGTAAACGCTTTATTAAGGGTGATAAACGATATTGCCATTGGAGTGGACATTATTTAGAGTTTGTGTTAATTGAAGTAAGTATTTCTGTTAAATAGTAAATCTGCTTCAGAGCAAATATTATAATTTTCATGACAAACGGGAATCACTGCAATTATCGTCTTTTAATTTTAGCTGCAAAACCTATTATTCTAAGCTTGAAGCAGTTTCCTATAAAAGATTTTAGCAATTAATTTCAAAGAGAATCCATATACGTGGAAGAGCGTATCATCCATTTCTGAATATATCTTAAAACCTTTACCTCAAGCGATATTATTGGTTACTATTGTAGATTTAGGCCTTTTGGGTAAGTGATAAATGCAATTGATTTCTAGTGGCCAAAGCGTATTTTCTAACTTAAAAAGCCGTTTGCTACAAAAGACTTTAACAATTATTTTCAAAGAGAACACAAATAAGTGGAAAAGTGTTTTTAAAATTTGTGAGTAGCTGTTTGAACATAGTTATTATCAATAATAAAGTTTGAGGTAAATGTTCAAACAGATACACATACATTTTAAAAACACTTTTCCACGTATTTGTGTTCTTTTTGAAAATAATTGTTATAGTATTTTGTAGCAAAATGCCTTTTCTCTTAGAAAATACGCTTAAATCACTAGATTTCAAATACTTTCTCTTTTATCCAAAAATCCTTTATCTACAATAATAATCAATATTATTGTTTAAGGTAAATATTTTAAGACATATTTAAAAATTGGAGAAACACTTTTCCCCTTATTTATTTTCTCTTTTAAAATAATTGCTAAATCCTTTGTAGCAAACGGCTTTAGGATTAGAAAAGGCAATTTGGCCGATAGAAATTAAATTTTTTCTCACTTAGACTAAAGTTCTAAATCTATAATTGGTATCAATAATCTAGTTAGAGATAAATGTTCAAACGCATACTCATAAATTATAAAAAAACTTTTCCACTTATTTCTGTTCTCTTTGAAAATAATTGTTAAAGTCTTTTGTAGCAAACAGCTTTTAGCTTGGAAAAGACGTTTTGGCCTCTAGAAATCTAATCCTTTTCTCACTTACCCAAAAGTCCTAAATCGGCAATAATAAGCAATAATATCGCTTGAGGTAAATGTTTTAAGACATATTCAGAAATTAAAGCTATACTTTTCAACTTATTTCTACTTTATTTGAAATTGATTGCTAAAATCATTTGAATTAAAAGCTTTATTCAGCGCGATAAACGATATTGCCATTTAAGTGAACCTTCTTAAGAGTGAGGGTTTATGGAAATAAGTATTTCTGTTAAATAATAAATCTGCTTCAGAGCAAACATTATAATTTTCATGACAAACGGGAATCACTGCAATGATCATGTAGTTAAACACATTGAATCTCAACTACAAAATCGTTTGCAGTAAACGCTTTATTAAGGGTGATAAACGATATTGCCATTGGAGTGGACATTATTTAGAGTTTGTGTTAATTGAAGTAAGTATTTCTGTTAAATAGTAAATCTGCTTCAGAGCAAATATTATAATTTTCATGACAAACGGGAATCACTGCAATTATCGTCTTTTAATTTTAGCTGCAAAACCTATTATTCTAAGCTTGAAGCAGTTTCCTATAAAAGATTTTAGCAATTAATTTCAAAGAGAATCCATATACGTGGAAGAGCGTATCATCCATTTCTGAATATATCTTAAAACCTTTACCTCAAGCGATATTATTGGTTACTATTGTAGATTTAGGCCTTTTGGGTAAGTGATAAATGCAATTGATTTCTAGTGGCCAAAGCGTATTTTCTAACTTAAAAAGCCGTTTGCTACAAAAGACTTTAACAATTATTTTCAAAGAGAACACAAATAAGTGGAAAAGTGTTTTTAAAATTTGTGAGTAGCTGTTTGAACATAGTTATTATCAATAATAAAGTTTGAGGTAAATGTTCAAACAGATACACATACATTTTAAAAACACTTTTCCACGTATTTGTGTTCTTTTTGAAAATAATTGTTATAGTATTTTGTAGCAAAATGCCTTTTCTCTTAGAAAATACGCTTAAATCACTAGATTTCAAATACTTTCTCTTTTATCCAAAAATCCTTTATCTACAATAATAATCAATATTATTGTTTAAGGTAAATATTTTAAGACATATTTAAAAATTGGAGAAACACTTTTCCCCTTATTTATTTTCTCTTTTAAAATAATTGCTAAATCCTTTGTAGCAAACGGCTTTAGGATTAGAAAAGGCAATTTGGTCGATAGAAATTAAATTTTTTCTCACTTAGACTAAAGTTCTAAATCTATAATTGGTATCAATAATCTAGTTAGAGATAAATGTTCAAACGCATACTCATAAATTATAAAAAAACTTTTCCACTTATTTCTGTTCTCTTTGAAAATAATTGTTAAAGTCTTTTGTAGCAAACAGCTTTTAGCTTGGAAAAGACGTTTTGGCCTCTAGAAATCTAATCCTTTTCTCACTTACCCAAAAGTCCTAAATCGGCAATAATAAGCAATAATATCGCTTGAGGTAAATGTTTTAAGACATATTCAGAAATTAAAGCTATACTTTTCAACTTATTTCTACTTTATTTGAAATTGATTGCTAAAATCATTTGAATTAAAAGCTTTATTCAGCGCGATAAACGATATTGCCATTTAAGTGAACCTTCTTAAGAGTGAGGGTTTATGGAAATAAGTATTTCTGTTAAATAATAAATCTGCTTCAGAGCAAACATTATAATTTTCATGACAAACGGGAATCACTGCAATGATCATGTAGTTAAACACATTGAATCTCAACTACAAAATCGTTTGCAGTAAACGCTTTATTAAGGGTGATAAACGATATTGCCATTGGAGTGGACATTATTTAGAGTTTGTGTTAATTGAAGTAAGTATTTCTGTTAAATAGTAAATCTGCTTCAGAGCAAATATTATAATTTTCATGACAAACGGGAATCACTGCAATTATCGTCTTTTAATTTTAGCTGCAAAACCTATTATTCTAAGCTTGAAGCAGTTTTCTATAAAAGATTTTAGCAATTAATTTCAAAGAGAATCCATATACGTGGAAGAGCGTATCATCCATTTCTGAATATATCTTAAAACCTTTACCTCAAGCGATATTATTGGTTACTATTGTAGATTTAGGCCTTTTGGGTAAGTGATAAATGCAATTGATTTCTAGTGGCCAAAGCGTATTTTCTAACTTAAAAAGCCGTTTGCTACAAAAGACTTTAACAATTATTTTCAAAGAGAACACAAATAAGTGGAAAAGTGTTTTTAAAATTTGTGAGTAGCTGTTTGAACATAGTTATTATCAATAATAAAGTTTGAGGTAAATGTTCAAACAGATACACATACATTTTAAAAACACTTTTCCACGTATTTGTGTTCTTTTTGAAAATAATTGTTATAGTATTTTGTAGCAAAATGCCTTTTCGCTTAGAAAATACGCTTAAATCACTAGATTTCAAATACTTTCTCTTTTATCCAAAAATCTTTTATCTACAATAATAATCAATATTATTGTTTAAGGTAAATATTTTAAGACATATTTAAAAATTGGAGAAACACTTTTCCCCTTATTTATTTTCTCTTTTAAAATAATTGCTAAATCCTTTGTAGCAAACGGCTTTAGGATTAGAAAAGGCAATTTGGCCGATAGAAATTAAATTTTTTCTCACTTAGACTAAAGTTCTAAATCTATAATTGGTATCAATAATCTAGTTAGAGATAAATGTTCAAACGCATACTCATAAATTATAAAAAAGCTTTTCCACTTATTTCTGTTCTCTTTGAAAATAATTGTTAAAGTCTTTTGTAGCAAACAGCTTTTAGCTTGGAAAAGACGTTTTGGCCTCTAGAAATCTAATCCTTTTCTCACTTACCCAAAAGTCCTAAATCGGCAATAATAAGCAATAATATCGCTTGAGGTAAATGTTTTAAGACATATTCAGAAATTAAAGATATACTTTTCAACTTATTTCTACTTTATTTGAAATTGATTGCTAAAATCATTTAAATAAAAGCTTTATTCAGCGCGATAAACGATATTGCCATTTAAGTGAACCTTCTTAAGAGTGAGGGTTTATGGAAATAAGTATTTCTGTTAAATAATAAATCTGCTTCAGAGCAAACATTATAATTTTCATGACAAACGGGAATCACTGCAATGATCATGTAGTTAAACACATTGAATCTCAACTACAAAATCGTTTGCAGTAAACGCTTTATTAAGGGTGATAAACGATATTGCCATTGGAGTGGACATTATTTAGAGTTTGTGTTAATTGAAGTAAGTATTTCTGTTAAATAGTAAATCTGCTTCAGAGCAAATATTATAATTTTCATGACAAACGGGAATCACTGCAATTATCGTCTTTTAATTTTAGCTGCAAAACCTATTATTCTAAGCTTGAAGCAGTTTCCTATAAAAGATTTTAGCAATTAATTTCAAAGAGAATCCATATACGTGGAAGAGCGTATCATCCATTTCTGAATATATCTTAAAACCTTTACCTCAAGCGATATTATTGGTTACTATTGTAGATTTAGGCCTTTTGGGTAAGTGATAAATGCAATTGATTTCTAGTGGCCAAAGCGTATTTTCTAACTTAAAAAGCCGTTTGCTACAAAAGACTTTAACAATTATTTTCAAAGAGAACACAAATAAGTGGAAAAGTGTTTTTAAAATTTGTGAGTAGCTGTTTGAACATAGTTATTATCAATAATAAAGTTTGAGGTAAATGTTCAAACAGATACACATACATTTTAAAAACACTTTTCCACGTATTTGTGTTCTTTTTGAAAATAATTGTTATAGTATTTTGTAGCAAAATGCCTTTTCTCTTAGAAAATACGCTTAAATCACTAGATTTCAAATACTTTCTCTTTTATCCAAAAATCCTTTATCTACAATAATAATCAATATTATTGTTTAAGGTAAATATTTTAAGACATATTTAAAAATTGGAGAAACACTTTTCCCCTTATTTATTTTCTCTTTTAAAATAATTGCTAAATCCTTTGTAGCAAACGGCTTTAGGATTAGAAAAGGCAATTTGGCCGATAGAAATTAAATTTTTTCTCACTTAGACTAAAGTTCTAAATCTATAATTGGTATCAATAATCTAGTTAGAGATAAATGTTCAAACGCATACTCATAAATTATAAAAAAACTTTTCCACTTATTTCTGTTCTCTTTGAAAATAATTGTTAAAGTCTTTTGTAGCAAACAGCTTTTAGCTTGGAAAAGACGTTTTGGCCTCTAGAAATCTAATCCTTTTCTCACTTACCCAAAAGTCCTAAATCGGCAATAATAAGCAATAATATCGCTTGAGGTAAATGTTTTAAGACATATTCAGAAATTAAAGCTATACTTTTCAACTTATTTCTACTTTATTTGAAATTGATTGCTAAAATCATTTGAATTAAAAGCTTTATTCAGCGCGATAAACGATATTGCCATTTAAGTGAACCTTCTTAAGAGTGAGGGTTTATGGAAATAAGTATTTCTGTTAAATAATAAATCTGCTTCAGAGCAAACATTATAATTTTCATGACAAACGGGAATCACTGCAATGATCATGTAGTTAAACACATTGAATCTCAACTACAAAATCGTTTGCAGTAAACGCTTTATTAAGGGTGATAAACGATATTGCCATTGGAGTGGACATTATTTAGAGTTTGTGTTAATTGAAGTAAGTATTTCTGTTAAATAGTAAATCTGCTTCAGAGCAAATATTATAATTTTCATGACAAACGGGAATCACTGCAATTATCGTCTTTTAATTTTAGCTGCAAAACCTATTATTCTAAGCTTGAAGCAGTTTCCTATAAAAGATTTTAGCAATTAATTTCAAAGAGAATCCATATACGTGGAAGAGCGTATCATCCATTTCTGAATATATCTTAAAACCTTTACCTCAAGCGATATTATTGGTTACTATTGTAGATTTAGGCCTTTTGGGTAAGTGATAAATGCAATTGATTTCTAGTGGCCAAAGCGTATTTTCTAACTTAAAAAGCCGTTTGCTACAAAAGACTTTAACAATTATTTTCAAAGAGAACACAAATAAGTGGAAAAGTGTTTTTAAAATTTGTGAGTAGCTGTTTGAACATAGTTATTATCAATAATAAAGTTTGAGGTAAATGTTCAAACAGATACACATACATTTTAAAAACACTTTTCCACGTATTTGTGTTCTTTTTGAAAATAATTGTTATAGTATTTTGTAGCAAAATGCCTTTTCTCTTAGAAAATACGCTTAAATCACTAGATTTCAAATACTTTCTCTTTTATCCAAAAATCCTTTATCTACAATAATAATCAATATTATTGTTTAAGGTAAATATTTTAAGACATATTTAAAAATTGGAGAAACACTTTTCCCCTTATTTATTTTCTCTTTTAAAATAATTGCTAAATCCTTTGTAGCAAACGGCTTTAGGATTAGAAAAGGCAATTTGGCCGATAGAAATTAAATTTTTTCTCACTTAGACTAAAGTTCTAAATCTATAATTGGTATCAATAATCTAGTTAGAGATAAATGTTCAAACGCATACTCATAAATTATAAAAAAACTTTTCCACTTATTTCTGTTCTCTTTGAAAATAATTGTTAAAGTCTTTTGTAGCAAACAGCTTTTAGCTTGGAAAAGACGTTTTGGCCTCTAGAAATCTAATCCTTTTCTCACTTACCCAAAAGTCCTAAATCGGCAATAATAAGCAATAATATCGCTTGAGGTAAATGTTTTAAGACATATTCAGAAATTAAAGATATACTTTTCAACTTATTTCTACTTTATTTGAAATTGATTGCTAAAATCATTTGAATTAAAAGCTTTATTCAGCGCGATAAACGATATTGCCATTTAAGTGAACCTTCTTAAGAGTGAGGGTTTATGGAAATAAGTATTTCTGTTAAATAATAAATCTGCTTCAGAGCAAACATTATAATTTTCATGACAAACGGGAATCACTGCAATGATCATGTAGTTAAACACATTGAATCTCAACTACAAAATCGTTTGCAGTAAACGCTTTATTAAGGGTGATAAACGATATTGCCATTGGAGTGGACATTATTTAGAGTTTGTGTTAATTGAAGTAAGTATTTCTGTTAAATAGTAAATCTGCTTCAGAGCAAATATTATAATTTTCATGACAAACGGGAATCACTGCAATTATCGTCTTTTAATTTTAGCTGCAAAACCTATTATTCTAAGCTTGAAGCAGTTTCCTATAAAAGATTTTAGCAATTAATTTCAAAGAGAATCCATATACGTGGAAGAGCGTATCATCCATTTCTGAATATATCTTAAAACCTTTACCTCAAGCGATATTATTGGTTACTATTGTAGATTTAGGCCTTTTGGGTAAGTGATAAATGCAATTGATTTCTAGTGGCCAAAGCGTATTTTCTAACTTAAAAAGCCGTTTGCTACAAAAGACTTTAACAATTATTTTCAAAGAGAACACAAATAAGTGGAAAAGTGTTTTTAAAATTTGTGAGTAGCTGTTTGAACATAGTTATTATCAATAATAAAGTTTGAGGTAAATGTTCAAACAGATACACATACATTTTAAAAACACTTTTCCACGTATTTGTGTTCTTTTTGAAAATAATTGTTATAGTATTTTGTAGCAAAATGCCTTTTCTCTTAGAAAATACGCTTAAATCACTAGATTTCAAATACTTTCTCTTTTATCCAAAAATCCTTTATCTACAATAATAATCAATATTATTGTTTAAGGTAAATATTTTAAGACATATTTAAAAATTGGAGAAACACTTTTCCCCTTATTTATTTTCTCTTTTAAAATAATTGCTAAATCCTTTGTAGCAAACGGCTTTAGGATTAGAAAAGGCAATTTGGCCGATAGAAATTAAATTTTTTCTCACTTAGACTAAAGTTCTAAATCTATAATTGGTATCAATAATCTAGTTAGAGATAAATGTTCAAACGCATACTCATAAATTATAAAAAAACTTTTCCACTTATTTCTGTTCTCTTTGAAAATAATTGTTAAAGTCTTTTGTAGCAAACAGCTTTTAGCTTGGAAAAGACGTTTTGGCCTCTAGAAATCTAATCCTTTTCTCACTTACCCAAAAGTCCTAAATCGGCAATAATAAGCAATAATATCGCTTGAGGTAAATGTTTTAAGACATATTCAGAAATTAAAGATATACTTTTCAACTTATTTCTACTTTATTTGAAATTGATTGCTAAAATCATTTGAATTAAAAGCTTTATTCAGCGCGATAAACGATATTGCCATTTAAGTGAACCTTCTTAAGAGTGAGGGTTTATGGAAATAAGTATTTCTGTTAAATAATAAATCTGCTTCAGAGCAAACATTATAATTTTCATGACAAACGGGAATCACTGCAATGATCATGTAGTTAAACACATTGAATCTCAACTACAAAATCGTTTGCAGTAAACGCTTTATTAAGGGTGATAAACGATATTGCCATTGGAGTGGACATTATTTAGAGTTTGTGTTAATTGAAGTAAGTATTTCTGTTAAATAGTAAATCTGCTTCAGAGCAAATATTATAATTTTCATGACAAACGGGAATCACTGCAATTATCGTCTTTTAATTTTAGCTGCAAAACCTATTATTCTAAGCTTGAAGCAGTTTCCTATAAAAGATTTTAGCAATTAATTTCAAAGAGAATCCATATACGTGGAAGAGCGTATCATCCATTTCTGAATATATCTTAAAACCTTTACCTCAAGCGATATTATTGGTTACTATTGTAGATTTAGGCCTTTTGGGTAAGTGATAAATGCAATTGATTTCTAGTGGCCAAAGCGTATTTTCTAACTTAAAAAGCCGTTTGCTACAAAAGACTTTAACAATTATTTTCAAAGAGAACACAAATAAGTGGAAAAGTGTTTTTAAAATTTGTGAGTAGCTGTTTGAACATAGTTATTATCAATAATAAAGTTTGAGGTAAATGTTCAAACAGATACACATACATTTTAAAAACACTTTTCCACGTATTTGTGTTCTTTTTGAAAATAATTGTTATAGTATTTTGTAGCAAAATGCCTTTTCTCTTAGAAAATACGCTTAAATCACTAGATTTCAAATACTTTCTCTTTTATCCAAAAATCCTTTATCTACAATAATAATCAATATTATTGTTTAAGGTAAATATTTTAAGACATATTTAAAAATTGGAGAAACACTTTTCCCCTTATTTATTTTCTCTTTTAAAATAATTGCTAAATCCTTTGTAGCAAACGGCTTTAGGATTAGAAAAGGCAATTTGGCCGATAGAAATTAAATTTTTTCTCACTTAGACTAAAGTTCTAAATCTATAATTGGTATCAATAATCTAGTTAGAGATAAATGTTCAAACGCATACTCATAAATTATAAAAAAACTTTTCCACTTATTTCTGTTCTCTTTGAAAATAATTGTTAAAGTCTTTTGTAGCAAACAGCTTTTAGCTTGGAAAAGACGTTTTGGCCTCTAGAAATCTTATCCTTTTCTCACTTACCCAAAAGTCCTAAATCGGCAATAATAAGCAATAATATCGCTTGAGGTAAATGTTTTAAGACATATTCAGAAATAAAAGCTATACTTTTCAACTTATTTCTACTTTATTTGAAATTGATTGCTAAAATCATTTGAATTAAAAGCTTTATTCAGCGCGATAAACGATATTGCCATTTAAGTGAACCTTCTTAAGAGTGAGGGTTTATGGAAATAAGTATTTCTGTTAAATAATAAATCTGCTTCAGAGCAAACATTATAATTTTCATGACAAACGGGAATCACTGCAATGATCATGTAGTTAAACACATTGAATCTCAACTACAAAATCGTTTGCAGTAAACGCTTTATTAAGGGTGATAAACGATATTGCCATTGGAGTGGACATTATTTAGAGTTTGTGTTAATTGAAGTAAGTATTTCTGTTAAATAGTAAATCTGCTTCAGAGCAAATATTATAATTTTCATGACAAACGGGAATCACTGCAATTATCGTCTTTTAATTTTAGCTGCAAAACCTATTATTCTAAGCTTGAAGCAGTTTCCTATAAAAGATTTTAGCAATTAATTTCAAAGAGAATCCATATACGTGGAAGAGCGTATCATCCATTTCTGAATATATCTTAAAACCTTTACCTCAAGCGATATTATTGGTTACTATTGTAGATTTAGGCCTTTTGGGTAAGTGATAAATGCAATTGATTTCTAGTGGCCAAAGCGTATTTTCTAACTTAAAAAGCCGTTTGCTACAAAAGACTTTAACAATTATTTTCAAAGAGAACACAAATAAGTGGAAAAGTGTTTTTAAAATTTGTGAGTAGCTGTTTGAACATAGTTATTATCAATAATAAAGTTTGAGGTAAATGTTCAAACAGATACACATACATTTTAAAAACACTTTTCCACGTATTTGTGTTCTTTTTGAAAATAATTGTTATAGTATTTTGTAGCAAAATGCCTTTTCTCTTAGAAAATACGCTTAAATCACTAGATTTCAAATACTTTCTCTTTTATCCAAAAATCCTTTATCTACAATAATAATCAATATTATTGTTTAAGGTAAATATTTTAAGACATATTTAAAAATTGGAGAAACACTTTTCCCCTTATTTATTTTCTCTTTTAAAATAATTGCTAAATCCTTTGTAGCAAACGGCTTTAGGATTAGAAAAGGCAATTTGGCCGATAGAAATTAAATTTTTTCTCACTTAGACTAAAGTTCTAAATCTATAATTGGTATCAATAATCTAGTTAGAGATAAATGTTCAAACGCATACTCATAAATTATAAAAAAACTTTTCCACTTATTTCTGTTCTCTTTGAAAATAATTGTTAAAGTCTTTTGTAGCAAACAGCTTTTAGCTTGGAAAAGACGTTTTGGCCTCTAGAAATCTAATCCTTTTCTCACTTACCCAAAAGTCCTAAATCGGCAATAATAAGCAATAATATCGCTTGAGGTAAATGTTTTAAGACATATTCAGAAATTAAAGCTATACTTTTCAACTTATTTCTACTTTATTTGAAATTGATTGCTAAAATCATTTGAATTAAAAGCTTTATTCAGCGCGATAAACGATATTGCCATTTAAGTGAACCTTCTTAAGAGTGAGGGTTTATGGAAATAAGTATTTCTGTTAAATAATAAATCTGCTTCAGAGCAAACATTATAATTTTCATGACAAACGGGAATCACTGCAATGATCATGTAGTTAAACACATTGAATCTCAACTACAAAATCGTTTGCAGTAAACGCTTTATTAAGGGTGATAAACGATATTGCCATTGGAGTGGACATTATTTAGAGTTTGTGTTAATTGAAGTAAGTATTTCTGTTAAATAGTAAATCTGCTTCAGAGCAAATATTATAATTTTCATGACAAACGGGAATCACTGCAATTATCGTCTTTTAATTTTAGCTGCAAAACCTATTATTCTAAGCTTGAAGCAGTTTCCTATAAAAGATTTTAGCAATTAATTTCAAAGAGAACCCATATACGTGGAAAAGTGTATCATCCTATTCTGGATATATCTTAAAACCTTTACCTCAAGCGATATTATTGGTAATTATTGTAAATTTAGGACTTTTGGGTAAGTGAGAAAAGCATTTGATTTCTAGTGGCCAAAACGTCTTTTTTAAGTTAAATAGCCTTTGCTACAAAAGACTATAATAATTATTTTCAAAGAGAGCACAAATAAGTGGAAAAGTGTTTCTACAGTTTATGATTATTCAGCCATATTGTTATTTTCCCTCAAACAACATTCCACCCCTAAAATTTGTTCGCCTATTGTGAGTTTCACCCGAACAATATTTCTTTTTCCGAACATTAATTGCAGGCAGAATATATGCCATCTACAGCTTAAATTTTCACACATTTTAAGTAGGCGATCCAGAGAGCAATAAGGCGGAAAACGTTAATTTCGTTTGGGCGAAACTCACAATAGCTTTCAAAATGCCGGGCGAATAGAAAAAATTAAAATGTTCGGGTGAAACTCACAATAAGACTGATTAATACCTAACAATTGCAGATTTAAGACTTTTGTATAATTCGGAATACAAATTGATTTCTAGCGGTCAAAGTAGCTTTTCTAAGCTTATAGCGTTTACTCATACAAATTGACCCCTATTACGATTGTTGTTTTACGAAAACGACACTAAAACGACACGCCTCTAGAAGCGATAATAGGCGTTTAAGTGAAACTAAAACTTTGGATTTATCTCCACCATCTTCTAGCCATTAAAACTTTAGTCGTTTTACTGAAACCCAAGAGTTACTTTCTGAGTCGTATCGTTTTACTGTCGTTTTCGTAAAACGACAACCGTAATAGGGGTGATTATTCCTAGAATAAAATATAGTTGTGATATTGTTAAGCCTCGATAAGCTTGAGTCAAAGGGCTTGTTATTTATAAGAAAATTAACAACTATAAAAATTGTTCTTTTTTTCGAATCTTTTTAGTGAAACTCAATGGGAATTTAACACGTACTACGTTTCAAATCACACTGAGTTCAACAAAAGGACCAAATTCAATTCCAATAAAGTTCTCAATAAAGTTTCAAAAAAATAAACCTTTAATATATATTTTATTCAAATTTGGCTTAGCTTATTTATAATTATCGATTTACAAATTATAATTTGTATGCTTTATTTTTTTGGAACGAGAGAAAAACGATAAAATTCTGCAATATAAAATAATAATATTGTGCTTTCAGCTTCGGAAATCATGTCTGGTTTCCTTTCGTTCGCCTTATGCGTGCATATTCACGAAATAGGATGATGTGATTTTTCTTAAAGCGAAAAACAGATAACAACTACAACAGCAACAGCACCGTCAACAGCAACAGAATCCGTCATTAATTTAGAGCCAACGTATTTCAATTGTTCAACACAGGTAAGAACAACAACAGCAACGTCAACAGCGCCGTTAGGCCTAAGTCCTAAATTTGCTGTTGCTGGTGCGGAATCACATAAAAAATGAGTTGATTTGATATGTCAAACAGATACAAAAGTAGGCGCTGTTGCTAGTGGCAATGTGTTTGAGAAATTTTTCCTGGCAAGCGTGCTGTTTGCTGTTGACGGCGCTGGTGTTGTTACTGGTTTAATTTGTTTCATAGTAAAACAGATTAAACCAGCAACAGCACCAGCACCAGCACCAGCACCGTCAACAGCAAACAGCACGCTGGCCAGCGAAAATTTCTCAAACACATTGCCACCAGCAACAGCACCTACGTTTGAAACTGTTTGGAATATCAAATCAAAACACTTTGTTTGTGGTCCCACACCAGCAACAGCAAATTTAGGACCTAGATCCAAAGATACGGAATGAAGATACGAATCCTCGGCTGTCATTAGAGTTTGCCTTCAAGCTCTATCAGATACAAAAATTAGAAAGTTTGTGTAATAAATGGATATATAACTCACAAATTCACAGTAGAGATTTTCACAACACCCTGCTTTATTGTTGGATTTTACATCTATTCATAAACAAAGGGGTCTTGGAGTTAGTACAAAATATTGAAATCTTTATATTCAGTATCTGTGCTTAGGCCTATCGGCGCTCCTGACGTTACTGTTGCTGTGCGTATCTGTGTTCAACAATTGAAATAAGTTGGTTCTAAATTAATGTCGGCCGCTGTTACTATTGACGATGTTGTTGCTGTTGAAATCTATTTCTCGCTTTATTTTTTTTTGCTGGCCGTCGAGTTTTTTTTTATTAAAGTAAAGCGAGAAACAGATTACAATAGCAAAAGCACCGACAACAGCAACATCGGCCACCATTTATTTAGAACCAACGTCTTCCAATTGTTCAACACAGAAAAGAACAGCAACTGCAACGTCAATAGCGCAGTTAGGCCATGCGTGAAACAGATTAGACCAGCACCGTCAACAGCAAATATCACGCTGACGATCAAAAATTTCTGAAACACATTGCCACTAGCAACAGCAACTCAATTTCATATATCAAATCAACGCATTTTCAGCATATTTAGGACTAATCTGTTTCACGCACAAGTGTTTTGACAATTGGAAACAACCTCCCATGAAGTTAACCATCTTGGTGACTTTTTATTAAAAATATAAAAAAAGGCTAGCCAAGATGGTTAGTTGCATAGGGGGTTTTTTCACAATTAATACTTCTTTCACTGTCATATAAACTAATACTTTTTCTTCAATTATTGAACATTTTGTTTTTATAAAAAAAAAAAAACGAAAACTCGACGGCCGGCAGGCAGCTGCAGCTGCGAAAACGAATGATTTTTAATAATATCGTTTTCGATTGGATCTTTGGAGTGTTCTATTCCTATCGAATATGACAAATTTAGAGTGAATGGAGTGAAAAAAATGTCCATATTCAATAGGAATAAAACACTCCAAAAATCCAATCGAAAACGACTAAGAAAAATGACATCATCCTCTTTCGTGAATAGACACGCATAAGAGGAACGATAGATTTCTTAATTAAGGTGACGACACAATATGATTATTTTGGTGCCGGTTTATATCATAACAAGATTGTGCCGTTTGTTACCTCATTGGAGACAAATGATATGTAAACAAATATGGCCGCCAGTAGTTTGTTTAGTTAATGGTTTTTTCGGTTGTGTTTTTTTCTTTCGAGCGCGTTTAGTAGATCAAAAAATCAAAGTTTTCGTTTAAAAATACAAATATAAATACCGAATAAATATTTTTCATTTGAAATAAAGGTTTTTTCATTTAAAATAAATCGCCAAAAAGCAAATGAAGTGGCAATGTGTGAAGTAGAATAGATAATTCAGAACTTGTGCACTTTTTCTACAATATACTTAACTTTTAATTAATTCAAATTAGAATAGTTAAATAAATATTCAAGTTAAAAACTTTTCCCGGCTTTATCTGGTAGGAAAAAATCATGGTTTTGTCTCCAATTGCGCCATACGAGCTGTCAAAAACTACAAATACAAAGCGAAAAAAATGAAATGGCGTAATCTTGTATTCTTTCTTTCATGGGTTTATATCATGAATGAAAGAATACAAGATTGCGCCATTTGTAATCTCATTGGTGACAAATGATATGTAAACAAATATGGCCGCCAGTAGTTTGTTTAGTAAATCGATTGTTCGGTTGTGTTTTTTCCTTTCGTGCGCGTTTATCAGTTTAAAAAATCAAAGTTTTCGTTTAGAAATACGATTATAAATACCGAATTAATATTTTTCATTTGAAATAAATGTTTTTTCATTTAAAATAAATCCCCAAAAAGCAAATAAAGCGCCAATGTGTAAAGTAGAATAGATAATTCAAAACTTGTGCACTTTTATTACACTACACTTCACTTTTTATTAATTCAAATTAGAACAATGAAATAAAAATTCAAGTTAAAAACTTTTCCCGGCCTTATCTAGTAGGAAAAAATCATATTTTTGTCTCCAATTGCGCCATACGAGCTGTCAAAAACTACAAATACAAAGCGAAAAAAATGAAATGGCGTAATCTTCTATTCTTTCTTTCATGGGTTTATATCATGAATGAAAGAATACAAGATTGCGCCATTTGTTATCTCATTGGTGACAAATGATATGTAAACAAATATGGCCGCCAGTAGTTAAGTGACGAACGGCGCATCCAATGAGATGGGTAGATTTTATATGAGCTAGAAAGAGAAGGGAAGATCCCACCAAAATCGGTGGAATCTATCCTTCTCTTTCTTACTCACCATAAAATCTACCCATCTCACTGGATGCGCCGTTCATCAAAAATACAAAGTAAACAGACACTTATGTCGTTTTTCTTTCAGCCAAAAAAAATTGATCCCTGTGAGGGATTTTGATCCCGGACAAGTTTTTGCATTACATTCAACCAAAAAAAATCAATCCCTGATCAAAATCTCTGATCCCGAATTAAGGAGAGATTTACACCTACATGAAACACGCACTTGCACACACACTATTTATAAAACGTCATTTTGTGCTTTTGTGTGATTCTGTGATTTTCTATTTCATTTGCATTCCGTTTTTGATTCTTTGCCTATCAAAGTTATTTTGTGCTTTATTAAATTAAAAATATTTTTGACAAAATTAAATTTGACATCCCACACATACATTTTCAAAACAAAAAACAAATCCAATCTGCGTTTCTTTTGCCAAGAAAATTCGTGATCCGGGATCAAAATCCCTATTTGCAAAAGAAAAACGACATTAGATTGCACAATTGTATCGTTTTTCTCTCACTCAGAAAAATAAAGTTAAGGTGTAACTACACTCAAGACTTTTTGCAAAAACTACAACTATTGTGTAACATTTTCTAAAGTGTAACATTTTCTTACACTCAAACAACAAAATGTAAATCCTAAATTTGCTGTTGCAATTTGATGTGACAAACAGATACAAATGTAGGTGCTATTGCTGGTGGCAATGTGTAAGAAATTTTTGCCGGCAAGCGTGCTGTTTGCTGTTGACGTGTTGACGGTTCTAGTGCTGTTCCTGGTTAAATCTGTTTCACGCTTTAGGCTAAGCACGTACTTGCGATTTCGATCGCGCGACTACTTAGTCACAAGAAATAGAAGAACTAAAGGGTCTCCCAAACCAACGCGACAAATTCGGCGCGATAACGACACTTTTCCACACTGGCGTGTTGCGAATATTTATCGCGCCAGTGTGGCGACTCTCCTTAATTACCATATAAATAAATCTTGACTGCGGAAAGTGTCATTGTAGCGTGCGAATGTATCGCGTTGGTTTGGGAGAGCCTTTAATGAGAAACCGAGAAATCGCGACTGAAATTTGTTCCATTTTTCGAGCGACGCGATTGTAGTAAAATAAAATGAAACAAATACAATTACATGTTAGTGACCGCACTTAGGATTTCAATTTCTGCGATATGAAAATCGTAGTCGCGGAAAGAAATAAACATGCACGCACTTGCGATTATCAGTTGCGCGATTTTTCAGTAGCAAGAAATGAAACACTTGCGACTGAAAAATTGTGGCGCTTAAAAAAACTGAAACAGGTTCCATTTTTAGAGCGACTTTTCAGGCGCAACGACTGTAAATCGCAAGTGCGTGCACAGCCTTTAAAAGATGTATGTTGCATTCCATAGTGATTTAAAATCGCGCGATTACAAGTCGCAAGTGTGTGCACAGCAAAAATTGTTGCGATCGCGATTTTTTAATCGAAACGACCTCAAATCAAAAAAGCGTGCCTAGCCTAAAGGCTATCCCAAACCAATGCGAAACATTCGGAGCGACGACGAGAACAACAATAAAAACTCGAGGTTGTCAAAGAAGACAACACGTTGTTGTTATTCATGATATTTATGGAATCCGCAAAACTGCATCCGCAGTGAATCGCAGTGTAGTACTCTCTTTTCTCTTCATCGATTTTACGTGGAAAGAAAAGAGAACAATGTAGAGCGAATCACTGCGGATCCACTGTTGCGGATTTCATAATCGACATGATTGTTTTCGTCACCGCTCTGAATATTTCACGTTGGTTTGGGAGAGCCTTAAATAATAATGATGCGTTTTCAGCTTAAAGAATCAAATGTCTCGTTTCCTTTTGTTCGCTTTATGTGTTGATATAACTTCTCCGAACCATTCCTCTTTGCTGTCCATCGAGTTTTTCTATTGAAGTAAGCGAGAAACACAATAGCACCGTCAACAGCAATAGCGACCGCCATTTATTTAGAACGTATGTATTTCAATTGTTCAACACAGCAACAAACAGCACGCTAGCCTACATGGATATCTGTTAAATATATAAAATCAAAGCAGTTTTTATGTGATTCCACACCAGCAACAGCAAATTTAGGACTTTTGTCTAACTGCGCTGTTGGTTGACGTTGAGATACGTTCTAAATTAATGGCGGCCGCTGTTGTTGATGACGGTGCTGTTGTTTTTAATAATAAACATTACATCATCCTCTTTTGTAATAGCCACGCATAAGGGGAACGATAAGAAATGAGACATTTGATTCCTTAAGGTGGCGACACAATTTTTCGAATGTTTCGTTGTCGCTCCAAATGCTTCGCGTTGGTTTGGGAAAGCCTCAGACTAAGCACGCACCAGCGATTTCGAGTGCGCGACTATTTAGTCGCAATACATAGAGCAAATCGTGACGCTTTAAGCATTGCGCAAGCCTTAGCGATGGAGGTGGCGATCGCGATAACAATGTTGATGCCGCTCATATGTAAATCAATAAAGCCTCACATATAAGCGATGTGTGGATTGCGACTTTTACTGAACGCAGCAAGCACCATTTTAACACAGTAAGACAGATTTGAATTATTTGGAGAACAAAATTCAAGTGAACAATAACTTAGAACAGCAGATTAATAAAATTAAGAAAAAATCAAATTTTTTACACAAAGAATACAAAAAAAAAAAAACAAACAATTTGCTGATAAAATTGCCGTCTTATTTTGTTAAGATTATTTGTTTACTTATTTATGTTTAACTTTCCCTTCAGAAAATGTGTCGCAACATCGTGTTGATGTGAGCTGCTTTTGATCGCACCTTTATCGCGCGATAAAGGCTACCGTGATCGACGCGATTGTCGCAAATTAACATGAAACAGATGGAATTATATGTTTGTGACCGCACTTGAAATTTAAATTTCTGCGATTTACTATCGCAGTCGCGAAAAGAAATAAACATGCATGCAAGACTAGTCGCGCGACTTTTTAGTCGCAAGAAATGAGACACATGGTTTTAAATGTGAGTGCACGCACATGCGACTGGAAAATCGCAGCGCTTAAAAAACTTAAAGAAGTTGCATTTTTAAAGAGATTTTTTATTCGCGACGACTCAAAATCGCAGGTGCGTTCACAGCATAAGAAGATGAACGTTGCATTTGTTTGCGATCAAAAATCGCAACCCTTTTTAATGCTCTCCCAAACTAACGCGAAATATTAGGAGCGACGACGAAAATAATAATAACAACATGTTTTTTTCTTTGACAGCCACGTGTTGTTATTGTTGTTTTCGCCGTTGCTCTGAATGTTTCGCGTTGGTTTGGGAGAGCCTTAAATCCAAGTGCACTCACAAAGACTGCTTTTACACACAGAAAAATTCTCTTGTTGTTTCGAAAAACGTTGGCGAGGGATGTATGTTGTGGCCGGGGTAGACAAAATTGATGAGGTTGAACAAATCGCAGCGTTATCGTCCTTTTTTCTTTGGTGGTTTTCGTTATTGCTGGAGTATGTTTTATTTCAATTCGTCTTCTACTTTGTGAACTTCGCTTAATAAAGTGGAGTATAGAGTGCAGATAGATGAAACTTTTTCACTTACGCAAAGCATACGAAGATGGAATGAAAATGAAAAATGTAAAAAAAAACGCAGAGATAAAATTTGCTGTGTGTAAAAGCGTCTTTGCAATTAGAAGCAAACCAAAAAAGAAATCGCAAGAGAATTTCGTAAGGTGTAAAAGCAGTGAAACATGTAACTGCATCTGTTTCACTTTAATTTGCAACAATCGCGTCGCTCGAAAATCGCTTAGCCTTAAATCCTTAACTACATTCAACTTACTATTGTACAAGGTGAACAAAATGTTTTGTATATTTCAACGTGCAGTCATATCTATGCAGTCATATCTTTTTGCTCAAATTTTAAAAAAGTAAAAGCGCTCTTAACTTTTAATTTTGCACAAAAGTAAATAGTCACGAAAGTGAATAATGTCATTTTTCTCATTGAAAATATGAGAATCTTCTCTTGTGCCGGCCGTCGAGTTTTTCATCTAAGGTAAAAGTTTTATTTAATTAATTGAAAGAACAAAGTAAAAGTTGCGAAAAATCAAAAACAATTGAAAAAACAATTTGAACGCATTTTAAACACCGTTAATATTAATGTCGTTTTCGATTGGATTTTGGGAGTATTTTATTCCTATTTAATATGGAAATATTTTTCACTCCATATTTTCCATATTCGATAGGAATGGATCCCTCCCAAAATGCAATCGAAAACGACATAACTCTCATTCTCAGTCATTAAGAATAATAAACATTACTACAGAATACAAGTGTTCATTGTTAGTGCAAAACGATAAAATCTATACAAAATATATTTCTCATACTTTGAAATAATACTACTTAACTTTATTTTCCAGAGCGAAAGAAAAACGATAAAATTGCGCATTCTAAAATAATAACATTGTGTCGTCACCTTAAGGAATCAAATGTCTCGTTTCCATTCGTTCCCCTTAAGCGTGGGTATATTCACGAAAGTGGATGATGCAATCTTTTTTAATTGGAATTTGTCTTTCATTTGTGTCGTGCCGGTCGCCGAGGTTTTTATTTAAGAAAAAGTTTAAACTAAAAAAAAAACAAGTAAAAATATTGAAAAATTAAAACAAAAATATTAAATAAAGTGAACGAAAATAAAATTGGAGCGGCAAATATTAACAATAATTGTTTTGTGGAAATTTGAGAAGTGGGAATTGGAAGCAACCCCCCATGTATGAAGGTAGCCATTTTGATTTGTCTTTTATAATTTTCTTTATAAAATTTTCCCTTTTTGGTGTTTTGCTAACAAAATTAGCAAAATTATTCACATAAAAATAAATTTCATTATAATCCTATTAGGAGTAAAGGTGTGAATTGGTTAATTTGAGTGATATTTTGCTTTTACACTTTGCTAACAGTGGGAAAGTTCTAGGCCACTTGTAGAATGCAAAAGACAATTTTGTTCGCCATGTGGGTTTTCGTTGAACACAATATTAAAAATTCCATTTCATTGTCTTTTGCCGAATAGATTATCTTCACAAGTTAATATGGTAATTGATAATCATTTAATCTGCTTTTCTTGGCAAAATTAGCAAATATATTTACATAATGTAAATAAAGTAAAAGGTATGCATATTAAAAATGAGTAAATAATTTTTGATGAATACAGGATTGATTAAGTGCTAACTTACAAACTTTACAAACTCAAAACAAGAAAAGTTTAGCCAGTATTGCCTCAAAAAACAAATCTTTTATAGTCTATATGTACCGACTTAGTTCGCACGGCAGCGTGTTAAAAGTACATCTATTCAACCCTATTCTGATTACCATTCCAAATCAATTCTGTACGGATTCAAAAAAGGTTTTCTGAATTTCACTTTCACGTTAGCCAATATTCTTTCTAAAGCCTAGTTTATAGATCAAAGCGAAGTTAAATTTTCATACAAAGAAGTAGCTTTTTTCCAACGCGTGAAAAATACAATAAAATTGAATGCAATTATTTAAGCGACAAGGAAGAAGAAATTTATTTTGAACTAATTCAACGGACTTATCTAGATACATTTAAAACAAAATGTATTTTCTTTGTAAACCATTCGTCGCGAGATTTATTGATTTCGAATTGGATTTCAATTCGCATTGATGTATAAACTAGGCTTAAGTCAGTGAAAGCAAAATTTGTTGAAACAAATTACATAAATCACCAATCATCATAAAAAAAATCGAAAGAACTAAAAGTAAATCAAAGATATGAACACATTTCCAAATTCAGCTAGTTTTGATAGATAAACTTTCAATTCATATCAAAGAGGTGAGTTGGAAATTGTTACAACGTGTAACACTCTGACACACTAACATTGAATTAAGGAACAATTGAACGATGTTACACTATTCCATTTAAGGAATGATAAAACTTAACAATAGTAGAAAATAATAAAGTTTGAGGTAGATATTCAAACAGATACACATACATTTTAAAAAACACTTTTCCACGTACTTGTGTTTACTTTTAAAATAATACCTAAATCTTTTGTAGCAAACGGCTTTCGGATTAGAAAAGGCGATTTGGCCGATAAAGATACATTTTTTTCTCACTTATACAAAAGTTCTAAATCTATAATTGTTATCAATAATCTAATTAGAGACAAATGTTCAAACAGATACTCATAAATTATAAAAAACACTTTTCCACTTATTTCTGTTCTCTATGAAAATAATAGTTACAGTCTTTTGTAGCAAACGGCTTTTAGCTAAGAAGAAACACTTTGGTCGTTAGAGATCAAATACTCTTCTCACTCACCAATAAGTTTTAAATCTACAAAAGTAATCAATAATATAGTTAAAGGTAAATGTTCAAACAGATACTCATAAATTATTAAAAATACTTTTTCACTTATTTCTGTTCTCTTTGAAAATAATAGATACAGTCTTTTGTAGCAAACGGCTTTTAGTTAAGAAAAGACACTTTGGTCGTTAGAGATCAAATACTCTTCTCACTCCGCAAAAAGATTTAAATCTTTGTTTAAGCTAATATCAGTACATTATTAAAAAAAAATGTATCTATCGATTAAAAATGGTATCTCTCATAGAATCATTTTTTGGTTGTCGACCATCTCATTATCTGTAGAACCGATTTTATTAAAAAATTTCGCACAAAAGTCTGTAAAAATTTTGAATATCTAAAATTAGTGGAAGATTTTTTTTTTTTTAATTTATATTTTACTTTTGCATTAATTAAATGCTGATAAACTGCGTATACCAGTGTTATATCTTAAAAGTTTTTCCAATTTTGTATAAACACTGTGATTCACATAATGTGTGAAAAAAGCTAGAGCGTGTAGGTTGAATCAAGACAAGAAAAAAATCGACTTAAAATAAAAAAAAAAATTATTAAAACACAACGACAAGTCTTACAATGTCATGCTATGCTTTGTTTCTGAAGCCAAAAGTCCGTTTTTTTATTTTATACAATATCTAGTTTTTGAAAAATTAATTTTTAAATTCAAAGTTTTGAGAAAATAATGAAAAGATTTTTGTTCAAACTAATTTTGTTCAAAATTGTACGTCATTTTTTGTTTTTGATATTCGATGCTCATTCAATTTTTAGTCAAATACTGAAGAAAAAATGCTCAACAGTTTTTAGTTTTTGAGAAAATTGAAAATAGGGGTAGGGACAGTTTAAAAAAAAAATTTAAAACAATTATTAAAAACCAACAGTAACAGCTCCAAAGATCATATTTCTAATAATTAAGTAGTAAAGCAGATTTCAATATTTTCAATTTTACTGATTTTAGTGTTTGACTAGAAATTGATAGGAAAGTTGAGTATTAAAAACAAAAATGTTACTTAATAACGTACAATTTTGAACAAAATTAGTTTGAAGCCAATTTGTTCCGTTTTTTTTTAAATCTTGAAATTTTTTTTTCTCGACTCAACTTAACGGCTCTAGCTTTTTGTCACACCTTAGCTGAATCACCCTGTATATAAAATTGTTAAAAAATAACTACGCTCCAACGATTTTCAAAGTTTTTTCTCATAAATTAAGATTTGTTTGAGAAATCAAACAAATGGTGATGTACATCATCACATTTATGTGAAATAAATTTCAGAGACTGTTAATCAATTTATTTCTATTTATATTGATCTTTTTAAAAAATATCAGTTTAACTGAAAGTTGCATGCATATTTGCAAACACAGTTCATATAAATATGTTTTCACATACTACCTTAAACATAACAAAGTTTTAGGCAGGTATGATGGCATAAAATATAGAATCTCATAATAAATTAATTTCTTTTAAATTCAGATCTAATCTAACTAGACTTTAAAACAACAGTGTGATCGCACATTAAAGCAAGGTTATTTCCTTCGTTTATACGTACAAATTTTCAAAAAAAAAAAAAACTTCAATCAAGTTTTTATCTTTTAATTTTGTGTTATTTTCACACACTTGAACAACACAGTTTCATACAGTTTTATTAACTCTCACTGTCGAGAAATAATAACCATTTTACTAACCATGACCATTTTAATTTCAAATGATGAAACTTGTGCAAAAAATATTTCTCATACTTTAAAATAATACTATGTATATAACTTTATTTATCAGAGCGAAAAACGATAAAATTGCGCAATCTAAAATAGTAACATTGTGTTGGCACCTTAAGGGATTAAATGTCTCGTTTCCATTCGTTCCCCTTAAGCGTGGGTATATTCACGAAAGTGGATGATGCAATCTTTTTTAATTGGAATTTGTCTTTCATTTGTGTCGTGCCGGTCGCCGAGGTTTTTATTTAAGAAAAAGTTTAAACTAAAAAAAAAACAAGTAAAAATATTGAAAAATTAAAACAAAAATATTAAATAAAGTGAACGAAAATAAAATTGGAGCGGCAAATATTAACAATAATTGTTTTGTGGAAATTTGAGAAGTGGGAATTGGAAGCAACCCCCCATGTATGAAGGTAGCCATTTTGATTTGTCTTTTATAATTTTCTTTATAAAATTTTCCCTTTTTGGTGTTTTGCTAACAAAATTAGCAAAATTATTCACATAAAAATAAATTTCATTATAATCCTATTAGGAGTAAAGGTGTGAATTGGTTAATTTGAGTGATATTTTGCTTTTACACTTTGCTAACAGTGGGAAAGTTCTAGGCCACTTGTAGAATGCAAAAGACAATTTTGTTCGCCATGTGGGTTTTCGTTGAACACAATATTAAAAATTCCATTTCATTGTCTTTTGCCGAATAGATTATCTTCACAAGTTAATATGGTAATTGATAATCATTTAATCTGCTTTTCTTGGCAAAATTAGCAAATATATTTACATAATGTAAATAAAGTAAAAGGTATGCATATTAAAAATGAGTAAATAATTTTTGATGAATACAGGATTGATTAAGTGCTAACTTACAAACTTTACAAACTCAAAACAAGAAAAGTTTAGCCAGTATTGCCTCAAAAAACAAATCTTTTATAGTCTATATGTACCGACTTAGTTCGCACGGCAGCGTGTTAAAAGTACATCTATTCAACCCTATTCTGATTACCATTCCAAATCAATTCTGTACGGATTCAAAAAAGGTTTTCTGAATTTCACTTTCACGTTAGCCAATATTCTTTCTAAAGCCTAGTTTATAGATCAAAGCGAAGTTAAATTTTCATACAAAGAAGTAGCTTTTTTCCAACGCGTGAAAAATACAATAAAATTGAATGCAATTATTTAAGCGACAAGGAAGAAGAAATTTATTTTGAACTAATTCAACGGACTTATCTAGATACATTTAAAACAAAATGTATTTTCTTTGTAAACCATTCGTCGCGAGATTTATTGATTTCGAATTGGATTTCAATTCGCATTGATGTATAAACTAGGCTTAAATCAGTGAAAGCAAAATTTGTTGAAACAAATTACATAAATCACCAATCATCATAAAAAAAATCGAAAGAACTAAAAGTAAATCAAAGATATGAACACATTTCCAAATTCAGCTAGTTTTGATAGATAAACTTTCAATTCATATCAAAGAGGTGAGTTGGAAATTGTTACAACGTGTAACACTCTGACACACTAACATTGAATTAAGGAACAATTGAACGATGTTACACTATTCCATTTAAGGAATGATAAAACTTAACAATAGTAGCAAATAATAAAGTTTGAGGTAGATATTTAAACAGATACACATACATTTTAAAAAACACTTTTCCACGTACTTGTGTTTACTTTTAAAATAATACCTAAATCTTTTGTAGCAAACGGCTTTCGGATTAGAAAAGGCGATTTGGCCGATAAAGATACATTTTTTTCTCACTTATACAAATGTTCTAAATCTATAATTGTTATCAATAATCTAATTAAAGACAAATGTTCAAACAGATACTCATAAATTATAAAAAACACTTTTCCACTTATTTCTGTTCTCTATGAAAATAATAGTTACAGTCTTTTGTAGCAAACGGCTTTAAGCTAAGAAGAAACACTTTGGTCGTTAGAGATCAAATACTCTTCTCACTCACCAATAAGTTTTAAATCTACAAAAGTAATCAATAATATAGTTAAAGGTAAATGTTCAAACAGATACTCATAAATTATTAAAAATACTTTTTCACTTATTTCTGTTCTCTTTGAAAATAATAGATACAGTCTTTTGTAGCAAACGGCTTTTAGCTAAGAAAAGACACTTTGGTCGTTAGAGATCAAATACTCTTCTCACTCCGCAAAAAGATTTAAATCTTTGTTTAAGCTAATATCAGTACATTATTAAAAAAAAAATGTATCTATCGATTAAAAATGGTATCTCTCATAGAATCATTTTTTGGTTGTCGACCATCTCATTATCTGTAGAACCGATTTTATTAAAAAATTTCGCACAAAAGTCTGTAAAAATTTTGAATATCTAAAATTAGTGGAAGATTTTTTTTTTTTAATTTATATTTTACTTTTGCATTAATTAAATGCTGATAAACTGCGTATACCAGTGTTATATCTTAAAAGTTTTTCCAATTTTGTATAAACACTGTGATTCACATAATGTGTGAAAAAAGCTAGAGCGTGTAGGTTGAATCAAGACAAGAAAAAAATCGACTTAAAATTAAAGAAAACAAATTATTAAAACACAACGACAAGTCTTACAATGTCATGCTATGCATTGTTTCTGAAACCAAAAGTCCGTTCTTTTATTTTATAAAATAGTTTTTGAAAAAATAATTTTTAAATATAAAATTTTGAGAAAATAATGAAAAAAATTATATTTAAACTAATTTTGTTCAAAATTTTACGTTTTTGATATTCGATGCTCATTCAATTTCTAGTCAAATACTGAAGAAAAAATGCTCAAAAGTTTTTAGTTTTTGAGAAAATTGAAAATAGGTGTAGGGGCAGTTTAAAAAAAAATCGACTTAAAAGAGAAACAAATTATTAAAAACAATAGTAACAGCTACAATGCCATGCTGTACTTTTTTATAAATGTAAAAATGTCTGGTTCCACTTTCTTTTAAATGTTTTTAAGTTTTTTCAAGTAATTATAAATAAAAAGTAATTTTCAAACTTAAATTTAAAAATAAGAAAAATTGTGTTCAATATGATTTTGTTCAATTTTTTTTGTCATTACGTAGTATTTTTGTGTCTTTTATTCAATGCTTTCATCAATTTTTAGTTAAACACAAAAAACCAAATTGATATTTGTCAAGGTTAATGCTCTTAACTTGAGTACATTTTCTATACGGACTAAGGAAATGTAAAGAAAATAAGTCTTAATAAACATTCAGTCTTAACGATAAACTGTATAGTTTCGTTGCTATGGATTTTATTATTTATTTTGCTTCAAATTCAATAGAGAAAATTATTATTGAACTACTTTTTAAGGCTATACTATAGATAAAGAAAAAACAAATGCCTTAAATAACGCAAAATTTTGAACAAAATTAGTTCGAACACATTTTTTTCCATTTTTTTTTAATCTTGAGATTTTTTTCTTGTCTCGACTCATCATAACCGCTCTAGCTTTTTGTCACACCTTACATGAATCACCCTGCATATAAAATTGTTAAAAAAATAACTACACTCCGACGATTTTCAAAATTTTGTTCTCATAAATTGAGATTTGTTCGAGAAATCAGATGGTGTACACCACATTGATGTAAAATAAATTTCGGAGACTGTTAATCACAGTTCATATAAATATGTATTCACATACTACCTTAAACTTAACTACGTTTTAAGCAGGTATGGCATTAAATATAGGATCTAATAATTAATTTTTTTTATTCAGGCTTTAAAACAGCAATGTGATCGAACATTGAAGAAAGTTTTTACGACCCAGTCATGAGTTTTATTTCCTTCGTATACAAGTTTTCCAAAAATAAAAAAGAACTTCTATTAAGTTTTTATCTTTCAATTTTGTGCTATTTTCACACACTTGAACACTTTTTCATACAGTTTTATTAACTCTCACTGTCGAGAAATAATAACCATTTTACTTACCATGACCATTTTAATTTCAAAACGATGAAACTTGTGCAAAAAATATTTCTCATACTTTAAAATAATAGTATGTACATATATAACTTTATTTTTCAGAGCGAGAGAAAAACGATATTGTGCAATCTAAAATCCCTTAAGCGTGGGTATATTCATGAAAGTGGATGATGCAATCTTTTTTAATTGGAATTTGTCTTTCATTTGTAATTTGTGCTATGCCGATCGCCAAGGTTTTGTTTTTAAGAAAAAGTATTGATTAATTAGCTGAAAAAAAAGTAAGAATATCGAAAAATTAAAAAAAATTATAAAATAAAGTGAACAAAAATTGAATTGGAGCTGCAATTATTAATAATTTATTGTTTTGTGGAAAGTTGAAAATTTCGAAGCATCCCCTGTGTATGAAGGTAGCTATTTTGATTTGTCTTTTATAATTTTCTTTTGGTGTATTGCTAACAAAATTATCAAAATTATGTACATTAACATAAATTTCAACATAAACTATTAAGAGTAAAGGTTAATAATTGGTTAATTTGTGTGATAATTTGCTTTTACACTTTTCTAACAGCAGGAAAGCTCTAGGCTACTGATTGAATGCATAAGGACAATAATTTTGTTTGTTAATTGGTTTTTCATTGAGAACAGCAATTAAATTAGCATTTTATTGTGTTTCTTACGTTTTGGCAAAGACAATAGCACTTTATTTTAGAAGATGGATTTAGTGTTATAGTTTACGTGTAAATCAACAAGGATTATGCTAGCCAGTATAAGTCTTTTGAAAACTCAGTGTTGCAAGGGAAGCATTAGTAAGGCGCCTCGTCGGGAGGTTAAGACTGTTAATACAGTTCAGCTAATTGAGTGCACCTTAGTGACATCTTAAGATTTCCGATTTCAACAATGAAGGTAGAGCTTTTATGGGATAGACAAGATTTTATTTATAATCTATATGTAGAGGTTTACAATAATGGCTATTTGAATATTCAATAATGCAAATTACAGTCGGCAGCGTCGAGTTATCGAAAAAAAGTAAGAGTATCGAAAAATTAAAAACAATTATTATAAAATAAATTCAACAAAATTGAATTTGAGCTACAAATATTAACAATTATTATTAAGTGGAAATTTGAGAAGTTGGAAACAATCCCCCATGTAAGAAGGTAACCATTTTGATTTGTCTTTTATAATTTTCTTTATATAAATTGTTTCCTTTTGGTGTTTTGCTAGCAAGATTATTCACATTAAAATAAACTTCAAAATAAACCTATTAAAAGTAAAGGTGTGAATTGGTTAATTTGTATGATTTTTTGCTTTTACACTTTTCTTACAGTAGGAAAATTTTAGGCACTTTGTTAAATGCATAAGGACAATAATTTTGTTTGTTAATTGGTTTTTCATTGAGAACAGCAATTAAAATAGCATTTTATTGTGTTTTTTACGTTTGGCAAAGACAATATTACTTTATTTTAGAAGATGGATTTAGTGTTATAGTTTACTTGTAAATACACAAGGATTATTCTAGCCAGTATAAGTCTTTTGGAAACTCAGTGTTGCAAGGGAAGCATCAGTAAGGCGCCTCGTCGGGAGGTTAAGACTGTTAATACAGTTCAGCTAATTGAGTGCACCTTGGTGTCATCTTAAGATTTCCGATCTCAACAATGGAGGTAGAGCTTTTATGGGATAGACAAGATTTTATATATAATCTATGAGTAGAGGTTTTCAATGATGGCATTTGAAACCTCAATAATGCAAATGACAGCCGGAAGCGTCGAGTTTTTCTTTTAAAGTAAAATTGTTGATTAATTATTTGAAAATACAAAGTGGAAACTATAAAAAAAAATAATTTGAACAGCAAAAATAAAGTATTGTTTTTGAGAAATTGAAAACAACCCATGTTTATTTTATAAATTTAAATATATACCCATTAAGAGTAAAAGTGTGAATATTTAAGCATTTGTTAATTTGTATAATATTTTGCTTTTATACTTTTCTAAGAGTAGGAAAGTTCTAAGCTACTTGTTGAATACATTAGAACAATTTTGTTCGTTATTTTTACTTGAACATTTTAATTACATTTATTTAATATTTATTTCCTATTTTTTATAAAGGTCAAGATTTAATAATGGCATCTTCAAGTTCGCTGTCTATCGATTAAAATTTTTTATCATTTAGTTTGTCGGCTGAAACCACATTTTTTTTACGAAAGAGGTTAGTTAGTTTATAGTTTTCATTTTGTGTTATTAATTTTTTGTTACTTTTTAAAGTTTACCTTTCTTGTTTTTAATTTTTTTTTCAAATTTTAACAAAGAGATTTTTGGATTTGTGGGCTGCATTCTTTTGTTTCCAAAGAAAATTTTTGTGCGAAAATGGAGTTAATGCATGTTTTGAACGTTACAAGTTTTTAAAGGGGGTTATTATAATTCAATTGATATTTTATAACTCTATTTTAAATTAAATTTAATATTGAAAAATAATTGAATGAAAATGTACACCGTTGTATCTCGCTTATTTGACTTTATTTTTTCAGCTACTTTCTGACGCCAGTAACTATTTTTCGGAGAATAACAAAAACAAAACAAAAGTTGACTTTACGATTTCATCAAAAAGGCTTGATATTTTGGCAGAAATTCTATTGAAGCTCGCCTCAAAAAGCAAAAGTGTAGAATTGGTTAATTTGTGTGATTTTTTGCCTTACCACTTTTCTAACATTAGGAAAATTCTAGGCAGCTTGTTGAATGCATAAGGAAAATAATTTTGTTCGTTATTTAGTTTTTCATTGAGAACAGCAATTAAATTTTCATTTTATTGTGTTTTTTAACGTTTTGGCAAAGACAATAGCACTTTATTCTAGAGGATGAATTGAGTGTTATTATAGTTTACTTGTAAACCAACAAGGATTATGCTAGCCAATATAAGTGTCTTAAAAATTCAGTGTCGCAAAGGAAGCATCAATAAGGCGCCTCGTCGGGAGGTTAACACTGTTAAAACAGTTCAGCTAATTGAGTGCACCTATAGGTGACATTTTAAGTTTTCCGATCTCAACAATGGAGGTAGAGCTTTTATGGGATAGACAAAATTTTATATATAATCTATATGTAGAAGTTTTTAATGATGGCTTTTGAAACCTCAATAATGCAAATGACAGCCGGCAGCATCCACTTTTTCTTTTGAAGTAAAATTGTTGATTAATTACTTAAAAGTACAAAGTAAAAGTTGCGAAAAATCAAAATCAATTATATTTTTTTTTTAGTTGATTTGGTTATTCGTTATTCTCTGTAATTTAATATGGTTGTGGCTTGCTTGAGTTTTTTGTATATAAGTATTTTTATAGCTGAGTGTTTTTATCAAATCCAAGGGTTACCAGCTGTCACTATTTTAATAAATTTTTATTATTTTCATATTATATTTTTTATTTTATTTTTATTTTGTTCTTTTATTTAGTAATATGGAGGTCATTAAATGTTTTTACTGTAAATCTATTATCGAAGTGGTTTCGGTAAGATTTACCAGAATGCAAACGTTTGCTTTGCACAATTTTTCTTTCCTATGAAATGACTGCAAGAGTTCTATCATTTCCTCTCAATTACAAAATATAAACCTAACCCTCGAAAGTGTTACTTGTAATTTAGACTAGGTAGATTTTTCAATATAAAAAAAAAGTTGGATTGCTGTTTGACCATTTGGTTGATTTAATTGGCAATGTTAATAAAATTGGAAAGTGTATTGGCTTGAACACAATGGCTGTCTCTTTTATCTAACTCTTTGTCAAAAATTCCGAGGTTTTCAAATCGTTCAATAATTTAGAAAATACCCTAAACGAGTTACTAAATGATAAAATTAAGACAATTAATTCAGAAAACAAACTCGTTTTTTTAACAAAATTAAAAAAGTAAAAATAATTTCGAAGAATGCAACGGTCGTTTTGCGATCTAGGAGAAAAAGTTGATTAGTACGAGAGACAGCTATAACGAGGTGATGTACACTATTATTCCAGGTCCTAAAACAGCTGACACTAACCATAGAAATCGTATTGATAATTCTACCGATACCCCTTCCACCTTTCTAGACAAACAACTCTCCTGTAAATACCAACAGCTCTCCTTCAACTGCCGTTTCATCTTTCAACAACGACAGCAACAATTCAAGTCTTAGCCTCCTCGTTATCAAAACCCCATCTATTTTTCAGCCCAGAGTGGTACCTGCCGCCAGGCATATTTTAATCTCTAAATTTGATGTATCAACATCTGAAACGGATATTTTAAACGACATTAAGTCTGTCTTAAATCAAAATAATATTTTCAATGACAAAAATCTAATAAAATCTAAAAATATCTCAATAATAAACGGAAAAGTTGCATCATTTAAAGCTACAGTTCCTGAGCCAATTTTAAATTTGTTGATGTCTCCAACAAATAGAAATACACAAGACTCTAATATCAACCCTACAACAGCTTCAAAAAACTTTAATGCTTGTCCCGTTACTTTCGAAACGTAAGGGGACCTCGTTCTAAAGCCCTCTTTAAAATTAACATTTGCCTTAGCAAGCTATACTTAATCTATTTCCATTTTCATTTTTTCATTTTATATTTCATTTTTGATTTTTCAAATTTTTCTTTTTTTTCCTTTTTTGTAATTTGACACTTTATATTTATATTTTATATTTTTGATCTGCTTGTAGTAAGCAGTCTCAAGCTCTTGACTCCGATGATACTCATGTACATATTTCTATTTTTTATCTCTACATCTAATAATATTAAATAAGTGCCGATGTGACTTGCAACCGAATTTGCCGTCATACTCGGTGTAAATGGACCCCAGCTCGTGCGGTATCTGGGGGGGAAAGAGGCGTGGGATAATTTAATATTAATTGAAAACAATTGGAACAATTTGAACTGCAAAAATAAAATATAATTATTGAAAATTTGAGAAATTGGAAACAACCCATGTATATTTTTTCCCTTTTAGTGTTTTGGTAGCATAATAAGCAAAATTATTTATATGAAAATAAATTTAAATATAAGCATATAGAGTAAAATTGAGAATATTTCAGCATTTGTTACATTTGTATGATATTTTGCTTTTACATTTTTGTAACAGTAAGAAAGTTCTAAGCCACTTGTTGAATACATAAGGACAATTTTGTTCGTTATTTTTTCTTGAACATTTTAAATAAATTTACTTAATATTTATTTGCTATTTTTTATAGAGGTCAAAATTTAATAATGGCGTCTTCAAGCTCCCTGTCTGTCGATTCAAATTTTTTATCATTTAGTTTGTCGACTGAAACCAAATTTTTTTTTACGAAAGAGGTTAGTTAGTTTATAGTTTTTATTTTGTAGCGTTAATTTTGTGTTACCTTTTTGTTTTTAGAATTTTTTTTAATTCTAACAAAGAGATTTTTGCATGGGATTCGTTTGGTTTTCACTCGTTTGATTTTTTAAGAGAGAAACGTAAATTTAATGACAAGGTTAGATAAAATTGCTGATGTTGAAAAATTCAAACAAACGAATCACAAGCTCTGGTTGCTGTGTTTAAAAGCAATGCATGTATTTTTCATAAATGTAGTAAAATCAATAAATAAAATCAATATTGCTTGCTCTTCAGCTGTGTGCACTTTTTGATTTGAATGCATGAAAGTACGGTATTCATAAAGTTAAAGTATTATTTTTGAAGGGTGCTCTGCTGCAGATTTATTAATTTGGAAAAGAATGAAACGTGAAATAAAACTGTCTCTTACAAATCTTAAATAAAAAAATAAATCTGCTGCTGAATATCTCTACTTTTAACTTTTTTAAATAATTTTTTTTTTATGAATTTTTTGCATCTGAAAGTTTTTAATTTATTTAAATTTAATATAGATTCTTCTGAGTGACTGCTTAGAAATCAATTTGGAAACCCTTATAATTTTGAAAAAGTATGAAAAAACCCAAACATTAGACGAAGCAGACAGGTCGAAAATAGCAAAAGTCATAATCAATACGCTTTTATTGGATAAATTCGACAGACTGTAAATTTTCCATACATTATTTTTGTAACAGTACACAATATTGTTTTCCAAAACTACAATTCAGGCTACAAAAGCACGAATATATTCATCTTTCAACTCTACTATGTCAAATTTTCCCTACAGAAGAAAAAGAGACATTTTATTCGGTCGCTCTAGGAAAAATTAAAGCAGGTGGAAAACTTTTATGCGCTTTAATGAACGCAAGAACACAACTTAAGGCATGTGGATTGATAGACCGGAGATCGTTAGCAGAAACAACAACCGTGAATGATAAAAATAAAAGTAAGTTTCTTGTCCATTGCTCGTGTGTATTATTCAGTATAAGTAGTCAAATAAAAATAATCATTGATATTATTTAATTTTAATAATATTTGTTTGTCCTTAGATATTTTGAACACTTTATCAGCCGAAGAAGCTGACAAGAACTTGCTTCTCAGTTCAGTTGAAGAAAAGGAATTTTTGGATTTGTGGGCTGCATCCTATTGTTTCCGAAGAAAATTTGTGTGCGAAAATGGAGTTGATGCATATTTTAAACGTTACAAGTTTTTAAAGGGGGATATTATAATTCAATTGGTATGTTGTAACTTTATTTTAAATTAAATTTAATATTGAAAAATAATTGAATGAAAATGTACACCGTTGTATCTCGCTTATTTGACTTTATTTTTTCAGCTACTTTCTGACGCCAGTAACTATTTTTCGGAGAATAACAAAAACAAGACAAAAGTTGACTTAACGATTTCATCAAAAAGGCTTGATATTTTGGCAGAAATTCTATTGAAGCTCGCCTCAAAAAGCAAAAGTGTAGAATTGACAAAATGGTGGCTTCTTTCTGAAGAGAACAAGGGAAATAAAGGTTAGATTTATCAAACACTTTTAAAAATACTATTTAAACAATGGTTTATTTAATATTAGAGCTGTGCACTATATTTGGCCTCCGCGCACTGCCATATTTTTTCCCTGTGAAACCTTTAAAGGCTAAGAAAGGTTCTACAACACCGAAGCGCTCAACAAAGGCAGTCGCAGCAGCTAATTTTTTACCACTGTTTGCTACTGAGCAAGAGGCTCATGAATTCTACCAAGAAAATGAGATCAATACGCCGAGAATTCATCTGATTGGACAAGAAAAAGAGGTGAATAACTTAATTACAATTGTTAACATTGAGGACAAGCGATTTGTATTTAAGGATTTTAAGAATGGTTTTCAATTTTGCTTTGCCAGTTTTTTTGCATTAGATGTAGAATATCCAAATGTGTCCAGTAGCTTTTGGGTTTTAATTCAACAGACCGCGTACGAACTTTATCTAACACAAGATAGAAAAATTGAGGTTTCAAGAAATATTTCATTAAGAAAAGAGATTTTGAATGAATGGAAAAATAAAGACTCTCAAACAGATAACGCTTTAGATGACGATTTTGGTTGCTTCTCTCCAAATGGCAGCTCTTTCAATTTGTTGCTTTGAATGTGGAAACAAATTTGAAGACCTTTTCCTATACAGAAAACACTTATATACTCATAAAAATCTTAAAAATTTCAAGTGTGTTTTATGTCTTACATTTTTTTCCACGTCTAAAGCCTTAATTAAGCATATAAAAACACACTTAAAGTCAAGCGGACAACAGTATTTGGATAAAGGATCACATATTCGAACAGAATTGAATGAAATTAATAGCAATGCATTATGTGGTGATCCTAAAAATAATGTTAAGGATGTAATAAATCCGAATAGATTTTTATGTCACTATCGCGAACATTTTTTGAAGTTTATTCTTTGTATATATTCTGACGAGAATATATCTAGAAAAAAATCCAAAGAGCTACTGCTTCAAATCTATAACCAAAATCAATTAATTTTTGACTATCTCGAAACCACTGTCCCTAGGAAAGAAAATCAAGTTTTTTTTGAAAATTTACAAAAAATTAAAAACTTCGGTCATAAAGGCTTTACTTGTAGTGAATACAAATTTTTACATCTTTTGGAAGATTTAGGTCTATACTTCCCTCCAGAAGAAAAGATTGTAGAAAAGCGATTAGAGGTTCAAAACAAAAATGAGTTACTTCAAACTAAGTTCGTAAAGTTTTCATTGATGATATTTCCATTACGAAAAATTTTTAAAGCTTTGTTAAATGATATGAATTTCTTGGACATAGTACTTAAATACGTAATCGAAATAAAAGAGTTAAAATCACAAGGTATAGTTGCGAACGTTATGGGTTCTCAATTTTGGGAAAAGAAGTTGCAAACTTTTGAAAAAAATCCTTCCGTTTTGTATCTTCCGTTAGATGGATATTTTGATGACTTTGAGCCACAAAATGCGTTAGGTGCACATGCTGGAGCTTATAAAATAGGAGCTTTTTATGTCAAAATTGATTGTTTGCCCCCATGTTTGCAATCTAACCTAGATTTTATATTTGTCGGTTCATTATTATTCTCTAATGATCGTACTAAATTTGGTAACGAAAGTATGTTTGAATTCGTAATAAGAGAGCTAAATTATCTTCAAAATGAAGGCATTGAGATAGAACATGATACATATAAAAGAGTCAAATTTGTATTCGTAAGTTTGCTGGGAGATAATTTGGGAATACATGCAATTACAGGTTTTTCTGAATGCTTTATCTGCAACTATCCATGCCGAATTTGTAAAATTGATAAAAACTCTCTTAAAAGCTGTACAGATACTAGTTTTCCTATTAGAAATAGAAGTAATTATGATGAGGACTTAAAAATGAATGATTTGTCCAAAACTGGCATTAAAGGAAAATGTGTGTGGAACAGTCTTCAATATTTTCACGTTACGGAAAATATAAGCGTTGATATTATGCATGATATCTTGGAAGGTGTTGCGCATGAAGATGCATGCAAAGTATTTGAAAAATTAATTAAAAACAAAGTATTGTCTTTGGAAACCCTAAATTTTAGAATTAAAAAATTTGACTTTGGTTTTAAGAATAAGCCAGATATCATTACTGAAACAATGATAGAATCCAAAAAAATAAAATTTACAGCAGCGGAAATGTTACACTTTATTCTTAATCTACCTCTCATTATTGGTGATATTATACCCTCAAACTCACAGGAGTGGCAACTAATACTTCTATTAAAGAAAATTTTAAGTCTAGTTATTCTAGAACAATATGTTTATTACACACCATTTTTATTCAAAAACTTAGTTATGGAACATCATAAATTATTCATTAAATTATTTGGAGAAATTTTAAAGTTTAAGGCCCATATTCTTCTTCACTATCCTACAATTATGTCAAACATTGGGCCCCTTAAAAATAAGTGGGCAATGAGATTTGAATCTAAACATCAAACATTAAAAAATATTTCAAAATCCACAAGAAATCGTAGAAATTTAATCAAAACAATTTCTATCAAGATGCAACTCAAGACGGCACATTCCTTGATGCAAAGTAATGTTTATACAGGGTTGAAATATGAAAAGTTAAATGAAATAAGTAAGTTTCACTTGCATAAAAAGTTTGGATTAACTATTAAAAAAGAAATTGGAATAATATATAAAATCAGGTCCTTAAAATCTAATGGAACTACTTTAGAAGATAATTGCGTAATAGAAATAAATTCATATAATGATGAAATCATTCAGTTTGCAATAATAAAAACCATGCTTTGCACAGACCAAGAAGAAATTTATTTTGTCTGCCAATTGGTTGAAACATGTGGTTTCATTCAACATTTTCAAGCTTTTAAAGTAAAAGTTCTAGATGAGTTTCGTGTCTTTAATATTGATGAAATTTCTCTAGAATATACATCAAAAATCACAAAAATTTCAAGTGGTGAACTGTTTGTCAACTGGAAATTTTTGAATCTTTAAATTTACTTATACATACGGATAATTTATAAAAAATGCGCTTTAGGTATGCCAAAAACATTAATTTTTAGTTTAAAACTATATTATGTAGGTAATGATTTTAAAAACTGATAATTGATATTGCTTTTATTGAAATTATTCATTTCCATGTCCATGAAGAGAAACCGTTTTTCAAAAATTAATTATCATTATCATAAATATTAATAATAATAATAATTAATATTACAGAAAACGATTTTTGTTTTTGTCTAAACTATATCGTTTATCTTAGTTTTTTATTATTGATAAATGGAGATTAATTTTAATAAATATATTCGTTTCTACATTAACATAACACAGCACTAGATGATGAGATATTGAAGCTTGTAAAAAACATTTTTTATTTTGTTTTAAATAAACTACTATACGATTTAAAAGTTTTTTAAGACCGTGTTATTATTGATAATTTTAGAATACGTTTATTAAATTTCTTCATTTCTGAAATTTTACATTTATCTATATAATTGTAGACAAAAAGCGGTTTTTCTACGTTTTCAAGAATCAATTATCAACTCTTTTTAAAGTATTCATCCTACAAAATATTTCCTACAAAAAAAAAAGTTCTTTTTTATTTTAAATAAACTTCCATACGGTAACGAAACTATTTTCAACTTCGTAACAAGAGAGCTAAATTATAATCTTTTAAATGAAGTCATTGAGATAAACTCTTCTTTAATTATAAATCCTAAAAAATATTTCCTAAAATAAAAAGGTTTTTTTAACAAATTTTTATAATTATAATTCCTAAAAAACGCTTCCACTAGTTTTTGGACTTTAATACAACACACCGCCCTTAAACCTTTTCTACATTTAAATAACACAGCACTAGATGATGAGCTTCCTTGATCGTTACTTGTATTCAGCTTATGCGACACAGTTCTGATAGTGAGAAAAAAATATGTAAATGTAGACAAAAAGCCGTTTTTATACGTTTTCCAAAAATTTATTATTAGCCTTTTTTAATCATCAATCCTTAAAAATATTTTCTAAAAAATATTTTTTTTTTTTTCAATTATTTTTTTAATTTAAAGTCCTAAAAAATATTTTCTACAAAAATAGCAAAAGTCATAATCAATACGCTTTTATTGGATACATTCGACAGACTGTAAATTGTCCATACATTATTTTTGTAACAGTACACAATATTGTTTTCCAAAACTAAAATTCAGGCTACAAAAGCACGAATATATTCATCTACTCTACTATGTCAAATTTTCCCCACAGAAGAAAAAGAGACATTTTATTCAGTCGCTCTAGGAAAAATTAAAGCAGGTGGAAAACTTTGATACGCTTTAATAAATGCAAGAACACAATTTAATGCATGTGGATGTCACTCGTTTTTATTTCGTATCGAAATGCTTCCACTAGTTTTTTAATACAACACACCGCGTTTAAACCCTTTCTACATTTACTTAACACAGCACTAGATGATGAACTTCCTTGATCGTTACTTGTACCTTGTACACAGTTCTGATAGTGGACAAAAATTATGTAAATGTAGATAAAAAGCGGTTTTTATACGTTTTTCAAATCATAAATCCTTTAAAATATTTCCTACAAAAAAAAACGTTTTTTTTTTATCCTTTTTTAATTAAAGTCCTAAAAAATATTTCCTACAAAAAAAAAACTCATTTTCACAATAAACTACGATTTCTGCTAGTTTCTAAAGACCAATGTTATCGTCGATAAATTGAGATAACGTTTAGTAAATTTCTTTATTTTTGAATTTGTACATTTATCTATATAAATGTAGATAAAAAACGATTTTTATCTGATTGGACAAGAAAACGAGGTGAATAGTTTTATTACGATTGTTAACATTGAGGACAAGCAATTTGTATGTACGGATTTCAAAAGAGGTTTTCAATTTTGATTCGGTTCTTATACGTTTTTCAAAAAAAAAAAATCCTACAAATAAAAACGTTTTTTAATCAATTTTTTTAATTAAATTTAAAAAAATATTTCTTATTTTTTCCTTTAAAGTTTTTTCAAAATAATATTATTATTACTATAAAATGGAATAAAAAATCGTCACTGGTTTTTATTTCTTATTTAAATGCTAGTTTTTGGACTTTAATACAACACACCGCGGTTGAACTATTTCTTCATTTACATAATACAGCACTAAATGATGAGCTTCCTTGCTTATAGCTTGTACTAAGCTTATGCGACACAATTCTGATAGTGGAAAAAAATTATGTAAATGTAGATAAAAAGTGGTTTTTATACGTTTTTCAAAAATGAATTATCAACTTTTTTTAATTATAAATCTTTAAAAATATCTCCTACAAAAAAAAAGGTTTTTTATTTAATTAAAGTCCTAAAAAATATTTCCTACAAAAAAAAGCTCTTTTAAATACAATAAACTACGATTTCTAAAAGCTTTTAAAGACCAAGTGTTGTCATCGATAATTTGAGATTACTTTAAGTAAATTTGTTCATTTTAAAATTTTTACATTTATCTATACAAATGCAGATAAAAAGCGGTTTTTCTATGGTTTTCAAGAATTAATTATCAACTCTTTTTAAATTATTCATCCAACAAAATATTTCCTACAAAAAAACACGTGTTTTTTTTTGTTTTAAATAAACTACTATACGGTAACGAAACTATGTCACTCGTTTTTATTTCGTATTGAAATGCTTCCACTAGTTTTTGGACTTTAATACAACACACGTTTAAATCCTTTCTACATTTACTTAACACAGCACTAGATGATGAACTTCCTTGATCGTTACTTGTACCCTGTAGGTAATAAGCTTATGACGACACAGTTCTGATAGTGGACAAAAATTATGTAAATGTAGATAAAAAGCGGTTTTTATACGTTTTTCAAATCATAAATCCTTTAAAATATTTCCTATAAAAAAAACGTTTTTTTTTATCCTTTTTTAATTAAAGTCCTAAAAAATATTTCCTACAAAAAAAAAACTCATTTTCACAATAAACTACGATATCTGCTAGTTTGGTAGTTGTCGTCGATAATTTGAGATTACGTTTAGTAAATTTCTTCATTTTTGAATTTCTACATTTATCTATACAAATGTAGATAAAAAGCGGTTTTATCTGATTGGACAAGAAAACGAGGTGAATATTTTTTTTTTTAACATTGAGGACACGCAATTTGTATGTAAGGAAAAAAATCGTCACTTGTTTATATTTCGTATTAAAAGGCTTCCATACACTGCGTTTAAACACTGTCTACATTTACATAACACAGCACTAGTTAATGAGCTTCCTTGATCGTTACTTGTATTCAGCTTATGCGACACAGTTCTGATAGTGGGAAAAAATATGTAAATGTAGATAAAAAGCCGTTTTTATATGTTTTCCAAAAATTTATTATTAGCCTTTTTTAATCATCAATCCTTAAAAATATTTCCTAAAAAATATTTTTTTTTTCATTTTTTTTTTTTTTTAAATTAAAGTCCTTTAAAAATATTTTCTACAAAAATAGCAAAAGTCATAATCAATACGCTTTTATTGGATACATTCGACAGACTGTAAATTGTCGATACATTATTTTTGTAATAGTACACAATATTGTTTTCCAAAACTAAAATTCAGGCTACAAAAGCACGAATATATTCATCTACTCTACTATGTCAAATTTTCCCCACAGAAGAAAAAGAGACATTTTATTCGGTCGCTCTAGGAAAAATTAAAGCAGGTGGAAAACTTTGATACGCTTTAATAAATGCAAGAACACAATTTAATGCATGTGGATGTCACTCGTTTTTATTTCGTATCGAAATGCTTCCACTAGTTTTTTAATACAACACACCGCGTTTAAACCCTTTCTACATTTACTTAACACAGCACTAGATGATGAACTTCCTTGATCGTTACTTGTACCTTGTACACAGTTCTGATAGTGGACAAAAATTATGTAAATGTAGATAAAAAGCGGTTTTTATACGTTTTTCAAATCATAAATCCTTTAAAATATTTCCTACAAAAAAAAACGTTTTTTTTTATCCTTTTTTAATTAAAGTCCTAAAAAATATTTCCTACAAAAAAAAAACTCATTTTCACAATAAACTACGATTTCTGCTAGTTTTTAAAGACCAATGTTGTCGTCGATAAATTATTCGATTTTTATCTGATTGGACAAGAAAACGAGGTGAATAGTTTTTTTACGATTGTTAACTTTGAGGACAAGCAATTTGTATGTACGGATTTCAAAAGAGGTTTTCAATTTTGATTCGGTTTTTATACGTTTTTCAAAAAAAATTTCCTACAAATAAAAACGTTTTTTAATCAATTTTTTTAAATTAAATTTAAAAAAATATTTCTTATTTTTTCCTTTAAAGTTTTTTCAAAATAATATTATTGTTACTATAAAATGGAATAAGAAATCGTCACTGGTTTTTATTTCTTATTGAAGTGCTAGTTTTTGGACTTTAATACAACACACATTTAAACCCTTTCTACATTTACATAACACAGCACTAGATGGTGAACTTCCTTGATAGTGACTTGTACCCTGTAGGTAATAAGCTTATACGACACAGTTCTGATAGTGGACAAAAATTATGTAAATGTAGATAAAAAGCGGTTTTTATACGTTTTTCAAATCATAAATCCTTTAAAATATTTCCTACAAGAAAAAAACGTTTTTTTTTTTAAATCCTTTTTTAATTAAAGTCCTAAAAAATATTTCCTAAAAAAAAACGCTGTTTTTTACAATAAACTAACATTTCTGCTAGTTTTTAAAGACCAGTCGATAATTTGAGATTACTTTTAGAAATTTCCTCATTTTTGAAAACTTATATTTATGTATCTATATAAATGTAGATAAAAAAAACGATTTTTATACGTTTTAAAAAAATTAAATATCAACTCTTTAGTTTTTAATCCTGTAAAATATTTCCTACAAAACAACGTTTTTTTTTTTTTGTTTAATAAACTACTCTACGGTAACGAAAATATGTTCGAATTCGTAATAATAATATCTTCGAAATGAAAGCATTGAGATAAACTCTTTTTTATTTATTAATCCTAAAATATATTTCCTGAAAAAAAAAAAAAAACGTTTTTCTATCAACCTCTTTTTTAATTATAAATCCTAAAAAATATTTCATAGAAAGAAAACGTTTTTTTTAACAACTCGTAAATTTCTTCATTTTTGAATTTTTACATTTATCTATATAATAAATGTAGATAAAAAGCGGTTTTTATCTGATTGGACAAGAAAACGAGGTGAATAATTTATTACGATTGTTAACACTGAGGACAAGCAATTTGTATGTAAGGATTTTAAAAAAGGTTTTCAATTTTGATTCGGTTTTTATACGTTTTTCAAAAAAATATTTCCTACCAAAAGAAAACGTTTTTTATATCAACTCTTTTTTAATTAAATCCTAAAAAATATTTCCTTTTTTTTCCCTTAAACGTTTTTCAAAATGATATGATAATTACTATAAAATGGAACACAAAAATCGTCACTGGTTTTTATTTCGTATCGATAGGCTTCCACACACCGCGTTTTAACACTTTCTACATTTACATAACCCAGCACTAGATGATGAACTTCCTTGATCGTTACTTGTACCTTGTATTAAGCTTATGCGAAACAGTTCTGATAGTGGAAAAAAATATGTAAATGAAGGTGAAAAGCGGTTTTTATACGTTTTTCATAAAAATATTTCCTAGAAAAAAAAAACGTTTTTTATATCAACTCTTTTTTAGTTATGTTTAAAAAAATATTTCTTATTTTTTCCTTAACACGTTTTTCAAAACAATATTATTATTCCTATAAAACGGAATTAAAAAAATCGTCACTGATTTTTATTTCGTATTGAAACGCTAGTTCTTGGACTTTGGTACAACACAGCGCGTTTGAACTCTTTCTTCATTTACATAATACAGCATTAGATGATGAGCTTCCTTAATCGTTACTTATAGCTTCAGCTTATGCGACACAGTTCTAATAGTGGAAAAAAATTATGTAAATGCAGATAAAGAGCGGTTTTTATACGTTTTTCGAAAATTAATTATCAACCCTTTTTTTATTATAAATCCTAAAAAAATATTTCCTACAAAAAAATCGTTTTTTTTCATCAAATCTTTTTTAATTATTATAATTATTCCCAAAAAATATTTCCTACAAGAAAAAAACGTTTTTTTTTAGTAACTCCTTTTTAATTATAAATCCTAAAAAATATTTCCTAAAAAAAAACGTTTCTTTTTAAAAGTTAATTACCATTCGATTTATGTAAGTTTTAAAGACCTGGATGTTGTCATTGACAATTTGAAATTACTTTTAGTATTTTTTTATAATTTTTGAAAGTTTACATTTATCTATAGGCGTTTTTCTTGAGCAGAGTATGATAAGACCTAGTGTTTTCATTTTTAATTTGAGATTATCTTTAGTAAATTTCGTCATTTTTGAATTTTTACATTAAACCACATATACACATAAATGTAGAAAAGAGGCGATTTGTATACGTTTTTCAGGATATTTTACTATAAGTGGAATAAAAAAATCGTTACTCGTTTTTATTTCGTATCGAAATGCCTCCACCAGTTTTTGGACTTTAATACAACACAATGCGGTTAAACCATTTCTGCATTTACATAACACAGTACTAGATGATGAGCTTCCTTGCTTATAGCTTGTATTAAGCTATAAGCTATAAGCGACACAGTTCTGATAGTGGAAAAAATTTGTTAATCTAGATAGAAAGCAGTTTTCACATACGTTTTCAACTCTTTTTTAGTTATTTATCAACGTCCGAGCTCTTTCTAAAACAAGAAGTGAGGTATTGAGAAATATTGCATTAAGAAAAAAATTTAAACGAATGGAAAGATAAAGACCTTAAAAAAGGTATAGTCTTAGATAAAGGTTTTGGTTGCCGTTCTCAAAATGACAGTACTTTTCGTTTGTTGTTTTGAATATGAAAATAATTTGGAAATCTTTCCTACATACATACATATGTACATACATTATGTACATATTTAAAACCCTATTTAGCATATAAAAGCACATTTAAAAAGATTTGATTTATCTATGGCTACATATATGGTTAATCTAAATTTTTAAAGACTTACTATTGTCATTGATAATTGAGATTACTTTCAGTAAATTTCTACATATTTATATTATTTCTATTTAATTCTAATTGTAAGAGACACTTACATTACACACTACTGTGCGTTTTTTTGTAACAAGTAGCTTTAAATAATGTTTTAGGCGAAATGTGATGTTTTGGAGAGGAATTATGGACTTAAAAAATCACTAGATGATGAGCCATTTCGCTCTTAAAAAGTAGCATGTATTAAACGTTTGCGAGAAAGTTCTATAAATTTATTTAAATATAAGTAGTATTTTTTTATGATTTTCGATTCCAACAGTGGCGGTAAAGCTTTTATAACATACACAACATTTTAAATTTCAGCTGCTTTTCGACGTCTCCAATGTTGATCTTTTAAAACCTTAATGCTGCAAGTGATGATTGGCAGCGTAAATTTTTTTTAAAAGCAAAATTGAAAACTAAAAGTTCCTTTTAATATTGAAAACAAATTTAATTTAAATTATGTAAGATAACCAGAAATGTAAAACCTTAATTATTTGCTGTCCTTTATATAATTTTTTTATTAACTATGGTTTATGCTATACGAAAGTTAATAACTTTTAATCTTTCTATTATTAATATAATTGTTTTTTTTTTAAATAAAAAATATCATAAGTAAATTATTACTATAAAAGATTTTAACAAACTATGTCTATGGAAAACCATTGTAAGGTTTTCAAAAAAAAAAAATGTTCCATATATTTAAACAAATGTTTTGTATATTCTTTCTAAAAATTAGTTTAAGTATACTAATTTTTTTAATTTTTTAAATACACCCAAAATGTAAATGCAATGAAATAGTTTTTTATTAAGCTACATCGCTTGAAACAAAGGAAAAGTATTTATTTCAGCATAAAAACCCATTGGCGCGCACATTTTTTTGAATATCAACTGTGATAAAGTATCTTATTGTTTCGTATAGTTAATTAGTTCAAGCAATGAATTTCCTGCAATTGTATGTAAAAATATTATAAATATCGTTTAGTTATTAGTTAGCTGTTATAAATAAAGCAGCTTCGGACTTACGGACATTATAAGTTACTAAGGTGACGTGAAATAATTAGAGTTAAAGATTAATAAGATATTTTATCACTGCTATGATCATGTAGTTAAACTTTGAACCTCATCTATAAATCATTTGAAGTAAACGCTTATTAAGGGCGATAAGCGATATTGCCATTGAAGTGGACCTTCTTTAGAGCTAGGGTTTATTGAAATAAGCATTTCTGTTAAATAGTAATTCTGCTTCAGAGCAAATATTATAATTTTCATGACAAACGGGAATTACTGCAATGATCATGTAGTTAAACTTTGAATCTTATCTACAAAATCATTTGCAGTAAACGCTTATTAAGGCCGATAAACGATATTGCCATTGAAGCGGACCTTATTTAAAGCTAGGGTTTAATGAGAAAAGTGTTTCTGTTAAAAAATAATTCTGCTTCAGAGCAATTATTATAATTTTCATGACAAACGGGAACCACTGCAATGATCATGTAGTTAAACCTATAATCTCATCTACAAAGTCGTTTGCAGTAAACGCTCTACTAATGGTGATAAATGGTATTACCATTGGAGTGGACATTATTTAGAGTTTGTGTTGATGGAAGTAAGTATTGCTGTTAAATAATAAATCTGCTTCAGAGCAAATATTATAATTTTCATGACAAACGGGAACCACTGCAATGATCATGTAGTTAAACCTTGAATCTCATCTACAAAGTCGTTTGCAGTAAACGCTCTACTAATGGTGATAAATGGTATTACCATTGGAGTGGACATTATTTAGAGTTTGTATTGATGGAAGTAAGTATTGCTGTTAAATTATAAATCTGCTTCAGAGCAAATATTATAATTTTCATGACAAACGGGAATCACTGCAATGATCATGTAGTTAAACCTTGAATCTCATCTACAAAGTCGTTTGCAGTAAACGCTCTACTAATGGTGATAAATGGTATTACCATTGGAGTGGACATTATTTAGAGTTTGTGTTGATGGAAGTAAGTATTGCTGTTAAATAATAAATCTGCTTCAGAGCAAATATTATAATTTTCATGACAAACGGGAACCACTGCAATGATCATGTAGTTAAACCTTGAATCTCATCTACAAAGTCGTTTGCAGTAAACGCTCTACTAATGGTGATAAATGGTATTACCATTGGAGTGGACATTATTTAGAGTTTGTGTTGATGGAAGTAAGTATTGCTGTTAAATAATAAATCTGCTTCAGAGCAAATATTATAATTTTTATGACAAACGGGAACCACTGCAATGATCATGTAGTTAAACCTTGAATCTCATCTACAAAGTCGTTTGCAGTAAACGCTCTACTAATGGTGATAAAATGTATTACCATTGGAGTGGACATTATTTAGAGTTTGTATTGATGGAAGTAAGTATTGCTGTTAAATAATAAATCTGCTTCAGAGCAAATATTATAATTTTCATGACAAACGGGAATCACTGTAATGATCATGTAGTTAAACCTTGAATCTCATCTACAAAGTCGTTTGCAGTAAACGCTCTACTAATGGTGATAAATGGTATTACCATTGGAGTGGACATTATTTAGAGTTTGTGTTGATGGAAGTAAGTATTGCTGTTAAATAATAAATCTGCTTCAGAGCAAATATTATAATTTTTATGACAAACGGGAACCACTGCAATGATCATGTAGTTAAACCTTGAATCTCATCTACAAAGTCGTTTGCAGTAAACGCTCTACTAATGGTGATAAATGGTATTACCATTGGAGTGGACATTATTTAGAGTTTGTATTGATGGAAGTAAGTATTGATGTTAAATAATAAATCTGCTTCAGAGCAAATATTATAATTTTCATGACAAACGGGAATCACTGCAATGATCATGTAGTTCAACGCTGAATCTTATCTACAAAGTCGTTTGCAGTAAACGCTTTACTAATGGTGATAAATGGTATTACCATTGGAGTGGACATTATTTAGAGTTTGTGTTGATGGAAGTAAGCATTGCTGTTAAATAATAAATCTGCTTCAGAGCAAATATTATAATTTTTATGACAAACGGGAACCACTGCAATGATCATGTAGTTAAACCTTGAATCTCATCTACAAAGTCGTTTGCAGTAAACGCTCTACTAATGGTGATAAAATGTATTACCATTGGAGTGGACATTATTTAGAGTTTGTATTGATGGAAGTAAGTATTGCTGTTAAATAATAAATCTGCTTCAGAGCAAATATTATAATTTTCATGACAAACGGGAATCACTGCAATGATCATGTAGTTAAACCTTGAATCTCATCTACAAAGTCGTTTGCAGTAAACGCTCTACTAATGGTGATAAATGGTATTACCATTGGAGTGGACATTATTTAGAGTTTGTGTTGATGGAAGTAAGTATTGCTGTTAAATAATAAATCTGCTTCAGAGCAAATATTATAATTTTTATGACAAACGGGAACCACTGCAATGATCATGTAGTTAAACCTTGAATCTCATCTACAAAGTCGTTTGCAGTAAACGCTCTACTAATGGTGATAAATGGTATTACCATTGGAGTGGACATTATTTAGAGTTTGTATTGATGGAAGTAAGTATTGATGTTAAATAATAAATCTGCTTCAGAGCAAATATTATAATTTTCATGACAAACGGGAATCACTGCAATGATCATGTAGTTCAACGCTGAATCTTATCTACAAAGTCGTTTGCAGTAAACGCTTTACTAATGGTGATAAATGGTATTACCATTGGAGTGGACATTATTTAGAGTTTGTGTTGATGGAAGTAAGCATTGCTGTTAAATAATAAATCTGCTTCAGAGCAAATATTATAATTTTCATGACAAACGGGAACCACTGCAATGATCATGTAGTTAAACCTTGAATCTCATCTACAAAGTCGTTTGCAGTAAACGCTCTACTAATGGTGATAAATGGTATTACCATTGGAGTGGACATTATTTAGAGTTTGTATTGATGGAAGTAAGTATTGCTGTTAAATAATAAATCTGCTTCAGAGCAAATATTATAATTTTCATGACAATCGGGAATCACTGCAATGATCATGTAGTTAAACCTTGAATCTCATCTACAAAGTCGTTTGCAGTAAACGCTCTACTAATGGTGATAAATGGTTTTACCATTGGAGTGGACATTATTTAGAGTTTGTGTTGATGGAAGTAAGTATTGCTGTTAAATAATAAATCTGCTTCAGAGCAAATATTATAATTTTCATGACAAACGGGAATCACTACAATGATCATGTAGTTTAACTTTAAATCTCATCTATAAAATCGTTTGGAGCAAAAGTTTTTTAGGATTTTTTGTAATATAAGTATTTCTGTTAAATAATAAATCTGTTCAGTTCAATAATTATAGTTTCCATGACAAACGGGAATCCCGCAGTGATAATGTAGTTAAACTTTGAATCTCATCTATAAAATCGTTTGGCGTAAACAATATTGCCATTGGAGTCGATCTTGTTTAGAGTTTGTCACAAACGCTTTCTTAATTTACCTGAATAAACTTTAGAGTTAGTGTTAACTGGTATATGAACTTCTCTTTAAAAGTATCTTTATTTGCGACAAACGAGGTTCACTATAGCGTTTATTTTGTTAATCTTTGTGTGGTATCAACAAAATTGATAGGATTTAACCTTTATTTACTACATAAGGATCTTGATTTAAACGATTTTGTAGGTACGACTCGCGGTTTAAAACATGTGCATCAGGCAGTATTCGAATTTGTGGGTATCAAAGTTAGTTTTTATCCGGATGTAGAATACTGTGTGTTGTAAAATACATTTCCGATAAATATTAGCTTTAATATAACTCATAACTAAAATATAAAGCAGCTCCCACAGAAGCTCCAAATTAGTTTACAGTAAGCTACTTTAGAGTTTGGTCCCTTTTAACGCTTGGGGCTATGGTTTTTCCCATTGTGAGAATAGATTTTTTTTTTGGGTGCAGTTTTTTTCTCGGAGTGAGAATTCAGAACTATTAAAATTCAAATAAGCTGTTTGCAAATTAATGAAGTGAATTTTGATGAAGAATTTAGATGGTAATTATGAGATATTTTGTTGATAATTGAGTTATTTATTTCTTCCATATAATTATAAACAAAATGGCAAGTCGATGAAAAAGGGAAATTGATGAATGATGTGTCAAAAAAAATCATGAGCTTAAACTTGTAGCTCTGAGGTGTTCGATGTAAAATAGAAACCCGAGCAGCCCTGAGTTTTTTGACATTTGATTGACATTCCCTAGGTCGCCCTGGGGCAGAGAACATCAAACAAAGCTATTGATTGCGCAAAGATTATAGAGGAATTGTTTTATAGCTATCGCCTCATAATTTCAGATGATGAGTCATCGCGTTTGGGGTAAATTGCAGCTAAATTAGGAGTACTTAAATTAATTTGAGCTCAATTTCTTCGGATATTTACACATGTAAGTGTCATTGATATCTCATTCGAAAGGGTTTGAAAAAGGGCATCCGCGTATTTCCCATATCGTTAGTTCACGTTAAAGCACATATGACATTTAATCCATGTTCGGTAGGTACCACATGGGCGATATACCAAGAGTGTTTTTTATTTATTTCCTGTCAAAAAAAATACAAACTGTCGGATAAAATTGAAAAATAAAAATTAGTTTGCTAATTACGAGAACAATTATAGTTTTTTGTGAGTTTTTTTTATTTTTGAATTAAAGATGACAGAAGAATAATTGGAATTTTCCATTTATGTATGTATGTACATATATGTTCTTGTAAGTACTTCAATTTCAATATAAATAATGTTTTCAACAGAGATCAGAAATAAATCTCAACCTTTTGAAAGGTCCCTTAATAACTCTTATTTGTTGCTATTTTTAATAAAAGTCACAAAATAACCTGTATTCTAAAAAAAAAAAGTTTTTCGGTCAAGGTCTGAGCAAAACCTTTATTTTGTTTTTTTTTATGTTACGGTCAACCAGTGAGAGAAATCGCTGAGAGAAAAAAATAAATCTCATCTGCAATTTTATCAATCAGAATGTCTCTTAGTATGTCCCTTAGTTTTTCGTTAGCACTGCATGCTGAAATGCAGCTTATTAGGCTTTTTAGTCATCATCATCAAGTTTCCTGACATATTTGCTTGGCGTCCCAGCGACTGAATTCAAAATTGAAAGGGAATTTTCATCTTTAAATTTTATTTTTAGTGACAAAAAAGGACAATCTTGGGTCAAAAAAACCTTGAGAGTTTATCATTAGCGAAATTTAATACCATAAATTAAAAAAAAACATAAAAATCCGTTGCTCCGCTTAGGGGGTAATCAGACATTGGCAGGCGCCAATGTGAACAGTTTTCTTGACCAAAATACCTAACCAAAAATTTAATTTCTCTTTACAATCTTTTTTATTAAAAGCACCTTGCCCGGCCTTTTTTGAAAATTTTTGAAAAAAAACAAACTTTTTTTACCAACTTTTTTATTAATTTTTTAGAACTACTGGCGCTACCTAGATCACGAATATGTATTTTTGAAGTCGATATGTCGCTTAGTTTAGTCAAGTTTAAAGATGCAAACTTTGATGCCTCTAGCACGTCTAGTTTAGCCGCAAATCGTATTTAAAGATAAAAGTCGATTTTTCATATAATGACATGCATCAATTGAAAAGGTGGCACTTCCTAGATTACGAATATGCATTTTTGAAGTCGCTAGGTAGCTTAGTTATATTATTAAAATTTTTTGTTCGAATTAACCATTTTTGATTTATTTTCTACGAAAAAGGTTAAAGGTTGACCTTTTCCATTAATTTTTTCGTAAAAAACTCAACCATTGAGAGATATTTTAAAAAATAAAAAATAAATCTCAAGCGATAACCGATATTTTTTTTTTTCAATAAATAAATCTCAAACCGTAACCGAAATCTTCTTAAAGAAATGTGGTAACTCTCAGAGAGAAACCAATTGAAAATAAAGGTCAACAGTTATTTCTGATCTCTGGTTTTCAATAAAATATTGACACGAGACTCGTAATTCAATATGCGGATAACGACAAGATACGTTTCTTTTAATCAGGTCATATCGCACACATCAGGTCACGTCACACGCGCCGGTCGCGTCTCAATATGCGCTTAGCCTAACAACTAATTAACGGCAAATCACCCACCTAATGTTTTTTAGATCGGCAAATGTTGCTTCGCTAACTTCTTGAGACGCTTATCAAAAAGTGGTCTTCGTCATACCGTCCGTGTCGATCTGTGATTGCGAATCAAATAGAATCAAGTTGAATAGAAATAAAGTCTACTATCGTTTTTTCAAAATTCTATTCGTTGATATTTTTCTATTTGACTTTTAATATTCGTACTGATGATTTATTTTTTTTTTCTTTTTGAAAGAAATTTCAAATTCCATCAAGAATTTTGATCGACTTTTGTTGAATAGACTTTTTCCGAATAGGCTCTCGCAATAAGCCCCTTGATTAAAATTTTGTACAGAATATTTTTCTGTGAGCCTCTAGAGAAAAAAAAAATAATTTTTGTTTATAGCTCAAACGAGATACATAGCTGTCATATAATAGGTGTGTTTTTTGGTACATTTATACAATTGGCTTAAATTGTAATTGCCATGCAAAATTCATAAAATTAACAATTTTGCTTAGTTAGCGGAGAACAACTATGAAATATTACGAATTCATACTATTTAACATCAAGAAATGAGGTGCGACGTATATGATGAAATAATTTTTTTAATATGGCAATTTTTGTATAATTTTCCTTTGGACTTCAATTTACAATGCTGAACCCCTTAGAATATCATCAACATAAAAGTCTTTTAAAATGCAGAATGATGCATGAAGCTTCTTGTGGATGAACAAATTATGAAGGTGACGTACCGTTACGACGCGACGGTACAAGATTTTCTCTCAAAGAACAAAAGATACCCTATAGCTTCTGATACAAAATTTTATCATCAACACGCTTAGCCCCCTCCCACTAGTCGTGTCCTTGTGTCGAAGTTCGTGAACAAGTCATTCAAAACAACATCCAAAGATCCATATAGCATCTAAGATTGCCTGTAATTCGATTCATTTTTCATTGTTTCTTATTTTTTTTCCACAAAAATACAAACTGTTTTGTAAAAAAAAAATAAACATTTAATTTGGATCAAAAGTTAACTCAATTTTCAAATCTTTCGTTCAATTTGAAAGCAATCAACACATCCTTGCAGATTAAGCTAAGGGCCACAATGAAAAAACATTTTTATCTTCATCTTATCTCCGATGACTTGGATATTTCCGCCACCGTAAAAAAGGTCTCTAAATGTTAATAGCACAAACCAATCTTCTTTATATCTTCTTCAAATGTAAGTATCTAATAGAAACAAACAAAAAAAAACAACTTTTCTCATTGGAGTCATTGGTCCTTAATGACAATGTTTAGGGATATCAGAGTAAACGAATATTCATTTCTTATATAGCTGAGGATATTTTCCAAAACAAAAAAAAAAGAAAAGCTTTTAGACTACGGAATTCATTTCAGTCAATAATGTTATTCTTAGGCGGTAGAAAAGAGTTGAGCGGACATACAAAATCCAAATTAAATATATTTAGGGATATACGTACGTTGTACGTACTGGGTTGGGGTCGAAATACTGTATGTGTCAAAATACTGTATGTGTCAAAATACTGTATTCAAAGTACTGTATCCCAAATTACTATATGTGCAAATTGCGGCTGCGTGACGCCATAGCCCCGACCTCAAATTTTTTTGACGAAACATGTCGCATTCGTTGGTTCATCGTTTGTCCACGTTTTTCCAGGAAAAAAAATAGTTTGCCCACCCTCAGTAAAAAAGTTATTAAGCTTTTCTTTTTTATAACAAGTACCTCAAAATTAAAAAACGCCTCTACTGCCCACAATTTTTAAATTAGGAGGTTGGGGCTAAGTGGGTTCGTTTGCCCACTGGCTCATTATGATTCTCTTTCAAAAATTTAATTTTCGTTTGTGAACCCCTAGTTCAAAAATTATTCAACTTTTCTTTTTTATAGCAGACGACATTAAATAAAATTTTTTTTTAGCGGAATGGAACTAATTGCAATCGTTTGTCCACCCATTGTCCATGTTAGTGCAGAAAGAAAAAAATTTTGTCGACCCTTAGTTCAAAAGTTATTCAACATACCTTTTTTATAGCAACACCCCCAAGAACAAAAAAGTCTTCTACCATCCCCAATTTTTAACTTAGGAGGACCGGACCAAGTGGGTTCGTTTTCCACCGGCTCCCTATGATCGTCCACCAAAAATTTTCGTTTGTCCACCCTTAGATCCTTTTTATAACACACGACACAAAAAATTAATTTTTTTTTGCGGAATGAAACCAATTGCAATCGTTTTTCCACCGATTGTCCATGTAATTCCAGAAATAAAAAATAATATTTCGACCCTTAGTTCAAAAGTCACACAGCTGCAAATTGCTGTACGTCATAACTTTCTTATCACCACCTGAGATAATAAAAGATGGAACTTAACAAAGAAGCCAGCTTTAATTGTTGATTACAACAGATATAAGTTGAACCTATTTAGTTGGCCATTCTACTGCGCAGGTCTCTTCAAATTTCTCTGCCCATCTCTTTAATTTTAAAAGATGCACAAAAATCACTGAAAAAAAGATGTACATGCTGGCGTTGTTGTCATTATCGCTGCTGCGAACCGAACAGTGCGAACATACTGAAGCACTAAAGGAGAGTGAGTTTTGTTTAAAGCTTCGCTCACAAAAAAAAGCATTTTTGTTCTCTTAAATCCTCTCTCTGGACAACCGATCGTTGGCCAAGTGAATTGGTTCAAGCTATACCTACCTAATAAAAAGCTAAGGAAAAAAGGAGAGAGAAAAAAAATTCTACACTTATTTACTTCTTTTTCTTTCACTTCACTTTGTCTCTAAAATTATTAAACATTGCATAACCAAAACGAATTGCGAAAAATTTAAATTTATATTGATTTTGACATTTTTCGATTTTTTTTTATTTTTAAGAAAAATTTGATTTCTTTTTTACTTTCTAACTTACATAATTATATTTGTATAAAGTAAAAGTTATGACTTCATTGTCAATTAACACAACACAATTTAATAAATATTTAATCCAATATCTAATTAAAAAAAAAAAAAACTATTAAAAGTAAAATATTTTGCCGTATAGAATTTCACAAAACACAAATTTGCAAGTCAGTATTTTGTTTATACAGTATTTTGACCACAAAGAATTTTGTCATACAAAATTTTAAAAAACAGTATTATTACTCGCTTCCGTAGATTTTCTCTATGATTGGTATATATTCTATCTTAGAGCTTTAAGTTTCATTTCATTCCTATTTCTCAAAATTTGACAAACTGACAATTTTGGTCTATATACACTAACTGCCTTAATCATAAAAAAATGGGTTGGGGTCGAAATACTGTAGGGTCAAAATACTGTTTTTAAAATACTGTATTTCAAAATACTGTAACTCAAAATTCTGGTTACACAAAATTCTGTATCTTAAAATCCTGTATGGTCAAAATTCTGTTTGGTCAAAATTCTGTATGAGTAAAATTCTGTATTTCAATATTCTGCTTTTCAAAATACTGTATTTAAAAAAATTGTTTTGATAATGCGCACTGTTTTGTTTTGATAATGCGCACTTTTTTACATTATCAATACATTTTTTTTTAAATACAGTATTTTGAAAAGCAGAATATTGAAATAAAGAATTTTACTCATACAGATTTACTCAAATACAGATAATGAACATTGAAAGTTTGAATGAAATGAAATCTTATATTACAACAATTTTCCGTGTACCTACTGTCTATATATATCTATTAAATTGTAAGGAAAACAAAATTCGGAAAGTTGCTACACTCAAGCCCCATTATACATATTATGTACGGCTACATGAAATTTGGTCTTAATGAAAAATTACCCTAAACAAAATATAATAAATATCCCCAAAATTGGAGAAATTACCCCATTTTCAAAATGAAAAAATTACACCCCAACTAAATGAAAAAAAAAGCCATTTTTCATACTTAAATAAACCGAAAAATGAAAAGAAGCGCTAAAACAATGAAAAATGACCCGAATTCATAAAATATCAATTTTTTGTTGTTGTTGTTGCTTTTATATACATTTTTGGGGAAAATTTTCATTTTTTGTTTGTGGCTATTTTTCAATGGGCCAAATTTCATGTAGCTATTTTGCACCTTTAATTTAAAATTGATCAAATTAAGATGTCAATGTAAAACCTCCTCAAAATACTCAAATTCTATAATAAATTTTGCAAATAACACATTTCAGACTTGTACCAATATTGCTGAAGAATTCTAAGTTTCATCGTTAAATTCTACAATTTCCACATATCGAGGTTTAATAGGAATATATTCACGAAAATAGAGTTAATAAAACGTTGGTTACAAATAAGTCTTTTACTCGTTTTTAAAGAGATCGTACTTCAATGAATTTTTGTACAAATAAATGCAAAAAATTCTATTTGTACTTATACATGCTTAACAATGATATTCTTAACAATTTTTTCTTCGAAATATAGAACTTAGACATAACCAGCATTTTGGTAACCAGAATTTTACACTTACAGCATTTTGAATATACAGATATTTGGATATACAGAATTTTGAAATACAGAATTCTGAAAAACAGGATTTTGTTCGTACAGTATTTTCAAAAAAAGAAAAAACAGAATTTTGGTCATACAGGATTTTGATAGCCAGAATTTTGACCCGCTCCCAAATTTTGCCTGTAAATTTAGTTCTGTATTAAATTTTTTGGGATAAATGTGAACATCGTTATTTAGATTTCTTTTCTTCAACACATGATTTAATTTTCATTTTGTTCACTTTTATTCTAAAAGTTTTTATTCTGCCTGCCTTAGATACCGAGTTCTTTGTTTTCTTTTACCCCATTTTCTCCCATTTTCTCGTTTTCCTAAAAAAAAGACGGGGGTAAATGTAAAAATCAAATTTTATGAAAATTACTAAACAAACACTTTTAAGGTTATTACTTTTCAATAGATGATACTATCTAAACGTAAGTTGCATCAACAAAAATTTTCAACAACGCATAGTTTAGCTGTTATAAACACTACAAGTTAAGAAAAAAAAGAACTTTCCAAATCGTTTACAATTACCCCCTATGACCCTATAGAAATTATATTATTTTTATTTTTTTTTATAATGCTTTATTAAAAATAGAATCATTTTCTGGAATGAAGAACAATTGAAAAAGAATATTGTTGTCGCTTAAAAGTGTTGTTTTGCAGAGTCATGTATATTGAGATTTTTAAAATCTCCATAAGAAAAGACCTTATTTACGGCCAAAGCTGAAGCAGATAGTAGGTATTACCATCAAATGGAGAGAACATAAACGCAAAACAAAAAATAAAATTCAGAATTAGAAAATAGACCTAAGCAAAATAAGATTTCTTAAGTAAATAGTTCAAAATATCCTCTAGCTTTGCTCAGATTATAGATATTATTTATTATTATTATTATTTATTAACAAGTAATTTAAATTACAGGGTAATATACAAGATTATAGAGCCTAGCTGCGGAGACTATTATTTATTTGTTAAAAACTGACATTTTTTGCTGTAAACTTCAATTTTGCATAAAAAGAGTGTTAATAAATTTTTGTTGGAAAAGCAGAATTTATTTCTACTAAATATTAATAGTCAGTATTTTGAAAAGCACAACGGCTCATGAAGAACCAGGGCCTAGTGACTTACAACTCTCAACCATTTCTGTGTGCGTGTTTGCAGAAATGGAGGGGACCTACAGTTTATTGTCGAATCCGAACGGCTAAGGTGGCGGCACTTTTCTATGACAAGAGATACTCTTGGAGGATTTGTCAATTCCTCGCAAAAAAAACTTAAGGTGGAAGCGGTAGAGCGATAAGCTATCTCACAATATTATCACATTTTCAATTTAGGTATTGTCATCTATCAATTCGATTCGAACCATGGCGGCCCTGACTTACTGCCTTATTCTTAAACAAAAAATGTTTATTACAGTGCCTACGTTCTCTAACTCTCACATCGATAAAATTGGTCAAGAAACGATGAGAACTGAAACAAATTATATGAGTTTTGTTCCATTTTTCACCGTTTCTCGACTGATTTTTGCGATGTGAGAGTTACAGAACGTAGGCACAGCTCTTGTGTTTAGCGAAACTTCACCATGGAATAAAAATTTTCCGGACTCAAAGGAAGTAGTTAGCAATCACAGTACACATATTGAAGTTAATATATTGCACATCTTCGAAAATTACAGTGACCTGCCTGTCAGAATTTACAAAAACAAAACACAAGAGTTTCCGATCCGGAGTGACCCTCGTCCACAATTTACAAAAACAAAATACAAGACATGCGCAGAACTGAACAAAAATGAAAACTCGGAAGATATTACCTTCTATATGTGTACTTTGGTTAGCAATTGCCTTTAGTTTGAGTCCGGAAAATTCCTATTCCATGGTGTAGTTACCCAAAACATAAGAGCTGAAATAACCATTTTTGTATGATTAAGGCAGTTAGTGTATATAGACCAAAATGGTCAGTTTGTCAAATTTTGAAAAGCAGAATATTGAAATACAGAATTTTACTCATACAGAATTTTGACCAAACAGAATTTTGACCATACAGGATTTTAAAATACAGAATTTTGTGTAACCAGAATTTTGAGTTACAGTATTTTGAAATACAGTATTTTAAAAACAGTATTTTGACCCTACAGTATTTCGACCCCTACCCGCAAAATTTTTATTTCAGTGTTTTATTTCAAATGAATGGTAAAAAAGGTTGACTCTTTTAAAATATGTTTACATTTCAAAAAGTGATACTTTTGCACGCAAACTCTACCTATGCAATTCTTTCAATAACTGTTGTCTTTGGGTCTGGAAACAATCCACTAATTTGGTTATGACAAAACTTTTATCACTTAGAGGAAAAACTAAACTATCTAAGAGCAAAAAAAGAATTTACAGCAGTCAGCAAAAAATAAAAAAAATAAATTTGATGGCACAACAGCTCATGAAGAACTAGGGCCTAGTGACTTACAACTCTCAACCATTCCTGTGTGCGTGTCTGCAGGAATGGAGGGGACCTACAGTTTATTGCCGAATCCGGACGGCTAACGAGCGGCACTTTTCTGTGACAGGAGATACTCTTGGAGGATTTGTCAATTCCTCGCAAGAGGCAGTAGCCGTTTTTTTTTTCTTTTAAATAAATAGGTGGCGGAGGCTGGGGCTCGAACCTTAGACCTCCGGCATGACAGTCCATCGCACTAACCATCAGGCCACGGCTACACAGCAGTCAGCAACAGAAGCAAAATCCAATACAACCAACAAATTGATCTTCAACTCAGTACGGTAAAAAATAGTAAAGATTGGTGGACTCTAGCGAATGAGATTCGAAACAGGGATCTCTATGTACGCCCGCAAATATCACCATCAGAGTTTAAAACTTATTTTCTTAATCTTCTTAATCCCAACCACCATATACACCAAATTTACTATGCACATAGTTTTATTGAAAACCGGGAATTGGATAAATCAATCTCCATAGATGAAATTAAAAAAATGCTATCCAATGTAAAACCAAATAAAGCTCCTGGAGAAGACAGAATTAGTTATGAATTCCTGATAAACGCCACGGACGATTTCTTAAATTATTTAGCAGAAGTATATACGAATATGCTTAATGAATCTAGGATTGAAGAATCTTTCAATAAAACGATTATTTTGCCAATATTTAAGAAAGGGGATATAAATCAGCCAAGTAATTACAGAGGTATTTCTTTCATGAACTGCATTGCGAAGACGATGATGGGAATCCTAAATGAGAGACTTTACACTTGGGTGGAGAGAAACCATATTCTGACAGAATACCAATCGGGTTTCAGGAAAAATTACTCTACTATTGATAACATTTACAACTTGGCATCAATAGTTCATATAAAACTTGGCGAGAAAAAGAAAGTGTATGCGTTTTTCGTGGATCTTAAAGCTGCGTTCGACAAAATTTCACGGAGTTTGCTAATTTATAAATTACATTCTATAGGTGTTTCAACAAAATTCGTCAACTTGATTCAAGCCATCTATGCCAACACTTTTTCGGCTGTGTGGACTGGGAAAGAAATATCGGAGTATTTTGAAACATTTAATGGAGTAAAACAAGGATGTCTCCTTTCACCCCTACTTTTTGCACTTTACATAAACGATCTACATGAATGCTTAGGAGGAGGTCTCCAAATCGAGAATATCAATGTGAGACTGCTTTTGTATGCAGATGATATGGTCATCCTAGCAGAGGACATCCGAGTTATGCAAAACATGATAGATCGCTTGGAAGAGTATTGCAACAGTTGGTGTTTAGAAGTCAACATGGCAAAGTCAGAAATAATGGTGTTTCGAAATGGAGGTAGACTATCTCTTCTAATTTTACTTACTTGGGTGTTCTCTTTACTCCAAAGATGTCATTCAGCAAGCATGTAGAGGTCAGAAACAACTCAGCAAAAAACAGCATAAACGCCACTTGGCAAAACTTTTTGGCAAGGAAAAATGTAAGTCTTAGTACAAAGTGGAAACTTTTTCTAGCGGTATGTAGGGCTATCCAAACATATGGTGCGCAAGTTTGGGGCTTTGGAACATTCGAAGAAGTAGATAAGCTGCAACGATATTTCCTAAAGCGGATATTTAAACTACCAGCGAGCACACCAAACTATGCGCTTTCACTTGAAACCGGTACCGAAGAAGGACATTTTTATACTTTGGATCTGCACCTGCGGTATGTCAAGAAAACCCTGTTTGACTTCAGTGAAAGCAGGCTACCACATCGACTTTCAAAAATTCTCTTACGGAAAAATCAATATTGGGTAAAGGAACTAAACGAAATCGGATCTGAATTCGGAGTACATTGGGATGAACTTTTGGGGTCAGAGGAGGAATGGGTCGGCAAAAGTCTTGTACTTTGTGATTCTCTCAAGCTTAAGTCACGTGAAGAAAACAGAAGAAGAGCACTTGCAAGCAGCTCACGCATCTACAAGTTCTTAGATCATTCAAGGGGACTTAACTATATCACAACAGGATTTGATGTTTTTAAAATAAGCTGGATCTTCAAAGCAAGATGTGATCTAATCTCTCTGAATGGGAGCAGATACAGCGGCAATGAACTATCCTTATGTAGCCTTTGCAATATGAGGGAGGAAGAAAATATTCAACACTTTTTGGGCCGATGCCCAGTACTGCGAGAATTAAGAGTCAGATATTTCGGAAAACCTACAATGGATGAAAACGAGATCATGTGTTTGCTTAATGGTGAAGACTTATTAGATTGGGACAAACTGACTAAGTATATAACTGTGGCTATAACCTACAGAAAACTGCTGGTTGAAGAGTACAATTAAATGAATCAAATAATGTTTCAATTATCTTTAAACAATGTTTCATATATTTGAATGCCTGTTTAAAATGTAAACTAAAAATTTAAAATTTTGATTATAACTTGTGCTTTTGTAATATCTTTTTAAATTTTCCGGCTAATATAATATACAAAAGCTGCCTTATCGGGACTTAGGGCCAGCTGTACAAACGTGGTTCAATATTATTTAACCCGTGATTCAGGAAATTTAAACTTGAGGCTAACCGTCAAGTTGATCAACTAGAGGTTTTACTAAAACTTGAGAATTGAAACGCAAGTTTGAATTCCTTTTTATTCACTCATTTTTTCTCAACTCCCCAGTTGAATAATATCCCTGGGATATTTGTAAAAATAAAACAGAACTGTCATTTTGAATTTTAATTTTTATTTATTGTGTTATTAAATTAGAAGTTTTTTAATATTTGTGCGTGTTATTTTGTGTTAAATTGTGTATCATTCTTCTTCATTCCACGAAACGCAACAAAGAAAAAGCGTCGGAGAAAATCGCGAATGCATTTACTGCCCAAAGAAATTGTTGGCCAATTTACCAAAAAAAATTGCTTCGGAATGTGTGAATAAAAACAAATTCACAAGTTGAGAACAAAAATCCTCAAGTTATGTTCAACTTTGAGTGAATAAAATCGACCTTAGTATGATACTTCTGTATTTTAGGATCTTCTGTACTTTGTGGGTCCCCAAATTTCAGGGGCCCCCTTTCATGGATTATACCTCTGATACCGCGGTATCTACGCTTCTCTGATACACCCTTTGTAAGAAAATATTGATATTTGCACCACCGATATTTGTTCATGCATCGCACCTGTTAAAAAAGAAATAGAAGTATTTATACTAACGAGCTTAGAACTCGCATACAAGACCATGCCAAATTGCCAACATGACTATTATTGTATAAAAAAAAGCACTCGATTAGACATTACACTTGTGCGCCGAACTTTAAAGAACTAAAGAATTCAGAAGGGAACATGTTACGAATTTCCTTTTTTACATGTACGTAACTGCCTTTATTTTACTCTACGTGTAAAAGCTAATCCTTGACATCAGGTAGTACACGAACGAGTGTGTTAACATAAAAAAAAATCAATTTCTGTGGCTATACCTAAATATGTATGTACATGTGCTGTGCATACATACATACGTGTGCAAATCTAACTCAATATCATAATAGGAAGTGAAAAAATTCCCTAAAGACATAAAATGAAAAATCTGATTTAAAGTTACTTAAATCTCAACAAAAAATGAAAAAAAAAAAAATCCAACTGGAATGATGTTACAAAAATACAATTGTCTATACCTATATTACCTATAAAATCCTTTTGTTTTCGATTGATTTCGAAAGGGATACAATCCTGTGTCGATTTTATTATTCCATGGAAACGAGGACATTAAATTAAACCATTTCTTTTGTCCGCAAGCTCTTGTTCTGGAAAAATTCGCTTAAAGATACTTAAATAAAAAAGATTTATATTTTGGAAACTTATTCTACTATAAGTAAGTAGGTACACTACGCCTCACTTATTTGAGGCACCGCACTCTTGACATACATTATTATTCGCCAAGTTACACCTGACGGAATTTTTTCCCGGAAAACTTTACAACTGCTAGTACGAGTATAAGTAGGAACATACATATTTTCTAAAAACAAAGAAATAATATTGAAGGAGTTACTTGGTCCTTTGAAATAATAACATTTTAATACGGAGTATGAAATGTGCATTGTATGATTGAGGTCATTGCGATTATTTTTAACAAAAGTTTAAAATATGTATTTACATAAGAAGAGGCTGAAAACTATTAAAAAATAAAATAAATAAATTTGATGGCACAACAGCTCATGAAGCACTAGGGCCTAAAGTCTATCCAATATTAATTGGCAGTACACGTCTTATGGGAGAGCTTTATCAAAATCAGTAGCGCGCCATATTTTTGCACCATACTAAATTGAAAGAACTCCTTCATAAAAAATGTTTGCCCGCCCGTAAATTTCCGATTACAGCTGACATAGACCCAACGTCCTCTCGAGCGCACATCTGAGTGCGCACTGCGCACTGAAATGAATTGTTGTGCCCTGTGCTGTGCAGTGTCTGTCCCCAGATTGAGGGGAAAAGCACCACTTTTGCCGATTTTATAATGCGAAAGGGGAAAAAAAGGGGAGAGCCTAAAAAAAGGAGAAAAAAATTCGAAAAGGGGAAAAATATATGTTCTATTCTTTCTAGTGATTAGACTTTTAGGTTTTAATAAATGCAAATCATATGCAAATACAACCGTGCAACACCTTCACTCATTTTTTTTTTACTACATAAGGTCTAGTTGGAAACATGAAATTTCTTACATTTTTTCATAAATTTTGATGTGAAAACCTATAAAAAAATCTATTAGTGAAAATTTCATGTGCGAATTAAATTAAAATTTCGCCAAATTTTATCAGAATGTTCAGTTTTGACACTAGTTAGGTGAATCTCGTATAGATTGTAGAAGCGTCAAAATTCAATGGATATTTTAAACCAATTCGAACACGGCCTTACTTAACCTTTTCCTGCATGAAGTTACAGTTTTATGGTGAGAAGAAAGAAAACAAATACAAAGAATTTTTATCTTGAATAGTTTTCAGTGAAAAGGAAACCGACAAAGATTTTAAGAAAAAAGCTGTTAGCATTATATTTCGTAATGAAACAGAAAAAGCTTAATCTTTTATTTTTATCTTTCTCTTAGCGGAACAAAGGACAGAATGACTAAATTCATAAAATATTTTGTATGACACACTATTATATAAGTAAGGTACACTATGTACAATACAAAAATGTTACAAAAAAGGGGAAAAATGTTTGGGGGACCTGGGAACCCTGGTGCTGTGTGTGGCTGCTGCTTTTCAACTTCAACCCCTAATATATAAATGTGCTGTTTTCTTTTAAGATGAACACTATTTGCGTAGATTTTCGTAGCGCGCGGTCAGTAAATGTGAAATAAATTATTTTTATGTAAATTAGGTGTATTTTTTATTTTAAGTTTTGTACAATTTGTGTTTTTTAAATGGGTAGTTTTTTAAAAATCGTTAGTAAATTTTTTTAAAAATGTGTGTGCAATAAATTTTAATTGAAGTTATAGCTATTTACAAAGGTAAAAAAAGAATACAAATTTAACCAAAGTGTACCTATATTTAAAATAAATCTAAGAATATTTCAATTGTCGAATGTTTTTTTTGGGCCTTCTTCAGTACCAGGCTTCTTTTCTTTAATAATAATTTTATGATTGAAATTAGTATGTGTGTTGTTTTTGAGTATAAAAATAAAATATCGCGGATGTAGGTGTTGTGCGTCGGCCACCATTTAAAAAAAAGTGTTGTGACCAATATCTTGAAATAGGAAATTTAATTATCTTTCTTTTCTCCATAGTACATTTTTTTATAGGACTTATTTTTTCAGAGTCGAGGCACCTTAAAGTACACTACTGGGGATACCCTTACAAAAACGCACCTATTATCTTACCTCATGGTGGTGTGGAAAAAGATAAATCATTTTTTTTTTGTTTTTCAAAATCGAAATTGTGCAATTTTACCTACTAGGTGGTAACGCTGGTCAATTTCAAATAAACTTGAAAAGATTTATTATGCAAACTACGGCATTTCGATAAGAGCTTTTACATGCGATAGACTTATGCAGTACGCTGCAACCAAACTGAGATGCAAACGTCCTATCTTCCCTGTACTGACAAGAATAATTGAATAAACTATAGTGACTTACAACTCTCAACCATTCCTGTGTGCGTGTCTGCAGGAATGGAGGGGACCTACAGTTTATTGCCAAATCCGAACGGCTAACGAGCGGCACTTTTCTGTGACAGGAGATACTCTTGGAGGATTTGTCAATTCCTCGCAAGAGGCAGTAGCCGTTTTTTCTTTTAAATAAATAGGTTGCGAGGCTGGGGATCGAACCTTAAACCTCCGGCATGACAGTCCATCGCACTTACCATCACGCCACGGCTACTACGGCTGAAAACTATTATTATATTTAAATGTAAAAGGGGCGTATAACCGCGGGAAAAGGAAAAAGTATATGCTTTCAAGGAATCTAAGGCTGAGAAGAATTACAGTTAAGAATTGATATGTATGTATAGTTGGAGGCAATTATCATGCGCATATATCTACTGAAAACTTCGAGGAAAAATGAAAAATATTCGAATATCCCATCACGCCACAGGTAAAGGATTTTAGATTTTAAAATAATTTTGTCGGAAGTATGTCCACCAGTAGAGGGCCCTGCGCTGCAGGCCGCATGAGCATAAACAGCCGTACATAAACAAAACTGTATGAAAAGAAGAACTCTTTGTCCGTTGTTTCCCAAACCAAATTTTTTGATCAGACACCCCCTAATTCGAAATTGTATGGCCTACAAAAAATGTATTTACAAACAAATTCTGTCATTAAACTCTGCCTCTTAATAATAATATAATAATTAATAAAGAAATAATTTCAAAAATATTTTCTATAAATTTTTTTCTTCCATGAACTTTGAATGAAGTTCTTTAAATGTGCGATCATATAATAAAAATCAACAAGAAAATTAGGAATATCTGCAGTTGTTCGGGAGGAAAACAAATACGTACAAAGTTCATAAATTCCGTAAAAATTTGTATGGGAAGATTATGGCTTTAGAGGTACGGATTAATGAGCTCGGCCAGGTTTTTTTTTTTTGTCCATACATTTACTGTAGGGCATAAACTTTTTATACAGGGGTTGTCTGATCCAAACAAAAAATGAGTTTGGAAAATAACGGACACCCTAATATATGTACATGCACAAGCTGTTATAATTTACCTTTTCAGTCAAAATAATGAAACGAGATTTTTTTTATAAGCACTGAATATTATATCTACGTTACGAGGGTTGTCCGGGTCAAAATTCTTATGTCAAAATTTTGTTTTCAAAGTTCTGCTTTTCAAAATTCTGTTTTCCAAAATTTTGCTTTTCAATATCCTGTTATTAAAAATTCTGCCTTTTAATATTCTGCTTTTTAAAATTCTTTTTAACAAAATTCTGCGAATAATAAAAAAAAAAGTTTTGAAAAAGTTAAAAAAATGTTTAAACTTTTTTTCTATTATTTGCAGAATTTTGTAAAATAGTGTTTTAAAATTTTTAAAATTATATTATGTATTTTTTAATAGAAATCATGTTACTTTCTATTTTTATTTGTTATCGTCGCTTAAAAGTGTTGGTTGCTCGGAGTCATGTAATTAAGTTTATTAAATCTCAATAAGAAAAGCCCTTATTTACTTTCAAAGCTGGATGACATATTAAAGAGCCATAAAATGGAGAGTACATAAAAGAAAAAAAAAGAAAATTCAAAATTAGAAAATAGAAGATAGACCTAAGCGCTAAAATAGCTAAAAATATCCTTTAGTTTTTTCTTCACTTATTATTATAATTTGTACCGACCGATATCTTGTTTAAAAAAATAATGAAATGTGAGTTTGCCCCCTCCTCCCTCCCTCTCTTATCGAAATCCTGCATACGCCCTTGCTGTCAAACGAAATTAGGAAATTAGAATTGTGAACACTTTTTCTGTAATAAGTCAAACTACCTCATTTCTCAGCTCTAATGAAAACGTTTTATAAGTTGAACATAAATAATATTTAAATTTCGTTTCAGCAAGTGGGCCTTAATAATGATAAATGATAAATCTATTTTGATGCTATAGAAAATAATCCATTTAAATGGAAGGACCATTTTATAGATAATTATACCTTGATAGTTGTTCTGTCTGTTTAAATAAATGGGTGCCATATCATTGGATGCATCCTCGCGGCTGACCTTGGCCATTTTACTGATTGTATACTATCTGTAAAACGTATACATATCAAAGAGTTTTTGGAAATTTGCCAATTCCTTTCTCATAAATTTATTTATTTTTTTTTGGTTAGGTTAGGTATATTTATGTCTAGCTATTTACATCTAGTCTTCATTAAGGAAACACAAAATAACCTGAAACTCGTTTATATATAAATTGAGTATCATGTTTCATTTTAACAGCTACATTAATCAATACAAGGCAAAGCATCTACCCTGATGAGTACCAATCTCTACCTCCGAAGAGGGCCATGGCTTCGAAAGAAAGACAAATTGTGCATTCTCGATTGCAAGCTAATTTTAAACGTGGCACGGATGCCAATATTCCCCTATAGCAAATTGTGTGGAAGGATGTAGACTAGAAAATAATATAGTCAATCAAAGTACCCAGGAACAGGAAGTCAAATTTCTATACAAAAGATACTTTTAAAGGAAAGAAGCCTCAATTTAAAAAATCTACAAATTATGTGATTTAGATTTGAAGATACGTGGTGGGATGGTAGTGGTATTTATGTATGTATATATACCACCTATAGGTATATTGTTTGTTTTCAAAAAAAATAAACTCCCAAAAGTTATCAGTTTGATTTATGGCAAACCGCCCCTTTTTGGTCTTTGGTCCTTGTTGCTTCTGAACCTACCACGGAGGGGGGAGGGGGTTGTGTTTCGAAGAGTTGACTGCGGCTGGAGTATTTTTCTCCATTAGCTCGATTTATAGCTCAGCTAATTAAGTCGACGTGTTTCGACTTATTTATAGAGTTCGGAATTTTATCTTCTTTTCCACTCAACTTGCCTACCCCTCGCAGATAGCTAGTTCGAAGCTAGAGCACATGGCAGTTTGATAGGCTGTGACCGATGATGACGAATGTTTGACAGATATATTCAGACTGGTTACACGAGTTTTTTTTTTCGTCTTTCATTTTTTATTGACAAGTTCGTATCCTCGTGGATAGATTACCCTCTCTAAAAGTACCCCAAATACTAAAATTCGTTAAGGAATCTAATTTGGAGGTTGAGCTTTGAATGAGCAACCCCATCAAACAGCTCTAGATTGGGGGCACAATAGATCTTAAGGTCGCAGTACAATAGCACCTAAAAATTTAATCATTCATTCATCCTCGTGGTTAAACGTTATTTTGACATTCAGAATCTCGAATCTCTGCCGTAAAATTATAATTAACAAAGATTTCTAATCACTTCTTGTTCAAATAAAACAATTTTTTTTGAATAACTTTGTTGTGAACATTTGTCGTGGTTAAAAAGGAGATAGGGGAGGTTGTGGTATGTATGGGACACAGGAGGAAAGGGACACAAGCATTTTCTCAACGTCGTATCCTTTTTCTCTTACCTGTTGATCACAAATTTGCTCTTTACTGGCTGAACAGAATGGTGACGCAGACGGAACCGGAGCCGGAGCTGGAATAGCTGTCAAAATATTGAATACAAGCAAGTTCAATGTTGCGAACACAACGGAACGTAGACGCATACGGAGCTGCAGACGCAGACGGAAGAGTTCACCAACTTTTAACTTTTCACGTACGGCACTTTTGACGTTTCAATTTGTATGAAGAAAAAAAAAACAACTTTTTGGGTCGGAAAAAAATATTGTGGTTATTTGTATCGCGAAAAAAATTATTTATTAAAAGGAAAATTATTGGAAACAAAAAATTTGAATTCTGAGCTTGTACACAATAATATTCTTTTGTTTTTCTTCAAAATACTTTCAAAGCTGTACAGCTCCATTGTGGACATGTAAAAAAAATAACGTACGACACTTTTTGACAGCTCTTCCAGTTCCGTCTGCGGCTTCAGTTCCGTCATTCTATTCTGTTCAGTCAGTTAGTCCGTATCCACCGGTCAACGAAGCAGTTTTTGTGCGCAGTTGAAATGACGCAGTGGAGAACAAAAAAAAGTAATTAGTGCATAAAAAGTAAAATTATAGGGTAAAATTTGACTAAAAAAATAATAATTAATGAGTGAACTTATTGTACAAAAAGTGAATTAAATAGATATTAACATATATTATGAAGTGAATTAATTCTAATTTCGTTTAGTCTGTGCCGTATTTAAAGTGGACGAAGAGGGCTTTTCCAAGTTAAATTTTTGCGGAAGAAGGGATATGAATCTATTCGGGTATTCCAAAATTGAAGATTAAAGTGCAGTTTTAAAGGAAGACGTAGTTCTGAAGCTACCACAACCTCAGAGACTTCCACCAAATAAGAAAAATCCAAGAGATATTTATTTCTTTAGTGTGGATTTAAAATCTAAATTTGTTTCATTGTCTTGAAATAACTGCTTTTCTGAATTGTTCCCTCTATTTTCTTTAAGCTTTTTTGTTCTGTTTCTTTTATATTTATTTTGTGTACAAGTGATCTCGTTTTTTTAAAGTTTTTTTTTTGTTATAACTGAATAATATATTTTTTTGTTGTTTTGTTAAATAAAGATAAAATAAATGTTATTTTGTGTTTTTTTTTTTGTTTTGGAAATAAGATAAAAAAAAAAATATTTCATAAGCTGAATACAAGTGTCCCATTTTTACCACATAGCTGTCCTATTCCTCGTTCCTCCTGAAAGCAGGAGGAATGGGACAAAGTTTGGTGCTGCATGAAATGAAATTTAACTTTTATTCTGGTATACTTTTTGTAACTTTTGTATTTTGGATAGCTTGCTACAATGTTATCTTATATTAAGAAAACTGTTTTGTGCAGGTATGATTTATAAGTTTCCAGCAGTTGAAATTTTTTTGAAAAGTGTCCCATTCATACCCACTCTCCCCTATTAACATAATTTAGAACCTACCTTATTTATAATAATTTATTGCCCACCCTCTTTGCTGAATTCCCCGCAAACTCTTTTGGGTTTTAAAAGTAGGTACCTGTCTTTATTCCTTTTCCACTAAATAATAATAAAGTTTTTGTCAATTGTTTTTATAATACATTCAGTCAAACATATCACACCAAAAACATAAATGTTAAAAAAGAGCCAAGTTCTCCATGTATACACAAAAACCTTTATGTAACAAGTCAGCCGTGAAAAGTAATGAGATCTAAAAGAACGCCAAGTTCTAAGTTTATGAAGGGTTTATTATCAAATATTCTAACTCCAAATTATAAGAGAAATTTCTTATTTAATGATAACTGACTAAAATTTGGTATGCTTACTTGGCAAGTTTTCAAAACATTTTGAATGTTGAGTAATCAGATGGAAAAAAAGAAAACTTGCCAAGTAAACATACCAAATTTTAGTCAGTTATCATTAAATAAGAAATTTCTCTTATAATTTGGAGTTATTACGATATTACTCTACTTAAAATATAAAATTAAATACTAAAATTAATGTTTTCCAGACCATTATTTCGTTTTCTCTTATGGGAAATACATTGAATGTCAAATCGAAAAAAATTTTATCCCCCTCTAGTAGTTCACGCACTGACTGCCAGGTGCCGTGACTTCTGGTGCCAATGGTTATAACTTCAACTTCCAAATACCCCTTCGATAGAATTAAGGTCATTAATCTGGTTATGTATACTAAAAGACTTTGTCACGTAACTGGGAATTTTCTCAAATTGTGGTGGTGTTATATTAAATGAAAGATAAGGATTTGATGAAATAAAGTTAAGATTGGTTCTTGTTTCGAAATTTGTTTTGGAGTTAAAGGATTGGTATCTTGTATTTGCGATACAGTTTGGTTGGATTTTTGGAATACCAGTTGCATTTACATATATGTTTATTTGAGAGTTAAGATTATGGCATTTAATCATAAGATTTTTCTGGATTTGGGGAAACAAAAATCCAAGAATTCGAGTCTGCTAGCTGAAGGAAAATCGGGTGGATATATTTGCATTAACTAAATATTGCAATTACTGATTTCACTTGGCAGAATGGAAAGAAAATTCAATTCGCAGGCACTGCTTGAGGATGTAAAGAGGATTGGTGTGTTTCTTTCGCAAAGATAATTATTTTTTGTAGTTATTTGACATTTGTCTAAGTCATGTTTATCATAGAGAAAATACGATTGTTTTTCGATAAGAAAAGGGATTATAATTGCATAGGTTTTGTTTTCAATCAGATTTGGTATACTAGTCATTTTATAAATGTTATAGTTTTTGGAAGAAGTAAGAGGAATTTTTAATACAAAATTAATTTGGTTGTCAATGTAGTAAACATGAGTTTCTAAGAGATTGAAAAGTGTGTCTATATATTGTTCTTGTAGAGGAAGTGGTAAGCGATTTTCTTCTGGAAGGAGTAATTGTACCTTTTTAATTTCTTCGGTGAGTTTAAAAGGATCAATAAGGTATGGGTGAAGTTTTCCATGGGCTGCGGAGTAAATAGCGTCAAGAAGGTGATCTTTTGTTGAATAATAATATTCTGATAAGGAGTTGAACATTGTAAAAAGTTCGTTTAGTTGAAGAAAGGATTTATTAATTATGTTGCTACTATTTAAGTTTTTGCTTAATTGAACAATGATTTTATCGGTTTCTTTAATTTTTTCTTTTATTTTAATAATTTGGTCGTTTGTAAGATTTAGTTGATGAATGATATTTTTTGATATTGAAATTTACTTTTCGTGTAATTGGGATTCATAATGTTGTTGTTGGTTAAGTTTATTTATATGACGAGGAAAAGTTTTTGCATCCTCATCGTCGAGGGTGCCAAATAGTTGCTTGGATATGGAACCAATAGCATTTATTAATTCTCTCTTTTGTAACCTAGATTTTATGGTGGTTCCCAAGTATTTATTAATTAGGCCTATTCGGCGAAATCTTTTATTCTGTTATTCTGCTATTCTGTTATGAATTTCCATACAAAACTTTAAGCTGTCAAAAAATCTTTTATGAATTATAATTTTGGTATTCGGCATGCCAAAATCTGTTATAAAATCTGCTAAAAAATCTTTTATGAAATGTCAACAATTCGAACTTTCACAAAATCTTTTACTAATTCCATTTTTGATATTCAGCAAGTCACAATCTGTTATGAAATCTGCTATAAATCATAAGAGAATAAAAGACAAATTTTTTTGACTTTTATCATAAAAGATTGAAGATTGAGTGAATTAAAAATGGAAAAATTTCCGTTTTCTCCTGGTGATTTTAATTGAACTCATAGGCAATTTTTGTCAAGTTCAGTTATTTTATTTTCAACTATACCTTTGTTTTGGAAATAAGCCAGTTAGCTTTCTCATCAGACTTTGACTGAGACTGATGAGTAGAAAAGTGCAATGCGTGCTTTAAAAAAAATACTTACATCCAGAACAATAAAGATACTGAATCTTTGATCCAGAAATAGTTCGCCAAGAGTTTATGAAACCAACTTACATAAAAAAAACTCCGATGGAAATGCCATACGTGTAGATTCATAATTTTTTGAAAAAGGGAAATTAAAATAAAAAAATAAAGAATTATGTTGCATTTGTTTTACTTTATAACACAAAAAAAAAAAATAAAGGAGCACAATAAAGTTATTTTCCATCTTGTTTTGGTGTTGTTTTTGTAAATGTTGTTGTTTCTGAGCTGCTGTTGTTGCTGCAGCTAACGTCGCTTATCTTTTTGCTGCTGGTTGAGTTGGCATTGATGATGCTGAAGTATCTGCACTTCATCTGATTGGTCGCCTATCCACCGGTGGCATCCTTCAAGATCAAAGACTAATAACACTGACGGCAAACGGTTTGCCACTGTTGGCATCCTTGAAGATCACAGAATAATGAAACCGACGGCAACAGGTTTGCCTAATATTACGTACGGCACAACGTCCCAAAGGTGGGAATTCGTAGTAAGATTTAACGCACAAAGGCTTTCTTGGCATCAATGTTACGACGACGGCGGCATCTCCAGACTTGATGGCCTAGGTTTGGGTTCAGTTTTCATACCTGAACGACGACCAACTTTCTCCTCGAGTTCAGAGAACTTTCAACGTAAACACTGATACACAGGTTGGAAATGCAATTCCAGATTTCCCTCACAGAAGCATCAGCACCACAGAGATCGATGACTGCTTTTAATTTTAATGTTCTTAACAATTTCGCCAGCCAATTTATATTTGGTCACAACTAAATCCTAAGCGATGGTTTTCTCTTGGACTTCAACTTTGTCGGCCATTGTTTTGTTGTTAATTTGTTCGTTCTTCTATCTAAATACAGAAATACTTAAGTAGGAAATTGTTAAAAGAACACTTTATATTTAATACCTGAAATTATTAAAGTTCTAAATTCATTTTACTTTTTTCAGATTTGGTTGGTCTTCATTTTCAACTCATTTGACAGAACAGCTGTGGATTTATAAAAGATTTTAGTTCTGTTTGCTTACACATTTTGTTTTCGAAGTTCCGTAACAGAATTTTATAAAAGTTCAAACACCTGAATACCAATTATAAAAGATCTTTTATCCTGAAGGTCTTTTATGATTCATAACAGAAAATTCATAGAAGAATAAAAGATTCGGCAGAATAGGCCCAAATAATTTGATCTTGAGATTTTATTTGATCAAGTATTAGCGTAGAAAGGGTAGGAAGGGATTCGCATTTGGATGGGAGTTCGTGAGAAGAAAGAAGTTGTTTACATGAAGATAGAATTTTGTCATAGGTCAGTAAAATTGAATTATATTAAATATATAACTAAATTCCATTGATTAGAAAAAAGCTTAAGGTTACCAACGTGTTCGTAATAGAATCCTGTCTTACTGCTCGTTGTTGTTTATGGTCATTTGGTAACTCAAGATTATTTCACAGATGAGGATCACAATTAAAGGTTTCTCCATTTCTGGAAAGAATATTGAGATTGAAGTTTTTAGTTAACTTCAAAAAGTTTTGAGTCTATTGTTGTGGACTTTAACTATTTTATTTTTAATTTTGATGTCGGAGTTTACTCGTGATTTAGATAAGATTTCGTAAGGTCCTGACCAAAGAGGAAGAAGCTTTTTATTTTTATTTTTGGGATTACTTTCATTTTTGAGTAAAACAAAAGACGTATTTGAATTCATGGGTGATGGTTGATGGACAAGAATTAGTATTTGGCGATGAAGAAGACAAATTCGTATTTGGATGAACAAGAATTAGGAACTGACGATGTAGAAAAAGTATTTGTACTTCCTGACGATATGGATGATGGAGATGACGAATTTTGAGAAGAAGTAGAAGAATATCTAATTATTGAAATTATAAAAAAAAACTTCTTATCAAAGTATTATACGTAATTCAAAGTATTATAAACTTCGCCATTCAAGATGCTTTGCTAGATATTTGTGAAAACATTTACAAACGATTTAATTTTAAAAACAGTTGCTAACCTACATACATGCAGCATTATAAGCAGGGCTGAAATTAATTTCTCAACCACTTTTTAAGGAAGGAAGGCGATACAGTCCGAAGTGGACCTATAGACTCAAACAACAGGTTTAGCCAGCTACCTGGATGCTTAGCTAGTTAGTTTTAGTTTAAATTTCCAAGTTCGTTGGAGCTCCCTAACTTCATGTGTGCCATCTGCTTACATTCGCTATACATGACCAAACCACCTCAATCGCTGGACATTAATTCTTTTGGTTAGGTATATCAATTTTGCTATAATCTGTTTTTTTATCTCCTCCCTCACATTCTCCATTCATGGAGAAATAACTAAACATCCCTAAAAATTTCCTTTTTAAACAATCTAAAGCATCACCCTCACCATCCACATATCACAGACTTTATGATTCTGTACCATACAGCAGAACTGAGATGATTAGGATCTTAAAGGGTCACCTGTATGGTGTATAATGATTAAATATTCTGTAATCATCATTAAAATCACTCAACTTTAATTCTACGAAAGCAAAAAAAAAGGGGTTACTGACAACTCACTATCCTATATTACATACATAATGTGTAGGAGTTTCCCGTTTGTCAAGCATAATTTCGAATAAACACAAAGTTTTTATCCGATTAAAATTCTTTCCTTATGAATAATTCAATTTTTTTTTTCATAAGAAAATCACATGCATGCCTATTTTAAAAAGAACTCCAAAACCCACATGCATATTTATTTATCCCTTAAGCCCTTGAACCCTTTGATCAAAGGATATATCTACCTTTTTTAGTGAAATAAAAACAAACTACCTTTGTTTCTTTAAAACGCAATGTAAATTTTCCCACAAAAAAAAAAAAAAAATAGTAAAAATAGAAAATTTAAAATTGTTTTTAAATTACAAATTTTTTTTTTCTTTCAGGTTATTGGCCACTTGGAGTGACATGGTGTAATATTTATGTCACTTGTGATGTATTGGCTTGCTCCTCGAGCATCCTCCACATGTGTTTCATCAGCTTAGGACGATATTTAGGAATTCGTAATCCTCTTGGCTCACGACATCGATCGACAAAACGGCTAGCTGGGATTAAAATTGCCATCGTCTGGATGATGGCAATGATGGTATCTAGTTCGATAACAGTTTTAGGTGAGTAAATGGTTATATAAATATATGTACTAAACACTCCTTTAAATATTAATATTACGTTTTACAAAGGAAATGCTGGAATACTTAAAACAAATAGAGTTTTCACTTATTCTTTTTTAAAATTATATGTATAGTCTAGGAGCGACTACGACGACCATCAAGCTCCTACAGCAAGCTGGTGTGGGTTGAGACTTCCTCTCCAGTGTGGTCCATCAGGAGTAGATTCGAAGGCTTTTTTACCAGTAGTGGGTAAAGTGGTATAGCTTGTAGAACTTGACTGAATATGAACCAAATATACCTCAATTATTGACAAATTTCACAGCAGGACCGTGATGGTCAAGGTCTTGCAAGGGTCTACTTCTTAGTTCTTTATTTTTGAAAGAAGCATTTACTATTTAAATGCTTTCTTAGCTCGAAGAAATAGCGATTGTCGAGTTCCTTTTTTATGACTGTACTCCTGTCTTCATTAATAGCAAAACTCATATTCACCGCTTCCGCCGCCATTCATGCCAAAGCGCCATTAATCGCTCGCTTTGTTCTGCCGACAATGACAATGTCATCAGCATAAGCAGGTTGTTAATGAACTATTGAAAAATTGTGCCTGTTGTTGTGAGCTTCCAACAATAATTGCTTCAAGAATAATGTTAAGAAGTTTGCGTACCAACGAAGCACCATGGCTTTTGATGTAACTCTTGGTGTTCTTGCCAAGTTTGAAGGAGCATCTAGATTTCTCCATGATCATTCGCCGAACTTGTAAGGGATTCTGAGGATATGGGTCAATAAAATGTTTCCCTATTCAGGCGACTTCTGTATCGATCAAAAGGTGGTGTGTCCATCCGAAATTTATGGGCTGGGCTTAAAACCACACTGAAAAAGGTCAATCAGATTGCTAACAAAAGTTTTAAAGAGGTGGAATAGCTTAGCCGTTAGCAGGAACTATTTAGAGCATATTCTTTCTTTTGGGTGGGAAACTTTTTACTTTTTGTTCCATTCATCGGGAATAAGTACTTTTCAGACCAAATTTTACAGATAAGTTGGTGTAAGTGTAACACTTTTTCCGTAGTCGCGCTGCATTCTCTGTACGCACTTCTTGTTTGTTTGTTAAACGAAAATCGCCATCATTATAGCGAAATTAAAATAGAGTTTTCTGCCTAGCAGCGGGAAGTGGACTGTCTTCTTCCTTGTCTTCGCCTTTTAGTATCCTGAAAAATTTTCAAATCACAGATTACATGTATATTTTCTTCTCCCTTATTTTTACTCTCACCTTGGCAGGCATCTGCTCCGGCCTTAAGAACTTAGATACTTGTTGAGGATCGTTTCGTATTTTTTATTGAACTTTCGGATATATTACTCCTGCGGAAAGAATAAATAAATAAAAATCTCGTCAGCAACCAAAGCCTATAATTTGTGAGTTACATACTTACAATTATTCTCAATTCGAACGGCTAAAGTGAAAGACACTTTTTAATGACTCCCCTTTCTCTTCCAGAGACTTTATCACCTGCTTCTTTTCTTTTCTAGTCTGCAGCATTGACTTTGAATGATGGCGCAAGACTGCACTCTACATCGATCGACAGGATCTTCTTTGTGTTTGCCTAGTGCAACTCAGCATATTATACATTATGTTAGCATTGTTTCCACTCGTCCTGTGAGCTTAATGCTGCGGGCTTGCTTATTGATTAGGAGATAAGTTGTAATGATCAAATTTCTGGCGATTTTTTGCAAAATTAGCATTTGCTCGGTATTGTGACATCTTGGATATTCCATGTCCATCTTAACGTGAGCTAATATAAAATAATTTGGACCCTCAGAAGGCAAGGTTTGGTCATCGAGTATCCTGGAAGCATGCACGTCAAGTACAAAATGCGCTCAATTCGGATGACGATGACGATGCGTGACGATCTGGAGACTACCAAGTCCTCTTGTATATATCGAGGTCCTTGAATTAAGTGCTTGACTAATAGGATGACATTTTGGCGCACGTGCAATAAAGTCTATCAGTCTGACTCCGTTACCGGAAGCTCTGTCTTGCATTCCATGTATTCTGTCTTTTGAACCAAAGGTGCCTTTCTTTCCGATTTCGACAGTGACAAGTGTAAAAGAACATGATTACGTACTTCAGGCATCTTTTCGACAAGATCGGATTTTGAAAAGGTGCTCTCTATCATTACCAAAGCACAAAACTACTCGTCTTTGTCTTACCACAAAGTCGGGGAAGTTTTTGTTTCCAGCACTCGCCGAGATTCATATCACATGATTTTACACAAACAACACAAACAAGCAATGTTAGAAGGAATAGAAGGATAGGATAGATGTTTGTTAGCACAGTGAATTGAGAAATAAGGTTTTGATTATCTCATTAAATCCCAGGGGTGGCGTTCAGTTAAGGGAATATAGAAAAGAATGCTGCCTAGACTGGGGTTCGAACCCACACATCCAGGTTAGCAGTCAAGCCCTACTTCCACTGCGCCGCGGCCACCCCCGGCGCGGCGAAAGATTTCATCTTTCATATACCTACCTACACTCTCCATCCAATCAGGCTCACATGGTCGTCTTGAATTCTCTCAGAAAATCAACTGAATGCCAAGAAAGTATGTGGCAGATCCAGTGCTTATGTATAGTCCAATTTTTTAGTAATGAAGTTCGTGGTTTGACTTTACTATAGTGTCTGCTGACCGGGGACCAATGATGACCGCCAAAATATTTTGCCGTTGCTTTCGTCCTTGCATTTAGCTTAGTTAGTCCTTCATTCTGGAGCTGGATGAATGATTTCTGGCCTTTCTGCCTCATACTTGAAATTCGCATCTCCGAAGCATCTTCAGCCAATCTGTTTCTTGTTGAACAGCGCAAACAACCAATAAGCAGATCCCTTCTGAAATGAAGACCATTAAAACTTGAGGTTGTTTATTTTTCTACATAAGTGATTCCATCTTGATCATGTAAAGGGCACTTAGAGATGGCTTGCTACGTTTGCTTAAGAGAGTACCCCATTTTCACTGGGTTTGACATTTGCCGTGTTTAATACTGCTGGTTTTGTTGTCGCAGCTTTAGGTATTTTTACCACTTGCTTTTCGGAAATATTAAAACGTTGGGATTCCTCTTCCTGGCTTCCTACGGGGTCATCCCCTCACCGAAAGTAAATGCACCAATTATGTATAACTTGACCTTAATAACATAAGTTTGAGATTTTACTCTTTTGATATTTCACTAGCAAATGTTGAGATATGGCAATAAGCTGGTATTATAATTGTTTTAACTATTTTAAAGGAGACATTAAATATATGTTAAAAAAGATTATATTATTCTCTTTAAAAATTGCTTTAGATTTGTATACGTACCTATATTTTAAGTATAATCCTTTTTTTTTTCAGGAATAATAAATAAGTCCAACATCATGCCACATCCGCGGGTCTGTGTGATAAATAACCGAGCTTTCTTTGTTTTTGGCTCCCTGGTGGCGTTTTACATCCCAATGCTGATGATGGTTACCACATATGCACTAACGATTCCATTACTCAGGAAAAAGGCTCGTTTTGCTGCCGAACATCCCGAGAGTGAATTGTTCCGAAGGTTGGTACACCAAAAAATAACTCCTATCTGTACTTTATATCATCCCATACTGGTTAAATGTACATACATCTACACCTTGAATATTTTTTATTTGCACTCTTTTTTGAACAGGTATTTACGGACAAAAATTAATAGCTTTACAGATATAGAGGTCAGAAATTGTGCGAAAAGAAAAGATAAGATTTATAAATGTTGATTGAAATTATTGATTAGTTTAGTTTAGATTTATGTACCCAACTAATTCATGAGATGAACATTGAACATTTAACGATTAGATTAGATTTTGTGAACTTCTGAGGAAGCGTATAGCCTTGAGAGAATACCTCTCAAGTCAAACCGGGAAAGCTGGAAGATACCCTCAACTATCTGTTCAGCTAATAGGATTGATTGGGCAATAAACACCTTTCAAGTTTTTAAGTCACCGGGAGTAGACGGCATTTTCCCAGCCCTTTTCTTTGGGAAAGAGGAACTAATGCCCTATCTTATTAGCATACTTCAGTATTGCAGTATTGCTCTTGGGCATTATACCAAATCTATGGAGAAGAGCTTGGGAAAAAACATACAAAATCATTCAGGCCAAAAAGCTTAACATCCTTTCTACTGAAGACTTTGTAAAAGGTAATTGATAACTTCATTAGATCGGAGTTATTAATAAATAAACCTTTAAATTAATGCCAGCATGCTTACAGAGCGGGTACATCTACAGAAACCGCACTGTATTCACTCACAAACACCTTACAGATTGCTTTAGAATCGAAAGAAACGGCCTTATGGGCCTTCTTAGATATTGAGGGGGCATTCGATAACACCTCTAATGAAGCTGTAAATAAAGCTCTAGTAAGGAAGTGCGTTTCCATCACCATCATAAATGAAATGCTCGGCACAAGAACGGCGGAAGCATACGCAGGACAAAGTGTCCAGAAGGTCATCACAACAAGAGCATGTCTTCAGGGAGGGGTGCTGTGGAGTCTTGTAGCAGATGAATTACTAGAAAATCTTTCTTCTCAAGCCATACGATGCATCGGCTGTGCTGATGACATTGTAATAACAGCCTTGGCGAAGTTCGAAGAAACTGTTTGTAGCCCAGGAATATTAAACAAAAAAAAAAGGCAAAATTGCGAAAAAATTCCGACAAAGCTGAATTTTGGTGGAGATGTTTGTTTTTGTACCTTAAGCATTTTCCAAAAAGTACCCTAAATTTGGACCGGGGCTAAAATTTTTACGGGGGGTGAAAGGGGTTGAATTTCAGTTTTTCGCTAATTTCTCAAAAACTATTAGTGTTTTTAAAAAAATGTGAAGGCAAAAGTTGTAGCTTATGTAATTTTGCATTAAAAATGTTATAACTCTTTTTTTTTCGTACAGTCAACAGGTTTTGAGAAAAACGTGCACAAATTTTATAGTGTACTGGATTTATTGAAAAAAAATTTATTGAAGTTACATGTTTTAACGGGCAAATATTTTTTTATGGTATGTGTTTGGGAACAATAAGGGCTAGAAAAAAGCAGCCATATTGAAACAGCTCGCCATTTTGTTTTCATTTGATAACTCGTCTGGATTTTTTTCTGTAACAAAAATGGCCAGTAAAAAACTTTTAGAGAATCAAAATACCTACTAAATGAGGTATTAACGATCTCTGCGACTTTTTTCATCTTTAAGTTATAGCTAGTCAAAGTTCACCTGCATGTAATGGGGCTCAATAGTGTGTTTAGCTTTAAGACATCCCTCCTGCCTCTCCTGTGGCACTTACTCCATCAAAACCTATGACAACTTTGTAGACGAGGGTTGGTGAAATATCTTTGTCGTAAATAATTTCTTAAAATTGTAAGATTTTGCGTCAACTTTTGTATTTTAAAAATCGAAAATCACATTGATGGCGGTTTCAAACACCCCTCTCGTGCGAAATTTGTTACCCCTCCTCAAAAATTTGTACTCAAGAATGTAGCCTGATATTTTGGTTTAATTTAAAGACTCCAACCTTGAAGAACTAGGAACTAGGAATTACACTAGACAGCAAACACGTTGAAATAACCGTCGGGAAAGCTACTAGGGCCGTTATATGATATGCAAGAGACATGCTGGTAAGACATGGGGCTGTAAACCAAATATCCTAAGATGGATGTACACCATTTTGGTAAGACCCATCATTACCTATGGTGCGGTTGCATCGTATAAAAGAACCGAAATTATTACGACTAGGAAATCCCTAGAAAAGGTACAAAGGCTCGCATGCTTATAAAGCAATGAGAACATGCCCTACAGCAGCAATGGAGGTAATCCTTCACCTAAGCCCACTACATGTAGCCATAGAAAGTGCTACTATGGGAGCCATCGTGATGGGATTCTCAAAGGAGGGTACTGGGACGGGTAAATGCATGGATCATAGAGAAAGAAATTCGATCAGCAAGTCCACAGTAACAAACCTTATTGATATCCCAAGATATGACATGATTAAAAAACATAACTTCGAGAAAAACTCTCAAGCGGAGATAACTAGCAAAAAAGGGTGGGTAGACGAATCAGTGAACTACACTCTTGAAACAAACACCATCAAGTGAAGGGACTGGGGCAGGAATCTTCGGGCCAAGAACCAAACTTTCCTTACCGATGGGGCAGCCTACTAGCATTTTCCAGGCGGAAGTTAACGCCATCGGAAAATGTGTAGAACGTAATCTCGAAAGGAACTATCGTTACCAAAACATTGCCATCATGTTAGACAGCCAAGCTGCACTTAAAGCACTTAACTCATACACCATTAGATCTAAACTGGCATTGGAGTGTGTGTGCAGACTAAACGAACTGGGCAACAACAACAATGTAACACTTTGTTGGGTACCAGGCCATGTTGGTGTCCAAGGCAATGAAGAGGCAGACACCTTAGCAAAAACAGGTGCAACAACACCCTTAACGGGTCCAGAGCCCTATTGTGAAATAGGAGAAAACATAATTAAAAACAAAATCGAAACAAAAGAGAAGGCCAAAAAACTCAAAAATTGGAATTAATTCCCTAAGCTAAGACAGGCTAAACTACAACTTGGGAATTACAACCAAGAACGTTTCAAGTCTTGTTTAAGCTTAAGAAGAAATAATCTAAGAATAATGACGGGCATCCTCACTGGTCACTGCAGCTAAGGAGATATCTCAGAATCCTTGGCTTAGTGAGCAGTTCAACATGCAGATTCTGCAACACTCAAGATGAAATACCGGATCACATTTTAGGTAGTTGTGAAGCTCTAGTGCATCAAAGACATAGGCTAATGGGACGTCAGCAGATAGCAGAGAGCGAATTACCCTCTCTAAAAATACTCCAAATACTCAAGTTCCTCTAAGCAACAAATTTGGAGGAAGAGCTGTAAATGAGCAAGCTCAAACGGCTCTAATTAAGGGGGGCACAATAGATCTCAAGGTCGCAGTGCAAATAAAAACCCCATATTATTCATTCATTCATTCAAGCGTTATTTTTTTTATTATTATTTATATTGTATTATTCATACTAGAATGTCAGTTTATTAGACTTGACCATTCTTTATTCCGTCAATTTCATTGAATTTTGAACAACAACAACAACTTATTTTTTTTTTTTTTTATTTTGTTAGCATAGTATTTCAAGTTAAAAGCGATTTGCAATCTTTACTCTTAAATGATTATGCAGTGTTGTTTTTATTGTTTATTTTTCGTTGAGTATTTTATGTTTTTCGGTTTTGTTTGCCTTGTTGATCACACTGTGGTTTTAAAGTCTGAATAATTGTAAACCTGTTGAGACGATTTTTTAGAAAAATACTTTTCTTATAAATGTATATGCAATTTTTTAAAAATTTTTAAGAAAAAATTAAACGCAAAGGAGAATGCTCAAAACTGTATGGGCAAACAACTCAGTGTCGATTAAAATAAAACATATGTACATTTTTCGATTGAAAGTAGCGTTTACATAAATTGTAGAAAATTAAATTCTGTACACAAATGTGCTGAAATTTCATTTGTGTAGTGCAGTGTTTCCCAAAGTGTGGTACGCGTACCTCTGGGGGTACGCAAACAGTTTTTTGGGGGTACGCACAGATTTGTCCTTTGTCTGTGTAAAGTTAGTAAGCAGGTTACATTGTTTGATTAGAAAAAGGGCAAAACAAAAATAGAAAAATATTTAAATTTTTTTGAAATTAGTTTTCATAAGCTTTGTATTAACAAAATTACTATTAAAATCAGCGTTTTGCTTCTTTTGAAAGGGTTTTGCAGATAGCGGCCCCATGGAAAAGGTCTTGGATCCCCATATTCATATCTAGGGCGCTCAGCTCTTTTATCTTTATACTTCTATACCTTTTATCTGGGCTTTCGAAATAAACGCATAAACGTACATGTACACTACGGATTAACGACTCGCAGATTCAGTTTTCACAGCTTGCAGATATGCCACTACCAAAGCAAAGGCCACGCTCGAAAACGTCATCTGCGTCAAAAATGAATTAGCAAAATATTCTTAAACGCAAACTGCAAAAGTCTTTTGTTTGAAAATTCAAATACAAATTTTCTGCATTAGCACTGTGTTCGTCAACTGATGCGGTTGCAGTTAAAAAGTTAAGGTGACGAAAAAGCCAGAAAAGCGGTTTCTTCTTTACTACTTGTCAGATATGTAGGTATGAGCTGCAAATAAAATCAAGAATCTGAATTGTTGACACTGTCTTAATAAATATATCTGCTTGTTAACATTTTGCGGCGTCGCAGAATTTGCTGTCAAAATCAATAGGAAAAAATCTAAGTTTGCGACACTTAGTGAAATCAAGTAAGCAAACAGACTAAATAAATAAATTATTTATTGAATCAATTTTACCTCTGTTGGGTGACGTGAAATTTTCACCAAGTTTCCCACACTTCGGTTTTTTAACTATGGGTTTTGACAGCAAAATGTGAAAATTTGTGATAATTTGCAAGAAATTTGACGTTACCAAACAGACTGTTTGTTTTGTTTTGTTTTAGCTTTTGTTCTAAAACGTCAAATGCGCTTGCAAAAAAAATCATTTGATAATCAAAAGGTTTGTTTACAAGCAAGAAGATTGCATATTTGACGATTGCAAATTCTGCATCATAAATGACGATCATTTTCCGTTCAAATTGGCTTTGATTCGACTTTTTTGAAAACGGCCGGAATCTGAGATTTAAGCTAAAAACCTTCGAGTATTCAAAGAGTTCAAATTACAATAATAATATATATCTAGTCTAATACTAATTTTTAATTTCGTTTTTGAACTACAAAATTAAAGAATAAATATATTTCTATAAGGGGGGGTACTCAGGGATACGAAAATTTTAAAAGGGGTACGACAATGTCAAAAGTTTGGGAAACACTGGTGTAGTGTATATGGTTCTAAAGATATCGCCTCTGTACGCCTCTTTTCCAAATGATGGTCAAATGGGAGGGCTTTCGACCCGAAAACTCGTTTTTGCACTAACATTAACTTGCCTACAGATCCATCAAAAAAAAAATTGTCTTGTACTAAATGCAAGGTTCGGCCAAAATTTTGTAACATTTCAATGGCCTATAAGTAGTTCGTAAAATATATTTTATCCTTTTTTCGTTTCTGTCTGGGCTGTTCTTTTGTGTTGTAAGTGCCACAAGTTATTTTTTATGTTCCCAAATCTTTTATGAAGATTATAATGCAACTGAAGTTTAATTATGCGCCAAAAATAAATTTATATATATTTTTTTTTTCAATTTATCCAAGCTGGAAGACTTGATCCCCTCCCCCTCGATTTCTAAGATCTGAAGAAATAAATCAAGTTCCTATACATAACCTGCTCTGCTATCTTAAATTCGATCTTTCTCGAACAACTCAAATATTTTTTTAATAATTAATAGCTTGTCTACTTTGAATTGGAGTCAATAGAGCAGGTTTTGCATGAGAAATTTATTTATTTTATTATTAAAATATATTTTATAACTTTTTGATGAAAAACAATTTTTTTGTAATTTTTATTGGGTTTCTAGAGCATTTAAGTAACAACTTCTCAGACCAATTCTTTAGATCAATTTTTTTTAAATTAAATACATACATAAGTTGTAGTGTTATAATACCAAACATTACAAAGTGTTGTTGGGAAAATTGGTGATATACATTTTGTATGATTAATAACAACTTATCAGGGCTTTCACCACGTAACTTAGGTACCTACCGGATATAGATGAAATAGTTATACATGTGCATTGCATGTGATATCACTGAATGCCGATGCCATTGCCATACTCTTATCATAAGTTTGCTGTTGCTACAGAGCAATGCTGATTTGCATTTATTACCTCGCTACAAATTCGAGGGCGAATATAAAACTCCATTTCGATTTTGAAAATGACTTTATTATTTTCATGAACATAGGTTGTCAGTTATTGTCACTTCTGTAGAGTGAATTGCTGGTTGGTTCATTTGTTTGTTCTAATTTTGGGCTCAAATTCTGGAAAAATTACAAAAAAAAAAATCTAAATAAACTATGTACATATGTACATGAACTAAAACAAACATTTGGTTGGTTAGGACGATGTTAAGGGAACTTATGGAGTAGTTGTGTTGTTAGGTGCCCTTAAGACATAGGTTAGGTTAGGTAAGTGGGCTGACAGTTGATCTTGTTACCGTCACACTTAATTAACGTAGATCCATTGTGATACCCTATTGGAAGAAACCTATACTAAAAACAAGACGTGACATATCCCCTTAGAGGGATAGATTTCGGCAAGTAGTTGCTTAAAGTTATCGGAGGTTACAGGAACTTTTCCTTGTAAATTTCGTCAGTGCGTAGACACCGGGTTAAGGGAAGGTGTATATCCCCGTCAGTCTGGAATAATCGAGAGGGCCGTCCCTACAACAAGAGTATTATACCAATCTTGTGAAGGGGCGACCTTCGTAATTGCAATGACGCACGCATTCACCGCAGGAGCGGCAAGAACCGGTGTAGGGCTCGCTGCCCAAACTCCTTTATCGCCTTCCCTACAGGAAATACGTGCGTCTTGCAGAGGTCATACATATGTTTGTTTTATTGTTGTGGGTCGGTTTGTTGAATTGTATTTAGGGACTCTCGAGCCATTTGGTAGCATTAATGAACTTTAAAAGATTCTTGCTATAGGAATGTCAGAGAGTTCCTCTACTAAATCGTCAAAGGAGTGTTTCCCGAGGAGTCTGCTTCTCAGATGACTTAGTGCAGGGCAGTGACACAGGTAATGAGGAGTATCTTCATGAACTTCCTCGTCACCACAGCCTCTGCATAGGTCATCCGGGCTGAGTTGCATCTTTTTCTTGTGGTAGCCCAGTAGGTTGTGACCTGTTGTAATACTCACAAGAAGAGAAAGTGACTTTTTGTTTAGATTTATTATGTCTTTCGTTCTTTGTTTGTTAAATTCCGGCCATAACTTCCTAGTTATGATGCAAGTGTCCAGTGAGCTCCATCTTCTGTTTGTTGAAGAAAGAACTTTGCACTCGATTTCTTGTTTGAGATTACAGGGTGGGATCTGGACCGTTGAATCTGTCTGAACTAGGTCAAGTGTTGAGACATGTACCTACACCAATTTAGTTTTTTACTTTTGTATTATGATTATTATAATTATCTATTGAAAACCACTAAAATTCGAAACCCCACTAGACCTAGTTTTGCCGTAAAACTAGCTTGGAATTAAGTCAATACTAAGATTTTGGTTTTTATTTTTTGACTAAAAATTTCCTTTTTAATATTCAAAAACAAAAATAACATACTAACGAGTAATTTTTTCACAAAGTTCTAAAATCAATTTAAAATACGATCCAGTATTTCTCGGTTTATATTTGGAACTTAAGGTGATATTACATTGTCATATAAATATGGCAAGTTTGCCAAATAAATATGGCTCAAAAATGTCATATAAGTGTGATAGTCATATTTATATGACAAAATATATATGACTCCATATATATGACACTCATGAACTATTTTGAATTTAAAAAAATATATGATTTAATGAAACGTGATTGGTCAAATATATCGTATTTTTTTAAATATTTTATTTTTCGTAGCAACTGTTTCATATTTGTAAACAAAAATTGATAGAAAAAGCTTGTGAACATTATATGGCATACATATATGGCATAGTCTATTAATACTTGTCATATATACAAATATTGTGCCATATTTTATATGACTAGCATTGGTCATATATATGACAATGTAATATCACCTTTAGTTTAAAAAACATTTACGGCCAATTTCTTCACAAAGTTCTAAAATCAATTTAAAACTCGATCCAGTAACTCTCGATTTATCTTTGGAACTTAGTTTTAAAAACATTTAGAACTTGATCATTTCTTCACTTCTAATCATTTCCTTAGAACTCGGTCTAAGACCATTTCGAGTTTAAAGTACTTTAGATCTCGGTTAAAGGAAACGAAGCTCTAGCATATATTTTAATACTTTCGTAGCACCCAGTATCATTTTCTGCAATTTTGGAGTTTCAAGTTGTATGAAGAAAAAAAAGTGTTTACGTCGGTAAAAAATATTGTGGTTATTTGTGTCGCGAAAAAAATTATTTACTAAAACGAAACACACTGGAAATAGAAAATATGAATTCTGTGCCCGTACACAAGAATGTTGTTTCGTTTTTCTTTTCTTCAAAATACTTTAAAAGCTATGCAGCTGTATTGTGGGCGATTTAAAAATAGAACGTACAACACTTTTTGCAGTTCCGTCTCCAGTTCCAGTTGCAGCATTTGTTCAGGCAGTTAGGCTCCGGTTTCGATTTCTAATCGTGCGAGTAAGCGAGTTCAAGCGATCAATTGTTTAAGCGAATTCACGCGAATGGGGTGGTTTCGATGCACAGCTTAACTAGAATAGCTGTCAAAATATTGAATATACGCAAATTCAATGCTGCGAACACAACGGAACGTAGCCGCATACGGAGCTGCAGCCGCAGACGGAAGAGTTCACCAACTTTTAACTTTTTATGTACGACACTTTTGACTTTTCAATTTGTACAAAGAAAAAAAAACTTTTGGGGTCGGAAAAAAAAATATTGTGGTTATTTGTATTGCAAAAAAAATTATTGGAAACAAAAAAATGTGAATTCTGAGCATATACACAAGAATATTCTTTTGTTTATCTTTAAAATACTTTCAAAGCTGTACAGCTGCATTGTGGGCACGTAAAAAAAAATAACGTACTACACTTTTTGACAGCTCTCCCAGTTCCGTCTGCGGCTCCAGTTCCAGTATTCTATTCTGTTCAGGCAGTTAAACTCGTTGCGATTGAAAAGTCGCTCTAAAAATGGAACAAGTTTTTTTTTTTTTTTTTTAAAGCACTGCGATTTTTCAGTCGCATGTGCCATTTTAATTTGCGACCATCGTGTCACTCGAAAATGAAACAAATTTCAGTCTTTTAAGCGGCGTGATTTTGCGATCGCATGTGCGGTCACACACATTGAAACCAGCGATGCCGCCAAAAATAAAATTAACGTGCCATATTTTCGGAAAAAACGTGCCAATTTGTATGCCAAACATGTAATCAATTTTATTACGGGGTTGTAATACAATAACAAAAATCAATGGAAAACATTTGCTCTATTTGTGCATTGTCAAAAGTTATGTGTTTCTGCCCACTTTTTACGGAATTTGGACCAATTTTCATTAAATTTTGTTTAAATTTGCTTAATTTTAAATAAAATAATGGAAATAAAAAAAAGTTCCATATTGAACTTTTTCGTGCCACCGTGCCACTAGAGGTGTGTCAATCGTTCATTTTAAAAGATTCAATCGTTCTTATGTCGTTCAGTTCAATGATTCGTTCTTTTCAATCGTTCATTTTTGCAATCATTTTGGTTTCTGTTTCATTTGGGTTGCGAATGAAATGGGGAAATTTCATTCTGTTCCAATCGTTAATTTTTTCAATCATTTACGTTTTAGAGCTGTGCCAAGCGTTTCATTTTCAAAGATCTTTTCAATCAATCATTTCAATTATTATGGTCAAAGATTAAATCGGTCACTATGTCAATGAGATTGATTCGGTCTTTGTGATTGTGATCCGTAGATTCCACCAGTGGATCTCAATTCCAATCGTTCAAATTAAACGTATAGGTACATTTTGGTCATTCTAGTCATTCTCAATCAAATCATTTAACAAGGCGCACACGATTATTTTGGCATGTTTGATGAGCCAAAATTTTTTTACGTCGGATCGAAAAACAGAGTACGCCAATCGATTTAGTAGGTGGATTTAGGGCTGTGTCAATGTGTGAAATGAACGAAACATACATACGTGCGTCGGTCGTCGGTCATTTATTCAAAAACTGAAATGATTGATGTTGGGATTGATTGTTTCGGTTTACTGTGATTGCAATCAATCGTTCATTTTGATGAACGGGTCACAACGACCGAATCAATCACGATTGACATAGCCCTACGTGCCACGAGGAAATTATCGTATTAAAAAAGGACGATCGTGCCTTTTCCATTTCTTGGGACTAAATAGTAACTTGAGGCCTACTCAATGGTAAAATACTTCTACTACTTTGCAAGACCAAATGGAAAGCATTTTTGTTTGTGATGAATATGAAGCCTTATAATAATTTTTATATGCATTTGGTTAATTTATTTACTTGAGTAATATACATATGATAAAAACAATATAGTATTCATAAAGGTAAAGATTAAGATAATTATAATCGTCAGAGCGATTTTTTTTTAATTTATGAAGTGTTGATGGGAAAATTGTTGGTGTAAAATTTTATTGATTTATAACGGCGGCGTATCAGGGCTATCATCATGTAACTTGCCGGACATGGACAATAAACTGATTTTCATTTGTTGCTATCGTTCGTTGTTGCCACAAGTTCGATGGCTTATTTATGAGAACTCCATTTCGATTTCGAAAATTTCTAATATTTTCATGAATACAGCGGCTGTCAGTTTGTCATTGTCGAAGAGTGAAATAGGTTGGCTCGTTTGTTCCTGTTTTCAATTTTGGGCTCATATTCTGAAAAAAATGAAGAAAAAAAGAAACAACTATAAAAAAACTAAAACAAACATTTAATTCGTTAGAACGATGTTAAGGGACGACGGTGTCTACATTTTTTTTATTACTTCAGGAGTTTGTTTTGCCTTTTTTTTTTTTAATTAAAAATAAACTATTTTTAATAAAAAATAAATTGTTTTGATTTTTTAACTAGCTTATTTGCTTATAAAAACCATCCCAAGGATTTCAAACTTGGCCTTGATTCAAAAAATCGACAAAATGTTGGATTTTCGCGTGAAACTTTTGTTGTGAATAAAGATGTAGGCAATTTTCGCGCTAGAAATATGCATAGGAGAAATTATGTCCTTTTAATTTTATTTTTCTTGTTATTTTTCTTATGTTTCTCGTTTATCTTTAAAAAAGAAAGCAATTCTTTGAACCAATTTTGCAAAAGTCAGTTAAAAACATCAGTTAGTAACTTTATTATTCAGATAAAGCAAAACAACTTGTTCCTGGTTATTCCTCGGACAGAGGTTACTGATTATTTAATTGACGATTGAAAAATAAAATAACATAAAATTATTACTTACATCTGGTTGGAACTGGAAGAGATAAGGGATGAGCGATTTAATTAATTAATTTGAGTAAAACGATAGCTTAATGATTTTCGTACAGTGGTTATATCCGACACAAATGCAGCTTTCTCTTATGTAACGTTAAAAAACATTATATCGCTAAAACGATATTGCTTAAACGATGGATACCGGTTTTAAGTTTAACTGAATCATGTGCATTGATGTTGATGTTGAAAACGATATCGTCCGCGTTACGTGATAAGGGCCCAGTTATACCGTGTTGGTCTGGATAAAAAAAAATTAACCCAAGCCAAGCAAAATGTATGTACCATCTACTTTTACGATGAAATATCTGAAAGTGAAGATTTTAAAACGCGATTAATTTATATTATTTTCTTTACAAATTCATTGCGAAATTGTGTGTGCATGAAAATTTGTTCAAGGTATAAAATGTCAAAAATAATCACATAACTTTTGAAATTCTATCAAAAAACACTTCATTCAAAACTTACTTGTAGATACGGTTCCCTACTTTCTGCAAAACTAATTAAAATAAGGACGCAATTTTTCAAAATTAATAAAAAAGAGCTCGGTTTTAAAAATAAATATGATCCTTTTAAGCGTAATTAAACAAAAAAACAGTATGTGCATTAACGTACGCGCTACACCTAGAAGTTATACTTCTTTGGTGTGATACAACAATAGATATATTAATGTCTATCGCTCACAGATCTCACAAATTTAAGTTTTTTTTATTGTTCTGGGGAGCCCGAAGGACCTTAACCTTGGAGATCTAACCATTAGATATAAAGCCAAAAATCTATTCGATGTTAATTATTCCTTCGCTGACATTCTGCATGTAAAATGTTGATAACATAACTGTAGGCTTACTTATTGAGACCTTAATATTGATAAATTAACAATTTTTTTTTAAATTTTGACTTCGAAATTTATTTTCTCAAAAACTAATTACCTGAGCAACTTGATTTCAAAAAAAAAAAAAAACAAATAAAAGAATGGACATTAACTATCAAAAAAAAATTATAGCACATCATTCTATGCGCTTTTGTTGATTTTGAATAATTTTTTTTTATTCATTTCAAGGTAATTTTTCAAAAATTTCCACCTGATAGGGAGATAGGATTCTTTCTCCTCACAATTTTTTTTTATTAGAATGATCCTCTCTTTTCCTACAAACGCTTCTAGGTTGCCTTCTATGGGTTTTTAATAAAACTTTCCTCAAAGTACAATATAAATGTTCTATCTTTGTAAAGACACAATCCTAAGTTATGTCTATCTGAGAAGTCCTTCATGAAAAAATGTATAAAAAAGGAATTTTAAAACTCGATAATTTTTATTTTGATATAATGTAACTGGCTGAAAAGTCTACTGTCGAATCTCGCTTCCACAACTTGTTAATAGGAAACGGTAGAGAAAAGTAATTTGTAGAAGCTTGTAGATCATACGATTTTCTAAAAAATAAGTGCAAACATTTGTGGGTTGGCTATTGAACTGAACGCTGTCCATTCTGCTTCTTTACTTTTACTGGTGTCGATTAAGATGAATCGCCGTTTTGTGTTGTTGCTACTGCCAATCTAGTTTTATCGACAGTTAACATCCATGAGCAGCTGGCAGTTTGGCTCAGCCACATGAATATTGAGCGATTGACTGTGATCAATAAATGCTCCACGATCGGCAGCCATTTTAATGGGTGAACGTTCAGAAATCTCCCACCCTATCTTGTGCATCTCACGCAGTTCTGCTGGAATTCTCCTTTCAATAAATGCTGATTGACAATCTGGAATTCCCCAGAGAATACATTTAATATGGTTCGAAGGATTCATTTTTCCCAAGGATTTGTGCAGTAGATGCAGTTGGCATTGGAGCAACCAGCAGAGAAATTTTAAAGTGGTTTTCACGATTTTTGGTCAAATGTTTCAATTTTCGGCTCCGTAACATGTTAATGTGGTTCAAGACGAACCACAGAACAGAATTTCCATGTTTGTATGTAAATCGGAGAAATAAATATTCAAAACATACTTTTATATTTATTTGTGAAGAAAAAGCAAAACGATTTTTGAATACAATGATTTAGTAACGCAGAGTGTTCAAAAACCCTTAAATAAATTTTAATGTTAAATCTCTCAATTTTTTTAATTTTTCTTTCCGTATAAAAACTTTCTAGCAAAGTATTTGAAAACTTAAACAAAAAAGATGAAAAAGGGATTCATTTTATATATATGGAGTACCTGTCTCGACTTGTGATTTGATTATTGAACACCATAGAGTTTGAGCTTTGATAGTTCGGTTGGCCCGTCCTTCCTTCTCATAGCGTGTATAGAGTTCTTCGAATTTCTCACCCCACACATCGTGTAAGCCAGGGCATTTGTGTGGAATGAGTGACCAGTGTCCATTGTCTTCCACACGTTTCGTAAAGAGATCTGGAATCCACAGAGCATAAAATAGATCACGCATGAGTTTCCTCCTTAAGTGTTCTTTTCCAAGTCCAAAAACTCAAATATATCCTCGAGATAAATGGCGCATGCTCCTGGTCGCTTATACCACACTCAACTACGCACAGGACCATTAACGTTCCATTTGTCCCGGCAATTGCAGTTCCCTTGGCTCAAATGCAATCGACATTAACGCCTCTCGCCGATTTCGATATCGTGGCACACAGCTCAGCTCAACTGATTTAAGGATTTGTGTTTGATTTAAGGATACCTTCAATCGAGTCGGAGACCAGGCTCAGCAGGAAGCAGATTGTGAGTCTCGATGACAGCGTCAATGTCCTCGCCATGTATTCCAACGGTAACACACATCGACATGTGCTGCCGGCGCTCGGCAATCTTGTTAATGTTATTGATCTTTAACAAATATACTAACCTTCAAGTGTCTTGACTCTTGAAGCCAAAATAAATATATCCCAAGTCGCGTTCGTTATTGCTGAATATAATTTCGCCGCATTTTCCATCACAACTTTGTACTGTCTGTCTGTATGTGGACTCGCCTACAGCCTAAACCCATGGGCCGATTTTAATTAAACTTGGTATAAATTGTCTTCAGGACATTACCCCGACACGTTTTTTTCCTTTTATTTTTACGACCAAAAATAACGGTACCTGCCATATAATTTTTTTTTAGCATTTTTGGAAAATCTAATTTTTTTCAAAAATGGCTCCACAGATGTTTCTAAAAAAAATCAATAAATTTTATTATGTATAAGCTACCTTTTTGTAAAAATTTAATTTCCAAAAAATGGTTTTAAATGGTACTCCTATCGAACCATTTTTTTTATCTTCGTTTTTCTAGAAAAGAAATAAACTGATTTTCATAATTTTTTTTTGGAGAATCTTCTGAAAAATTCAAATAGTACCTATTCCAAAATTTTCAAAAAAAAAATTCTTTTGATTTTTAAAAAAAGTTTCAATTTTTTTTTTTTTGAAAACCAAATATTTCGAAAACGACTTGGTTGATTTTTATAGAAGTAATAAGCAGTTATTTTACATTATCTAAAATATTTTGAAAAAAACTTTTTCTAAAGCCAAGTACGCAGTTCAAGCTAAACTAAATTTTATCCCTACAATTCCTATTTCTACAATCCTTTGCTAAGAGCACAAATGTCAAAATTTATCTGTGAAAGAATGCGTTGAGCATTATTTCGCTTGCTAAATTAAGTGGAGACTTTTTGAATTTAGCGCGTGACTGCGTACTGCCTAGCTAAATATCCTCGCTAAAATTTATCTTTGGAGGAAATTTGTATGGAAGATAAATTTTAGCGCGATCTGCGTACTAGGCTTAATAGTCAAAATTAACGGTACCTTCCATATAAATGTCAAAAAACCGTTACAGGAAATATAAATTTTCTCGAAAACGACTCCTACAATTTTGATTAAAATTGTTCTAAATACTAATATTAGTATGGTCTACGATCTACCAAAAACAAAATTTACAGTTAACCATTATAAACAGTACCTCTCATAGAACCATTTTCTTTATTTTGGACTATCTCATTTTGTGTGTTACCGATTTCAATTAAATTTTTATACAAAAGTTTCTTAAAATTTGAAATAATACTGCATATCAAAATTTTCCAAAAAAACAAATTTTGGAGTTTAAAAAAAAAATCAAATTTTTGTTTGAAAATTCGATATTTCAAAAACGGGTAGATTTTTTTTCGAAATTTAATTTTTAAGTGTGTACCAATTTTTTTTTTTTTTTTTTAAATTTTTACAAAATTTTATACATACAAAATTAATGTAAAAAAACCGCTCCTACGATTTAAAATTTTTTTTTCTCCAAAACTAAGATTAGTTAAAGAAATCAGATGGTGTCCTTTTTTTTAGCTCTCAAAACAATTTAAGAACACATTTTTAATAAATTTAATTCGAATTATGTTGATTTTTAATAATTTTTCAATTTAAGCTCTAAAATGTATAATAGGTACTAGTTTAAACTTAAGGCTCCCATAAAAAAATAATTTACTTTTATCACACTCAATCTTTAAAATTCGAAGAAACTTTTACTACAAGGGCAAGTTTGTGCGATCCAGTCGTTCGTTTTATTTTTTTAAACTTTTTAAATTTGACAGCAAGAATTTATTTATTTATTATTTGTTTATTTATTTATTTTTTTAAGTTTTGGAAAAAAACTTTTTTTACCAACTTTTTTTGTAGAATTTTTAAGAATTGGCACTTCATAGATCGCGAATATGCATTTTTGAAATCGCTAGGTCGGTTAGTTTAGCCACAAGTCAAGTTTAAAGATGTTGGATTTGTTGCCTCTAGCACGTCTAGTTTAGCCGCAAATCGCGTGTAAAAATAAAAGTCGATTGTTCATAAAATGCGATGCATCAATTGAGAGACGGCACTTCCATTCCAAGACTCTAAGCGTTCAGTTTTTTTTGTTGATTTTTAACGAGAATTTTTTGAGCATTTTCCAGAATTTTTTTTGCATTTTTTGCGTGGCCCCGGCCATTTCTTTGGATTGGTCAAAAATATTTTCAAAAAATCAATATTTTTCCTGTAAAAATTCATAAAAACGCTTGAAATGTTATTTAAGCGTAAACAAATTTTTTTATACATTAAGGCATTTTATAGAATTAAAAAAAAAAGAATTCCAGATAAGTTTTCTTTAAATTTTTGCCTTCGTCCAGACCATTTCTTCTGATATGGCATTTTCAGAAGTTATCGACATATGGTCAATTATTTCTGACTTTGGATATATTTATTTTGGCTTCAAGAGTCAAGACACTTGAAGGTTCGTATATTTGTTAAAGATCAATAACATTAACAAGATTGCCGAGCGCCGGCAGCACATGTCGATGTGTGTTACCGTTGGAATACATGGCGAGGACATTGACGCTGCCATCGAGACTCACAATCTGCTTCCTGCTGAGCCTGGTCTCCGACTCGATTGAAGGTATCCTTAAATCAAACACAAATCCTTAAATCAGTTGAGCTGAGCTGTGTGCCACGATATCGAAATCGACGAGGGGCGTTAATGTCGATTGCATTTGAGCCAAGGGAACTGCAATTGCCGGGACAAATGGAACGTTAATGGTCTTGTGCGTAGTTGAGTGTGGTATAAGCGACCAGGAGCATGCGCCATTTATCTCGAGGATATATTTGAGTTTTTGGACTCTGTAAAGGAGGAAACTCTTGCGTGATCTATCTTATGCTCTGTGGATTCCAGATCTCTTTACGAAACGTGTGGAAGACAATGGAGACTGGTCACTCATCCCACACAAATGCTCTGGCTTACACGATGTGTGAGGTGAGAAATTATAAGAACTCTATACACGCTATGAGAAGAAAGGACGGGCCAACCGAACTATCAAAGCTCAAACTCTATGGTATTCAATAATCAAATCACAAGTCGAGCCAGGTACTCCATATATCTATATATTATACATATATAAAATGAATCCCTTTTTCATCTTTTTTGTTTAAGTTTTCAAATACTTTGCTAGAAAGTTTTTATACGGAAAGAAAAATTAAAAAAATTGCGAGATTTAACATTAAAATTTATTTAAGGGTTTTTGAACACTCTGCGTTACTAAATCATTGTATTCAAAAATCGTTTTGCTTTTTCTTCACAAATAAATATAAAAGTATGTTTTGAATATTTATTTCTCCGATTTACATACAAACATGGAAACTGCATCTACTGCACAAATCCTTGGGAAAAATGAATCCTTCGAACCATATTAAATGTATTCTCTGGGGAATTCTAGATTGTCAATCAGCATTTATTGAAAGGAGAATTCCAGCAGAACTGCGTGAGATGCACAAGATAGGGTGGGAGATTTCTGAACGTTCACCCATTAAAATGGCTGCCGATCGTGGAGCATTTATTGATCACAGTCAATCGCTCAATATTCATGTGGCTGAGCTAAACTAAGTCATGATGACTTCGATTCATTATTTATTCAGTTGGAAGGCTGGTCTCAAGACGGGTATGTACATATTATCTGCGTACAAAGCCAGCTGCTCATGGATGTTAACTGTCGATAAAACTAGATTGGCAGTAGCAACAACACAAAACGGCGATTCATCTTAATCGACACCAGTAAAAGTAAAGAAGCAGAATGGACAGCGTTCAGTTCAATAGCCAACCCACAAATGTTTGCACTTATTTTTTAGAAAATCGTATGATCTACAAGCTTCTACAAATTACTTTACTCTACCGTTTCCTATTAACAAGTTGTGGAAGCGAGATTCGACAGTAGACTTTTTAGCCAGTTACATTACATCAAAATAAAAATTATCGAGTTTTAAAATTCCTTTTTTATACATTTTTTCATGAAGGACTTCTCAGATAGACATAACTTAGGATTGTGTCTTTACAAAGATAGAACATTTATATTGTACTTTGAGGAAAGTTTTATTAAAAACGCATAGAAGGCAACCTAGAAGCGTTTGTAGAAAAAGAGAGGATCATTCTAATAAAAAAAATTGTGAGGAGAAAGAATCCTATCTCCCTATCAGGTGGAAATTTTTGAAAAATTACCTTGAAATGAATAAAAAAAAATTATTCAAAATCAACAAAAGCGCATAGAATGATGTGCTATAATTTTTTTTTTAAGTTAATGTCCATTCTTTTATTTATTTTTTTTTTTTAATCAAGTTTGCTTTGTGCAGTGTTGGCAGTCAGTGGGTGAAGAAGTCTTTATTATTCAAAGCATATATTGGAAGAAAATTAACAAAAAACGAAAAGAAACGCTACTCCAAGAGTATTGGGGTTCCAGACGTTTAAAGTGTCGCCACACCCAGCATATTAGACGATCCCTAAAGGAGTATCAAAATAACTTTATTTTAAGTTAAAAAAGAAATTGATCAATTAAGTAAGTTTAAAAACAAATCAAACAGAAAAATAATACTGTAGATTACCAATTATTCAGCATTTCGATTGACTTGGAGTGATAACCAGATTAACAGGGAATGTTCTCGCTCGAGAATATTTATGGTTAAATAAAGAAGACATGAAAATAAAAAAATTAAAAGCTTTTCTTTGTAATCATCACTATCAAAATTACATTTGAAATCTAAATATTTTTGGAAAACAAAAAAGTTTATGTTTTATCCCTGCTTTTAAAATTTTTACTTTTCTTGACTTTTGAAAGTAATTTATTTTTCAATTTTTACTCTATTTCCTCGTTTCACTATTTTATATTCACTAACAAAATAACTATTTTGGAAAATGTGAATGAAGTAGGAAAGCTTACAATAAAGTAGATATTAAATGACAGAAATAATGACATTTTTCACATAAAAGTAGCCTTGAAAATTTTTAAATAAAAACTCAAGATTTTTGAAAAGGAGGACATTTTAGTAAAAAAAAAAGGACGGAAGGACAAATAGTTGGAAAGGAGAACTGTTTTTCCAAATGGAGGAAGCTTCCTGTAGATAATGCAGTTTTATATAAAAAAAAACAAAGCCATTTAAAAAAAACCTAAATTGACAAAAATTTCAATTTTTGAGACTAAGGTCCTTAGAACTCCTAAACGGTGCGGTGTTATAAAAAAAATTACAAAGTTTGTTAGCTATGTGATACTTATGTGCATATAATTGTCCATACAAGTTTCATTATTTTTAAAAAAATATACAAAAAATACATTTTTTCTCTTCACCTTTAAATGGTGATATTGTCGAAAAATTATTTACACTCACTTTATAGATTAAAATGTTTTCTACACAAAATTTCTTTTATAGTTATGTCCACGTAAGGCATAAGTCTTATTATATTGCGACTTCAGAAATGGTCAAAAAGTCAAGTTATATGCGAAAACCCGATATTTCCGCAATTTCACCTTGAATCACTTTTTGCATCCACACGATTTCGCAAGCAACCACTTTAAAAACTATATTACCTTGGATTTTTTCTGCAAATTGGCACTTTTTGTACTTTTCTTGGGGTCGTTGTCGTTTTGATATTTTGATGATAATGATTTTGTTTCACTTTTTCTTGAAAATTATATTTACTGAGTTATGTCGATTTACTTATAGACCGTTATTTTTATTCAATTTTACCAATTTTTCCGTCAAACTTTTGGATTGCTTTTAATTTATTTTTGTAATAAGAGAATAAGTAACATATCTATAAAAATAATCATTAGGAAAATGTGGATTTTTTGGAAGTTTTTTGAAATCAACACTCCATGTGTCGATCATACGATCATACTCAGCTAAAAAAACAATATTATGAACGTATTTTAAAATTATAAAATAAATTATAATTTTGTTTTCCCAAACTGTGGCGCGAATATCATGAGGTTTTTCAGGAAATAATTCCAACGATTTATATTCTACCCAGGTATCAAATGCATTGGATAAATTTAAACGTTCAACAACTATCTTCCAGTTGCCTTGCTCCATTTCGACAACTGTAAAAACGTACAAGAATCCTTCAATAACAACAAAACAAAAGTAGTTTTCTGGTTTTGTATCAATTTGTTTCAATGCCCATTTATCTGTAGCGACATTATAAAATTGCAAATAGCCGTTATGAAAATCAAGAATATATAAAACTCCGTTGGAAGTAGCGATTTTGCTCAGTTCACTTGGTTGACATGGTGGTCTATTTATATGATCCCATTGGAAGTTGGAAAAATTATATATCTCAAGAGAATCGACAAATCTCTTTTCTTCATCATAACCATTAAAACCACCAAAAATACACAAATTTCCATTTAAATCTGCCAACTGACAAGAATAGCGACAACTTGTTCCTTGGGAGTTGGGAGGACTAGTGTGTTCACAATTAATTAGATCGAAAATTTCTACGTCTACTGTTTCACGTGAAATAACAAGAATGAGTTTGTCAGCAATCACAATTGCCGATATTTGTTCATTTCTGGGATGATCTCTAATATCAGTAAAATAATGGTCTTCGAAGTCCCATGATCTGTTAACCGAGTTGAAAATGTGTTTTCTAATTCTTCCATAATCGCAGATTAGAAAAGCTGCAAGTTTTGACAAGCGTGGTGGTGTGTCCTCGGAAAGATCGCATTTTAAATTTTGAGACGTACTTGTGGCTGACATCGGGGCGTGGATCTAAAAATAAATTATACAAATAATTTATTTATCAGGTATAAGATCAATTAGTGTAAAGAAAAGATCCTTTACGGCCATATTATTCACTCAATACATCTAGATTAAAACTTAAATCTGGATGTAAATCATACAAATTCTATTTAAATTCATCTGGATTTAAGTTTAAATCTAGATGTATCGAGTGAACAATATGGCGGTGAAATAGAGTTTTAATGTTATATTTATTTATTTATCTATATAATTATTAATTTATTTATTTATTCATTTAAAATTAATGTAAACCTGTAAGTTAACTTTATAAAAGAAAAAATGTGCATCAAAACAAAATTTGTAATATTTCCAATTATAGTAAACTCAATAAATCAAAAACCCCTGAAGAAGTTGGAAAAAACCAACGAAACGTCGGGAGAAAGGATGAAATAAGAGTTTTATTTGCATTCACAACCAAAGGATCTGTAAGCCCAAATATTAAAATAATAAAAACTAAATTTATATAATCAGATCACCAATAAGAAACTATAAAATATGGCGGTTAGTAAGGCGCGCACCGAAGTGGCGACCGAGTGGTATGGTAGTGCCGTGATAACTAAGTGGCAGGTGGCATTGCCAAACCTATATAAACAATTGAGAACACGCTCATCAAAGTGGAGTGGTGGTGGTGGTGTGATATTTTGCAGGTGGTGTAGTGCCAGTCTGGTGCCACTTATCTCGAGCATGTTTAATTTTCAAGTGAGAAGCGAGTGGTGACGATGTGGATTTTTTTTTTACTGTAGATATGCTTGTGATTATTGAATTAACTAAGTCGTCTCGAGTATTTGTTAAAATAAATGCACATTGCAAGTGATGAATTGGTGGCACCATACGTAGTTTGGAACCGCAGTACGCGTTGAATCACTTTCATACCACTTCGCCGCCACTCCATTGCGAAGCCAGTTGTTCACTGCCACTTGCTACTCCACTTCGTCACCACTTCGCACCTTGCCTAAGGGCCAATTGCACAAAAGTTTTCTGACAGCAGTTACTTGTGATTTGTAATAATAATTGAGTATTTTCCGTTCGTGCGATTGAAAATGACAAGCGTTAATTTATTCATCTAAGCTTGGATAGTTATCCTCAGTTTTATGTTCATATTTACCCGTTTGTTTCGTGGCCTTAACTTAGTTAAAAATTCAGATACATACACATATGGAAATACTTACTTGACAAAATAAAACAATGAAAAACACAGTTGAAATATATTTCCAAAACAAATCTTAATCAAAATGAGTATGCTTCGCCACCTATCTGTTATTACTGACTAGGTTAAACATTATAGCATGAACATTTATATCTAAAATGCAATGCACTAAAGCTTTTAGGTACCTTTAAATAGTTACAATGTTTTTGAAATTGATAAGGCCACTTGCAACAAGGAAAAAGAAAACTAAATAAAATATAAAATTAAAGATAATAAGCAGATACCATAATAATATGTATTATTATTATTATTATTATTATTATTATTATTATTATTATTATTATTATTATTATAGAGTTTCTAAATTTCTCAACCTCTATGAGATTGGAAAATACCTATCCCGGGCTATGCCAAGGGATTAGGCTCTGTTGATTATTTTGATTATGATGATTGTAAGAAACGGCGGACTATATTGCATGTGCTGAGTATGACTGCTTTTTGCATTTTTTCCAATTCTGCGACTAGATTTTGCTCTTCCAACTGCGAAACAAGAGTTTTAGTAATCAAGCCAGTGGCCGAAATCACAATTGGAACAATATGTACGCTCTCTGCTCTGTACATAGCCTTCATCTCGTTTGCCAGCTCAGTATATTTCCCAATTTTTACACTGTACGTCGATTGAACATTATGACTCAGGGGTATCGCAATATCATAGATGGTGATCTTATTTGCACGCTTGTCGAAGACCACTATGTCTGGTCTATTAGCCCTTATAGTTTGGTCTGTAATTATTGACCTATCCCAGTATAATTTGAAGGTGGCACTTTCAAGAACCGCAGGAGGGCTGTATCTATAGTAGGGTTGGTTGTCTACTGTTAGCTTTAGATCTTTCGCTAACCTCGAATGTACGATTTTTGCGACTTGATTATGTCTTGCTGTATATTCATGCGCAGCTAAACTAGTGCATCCGCCTAGTATATGTTCTACAGTTTCCGATGAAGTTTGGCATCGTCTGCAGAGATCATTCGCAATGGTTTCTTTAAGTACAGTCCTTCTGTAATTCTTGGTGGCAACAACTCTATCTTGTATAGAGATGAAAAATCCCTCGGTTTCAGCAAACAAACGTCCCTTCGTCAGCCATATATTTGAGTAGTGGAGGTGAGTACTTTCTTGCTCTAATTGGCTACGATGAGTTCCATGCAGGCTTTTGTTCTTCCAAGTTTCGATAAGAGCCGCATCGGTTTGTACATTAGATGGGGACTCGTACGTTTGCGATCGAAGGTTCAGGGGCGTGTGGTGTTTATCTGCCAGGCATATAGTTTGTAGAAAACTTGACGTTTCAGATTTCCCCCTAAAGTAGGATCTGAGGTTGTGGATCTGTTTATCATGCAGCTGAATAACGTCGACGAGTCCTCTGCCTCCTTCGCATCGAGGTAGGATAGATCTTTCAACTGCGCTTTTCGGGTGATGGTATCGGTGCTTTGTCAATTGGGTTCGCAAGATCCTCATTATACTACTTAGGTCTGTATTTGACCATTTTACTATCCCAAACGAAAACGTAAGTGTTGGGATTACCCAGGTGTTAATGGCCTTAAACATGTTTCCAGCGTTAAGTTTGGATTTAAGAATGAGCTTCAATCTTTCGGTGAGTTGTTTGACTAGCGCGGTTTTTATGGCCGAATCACACACTCCTTTCAGCTGGATTAGGCCTAAATATTTATAAGATTCACCATCGAACAGATTGGATATCATGTTTTCCTCATCAATTTGGTATCCCAAATCGTCGTTTTGTATTTTTCCTTTTTTTAAGTGAACAATTTTGCACTTTTCTATTCCAAACTCCATGTTTATGTCATCGCTAAACCTCTTGACAGTATTAAGTAGCCTGTGGATTTTTTCTTTGCTGTTTGCATAAAGCTTGAGATCGTCAACGTATAGTAAATGGTTGAGAGTTTGGATTCCTGTTTCAGCTTTGATGTTAAATCCAATATTTACTGATTTAAGTAGGTTACTAAGTGGGTTTAGAGATAAACAAAACCAAAGGGGGCTAAATGCGTCGCCTTGAAGGATGCCTCTTTTAATATAAACTTTTGGACTAGTCTTCCCTCCTAGATGCAGTGTTACACACCACTGTACGCTGATAACTTTTAGAAGTCTTCGTATTTTCGGATCGATTTTATATATCTCCAAAATCTCGTGCAAGTAGGAGTGAGGGATTGAGTCAAAAGCCTTCTTATAGTCGACAAAAGCCATGCTTAGATTACGCTTACTCTGCGTGGCCTGTCGTACTAAAACTGAATCTATGATTAATTGCTCTTTACAACCTTGCGAGTCCTTAGCACAGCCTTTTTGCTCTTCTGTAATAATATTACAGTCAATGCAGTGCGTATATTATTATTATTATTATTATTATTATTATTATTATTATTATTATTATTATTATTATTATTATTATTGTACTATTCATACTAGAATGTGAGTTTATTGGACTTGACCATTCTTTATTCCGTCAATTTCATTGAATTTGTGAACAACAAAAACAACTTAAAGGCGCTACCATCAATTGCTTACGAATTAATTTTTTTAAAGTATTTTTAATTCGTTTTATTTTTGTTTGGAGATATACCTAGCTATTTCAACAGGTGCCAAGCCCTATCATCAGTCTCCTTTTAAGTGGTGCTGAGCTTTAATCCAATTTTATTATAAAAAACTTTCTACATCATGCGAGATTTGAATCCGCGAATCAGATTTTAAAGGTGTTTACAAAAATGCTGATGCTCCAAATGCATTTGATAAACAAACCTCACATCTCGACCTGTGACGATGATCTATCTATCTATCTATCTATCTATCTATCTATCTATCTATCTATCTATCTATCTATCTATCTATCTATCTATCTATCTATCTATCTATCTATCTATCTATCTATCTATCTATCTATCTATCTATCTATCTATCTATCTATCTATCTATCTATCTATCTATCTATCTATCTATCTATCTATCTATCTATCTATCTATCTATCTATCTATCTATCTATCTATCTATCTATCTATCTATCTATCTATCTATCTATCTATCTATCTATCTATCTATCTATCTATCTATCTATCTATCTATCTATCTATCTATCTATCTATCTATCTATCTATCTATCTATCTATCTATCTATCTATCTATCTATCTATCTATCTATCTATCTATCTATCTATCTATCTATCTATCTATCTATCTATCTATCTATCTATCTATCTATCTATCTATCTATCTATCTATCTATCTATCTATCTATCTATCTATCTATCTATCTATCTATCTATCTATCTATCTATCTATCTATCTATCTATCTATCTATCTATCTATCTATCTATCTATCTATCTATCTATCTATCTATCTATCTATCTATCTATCTATCTATCTATCTATCTATCTATCTATCTATCTATCTATCTATCTATCTATCTATCTATCTATCTATCTATCTATCTATCTATCTATCTATCTATCTATCTATCTATCTATCTATCTATCTATCTATCTATCTATCTATCTATCTATCTATCTATCTATCTATCTATCTATCTATCTATCTATCTATCTATCTATCTATCTATCTATCTATCTATCTATCTATCTATCTATCTATCTATCTATCTATCTATCTATCTATCTATCTATCTATCTATCTATCTATCTATCTATCTATCTATCTATCTATCTATCTATCTATCTATCTATCTATCTATCTATCTATCTATCTATCTATCTATCTTTCTATTATTTTCGCTGCATTGGAAAAAGCTGCACAAATGTAGATAAATTTTTGTTCGTGTCCGTTTCAGTTAATTGGCGTTGGCCCTATCGGCATGTATTCTATTTTTTGAAAAGGTCGAATTTCGACCATTCTTGTGCTTGAATAAAATGTACTGTGAACGTTGGTAGAGATGGATGTTGAACAAAAGTTTTGCATCGGCAATTCACACTATTAAAACAAAATAATTGTTGAATATTTTTTAAATAAAAAACAACAACTTAGGCAAGAGTTATAGCTATTTCACGAAGGGCACTTCGATCACCAGACTCCTTATTAGTGATGGTGTTTAGTCTGATTCTGATGGCTAATTTTAATTGAAAAATCTCTTTAACCTTAACTGGGAGTCTAAAAATACACATCGCGCTACCGAAGCCACAAAAACACTTAGAATTTTGATTAAATATGTTCTGAATACTAAAAATAGTATAACCTACTGTTAACCAAAATACACTTCATTTTGAATAGTAAATACTTCTCATAGAATCTCAAAGAATCATTCTCTTTTGCTTAATCGATTAAAATCAAGTTGTTTATATCAAAGAAACAAAATTTCACAAAAAAAAATTTAAGCTCCTTTATATGATTAAATTTTACTTCACATAAATTTTAAACGAAACTAATTTTGGATTAAAAAAAAATATTAAATTTTTTTTTTTATTTTGAAAATTCGATGTTTCAAAATGGGTACAAATGATTTTTTTGAAATTGAATTTTTAATTCCAGATTAATAAATACTAGTATCGCCTAGTGGTCGAAATTCGGCCAACAAAAACAACGCACTCTAGCAAGGAGAATAAAAATTAAATTGTAAGAAAAAATTAAATCTTTTTATCTAGGGTTTTTACTTTTATTTGTAAAACCCATAAAGTACCAGTTGCTGACCCCCTCTTACATATATCAAAACTAGAACCATATATTTTTTATCTAACTTTTTAACATTATAAAATTCATCTCAAACAAACACCACCCTGATTATTGGTGAATTATTTCGCAAATTATTTGTACATATTTTTTCAAATTATTGATTTTATAGAATTTTTTAATATATGTATGTAGGAACCTATAAACTTGTATTTTAAATATCTATTAAATCGACAAATAAAAAAAAATTCTGACAGGCATAAGGCTGAAAACAAAACGTCTTGGACCTAAATGTTGATAGTCAGGAGGTATTTAATAAATTTTTGGTGTATAGGTAGTTCATTTATACCTCAAAGAATTTGGGGCTCCTTTGGGGTTGGGGTACTAAATTAGCCCAAAATCAGCCCCTTATTTCTGCATTATTAGATTTTTGAACTTCCGTTGTGGTGGACCCAGCTTGACGGACCTTTATAACTGACTTGACCGTCATCGGATCGATGAGGAACTCTCTAAGTTTTTAAAGAGTCCCATTACCAACGTCCATGCCGAATTTCAGCCTCTAACTAATTATTTCCTTTCTTTGGCATTTTTTCATCTATTCTTACTGGACTAATATATTTCTACTGTTAAATGAATGCTGGCAACAAATTTAAAGTTACGATTGTTATGCTTGTGTTAGAACGTAGTGTTACAAATTAAGATATCAAAATTATCATTATTTTAACCGTAATCCATGAATACACTGATGAGTAACAAACTTATTATGAGTAAGTCGTTTATAATTGCTGTGTCGCTATCTTCTCTAAGTGGTATTTAAAAAAATTAAATTTAATACATACTTAAATCAAATAATTCTATCAGCTATTTGTGAAAATCGTAAAATATCAAACAAATCTGATAAGTCTTACCCAGTATAACCAAATATAGTTGGCTTTCGAAGCTACATATTACTTTAATTACGTCTAATATTTAATGTTAGTGCTTTTCAATTAATTCAAAATACCAAGTTTATTGTTTGTTTAAAAAATTCACACTCAATGGGTGATTGTCCTTAATCTTCAATGTGATTTTCACAATTTTGAAGGGAAAAAAAACTTGTAATATTTTGGAAAAATTTCCAGAATTTGTAATTTATTTGCTTATTTTTTTTTTTTCAGTTAACCTTCAGTCTTGAAAATCCGAAATTCAAAATACATACAACCAATTACAAGTCTCTGAAGTCTTATTTCAAAGGAGGGAGAAATTTTGAAAGAGCTTTCGTTTCTAGATCAAATCAACAAATATATTAGAGTTTTCCTTTTTTTTTTAATGTGCAAAGGCAAGTTTAACAAAACCTTAAAGAAATAATTCAACTTATAACCGAGGACCTTTGTTATAACACCTATACAGGGTGATTCGCATAAGGTTTGAAAAAAATATAAATAGATATAGTTAGATCTCTCTATTATTCTATAAATATGTAGTATTGTTTACAAAACTTTTTAAGTTTTTAAAGCATGGAATTTGCCGTCTGCCTGATTGAAAAATGAGTATATATACTATACATATGTATTACGAAAATTATTTACATTTTTATTAAGTTCGAGTTAGAATTAAAAAATCTTCACTTAAGATTTTGCTTCGATAAGCTGAAGTCATTTTACAAAATTTAAACATTATCTGCCTTATTTACACTCCGCTCTACTTGTATAGAAACAAATTTTTTTTTACTATCAGAGCGTGTTGCGCTTTGGTAAATTTAGAAATCCACCTTTTTGTATTAGTTCTTTTAAGAGGGATCTATTGCGAATAAAAATGGGCCGCGTAAAACCATTAAACGCTGCAGAAAAAGCTAAAATAGAAGGACACGCGCAAAACAAGCTTCCCCTTCCCACATTTGCTAAAATTGTTTGGTCGTACCTTAGAAACACAGAAAACTATGGAAAAAAATGAAAGTTAGACAAGTAAGAGCCACAACAGAAGGCAGACCGAAGAAAGATAATAAGACTGGCTTCCAATTCAAGTGACTCTGCTGTTAAAATCAAGCCAAAGAGTGGAATTACAGCTAGTCTTAATACTATTAGACGTGTTGTTCATCGGTTCCAACATTTAAATTGAAGAAAAACCACCGTTATGACCAATACGACGACAAAATAGAAAATATTTTTGCAGGAAGAATATGACGTGAAAGGAAGAGTGGAGAAAAGTGGTATTTTCAGACGAAAAACAATTTAATTTAGATGGTCCGGATGGATACAATTAGTATCTTTTTATGACATGAGGAAAGAACCAAGAGCGCCACCATAGCCAAGAAGGTGGTGTAATGGTGTGGGTTGCGATTTCCTGGTTTGGAACAATTAATCTGGAGTTCCCACGATGAAAATGACGGCAAACTCCTACAAGCGAATATTGCAAGAAGCTTTCCCTAAGTTTTTCGACCAATAACATGGTCATTTCAACAAGACAACGCGCCAATCCAAAACGCAAGGATCATTAAAAGTTGGACATCCGAGAAAAATGTTACCTTGTTTCAATGGTCACCGTACTCTCTGGACCTTAATATCATCGAAAACATATGGGGATGGATGCTTTGTAGGGTATACGATTATGAATGTCAATATGAGGACAAAGAACCACTTACTGCTTCAATTAAAGAAGCACAGAGTGAAATTGCTTGAAATTACATAAAACAACTGTACGATTCGCTTTCCAACAAGGTTTTTGAAGTTATTTACAAATGAAGGTGGTACCACAAATTATAAGAATATAATTATTAATAAAAAAAACTATACCCTCTTTTACTGCGTTTTTTCAATTTGTTTCCTTATTTAAGAGAGTGTTTCTATTAAGTGAGGCATAAAAAAACAGTGGCGCAAAATTTTAAACAGCCTGATGTTAAGGTATTAGCATGATACTACTTAACAATTTTCTAACTTAAAAACTTTTTACTAAAGTGTTGTCAGTTTTAAACATTTTCTAACTAGTATCATACTAAACCTATTTTTCTAGCTGAACACGCCTAAAACAGTGACAGTTCAACCCCATTTTGCAATTGTAGCTGTCAAAGTGACACTTGGATTTAGTATGATACTAAAAAGATAAAATAGGCATTTAGCAATTTTAACTTTAGTAAAATGTTAAGAAGATAATACGGTGCTAACTCGTTTAAAATTTGGAAAAGCCTGTTTTTAAGCTAGTATCATACTAAAAATGCTTTAACATCATACTAAATCGTTTAAAATTTTGCGCCAGTGATTTTAATGAAGAAATTAGAAAAGTGGTAAAAATAACCGAATTATTCTGCCCATGCAGTTTTATTCTCAATAGATCCCTCTTAAAAGAACTAAAACAAAAAGGTGGATTTATATATTTGCCAAAGTGCTACGCGCTCTGATAGTAAACAAAAAGTTTGTTTCTATTCAAGTGGAGCGGAGTGTATAAACAAAAAATAGTTATTTCAGCTCTTGTGTTCAGGACATATACACCATGGAATAAGAATTTTTCGGACTCAAACTAAAGGCAATTGCTTACTGCTTCATTTGAGTCCGGAAAATGTGTATTCCATGGTGTAGTTACCCTGAACACAACAGCTAAAATAACCATTATTTGTTTATAAATAAGGCAGTATATGTATATCCATTTCATTAAGATATTTAATGGTTTGATCTTCAGAAAGGAAACCTCTTCCAAACACATGTCTTTTCGTTTCTCCAAGTACTGGGCATCTCCTAACAAAATGAATAATATCTTCTCGTTCAGCCATATTGAATATTTTTTTTACAAAAGATAGGTAAATCTGCGCAATGAGGTATGAAGTTAAGGTTCAATAGCTAACCTCTCATCCTAAAGATGGTCGATATTTGTTCAATTTTGCAGTCATTGCATTGTAGTTTAATTTACTGTAAACCATTCTAGATTTAGCAAAAGTCTAGAAAGTGAAGGTTAAGTCCAGTATTGTAACCAATGCAAAACTGTGAAAAAAATGGACACGAATTGTTCTTTTCTTTTCCACTTGAATACGATTTCACAATGTTTATTAATCATACAATTTGTTCCTTTAACTTTGATTGGTTTGTACGACTTTGATCACTCGGCACTGGTGGTTTATAGTTCTCAATTAAGTCCTGCATTCAATACTTGTAAAGCAGTGAAAGATATTTACTAAAAGTCTTTAAAAAGTCATTTTTTAACTTTTCTTAATCTTACGGTGAGGGACCAAAAAAAATAATCGTTTCAAAGTTTTGAAAACATCTTGTAGAAAATAATTCCAGTTTTCAAAACTGCCCTTATATTTTTCGTGTTGGCATTTCTTGCTGAGATATTGCTAACCAAAGTCAAGAGTCTTGTTTTTCATTCAAAGCCAGAATTTTTTTTTGAAGAAAATGACACAAATGATTTTTGACTCGTGCTGTTTATTATGATTGTGCAGTAACGGTACTTTAAAAAAGAAAAAACATTCGCTAAAAAAACATAAATCTTTAGAATGTTTTTTGTTTCATCTCAATACAATCACTTTCCACAGAGATACAGCTCTTCAAAAAACACTAAAAAATTTTTTTTTTGTTCTCTTAATTTTTTTTTTGACGAAAAATGTACTTCAGTTTCTAATGAATAAAGTTGAATCTTTAACTTCCATTTGATGTTCATAAGAAATTGCACAAAGTTGATATGAGAGATAAGGGGTCAAAGGCCCTTAAAGCAGTTTTCGTGGTTTTAATAGCTATATCATACCGACAACAACGATTTCTTTTCTTCTTTAAATCGCTTTATATAATTTTATTTGTCAGTTGGGGGCCTTTGACCCCCAGCAGAATTGTAATCACTACTCATATCAAAATGAATTTTCTTACAATAATTATTTAAAAACAACAGAAGGAAGCTATCACAAAAATTTAGAATATTTGGGGATGTTCAAAAAAGAATCATCAAACACACATAATTTTAGCAGTGGAGGAGATTGTCACCTGCTGTCTACTTACATAGAACATTGAGATGAGAAATTCAAAAATAAGCAAATTTATCATTACTAGGTTCGTTCGCGTACTCCCCAAATCTACGAATTTTTACGAATTTCTACAAATTTAACGCAAATTGTGTTCGTTTACGCAAAAAATGTGTAGTTTTTCGCAGAAGAGAGCGCTCTCGAGAGAGTAAATTATTTCCCCTTTCTGCTTATTTCAGCCCAAAGAAATTCTTCGGGCAGAAATATGAGTTTTGTCAAAAGTCACTTTGATATTTGCCAGAACATCTCTTTTCTTATACTCCTCTGTTTTATTTAATTTAATGTAATAAATTAACTTTTTCTTACTTTTTTATTTTATTTTGAAAATCTTTTCAAAGAAATGATGACGATATTTATTTTTTTTTGTTTTCAAATATTTGACGTTAAAAAACCGGTAAAAATTATTTGTTCAAAGCGTTCGTGTACTATTTTGCAGTTTTACTTCTCTCTGAGAGAATTTCATCCCCACTCCTCAATATTTGATAGACTGTGAATTTTAGTGCAGAAAGTACACGAACGAAGCTACTTATATAAAGACGAAACAAATATTTTGTTTGTCCGCGTTTTTCTCAGAAAGTATTCAACCGATTTACTTGAAACAAATTTTATAATTTTCCTTATTTTTTGAAGCATGTAAATAGGTATTTTTTATTTGTTAAATATATTTGTTAAATTAGATAATTAACTTTTAAGAAAATTTCGTACACTTTTTTGTCGAAGTTGACCAACATGCAAATTTTAAGCCCTAAATCATTTCTTAACTGTATTTACAAGCTGAGAAATAAATTTATTAACAAATTATAAATTTATCAACTTTTTGTATTTTTGCATCTGTGAATTCGATTCAATCGCAATGACTGGGTTGCTGCTTTGTTCCATTTCATTATCGTTCCGTGTTTTGTGCATTTTCTTTTGTGTATTTGCTTCTGAATCTCTGTCCACTCAATTGTTCGCTCATCCACTCATTTACATTTTTATTCCTCCTTTAATTCCACTCAATTGTTGACTTTTTGTAACGACGACGGGCAATGCGTAGTGTGTTTGTTTTTGCCTTCTTCTTCTACATACCTACATATTTTAAGTATGAGCACCACTGCCGTGCGCAGTGTGTTTATTTTCTGCTTCTTCTGCAGTGAACCGAAGTGTTACAAATGTACATATTTTGAGAGGAAAATGGACAGGGCATTCAGTAGAAAGCAGCATGAAAAAAAAGGTTTACTGAAAGCTGCTAAAGATTATAAAAATGAAACATTGCTGATTTCAACTGAGTGGAGTGAGGAATAAAATACAGTGCAAGCTCCCTTAGCCGGACAGTGACAGTCGCAACACTGTTGTCCGTCTAAGGGAGTTTCCGTCCAAGGGAAAAAATAAAAAATAGTTATAAAAGGAAATGTATAGTTGGCATCATGAAACTGTTTCAGTGAGAGAAAATAAAATTCTTTATTTAGTTACGGAAAGCATATGGAAGTATGTATATAAAATTTGTGTTAATAATATAGTAGAAATTGCGGTTAGTCTCATGAAGCATTTAATATACTTTTACCTACTCATATTAATAAGCAGACCTGTGTAATTTAAGCATAAGTACAATTACAAGTACAATTACCTAGTACTTTAATATTTTAAGTACAAGTACAATTCCATGGTAATTGTACTTAAATTTTCTAAGTACAAGTACCGGTACTTGTAATGGTAATTATAATTCCTCACAAGTATTTAAAAATTTGGTATTGATTACTTTGGTAATTAAATGAGTTGTACTTAAATACTTTTTAATTCCTTAAGTACTTATAATTACTTTTAATTACTTCTAATTCCTTTAGTATTTCTAGTTTTCTACCTTTTAGTTCCTTTTTAAGTATCTAAGTCTTAAAGATTTTTGTTCTAAAACACTTTTATTTTAATGCATACTGCATAATGTTTATTATAATTACGTACAATATAAGTTGTTAATTAATCGAATCAGCATTGTTTTTTATATATATACATATAGCAATTGTTATATTAAAAAAATGTATTCCTTATATTTACAACAAATTAGTAAGTTTTCCAATTTAAAGAAAACTGCTAGTACCACTATATTTTAACATATTGGTGTTTTAACATTTTTCCTGGCTGAAAAACCCGATTAAGACCAACTTACTATAGACATCAGATTACATAGATTTTAATTTTACTGCTTTCTATCTTGCTGTTTTTGTGATCAGATTCGGACATATTACAGAGAAAGATAACAGTCAAATGGAAACCGCGTTTAAAGCGCTTTTTCATTGAATTATTCATTGGCCCGAGTTCTAACCATATTTAACCAAAAAATGTTAGCTCCCTTGAGTTCTTGTTGCATCAACTGTGTTCATAATGGATTACAACAAGCATTGGTTAGGTACACGAACGCGACCACTGACAACCTTGTAAGAATTAATAAAATTCCAGCTCTCATGAAAGTTGGTGAAAATGTTTCTTTTATATGATAAATAAAATATTTATGCAAAGTTCATTGTTTTTAATGGTGTCGTACACTAAGTCCTCAGGAGCTAAGACCACCGAAGAACTTAGTTCCCACTAGATGAGAACGAAAGCCATTTCAAAAGTCGTTTTTATTCCCATAAAACGTGGGAAAAACTTCAAAAGCAATGGGTGTTTTTATTTCCCTTCAAAAATAAAATCTCTTCCTGTCAAAAACTTAAAAAAGTATATAGTTTTTATTGTTTTGTAGTTTATTAAATTCAATGTAGGTAGAACGTTCAAAGAAATTTCATTCACCATAATAATAAACTTTTGCACTGAAATAAAAATGTATTCTTCAAAATTAAACGCAATTCCTTACCTAATGCTCGCACTGTGTCTCTTACATATTAGACATATTAAAGGTACCCACTCCCTTGAGTGCGCGTAAATGTCGAATTAAAAAAAAAATTGAACGCAATTCAAGATATGATTTTTTTTGCAAAGTGAAATGGTGCAATTTTTCATTATATTCTTAAGTACCATAAAATATGGATTTTCCCAACGTCAGTTTGTAATCGTGATTAAAAATTGCACAATTTAAGTTTGCAAACAAATCGCGACTTTTTTTGTAAACTAAAACTGTGGAAACGTCACAATAGTTTGTAATTGCACATCTTGTTTAATGGTCATGTAATGTAACATATAAATTTGAGTTCTTTACCTTATTTTAAAAAATTGTGCTTTACTTTTTATATGGATATATAATTACTTTTTTCTTGCGTACTACAGTTTTTCTACAAACTTATAATAAGTTCTCTTTTCGTACTTTCAAATTGTATAAAATTGCAATTCGAAAGTGGACTTTATTCTCACATTGTATGGGACTAAAAACAACTTTTAGAAAGTTTCCATTTTTCCCAAAAACCCTTCCCTACTTTTAATTCTTCATTCTCATAGTAAAGGCAACGTCTGCACGAACTTTCATCATGGTAAGAATTGTTTTTGTTTTATTTCGTCCAATTTTACATAAGAAGGAATTAAAAGTACTTGAGGAATTAAAAGTATTTGAAAAGTATTTAAGTACAACTCATTTAAGTACCAAAGTAATCAATACCAAATTTTTAAATACTTTTGAGGAATTATAATTACAAGTACAAGTACCGGTACTTATACTTAGAATTTTTAAGTACAAATACCATGGAATTGTACTTGTACTTAGAAATTTAAAGTACATGGTTATTGTACTTAAGTTGTATTTAAGTCCCAATATATTTAATTATTTTACAGGTCTGTTAATAAGTATATTTTAAGCTTGCGAAGCAACGCGAGCACCGGTCGGCTAGTATGACATAAGAATCATCAGAAATGGTCTAATTATTCTATAGCTTAGACGAAAAATATATACCATTTCAATTACAAATCTATTTCCTATCTCTTCTTCCTTCATTTGATTTTAAATTTAATTTCCCTTTACAGACTTGGTGGACGATTTGCGATTCGTCCTCAGCACGGCCATCATCAGCAATTGAATAGCACCTATAGCAATTCAAGTGGCAGTTACAACAAGTTCCTGACGGACTCGAATCGAAGTTCTAATGGAACGAACTGCACTAATGACTTTGAAAAACAACAAAAACCTCATCCATTGCATGTGCACCGTCATCAAAATTCAGTTTCGCAAAAACAAAAACGTCAGCTTAGAGATGCATGCGTCGGATGGCCAGGTGTTGGTAGCGGTAGTGGTAATGGTAATGGTGGCGGCAATTCTAATTTCCGTCAAGAGATTAATCAAACCCCAGCTAGTGTTAGATGCAATACACCATCATCAGGACGATGCATCAAATCACCACGCATATCAAAATCACAGTCCCAGCAGAGCGCAATTTACTGGAGATCTCCGGCTCATCCACAAGTCAGCTTAGATATGTACGTATGTATGAATAAAAATACACATCAAACTATCGTAAGGTACAATCCACATACACACATGAGTGAGAGTAGTACTTCTCGTAGTGCTATAGCTAATCTAAAATACGTCAAAGTGTAGTCATCTCTGAGATTTGAGGGCAAACAATCAGATTCAGAGCTTATCGTGATATGTTAAGGTTTTTCAGCTTTTCGTCTCTATGCTAAAGCTGTGACAAGTCAAAAGTCCTTCAAAAACGGTAGAATGGATTTTTTTTTCGTTGACCCTATATACAGTACCTTTAGTTGTTTTTTCCTGTTCTAGGGATTTGGTATATTCAACTTTGACATTAAAAGTCATTTCACAAGTGTTTGGATTGTGTTTTTGTTTTGCGACCTTCGACCTTAGAGGATGCCAATGATTGTTAAATTCAAAGATTTTACTGAACGGTAATACAATTGCTATTACGCAAAAGGGTTATTTTTAATTGTATTAAATAAAAAAAAAAAACTCAAAACTTAGAATTTCCAAAAATCTATCTATCGTATTTGTCATGAAGTCAAAACAAAATTTAAAATTATAATCGAGGACCTAAAATAAATAATTATTATTAACTAAATTAAATACATACATATATCTAGCTAGTGGAGAACCGAAAATTCAACCATTCCTATAAATGTGTTTTTGGTTGACAATTTCTTTCAGCTTAGATTTTTAATAAACAAAAAACTATTAGATAATTAGAAAACGATGAACTGTAATACAAAAGAAAAGAATTCAAGCAAATTTGTATTCTTGCTTTTGGTTCATTTAATACATGATCAATTTATATTTCTGAGATATCTGAGATGTCAGCAATGTATTTCAGTTTGTGGTTAATTGTCAAATAGGAACTGAAGTAAAACAATTTTATATAAGCCGAAATTTCTTTACATGCTGCCAATACTGGGTCATAAACGATGCTCGGATTATGAATATGTCTTTAAAAAAACCAAATCCATGTCGATAGATTGTACATAGATTGGATTTTAGTGGTGATTTTGGACATCGTTCATGGACAGTGGAGCAGGGCACTTAGGCTGTTATTAAGTGCATACGTAATAAACAATTAGTGGTCTTCACGAGAGAACTAACGAAACTCTACGATAATGAAAGATAGGTAGGGGATATGGTGTTTTATTCGTTCAAAAGAAGCGGCATTTCTCAGTTTCAATTTTATTTTGTTTTAAAGTTTATTGGAACTATCCGCTCCTGACGGACAATTCTGAAAAGACGTCAAATAATTTTTTTCTTTCAAGAGCGCGTCTCATGCAACTGTAGTCTTAAAGAAAGTAGATTTTATGAAACTTAAAGTTTTATGAGGCTTAAAGTTGTCGTTTTACTAAATCGTCAGTAAAACCACAAGGCTGTAGAACAATTGAAGACTCTGTAAGACGATTAAAGTTTAAATGGTTAGAAGGGTGAAAAACGGAGAGAACGCTTATGCCCGTAATATTCACGCCGTTTAAAATCGGTTTATATTCAGAAGTCGGTTTAGAATTTTTAAACCGACTAATCGGTAATATTCACTCACTTAAACCGACGTTAACCAAAATTTTTAACCGAATGATCGGTTTAACTACGATAAACCGACTCAAACTTAAACGAGGCATTTTCATGTCGTTTAGGTACGGTTTAAATGGTTTTAGCTAATATTCAGCATTTTATCGGTTCTTTCAGCCAATGAAAAATATTCAATCATGTGATTTTTGGCAATGCTGGCTATTAGAACACATCATATTTGTGCACGTTATTCACACATCGGGGTAGAGTTGACCAATTAACCGGAAAAGGCTAATAGACCGAGAGCTGGTGGACGATTTGCTCAAAGTGTTTTATATCGCTCCAAAAGTTGTGAGCATGGCATTTGTACCAGCGCCAACTACATGCCATAGACCTTTCAGCGATATCGCGGCCCTAAGTCCAATGTAATGCACTTTCAAAATTCAAAAAAATTATTGATTTTAAAGTGTTTTATAACGCTCCAAATTTTGTGACCATAATATTTATACGTGTCCAAACTAAATTCCATCGGCCTGGTGGCCCTAACACCTCCATAATGCACTTTCAAAATGCAACTAAAAAAAATAGGAATGGTTGCTGGGTACTATCCAAACTCAATTTAATCAACTTGACAGTAATACCTCATACCTAGCATCACTATAATAATGCACTTTTAAAATGTAACCAAAAAAGGTGTTTTAAATAGCTCCAAATGTTGCTTACATAGTATTTGTATGTGCGCAAACTAAATTCCATCGGTCTGGCAGCTATATCGCGGCCTTAACTTCTTAAAAATGCACTTTCAAAATGCAACACAAAAATGGAAAAGGATTTTATACCGCTTCAAAATTTCTTCACTAGTACTTGGTTACTGTCCAAACTAGATTCCATCAACCCAAACAGCCCTAACACCACCATAATGCACTTTAAGAATGCAAATTTTGTTCACAAATAATTTGTATCTGTCCAAACTGAATTGCAATGGTCTGGCAGCGATACCGCGGGCCTAACATCCAGATAATGCCCTTTGAAAATTCTAGTACTATTTTGTTGATAGGAAACTGAATTATGGTAGCGGAATTTTCACGGTATCGCACGGTATTGAAAGTGCATTATGGTAGTGTTTGGTCCGCTGTAGCGCTGTCAGACCGATGGAATAATGTTTGCACATAAAATAATTACATATGCACAAATTTGAAGCGGTAAAAAAAAAACTTTTGTTGATTTTAAAAGTGCATTATGGAGGTGTTTGGGCTGCGGTATTGCTGTAAGGTTAATGGAATTTAGTTAGGATAGTTACCAAATACTAGTGAAGAAATTTTCGATTTTTTGGATGAATTTTGAAAGTGCATTTTTAAGGTGTTAGGGCCGCGGTATAGCTGCCAGAGCGATCGAATTTAGTTTGGACACATACAAATACTAGGTAAACAACAATTGGAGCGATTTAAAACACCATTTTTTTGTTGCATTTTGAAAGTGCATTATGGAGGTGTTAGGGCAACAGTATCGCTGCCAGACCGATGGCATTTAATTTGGACACATACATATAAACATTATGCTCACAACTTTTGGAGCGGTATAAAACACTGAGCAATTGGTTTCGCAGCTCTCGGTCTATTACCAAAAATCATTGTTGACGACACGCAATTCGGTCGAGCGTTCGTATGGTGTTCTATAAAGAGCCTGTTTTCCATTCTCATTAAGACATACCATATGACATCCAGGTTCAATAAGTTGCAATCTTACCAAATTTATCGCATTTTGTGGCATCTTTCTTGATATAATGTGATAGATATGGGAACCGTATTAAAACCCGGCGCGGAACTGCAACCAGATCAAGAAAAATTCAACTCGCAACAAATCGTTCAAGGAATATCTGGATGACACAATGCAGTGGACGGTATTGTTCACATTTTTGCCCAACGTTAAAAACGGTAAGGAAAATGAAAGACATTTCTAATGCGTATTTGTGTTTGACACGAATTAATAAATTTATTTTATTTAAATATAAAATGACAATTCGAAAAATAAATGTCAAAAAAAGCCTTTTTTAGTTTTTTCATACTTGCGATTCTATGCGACGTTCGGTTTAAATCACAAATTTAAACCGACGTAAACCGAATGGAATTTTTTGCTTAAACGGAGTGAATATTACCGATTTAAACGAGATTTTGTCGTTTAAATTCTGTCGGTTTAGTTCGGTTAAAGGTAGTCGGTTTAAGGGCTTTTAAACCGAGTTTTAAACGGCGTGAATATTACGGCGGTTAAGTTTTACCTGTCACTTCTAGAGTCGTGTCGCTTTACTACCATTTTCGTGCAACGAAAACCGTAACAAGGGTAAGTATTTGTGATGCTGGAAACATTTCTTAAATTATTTTGAATAGTTTGAATGCCCATATAAATAATTTTCCAGTCTACGAAAACCACTTCTTAAAACGTTTACTTGCACATACTTATGCTAGATCTGTATTTGTTCACAACTTGTAAGCTTTTCTGTGAAAAGAATCCAACGGATTTTACTGGCTTGAGAACATGCCATAAAATTATCATTTAGTTGTCTGCTATTTGGAAACTACATTTCCTTGCTTTCCTTTCAAATTCGAAGAAAAATAGCTAGTTTATTGAGCTGGGTGTTCCTGGCCTTACTTCAAAGCAGTAAGATCAAAGCCTGGATCATGCTAACATAGAGAAAAACATAAAACAAAATTTCATATTCAGGTGTTTTTGGGTAAATAAATAGCCCATTTTAAGTAATTGAAATTAGTTAAGTTGTTCTCTATATCCAGGGCTTAACAAGAGAAAAGTCATAACAGAATGAAGAGGCTGATTTTCTAAATTAAAATTTATAAACTTTGATATTCCCGTTCACATTTTTTTTTTAGCAAAAATTCGAAATGGATCATACTAAAGAATATAGAGTTACCAAGAAGACGCATCTCATACAAATTTTCTACTGAAAATGGCGGGTTCCAATGTTGGAATCCGCACTTTGGCTTTTTTATGGGCTTTTCAATAATTATCTCAGCGCTTTTAAAATGAGATACCACACAAATTGAAACAGTCTGATTTTTTGTCCTTGAAAAGCCCATAAAAAAAAAACAAAAAATGTGCAGTAAAAAATTTGTATGAGATGCGCATTCTTGGTAACTTTATATTCTTTGATCATACCTAATGTGCCGCAAATCGCCAGAAAAACAATTATAATCTTGACAAAGCTAATGTTTTGATTTTTTTTGTTTTTAAACATACTGCTTTTGTCGACCTTTTCAAAAAAAAATATATTCTAATATTATTAGCTGCATTTTATTTTCCCCCAGATCTAATCCGGATCAGATCATGATAATAAAACAAACTGGATCACAAATTTATTTATTTCTCACAGTTGGCTTTATTTGCACATTAAAATTGACAGAAGGAAAATTTTCACAAATATTATTTGAAATAGTATTTTGTATTGAATGTTTAAAATGGAACAGTTTTATTTTTTTAGTTTAATTTTCATTTAGTTAATAGTTTTTATGTATTTTTTCCGTGCCTCGCGACGCGTCGTCTCTATTGAAAGAAGAAAAACTCATAAAAAAAATTGGAATGATGGCGGCATTTGTTTGATTTCGAGAATTTTTAATTTTATTGAGTTTTTTCTGTAAATCTCAGCAGTGGTACCAATCTATAAAATTAAAATATTGCTAGGGGAGTGTTAAAAAAATGGATTTCGAAATCCAAATCTAGAAGCAGACCTGGATCTTGTGTTGTTTTTGTATTACTTGTATTTATGTTTCCAAATCCAATCCGGATCAGATCTGGGGGAAAATAAAATACAGCTATTATTTCAGTTTCTTCTACAAGGAAAAATAGCTTATTTTTGAAAAATAGAATAAATTGAAATTTAAAAAAACAGCTTAAGTCGTTTAAGAAGACATGCAAAGAAATTTTCGATTTGGAATAACCGCTTAAGTGACATAAGTGAGTTAGATGCTTAAAAAATGTTTTTTTCTATAACTATTACAAATGAGTGTATTTATTAACGAAAAAATGTTAATTGATTTGCGATACAAGTATATTATCAGAATCCATATCAACTTTTAATTTTTTCACATCTCAAAATTAAAGTTTAAAGTGCTTTGCCCGAAAATTGAATTTTCAAACTTAAGCGGTTATTGCTTTTGGCCACAGAATGTCACCCAAAATGTCTAAAATCAACTTTTTCCGGAGCAAAAAATTAAATCGGAAAATCTTTTTTCGGCGGGGAAAACAAAGTCTGAAAAATTAGCGATTTCTATTCCAACGACATGCCATACGTATTTTCCTCTGGATTTTCGCAGTGCACCTGAGTATAAAACTTTGTACATATGTAGTTCGATATTTTAACGGTCAAAGAATATTTTATGTTTCGCAAAAAAAAACTTGTGAATATTTTAAAAATTGAACATGAGTACCTACTAAAAAATAAGTAAATAAAAAAATATTTCTTCTAGCGAAAACCGAAATCAAACCACCGAGACCGGCGAGACCACCGAGACCAGCGAGACTAGGTACCAACCAGCGAATTTAGGTACCAAACATACGGTCTCGTCTCGTGTGCTATTAAAGTAGTCTCGTCTCGGTCCCTAAACCGAGACTGAGACCGAGACTAGTCTCCTATTATATTTATCAGAGTTGTAAAAACTGCAGTCTTTTCGGTACTGCAGTTAGTTGACTAAAAAGACTAATTTCATTAAGTCTTTTAACTTACAAAAATACTTTAACTAAAATCGAGCAGTCAGCAGTCAGTACTAATATTCCGACTGTGCAGTTAAAAAAAAAGTTAATTAACTTTAAGTTAATTAACTGCAGTACTTTTTAACTGCTTTTAGTCTTTTTAGTCAGTAAAAAGTCTTTGTACTGCGATGATTTAACTTTTAGTCAGCAAGTCTTTTAACTACAGTCAATTAACTGTAAGTCTTTTAACGTTTTCTATAGTCTTTTAACTAAAAGAAACAGGATGGAATAAAAAGAAAAGAAATTTAAAAGAAAAAAAAGTTAAAAAAAACTTACAGTTAATTGACTGTAGTTAAAATACTTACTGACTAAAAGTAAAATCATCGCAGTACAAAGACTTTTTACTGACTAAAAAGACTAAAAGCAGTTATAAAGTACTGCAGTTAATTAACTTAAAGTTAATTAACTTTTTTTTTAACTGCACAGTCGGAATGTTAGTACTGACTGCTGACTGCTTGTTTCGCAGTTAAAGTACTTATTTACAGTATTAACTTACATTCAATAGGTAAGTTAATTAACTGCGACTTTATGAACTGCATTACCAAAGTACTGCAGTCTTTTACAGCTCTGATATTTATTGCCAAAAAAATGTTGATTTGCGCCCAACCTTTCATATAAATCGACTTTAATTATTTCAATGATTACACTACCTTATCAATGATCATCGAAAAAATAAAAGACATTTCATGAGAACGGTTGGGCCGAAATGATTTTTTTTTACTAGAATAATAATTCAAGTCATGGCCTATATTTTGGCATCAAAATATTTACCGATTTGACTTTATAAATGTCCTAAAATAAACAATTAAAATTTTCAATGATGGTTTTCAATGATGGCTATAACTGGCCCCTAAATATAAACTTGAAAAATTGGTCTCAATAAAAAATAAACCGTATAATTATTCATTGGTGAATTTAAAAGATTGTGTACTGTTTGTAATATTAAGAAGCCATTTTTAAACGATGAATCCCGACAGCTTCAGCTCCCTTAATAATTCACATCAAAATGATTGGTTATTGATTTAAAGTTGTTATATAGAGTCATAATAAATTGTCGTTCATGTTTATTTTGATAACATTATTATCATTAATTCGAGCTATGAGAAAGGCATATACACAACATACAAACCTACATATTAAATATATTTAAGTTTATATTCGCACACTTTAATCAACGTTTTTATGAACTTACTTATTATTCGAATTTTGTTCATCTCACAACAATAAATTACTTCCATCAATTAATGACAAACCTCGTCGATGCTATTAAGAAATATTTTAAAGGATACCTACCCTGCCTATACTGTGAACATTGCTGTAGGAGAATTTACATATTGTGTATACTATATACCGTTCATTGGATAATATTAAGGTTGGAATTTATTTTTTTGGACTTCATTGCGACGATAAAAATATGTATGTAGGTATTGCTGATGATGTTCTATAAAAAGTGGTAAACTCAGTAATAATTAATTATCAGCAGGTTTGAATCAGTAATACTTGCGTCAGCCATGTCATTAATTCTGGCTCAACGAATATGGCCTGGCCTTACTCACTGTTTTTTCATTGTTTTTCAGAAAATGAATTTAAGGAGTTTAATCTGCATTTCAACTATTAAAAAATAGACATGGCTTTTTGTTTTGAAGAATATGTTTTTTATTTAATGTGGAGAACGGTGCAGAATAATTTCAATTGTAAATATGTAACCCTGCATTGCAATCAAACCCATATATGGGTTGCCAAAATCAATATGATTTATTTTTGTTATATTGCATGAATGAGAATAAATAACTTCCTCCTGATTCTGTCCTTAAGTTCCAGTGTATGTGGACGAAGTTTAAAAACTTTTTCCTTTATGTACCCCCAAAGAAAAAAATTACAAATGCTCAAATCTGGTGAGCGCGCAGGTTTCCAATGTCCGAACATTAAACCCACGATGCTCTCCCGTCTAAACCATGGTTGCTACTGAAAACAAATGACGAAACCCTCCTCTTAGCAATTGGAAACGAAGAAGGCCGCTCCCCTGAAGCCTGAACTAATCAGCCAGTTGCTTCCATCAGCAAGTGTTTGTTAACAAAAGTTTGTGTAATAAATGTGTTTTAAACGAAATGTAAAAATATACCTACCTACAAAAAATTCAAAATTTCATGAAAGTGTGAATTTGGTCTTGATATTTTTGTAGGTAGGTGCTTATATTTTACTGAAAAAAACATTCTTATCGCAACAAACTTTTAAAAAATTGTTATTGTAAAAAAAAAAATACCATTTACAAAAATGCCAAAATCAATATAAATTTAAATTTTTTGCTGGTGGTTTTATGTACGTATGCAACGTAAGAATGTTTTTTTAGGGAGCGTATCGGAATCCCGCATTTTAAAATCCAGTTTTTTAAAAATCCCGAGAAAAATTTTTCAAAATACCGTCTTCTAAAATACTACTTTTTTAAAATGCTGTTTTTTAAAATCCCGTTTATTTAAATTCTGTCGTTTTATAATCCCGCTTTTTAAAATCCCGCATTATCCCGCTAATCCCGTTCTTTAGATAACATGATTAAAATTTATTAAAAATGATGTTGGTTATTTTCCTATCTTCCATACAAATGACCAAATAAAGTAAATATTGGTATTAAGTTGTTATATCCGCTTATTAAACGCAGGTCATTACTTAGCAAACACAATAAATTAATAATCTTTAATGTCGTTTTTCAAGCGATGTTGTTATATGGATCTCCTGTCTGGGGTAATTGTACTAGAATGCATAAGAAAAAAATGCAAATATTACGAAATAAAATTCTAAAAATGATTCTTAAACTACCATGGCATTTTTCAGCCCGAGAGGTTCACAATAAGGCTCAAACACTGAAAATTGAGAGGAGAATTGAAGACTTCAATGAAAATTTTTTTTAGTAAATGTGCACTAAGCGAAAATACTCTTATTAGAAACCTCATTTAAAATATTTACCAAAATTAATATAATTGAATAAAAATTACTTCTGTTTCATTTGTATACTATATTTATTTATTTAATTTGAGTTTATTTATTTATCTATTACTCATGTCATATCTATTTCATTAATTTATTGCTAACACATTTATTTATTTATTTATTTGTTTGTTCAATTATTTATTTTGTATTTATTTGTGTATTCGTTTGTGTATTCGTTTGTGTATTCGTTTAGTAGTAGCCGTGGCGTGATGGTTAGTGCGATGGACTGTCATGCCGGAGGTCTAAGGTTCGATCCCCAGCCTCGCCACCTATTTATTTAAAAGAAAAAACGGCTACTGCCTCTTGCGAGGAATTGACAAATCCTCCAAGAGTATCTCCTGTCACAGAAAAGTGCCGCTCGTTAGCCGTTCGGATTCGGCAATAAACTGTAGGTCCCCTCCATTCCTGCAGACACGCACAGAGGAATGGTTGAGAGTTGTAAGTCACTAGGCCCTAGTTCTTCATGAGCTGTTGTGCCATCAAATTTATTAATTATGTTTGTTTAATTATTTATTTGTTTATCTGTTAATTTATTTATTCATTTATTTATTTATTTATTTGTTTATTTATTTATTTAGTTATTTATTTATTTATTTATTTATTTATTTATTTATTTATTTATTTATTTATTTATTTATTTATTTATTTATTTATTTATTTACTTATTTATTTATTTATTTATTTTTTTTTATTATTATTTATTTATTTATTTATAGATCCATCTATTTACTTACTGTGATATAATTATAAACAAAATTCAAATGAAGGTTTTTTAGCGATTATTTTCCTTCGAAATTAAAAATTTTTATCTTAAGCTTTTCATAAACCTAATAATGATTTTCAGTAGTAAGATATAAATTTTTATCATTATCCCTGTGCTGTGCAATGACTTAAAATAATTTTAAACTCTGTAATTTTCTTTGAAACAATAAAATATCTATCTATCTATCTTTCCTATCTTTCAAGTTTTATACTTAACTTTTTTATTTATTCTGCAAAAATTATTCAAATCTATGGTAACGGCAAACGGTTTTGCCGTAATCATTTATTGCATTAACAAGTGGTTGAGGTGAAACATATTCTATTTTTTATTTAGACAAAAAAGCGCTAGGTTGTAAAAAAAATAAGTTTCCGTGACATAAGGCCAAATATGTGTGTAGTTGATTCTTTATAGGGTGTATTCTATAGAGCCTTTAGACGCCTTAAAAAAAGCGATATAAAGGCCAACTGTTACAATTCGTCCTTATGTCACTTTTTCAAAGTGATCTTATGACACGGAACAAAAAAATAATTAGATGTAAACAGAATTAGAAAAAAATTAAAACGGCTAAGCTAAATTACATAAAAAAATAATGTAGGTATTCACTTATTTTTAAATTTCTTATTACCCCGCTTTTGCAATCAAAACTAGTTGTTTTATTTTAAAAAAATCGCAATTCCTGGAGGAGTGGCAATAAAAGGAGTTTGGGCAGTTAGCCTTACACCAGTCATTGCCGCTCCTGCGGTGAATTCGAGCGTCATTGAATTGCGGTAAACACCCCTCCCCAAGACTGATATAATACTCTTTGGTAGGGGAAGGCCACCTCGATTCATTCCAGCCAGACGTAACAAAGCAGACACACACACCACCACCACTAACCCATCAAACCCACACCTACCAGACGTTGTGAGAGGCCGCACTCTCATCCGGGCCTGGTGGGGGGTAACGATCTACCCAGTGGGGGCAAAGGAGAGGATCAATCCCTCAAAGGACAGCGGTGATGATACCTCTCCTCAACCCGGTGTCTAGGTGCTGACGACACTTACAAAAACAATTTCCTGTAACCCCCCCGATAACTTCAGGTAACTGCTTGCCGAAATCTATCCCTCAAATGGGATATGTCTTGTCTTGTTTTTAGAATAGGTTCCTTCTAATAGGGTATCACAATGGATCTACATTGATCTAAGTGTAACGGTAACAAGATCAACCGTCAGCCCACTAACCTAACTTAACCTAGGGATCGAACTCGGAATTCCACCAGTACGCACCAGTACGCACTCAACCATCTTAGACATAATTGGGAAAGATGCAAAAACTTCTAAAAGCTCGAGCTGAACAAGATTTAATTTATTTATTTAAAATATATCTTCATTTACCTTCTCTAACTTCATTTATAGAGGTCTATTCGAAAACAGGTACAAGCCTCGATCCAGTTCTTTCATCTAGCTTTTAAAAAATTTTAAAGAGGCAGTTATTGAAATCATGACTTCTATAAGATATTTTTTCGAGGAAAGCCCTACAGAAGCCTTATACATATCAAGACTTGCAGCATATCAATATTTCTAAGCTAATAGAAACTAAAATGTTAGTTGGGTATAGCTAAGCCGAGCCAAATTGCATCGTGTGCTTTGGCTCGAGCTAGAATTTGGATTTTCAGAAAGTTATAAATCGACGAATCAAATTACGCGATCATGTATGGCCAGCTTTAGAAAGGACCTTTTGCTGCATTCTCGCAACAGACATTTCTTTGGCAGATAATCTAAGAAAGAGATTTTTACTCTCTGGATAAGGTTTTATTTTACGAGAACGGCTTTTGACTGGAAATTCAGACCAATTCAGAGTGAAGTAATTTACCTACCTACTTGATATTTGACTAAAATCAGGAGTTATTAGCCGTGTTCCTTTGGAGGTGGCGAACTACCCATGAGTAGATGAAAACTATAATCTAGTTTTCTGATATACTCAAGCTCTAATGCGCGAGTAGATGAGTAGAGTAGTTACGCACCTAAAATCTCCCAGAGGGCATCTGGCTAGGTTAAGAGATTTTTCATGTGGATGACATTTCATTTCAATTTGTTTACCATTTTTACGTTCACCCTTCACAAATAACAAAAACAAGCAAAATAAAGCAATTAATAAGGAGATTAGAGTATCTACAAGACGACTTTCCATAGGTAATTTTACACACATTTTCTCATTTTATATGAGTTTTTATATACATACGTCGAAAAATCATATAAACTGAGAAAGTGTGTGTACAAGGTCTGTTTGGTTACTGAAACGTCGTACGAATTCGTACGACGTCGCACAACTTTTCACAATCTCGGATTACACAGATTATAAATAATTATCAATTGTTAGCAGCTTAAAATTGAACACGACTAAGAAAAGTCCTGAACACACTCTTAAATTGAAAATTGGCTGAACAGACCCGTGGGAGAGTTGACGCGGAGAGATGTTCGCTGGAGTTGATTTTGAAAAAGTAACGTCGAGGTATTTTGAGTCGTGTGCGAGCTACCTAAATAAATAATAAAAGTTTATAATAATTATCAGTAACAATTCATAGTTCTTTTTATTTAATGTAATTTATAGTATTTATTAAAAAGTACTAACAAGTCAGAAGTGGGATAATTGTATTCCATGCGCTTAACTAACTCGAAAAACAAATATCGTGAAATATATTTAGTTGTATTTCTTGGAAAACCTACATAAATGATCAACTGATTGCTGAAAATAAATAGAACAAATTGGTTTGTATAATTCTTCTTTTATATATTTCAATTGCTGGTTGGGGAAACAAAATCATTGAGTGAAGCATTCTCTTGGGTAAAAATTAAAATTTCGAAGTAAGATGGTGACGCCAAGAGATGAACGGCCGTTAGAAAGAGAGAGACGACAGAGGCAAGAACAAGAAAATGCGATATCTAATAACCAGCAAGGAGATAATATGGAAGATAGACCAAGGCAGGCAGATGATTCGCCAGAAAGACCATTACAACAAGTTCCACCACCGCCAGAAATACCATTACAACAAGTTCCACCACCGCCAGAAATTCCATTACAACAAGTCTCACCACCACAAAGCTCACCACTACAATCACAACAACCAAGAGATGAAAATAGATGGGAAACAATAATGAATTACATGATGCACGAAAACAGACAAAGAAATGAACAGATTTTAAAAAGAGATCAAACTATAGATCTGTTACTGGAACAAATTCAGGGTTTGACTCAAACTATCATCCCAAATGCGCGAAGCACACCAAGAACAGATGATACGTCTATCGCGTATCAAATACTACCCGATATTACCAAGAGTGTGGATAAATTTGATGGGGAGGGTGAATCCTCAGTGGCACTCGCTTGGCTAAATGGTATTGAAAGTATGTGCCAATTGCACCGATGGGGGGACGAATATGCTTTGGATGTCGCCAAAACAAAACTAGAAGGAAGTGCCAAGCGCTGGCTAAATGCTAGATCCGAAATAAAAACCTGGCCGGATTTCAAATCAGCTTTCCGACGAACTTTTCATATCAGGGAATCCATGGCGACTAAGTGGCAAAAAATGAGTAGTCGAACACAAACTAAAAACGAAACCATAAGCAGCTATTTTCATGAAAAGTATGACCTGTGCAGGCAATTAAATCTTGGATTCGAGGAAACCAAAGAATTAATTCTATCAGGGTTGTGGTCGCGAGACACTGCTAATGCTCTCATGGCAGGAAACCATTTGGATGCAGACGATTTAATGCACTCAATTATACGACTCGAAAGAATGAACACCGCAAGGATAAATCGTATATCGTCAACGAGACAAAACCCATTAATGCCAACGGCAGAGCCACGTACGTTTGAACTAGACAGGCCAGGAACTTCAAAAAGCATTTATTGTCCGAAATTGTCCAGAGCCAAGAATCGAACTGACATGTTTTACGTGTAAGCAAAAGGGTCATATCTCACGGGGTTGCCCGAACAATAAGCAAGGAGTCATTAGGCAAGTTGAGGGTAATACTCTACATAATAGCATCCAGAAATACCTCAAGAAGGTACTGGTGAATGATTGCGAATTGAATGCTTTTATTGATATGGGCAGTTCAGATTGCACTATCAAAGCGACTGTAGCATTGATGAATGGGTTCAACATTCATCAAGGTATAATGGAGCTAAAAGCTTTTGGTCCTGCAGATTTCAAAGTAGTATCTCCGGGTTTTATAAGGGCCACAATTAAGGTGGATAAAGCTGAAGCAGAAGATGTTAAGGTGCGAGCCGTCCCAGATGATGTCCAAACTTGCGATGTGATTATTGGTCGTACGTACACAGAACTTCGTGAAATAGTATACATCAAGGAAGGCAATTCGTTGATGTTCCAAAAGAAGCCACCACAGGATCCCTATGTAGATTTAAATTTGGAAGAGGACGAAAGAACAACTTAAATGTGGAACGTAAAAGGTGAAACAACCATAGCCACGGGAACGGTTTCTTTTATCATAGCAACTAACAAAGACGAACATATGTTGCTACCAGTGATGAACATTGGAAAAGGAGAGGTGAAGATCGGCGAAACTTATTGTATTGAGCAAACTATAACACGTTATCCTGAAAATCGTATAAATTCGAAATCGTTAATCGGCTATGAAGATATTGATGTAGGTGAAGATGTATATGCCAACACAGTCGAAGAGCTTCTTGGAATACTGAATAATTTCCGGGATTGCATCGCGTTAGAGCCAAACGAAATCGGATGTAGCAAGGAATTTACAATGAGAATCGTCGAGTTTCCAGGAAGAAAACCACCTCAGTCAAAACCATTCGCTGCAAGTGAAAAGGAAAGAGCCAAAATTCGTGAAATAGTCAACGACTGGAGAGAACAGGGAATTGTCACAGACACTGAGTCCGCATATGCTAGTCCTGTACTACTTGTCAAAAAGAAGACTGGAGATTCAAGACTTGTTGTCGATTTTCGAAGGCTCAACAATCAAACAGTTAAAATTAATTTTCCTCTTCAAAATAACGATGAACATGTGGGCTTGCTAGGGGATTGTGAGTTATTTATTGTCCTTGACCTTGCGCAAGGATATTTGCAAATAACTATTCATCCAGACGACCGGCATAAGACAGCTTTTATAACACCAGACGAGACGGGCGAATTCACCAGAATGATATTTGGATTGACAAACGGTCCATTTTATTTTTCAAAACTGATGCAAAAAGTCTTGGGACCTCTTCGCAATAAGGTGGTGTTGTACTATCTTGATGACGTCCTAATACCGGGCAAAAATTGGTTAGATTTGAAAGAAAGGCTTATTTTAGTTTTTCAAGCACTTCAAAAGGCTGGCCTTACAATTAAATTAAGCAAATGCGAATTTCTAAAGAGGAAAGTGACGTACTTGGGGTTTGAAATCTCTAACATAGGCATTGAACCAGGTAAAAGAAAAGTACAAGCAATTGCAGACTTCCCTCAACCGAGGAACGCACATGAGCTTCGAAGATTTTTGGGATTGTCTGGCTTTTTCAGGCGTTTTGTTGAAAAATTCTCGTTGCGAGCAGCGCCAATGTATGAACTACTAAAAGCCAATCAGTCTTTTGAGTGGACAAAAGCAGTCGCCAATTCTTTTAAAGAACTCAAAAATAAGCTAACGAGCAGTCCTATACTAAAACTGTTTGATCCACAGAAACCTACCGAGCTACATTCAGATGCAAGTAGCAAAGGCTTAGCAGCTATGCTTCTACAAAAAGACGACAACAATCAACTTCACCTTGTTTATGCCATCAGTCGTAGAACAACAGATCCTGAAAAGTCGTACCACTCGAGCAAATTAGAGTTGTTGTCGATTGTGTGGGCTTATAACCGTCTGAGATTCCTGCTAATCAACATAAAATTCAAAATTATAACTGACTGCCAAGCCCTCATCTACTTAAATGCAAAGAAAACTCGAAATCCACAAGTTTGCCGCTGGTACAATCTGCTCAGCGAATTTGATTTTAGTATTGAGCATCGTCCAGGGGAAAAACTTCAACATGTAGATGCTCTCAGCCGAGCTCCAACCGAAGAATCAACAGCAAATGAAAACTTGGAAGAGAGAGCACAGATGTTTGCAGTGATAACCTACGAAGATGAAATAGTCATGTACCAATACCACGACGATAACTTGAGAACTAAAATGGAAATCTTGCAAAATAGAAAACCAAATATGCAGACTTCATACGAAAAGGGATTGGTAAAGGATTTTCTTCTTGAAAATGGGATTCTGTACAAGATGAAAGGCGAACAGAAGAAATATGTTATTCCAAAGGCTATGCGTAAGGCGATAACTATCCGTTTCCACGACTTTAAAGGCCATTTCGGTTTGGAAAGAACGTTGGCAAAAATCAACAAATATTATTATTTTCCGGGAATGAAACGCTACGTAAAACAACACATAGGTGCATGCTTGCATTGTTTGTTGTCAAAAGCTAACACCGGCAAACCAGCAGGAGAACTGCATCCCATACCACCAGGCCGAAAACCATTTGCTACACTTCATTTAATGTTCGTCGATTAGAAAACTTCGTCAGTGAATTTGGAGCACCTGAAAGAATCATCACGGATAGAGGCAGCTGTTTTACCTCTTTGACCTTCCAACAATTCTGTGAAAGCCATGCCTTTCATCATTATCTGAATTCACCAAGACACGCTCAAGTAAACGGTCAGGTTGAGAGGGTCAACCGAACCTTGATCCCGACAATTATGGCAACACTCAATAAGGATAAAGACGGAAAAGACTGGGATGAGAAATTAATGCAGGTTGCATATAATCTCAACAATAGTGACAACAAAACAACGGGAAAAACCCCTTTCGAATTGCTTTACGGATATACTCCACGATTTCAAGAAGGCTTAATTCGAACCTAACTATTACCGAAGAAAGTTCCAACTACAGACGTCCAGAAGTACTACGTAAAGATGCTATCGAACGAATATTATCCGAGCAAGAAAAATATAAGAAACGCTACGACCGAGGAAGAAGACTATACAGTACGACACTGGCGACATCGTTTTTATGAAGACGGTACCACCTGCAACCGGAGATTCAACGAAATTATACCCGAAGAATAGAGGTCCATTAGTTATAACTAAAGTCTTGCCGAATGACACCTATGGAGTGGCCGATCTTAGAGAAGATGTATCTGGTCGTAGATATTCTTCTACTGCACATGTCAGTCAATTTAAAATCTGGAAACCCAATTACAGTGACGATAAAGAAGACAGCGCGTTGTTATTCATCACGTAGCACAATTGATTTCTACGAAGACGAGCAACAAACCAAAAATGTCCAGAACCAAGACGATAAGACAGACAGCGAGATACATCTAGGTCAACAGATGAGACTTCCAATTTCACCCGAAGACGAAGTACATGATCTTAAAATCCAAAGGTTGCCTACCAGACCAAACAGAACTCATAAACGTCCAGAGAAGTTCATTGATTATGTCCAATTTTAAAGGTAAATTCCATATATTTTTATTAAATCTTGATATATACATAAACATATGCTTAAATTCATCTTTAAAGTAACTTTAGCTAGAAACTGATAATTTTTGCTAATTTATTGAATTTTAAATTACACATTAAATTACATTTTTGTTATTGTGCTACATTTGCATTTTAAAAGAATTCAATTTCGTAAATAAACTGAAAGCAAGTACTGACGTTGAAGTTAAAGAAACAATAGAAAAAGATAAACAAAACAAAAATAATAATAAGAAACAACCGAGGTTACCAATTAATGTATAGTTTTAAGGTTCCCACTTTGTTAGAATTAAGAGTATTATTTTCGTACGTAAAAAAAAAAAATACTTGTATGAAATTATTAATTAAATTGAAAATTGGCTGAACGGACCCGTGGGAGAGTTGACGCGGAGAGATGTACGCTGGAGTTGATTTTGAAAAAGGAACGTCGAGGTATTTTGAGTCGTGTGCGAGCTACTTAAATAAATAATAAAAGTTTATAATAATTATCAGTAACAATTCATAGTTCTTTTTATTAAATGTAATTTATAGTATTTATTAAAAAGTACTAACACAATCTCTTAAAATTGTAGTAGATTGCTACTAGGGAAGTAAATTTTGTGCGTTCCATCGCAAATTTCCAGCAAAGTACTCATCATAGAGTACATAGAGTACTTATATTATCTAGAGAACCGACTCGTACCCCTCTTGCCTGAAACACCCGCAAATTTTATTTTATTTCAGTAAGAGAAAACTCTCTTATTTTACACTTAAAATGCACGGGACCACTAATACATGCTCAAAATATAGGGCAAACTGTATACATATTGTGGTTGGGGTTCCATTTACAATGCACGGGACAACTAGCATATACAAAATCTAATGGGCAAATCCTCTCAGTGCAGCTTGTAGGGTGGAAGAGAACAAACACCTTAAGTCGGTCGGAGAGTTTTCTCTTACTCAATTCAAATAAAATTAGCGGGTGTTTCATGCAAGAGGGATACGAGTCGGTTCTCTAGATAATATAGATACTCTATGAAAGTACTCATGAGTAGTTCGCCACCCCCAAAGGAACACGGCTATTGTGTTCAGTGAGTCACTGACAGTGACTACATATAGTTCGTCCATTTATTCTTGTCAGTACAGGCCTTATGGGAAAGCTTTTTTTCAAATCAGTGGGACCTACTGATATTCCAAGGCAATCCACGAAACGAAATGCCACTTAAATATACACAAAAGCCACAGACTTTCCACGGAATTGTTTTTGTAATTCCTTTTCCAAGCGACGTACATCCCTCACGACCTATCTCGCCCACAGCCACAATGAATAACCGATCATGATCTCTTGCTGTTTGTGTTTATCAAAAGTATTCACACAATATAGTGTGACCATTGGTAAGCTAATGCACATAAAATACTCCTTTTCCTATTGCTTATCTGCAAGAGCTTTCAGAACTAAAGATTTTTTTAAAGCTCTTAAGACCAAAAAAACACTAAGTGTTGTCGTTTGTCGTTGTTTTAAACTGCAGAAGTTTTTTTTGGTCAAATTTTATGATTGAAATTAGTGTGTGTGTTTTTGAGTATAAAGATAAAATGGCGCGGCTGTAGGTGTTGGGCGTCGGCTGCCATTTAAAAAAATGACGCAACCAATATCTTTATCTTAATCATATATTATTTTATATTGTTAAAATTATTCTGTTTTGTAATTGCTCAATGAACTATTTATAAATAAATGAATTGGTATTTTTTGTTATTTGTTTCTTCTTTTTTTAATGGATTAGGCCTACTGGGGATACCCTTTAAATTGATTTTCATTAAAAAAAACTTTCGTGTAGCGTTTCTTTTCGTTTTTGTTAATTTTCTTCCAATATGCTTTGAATAATAAAGACTTATTCACAGACTGACTGCCAACACTGCACAAACACAAAGCACAAGCTTAAGTGAATGAGAAAATTTCACAAAAGGAAATTGACGTCACATATCTACCTACAAAACTTTTCGACTTTTAATGTGCCAAGCTGATGCTGAGTTGGCGCTCAGGAAAAAATAAAGATAGGTTTGGGTGACATTCTCTTTTGTGAAATTTATAACTGGAATTTTTGATTGCATTGCTTTGCTATGATTAATGAAACCATTTAAAAATTATGAGAGCTGAGTAAGAACGATTTCAGTGTTATACAAAAGTATATGCAGAACACAAAGTTATGATTGTGATGGTACCTAACCTACATATAAAACTTTAGATTTAAAAAATTTAATTTTGGTCATTCGCAGTGCAATAGGTTTACCGTATACCTACATATATAATAGTTCAGAATGGAAAAGAGTGACTGTTCCTTCCTGTCATCGTTATAGTATATGCTGTGATGAGTTTATCCAATTAAGGGCCACTTGCTCCAAACGAACGGATAAATAAGTATATAAAAGTCAGGATAACTATCCTAGTTTAAACAAATAAATAAGAATTTATCGTTTTTTAATTGCACGAACGGAAAATAAATAACAAGCGGATAAGAATATTTTTTCAGAATCACCAACACAACAAACACAAAACACATTGAAAAATAAACAAACCTTAATGCTTTGACTTGCTTTCTCGTAAGAACGAAGAGAAGATAACTTTTTAAACTTAAAATAGAGACAAAATATTTTGCTACAACACGATTTGATTCTGTTGGAAGCTTTAAAGTAAAAGACAAGTGTTCTGTTTGAGAGTTTATTAGCAACTAACTTACAAATGGTATAAAGTAAAAAGGAACAATTACGAATTCGGCAAAATGATCTAATGCTATTAGTATTTGCGTTGACACAAAAGGAAATATAGAAAAGCTAATTCACAATAACCTTTCAACACTATCCCTCAACGCAAATTGAAATAAAAAAAAAATTAATTTTAAAATATTATTAAATTCATAAAGATTTGTTTTTTTTTTTATATCATTTTAACAATTATGCATCTATATAATTCAAAATGTTTGTTTTTTTTTTATTTAATTAGTCCTAAGAGTTTACAAAATTTATGATGTTTCAATTTTTGCAAGTTCTTAGTTAAGACATCTGCTATCATGTCATTTGTTGGAGTGTAGTTTAAATTGATATCACCGGTATTGTACACTTCCCTTATATGATGAAATTTAATGTCGATGTGCTTGCTTCGTGGGTGGTGAACGGGGTTCTTCACCAGCTGTTGAGCACTGAGGTTGTCGCCATTCAAAGTTATATGAGATGTTGCAAACTCGCTGCCTCCCAGCTCACAAACCAATCTTCTCAGATAAACAGCTTCTTTTGCTGATGCGGATAGGGCCATGTACTCTGCTTCGGTACTGCTCAATGCCACCGTGGGTTGCTTTTTGGACTCCCAAGATATGGCAGCACCACCAAGCATGAAAACAAAACCAGTATACGATTTTCGGTCTAGGATGTCTCCACCCCAGTCGGCATCAACAAATCCTTCAAGTTGTTTCCCTGTAGGATAATAATGCAATTTGTAATTAGTACAGTTTAAGTACCTCAATAAATGTTTGACTGCTGTATAATGTTCTTCATGTGGGTCCGAATTAAAACGAGCCAATTTGCCAACTTTAAAACTCAATCTGGATTCTTCGGGTTGACAAAATTCTCCGGCTGCATCATATACACGTCTTCTTGTAGTTCTCCGTTCAAATAAGCAGAGGACACGTTCATTTGGTGCAAGAAAAGCTTCTTTTCAACAGCTAGGGCTAGGATCATTCTAATAGTCGAATATCTAACTACTGGTGAAAACGTTTCTTTATAATTTATTCCAAGAACCTGACTAAAACCTTTTGCGACCAGTCGTGCTTTAAACCTACGGAGCTTACCATGTTCGTCCTTCTTCACCGTAAAAACCCATCGACAGCCTATAGGTTTGACACCTTCTGGAAGTTCTACCAAATCCCATGTATTATTGGATATCAGATTCTGGTATTCTTCATCGACTGCGTTCTTCCACATCGAAGACTCAGGAAGCGATAAAGCTTCTGACATAGTTTGGGGAATCGTAATTTCACTTCTAGTTTCAATACTATTCAACACATTAAACTGTTTTCTTGGTCTTCCACGCTTTCCGGTTCTAATAATCTTCGGCCTACCTTTAGCATACGTCGTCGTCGGCGTTTTCTGATTATCTTCTTCGCTGCTTGTACTCGATCGTTTTCGCTTTGGATATCGTTTGTTTACAATGTCTTGCTCACGTTGAACTTCTTGTTTTTGCACTTCATCTTTGTGTGGAACCTCATTTGACTGTTTTTGTTCTAAGTTTTCTTTCTGCAATTCGATTTTGTGCCCCTGATCCGGCTGCTGTTGTTCCTGTTCTATCAACTTCGCCTCATTTTGCATCTCCAACTTCTGTCCATCATCATCTTCATTCTCTTCTTCCAGCAAAACAATCTCTGAATAACCCGAATTATCTGCCATGCCTTCCGTTTCAATAAACGAAACATCTCTTCGTTCAATAATTCTCCTATTGGATCTGTCAAACAATCGATATGCCTTTGAAGTTCCTGAGTAACCGACCATCAAATATTCTTCACCTCGTGGATGAAATTTTGAAAAAGATTTGGCCTTATTTAGGGCTATAGCTGTACAACCAAAAGTTCTTAAATGGCTAACATTGGGCTTTCGACCGGTCCACACTTCTTCAGGTGTGAAATTTACAAGAATTTTCGTCGGGCATCGATTCCTCAGGTACACTGCTGTATTCACAGCCTCAGCCCACTTGCTTTCGTCAATCCCAGATTGAATGAGCATGCACCTTGCCATCTACACGATAGTTCGGTTGGCCCTTTCGGCAACACCATTTTGCTGCGGAGTGTAAACAACAGAAAACTGTCGCCGAACAATGGTTCGTCGCAACATATATGTGCAGTGGCCCCACTATCAAGGCACCAACATTGTGGACCAAGAACGTTGTTATGAGAAGCCGAGAGCATAGAGAAAGAAGCAATCGCTTTATGTTCATAAGACTTTCTTTGGTTCCATACACTTTGATGCGAAGTGCCCCCTCTTTCCGCAGTTATAGCATTTCCCAAACGGTTTCTTTTTATGTGCGAATTCGGGCTTACTTGATCGTGCTGCATAAGCCTGCTCGAAACTCTCTTCATCTTTGCGCAGAATATTACCCTTTTCGAAGCGACGATCTCCCTCTTCCAAAAGTTTAACCTTGAGGCTACTCAAAACTGGCAATGAATCGCGAGATTCTATAGCGACAACGAAACTTTCTAAACATTTTGGAAGGCTTGAGAGCAAAATTATGACAAGAAGCTCGTCATTTATAACAAAATCAATTTCACTAAGTTTTTGTACTATATCTGAGAAACGGTTTACATACTCTGTTATATTCTCCTTTTCTCCTAGTTTCATATGAAGTAATTGCTTAAAAAGAGTGATCTTTCTCGCCGGACCACGTGGTTGATGAATCTCCTTCAAACTGTCCCATGCTGATTTCGACGTTGAACAATGCTTGACGTGAATAACTTGAGACGATTTTATGTTTAAAATTATATTAGCAAGAGCTTTGCCGTCTCTCGTTTCCCATTCAGAAACTTGGGCTGGCGACATATTCTCCTGCTTCACAGTACTACCATCGACGTACGACCATAGATTGGAAATGATTAGTACACTTTTCATTTGAACGCACCACCCATCATAATTGTGGTCGTCCAACTTCTCAATTTGATAATGAGACGAACTCATAATTTCAAATTTACCTCTACTCGAACTTTAAACAAATTAAATTAAACCGTTCACTTGACTTTTTCTTTTAGCGAGCAATCCTGGGCCCATAACCTGTTGGAAGCTTTAAAGTAAAAGACAAGTGTTCTGGTCGAGAGTTTATTAGCAACTAACTTACAAATGGTATAAAGTAAAAAGGAACAATTAAGAATTCAGCAAAATGGTCTAGTGCTAATGATTAGTATTTGCGTTGACACAAAAGGAAATATAGAAAAGCTAATTCACAATAATCTTTCAACAGATTCAAATCAGTCAGATAGCTCTAATTATTTATAAATCAGGAGTTACTGCTGTCAAAAAAACTTCTGTGCAAGTGGCCCTGAATTGTTTTGTATTTCTGTAGTTCAAATACGACATTTTAATAATTTAAATGTTAAGAAAATCGTTTTTAATGTTTGAAATATTAATAAGTGAGAAACTAATAAGAAAACCGGAACTCCTTCTAAGAAATAATAACTGTAAATCAGCAGTTTTTTAAAGCACACTTTTTGGTGGAATACAATTTTTTAGAAAATTTTTAATCTAGGGTTAAAGTTTTTCAAGGTCACCCCGGAGTTTAAATACCCATAATACAAGCAATCCTCGTCTTCTGAATTTGCTTCCTTCCTGTCTTTCTCAACTTTTGTTATGCGACGTGATGAAACCCTAAACCCTGTAGCCAAAACACATTTTTCTGGCTTCATTCTTGTCACTTGATCTTCTTGTCATAATTGCGAACCATCTGAAAAAATGTATAACATGCTGATAAAATCATATAGAAATTGATACTAAAAACATAAACGGGGCAAAATGGGCACCCATGTCCATTCTGCCCCAAACCTCTTTTCAAATAAGTTAAAAACTTAACCTTAATAGAAATATGAATTTATGTATATAAACTTATTTATTTATCTTAGTATCAACTAAAGAGAATCCAATATTCAAGTGACTAGATTCTCGAAAAATACACTTGAAAAAACCTCAAAATAATAAAAAAAACACTGTCGAAAATTTTGTTTTGTTCAAAATGAAGAGCAACTGCCATTTTTATTCAAAAAAGGGTTTTCCCTTAATAGCGAGCGATGTATTGAAACTGGTAGATTGCGTTTTGGAGCGGACCCTTTATTCGACGTAGAAATACAAGGGGGGCCCATTATGCCCCGGGCACCCGCTATGCCCCGGGTTCCCTTATAAGACTTTTTACACCTCATTGGTGGAATTTTCAAGAAAAAACTGTATGTCATCTGAAAGTTTACTTAATCCTCATCAAAAATAAGCTAGATTCAGAAATTGGACAGGCATAGATTTCTTTTTATGAATATTTTAGGTTTTTTGTCATTGTCACAGTATAAGACTTTTAGCACCTCATTTGTTGGATTTTCGGAAAAAATATATACCATCTGAAAAGTTATTTAATCCTCATAAAAGGTCAGCTAGTTTCAGAAATTGGTCAGGCTTAGATTTTTTTTAACGAATTTTTGAAGTTTTTTTTCAAGGTCACAGTATAAGACTTTTAGTACCTTATTGGTAGAATTTTCAAAAAAAAACTGTATGCCATCTGGGAGTCTACTCAATCCTCATAAAAAGTCATCTTATTTCAGAAGTTTGTCAAGTATTCCTTTTTTTAATGAATTTTTAAATTTTTTTTCTCGGTCACAGTATAAGACTTTTTGTTAGCACCTCATTTTGGGAATTTTCCAAAAATAAATGCATGAGTAGCATCTAAAAGGTTATTTTAGACGAAGAGTATTTAATTTCAGTAATCGGTCAGTCATAGACTTTTTTTTTATGAATTTTTTAAATTTTTAAAATAAAAATGCATATAAAATTAAAAATTAAATAAGGTGGGAACACATATAAGTATGTTTGTGAAGTCACACGGCATCTGCTAGTTAGCGAGTGTAGCTTATGTACTAGCAATAGGCGCGCACTCGAACGCGCGTTTAAACGTGCGCAGTTATTAAAACTTAAGCCGAAACCACACTTTATTATGTCGCTATTCATTATATTTCACATGCAAAGAGCAGCTATATTGTCTCGTGTGGTGTGTTAGTGGAGTGTTCACTCACTGTGCACACGGATCAAGCATGCTGTATTAACAATTATTTTGAGATTTATGGAGAAATAGATCTACAATATTGCAACGAAGAAAAAAAATTATGAGAATAATCAATTTTTTTGCTTAAGTTCGATAGTAAATTACGAAAAAAATAGGTTCGTTTTAACACCGCATAAACGTGGTACTTATATAATGTACCCCGTATAGGTACAGCGTAGGGAAAATCCCTAACTACGCCAATGGTCATCTACACTTGGAAAAAAATCAGTTCCCATCTTCTTAGCCAAATAAGCTTAGATTCAGTTCTAGACCTCGGCAGAATGATATTCGAATGCACATACAAAGAGATAGGTGCTTATAAGGAGATGTCGTTACATAGTCGAGGTAAAACGAAAATTCATGTTTTTTTTCCAATTAAAAGAATCTTAGCCAAATAATGTGAAATCCATTCATTCGTTTAAAAACTGTTTGCCAATGCCCAATCAATGTACGCACAGATAGACATAGACAAGTTATGGTATTACACATAACAACATTTTGAACCTTCTACATGATTGCACAATCATTTCTCAATTTTTTCGCATTCAAGAAATCAATATTTGCCTTATACCTATAGTAAAGAGTAAATAGAAACAAATTTTACATCACCCTCACCCTTAAGGCAATTGAACGCTCCATTAAGACAGAATAAAATGCAATACCAACGAAACCATAATACCGACATGACGCAATGAGAAACTACGAAGTTTCGTTATTTATTGCTCCAATGAATTCTCAATTATCGATATCTTCAATTTCACGGTTTTAATTTACTCCAATTAAAAAGTTTTTTTTTCCGCCAAGTATTTTATATTTCTATATCTTATCTTATATTGCATGCATGCGGTTATAACAGGAAACAAAAAACAGGTTGTAAGTCAAGGAAAAAGGTATCAGAAAGAACTTACCTGTTTCAACTGTTCCCAGGTCAAGGTGGCCACTTATATTCATAAGCTTTACTATAGCAAAGAAGGGTATCGTATTTCTTGAAAAGTTTAAGAATACATGAAGGTGCATATATCATAAATAGGGGTATCACATTTGGCACTGATCTGGGGGCACGGTAGTGCCCCCTGCCAAGACGAGCAAAACGAGCGGCGGGCACTACCTATATTTTCTCGTAACGCTTCGTCGGATTTTCAGGCCCTCATAACTTCGATCTGGATAGAGCTAGAGAGCTCAAATTTTCAGGATTAGGTGTAGTCCGCGGACTTACAAAATACACCAAATTTCATTTTTCTAGCTTTTATACTTTGGGTGTAATTCATTCCCAAAAACGTCGATTTTGTCACTGACCACTCACTCATCAAAACCTAAAGGGTACTTCCCGAAGTCCTAGAAAGCTGAAATTTGGAATGTAGGCTAGAACTTGCACACAAACAACAAAAAAATTAAGAAATCTATAACTTTCACCCTCCAAGACCCCAAAAATGGGTCTTCATAATAAAACATCTAAGACAACAACAATTTTCACAATGCACACAAAACAATGCCACACAAACCAATGCTTATAACCCGCCTATACTTGACGTAAGGGTTGTTTTTTTTTTATTTTGTACTAACAAACACAAAAAACATGCACAATATGTCTTTGCTTGAAATAAGGGTTGTTTATGTATTGTATGATCTTCACCACAATTGGTGGAAAAATTGTCGTGCCGGTATCGCTATGACGTATACTTGGAATTATATGTTATATGTGTGTATGCATATGTATTTATATTCAGGGGTGTGCGATAGGAAAAAATTATGAACTTTCAACTCTCTTCGGTCAAAAAAAAATTAAGAGATTTTTCACTGACGGCTCATTTTTTAAGGTTTACCCTAATTATTGCGAAGTTAAAAATATACGGGTTACTTTTAATACTATATATTATATTGCTTAATAATTATGTATAGGTACATAGGTATATGATTTTCAAGTACATATCTGGTGCTTTGCTTAGATCAATATAAAGGTTAGGTTAGGTAGGTTGTAGGTAGTTATTTTATTCCTAGGTTATACATATGCCTATTGCTACAATATAAACTGTGAAGTAGTTTTACTGGAAGCAGGGTTTCACAGTGAAGTATTTATAAGGGAGGTTCAAGTATAATAGGTGATCCTACAAAAAGAAATGAAATCCCACCAAAAACATTTCATGTAAAAAAAGGTCGCCAAGACTCACATGCACTTAACGCTTTCGCTGTGAAAAAGTTATGAGATCTCATGAAGAGCCAAGCCCATAACTCTACAAGGCCTAACTCCACAAGACCTAACTCTACCAACCCTACATCGTGGTCAAAAAGTATGGCTTGGCCGTTTCATAAAACTTTTGCATAACCGACTTACCAAAAATCTATGGAAGCTTCTGTGTTTCGGCTGCGAAACGGCAAAGTCATACTTTTTGACCACGATGTAGGGTTGGTAGAGTTAGGTCTTGTGGAGTTAGGCCTTGTAGAGTTATGAGCTTGGCTCTTCATGAGATCTCATAACTTTTTCACAGCGAAAGCGTTAAGTGCATGTGAGTCTTGGCGACCTTTTTTTACATGAAATGTTTTTGGTGGGATATCTATTTTCAACAACCATTAAGGTTAGACCAAATTTCATATGAATGCAGAAAGCACGATAACTGTATTTGTATTTATTTATTTGAAAATAGAACTTAATATTAAGATTAACATATTTTAGATAATTAAGCATTGGTATATTAAAGAAATTAATAATTTAAATTTAACTTATTTAATACGAAAGAAGGAAAACACAAATAAAAGAAATATTTTTGTTTTAGTGGACTCTACTGAATGAAATTCAATTTAAAGATTTATGTGATTTTATATAAAAATAAAAATAACAAAATAAAAATTACGATATATATATTACCTACTGTGCGGAAAGAAAAGTGCACTACTTACCAATATAAAATTGATGGCTCCGTGAAATAACCCCCAAAATTAAAAATGAAATAACTCCCCAGAATGTATATGGAAATCCGAAATTTTGAAAAAAAAAAAATCCCTAAAATTGAGAATTTATTTCATCAGTTTTTGGGGACTTATTTCATTTTTAAATTTGGGGGTCATTTCATGATGAAATAAGTCCCCAAATTCAACTATGAAATAATGTCCCCATATTTGGGTACTTATTTTCATTCTTCTATTTTTCAGCGATTTTCGACTTCGACTCTTGTTGATGAATGAGTTCTATTTCCATTTAAAATTGGAATTAAAACCTACCAGAAAAAGGAACTATACCCCGCGGCTATTACTATCAATTAAAAAACTGAATTAACCCCCGCTGGTGTTACTTCCTTTTTTACGTGCTATACACTGCACTATCTTCAAGATGATGTGTCAATCGATAATAATTACGGACAACGAAAGCGCCACGCGAACTGCTAAATAAACATATTTATACAAAAGCTTTGGGGACTTATTTCAATTTTTGTTTGGGGACTTATTTCATGCGCTGTTGGGGTTTTATTTCATCTTTGAATTTGGGGACTTCAAAAAAAAGAAAAACATTTTGGGGAATTATTTAATTTTTGGATTCGGGGGTCATTTCATTGTGGAGCTATTTCACGGAGCTAAAATGGAAACCTAATGACTAATGTAATTAAACAACATTCTCATCTTATTATGTACTTCAAACGAGCAATTTAATTCAAACGGTTTCTCGGGAACGGCTCTGACGATTTGGATGATATTTTCAGAGAAAAAAAAGAGGCTGGGGTTGACCCACACTCCCATTGGTTCCCTTTGAAACTCGACACCGTTATTTTTTATAAGAAAATTACCAATTAAAAATCTTTGAAAAACTTATCAGTTGTGTAATCAAGGGAAGGCTTTTTGCCGTAAATATATCGACACGAAAAATTTCAACAATTATTAGGAGTTTCCTTTGCAGTTATCAATTACTAATAATGGCATTGTGTGTAGACTTAAATTATCCCGGGGTTGATTTCATTGGTTGTTCTAGAGATATTCGAGCCGAAAAACATTTTTTAACAATTTCTTGCAGTTTTACAAACTCTGCCGATTATCAACCCGAAATTAATATCTTTGACTGTTCTCAAGATATTCGAAATTTTTTTTATTTTTTTTTTATATTTAATGGTTTAAAAAAAAAAACTGTGGGTTGATTTTTTGTTTGATTAAGTATTACCAATTTTTCACTACGTCATTATGCATAGAATGAAACCAGGCCGAAGTCGATAGCATTATTTGTTCTAGAGGTACTCGAGAAACAAGCTATTTTACAACTTTTTTTTTTAAATTACTGCAGTAAAAAAAACGCCAATTGAATTTTTCTGAAAATCCTCTCTGTACGTTATGGCCTTATTATCTGTAAAATAAAATTCATTTGAAGTCGATATCTCTAAGCGTTCTCGGAATATCGTCAGCGAAAAAAAGCTTCCAAACGTACGTACACAGACATCTCTCTAAAAACAATGTAATCCGCCTCCAGAGATCTTGACACGTTGAGAAATGTCAAAATTTTCAATTTCACAAATCGGATCGATTACAATATCTTCCAATAGGAAGTGGTTTCTTGGAAAATAATTTTTTTTTTCGGTATGTGCTTTATGTGTCGATTTTTATTAAACAGCTGGACCGTCATCTTCGAAGTCAATAATCCGAATTTCACCTTTCAAACACCAAATAATATTTGAGGATCGGATACAATTTGTTCGCGTTTACCTGTAGGTTTCTTTGAAGCCATCCTCTAAGTATATATTGTATAATCTTTCAAAAAAAAAGAATTTTAAAAAACACAGAACTTCCACGAAGTTTTCCTGAAATTTTGAGAAAAATCGAAACGTGTTTTCTGTAATTAGTCTAAAAATGAAGTCACTATTTGCACCTTGTTGTCACACTGCTGGACTGAAACAAACACATAAACACTCTCGCACTTTCAGCTGAATTTTTTTTGTAATTTTGAGCTTAATCAGATGGTTTTATTAAATTTTTCGAAAATGTATGCGCTGCTCCACCTTGCTGCAAAACTGCTTAGAAGATATCGACTTAATAATAAACACAGGAACATTAATTGGACTTTTTTCTAAGATTTCCAGAAATTTTGAGCTCCATCGGTACGGTGGTTTTGGAGTCTATAAGCCTCATACAAATTAACATTAATTTGATAAGATTTCTGAAATTTTCTAATTTTCTGTTACTTCTTCTTTTCGTAAGAAACTTCTACAAAGTATTAAAAAACTTTTAAAAAAGAGATGAATGAAATCGGTAAATTTGTTCTAAAGTTAATACAAAATAAGCGTTGGCAGAGTCACTGTGGCGTATACGAACTATTTTCAGCATTATATTAGTTAGATTTATAAATCTGTACATTATAGCTCTACTGTTCATTTATATAATTGGTAGGAAATGTATTTTGAATACCAACCCCTCTTTAGTCAAAATAAGTCTTTATGTTAGTTACATAAGTCAGAGTTTTATTGTTAAAAAAAAAATAAATATCATATCCCACTAAAATTATATGGGGGAAGGGTTTTGACGACTTCCGACTTTTTTGGTCAAATGTTTCAATTTTCGGCTCCGTAACATGTTAATGTGATTCAATGCAAATCCAAAATAAGAATCCCCATATAAATCGAAAAGATAAAATAAAAAAAAATAAATATTAAATATTTTTATTTTTATTTGTCAAGAAAAAACAAAGCGATTTTTGAGGGTTTGAACGAATGACATGATGGTATGCGAAAGCTTAGCAGCCTACACTGCGCGTGTGTTATCATACGAAAATTTTTCAATTAAAACGATACAAAAGTATACAATAGTGATTTAGTAACGCAGAGGATTCAAAAACCCTCAAACAGACAGTGACAGTTCAACCCATTTTTGCAACTGTAGCTGCCAAAGTGACACTTGGATTTAGTAGGATACTAAAAATATAAAATAGGCATTTGGCGATTTTAACTTTAATAGAACGTTTTTATACACAGGGTGATTCACCTAAGGTGTGACAAAAAGCTAGAGCGTGTAGATTGGATCATGATAAGAAAAAAACCGTATAGGAGGGGGTCTGTTTTCCCCCGTTTAGTCGGAGGGGGGGGTCAATTTTCTAAAAAAAATTGACTTGAAACAGAAAAAAATTATTAAAAGACAACGGTTACACTTACAAATGCCATGATAAACCTTTTTGTGAATCCAAAAATTTCTTCTTTTATTTTATTTTCAAATAACTCTATTTTAGGGAATATTTTTTTAAATACATATTAATTTTCAACCTAAAAATTAAAAAAAAACTAAAAAAAAAAAATTAGTACTTAATTACGTAAAATTTAAAAAAAAATCGTTTTTTTTTAAATTGTAAGTATTTAAGTACTAAGTTTGTTTTCAAATGCTCTTATTAGTTTTAAGTCAAAAATAGAAAACCGGATAGTGAGATATCTTTTAGTTTTTGAGAAAATTACAAATAATTTTCTAAAAGATTTGACTTAATACAGAAAAAAAATTATTAAAAAACAATGGTAACGGTTATAACAGCATGCTATACTTTTTTGTAAAGTTAGAAATGTCTGCTTTCGTTTTATTTTCAAGTAAAATTGTTTTAGTGAACATTTTTTCAAAAATTAATTTTCAAACTTAAATTTTTGAATGAAACACCAAAAATTTGAGTTAGCTACCACCAAGTTTTGGTATAAGCTGGAGTTATAGCTATTTCACGTTCCCAGATGATCATCTCATCAGACTCCTTTATTGGTGCTTAGTCTATGAACTATGTATGTTCAATTTTATTAAAAAAAAAAAAAAAACTTTTCATGCCATCAAAAAGTCTCTGTTTCTCGTCTAAAATGTGTAATTGTATCCATTCTCGTCTCCATTTGGCTCTACTTTTATTTTACACTGTAATCAACTGTTACTGATCTATATGCATAGGTACTTAAGAGCTTTTAAATACAACCAGAATTGTACGGAACTATAATAAAAAAAATAGAAGTATATGAAAGAATTTACCATTAATTAGGTATATCATGATATCTCAGCCTGTAATTAATGATACTAGTACGTCCAGCCCTCGTAATTCGAGTGCCAATTACATTTACTACGTTTATATTCAGGACCGAGAGCTCTAGTTGGATTTGGGTCGGATTTTCGACCCAGGTTTTTCCTTCACAGATTTGAGAGCTCTTGTGTTGAATTGAAATGGTGTCGAGATGACATATGGGCCGCGTTCGGGGGGCAAGCCAAACCTATACGGATAGGTTTGTGTTGTTGTAATCCCATAGGAAAATTCAGCTGATGAACCAAACAGCTGTTGTCAAAAACAAATCTAAAGCTATCCTAAAATTTTCGGGATACTAAACTATCCTATGCGCAATTTGAGGAACAGCTGATTACAGCTGACTTTTGGTTTTCGGGTGACACTTGAGTAGTTGTTTTTTTTTATTTTTTGTTGTTTGTTTTTGGCTTTTAAACATAAAAATACTTGAACTTTTTTCAGCTGTTTTGATTTTTGATAGGTACCCTATCCGGTTCGTTCGAAAACATATCCGATACTTAAGTATTTCAGATAGCCTATCTGTGTACCCCCCGAACGCGGTGTTTCTCAAGTTAACTCCTCAACCCAGGTTTTTTAGCACAAATTTCGACTCGACTCCACTCCTGAAGTGCAGTCGAGTTGGTTCAAGCTCATTTCAACTCGATGCGGGTATACAAAGGGCCTAATTGAGCTTCAAGCTCGCTTAAATACCACATGGAAACGTAGTAATTATCTTCTAATTGACGGACATTTTGACTGAAGTTAAAAGCCTACAAAGTACCTACTTACAAAATTTTTCTTGAATTTGCCTATTAAAACCTATAATAAGACCGTGACCGAACCTACAATACCCAACCAAATGTATTTTAGTTTTTGTTATACACGACGATTTGTATACTTATACGACACGTGCAAGCTGCCAACTCCACTATGACTGTATTCTATCTCGCTCTCCATTTTACATATCTACTATGCAAATCAAACACATGCACAATAACTATGTTGCATATTGTTTCGTATTTGTTTTTTTTTTCATTCTGTGTTTTTACAAATATATTCTCTCTCGCTCTCTTCTCGCTCTCTTCTCGCTCCATCTTAATACGAATTTTTTTTTGTTAATTTAACTTATTTGAGGTTTAATAGTTTAATTAATTTATATTTTGTGCACTTCTGTGGCACAAAACCTTTCCAACGGTATATAATCTATATGCCTTCGGCTTTTCTAGACCGCGTAAATTGTACCACAAAATTCGTGTTTGCTGTTTTATAATATGAATGAATTAAAACCTATATAACACTTTGACCGAACCTACAATATCCAACCAAATGTATTTTTGATTTTGTTATACACGACGATTTGAATACCAATGCGACGCACGGTGCAAGCTGCCAACCCACTGACCTCTATAATACACTGGATAGTGTATTACCTACAATGTATAACAGTTTCTGTGGTTCCAATTGAAGATTATAATACGTGGTCAGCCGCATAATTTGACGTTTGTCTGACACAAAATAAATATTATTTGTGGTTAATAATCTACTCTCTTCTCTCACTACTCATATTTTAGTATTCGGTGTATCTCCAAGAAGAAAAAAAATATGAAACAGTTTTTGTTTTTTCACATTCTTTGCTTTTGGAGTGTGAAACGTACGAAGGATTCATGTCTTTATATTCAGTACCTTTAATTCATATCTTTATATTCAGAATTGCCGTAATTTTTGGTATTTTATATGTTATACATGTATACTGTTATACAAAGAATGGTCAAACGCATAATATAACAATTGTTCAAATGGAGCCACCATTTTTGTATGAATACGGTGTATTATAGAGATAAGTGTGCCAACCCCACCACTGATCTCTATAAAACACTGTATAGTGGATTCTCTATATGTATAACATTTTTTTTTTTTTTTTAAGAAAATTGAATTTGACAGTTCTTGTACTTCCCACACAGTTTGTGTCTTTTTTAAACAAAAGGAAAGAAAGAGATAGATAGAATTGAAATTGTTTTCGTATTCGTACCCGCTTAACACGCCGACTACACAGGACATACAGATGCCCAAGATCCAAACCACAATCCAATCAACAATCAGCTTGTTTTTTCGTACTGGGCACTTTATGTCATGTCGTTAGTTATGTCGATAAAATTCCACTAATAAGTCAGAGCAAGAGAATCATACAAAAATTCCTTTCAGTACTACTTCTACCTCTCTCACACACATGGAACGTCAAATCTCATGGCCAAGCTTTGAACAGAGCTCATGTCTTGTTCAAAAATTTGGTTTCCTCGACATGTTCATGACATGGACATGGATTTTTGTGCCTCCATTGGATTTTTTGTAGACTATTCTTTAATTGATAATTTAGCAGGAGCTTTGTAGATGAAATTTTATGTAAAAAGATTAGCAACACTAAATTTCATTAAAATTGTTTGTTATTTTGCAGTAACACTTTTGTAAGAAATTTATTCAAAGCGTCACTAAATAATTGACAAAAAGTTCTTTCATTCAAATAAGTAAGTATTACAATTTTATTATAAGAACTTATAAGCACAAATCCACCACACCAAAAATCATAAAGTTCAACTTTTAATTGTAGCACTTCAGCTCTTTTACGCTTCCCCCACCACAAACAACTGTCATCCGAATTTCCAGACGAAATTTTTTTGTCTGAAATTTACGAATAAAGTCTTTACTACATAAGCCAAGAAAGTGAAAAAGTACAAAAGTGAAAGTTTTGAAACTCATTTTGGGATAGTGTTTCTCACAGGAAAACTTATAAAAATGATGCAGAAAGCCTAAATTTTGGTTTAAAAATAAAATGTGTATATTATTTTTCACAAAACAACTGCGCTGGAAAAACATATTTTTACTTTTGTAATTTTGCAAAAAGTGGCCAATGTAGTTAAGGCTTAAACGTAACTAAAAGTCGTCTAACTTTTTATGACAGCTGGCCAATCAGAAGCTCCAAAAATTCAGAAATCTGAATTTTCAGATGTTAACGTAATGGATTGAACGCGGCCAGTCTAAACTGTAATAACTGTTATAAGTGTTATATATAATAAAAACAAATTGACGTTTCACGTCCTTCCCACAGTTATAATCTTCCTTCAATTTTCTTCAAAATTTTTATATGAATTCACTATCCAGTGTTTATAGAGATCAGTGACTCCACTATGACTTTGTATTCTATCTGGCTCACTTTAACCTTTCTACCCAAACCAAACACATGCACAATAATTGTGTTGCATTGTTTCGTGGTTTTTTTTATTTTCTTTCTCTTTTTTGTAGGTGTATTTGGTGATTATTCTCCGCTGAAGCTCATCCGTGGACGATGAACAACCACCTCATTGTGTTTTTTACAAATATTCTTTCTCGCTCGCTTCTCACTCCCTCTTAATACGAAATTTTCTTTTGTTAATTAAACTTATTTGCGGTTTAACAATTTAATTAATTTATATTTTGTGCTTTCGGGTTTTCTAGACCGCGTAAATTGTACCACAAAATTAGTGTTTTCCGTTTTATAATATGATGATGATAATGATTTTAAAAATTTCTATGTTCTTCCTCCTCGCGAAAATTGTGCCTACAGGAGTTCTTTATTTTAAGTGCCTGTTTACATTGGATTTTTAATGAAACGCGTTCTCATTCATTACTATGTTCCCCGTGTTTACATTATAAAGAAAAAATCCTTTCATAACAATCTTCCCTTCCCTATCTCACACAGTCTACCCTTAAAATCCATGTATCTCTCACTCACACAAAAAAAATCTTCATGCTTAATCCGAGAATATTTATTGAAACTGGTGCAATCTACCCTTCTCTTTTTCACACACACTCTACTCGTCTCACTGGTTGCGCCATTCACTAAAAATCCAATGTAAACAGGTACTAACAGATCATCCCAAGAAAATTCAATGTGCCGCGGCAGACTTGTGTCCCACCCTTAATTTCATTATTATTATTTTCTGAACGCTGCCAACTGATATTCCAATATCTTTCCAGTAGTGCTGGAAAACTGGTTGGTTGTTTGATGTTTTATGTGAAAAAAATCTAAACGTCAAATCGTGAATTTTAAAGTGTTCGGTTCGGTGTTCGGTCGTGTTTTAAAGTTTTAATTAAATTTGTGGTAAAATTTACGCGGTCTTAATGCCAAAGGCATATTAATTATATATCGTTTTATTGCACAGAAGTGCAAAATAGAAAAATTTACAACAATAACTAAAAAACAACAAAAGAAAGTTGCATAATAAGTGCGAGTATTTTGTTCACTCCGTCTCGCTCTGGCTCTCGCTCGCACCTATTGTGCAATTTTGTTTTATTGTTTATTAGTTATTTTGGTGCAATTAATTAATAAATTTTTGCATTGTGCACTTCTGTGCGCAAAAACCTTTCAAACGGTATATAATTAGTATGCTTTCGACTTTTGTAGACCGCGTAAATTGTACCACAAATATCGTGTTTGCCGTTTTATAATATGATGATCTGGCGTGTAATTAAAGCTTCTTAGAGTTTTTTTTTAAAGATTTTTTTCATATGAAACTCATCTTATAAGTAGCTTTCGCTTAACTACCTTATTCCTCGCTTAACTGCCTTTTACTTTGTATACTTTTATTGAAATTTACCTGAAAAAAAAATTCTTTTAAATACCCAATTGAAATCAACAGAAAAAGACAAAAGCTTCTTTTCATCTAGCGCTTCCTTGTGTTTCATGCTTTTAAACACAAAGTTCTCTCTTTAAAAGGTTACCGATACAATTCACTTGATGTAATGTATTTTCCTATTTTTTAAATAACACGTTCGTTTCTTTACTTTGAAACTCTGTGATTTTCTGTGCATTTTATTGCCATTTTATTTTTTTATATAAACTTTGACAGATCGCTGGACTGAAATTCACATAGAAATGCACAGAGTTTCAAAGTAAAAGAACAAGACTATAACGTTAAATGTTTTTTTTGCTGTCAATTTTTTTTTTTTATTTATGTAAATATATAGAGATATAAAGATAAGCGGGTTTTTTATAACTGCCTAACCCGTATAAGTACCTTTTAGGCTATAGGCGCCACTGCTGTCGTTTTGGCTACTATAGTAGCATTTGGCTACTTTGCTGCGGAAAGGGCTACTGTGCTACCCTTATCTCAAAATGGCTCCCCAGTCCTCAAGTCACCACATTAAAGAATTAATTGAAAAGATTATCTTACATTTTATGAACACTCGAAATGTCAAACTCTCAATGAAAATATTTAACAAAGTGATGTTATGTATTTTAAAATAATATCCAAAAAAAGTCTTTCGTTTTCTATCATGTTTATTTATTATACACTTACTAGTAAAACAAAATTAACGGAACATAATTTTATACAGTTTTTTTTACTGTTTTTTTTTTGAAGAGCTGTATCTGTTTCTTTGTGGAAAGTGGACGTACTTTACTGTGACAAAAAGTGGACAAAAATTGTTATTTTCTGTTCTATTTTAATGAAGAATGTTTACAATTTGTTTCGTTAATTTGTCTGTACGACTGAATCATTCGGTAAAAAAAAAAACAGTTCGATCGATCAATTTTAAATCAAAAAAAAAAAAAAATGGTGGTTAATAGGTCTTCAAAACGTTTTACCAAATTAAATCCTTCGATTATTTTTGTTTTTTGTACTTTTTTTAAACTAACGTTGAGGTGCCAAAAAAACATATTAGCTATAAAGTTTTGAAAAGTATTTGTAAAATTAATTCAGGTTTTTAGGTTTGGAATTATATTATTAAATAAATTATTTTGAATTTTTTAGGGCTCCTCAAGCTTTAAAAATGCTCCCCAAATTTTCTGACAAGTGCTACCATCGGAATTTGGAAAACGACAGCACTGATAGGCGCATATTGAGTTCAGGAAAATGAGATCTCAGAGCCCTCAGCAATCTCAGTTACGTGAACAAGATTCCTCAGCAAAATTTCTCAGTTTTGCTGTCAAAACTGAGACGAAAAAAAATTTTGGATTCGCTTGCTCACTTTTTGAAGTTAAGAAATCTCAGAGATCTTATTTTCCTGAACTCACCTGTTATTTATATTGAAATTGAACATTTAAATGGAAAATTCAAATTTTTCTTCTGTCATCTTTAATTCAAAAATAAAAAACCTCTAACTAAAACTATTTTTTATTTTTAAATTTAAACCGACAGCTTGTATTTTTTCTTTTTGACAGGAAATAAATAAAAGACGTGCACGTGCAAAGTCTCGCAAGGAAAACTGTGTTTCAATCACTGTGTCACGCGTGTTTTGTTAAACGAGTGTCAGGTCATGTCGCGTCGCTTCATAAATATGCGCTGTTCAATTGATTTATATTGTTTTCAAAAATTCGTGCTTTATGGTGAAGCACTTATCCGGGTTTTACTGTACTATACAATAAATGCCATCTGCCATGTGTTCAAATTTTTCTTGTAGCTAGTGCAAAAAATGTTACCATTAATAGGTACTCCACAAAAAACTGAACGAACAATAAAAAAAGGAAGCTTTGTGCATAGTAACCCCTCCTTCCATCAGGACTGCCTGTTCGCGCACAGCTGGCACCATCATTTATAGTTGTAAAAACTATCCGGGAAAATTTTTTTTTTTTTAACTTTTGGTAACAATAATTATTTATATAGATGCATGTAACATATATATTTTGTATTAACACGCAGCTGTTACAGAAAGCATACTCATACAAAAAAAAAAAAAAAAAAACACAAATCTAAAACTTAAATAAGATAAATTAACCTTTTACAAGCTTATCTCATTTTTAATTACATTCTTTATTCGTGTGAATGCGCACAAGTCCATTAAGAATTGATTAAAATTCAGCTCGTAAAGAAACAACTAAGTATTTTTTGTGATCCGACAAACTTTTTAAATTATCCACTCCATCATTACAAAAAAAAAATACCTCTTCAATTTTGATTCATTATTTTGTTGAAGGATACGAACAAGTAGGAAGTACTTAGATATCTACTTTACTTTTACTCCCACAGTAATCTTCAATTGCAACCACACGTTAACAATGTATAACGCATCCTTTTTTATAGATTTATTGACCGAAGCCTTTCATCTTAAGTGCAACGCTAATAAGTGAGCTTCATGTAACAATCTAAAATATAAATCTCGTCTACAAACAATGATGCAAGTACGTATATCTTCGCAGTAATATAGTCCTGTAGATAACAAGCCCTTTCCGCCAAATTATCGTAAGCGACAAAAAATAAAAGTATCGTAAGACACATTTTGTGTTTTGTTTCCTCTGCAACCAAAACAATTAGGCCAAATTTCAGCATTGAACATTATTAACAATACTGACAGATGGTCCAATAGCTTTTAATACACAGGAAAAAATGAAATAAAATAACTTTATGTGATAATATGAAAATGTCGCTTACGATAATTTGGCGGAAAGGGGTCGATAATGTCTATTGAAAAATCTAAAATGTACAAAGGACATGCCTAGATACGTTTTTTTCCACACATTAAACACCTGACAAATTGAACGAAAATAAAGAATGTCTAAATGCATAGCTTCAAGGACTTCGGAGAACATTGTAGGTTTTTTGCGATATATTTTAAATAAAAAAAAAAAACATGTATTTGAACCCAGATGTAACATAACATGATAAACGTGAGCAACTGAGTCAATAAGATACATATAACGATATAACCAACATTTTTTTTTTGAAGGACGAGAATGAAGCAAAAAGTGTCAAACAAAGCAGATTGTGTAAAAAGAACCATCGAGTTCAAGGGGTTAGTTGTACGTTGAATCGGAGTATCTATTGACATTTATTTCCATAAAACTTCAATTTAAAGCCCTTTTCTCTGATGGAAAACCTCAATGATGATACGTAACTCACAAAGCAAAAGGTGAACTGCTAGAAAAAACCTCACAACGTCACAACTTTAACCCGCAAAAAAACTATAGAAATTGTAATCTCACAAAATAAAAATTTACATTTGACATTTGCCTTTTTGACCTTTATGAAGTTATTTTCTTTTTTTCGCTTTGACCAAAAACAACAGACATTCAAATATCATTTATTTATGTTCACATTCTTAATAGTCTGGAAGTTTTTGTATCCACCTGTGATTGGGGTGGGGCGTGAGGAAGAAATTATTTCTTTTTTAGAAGTTTATCTTTTGAATAAGGTTGTCGTTTTTTTTTTTTTTTTGAAATAGAAAATTATGCTCCGTCATTTTTAAAGACTTTAGTCTTGTTGATCTGATTAATTGAAATAAGGATATAATCTTTTTAACACTCAGGTTGTCAGGACATAATTTTATTTTTTAAACTTAGATAAGTGAGAGGGCTAAGAGAATTTTAGAACTTTGTTTAGACTTCGAAGAAAAGTCGATAAGTTTAACTTAAAAAGCCATTTCTTCAAGATTTAATTTTAACCGGCGCGGCGCGATGATAAAAAAAATTATTTTTCTTTTTAATTTTTTTCTTTACTCATTTATTTATATTTATTTTAATTCAATGAATTTTACTTTATAATTTTATTACAATTTTTATTTAAATTTAAACTGACCTCAATTAAGTGTTTAGTGGCTATTTTGAGTAAAAGGCTGCACTTCTTACGGCAAACCGAAAAAAATTAAGACTGATGAATTGAAAAACTTATTCTAATTTGCATTTAAAGCTTTCTTCTTAATATACACGGTGATCGGTATTAGATACACCAAACTGCTGGAGCGAGTAGGATGGGTAAAGACAAGAAAAAAATCGTAAGGGAGGTGGGGGTCTATTTCTCCCCGTTTAGGAAGGAGGTGCAATTTTCTAAAAAATTTACTTAAAACAGAAAAAATAATATTTAAAAACAACGGTATTTAAAATGCCATAGTATACCTTTTTGGAAAGCCAGAAATCTCTTCTCTTATTTTCATTTTAAATTAAGTTGATTAAGTAAATAGTTTTTGAAAAATTAATTTCCAAACTTGAAATTTTGAAAAAAAAAAATGAAAAAAATAGCTTCAAACTAATTTTTTCAAAATTTTATGTAATTAAGTATAATTTTTGTTTTCAAAATTCAATGCTCTTATTAATTTTCAATAAAAAACAGATAACCGGATGCTAAAATGTCTTTTAGTTTTTGAGAAAACAATTTTTTTTTCTTTTAAGTCAATTTTTTAGAAAATGCCCCTCCTGCCTAAACGGGGGGGAAATAGACCCCCCCTCCTATACTATTTTTTTCTTGTATTAACCCAACCTCCTCGCTCCAGCAGTTCGGTGCATCTTATACCGATCACCCTGTATGCAATACATATGTAAATTTGCTAGAGTCGCACATTGTTCATAGTGAACTTTCCCACGATTTGATTTTTTAATTCCGTCGAGTTGCGCATGATTTGGGTGTAGGGAAAGAATGGATACACCCATTGAGGATTCGTTTTGATTATATGTAAAAATTTCGTGGCAAACTGTTGTGCATTGATTTTGCAATTTAGCAAAAATTACGTGAGGAATACCTGCAATTTTAGGCAAGGGGGAATGTGATTGTTTTCTTCTTAAATAAATTATAGTATCAGGGCCAGTAGTACGTTCAAGTATTGATCCGTGGTTCAGTGACTTTATCTCACCGATTTTGAAAGATTGACTGAGGTTCAACGATAGTTCAAGCATTTTTATGACTAACATAACAATTTTGAACATTAAATCATCCTTGAACATCATGAACCAATATTTGAATAATATGTTTGTACAACTGTCCTTTAGTCACTATCTGACTAGGGATCTAGCGTTCTTAGGACCTTTTCCCCCCGTTTTTTTTTTTTATTTTTTGAAAATTTTACGGTTACGGAAAATCTTACGGCCATATTGTTGGCTTTCTTCAAAGCTAGTTTTAAGTAAAAATTAGTTCTATTCAGGTTTGGAGTTTTAAGTTTCCCACTAATTTTTATTACTTTGACATCTAAATCAAAATATTCATACATATTTTGACATCTAAATCAAATCAATATGTTTTTTTGAACAATTTAAAACTTCGAACCCCTATAGAACTAGTTTTTTAGTAAAACTAGCTTTGAAGAAAGTCAATAATATGGCCGTTACAATTTCGTTGAGATTGATTTCTAAAAAATCTGTCTTTCAAAGTTACGTGACATTATTTCCTCTAAAGTGGCCCATACACACAACACTTGTGTTGACATTGGTGTCGGTGTACTCAAATGTGGTAGGTGTATGGGCAAGTGTCTACACCGATTACGGTGTCGAACACGGTGTCAAGAAAATCAAAATTTTTTGTGTCGGTGTTGCTAAATGTGTTGCGTGTATGGCGGAAGGCCACACTGGTGTCATGACACCGGTGCACACACTTGTGTTGTGTGTGTGGGCCGCTTAAGGAATGGAAATTTAAGGCCACATACACCAATATTTCGGGCTCCGTAAAATAACTCCCCAAAAGCACATACAATAAGTCCCCAAACAAAAAATGAAATAAGTCCCCAAAGAAATAACAAAATTACGGCGTATAATAGATAGTGAAGTATGTACGGGGGGGCATGCATGCTGCCCTCCTGCAAACCCTCTGCTTGGCCCACTATAGGATCTGGGGTAGGTGCGAGGTTGGGTGTATGCAAAGTTTCTTTTGCATTTAAAGAATCTGGATTTAAAGAAACTTTGCATACAGATACACCCAACTTCGCATGAAATAACCCCCCAATATAAAAATAAAAAAATCCCTAAAAATCGATGAAATAAATCCCCAATTTTGAGGAGTTTTTTCATATGAAAAAAACTTTCGATTATTATATACATTTTGGGGATTTATTTCCTCTTTTTTGAGAGTTATTTCACGGAGCCAAATTTCGAGGCCCCTATTTTTCATTGCTGTATTGTTCGTTACCCATTGTGCGTGAAATAATGTCCAACGTTTTAGCTTAAATTCTTTATCTTCTGTCCTTTTAGGTCACTAGGTCATATTTCTTCACAACCCATGTCATGCTACAGAATTTATATGTTTTTTTCTTTTTTATTTAAGGCCTTTCACCTTTTGGCTTTAAAGTTTTTGCAAGGTTCTCATCTATACTCGCATATGGTCAAATCAATAATAATTTAATGATACCACACCTCAACATTTCACTTTTGTTAAAACCCTGGGTGTCGGATGATGACTCGTCTGGCCTCTAGCATTTACAAAGATTCTAAACCAAATAGTTTCAACAAATTTGTGTTGGATTTTCCAATAATTTCATTATTTGACTCTCACTCTAACCAAAAGCAATTTTCTTCACATACAACAACCCTCTACATTGCCAAGCATTCAAAATACCTACTTCAAAATATTTCCTTATGCTCGACAAGCATCGTTTTATAGTGTGTTGTAGTCGAATAATATTCAACATTTATGTGGTAACTTACCGTAACCAATATTATGAGAAATTTAATTACTCTTTCAGCCCGCTGCTCGTATAGGAATTTCATTTAATTTAAAATTAAATTTCTCTTCTTGATTCAGGAGACCATCATCAGGACCAGGAGCTGCGGTTAGGGCAAGTTCATCTCAACCGCATCTAGGTTATACAAGTGGCAACAGCAGTACCAGTTCTCGGACCAATTCTAATTTGACATCTACTGTTGGGGCGAATCAGCAACAAGGACCTACATGCGAGCAAGGAACCCAAACCCCCGATTCAATCAGCCGAGAAACTCGAAGGTGTAAAATAAAATCTTTTAAGTTCTCTCTCAACAGTGTGACAACACCGGCCCTTAATTTGCGGTATGTATATAAATCGAGTTCGGGGCAACAAAACGATTTCTAATGCAAAACCCTAATCAACCCTAAACAGTCGCAACAAACGTAATAACCTGTCAGCCAATGCCGTTGCGACAGAACAAAAAGCCACAAAAGTACTGGGATTGGTTTTCTTTACATTCGTATTGTGCTGGTCTCCATTTTTCATATTGAATATCCTGTTTGCGGCCTGTCCCGAATGCCATGTACCTGAACATGTTGTCGACACTTGCCTATGGCTGGGTTATGTGTCATCGACGATAAATCCGATAATTTACACAATTTTTAACCGAACATTTCGTGCGGCTTTTATTCGTCTGCTGAAGTGCAATTGCGAGAGGTAAGTTAAATTCTACATGCATTATACATACCTATGCATAATCTACTTTGTGTTGTTGAAAGAAAAAAATTAGCAATTTATCATTTTTGTTTTTGTGTTTTCCTGTTGTTTATATTATTATTATTATAGATCCGGTAGGCCACCACGTTATCGTTCTGTAACCGAAGGAAGAAGCGCCCTCAGCTTGTGTGCACCATCAGCACTTCCGTTAGCAATATCCTTTCAGGGTGCTCCATTGATGACACCATCAACGACAAATGCGACACCGTTAAGTGATTTCCGTGGCAGTTATACAATAACAGATGATGAGTGCTGAAGATAAATGATGTTGTGTTTTATGTCGACGATGTGATGTATTGGAGAAATCTTTATTGAACCGTTTTCTTTTGATTTAATAAGGACATTATTATTTATTTAATGTTATTTTTGTTGACAGAGGATATAACTATGCAATAAATGACGTGATGTAGGGTAATAAAATACATTGGGGCTGAAAGGCAACTTAAGGACAATTAGCGTGTAGGTACTTAAACATTATTTTTTTTAAGAACAAATACATGTTCTTGTAGGTATGTACTTAAGGGTTATATTTCCACAAATAATTTCCAATATTTTAAGTAACTTATAAGTTCTCTTGAGTAGGAAATAAGTTACTTACTTCTTAAAGAGGTTATCGATATGAGAAATGTTTTGGTTTGAATCATGGCAGCTTTCAATGCTGTACGATTCCGAGCACGCTGCTTCCAGTCATCCAGACAAGGTGCTCTGAAATAGCCATGTTCGTTTAATATTCCAATTGTTTGGTTGAAATTTTAAGATTCTTTTGGCTATAGCATTTTTATTCATGCATTTTTATGATGTGGAAGAGCCAATGTAGTCGAAGTGTTTTTTTTAATTCGCTCCATTCAACCTCCTCGCACACTTGACAAAATATCCGTTGAAGAACTTTTTTTAAAGGACCTTGTATTAGAATCAGTTCTACTTTTCTGCTTATCTTCCAATACTCGATGCCACCACACGTCGTAAAGCAGAACGTATAGTAGACCGCGGCAAAATGGTTAGTTCGTGTGACTGTTCAGCTGAACGGCGTAGGATCACGGAACCCTAGCCTTTTTCACTAAAGCAGAAATGTTTTTTTTTTTTTTCATGGGTATACTACCTCTTGCAAGGAATTAACAAAATCTTCAATAGTATCTCTTGTCATGAATAATTGCCTAACTCGTTCGGATTCGGCAATACATTTCAGGCCCTCTCCTTTCTTGTCCGATATATACTAGATCACTACAGTCCCTAGGCACTGATTCTTCACGAACTATTGGCGTCCCTAACTTGTTTTACTAAACCGAAGTCTTAGCATTTTTGTATATTATATTTCTGATGCTGTTCTGGTTAACTTCAAGACCAACAAGTTTCGCCTGTTCTTCATCGGACTCTATTACATTACAACATGTTGGTTATGCGCGAAGGGTAAGGTATTAAACATGGTTAAAACTATGAATATTCAACAAATCTGTCCATAAATAAAGGTATGTAGACGTTAACTCTGTTCTTGTTTGAAATAATTCTGAGTTCTTCATTGCTCGGTGTGTTTTCAAGTAAAATAAACTAGTTCAGTTTTCCTCGGATCTCTATTTTGTTCATTGTCATAAAGAATTGCTGACGAATGACGGTGAATGCTTTGATTCTTTAAAGTCAATAAAAAGATAAAGAAGTTACGACTGGAAACTTGTTCTTTTTCTCCTAGATTTTCTTCAGTATAAGACTTTGGTCTATGCTATGGTCTAACTTTTTGGCCAAAGGATACTGATACTTAGTAATTAAAGCGTTTCAGAACGACTTAAATACTTAAATAGCGCCCAACGTACATTTAACATGCAACCCAATTTTGTTTAATTATTTAAAAAATTGGAAATGTTGGTAAATTTGTTTCTCAAGCTTATACATATGTATACATTCAATAAATAATTATACATATTTCTTGCAAGACATGGGATTGCCTTTTTTGTAATAAATTATTATCAAGCTGATATTCCAGTCAGAGGGTTAGGTTATGTTTATCAACAATCGAAAAAAGGAATTGAGTAGAAAGAATCTCTTAACAATTTTAGGTCAGTTTCATTTTTGGTATGAGCTTTGACAGAATTTCAGACTTAAATGGAAAAAAAATGAAAGTTTATGGAAGTACGATGTTTACATTGGACGTTTAACTCCTTTGACTTTTTTTACGTTTCTGAACTTAACCTTATTCCAACTTCATCTCAGTCCATGAACAGAGGTTTTTTTTTATGAATTTGAAACGACATCTGTCAGTATTTAAAAATAATAAAGCTTAGTGTGTTCGATTGAAATTTTTACAAAATTTATTAAGGTTAAATCACACCGGAACTATTCTTTAGCACTAGATGATTTTCTGTGTATTCTGGGCAAAAGTCCGGGAAACAGACAGTTTGTACTTATGCTGAAATCTGGGACATTCCGAGTATACCAGAATATCTGGCAACGCTATCACAGATATATTTATGGCTGCCAAATACAACACCAAAAAAATACGCCAAAAGGTAATTCATAACTAACGATGCAATACAAGTTCAATTAAACGCTATATCCACCTTTATGTCCACTATTAAATTTCTGTGGCTGATGTGTGTTCACACCATTGTTCTCTATAATACACTGGATAGCGCATCCATATAAGAAAATTGATTCAAGAATTGTTATTTTGTTGAACAGTTGTTATTTTTGTATAACAGTATAATTGTATAACATAATGAAATGAAAAAGTGACAACTTGAAATATTATAGGCAGGTTCAGATTTCTGAGATAACAGTGATCCTAAGGCCAGGCGCGCACATGCAACTTTTTCGAAACTGAATAGTTTAATCGCTATTTTAAAAATGATCGCGCACATAAGCAACTTAAAAATCAATTAACGAGATAAACTAACACACAGACAACATTTACTTAGTTTTCCTTTCTCTCAATTTTTATTCCTTTCAGTCCCTACTCTTAAGCTAAGGAATAAAAGGGATAATGTACATTGTTTGAAAAAAATGAAAAGCAATATAAGAACAAGAACTACTATCAAATCAAAGCTAACAGCGAACAAATTATAGAGATCAGTGGTTCACAACCGTTTGTTAGTAAGAAACAGAAACAAACGTTTCCGACATTTAAGAGTGTTTTTCTTTATTTATTCCGGATAAGGAACAGAATAGACGGAAAAGGCAAAATGTTTATCCAGAATGGAATGAATTAAGAAACAAAGCTATTGAACAAAAAGAATGGCAATCCTGTTGTTTGGTGAAATGTCAAAACAATTGATTTTTGTATTCTCAAAGTCAAAAATTTAGTAAATTTATTATGCTGTTTTTAAATAATTAACACCAATGTCAATCTGCCATAATTTAGTTTAAGAACACCAATTATACTGAACGCGCCCAGTATTCTTTTTCTATTCTTTTTATTCCACACTTCAACTTCACATGGAATAAAAAGAATGCATTTCAAATGTTCCGGAATGAATAAAGAAACAACAAAATAGTTTATCCGGAATATTCCGTGGAATAAGGAAACGAAAAACATGGTATTCCGAACTCTCTGGACATACCGGAATGAATAAAGAAACACACTAAGGTTCACGTCCACACTCTTTGCCCGTTTTTTTAAAATCACTAAATTACTGGCTTATTTATAGGCAATTTTCGTTTTTGTTATTGTTTACAAAGTTGCCTTAACTACATAAGCCAAAAAAGTGGAAAAGTACAAAAGTGAAAATTTTCAAACTCATTTTGGGATAGTTTTTCTCACTGGAAAATTTATAAAAATGATGCAGAAAGCTTAAATTTTAATTTAAAAAGAATTGTATACATTCTTTTTCACAAAACAACTGCGCTAGCGGGAAAAAAAAATATTTTTACTTTTGTAATTTTGCAAAATGTGGCCAATGTAGTTAAGACTATGTTTTACTGCGCTATTTCGGTTGAGAGACTTAGGTCTTTTTTTTTTCAATATTTTAATCTAAAACAAAGGAAATATAAATACTCAACCGTACCAGAGAAGCAGATTTTTCTTCATAAGCACGAATCAACACTTAATTTCTTTATTTAGTCAGTCGCGAATTTGCTGCTCTAACATTTTATGGAAAACGCAAAAATAAATTAGTTTAAATATATGTAATGAAATGATTATTGCAGATTTAAAACTTATATCTGGAGAAGTTAATTTTAAATTTTCGAAATCAAATTGTACTACGTCCTTTGCCCAAGTAGTAGCGACTTATATAAAAGTAAAACAACTCATTGTACAGCAGTTCTTAGAACAAACAATCAAAATGATTTAAAAATAAATATGTATAATGTATGATGTAGGAGTAGGTACATACTCAAAATTTAAAACTATCTTTTTTTTGCAAAATGTTTAAAAAAAAAAATAACTTATTATTAACTCATACAATATTTATAAACAATCGACTGGAAATAATAGATATAAGCTTAAACATTTAAGTAAACTATTGGAAACATTAAGTTATAAGAATGTTATTTACCTATTAATGTAGAGAGTTTATACCAATATAAAATAATGTTGTATACAAATCTAAGCAACTTTCTTAAATAAATAGACTATTTTTACATGTTGTGTTTAGAATTCTTTAAACTTAAAAATAGCAATTTAGTTTAAGTAAGTAACCTATAATTAGATTTAAAAAAAAAAAACAGCAATAAATAAAATGTGTATAACCTTTTAGTTAGAAATTAAAAATAAAATAAATAGGTAATTCTTGTAGTTTAAGTGTATGTATATGTAAAAAAAATGTATGTATGTATTTAATTGTGAATTTCAGTTCCAGTTCTATGAAAATCAAAAATTTTAAATTAATAAAAAATGATACTTTATAGTGAGAAAGGGTTTTGTTTTACTATCTCACGCAATATTTAATTGATGTCTTGTAAGTAAGAAAATTAAGAAACCAGTACTCTTCGCTTCATGATGGGAACTCACGCTTTCTTAGCAGATAAATGAAATACAGCATAAAGACTGGTGACAACTGTGTTTTATGATCTGATCGGGCTCAATTTTTCCTGGTTGCTGAGGAAAGGGCATGACCTGAAATTAGCAGGACAGGCGATTATGCAGAAAAATGCAAATTCTTGTTGATTTTCAGAAATTATTACTTGATAGAGCAATTATTTGGCTTTGAAGGGTTTCGGACAGAATCCCGAAAACTTAAATCCAAAATCCAGAAAGCCAATAATCCAGAAACCTCAAAATCCAGAAAACCCAAAGACAAAAGAACACCAAAAATACGAAAAACCTAAAATCCAAAAGCTAATAATCCAGAAAACCCAAAATCCATGAAACCTAAAATCCCTAACATTCAAAACTCGTAGGGAATGAAAACTAAAAAAAAAAAAAAAAATAATGGGTTTATATTGTCAAATAGTCTTAAGCCGGATCCACACGTGTGGTGTGCTGTGGAGTCATGTGTCGCTATCGCTCCAATGTAACATATTTCATATGCGTAGGTCCATATTCGTCTGTGATGTGTTGTGGAGTGGTATATTGTGACGAAATATATTTTTTAACGATTGCTCCATGGCGAAGACATTTTTTTTAGTGTAGGTACGTGAAAGAGAAATCAGTGCTCTTGAAAACAGAATAATGAAACAAAAATGTCAGTTTGTAAGACAGCACAGCAAGCTTGATTAGTGTACTCAGTCCACAAAACTCCACAACACGCCACACGAGACAAGTGTGGATCCGGCTTTACAAATCGTCTTCTCTGTGACACTAGTTTTAATTGGGCTTTTCCAGAATCTGACTTTGTCTTTTCTCTTTCTGATTTTGACAGTTCTTTAATCAAAACGAAGCTCTAGGTGGGGGAAAAACAACAATACAAACAAATATTAATACACACCGATACTGTTCGCGCCTTTAATAGTGTGTTTGTTCTCCCCCCATCAAGAGTTTTTGACGTTCGGTGGAAGTTCTGGATTGGCGTGTTCAGGCCAATGGGATCTCAGCAAAGCAAATCCAATTTTTTTTCCTCAGAGTTTTGACAGCAAAGCTGACGGCTGAGGAATCCTGTCCATGCAACTGAGATTGCTGAGGGCTCTGAGATCTCATTTTTCTGAACATACAAAACAGAATGAAATAAAATTTTCAAACTTAAAGCTATATCGTATAGAAACATACGAGTAAGAGGGAAAGCCTAATGTAGTAAACGCGAGAAATAAACCGACAGCTTATATCTTCTCTGTTCAACAGCGATCAGCGAATAACAAAGGTTGGGTTAAGTAAAATAGTGTCTTTCTGTTTTAGATCAATATTTTTTCGTTGTGTTTTCCCAAGCATTGGCTGGTCTTGTTAGAGACCGCAGACGCAGACGCAGACAAATTTTGCTTCGCATCAGCAAAGTACTAGGCTTTACTTTCGTTAACATTAACATATAAATTTATTTTCTCGGAATCGAAATCCCGAAAAATTATATGAAATGAAAAGTTTTCTGGATTTAGGGTTTTCGGAATTTTAGGACTTTGTATTGAATGGATTTTGCGTGCTGGGATTTTGGATTTTCGAATTATAAATCGCCGCATGAAAAACCCTCAGCAATAAATATTCTGTGTTACTTTTTTACAGAATCTAAAAAAAAAAAAAAATAATTCAAAGCTTATCACACAATCAATAGGACAAATTTTGATTAATTTTCATCTGATTTTTGGTACCTCTACATAGCTTTGTTGTGTATTAAGATTGTCTATACCTACCTACAATTAATTTGGATCCTGTATATGGGTCAAAGCATAAAAAAGAGCACCTGCTGAAAACTAAACTTTTTCCATTTGGTATGAATAAAATACATGAGGAGGTGCTCAATGATTGAGCATCCACATGTTTGATGAGCACCTTCTCAAAGGTAAGTACCTACTCAATTGTTAGATATGAATAAACCGAAGCACGTTCTCCTTCGAGAGGAGCACTTGCTTCTCAGTTACGAGCAATCTCAGTTGGTTGCTCAACAATGAAGGAAATAGCGTTATATCACTAAAATAAATCTTTTTTAATAGAAATGATGATATTTAGTTATACCTATGCACGCAAACACATGAAACTTGATGATCTGTTTAATAGGACTCAAGGCATACCAACAGAATAGACCGAGAGTCCACAGCAATTTTTGGGTGTGAATGATAGCAAAGATTCAAGTCTTGCAAGCCGTAGTTGAAGCGTTTGCAGATGATGCTTTTATTTGGACTTTCAGAAAGAAATGCATTTTAAATGCAACAACGCCCCAACCATAGCTTGCAAGACTTGCATATTTGCGAGAAACTAAAGACCTAATCATATTGCATCATTGGATTTTTGCTATCATTCACACCCAAGAATTGCTGTGGGCTCTTAGTCTAGAAGTGATATTTAATAACAGTTAATCAAATTTTAAAAATCTTTATATCTAACACTAAAAAACGTAGATAACAACATACCAGACATTGGTGTTCGACTATAATGATCCATAATGATCCATAAGTATACCGAAAAATCCTCACACTTATATTTTGTATATACACCAACTCCCAAAATTTCGGTTGTTCTACTACATATATTAGTTTTAATTTTTTATTATTTTAAGCTAGAACTATTGACAGGTTGTGTCAACTCGAGGGAAAATGACAAAAAAGTATAGAAAGAAACTACATATATGGAAACGAAAATAAAAATAATTAAACAATACATTTCAGGCAGAAAATCGGTTTGAGATATGAGAGCAACTACTCTTCATGAAGGAGGAGGTTCTCACTAGTTGGTGTAAGATTTTATTCATACGAAACGGAAACAGGTGCTTCTTTATTGAGCACCTCCTCTGATTCTTATGGAAATGGAGCACCTTCTCTGAGTACCTACTCCATTTTATTAAAATCACCCTATGTATTACAAAGTAATAAATAGAATTTCAAGTAATTCGCCAATAATGTGAACGAGCGACGTTTCGTTCGCGAACCATAATAATCAGAACCGACAATTCTGCTAAACGATTCGATCAAAGCTTTCGATTCATGTGAATGTTTTGCTCAATTTGTCTTAAATTATTTTTTAAAATCTTCTGCCTTTAAAATGCAAATCTTAACCGATATTTGTTTTTGAAAGTTCTTAAGAGAATCTAATTGTTGAAATTATATTTTTGATCGACATTTATACGAAATTTGGAACATTCATTTCCCTCCGGCGCGGCGCTGCTGATAGTAGAATACAAACTTTCACGCGAACGTTTAGCGGAATAGGGCTATATTTTAATAACATTTACCAATAAATACTTCAGTTGGCATTACTTAAATTCAAAGATATTATCTAAATTAATTTTTATTTCTCAAGGGTATTCATTATATATAGCATTTAATATGCGAAGAAACTTCAAAGCAAACCCCTCAGGAGAGGCATAAAAGTACGTCATGTTCAAAAAACCCACCAATTCCATAAAACTATACACATGTATATGCACATAGGTACTCTGTTTCATTTTTTCAGAGATTTTACAATTTCACGGTTGTTCTTCTGCCTTTTGTAGCTCGTGGATAGGTTTATTAGCATTCGCAAAATTTCTCTGGGAATATTATGTCAACCCTTTTTTTTTGCAACGCTAACGTAACATCCTGTTCTTGGCATAAATAAGACTTTTTACACACAAATCATATAAATCACAGCAGCTTACATTATATAAATGAAGGTTTGTTTGTTTTTTGTAAACTTTTTTTTTTTATATTTTGTTGATTATTTAATGGTGAAATGCAAAATTATACAATGTTCGCTCTTCAGGATACCTTACTGCGACTGACAAAAGGGATATTATATGCCAGAATAATCCTCTTGTTCTTGCTCTTACAGAAGAAAAATTAGTAAAATGAATGTACGCCTTTTTGTAACTACAAAAAGATTGGTTCGCATAAGTTTATTTGAAGGAGGTAGGATCTCATCTAAGTAAATTTGATAACACAAATCTTGCAGGGAGCAGGTTTATGTATAGGCACATTATTCCCAGCCCACCATTGTTTCTGTTGAAAAAGAAAAAATATATGCACGAGGCACCAAATTGCTCTTAAAGTTAAAAACTATCATGTTATGATATCTTTAATTAAAAAAATGTCTACAAAAATTAAAAGTTCTTTAATTTTTTTTTTGTAAAAAAAAATCAACGAAATATTGTTTGAACTACTCAGAAGCTCTAGATTCCAAAGTTATAAAAAAATCAGTCTACCCATTCAAAAGATAAAATGCGCGGATAACTCAAAAATAAGGCAATTTTCTCAAACAAATATCAAAACCCTATTCAAGCAATGCAAATTTTGGCAAAAACCTGAAATGCGGACTTCTCCATCCTCTTAGTGTCAATTTTGATTACAACCTTGAAATTTGTTTTACACGAAACCCGTATGTAGTAGCCCGTAGCTTAATGGTTAGTGCGTTGGACTATCACGACAGAGATCTGGCCAGTGTTGCCATAAAAAAAATTTGAAATTCGGGAGATTATAGCACATCGAAAATCGGTATTGTTTTATTTTACTTTTTTATTTAATTTATTTTCTTTTATTTAAATTTATTTAATTGATATTGTTTGATTACACACTTTAAACCTTAATAAAACTAACTTTTCAATTAAAAGATTTTGTATCAGAGTTGCAACACGGCTTTATTTCTGGGAGATCCACATCTACTAATCTTTCGTTAATAACTAACTATATTATAAATAATTTCGAATCTTATCTTCAAACCGATATTATATTCACCGATTTTGCCAAAGCTTTTGACCGCGTTAACCACCGTGTCCTTCTATACAAACTCTCACTGCTGAGATTTCACTCAAATTTCTTAATTTGGTTAAAATCTTATTTGTCATTTAGAGTTCAAGTTGTCAAAATTGATAATCATCATCTAATGAAATATTTGTTCCATCTGGTGTACCTCAGGGTAGCCATTTAGGCCCTTTAATATTCTTATTTTTTATCAACGATATTCCAAAAATTTTTGAAAACTCACATTGTCTCCTTTTTGCGGACGACCTTAAATTATATCGCAGGACTAAAAGCTATGAAGATTGCGCTTTATTAAACGATGATTTGAATAAATTGGCAAATTGGTGTAGTTCAAATTTCTTACATTTGAACATTTCGAAATGCCAAGTAATGTCGTGTTTTCGTAATAATACTCCGATTTACTACGATTATCAAATACATAATACCTCTTTGGACCGTGTAGCACAAAAAAAAGATTTAGGTATTATCCTTGACACCAAACTATCCTTTCTTCCTTACATAGATTATGTAATAAATAAATCAAATCAAATGTTAGGATTTATCAAAAGGAATAGTAAAGAATTTACTGATCCTTTTACTATTAAAACTCTTTTTAACAGTACTGCAGTACTGTTTGGAACACTTATTATAATAATTCTAGTGACAGAATAGAAAAAATTCAGAAAAAAATTACTAGATTTATGTATTATAAACTCAGCTGGGAAGCTGATATTCCATCTTATAAAACAAGATGTCTCTTATTTGGCATGCTGAGTCTGGAAAATCAACGTACATATTTTGCGATAATGTTTATCAGAGATATACTAACCTATCATATTAAATGTGCTCCTCTTTTGGCGCTAATATCTATTCATGTTCCCAGATCTAATTGTAGAGATCACATTCTATTTTACGAGCTATTCCACAGAACAAACTATGGTCTTAACGAACCGGTTTCTCGTTGCATCAGGGAAGCTAATTCGGTTTGCACTAGATTAGACTTTTTTAGTAATTGCAAATCTACCTGTAATTTGTATGGGAATTTTCAAGTGCTCGTGGGCACGTGTTAACGTTAACCGATTTTAATGAAATTTTGCACAGAATTTTTTTAAGTCAACTTTATCACTTTTAGGGGGAGGGACGAAAGAAATTCGAACATTGCCAAAATAAGCGCCACCCTAATATGTATAGGTATCTTTTTGTTGGATTCGTTGCGTATTGAAACAGGTAAGTACACTAAGAAGCCGAAAGTTGGAAAATTTGCCCGGAAAAGCTGGTAAATCGTAAAAACCATACTTTCTAAATTGGATTTTTGTTTATACGTGCATAATTCGACTGAACATCAACCGATTTTTATATGGAAGGGACATTTATAATTTAATTAGTCTTTTTACAAAATTGAAAAATTATATTGGCGCAAAATTTAAGACGATTTAGTATGACGTTAAAGCATTTTAAGTATGATGCTACGTTAAAAACAGACTTTTCCAAATTTTAAACGAGTTAACATTTTACTAAACATTAACATTTTACTAAAGTTAAAATTGCCAAATGCCTAATTTATCTTTTTAGTATCATACTAAATCTAAGTGTCACTTTGGCAGCTACAATTGCAAAAATGGGTTGAACTGTCACTGTTTTCGGCTTGTTCAGATAGCAAAATAGGTTTAGTATGATACTAGTTAGAAAATGTTTAAAACTAAGAATATTTTAGTAAAGAGTTTTTGAAAGTTAGAAAATTGTTAAGTAGTATCATGCCAATACCTTAACATCAGGCTGTTTAAAATTTTGCGCCATTGTTTCTATATTGATGAAGAATTTAGGGTAGTTCTTCATATAGGTATTTGTGGTACCAAAAAACGCTTAATATTTAAAAATTGTGCGACAAATTTGACCTGTTCGTCAGTGATTAAAGGACAAAAAAATATATTATGCCAGACGCCACTCGCCAGATGCAAAAAAGATTTCCCATAATGCAAAAATAATATGATCAAATTTTATGATTGGAAGTGGTAGGTGGGTTATTTTAGTACAGTAATAAAATGGTGGGACTGTAAGTATTGTGCGTCAGCCGCCATTTTGAAAAACGCATTTTAGCCAATATCTCGAGAAAGGCTTATGGTACACAAAATTTGTTAGTACCTTTCCTATAGGAAATTTAATAATCTTTCTTTTTTTCATAGAACATTTTTTAGGGCACCTTAAAGTATGCAATTTACAGTTTTTCTTTAATATATCCTTAATGTTTGATATTATGGAAACAATATCTAGTATAGAGTTGTAGAACATAAAATAGTCTACAATTTTGGTGTATAATTATTTTTTCTACGATGTATGTCTCACACGTTACGCTTCTTTACAAGTCGAAGTAGCCTAAAATATTATAATGAAGCCAAATATTCAATATCAATTTTGTATGACTCTGTCTGGTTTTCTCCCGTTGGAAATGTTTTCCTTCTTTCATTCTTTCAAACACGGAGGTAAACTTAAATTTTGAAAACAGTTTTTGGTGAAATATAACTAAAGTTTAAAGTGAATAAGTTAAAATGAATAATACCTATTGTGTGATATGTGGAAAAACTTTAAGTGAAAGAAATATGGTAGAAGTTAAACAAAAGGTGTAAAGTCCACAAACTTGCTCTTTCGGTAAAAATTTCTTGGAATTTTAAAGATTGAGTGTAATATATAAGTACATAATATAAATAATAATTTATGTATTTATCCATTTAATAAATTTCCATAAATTTCCATTCTGAATATGGAAAAGAAGCATGAAATACGTTCTTTAAACTGATAAAACAAGTACCAACTTAAAATGTTTTAATCTCAGAATGAAGAACGCGATCTCAATTCTTGAAAATTTTTTAATGTTTGCAGGAAAATTATAAACTACTACAACAGTTTTCTTAAAAAATAACTTTTTATTTTATAAAATTTCTTGAAAGTTTTTAGTAAAAAAAGTTGGCACGCCATTCTTAAGAATATAATAATAAACAACTAAAACCATACTTACAAAAAAAAAATCATAAACCCGTTTTCAAAATAATTATTTTTCGAAAAAAAATCCGAACATTTTTTTTTTTGTTCACACTTGATAGGACCTTCAGAGTAAAATTTTTTTATCAAAATCGGTTGAGGCGTTAACGAGAAAATCAAAAAAAACTCTATGGCAGGTACCGTTAATAACGGTTTTGATAATTTTTTTTTCACCAAAATGCAGACCATACCACAGTACACATACAAATTTTAAAAAAATCGTTAGATCCGTTTTTTAGATAAACAAACTTTTTCAATACGGTTGTATAGCAAGTACCATTATTTTTTAGCTGAAAAAGATATTGGCTAAAACGCGTGTGTTTTTGGCTATATTTTTTTAAGGGTCATAAGATTTGGTTATTTTCTTCTTCATCTGATGGTAAATTCATAGCTAAGACAGGACAACGTCTGTCGGGTCAGCTTGTATATGAATAAAAATCAACTTATAATGAGGGGTATATTTTTCATTTGAATTGAAAATATTGAAACGAAGCTAAACTACTTACCACACCAAAACATGAAACAAGACGACCATGGAAAAAAGGTATAGATTTGTATACTGCTGTTGAAAGGATAGAGAACCGATTTCATGATAATGGCGACGAAAAATTAAAAATGTGATATATTAAGTTAGGTACTACCAGGTTAAGACATATACATACAAATGTTTAATAAAATTATAAATTATGTAAATTCAAAGAGTGGAAAATAGGTATACATTTATATAAGAAAATCAGGTGAAAGTGCCTTATTTTCATCGAAGATCGGTATATCGGAAATCGCCCTGACAATCGATACGATAAATCGGTGATTCTGGCAACACGGAGTCTGGGTTGGATTCCAAGACTCTGCCACCCAATAATGTTTTTCAGAGGGCTACTGCCTCTTGCGATGTATTGACAAATCCTCCAAGAGTAGGTATCTCCTGTCATAGAAAATTGCAATGGGATAGTGTGGAATGGCTTTTGAGGGATCTGTCTGTAATTGGAGATTTAACTTATAGGTACATTGTCAAGAATGTGTGATATTTCAGTGTCTTTTTTTCAACATCATGGAAAACTGACTACAATTTTAAAACAATCACTGTGATCAAAATAAATATTTTCTCCTCTTCTTTCAACTTTCGATAAACCTAGATAGTTTCTAAAACTCTACTTATGTGATTCCCTATATACCTATACTTATGAAAACTTATTCAATAGGTCTGCGTAATCCTTAGTATCTATTTAGGAAAACCGCATCATCCTTTTTGGGCAGGTGGTCGGACATCAAAACGAAACAAAAATTGTTTGCTCATCATAAATAGAAATGTACCTAATATCCAAGGGTATCTACTCCCGGTAGGTACATCCAAAAAAACCCATCTTACCTACCACAAACGGCTACTTTCATGTTTATAAAAGGAAAATACGAATAGGTACAATTTGCCTTTCCTTGGATATCTAAAGGGTTGATTTAATTTATTTCATTTCACCAATTTCAAAACGAAATGGTTAACCAAAAAAATACTGTCGGAAAATGAAACCACACCGAGAAAGTTGTTCAATTTTGTTTTTAACTTTGGGTTACCCGAACAGGTGTGCTTTGGTTACCTTTTTAAGCATGCACATCTGCTCTATAGAATCATTATAAATCAATTGAACTAAGGGTAAATTAATTGAATAACTAATTTTATACCTCACTATTGTTCAAAAAAATCTATCAGGGAAGGAAACTATTTCCAGTTGTTTTAAAAATCAAACCTAAGCTAATGTTCATATTTTTTTAGTGCTATTAATTCAGCTTTAAAAGTTAAGATATCAGGGACTTTAAAAGAAATTTCAACCACACAATGCTATTGTTGCAAATTAGATATTTGAGAAAAATAAAACAAGTGTCCTTCAATTAAAGTATCCGAGTCGAATAAAGAAGGAGAGATAGCAATCAGAATCACTAATAGTCTAAAGTTAGAGAAGTTATGTTTCAAATAGGTATTCGTTTTAAGTAAATAACACCAAAGACAAAATACTACGATATTACGTCTATAAAGCTAACATATACACATTAGCATTATCAATTGAAACCATAATTAGAATTTTGTGCTCTTTTTGTGCTATTATTGTGGTGATAGTCCCGATTTTTGTGCTAGCTATTTTTTTTAATGCAAAGTTATGCAGCTTTATATGGGCAGCATAACTTTACATAAAAAATAACTATGCTATCACAAAAAACGGGACTGACACACAAAAATAGCACAAAAAGAGCACAAAATTCTAATTATGGTTTTAATTGATTATGCTAATGTGTATATGTTAGCTTTATAGACGTTAAGATATTGGCACAAAATTTTAGACGATTTAGTATGATGTTAAAGCATTTTAAGTATGATGCTAGGTTAAAAACAGGCTTTTCCAAATTTTAAACGAGTTAACATTTTACTAAACATTAACATTTTACTAAAGTTAAAATTGCCAAATGCCTATTTTATCTTTTTAGTATCATACTAAATCTAAGTGTCACTTTGGCAGCTACAATTGAAAAAATGGGTTGAACTGTCACTGTTTTAGGCGTGTTCAGCTAGAAAAATAGGTTTAGTATGATACTAGTTAGAAAATGTTTAAAACTAAGAATATTTTAGTAAAGATTTTTAAAGTTGACATCAGGGGCCTATTTCTCCGCTACTACAGCAGCTACATCGACTACATCTTACAGCAAAATAGTATAACTACATCAACTACATTTTTCTGTTTCATAACTACAACTGGAAGTGTTGTATGATGTAGCTCGTTGATATAGTAGATGTGTAGCTCGTTTGACGTTTATATAATTTTTTTGGGAAGTGAGTGCTAATTTCGATTTTGAAGACACATAAATAAATAAAAATAAATTAAGATAAATTAAGAATAAATGGATTTTGACATAAATATTTTCGACGATGATTTTGAATTCAACATACGTATTCAAAGAAGACCGAAAACATATTTACAGTGAATCAATTTTAATTTGGAAGGCCCTTATTTTGTTGAAAGATTCAGGATGCCAAAAATGAGTATTGAACGCTTGGGAGCATTCATTGCCCATCCAATCAATTGCAGCAAATATACTAGGGGTATTCACGCAAAATCGTATATGCCTCGTAAACCTCGTATTCTGCATAAGTTTACCACCTCGTAAATCAAATGTCAAAATTTGTATGGAAAATTATATACGCAGAGTTGATAAGTTTGCGCGATGATTTTGCTGCGCAAACGAGATAAATTTAAGCGAGTTAAAATAGAGGAACCAATATTGAGAGTTTATGCTATATACGCGAATTGCTTTTTAGGTGCCCTCATGCAAAGTGAAGCATAAATTTTCGCAATTACTAAGTTCATAAATTTATCTCATTGCATGAATACCCCTACTTTATCACCGCAACAGATTTTATTAACACTCTATTGGCTGTTCCTTCACCGAATAAATTAAAAATTAAAAGATAAATCATTCCTTTTTATGAATTTCTTATATTTAAATAACAAAAAAAAATACTTACATTCGTATATTTTCTTTTATATCCAGCCACTTTTTGATGGTATACAACAATCACAGCAAATATTTTTGTTGTGATAATGTAACAAGAATTAACCGTTAGTTGTACTACAACAATGTAGTATCAAAAGCTATGAAACAGAATCATACATCTTTCCAATATTTCCAGTCGATTCTCCAAAGCTACATTGATGTACTACACCAGAAAAACCAATGTATGTTAGCGCAGAAATAGGCCCCAGGCTGTTTAAAATTTTGCACCAGTGTGATTACGGGTTGTAGTACAACAAAAAAAATATCAAAATAAATAATTTTCTCTGTTCACTTATTGTCAAAAATAGGAGCTTTCACGCTAAATTATCTTGGTATTAAATAGTTTTTGATAATACTTTTTTACGCGTAGGAAAGTTAAAAATTTCTACATTGACAAGCCAGTGAAACGATATTTACAATAAAATTAAGTACCATCGATAGCGATGAATTAATCTGAATAATCATTCGATATATATTGGCGTATTAGCATGATACTACTTAACAATTTTCTAACTTTAAAACTCTTTACTAAAATATTCTTAGTTTTAAACATTTTCTAACTAGTATCATACTAAACCTATTTTTCTAGCTAAACACGCCTAAAACAGTGACAGTTCAACCCATTTTTGCAATTGTAGCTGCCAAAGTGACACTTGGATTTAGTATGATACTAAAAAGATAAAATAGGCATTTCGCGATTTTAACTTTAGTAAAATGTTAAAAAGATAATACGATGCTAGCTCGTTTAAAATTTGGAAAAGCCTGTTTTTAACCTAGCATCATACTAAAAATGCTTTCACATCATACTAAATCGTCTAAAATTTTGCGCCATTATCTTAAAAAAAATCTATTGATGCTAAAATTTTTTCATGAAAATACATAAAAATACTTAAAAACCCACTTTTTAATCATTTTTTCCTAATCCGGAACAACACAATCAAAAACTTTCTATAAAATAGCTGCCCCAATAACAAAGCTATTGAGGAAAGAAAACAGTTTCAAATGGTCCCAAGATTGCGAAAAATCATTTCAGCTCCTCAAGGAAGCGATTTCGTCGCCACCTGTTCTTATCTATCCGGATTTCACACAACCATTTTGCTAGGCAACCGGATGCCAGCAACGAAGCTTTGGGAGCCGTTTTGTCTCAAGGTAATGTGGGTGAAGATAAACCTATTGCCTATGCTAGCCGTTCACTGAACAAATCTGAGAAAAATTACTCGATCACAGAAAAGGAATTGCTTGCCATAGTTTGGGCGTGCAAGCACTTCCGAACATATCTTCTAGGCCGACCGTTCATAGTGTACACCGACCTCTCATAGGGGTATTTAATGTAAAAGACCCAACCACAAGTTGTCTGAATACGATTACAAAATCATATATAAGCCGGGCAACACTAACTGTAAAGCAGATGCATTAAGCAGGATTTATAAAGAAAATGAAAATTCGCATATTAAGGAAGAAATCAAAACCACAAATAGTGAGAAAGAAGAGAGCAAAAGGTTAGATAGCGAGGGAATTTGTAGAAATAACTTTCAGGTTTTGAAAGACCCAGAAGACATACAAATAGTTCTTCGCGATTTCCACAACTCCGTACTTGGAGGACATCAGGGAATGGCGAAGACGTAGGCGCGAATCCGTCGTCAGTTTAGATGGAAAAGTATGAAAAAAGACATTGCAAACTACGTAAGGAACTGTGAAAAATGCCAAAAGAATAAGTCAGAGGTAAATTAACCAAAATGCCAATGGTGTTGACAGACACCCCACGCCTTCCTTTTGAGAAGTTATACATGGACATGGTCGGTGTTCTTCCCCCAACTTATTCTGGTAATAGATGTATTTTAACATTCCAGGATGACCTAACAAAGTACATGACCTGTGTGGCAATTCCGGATGCTGAAGCATGTACGGTAGCAAGAGCCTTTTACGAGGAGATTGTCGCAAGGTTCTGCATTCCTAAATTACTAGTCACAGATAATGGTACTAATTTTACATCGAAACTTTTTTCGGAAACATGTAAGCTTCTAGGAGTTAAAAAAAATCACACTACCGCCTATCATCCACAAGCCAACGGTTCACTTGAACGCAGTCACAGACCCTTAAGCCCAAAACAGATGTGCAGCTTTTTCCCATGCAGCGAAATTAGAAATAGAGATATCGTGCAGCAAAGGCTGCATACAGAGCCTGGAATATGTCAGCTCTCATAAGAACCTGCGTAAATTAATTTTCGCTGCATGGGAAAAAGCTGCACATCTGTTTTGGGCTTTAGCGGAATATCTAAGGAGTTTCGTTGACAATGATGACCGGTGCTGGGACCAATGGTTGAGACAGGCGATGCATGTCCAAAATAACACCGTACATACAGCTACTAAACTGACGCCGACGAAGAGTTTGTATGGTTTTGAGTTCCAAATGCCAACAAATTGCAAAAGGACACCTGCACCTGTCCTGTGTATAATGATGAAGATTATCCGAAACTACTGAAACATCAACTACAGAAAACTCATGAACTCGCAAGAAAGAATTTGGAATTGGCAAAACGAAAATCAAAACAGCAATACGATCGTTGGACGAACCCTGTCTCATTTGTAGTTGGAGAAAAAGTCATGCTTAAAAACCCCACTAGGAAAAATAAGTGTTCGCCTATTTGGTTGGGTCCCTTCGAGGTGGTCTCAGTGAATGAATCTGTAAATACTAACATTCGAGTAGGTATAGAAAAATAAAAAGGGTGCACAACAACAAATTAAAAGCCTATCATGACTAAACCAATCAATAACAAATTTTTATATTTCTGGTGTACAATTTTTGTTTTAATAAATAATCAAGAATTTTTTCAGATTAAACAGAGATCCAAATAATTTATAATAAAAAAAAATAAAAAATATTAAATAATTTATTTTTTTTTTACATTATTTTCTAACATAATATATAATTTGTTTTACATTATTTTATAACATAATATATAATTTGTTTTACATTATTTTATAACATATATCATTTTTTACATTATTTTTTAACATATAATTCCAAAAAAAAACAAAGAAGACAAAACATTGTTAAATAGTTAAATACAAAAGAAGTCAAAATGTTTAAACTTGTACTAATGTCTACTTATCTCGTGGCAAATGTACTCGCAACTGTTTCATCATCGCCATATCGAATCGAAGAACTGACAATAACTCCGGCAATGCAAACGCGCATCGTATGTAAATGTTTGCTGTTTTCAATGCTAAATTGAAAATTAAAAGACCTTTCTTGTATTGATGTTTAAACCTTAGGTTCGCTCCCCAGCCTCGCCACTTATTAAATAAAAAATAAAAAACGGTTACTGCCTCTTGCGAGAAATTGACAAAACCTCCAAGAGGTGAGGTCCGAGCGCTCACATTAGCCGCTCGGATTCGGCAATAACCTATAGGTCCCCTCCATTCCTGCAGACATGCACCCAGGAATGGTTGAGAGTTGTAAATCACTAAGCCCCCGTTCTTCATGAGCTGTTATGCCATCAAATTTATTTATCTATATCTTTAAAAAATATGAGCACAATTTTAATGATTTGAACATTTTATCTAGGGGTGCACCGAGACTGGATTTTTTGAAATTCCAACTATAATAGGGTAATAAGGTTTAATTAATTAAAGGTAACGAGAATATCGACGAAAAGGTTTATACATTTTAATTCATCCTTGAAAACAGCATACTTTTAAGAGGCCCCAGTTGCGGAAATATTGTGTTTAGAAAATAATCTTAAAAATCAGTTTTGAAGCTATGCCAAGGTTACGAAATTTTATACAATTTCATTAAACAAAAAAAAAAAACATTAGTGAAAAAAACCACTTTTCGTAATTTCTTAAAATCAGCAGAAAAAAAGGTTTTTAGGTTATAATTGTGTAGAAGACTTCTCTGGGCTTTTAAATATTTTCAATGTCGTTCTTGTGGTGTGGATATTACCTAGTAGATATATATTGTAAAGAATGAATGATTTTTAGTGATTAACAATGTAACCACTTCATCCACCTTTATTATCAGAGTTTTTAATCGCTTTTAAAAATTGATAAGAACAAGAACTATTGCAAGACTCTTACCTTTTTTCCTGCCTTCCCTGTCATCTATAATTTAGTTAGACTATCATAATTTTTAGAATACGTATTAATTTGTTGAAAGCTAAGTGTTTTTCTTTCAGCTTAATTTAAATGGTAATTTTCTCAAACCATTAAAGCACTTTCGAAAACATTAAAATTTATTGGCCTAAGGTAACTTAGATCCATATTTCCATGCAGACACACACGTTTCGTGCTTACCAACAAAGCAATAATTTTCCGCTCAATTGGATCCAGGAGTTTTGTTTTGTTGATTTTTTTTTGTAACGATGTCAAATGAAATGGAATTATTGTTTGTTTTTTGAATATCAACATGAAAAAATTAAAAAGGAACGACACGTTGCATTCCACAGTATTGTCAGTGAGCGCGGAAAAAAGGTCTTTGGAAAAAGTCATGTGTAAACCAAAGGAGCATAGGCACTTTTTTGTGGACTTTGGGCCCACTTTTAACATTGCTCAACAGTGATGAAAATTATGTTAAATTAAAACTAATAATGAGAGTACTTGAATTGAATTACTTGAAGTACTTGGTTTGAATTATTTTATGTAAAAATATGCAACATCTTGAATCAAGAAATTGGAAGAAGGAACATCCAAGGACAAGTTGATGATATTGGGAAACATGGTCAAACCTTCGTAAACCATAAATGTACCTTACCATATTATTGAAAGCTACGACTAGTTTTTGAAGATAATGTGAATCAGGTCTACAGAAAATCACTGCAGCATAATCAATGATAGGCAGTAACAATGATTTAATAAGCCTCATCTAAATGTTTAATGGAGTCAAGGAGGAAAAAAGGTTTAACTTCCGGAGACCACCATAGATACGGCTGACTGATAGATTGACATGATCGTTAGCTGAAACGGCCCGATTAATTTTAAAGCCTAAACTAGTGGCAGTATCAACAAATGCAAGTTGAAAACTTGATAACAAGACAGGAGGAAGGTTTTTTAAGTCCAATTTTTTTTTTGATATTGCAATTATTTGCGATTTAGCAGGATTAAGAGTCAAACCATTGATTGCCCAAACCAATTGTAGATTCCTAAAAGATCTTCATTTACTCTGCAAACTAGGTCCTCTAATAAGTTAAATGGTCTAGACTAGAGAGATATATTTGGACGTCATCAGCATAAATATGCCGCATGACTTTATGGCAAACTTTCCGGAGGTCATTGGTGAACATGCAAAATAACATAAGGCCCAAAATTGAACCTTGCGGTACACCAGCAAATAAGTTCAATGATTCGGAAAAAGTATCACCAACTTTTACTCTCTGTCTACGGTGTTCCAAGTAGCTTTTTATTAATTGTACCGATCTACTACTAAATCCAAATTATAAGTTCAATTTTGTACACACAAACACAATGTCGTGATTAACTCTGTCAAATGCCTTATGAAAATCCAGCAAACAAAGTAAAATCAATTTATACTGAACATACTGAATTCTAATGGTCAAGAACCTTAACCATTGCTGTGAAACAGCTATGATCAGGGCGGAAACCGGATTGAACTGATGTGAATAAATTATTTCGGCTAACGTGATTAGATATCTGTTTTGCTAAGACCTTTGAAAGGCAGGGAAGAATACTTATTGGACGAAAATCAGCACATGTCGATGGATGGGGCTTTTTGGGTACAGGAATTACTTTTGCAGTCTTCCAGCAATCGGGAAACGATGAGCTGGTTATACAAAAATTTATAAATGAGTAAAGGTTGAAATGATTTGGGGTAGCATAATTTTTCCATTTTCACCAATGGAATTAGACTTAAAAGAAAGAATGCTCAAATTTAATTCATACTCAGAGACGACTTCAAAATCAAACTCCCTGGAGCCTCCATATAAAATGTTATTATTGGGTGCAAAGTTTCAAACCTGTACATTACCTGAAGAGAAAGCATTGTTTAATTCATTAGGGTCAGGAAAATTATCAACAACCTACGTTCTACCAACCCCAATAGAACGCAAATTACTCCAAAGTTTACGAAAAGTCTGGTTGGTGCTTAGTTTAGACATAATAAATCTCTTTTTAGCTCTTCAAGTAATGAATGAAGAATGGTTACGGGCACGACGGAAAAATTCCCAGTTTAAAGGGCTAGGAGAATGCTTCCATTTGGAGTATAATTTACTTTACGCCTATTTCTAATTGAATTGTGTACCTCAGATGTGTACCATGGACAGTTTTTATTGCGAACTGTAACTGTCTTCAATGAAATTTCGTCTAGAAGTTGGTTGGCTTTTGAATCATTAAGAAAGAGGTCAGCGTTAAAATCACCACAAAGAATGATGTTTTCATAGATATTTCTCGAATAACAGAAAAAAAATTTTTTTTTGCATAAATTCACATTTTTTCAAGAATTGAGATGGCGTTCTTCATTCTGAGATTAAAACATTTTAAGCACTTGTTTTATCAATTTAAAGAACGTATTTCATGCTTTTTTCCATATTCAAATTTCAATTCTTCAATTTATTAAATGGATAAATACACATACATATAATTAATCATTAATTATGTGTTTTACATTACACATCTTTAAAATTCGAAGAAACTTTTACTTCAAGAGCAAATTCATGCGACCCAGTCGTGCATTTTATTATTCAGAAAGATTATGCATGCACGTGTATATTATATAAAATTAAGAATATTTCCTTAAAGTTTCACGACTATATCAATAAAAGTCGATTAGTTAGTTATGCTTTTAATTAGTTTTCACAAGAATTCCGATTTTTATGCGATAAAAAATATTTAAAAATCGCTGGAAGCGACTCCTAAGTTATGTTCGATTTTGGATTTTCTTTTTTGACATTGATCATTTAGTTCCTAAGTTTCATAATTTATCCCGGTCATGTTCGAACTTACATTTATTTATTTTCCATATACATATTTATGATTGCTAAACACAAGAGCAAATTCGTGCGATCAAAATACACTCACCGAAATAATTATATAGGCAGTGTTGACTTTTGAAATAAAAAAACGAATGTACATATAAGATTTGTTTAAAGACTTAACAAAAAAATTTATTTCAAGTAAATGAACACTTTTGATTCTTTATTCTTTGATTTTAAGGCAGTTACTTTTTTTTTATTTTTAACTAATCTAAAAATAAGTACGGTTCCCTTTGTTGGCTATAACTTCTTCCAGACGTCTTGGCATGGAGTAAATAAGGGTTTGAACATAAGCAGGATTAATCTTCTTCTACTCCTCCTGAATTGCACTATTTAATTCTTTCAAATCCTTGAACTGGCGGCCATGATTAAAAACTTTTGATGATAACTGTGACCACATGTTCTCAATAGGATTTAGGTCGGGACTTAAGGCTGGCCAATCGAGTGTTGTGATTTTCCGAGACTCCAGGAATTCTCTAGTTCTCTTTTAACGATGAATTGCAGCATTGTCTTGCTGAAAAATGTAGTCTGTTGTGGCTATTTCCTCTCCAAAGTTGGCCAAAGCATCGTCGAGAAGCTGAATGTAATAGATACACAGAATCCATTTTTGTGCTTACGAAGCAAATAGGAGTAGTTCCCTTGTACCCTTTGCCTCCCCAAACCATGAGTGACCAACCACCAAAATTTCGACGCTGACGCACTATTTTGGGATCGTTTTTGGATCGCCAATACTTGTGTACACCGTCTGGGCCATCCAAATTAAACTTTTTCTCATCGCTAAAAATAACAGCTTTCCATTCCTCGTACCAAAATCTATGCTTTTATGCGAAACGAAGCCTAGCAAGTTTATGTCTTGGTAAGAGGGCAGGTTTTCCGCATTTATTTTCGTAAGAAAGTTTTAACTCCACCTTCATTATTTTCTGCACTCGTCGTACTCCTACTTCAAAGTTCATTTTATCCTTTATTTCTCTTGCAGACAAATTTTCCCAGGCAAATATTTCCTTTCTGGCTCTTTCGCTCAACAATGGCTTTCTTCCTGATCTCTTAAGAGAACCATACTGGTCACCTTTGTTAACGAAGTTATCAATAACACAGCCGGAGTTTTCTAATCGTCTTTCAATTTCCCGGTTAGACAACCCCTCTTCATGGTATGCCTTAATTGTTCCAATTTCTTCCTAGGTCAAAGATTTTCCACTTTGCATTTTAAAATAACTTAAATAATTTCTTAAAATATCGCCACAATGGTTTTCCAATAAATTTAATTTGTATTTTTTTTACTTTTAGTCACATGTGCTCTCGCTAAACCTTACACTTAATTTGAAACTGAGCTATGCTTTTATATTTATCTCGCTTCAAAACAGCAAAAATAACAAAAAAAAAAGGGTTGCCAGATATTCAACAAATATTTGTTTTTTAATTTATATAGAAATTAAAAAAATAATTCGCTTTATATATAGGTAAAAACGCATCAAATAATACTGCCTTTATAATTATTTCGGTGAGTGTATAATAAATATAATTGAAATAAATATAATCATAGTAAAACGTAGGTATGTTATGTACCTTCTTACAAGTGGGCATTCTTACAAGTGGGCAATGGGTACAATTTATCGTTTGGTTTCCATTTTATTCTCATTTCATATGCCACAGGCAATGGTACACTTTTGTATTCATAATTCTGTTCAAAGGCAAAGTAATGTGCAAGAGAAAAGTGAGCCTTTTTCATTTTGTTTGTATCTGATAGTAGAAATTGTTTTCCTGAGCCTTGAGACATATTTCTATGAGGTATATTTCTACGTATTTATGGAAATGGAAATGGTATTTTAAGCTGTTTTGTGCAGCAGTATTTGTTTATTATACTCAAAGACAAACATAATCGTATATCATGTGCATACATTCTGTTGATAAATATTTGCTGCAGGACTTTTATTTTGTTTTGTTTTCTTAATTTAAAACACAACATTTTATTTATTCTTTCATTTCATAGAACCCGTTACCTTTGGCCCAATAAACTTACTTAAAAGTGAGTAAACTCCCCACCACTTTTTCATTACGAATGTATATCATATGCTTTTTTTTGAAGGTGCTGAATCCTAAATGAAGAAGTTGAAGTTAGTTTATTTTCAGGTACCGTGACTTAAGGCCAAGTGACATAAGGCCCTCTTTGGGTGTTTGGCCTTATGTTACTTTTCAATAGCGACATAAGGCCAAAGTTTAAGAGTTGGCCTTATGTCACTTTTGAAAAGTGACGTAAGGTCAATTGAGCCTTATGTCACTTTGAACTGTTTTCTTTAAAACGAAACTATATTGAATAAATTCGGCATGTCTCCACGTAGTTGTATATGTACATATTCATATGTTACTGTAAAAACCCGAAATAATAAAATTCTGGAAATTACCAATAAATCCAAGGGCACCCATCATTATGGGTTATAAAAAGTGAGGTTTGTATGGGGGGGCATGCTGCTATCCTGCAACCCCCCTGCTTAGCCTACTATAGGATTTGGGGTAGGTGCGAGGTTGGGGTGTATACAAATTTTATTTTGCATTTAAGTAGTCTGGATTTAAAAAAAACTTTGAATTAATCCTATACATATATCCAATGTAAAAAGCTCTTTTCTAAATATATTATGTTATCGTAAGAAAAAGACATAATGAAATTCTAGAATTTAACGGTTAATGCTACAAAAGCGACATAAGGCCAGGTATGTTAATTTGGTCTTATGTCGCTTTTGTAAAGTGACATAAGCCAAAACACCCAAATTTGGCCTTATGTCACGGCACCTTATTTTCATTAGAGCAGGAACATAACGAGCTTTGGTTGTCGAAGAATCGCCAGCCAAAAATTTGTACATATACATATGACCTGAAATTCACTATAAAATATTTTGAGAACCAGATCCAGCAGAAGCTTTTGGGTTTTCGAAAATCTTTGAAAATTAATTTTATCAAGATTTGTCAAAATTTAAACATGGATGAAGAGGTCTGTCAATTATGTATTTCACCTAAAAATGTTAGCTCTTCCAAGGCTCGATTGCAGAAACACTCAAAACTTCTTAATATTCGAAATCCAGTAAAATCAAAAAGTGATAGTCAGCAATTACCAAGTCGCAATATATTTTTTTTTATATAAAATTTTTTCAGGAAAGGTTTGCAGTTTAGGAATTGCAAAAGCATTATTTTGAACAAATTTCAAAAAGATTTATTGATCCCCACTTTTCTGTTAATAAAGGCGCAAAATTTTAAACAGCCTGATGTTAAGGTATTAGCATGATACTATAACAATTTTCTAACTTTAAAACTCTTTACTAAAATATTCATAGTTTTAAACATTTTCTAACTAGTATCATACTTAACCTATTTTTCTAGCTATATACGCCTAAAACAGTGACAGTTCAACCCATTTTTGCAATTGTAGTTGCCAAACTGACCCTTGGATTTAGTATGATACTAAAAAGATAAAATAGGCATTTGTCGATTTTAACTTTAGTAAAATGTCAAAAAGATAATCGATTCTAACTCGTTTAAAATTTGGAAAAGCCTGTTTTTAACCTAGCATCATACTAAAAATACTTTAACATCATACTAAATCGTCTAAAATTTGGCGCCAAAGTTTTTACTATTTCAAAATCAGTGACAGATCCAGAGGGGGAAATAGAGTCATGATTGTCTGAATTTTATAAAAAAGTATTTACATATAATGGAAACAAAAAATATTAAAAAAAAAAATAGCAACACTTATATAGGTATTTCAGAGTGTTTTGTCTTTTTTGAAAGCCAGTAGTTTGTTCTTTCATTCTTTAATAAATCAACTTATCTCTGTTCATAGTTTTAGAAAAAAATATTTTTAAACTCAAAAATGTTGAAATGAAAAATTGAATACAGATATTTTTTCACAATTTTAAATATGTACAAGTACATACTAAGTTCTAAATTGGCTTTTAGTATTTATTGCCGCTTAGAACTTAGTATTCAATTTTTCATTTGTTAAACATTTTTGAGTTAAAGGTAACTATTAACAGAAATAAGTTGATTTAAAAATAAAGTAAAAGGACAGATTTCTGGCTTTCAAAAACGGTAAAATACATTTTAGCAAATGTCGCCATTTTTTGTTAAAACAATGTTTTTATGCTTTTTTATAAAAAACTATTTTCGCGCTCGATTTCATAAGCTTTCAATACATTACAAAATTTTCATCACCCTTGAAAAATGTTAAAAATTGGGCCCAAAATGCCCAGAGTCCTTTGTTTGGAGGATATTTTTTTGGAATCTTCTAAAATTCCACATTCAAAAAAATTAAAAAAAAAAGTTTTTGAGAATTTTTTAGTATAAAAAAATTATTAAAGTTACCATACAAAAAGAAATTATTTTGAAAATCGAAATATTTTATATGAAATTTTTGTTCTTAAAACTTTGAACGAGGTTTTTTAAAGGGATTATCAAATCATACAATGAAAATCAACAATGCAAATAACGAACATCTACTGTAGCTCGGAAGAAAAGAAAATATACATGCCGTTAAAATTTGTATGGGAAAAGTATGGCTTCAGAGCAGGGTTCCCAGGTCCCCAAAACATTTTTCCCCTTTTTTTGACACCAGAATGGTATTTTTTCCCCTAATTTTCTAATAAAAATCCCTTTTTTTCCCCTAAGTAAATAACGTTTAAATTTTTGAAGAAAACATTGAAAATATATTGTTTTGAATTTATCTTGTAACATTTTTGTATTGTACATAGTGTACCTAACTTATATAACAGTGTGTCAATCAAAATATTATATGAATTTAGTCATTCTGTCCTTTGTTCCGCTATGAGAAAGACAAAAAATTAAAGATAAAGCTTTTTCTGTTTCATTACGAAATATAATGCTAACAGCCTTTTTCTTAAAATCTTTGTCGGTTTCCTTTTCACTGAAAACTATTCAAGATAAAAATTCTTTGTAATTGTTTTCTTTCTTCTCACCAAAAAATTGTTACTTCATGCAGGAAAAGGTTAAGTAAGGCCGTGTTCGAATTGGTTTAAAATGTCCATTGTATTTTGACGCTTCTACAATCTATACGAGATTCACCTAACTAGTGTCAAAACTGAACATTCTGATAAAATTTGGCGAAATTTTAATTTAATTCGCACACGAAATTTTCACTAATAGATTCTTTTATAGGTTTTCACATCAAAATTTTAAAATTTATATAAAAATGTAAAGGCGCGCTCGCGTTAGAGACGCTTACGTATACGTTTACAAGCTTTACGAACGCGTCGACATGACAGACGACTTGAAGAGAACCTGAAAATCGAAATGAACCAACATAACTATAATTTCGAATTCCTTTCAACAAACTATTCCATTATTTTTTAAACAAAACCGATTTTTTTCTTTCAATAAAAGGAATTTGTACAGAAAAACCGATTTTTTCTTCTAAATAAATCGATTTTTTTGTTGAAAGGAATTCGACCATTAATTTAACTGTCAAAACGCACGCTGAAGTTGATTTTTTTCAACTTTAACGTTGAGGTAGCTTATGTTACGTTGGTTTGTTACATGCTAATAGGTGCCAAATCGTAACATAATACCCAACGCGTCATTGTAAACAATTTGCTTAAATTGCTATGTGTGAGCTTTCGCGTTGAAAGAAAAATCTGTCAAAGCAACGCCCAACGCGGCATTGGAAATCAGCCTTAAGAAATTTCATGTTTCCTACTAGACCTTATAAATAAAATAAATTTGATGGCACAACAGCTCATGAAGAACTAGGGCCTAGTGACTTACAACTCTCAACCATTCCTGTGTGCGTGTCTGCAGGAATGGAGGGGACCTACAGTTTATTGCCGAATCCGAACGGCTAACGAGCGGAACTTTTCTGTGACAGGAGATACTCTTGGAGGATTTGTCAATTCCTCGCAAGAGGCAGTAGCCGTTTTTTCTTTTAAATAAATAGGTGGCGAGGCTGGGGATCGAACCTTAGACCTCCGGAATGACAGTCCATCGCACTAACCATCACGCCGCGGCTACTACAACTAGACCTTATGTAGTAAAAAAAAAAATAAAAAAAAAACTAGACCTTATGTAGTAAAAAAAAAAATGAGTGAAGGTGTTGCACGGTTGTATTTGCATATGATTTGCATTTATTAAAACCTAAAAGTCTATTCACTAGAAAGAATAGAACATTTATTTTTCCCCTTTTCGGATTTTTTTTCCCCTTTTTTTAGGCTCTCCCCTTTTTTTCCCCTTTCGCATTATAAAATCGGAAAAAGTGGTGCTTTTCCCCTCAATCTGGGGACACTGCTTCAGAGGCATGAGTTAATGACCTTTTACAAATTTGTAAAACAATAAATTGTTTGTAGAGCATAAACTCTTGATTTAATGGATGTCTTATCCATAAAAAATGAGTTAAAATGTACCTTTCCAGTTAAAATACTGAACCGAAGTTCTTCTACAAACACTGAATATATAAATATAAATATATATAAATATACATATATAAATTTCGAAATTATTAAAGCAATTTTTTAGAAAGTTTAAAATAATGCTAAACTCTCTTTTGTGACTAATTTTTGTCATGAAATTTTGATTTTGTTTTGCCAAAGATGCTAACTGGAAATTGTAGGTAGTTATACCCGCCTGGAAAATGGCAAGTTTTTGGCAAGTTTAGCCAAGGACCTAGCAAGATTTCGGTAAGGAAAACCTAGATGAGGAGAACATGATCAGGTCCCTATTAGTGCCTCGCTGAGAACATTTACTTAATAAAATTCTGGTGAGGCTCTTGATAGTAACTAATTCTGTAGGTGTATAGTGAAGTCATTTTATGAAAATTAATAAAAGCGGGATCTTATTATATGGTAATAAAAATGCATGTGTCGTCGTTAGCTGTGCCAATTTCAAATAATAACAAATATGAAAGTCGTGTTTTATGAAAACACAATGAAACATTGAATTTAATAATCTTGTGAAATATTCTCTCTTTAATTACCATATAAAATAATTAAACAAAATACGAATTTAATACAAAATATGTATGCATACCTATTTTTTTAGGGTTACGTTGATATTTTTTCAGATTTCACTTTTCATTCAACCAAAAATCATGACAGAGTCATTAAACAGCAAGTCAGAACAGTTTTGAACAGAACATTTCTCACCGAACAGCACAAACTTGTTCTTTTTTGTTCTAATCTGGTCCAAACAGCCTCACTTAATATACCTACAATGCTTCACACATACTTGCACACACACCGGAGTCTTCGAAGCAATCAACATAACAAACAACGAGAAGTGCCTCTTAAAATAAAAACCATGGACAATTTTCGTGGAGGCACCAACTGTATCATCCTGGTGGCCGTCATCAAGGAATTGCCTCCCGTCAACAATGACTACAAGCAACTATAGATACCAGACACAGCATGAAATATTTAGAATCTAATTTTGACTAGGCAAGGTTTAGGCAGAACTTAACTAACAATAAGGCAAAAAGGTACATAACTGGCGAGGGCCTAGCCAATGCCTATAGTAACCTTTGTTAAACCATTTTTAGTAACTATGAAAAACTTGCCAGGGCCTAATTGAAAACTAGATTCTTTTTCCAGATGGGTATCTTCAATAATATATGTCAGCCCTAGGACTTCTTTGTACCGACCGATATTTTGTTTAAAAAAATGTCCTGCGTACGCCCGCGCCCTTGCTTGAACTCTGGATTAATCACTGGGCCAACACAGTTAATAATCCAGATAAAAATCGGACCTACCGGATCTTGCGCAAGGTCTGATGCAAGTAGGGTTTCATGTTCGCAACCATCTTACATTTGGGAGGTAAAGTCCTCCTTTTAACTTTTTATCTCCTGGTCGTTCTTTCCTTAAAAATGTGTTCCTTTCAAAACAATCAAGTGGACATTTATATTGTTACCTACATATAAATATGTATATTCTAAATAGTTTCTTATACATATTTTTGAATATTCCTATTTATCTAATTTTGACGTATTGTAAAAAAAACAGCTGTACCCTTATGTTAGGCTTTTCCCCAACAAATTCTTTATATGGGAATCAAACCCTTTAGTCGCTATGTATATGTAGCTACGTCAATGTAATATAATCTTTGAAATCATAAATGTATCAAAATTAAAAAGTGATATTTTCTACAATTTACCATCATTTTCACAATTAATAAATTTGCAAAAAAACCTAAGTGCTCGTACTTATAATAAGTGAAGTTGTTTCATTCAAAGCATTTGATTGCATTTCAATTTCGAGGGCTGGGGTTTGGTAGTTTGAACGAACCAACAATAAAAAATGAAGAGTTAATACTTCTGTTGCCACAACATTTATAGAGCGGAGTTATGTGATGATGTGAAAAAACCCTGCGAGTATGTTACCATTCTTAACGCCTTTCCTATTGTTACAGTCATACATAAATATATTCACATGTGTAATACATATGTATGAAATTGATTGAGTAAAATTTGTGTCGATTGTAAATTTGTCAGTTCATTGAGTTGAAGTAGAATGTGGCAATATTTACATTTACATAATTTGAGTGTCCTTTTCATTGTTTTGATTATGAAATGCTCTCTTTTTATATCTATTCTTCAAATCAATTTACACACAAAAAAAAATCCTTTATTCAAGCCAACAAAAAAATAAGTTTATTTACACAAATGTATGTACGTATAGGGTTCGGACATCAATTAAAATATTTTCTATTATTTACAAACGTAGCTCATCTTAGAAATCAAAAAGTGTTCTTCCCGTGTGGTGCATATTGCATAGCATATACGGTTAAAACACAAATGCCAACAAAATATCAAGGAATTAAATTAATTTTTTTTTTTAAACAGAAAATTTTGATTTCAAAATTGAATTGATTTTGGCATTTTACCTCACAGAAGAACATCATGAATCCCAATAATACTTATGTACACTTAAATTTAGCTTGGTATTTCTTCAGAAGAGATTCAAATATATTCACCCTGGAACCATATCGCCAGTTTCCCCAGCGAAGGTCTTAAAACAATTTTTTTTGACTCAAATTTAATAAAAGTAGGATGTCAATCTGAGACCTTTTTTTTAAAAAAATTATTTTGGTCTCGAATCAATAGAAAAAGAACTTTAATACAAAACAAAAGAAAAAAAAGAAAGACTCTCAAATTAAAAAAAAAAACAAAAATTTTTTATAGGTATTCATAACAGTAGAAATTATAAATCTTTTTTCTTTCTTTTGTCCATTGACCCCCATTTAGAGAAAATACTCTTTCTACGTTTGAATTTTGTCCTGAAATTGCCAAAAAAAAATGCTATTTAAAAGTGATTTATTGAAATTTAAATCTTTTGCAATCTTCTTAAAAAAAACTCACAAAATTTATCTGTCTGTCTGTCTGTCTGTGGACTCGCCTACAGCCTAAACCAATGGGCCGATTTTAATTAAACTTGGTATAAAGTGTTTTCAGGACATTACCCCGATACGTTTTTTTCCTTTTATTTTTAGGACCAAAAATAACGGTACCTGCCATATAATTTTTTTAGCATTTTTGGAAAATCTTATTTTTCTCAAAAATGGCTCGACAGATTTTTCTAAAAAAAAAATCAATAAATTTTATTAGGTATATGCTAACTATTATTAATAAATTAAATTTCCAAAAAATGGTTTTAAATGGTACCTCCCATAGAACCATTTTTTTTTATTTTCGTTTTTTTAGAAAAGGAATAAAATGATTTTGATAATTTTTTTTTATGGAGAATCTTCTAAAAAATTTAGATAGTATTGTATACAAAAATTTTCAAATTTTTTTTTTTGATTTTTAAAAAAAGTTTCAATTTTTTTTTTTGAAATCCAAATATTTCAAAAACGACTTTGTTGATTTTTATGAAACTTGGTAACAAGCGGTTTTTTAACATTATCTAAAATATTTTAAACAAAAATTTTTCTTATGGTCAAAATTAATGATACTTTCCATATAAATGTTAAAAAACCGTTACAGAAAATATAAATTTTCTCGTAAACTACTCCAACGATTTTTATTAAAATTAATATAAATACTAAGATTAGTATGGTCTACGATCTAACAAAGACAAAATTTACAGTTAACCATTATTTACAGTACCTCTCATAGAACCATTTTCTTTATTTTGGACTATCTCATTATGTGTGTTACCGATTTAAATTAAATTTTTTACACAAAAGCTTCTTAAAAGTTGAAATAATACTGCATATCAAAATTTTGAAAAAAAGAACTAATTTAGGATTTAAAAAAAAAATATTACAAAAACGGGTCGATAATTTTTTTCGAAATTTAATTTTTAATGCAACATTATTAAATACTAAAAAACTGCGTACCAATTTTTTTTCTTAAAAATGTTTAACAAATTTTATATATACAAAAATTAATTTAAAAAAAAACCGCTCCTACGATTTTAATTTTTTTTTCTCCAAAACTAAGATTAGTTAAAGAAATCAAATGGTGTACTTTTTTTAGCTCTCAAATCAATTTAAGAAGACTTAGTTTTTGAGAAAAGAAAATTGAAAATAAAAGGAGGAGGAGATATTATTTTTATTATTATTTTTACATCCGAACCCTGCTTTCCCATTTGTGAGTTGTTAACACTGTTGCGTACAGAAGAATAATATTGTATAAATATACTTCTTAATTCCAAGCTTTCATGCTTAAATAAATAGCCAGACCCACAGTGATGATGATGATGAAGATGATATGATGACATTGCAAATTCAAAAAGCTAAAACGTGTGCGTGCTCTTAATCTAACATTTAGTTAAGCACAAAACAAATGCACGACTTAAGTCGCATGTATTTATGCGTTCAGACTTATTTTACCTATTAATTGAATTAGGAGAAAGTATCTACCTAAAATATGAACATACCAGGCGTCATAGAATGTGTATTGAAAAAGATTGGGTTTTGGTTGAGTTTTTTGAAACATTAGGAAATTAGGTTATTTTATGAAATACTAAGCATTTCCCCACTGACTCTCTACCGCAGCCGTCTTTTTTTTTAATTAGTAGCAAGACAGCTCGTGTAGAACTAGGGCCTTGTGACTTACAACTCTCAACCATTATCCTGTGTGCGTGTTATTGGCAGATGTACCAGATGTCAATAATAGTTTTTGAAACATTTTTTTTAGGTTGTGAGTCGAACTCAGACCTTTTCCGGCGGCATGACAGTCCATTATGCCACGACTATTTTCTATGACTATTTTAATGAAAGTAAATTTATCAAAATATCTTGTCTCGTATTATATCTCTTCAACCGGTTTCAATTGACAAAAATTTTAATAATATTTGTTAAATATTTAATAAAATAAGTGCTTATACGCCAGAGTGTACCACTATTCTAATTGGAGGATTTTTTCTTCGTCAAAAATGATGATGTTCATAATAACTTCGAGCATTTAAAATCTTTTGATATACTTTTTTCTTTTAAAAAGTCGTTAAATATTTAAATTCAATTGTTTTTTTTTCATCATTTCTTCTATATTAATTTGATTTTATTTAAAATCTATTTTATACATTATTGCAAAGAGTACACTATTGACCAAAGCTCCATAGTAAAATGGGCATTTCTTTTTCATTCTTAAGCCATTTCAAGTTTACAGAATTCAAATGTATTTATTAAATTTTTGCTCTTTATCTGTTTAAAGCTCAAAATATTGGGAACTATGGTAATTAAACATGGCTACCCAAACAAACAGAAGTGTCAATGTTCCCATCTCTAAACTCAAATTATATAATTTGTTTTGGTTGTATCCTGAATCTTGAAGAAAACCGACAAATCAAAATTTGTTAATTTACAAAACGTCGTTACATTACATTGCATATTATGAAAACGACAACGATTTCTTTGTAAAGTCTTAGTGGCATGTGGCATCTGGTAAAATGTCTTTACAAAATGAGGAAACCCAATCCCGGAAACTGACAATGACAATATGAACACATGTTTCTGTACATACAGAGTTCGTAAAATCATTTAAAAATTTACATATACAGCTATCTGGTGTTCTCTGATGGTCCATGGTTAAATCTTTGTGGATAATAAACGCATTTGCATGATTACAAAAGTGTTGATGTTATAACTTCAAAGTGTCATTTAGACCAAGATTTAAGTTAGGAATTTTAATATTGTTGTCATAAAAAATGAATAAATGAGCGAGAGATGACTTTTTTATGATTAAAAAGAATTCCTCTGTATGGTGTTTAAATTATTCATATATGTCTTATATGAAACGTGAAATTCACTATAGGAATTCTAAAAGTGAGTTTTTACTTTGAGGCTTGAGGATGTGACTTAAATTAATAAAAACTAATGACTTCATAGTGCGTAATTTTTTGAAAGATGACATTCTCATTTTTGTAATAAAGCGTTTAATTTGAATCAATTTCTTTTTTAAGGATTTTTTTTCTTAAAGAGAGTTTTGAAAACAACAAGAACAAGGGGCTGTACTAACACCAAATTTACAGGTTTTACTTACAATATCCTGTTGTTAATTAAAACGATAAGTACGAAAAATAGCTGAGTGAGTTAAGGCTTTCCCAAACCAACGCGATTATTCGCGTGTTGTTATTATTGTTTTCGTTAGTCGCGCCAAATATTCGCGGTGATTTGGGAGAGCCTTTAATCTGAGTTGAAATTCAAGCGAACCGAGCAAACTCGGTTTAGTTTAGGTATAACAAAATTATTTGAATTATTTTTCTTTTTTCTTGTATTTTGAAAAACTTGACAAATACAGTGTAATCAAAATAATAATCCCCCCTTAGGAAACAAAAAATATTTAAAAAAAAAGAGAAACTTGAAAAGAATGCTTGGAAGTATATTTGGCAACACAAGAGGAATGAAGTTCAGGGCTGTAGCGTCCAATGGAAGAATCGAGGCAATGTCTTGGGCTTGGGCCCAACGTCAATTAACCGATGTATTATTACGTTTGGAAGTTTTCCAATATTTGTTATCTCATTTTGTGTCCATGTGAATTATGAAATGTTTTCTTGTGTTAGATTTTAGTTTTCTTCGCCCGTATTTGGAAATGTCAGAAATCCAAGTCAAAATTCCAGATTCTAGTGAAAACGCTACTCACTAATGCAACAAGAAACTTTACCAGTGTGATGTGATGACTGATGAACACACCAAATACTGGGGTGGAATCGCGTAAAGTGATTTGTGACCATCACATTTATGAAAGTCACATTTGATTGGATTTGATTTTCCGTCTGCGTAAAGTAATCACAAGAAATTTGTTAAAATTTGGTATAGATCACTTTAAGAGAAATCGTGCAAAACACTTACAATAATTTTGTTTTGTTTTCTCTGAAGTTTTTAGTCACAAAAATGTGATTGTCACATGTGAAAATCACCTTAGGCAAGGCGCTCATTGAAGTGGGGACGAAGTGGAGTGGTAATGGAGTAGCGAGTGGCAGTGGAACCGTGAACATTTGGATTGGCGATAGAGTGGTGGCGAAGTGGTATGAAAGTGATCTAACGTGCACTGAGGTAGCAAATTAAACATGTTCGAGATATGTGGCATCCGACTGGCACCACACCACCTGCAAAATACCTTGCCACCGCCACTCCACTTTGATGAGCGCGTCTTCATTTGTTTACATAGGCGCAAAATTTTAAACAGTCCTGATGTTAAGGTATTAGCACGATACTACTTATTAAACTAACTGCCAAAGTGGCAGTTAGATTTAGTATGATACTTAAAAGATAAAAAAGGCATTTGGCGATTTCAACTTTAGTAAAATGTTAAAAAGATAATACAATGCTAGCTCATTTAAAATTTGGAAAAGCCTGTTTTTAACGTAGCATCATACTAAAAATGCTTTAACGTCATAATAAATCGTCTAAAATTTTTTATTAATTCCACATGCCACATAGTCACCACTTCAGTGAGCGCCTTGCCTTACACAGACGGAATTTCTTGATAATGACTATCACTTATCACAAATCACCTTAACCGATTCCACCCCTGATGGTTATTCTTTGAAAAAAGATTGTTTGAAAATACGTGGAGCATTTCTTGTATTAGAGATTGCAAAAACCCATCTGACAAAGGGTGGCTACATGCATGGGTCACCGATTTAGTTCATAAGTGGTCAATGTATAGGTCATGGCCAAGCGAATAACAGGTGCAAGTATTAAAATCGTTGCCCCATGCATATGGTAGTCGTAGGCTCCCCTTGTGAGAGCATGAAAACCCATAAATCATCGAAATGGCAAGGTTTCTTTCATAAGTGCTGGCATGAGTGCTGACGCAAAATCGATAGGTACATACCTATTTTTTTGTATATTTTGAACACAAAATGAAGTTATTTATTTGTTAGGCCAAGAAGCCTATAAGAACATTATTCAAGAACTGAAGAATGCTCCATTTTCCTCCTTCATTTTGGACACATAAGACCCTAGCAAAGTTGATCAATCGGGTTAAGTTTTTCATCTTATAAAAATTATATCTACCACATACCTACACATTACTTCCAAAGCGGTTCTCATAACTTGAATCATGTTTTCAAAGATGCAATATCGTGCAATTGAGGAGTAGAGTGTTTCTTTGAAACTGTGCAATCTGTTTGAATTTTTCAGTCACAGCATATAATTCTAGCTTTAAGGCCATTATGAGGAAGGTCCATCCTTTTCCTTGAATCCGACACTTTTCTTTGGGAGATATGATGCACGTCGGCGGCGTTTGAGCTCTGAAACAAAGGTTTTGTGGTTTAAGCTGAAAACAAGCAAAACTATTGTGAGAAACGTCGCGCTGGCTAGCGGCACTGCGGCAGGGATATGAAAGAAAATTTAGGCTTTTGATTTTGTGTTCCTTCTTGTTCTTCAAAATGAAATCTTGCAAATCATTAATTTGTCTTCCAAGATATTACAATCAGGAAATATCGATCTACTTTTTGCTTATTATCAGCTTTGTATATATAATCTATAGTACTATCATGGCGAGAATTTTTTAGTTGTGCAGATGTCCTAGTGGTGCGCTGCAATCGCCACAAATATGGGTTTGGATACTTGAATAATGGCAGCATATAAAATCAAGATAAAGTAGTTTAGAGAGAGAGGATTATATTTTTTCAATTCTTACATACAACATCAGTTAGAGTAGCAAAGCAAATATTTGAAATTTAAGTTAGCTGTTTGCGTCATCGTCACGTCAATGAGCAAAAAAAGGTCAAGCAACTTAAAAAAAATGTTCTCCTATCTCTTATGAACTTTGTTGTTTTGAATTTACCTACAAATAATTTTTTTTTCTTGTGGTTTATGCGAGTAGGGAGACAAATATAAATATGCGTGTTTATATGTATGTATGTAGGTATAAGTACATATTATTTGCTTGGAAGACTGCAGTAGGTAGGTATTTTAGTTTGTTATTTTCAATTTACATACCTATATATACAACTACTCTGTCTTAATCTGAACTTAAAAAAAGCCTAAATAGCCTTTTGAATTGAATTCTGTTTCCGGAATCCCGACCCGACACAAAACAAAATACCTTGACCTTGACGCATTTTTTTTTCTCTAACCTATGACGCAATAAAAAAAATGTAAACAAGCAAAAAAAAACAAGCACACGAAATTGTTTTTGTCTTCATTACTTTTTTCATTTTTATTATCAAAAATGTGTTTTTTTTTCTCTCATTCGAACTCTCATATATTTAGTATACAGCATTCCCGTTCTTTCATTTATCGACATTTTTCACTTATCGACTAGTCAGGACACTCAACCGCACTGCCTCACGGAAGTTGTGCACGTATAATGTAGGTGTCGCCACCATCACTGCTCACCATGATAGTACTAGGGATTTTATATACAAAGTTATCAGCTTCAAAATGCATTGTCAAATATCAAAAAGTTACGAGATGGGTTTCATTTTATATACAAAGGTTTTATTCACGAGAGAAAGATGCATAAAGGATAAGTATTGATAAGAAGTTTGTTCACAGAAGATCGCGTAAGATCAAGTTTTCCTTCGATCCCAACCCAAGACGAGAAATTTAATAGCTCGTTCTCGTTTAACTATTTTCAAGCCCATATGATTGACACTATACTATCACCACAGCTTGAGAACAGGGGCCTATTTCACCAAACACTTTTCACTTTGCAACTTTGCAAAAAAATAATATCCTGCAAAGTAAAAGTGCGAAGTGTTTCACAAAATTTGCAAAGTGAAAAGACTTTTCAATTTTTCAGACTATTTTTGAAAAGCGAAAAGTAAAAGTGTTTCACCAATTTAAAAAAGAACTTTGCATTTAAATTCGTATTTTGAAAAGTTGCAAAGGAAAACTTGATCGAAATTGATACATTTGGATTAATTATGGATTTAAAAAAATCATTGACATTGACCCCTGTTAAATCTCTGTTCTGCAGAATTCGTCCTTAGTGGTGTTATTAACACCGCATTAGGGGATAGGTGATAATATCATCATTGGAACTTAAAAATCGTCCTGCTTCGGATATATTTGAGACGCTTCTGTCTGTTTACTAACATCGATTTTTTTATTGCACCAGCTGCACTGCTGATGATATATTTTCAAACATACGACTTAAGCAAACTGCATTGTACGCTAACTGGCCAGCTTACGTTTACAGCATATAAAGACCGATCTGGGCCACAAACCATCAAAGCATGCTTTATTGCTCTCTATGCCTGCTGAAAAAATGTTGTTTTCAGTATTGGTGAATTTAACCGTCAATACATCCCGCTACACAAAGAAATCCTCGAAGAGAATTTTTTGGCCAGCAAATGGTGTTTAGGAGAAGTTCATCAATGATTACGTTCGACGCTTGATGAACTACTCTTTTGTCGAAAAATTATTTCCGACATCAAAGATAATTCTTAACTTAACTACTCTTTGATTACTATTATTTATACTTCCTCGTTCTTAAAATGTTTATTTTTATTTTTTATTATTATTTTTCGACAACTTTTCATAAAAAAACGCTTATTTGCAAATGAAAATTTCTCTTTGCATATTACTGAAAAACTTTTCAAAATTCTAAATATAATTTGCAAAGTTTATTTGTTTGGTGAAACGAAAAGTACAATATTTTTTCTAATTAACAAAACTTTTCACTTTGCAGAAAAGAACTTTTCACTTTGCAAATTTGCGTTTGGTGAAACGTAATTTGCAAAGAGGAAAACTTTTCATTTCAATAATTTCCTCTTTGCAAATTTGCGTTTGGTGAAACGAATTTTGCAAAGTAAAAGTGAAAAGTTGCAAGTGAAAAGTGTTTGGTGAAATAGGCCCCAGGTTCACTATAATGAAAGTTTTGCAACCCTCCCTTTTAGCAAACTCTTCAAAGAGTGAGTTGGAAGAAAAAGCTTTTGTATAATAATAGGTATGTATGTACATTAAAATTAAGTACCTACAAAAAAAAAAAAAAAAAGAACCCAGATGTAGAAAAGGACCATGGGTATTTTGGGCCCATTTTTCAATATTTTTTAACAGTCATAAAACTTATATCATATGAAAGCTAATGGAGAGTACATTATTTTATTATATGGTGTAACGAACCAAATTCTATTTACTTTTTAAATTAAAATAACTATAAATACTTTTGAATTATTGAATTACATTATCTTTATATACTTAAATTATAAAATTAAAAATTAATTAAATTATTAATATTAAAAAGATTTGTTTTGCATTGTATAAATAATTCATTGACTCATTGTGACTTAACGAAAATTAACTACAAGAAAATAATTACAACAGTTTTGAAATTTGCATTATATAACAATGATTGCTCTCTCTCTGAGTAAATATTAACAGTAAAACATATGTAAAATAATGTCAACCAGAAGCTAAATGAACGATAGTATGCAATTCAAGTTTCATTCGAATTCCAACCATCGAAGAATAAAGTAGACATCTAAATTTAAAATCGTTTACTTTTTTTTTATTTTCCAAATCGACAAACAAACATAATCGTAAAGACATTTGAAGACCTTAGGGGCTCTTTTGGCTTGCGATATAGTTATTGTCTGAGTTAAGACTTCGAGGACATTTGTAGACGCGTATGCTGTCTCTTATGAACCGTCACACAAAAAATATAGGAACAAAAATAAAAAAACAATTAAAATTATAAATTAAACAAAAATCCTAACAAAACCTGAGTGGAGAAGTCTTTCCACTACAATGGCTGTTTTATTGAAATCGATCGCGCGAAAATGATGTTTTTACGCATTTTGTAAAAAAAAATTTAACATGGAAAAAATTTATTAAAAAATGGCGACACTTACTAAAAAGTTTTTACCATTTTTGACAGCCAAAAGTCTGTTCTTTAATTCCTTTTTTAAATCAACTTATTTCTGTTAATAGTTTTCAAAAAAATTGCTTCAACTTAAAAAAGTTAAAAAACAAAAAATTGAATATTCATTTTTTTTTTTCACAATTTTAAATACTATGTTCGAAATTGGCTTTTTTATTAACAACCTCTTAAAATTTTGTATTTTAAATTGTGAAATAATTATCGACCAATTTTTCGTTTTTCAACATTTTTATTTGGAAGTAATTTTTTCGAAAACTATAAGTCTGCTATTACACGATGCATCTAGACGCATGCGACTTTTCGAACAACGTAAGTGCAAAAGAAAAAAAATCGAAAAAAAGTGACGGGTGTCGCGCTGGCTGGTAAAATTTTCGGTGCGACTATTTCTTTGTGCAAGGAGTATACGTCGATGCTTTATGTATATTTTAAAGAGCACAGATAGGGACAAAAACAACATCGAAATGAAAAATGAAGAGAACTGTCAAATTGGATTCATGAATTTGTTTTCAACGTGTAATAGCGCTTGAAACAGCCAGCGGACGAAATAACAAAGAAGAATTTGAAGAAGGCGCTTGCATCTAGATTCATCGTGTAATAGCAGACTAAGCAGAAATAAGTTGATTATAAAAAGCAATGAAAGAAGAGATTCTTAACTTTGAAAAATGGTAAACATCTTTTTAGTAAGTTTTTTTATTTTGTTTATAAAATTTTTCCATTTTTAATACTTTCTTTATAAAATGCGCAAAAACACAATTTTTGCGCTCGATTTTCATTAAACCGCCATATAATAAAATAAAGTAGTCTACATTAGCTTTCATATGGCATAAGTTTTATCACTGTTGAGCAATATTAAAAGTGGGCACAAAGTCCATACAAAAGTACCCATGGTTCTTTGTTCACAAAAACTGTTAAAGAGGATGCCGTGCAGGTAAAACACCAAAATGGGTGGGTTTTTTCAGTTCCTCAAAAACAACTAAAACGATTATAAGCTTCGTCGCTACGCTACAACGTTTAGATTGATTGAAATAAAAAATTGTTTCAGGTTTTATTTTAAAATGTTTCTAGTTTAAATTAAATTTAAAAAGCAAAAGCTATTAATCTTATTTATTATTTTTTTTTTCTTAAGTAAAGTAAAAAAAAAATACCTGTAAAACACAATGGGAATAGGTAACTTGTTATAGAAAGGATAGGAATGGTTCACTTTATATCGATACAGAAAGGGATATGCTCAATGGTTATACAATTTTATATACATATTTGATTTTGCTTATTGTCTTGTTTTTTTTTTCAGAAATAAAAACACAAATTTATAGAGAGTGAACTTTTCCAGTTTTATAACAAGCTTATACGTGACCAAACATTTTCAAGGGACGCTTTAGAAATCAGCTACATATATAGCAAATCACGTGCTTACTTTAAATTACTTCCTGGTTCCTAAGTGGCATATACTGGCACTTCTCCTTAGCAGCCAGTTTTATTATGTAGGTTTCTTAAAAAAAATAAAAAGGAAGACAAAACACTTTGTACGTCTTAACTAAAACAATTTATAATGATTCTTTGAAACTGAAACGGATATCCCACCATTAACTCTAAAATTCGATTGTATCCTGAAACATTTAGAGTAAATAATATCGTGTGTTTATTTATTTACATTATTACTATTATATACAACATCTATAAGAACTCAACAATTTGTCTTCTGCACGTATCCATTTCCAAACAAACGAGCAGAAAATAAATCTTAAATACTTTTGTAAAAAGATTATTTTGGTTTTTCAATTCAATTCCCAAGTCCCAACTCTATTTATCAATTGAAAAATGAATGTCTTCGACATCAGTCGTGGATGACAACACAAAGAAAAGGAAGTAGGATACTATAAAAATAAGGAAAATAAATCAAAACTTTGTTTTTAAGGGCCACTAGGGACGGCAACATTCGTATGCTCAGTTTGGGAGGACAGCGAATAAAGGGTGTTTTTTTTTTTAGAGTTGAGTGTAGCTCATGGTATTTTTATATGTATATCGGCTCTTAAACAATTTTAGTGTCACATTAGGCGACACTAAAGATTAGTTTTACCTCACTTTATACATTTGTATTTAAAATATGTACTTTCATTAAATCTAAAACTGTCAACCGAAATGCGTCAAACTGAAATTTCATATGATTGTGATATTAATTTAAATATGAATTAAAAAATCAAATAAAACATACAAATTGTTTGTTTTATTTATTTATTAAAATTGAATTTTATTCACCACACAGCTTGGAGACAAAAATAAAAACCAACAATGCATGTCAAAGCCTGATTTAAACTGTCATGATTGTTGACATGATGACAGTTCTTTTTCTGAAAAGAAGACAAAATACCTGTGTTTGGTAACGTGAAATTTTCACCAAGTTTCCCATACTTGGGTTTTTTAGCTATGGTTCTTGACAGCAAAATGTGAAAATGTTCAAGAAGTTTCACGTTAACAAAGATACTGAATGAGGTGATTGATTACACCATTCAATTTTTAGGTTGTTTTGTCTTTCGTCTTTTTGACAGATTAATTGAATGAAATAGAAATGTTGAAGGTATGAAGTAACGAAAGCAGGAATAAAAATTTCAAGAAGGCTGTGGGGCTGAATCCCCCCGCAGACGGTTTAAGCCCCCTCCATTTCGTTTTCCTGAATATGCCTAGCCCATTGCTGAGCTTTTTAACATACAGACAGAATTAGTTTTATCTTTTTTCTGTTCTGATCCATATAACTTTCCCATATGTCAATCAACAGGTCAAGTTCAGCGTTTCATTGGTAATTCCTAACAGGCGAAACAATAGAAGTTCCAATAAAACCTTAAAAATTAACTAAATTTACTTGACTAAACGCGCTTAACTACATTCAAGAATTTTTTGCAAAAAAAAGTGAAATAGTGAAAAACCAAAACGTGCTGTGTGCGAAAAATAAGAAACATTTTTAATCTGTAAATTCAATTTGAAATGTCAGATCAAACACAATTTTCGTACGATTTTTCGCACATTAGCATCTCGAGAACATGGTTTTCGTTTTTCAATTTTCTATTTATTGCTCCTTTATTGTAAAAAGTGGTGAATAAAGATATTATAGTTGAGTACATTTTTGTTTATGTGTTTTCAAGGTATTCTTGTTCCATGGTTCCACAAGGCATAATTTTATGTCTTGATTATCGATAGGTCGTGAAATTTTTAGTTGCCTTGAAATGTCAAAATATAAAGAGAAGGTACCTAGTTCTAAATGTCACCGGAAAATTATAAAATCTTGTATTTGATATTTTAGTCTTGTTCCTTTACTTTGAAACTCTGTGATTTTCTGCGCATTTGTGTGAATTTCAGTCCAACGTTCTGTCAAATTTCATATAAAAATAAAAATAATATGGCAGTAAAATGCACAAAAAATCACAGAGTTTCAAAGTAAAGGAACAGACATTTTTTAGGTACATATGTATTTTTGAATAACCAAAGAATTTTACGAAGAGCTTATAAACTTTAAATTATAAGCTCTAAAATTGCTTTTCATGATTACATAGGGTATACATTTGCTCAAGAAGTGATTAAAAATCGTATTCATTTATTATTATTAATTAGGTATTATTTTGTATTTTCCAATAAATCCACCGCAGAGATTCTGAATTTCAAAATAATGAAAAACATCTCACAAATATCAATGAAAAGAATCAAAAACAATAGCTGTATTTTATTTTCCCCCAGATCTGATCCGGATTGGATTTGGAAACATAAATACAAGTAATACAAAAACAACACAAGATCCAGGTCTGCTTCTAGATTTGGATTTCGAAATCCATTTTTTGAACACTTCCCTAGCAATATTTTAATTTTATAGGTTGGTACCACTGCTGAGATTTGCAGAAAAAACTCAATAAAATTCAAAATTCTCGAAATCAAACAAATGCCGCCATCATTCCAATTTTTTTTATGAGTTTTTATTCATTCAATAGAGACGACGCGTCGCGAGGCACGGAAAAAATACATAAAAACTATTAACTTAATGAAAATTAAACTAAAAAAATAAAACTGTTCCATTTTAAACATTCAATACCAAATATTATTTCAAATAATATTTGTGAAAATTTTCCTTCTGTCAATTTTATTGTGCAAATAAAGCCAACTGTGAGAAATAAATTAATCTGTGATCCAGTTTGTTTTATTATCATGATCTGATCCGGATTAGATCTGGGGGAAAATAAAATGTAATGATGAGGATTATACGTCAAAAACACGAAAGGTTAAAAATATTTAAAACAGGGTGGTCTATAATTTTGCGTCCGTTTAAAGATCAGTTTTTGCCACTTGTTTAATACTGATTTTGAGAATAATGGCTGCCATGATTGACTCGAACGAAGCTAAAGTCAAAGTCAAATTTAAGCACTTTATAGAGTAATTTGGACAGTACCTATTTGCAATTTGCAAGCATTGATTTGGTATAAGTTCATTCTTTGTAGTACTGAAAACAAATCATTGATCTGACAGCTGTCAAATTTGCTGACACTATAAACAGTAGCTGCGTTTTATTATCTATGGATCTGGATCAGGATCCCTGATGATCCTGATCACAATGACAGCAGTGTTATATGACCATCTCTTTTTTACTGACGTTTTAATTATTTTCAGTTGTTTCCTGTCTCTTTTCTTTGCACTGCAACAAACACTACCTTACCTTTTAAATGCCATCTACCCATCAGAGTAAGAATTAATTTTTGGATCTTTGAAATAGATCCAAATAGAGAACAGGATGCCGAATTGTTTTTGTATTAAGCCTAGTATGCTGCTGATGCGAAACGAAAAATCCCCATACAAAAATGACACAACGAAATCATAACCGAAAAATTTCGTACTGCTTTTCGTACTGCGGTACGCTGTTCGATGAACGAAATCGATAATTGTAGCAGATTATTTGGAGAGATCTCCCCTCTGTTTTCGCTCATAATTAATTGCCTGTACCATTAAAGCTCTCCCAAACCAAAATAGAAAACAATAACAACAACGTGTTGTTTTGTTTGACAACCACTTGTTGTTATTGTTGTTTTCTTTTGTCGCAGCGATTAATCGCGTTGGTTTGGGAGAGCCTTTAATTGTGTGCGGAAAAGTGACTTTTGCTCTCTATTCTTGTTTGTATTTGTTGCTTCTTTCATCACGTCATCACGATCACGACATTGCTTTCTGTGATTTTTATGCGTTTGTGTTTGTTTTTTGTTTTTGCAAATGGTGACACTTTCAAGGGGTAATTTTTCGTTGTGGTTTTCGTAAGCATTTCGTTGTCATGTTGGAGACCAACTAAAAATTTCGTTTCGTATCAGCAGCGTACTAGGCTTTACGTGTTAAAAAATGATCCCGATACAGATCTGTAGAAAATAAAACGAGGCTAGTGTTGCTAATTGATTGCACGTACAAAGTGTTAAACAATTATTTAAAGTGCACTCCTGTTTTAAGCGTGCTTTTGTACAATTTAAAATAAATACATGTCAGAGATTGGTTGCAAAATAAAACGAAAATAGTAGAAAAAAAACAAACAAATGCCAACACGAAACCCACCAATCAAGGAACGTATGGGGAAGCAGGGATGAATGGACTTTGGGCACTTAAATTCACAGGTATATTAAATCTGTTGATCACTTATATATAATTCATTATCCACACTTATTTGATGAATAAAACACATTTTTATAGAACACCTTTGAATATTTGCTAAACGCCGCGGCAAAAAACTTTCAACTCCTGAAAAGAAAGATTTCATTTGGCTAGAAAATTCGATTTGTTCTTCTAAAAAAATTTATTTTATTCTAAGCAGAACCGATTTTTTTGCTGCATGGAATTCGACATAAAATTCAAATCCTTCTATAAAAATAAACACCCTCTAGCTTTATGTTTATTTTTTAACGTTATTAAAAAGTGGCAAAGATACATTTCATTCAAAAGAACATAATGTGAAGAAATAAGAATAAAAGTTAATGATTTCAAGTTTAGTATGCCGCCTATACAAACTTTTTATTTTTTGATAAATCAAGATTTAAGTTTACCGTTATAAATTTTCCCTGAATGATTTGTGTTATATTTGTATCTCGCAATATTGGTATAACCTTAAGTTGAGAATTGAAAGACGAGTTGTTCATTCCTTGAGATCTGTTTATTAACTAACTTAATTCAAAGTATACATTGTCATTATTCAAAGTTATGAGAGAGTTAGATTTTACAAATTAAGTATACAACATGTCCCTCTAAAAAAAAACAAAAATAAAATAGGTATACATTGGTATGTAATCAATTAATATAAAAATGAAGTAGGTAAAGTATTTAGTTATATATAATACAAAATTCAAGATAAATATAAACTTTTTGTTTTAATAACATTATTCAAATTAAGAACAAAAATTGGTTAGAGATCAGAAGCAATACTATACACAGAAACATTCAATTTCTAGGAAGCTGTTTGCCGGATCGAAGATTCAATGTTCTAGTTACTATTTTGTTTTGCTCTACAGTATCTGCAGTAGTATTATCTTTTAGGATATCTCTTTTATTACGGCGGTATCGCTTTCCATCTTGGTTTTCTACTACTACAGATCGCGGCATTTCAGTTATCTCTACTATCTTACCCTTTTCCCATTGACTATCTGGCATTTTTTTGAAGTAAACTGGTATGTTTTCTGTAATATCTGCTCTGACTTTTGAATGTTTATCATAATTGGCTTTCATTTTATTCTGGTAATCTTTAATCTCCTGCCTATATAGTCTTTCATCTATCAAAGCTGGTTTAAGTTGCAATTGATGCGTCGGAAGTCGTGTTCTGAGCTTTCTTGACATCAACAACTGCGATGGAGAGTAACTCCCTTGTGACGTAGTTCGAAGATTAAGAAGTCCAAGATAAGGATCTGCATTTGTTTCACAACATTTAGTGAGCATTTTTTTGACAGTTTGTATGGTTCTTTCTACCAAGCCGTTTGATTTTGGATAATATGGGCTACTTGTGATATGGTCAAACATCCATTCATTAGCAAACTTCTTGAATTCTGACGAGTTAAATGGTGGACCATTGTCAGATATCAGTTCTGATGGTATCCCATGTCGCGCAAAAATTGACTTTAAGTTGGTTAAAATTTCAGTTGCTTTTGATGACTTTAGTTTAATGACTTCCATGAACTTAGAGTAATAATCTACCAATAGTAGATACAAATCCTTTTTCCATTCAAAAAGATCTATACCTACTTTTTGAAACGGAAGATTTGGCAATTCGTGCGGTAATAGCGGTTCTTTTATGTTTGTGTTTTGGTACTTTTTACATGTGATGCAATTTTCAACGTAATTTTGAATATCTAAATTCATACAAGGCCAAAAAACTGTGCCTCTTGCTCGTCGCTTACTTTTTTCTATTCCTGGATGGCCATCATGAATATGTCCAAGGATCTCTTTTCTCATTTCATGAGGAATAACTAAAGCATGACCTTTGAAAATAAGATTATCAATTTCTGTTAGCTCGTATTTATAATTCCAAAACTTTTGTAGTTCACTACTAACTTTATTTTTATTTTCTGGCCAATGCCATCGAATGACGGAAAGCAATTGCTGCAAGGTTCGATCTTGAGTGGTTGCTGCCAGAATTTTCATAAGCATTGGTTGTGTAATGGCTAAATTCGACTTTATAAGACCAACGTGGATCTTTATTTCATTATCTATCGGACTTTCATCCTTATGACATAATGGTGCTCTTGATAACATGTCTGCGACAAACATTTTTTTACCGGGCTTATGAATGACTTCTAAGTCATAGGCTTGAAGACGGAGCATCATTCTTTGTAGCCTTGCTGGAACATGTACCAATGCTTTCTTAAACAGTGGTATGAGAGGTTTGTGGTCGGTTTCTACTACTATTGTTTGACCATAAATGAATTGATGCCATTTTTCACAGCCGAAGAGAATAGCATAGAGTTCTTTCTCTATCTGAGCGTAACTTCGTTGACAATCGGTGAGGGTCTTGGACGCAAAAGCTATGGGACGACTATCTTGTAAAAGACAACCCCCTACCGCAAACTGTGAAGCATCGACAGATAAAATTATTGGCTTTAACGGGTCAAAATACGCAAGGACTGGTGGTGTTGAAACAAGTGACTTTAGCTTTGTGAAAACATTTTCCAATGACTCATTCCATTGAAATTTAATATTTTTCTTTAGCAGTTGACGTAATGGTTCAGTTTCATCAGACAAATTTGGAATAAATGATCCAAAATATGTCACTGTACCTAAAAACCTTTGAATTTCTTGGACAGAAGTTGGAGACTTCATTTTCAAAATCGCTTCGACTTTTTGACGGTCAGTACTTACACCTAGCTCATTAAATATGTGACCGAAAAATTTTATTTCGGTTAACCCAAACTTACACTTTTCTTTATTAAGTCTCAATCCAACCTTATCCATACGTTCTAGTACCTGAATTAATTTTCTGTTATGGTCTTGAATATTATTACCATAGACTAAAATATCGTCTATGTAAATGATAACATCTAAGTCTATGAAAATTTCTGTCATGACACGGTGAAAAATTTCCTGTGCTACTTTAATTCCATATGGCATTCTTAGAAACTTATACCTTCCAAAAGGTGTATTGAAAGTGCATAAACAGGAACTTTCTTCATCTAGTTTCAACATCCAATAACCTTTGCTAGCATCGAGTGTGGAATAATATTTTGAACCTGACAGTTTTGATTTGATTAGCTCAATATTCGGAATGGGATAGTGCTCTCGTTGTAAAGCCTTGTTTAGATTTCTTGGATCCAAACAAATTCGCAAGGAACCATCAGTCTTTTCAACCAAAACAATTGAACTGACCCATTGCGTTGGGCTTTTGACTTTTTCTATTACTTCATTTTTTTCCATTCTCTTTAGTTCTTGTTCTAATTTCGAATGTAGCTTAAAGGGGATTCGCCTCGGTGCATCAATGACTGGTTTCACTTGAGGATCAACTTTAAGTTTGAATTCCCCGTCTAAACAACCTAGACCTTTAAACAAGTTACTGAATTGCGGTTCAATATTTGTAATCAAAGTACTTGACTCATTTTTAATTTGATTAATCGATGACGCGAAACTTTGCCTTATGAGACCGAATCTAAAACAATCATTTTTGCCTAAGACTGTACTGACATTTTCATTGACTACAAAAAAATTAATTTTTTCTTGCCTAGCCTTACTTTTGCCTATGAAAGCATTTACTTGACACTGACCAAGAATATTGATCTTCGATCCCCCAAACGCAGTTAACTTTCCTACACATTTGCTAAGAGACAAATTTTTTGACGAGTTGATGTACTCGAACGTGTTCAAGCTCATCACATTTGCTTCTGCTCCCGTGTCCAACTCAATTTCGATTACATTTTCATTGATTACAAAAAATTCTCTAAAATATATACTATCTGACTTCTTATTTATTTTAACAAAATCATTTGAATTAAAGACTCTCTCTTCAAAATTTACAGAACCAATAAAAAATTCACTATTATTATCTACATCATCATTGGAATAATTATTATTTCTACTCAAGGAAAATGATTTTATATCTTTATTTGACTTACAATATTTTGCAAAGTGGTTCATGCCTTTACAAATGTGACATCTTTGCCCGAGCGCGGGACATTTGACTCGGTGGTTCCAATTTCCACATCGTTCACACCTCTTGTTGGATTCTTTTGCCTTGACGTTCGTGTTGGAGGTGCTGGTGGAGGGTTTGACGTTCTGTCTTTGTCTTGACTGATGCTGCTTGTTGTTCTTGACGATTGGTGATCTAGTAGACTTCTGAATATAGTTGATCTGATTTTCAGAGTTGATTGCAACTGTTGACATCTCTTGTGACTGAGATTGACTGAGGACATATGATTTTGCTCGTTTTTCTGCTGTCTCCAATGTGAGGTCATCGATGTCAAGTAACAAACGTCTTAACTTGTCATCATTTAACCCAATGATGAAGACATCTCTGACCATTCCATCTTGAAGGGTTCCATATTCACAGGCTTGAACCAATTCCTTCAATTGAGTAAGAAATTGATCCATTGATTCACCTGTCTTTTGTCTTGCACTTAAGAATTTATATCGTTCAAAAACAATATTAGTCCTGGGTTCACAATATGCATCAAATTTCTTCTTAACCTCATCAAATTTAAGATTTTTGGGAAACGTGTTATAGATGCGAAGACCATCGTCACCTATGTACGACAAAATGGCTGTGATTTTTCTTTCATCCTCTTTAATACCGATGAGGTTCAGAAAAATCTCGAGCTTTTGCACCCAGAACTTCCATGCTGCAATGAGATTCGGCTGATTGAAATTCATTTCCTTAGGTGGCTTTGCCCCAAACGAAAACTCCATGATTCTTTCTGTTTGACTTTGTTGGTTGTTTAACGCTGGTAATTTTGTTTGACTGACCGCTTCCATACAGGTGGGCGATTGATCTTCAAGAATTGTTTGTTGTAAAAGAGTTAAATCTATAATATCTTCAGGATCAAACGATATCCCTGAGTCAGAAATTGATTTCTCGTTGTCCAGTTTTGACACGTGGTACTACTTATATAGGTTAAGTTCTGCTCTGACAAGTTAAGCAGATTACCGACTGTATGACTTTGAGAAATTAATGCAAGATTTACACACTGACTTTTGTTTTGACGACTTTATTTTTAATAATAATAATTTTATTACTTTATTATTTTTAATTATTTAGTGGATTGTGGCTCTTTTAGATCCATCTGACACCATGTTATATTTGTATCTCGCAATATTGGTATAACCTTAAGTTGAGAATTGAAAGACGAGTTGTTCATTCCTTGAGATCTGTTTATTAACTAACTTAATTCAAAGTATACATTGTCATTATTCAAAGTTATGAGAGAGTTAGATTTTACAAATTAAGTATACAACAATTTGTTCAATTTATTATTATTTATTTTCGAATAAATAAGATCAACTCAAAAGATAAATTTATTTTCTCACAAATTGTTTAGCTTTTGAGTAAAAAGTTTAAAGTTCGAGTACCTACCTGAATTTTATTTTTATTCCTGACCACGACCCGCATATTCTTAAGAAGGAAATGATTGAGCAGAAACTTAAGGCAATTGAACACTTTTATAAAAGTTTGCATTCCTTCCTGATTAAATAAAATGCACGGCTGGTTACTTACCCTTATTAGGCCTGGAGCGTACTTGCAATTTTGGTTTTGAGTAGTTGCGATCGAAAAATCGCGATCGCAACTGTACGTTCGTGCGTCTACTGTTATTTTAGCGGGTGGACAAATTTACTTCAAATTTGGTAGAGCAGTTTTATGTAATTTCGGTTTTTTTTTCAAATTTTCTCAAAAACAACTCTAACGATTTTGATTAAACTATAATAAATCCTAAAACACAAATTCCCTATATTTGGCGCCAAACATAATTTCTTAGATATACATACTTGAAATATTGGGAATCTGTGTATAAGGATTTTGGTTTTCTGATGGTTTGTGAATTAAATACTGTAATGTTAAAAAACATTTTAACCTTAATAAAAGGTATAATATTTGGGACTGTTAATACCAAGAACAAGTCGAGAGTTATTCCAATTTTATAATAAATGTAAGTTTAACAACAACTTTAAGGTGCTACCACCAATTGTTTACGAATTAATTTATTTTTAATTCGGTTATATTTTTGCTTGGCTGGAAATATAGCTATTTCAAGGGGGTGCCGAGCCGGCTATCATCAGTCTCCTTTTTAGTGGTGCTGAGCTTTAATCCAATTTTATTGTGAAAAACTTTCTACATGCACACCATTAGGAGTCGAACCCACGCATATCAGATTTGATCATTCTTAGAGGTCGTATGCACTACGCATTTCACCGCTTATGACCACTGACGTCACAGGTCGAGGTGTGTTGCTTGTTTATCAAATGCAATTAGAGCATCAAATTTTTATAAGCGCCTGTCAAATTTTTATAAGACCTTTCTTTAAAAAAAAATTTTATGGAGAGAAAAAGGTACTCACGCATCATGCAAAATCCATATCAATCTTCAGTGACAGCAAACATTTTTGAAATTAGTAGTCTGATTGGCAGGTGGCAGGCATGAAATAGGTTTGAATTTATAAGTGTAAAACTTTCGTGGTATCTCACTCAAGTTTTGATTGTTTCGTTCAAAACCTTCAACGCAATTTCTAAATATAAATAAGCACTGGCTGACATGCATTTAGGGATTTTTGATTTGTAGATTTTGGATTCGTGGATATGGTTTGGGGATTTTGGGCTTGGGGATTTTGGGCTTGGGGATTTTAAATTTGTGGATTTTAAAAAGTATGGGGATTTTGGTTTTTAAAGATTATGTCGGTCTCCCTTTATTCTATCCTTTATACCAAAGCGCATACAAAAGAAAATGCGTCCTTTAGCTAGGTTGGGATAGGGACCGAGCTGGCTGGAGGATCTTGTTGGTTGAGGCCGAAGTCCATCCTGGACTGTAAGCGCCATCTAAAGTAAGTAAAGTAAGAATGTTTTTAGGCTTTATTCAGTTCATAGAGGCAAGCTCAGCGTGATTTTTTCGGCTTAAATAAATTTTGGGCTTTTTCGAAAGTGAATATGGGTCCTATTCTATTTTGTAATTATCAAATAAATTATTCAACATCAAATATTACAATATGCACAAAGCTGCGTACATTCTACGAATCCTATTCGTGGCTAAAAACCATGAATAAAATTTGTAGAATGAACGCAGTTTTTAAAAATTTATACACAAGAAATTTTTTGATTGTATGAACACAAACCAATTTAACCAAAGAGCAGTTATATTTAATCTTTTAGCAAATCATTTGAATATTAACTGCCATAACGCATCCAAGGCGCGCGTCTGAGAGGCGTAAATTTTGATGACTGGCCCAAAGATCAGGCTGAACTTGGGCTATAGGATGGCACGTCTCACCTCTGCATGACGGCTGATTTTGCAATGCAACGAGAAAAAGCGATGTTAGCATAACGAGCTCTCTTTAAAGTACTTATTGTCCTTTCTTAAAAACGAATTTTAAGCACTGAAATATAAAATAATAAAAAGAATACCAAATACTGTTATAAAAACGTATGTATTTAATTTAAATTGTATTCTGCAAGCTACTTATTTTCATTTTGTTTCATTTGTTAAGATTAAATTTGTATTTTTGTTTTAAGTGCTTTGATAATATTAAAATGAAAAGAACACATTAATAAGTCTGTTCTCAAGGAGATATGAGCGTAGAGTTAATTAAACAAAAATATACCAAGATCTTGTTATTAGTCATTTCATTAACAAGCAATTATGAAGAGCTCGTTTAGAAAATTTATTACTGTCAGTATTTAAATGAAGTAATATTTTTTTCGATCTGGGTGATATTAGTAGAAATTAATCGTTCAATTCATACAAGATGCTACTAGTAGTAAAAAAAAAAGAATTTAAATTAGAAATAACACTCGATTTAAACAAAAAAAAAAAATATTTTATTTGTATTTGTTTTCGAACCATGTTTGTTTGAATTGTAACTTTCGATCTAAGACTAGGTTTGCTAAGTTTTATACATTTTGAGAAACTAAAAGAACAAAGAAATTTTTTAAAAGTAAGAACCAATATTGAGTCATATGAATTTTTTTCAGGATGCTCTTTCAAAGATTGAAGTAAAAAATAAATTTTGATCAAACTATGAGTTAATCTAGTAATTTTAAGAATAAGGACATATAAAATCAAAATTATTTTAATGCACAAAACAGGTTTTTTTATTAGCCAATGTTTTAGTGTAAAAATAAAAAAAAAATCAATTGAGGCTATGAGAAGCAGAGTGGCCTAACTGATTTTGAATTTATTTTTAAAATGAAAAAAACTAATATTTGTTATACTAAAAAAAACAGTCTCTTTTGAAACAGTTATATCTATCTATGGATTGATGGAGCATATAACTCTTTCATAAAAACGTAGTATTTGTTAGGGGCCAGTTATAGCTATCATTGAAATTCATCATTGAACTTAGAAAGCAAAATCAGTAAGTATTTTGTTGCCAATGTAAAGGTGACGACTTAAATAATATTTATTGCGAAAAAAAATTTTCGATTGGGTCTAACCTTCCACATAAATTGACTTTCATTTTTGCAATGATTGCACTACCTTATCAATGATCATTGAAAAAATAAAAGACATTTCATGAGAAAGGTTGGGCCGAAATTGAAATTTTTTGGCCAGATATATTAATTCAGTCATAATCTTCATTTTGGCATCAAAATAACCATACATTTTGCATCCTTGATGAATTTCAATGATAGCTATAACTGGCCCCTTATGATAAACATTTGTTTTCTCCATTTTAAAAATAAGTGCAAAAATCAGTTAGGCCACTATATGCTTCTCATGGCCTCAATTATGGACGGGGTGAACAAAAAACTCTCGTAGTAGCCGTGGCGTGATGGTTAGTGCGATGGACTGTCATGCCGGAGGTCTAAGGTTCGATCCCCAGCCTCGCCACCTATTTATTTAAAAGAAAAAACGGCTACTGCCTCTTGCGAGGAATTGACAAATCCTCCAAGAGTATCTCCTGTCACAGAAAAGTGCCGCTCGTTAGCCGTTCGGATTCGGCAATAAACTGTAGGTCCCCTCCATTCCTGCAGACACGCACACAGGAATGGTTGAGAGTTGTAAGTCACTAGGCCCTAGTTCTTCATGAGCTGTTGTGCCATCAAATTTATTTTTTTTATTTATTTATAGAACAAAAAACTCATTCAAAGTAGGGGTTTGTACAATTTTCAAACAAACAGCCTTTACTCGAAAACCGTTATGATTCGGTAAGTTACTAAATTTTGAGAGGTCATGACCTGGCCTATTACCATATTAAGTTTGGACCATTCTTACTGGGACACCCTGTAGATAGGGCATTTTAGTAAAAATGGTCATATTTTTATTTGTGTCCGTATTTCTCATTTTTGTCATTGTTTTTTTTTAATGAATCATTTACTTTCATTTTCAATACATAGCCGTTCTATATAGTCTTGAACTTGAAACCCAATCCAGTCGTTTGTTTTTTGTCTTGAAGACTTAATCTGAGTGAACCATGTATAAGGAGGTGAGTTTTGTTTTATTTTGAGAACTTGTGGGGGAGCAAAGATTTTACGGCTGCTGGCGTCTGTCTGTCGTACCTATTTTTTTTTTTTTAACGATTAACAACATTTTTCATTAAATAATTTTAAAATGAAGTAGTGAGTAGAGTAATATCTTTGAAATAAAAAGAATTCCTGAGTATTAAACCTACACGCAATAGCAAATTCCTCACACATCAGTTTGAAAGATGAAACCATGAAGAAAATGTACACTTTAGAAGATTTGGCAGTTATTCTCATCACGTGCGGTGATAACGTAGCACTTATGGCTATATCGACAGGACTATTGCAGCACCATCCACATCCATTCCTAATGCCGCTGTTGCCTTTCTGACTTAAATGTCAGTTCCTTGGGAAATGATTCTTTGACATGTTCTAAGCAAAATATCGTTTAAAATAAGGTTCATTTTTAGATAGCAAATAATGTATAAAAGAAATAAAAAATAAAAATAGTAAATTAAAAAAATCGTCGGTTTGGAATAAAAACAACACACGTCAACAAATCTCGCATTTTTCAAAACAGGCAACAGAAAATAAAATGAAAATTTGAATCTTATTACTTTAAACGAGCAATTCTTGTATATTTATATATATATATATATATATATATATAGAAAAAATATATATATAAAGAAAAAAATTTTAAAAATATTTTTACTAATATTCGCCCACTGCCACGCCCACTTTAATTAAGTTTTGATTTTTTGGAAACGAATCAATCGATTTGATTTAAATTTTCAGGGTTTTTTTCTCTTGAGCAAGGAAAAAGTTCAAAAAATATTTTTAGTTTTATCCACCCACCGCCACGCCTACTTTTATCAATTTTTGGTTTTTGGGGAACGGCTCTAACAATTTTAATGAAATTTTCAGAGTTTGTTCTTATGAACGAAAAAAAATTGAAATTTGTTATGGTAAAATCAGCCCACTCCCACGCCCACTTTTATTATTTATTGCTCTTTTTGAGAAACGAATAAATCGATTTGATTGAAATTTTCAGTTTTTTCCTTTGAGCAAGAAAAAAATTAAAACAAATATTTTTAGTAATATCCACTCACTGGCACGCCCCCTTTTGTTATTTATTGGTATTTCTCGGAAACGAATCAATCGATATAATTAAAATTTTCTTGTGCATCAACTTAGCAGGTCACTTTTTCCGTTGCATGTTAAAAAGTATATAGTAATTAGTTGCTACTTAGTTGTTAATTAGTTACGCAAAAAAAAAAAATGAATTGCTCTGTTGGTTTGTGTAAAAATGGGTGTCCTGCTAAGTTGACATCAACTTAGCAAGTCAACTCTTTCAAAAACATAGATAAAGGGCCCGAGAGTAGATATATATTGAAAACTACTTAATTGCTAATTAGTGACGCCAAAAAAAACTAATTGCTGTTTTGGTTTGCGAAATTAATGTTTGGTTTCTTGGTAATGGCCCTAACGTTTTTGATCAAATTTTCAGAATTTGTTCTTATGAATAGGAAGGATGATATTAATTAGGTCTGATAAAATCGACCCACTGCCACGCCCGCTTTTTATTATTTTTTGGTTTCTCTATAACGGCTCCAACGATTTGAATACAATTTTCAAAGTTTGTTCTAATGAACAATAAAAAATTGGTTTTATTAAAATTCGCTCAGTGCGACAGCCAGTTTTCTTATCCTCCCGTCTTTTTCGTAAACTGCTCTTACTAAATTCAGAAACTAAATCGATTTAGATGAAATTCTCATTTGTTTTTTGAGCAAGAAAAAAATTACGAAAGTTTTCTTAGTAAAATACGTCTACTGCTACGCCCACTCTTATTATTTCTTGATTTCTCGGTTACGGCTCTAATAATTTGGATGATATTTTCAGTGTTTGGTCCTGTGAGTCAAAGAACAACCCCCATTTTCTTATTTTTTTAATATTTTTCGGAAGTTTTGAAAGCAAGAAAAAATTTAAAAAATGGATTTAGTAAAATCCGCCCACTGTATCCCATTGTTTTATTATGTTTTGGCTATAACGATTTAAATAAAATTTTCAGGGTTTATTCCTATGAGCGAGACAAAATTTATAAAATAGCTTTGATGAAACCCGCCCACTTTCATAATATCTTTGTTCCTTGGTATTGATTCAAAGGATTTAGATGAAATTTTCTTATTGTTTCTATGAGGAAAAAAAATCGGATGTGGTGTTAAAAAAGTTCACTCAGTGTCAAGTTGTTCAATGGGATCCACTAAATGTCACGCCCACTCTTAATACTTCTCAGATTCTCCTGGTTTCTCTGAATTGACTCATACGGTATGGATGAAGTTTTGTGTGTAGGTATAATTTTACAACTTGGAATGTATTAAGATAGGTGTTATCGTGAACCACATAAAACTTGAAATTCAGATAAAACCTCACATTCCTACATTTTATACATAATGTCATGGGCCATAACCAGGGGTTCTTAAGGGCAATAAGTGACTCTTTCGTCTTTATAAGCACCTTCTAAAATTTTATTTGAAATTTTATATCTGGATAGGTTTGCTATGCAGAGCTTTTTATGAAAAATGCAAACCTCAACTGATTTTGAACGATTGAAAAATTCATAAGTTCAGTTTTAACTATCCATGTTTTATGTTGAATAAATAAATATATATAAATAAAGATGAAATATTAGGCAAGAACAAAATGTCAGGCTACATTTTTGTATACAAAATAATTGGGGAGGGACAAATCCTTTAAAACGTAAGGAGACGGGAAAAGTGTTCCGAAAAACAATATTCTATATAAAAATTACTAACTCTTCTTAGGAAAATTGATAAAGCTTTGCACTCTTAGAATAAATTTAAAACTCAAAAAAAGTGCAAGAAAACTGGCGAAAAAAAATAATAGTACCTTCAGATCATTATTTTACTATGTATTTTAATTCTTATGTATAAATATCCCAATTCAATTCAAACGAATTTGCAAAAGCAGTTATGGACTTTCATATATTGAACTACTCAATTCAGGACTTTTGGCCCATCGGTCGAAGTTGTACATATCAATCGTGATATTTTGACCGATTTGACAATGTAAACTTTGATATTGCTAACCGCACTTCATGTAGGTCGGGTGGATGGAAATTTTGACCACCATCATGCAAGTTGAATGGATAATGTTCTGGCTTACAGCGGTATTTTGGCTTTCTTCACCGTTTAGCAGTCTTCTTTTCTGAAAGTGTTTCAAAAAGTAAGAATTAGGTAAAAATTTTAATCCTAAAATAAAAAAAAGTTGTTCTCATTTACCCAAACTCACTTTAGCTCTCACTTCTTTGATGTCTATGATATTTCCAAAGCCCGGCCACCATTAAGAGAAAAAAAAACAAAAAATATACAAATGATATCCCAATTTATCATTAAAATTCAAATACGGTGGCACAGATCAACTTACATACGTGTCTATGCAAATTATTCTAATCAATTTCTGGTTAGATAAGATTACTATTCTTCTAAGGCAAAAGAACTGAGCAGAATTATCCTTGGTGAGATACGTGTTGATTGGCTACTCTACTCCACGTCTATACCACCACAGACAGTCAGTGAATTCAGAATACATAATAATATTGTACAATTTCCATCAATCCACTAAAAAGTACCAAAGTTTTGTTTTGCCCTCAATTCATTCATTTAGAATCAACCCACAATCACCGCCTACGAGACTCATTCACAGTCATTTTATTTTTTTGTTTGGTATCGAGATATCCCTCAATCATATTGATTTCCATTTGAATATTGAATTTGCATTAAAAGAAATAAAAGTCTTAATGAATTCCATGTGATCCAAAATATTTACATTTAAGAAAAAAAAAATCAATTTAGCTATAAAAAATCTGTGCATCAGCTTGTGCAATTTGTTTGAAATTGCCTTTTTGATATCTTTTCTGATAGGTGACGAGCGATACCGACGGGTGATTTGATCTGCTCTTCATTAAATCTAAAAAAAAATATAAGTAAAAGGTGGTATTGGTATCCAGTGGCTTGGTGGCTGGTGGCAGCAAAAGTAAGTAATATACATTCAGGGGAAAACGTTTGCCGTTAAGTAAATAGTGACTCGATTTTTGCCAAAACGCTGAGATACAAAATAAATCATTTAACCGAAAGTTATATATAAGTTTATTATTTATTATTATTGTTCTGTTCACTTTTGTATTTAACGTTTATCCTATTTAATAATTTTCCACTATTTATTATGCATTTAAAACATGCCTGGATGACAAAAAAAAACACTGTCGGGACTAAACAATTTACGTTTTGAATGCAAAAACAACTAATCCCCTTCGGACTCACCTAAACGCGGAGAATTCTCGGCGCTTAAGTAATAAACTGTTATACCCGCTTTAATTGCATAGTTTGGTTAGTTAGGTTGTTATTTGATAGTTTGTATATGGAAACTCTATCATGCCGATTAAACAATCCGCAAAACATGCATCCGCAGTGAAGAAAAGCGGTTCCGGGAAATTTACAGATTTAGCACCAGGGCTGCCAAAGTAAGTACTAAGGGAGTATTCGTTCTCCCCAGGCATTCACTGTACTCCCGTACTCCCCTCACTATAATTGTACTCCTCACGAAAATATCCAAAACTTTTGCAAAAATTCATTAAAGGCTGATTTCCAATGCCGCGTTGGGCGTCGCTTTGACAGATTTATCTTTCAACGCGAAAGCTCACACATAGCAATTTAAGCAAATTGTTTACAATGACGCGTTGGGTATTATGTTACGATTTGGCACCTATTAGCATGTACACAAACCAACGTAACATAAACTATCCCAACGTTAAAGTTGAAAAAAATCAACTTCTGCCTGCATTTTGACAGTTAAAAATGTTCGAATTCCTTTCAACAAAAAAATCGATTTATTTAGAAGAAAAAATCGGTTTTTCTGGACAAATTCCTTTTATTGAAAGAAAAAAACCGATTTTGTTTAAAAAAATAATGGAATAATTTGTTGAAAGGAATTCGGAATTACAGTTATGTAGGTTCATTTTGATTTTCAGGTTCTCTTCAAGTCGTCTGTCATGTCGACGCGTTCGTAAAACTTGTAAACTTATACGTAAGCGTCTCATGCTATTCATGCTGCTGATGACCATTGCCAAGAAAAATATCATTTTTTCTTGTTTATTTATTTTATATCCTCTTTAAGATAAATTTCTGAAAACCTTCATCATTTTTTGGTTATAACTTTTTTGTTTTCAATTTTACGATAAACAGTGCGTTAACATAAATTGTAGAGAATTAAATTCTCTTCATAAATACGATGAAATTTTGGTTGTGCGATGTATGGTTCTCAAGATATTGTGAAGGGCGTTTAACGCCCCCTTTTCCAAAATGGCGGCCGAATGGGGGGCTTTCAACCCCGAAAACTCGGTTTTACACTCATACTGATCCCCCCTACAGATCCATCAAACAAATTTTGTCCTGTACAAAATGCAAGGTTCGGCCAAAATTGTGTAACATTTCAATGGACTATAATTCTCATACAAAAAATTCTTTGGACACTGAGTGCCCAAGAACACGATTTCTCTATGTTTTTTTCACAATCACTCTATGTAACCAATATCAACTCCAATTTTTCAATGGCCTTTTTGTGTACCCCAAATAACTATACATTTAGGTACATGCATGTCTATTTGGCATGGTACAGTGTAAAATATACGTTAAAGCTTGTTTTCAAAAGTGGACTGGCCACTGAATACCCAGTACACGGGTCTAGGCTCTAGGGTTGCTGTGCTGGTCATACACGACACGATCGATCCAAATTGCATCATGTGAATGGGTTTGGCCTAGCCATTTGGACTTTGGCATCGAGCCAAATGGCTTAAATGTGTATGGCCAGCTTTACCTTAAGTGAGGTGCTGTAATACATTTACGGTTTTTTGTTGCTTATTTTCTGGATTATTAATCTTTGCGGCCAATATTATTATGTACATCAACTTAGCAGGTCACTTTTTCCGTTGCAGATTTAAAAGGTATATAGTAGATAATTAGTTGCTAATTAATTGCTAATTAGTTACGCAAAAAAAATGAATTGCTCTGTTGGTTTATGAAAAAATGGGTGTCCTGCTAAGTTGACGGCAACTTTCACAAAAATAGAGATAAACGATCCGGGGGTGAATAATTATTGAGAACTACCTAATTGCTAATTATTTACGCAAAAAAAAATTAATTGCTCTTTTGGTTTGCGAGAAAATGGATGTCCTTTTATCATGACGTCATCCCTATTTATTCAAAAACGAAAAAAGTGATTCAATTTTTTTTTGCATAACTAATTAGCAATTAAGTAGTTCTCAATATATATCCACTCTCGGACCGTTTATCTATAGTTTTCGAGAAAGTTGATCTTCTAAGTTGACGTCAACTTCGCAGAGGACACCCATTTTTTCACAAACCAACAGAGCAATTCATTTTTTTTTGCGTAACTAATTAGCAATTAAATAGCAACTAATTACTATATACTTTTTGATCTGGAACGGAAAAAGTGACCTGCTAAGTTGATACACATAATGTTATTGGTTAAGCATTTTATGTATATGGTATGAAGAATAAAAACACTTTCCAACAAGTTTTATTAAAATTCATTTCGGTCCCAAGGAATATAATCTAAAATGAAATCCTTATCAAAGGAAATGTCTAGCTTTATGAATTGTTTCTTTTGATTGAGCGAACAGATTTCAATATTCTGAATTCGTCACCATTATCCACCATTTTTATATTAAAAAACCTGAAAGTTTTTATAATAGCTACAAGCTACATATATATTTTTATATTTAAAATCCATCTATATGTTTCGAGGGTTGAAACATAAACTCAAGGGTTCCCAAACTTTAAGAGCTTAAAGAGTTTTAACATTTGTTTTTTAGTTATTTTCTTCATATAATCCCTTTAATCCTTAACCCTGCATGACCACGCAACCAAACAATTCAAATGCCTTCGTGATATTAGGACACAAATTTAAACTGTCTGAACCTCAAAGAAAACGAATAAAATAAATGGGGAGACATTGAAGCTTTAATTTTGATGAAGAAGTTTCATTAGATGTACTTAAACATCTGGTCCGGAAGGGTTCAACACATTTTGAGTTAAGTAGATTTTGACTCATAAAGAATTCTAGCTATTAAAACCCACCTCTAGGCTAGGGCTAATGGGTAACCTTTTTGCATAGGATTTATGGACAAATCGCCTCAAGATGAAAAATGTTTTTTTATGTTTAGCTGGGAAATTTTTTCCATGAAATTGGGAATTTTGTTTTTAATTTCTAAATGAACGGGTGTTCTAATCAGTTGGGTCAGTGTGAGCAATAAATAAAATAAGATTAATTAATACACACGCCAATTCTATTACGAAAATTAAAAAAAACTTTTGGCGGTGCAAATCGACTCGATGGTCAACATTTTTAATGACATCTTTGCATAATATTGCTCTTCGATGGGGTTCATCATCACTGAAGATATTTTGAGAAGCCTCAATAAATTGTAATTGCTTGTGCATTTCATTAAAATTTTTCGTTGATTTAACTTCTTAAAAGGTTCAGCAGGAAGGTATAAATGGCGCCCAAGAGCAATTACTGCTTAAGCCTGCCGTTTTGATACCAATGACTTATGAATATGTGGATAGAAACCAAAGAGTTTTAATTAGTGTCGAATCAAATGGCACACATCATAGTCTAACTGCCTAAGCCTTTTTTCGAAGTTTTCGTACACTCTTCCGAGAATTTGCGCTATTCGCTACGGTTATTATCTTTAAAAGCTTCCAGGGTCGTGGGACGAGTATTAAAAATAATTTATTTCAGGAAAAATGGGGATAGTGCGGGCTTGCTTTGATTGACAGTGCGACGAGAAAACAAGATATCAGCGTAACGAGATTTCATCAGGAAAAAAAATGATCACTTAGGCAAGTTCTGAAAAATAAAATCTCAAGCCCTCAGCAATTTAAGTTACATGAATAGGATTCCCGGTAAAACCTTTTAATTTTTCTCTATTGAGCTGGAGGTGATTTTAGTGTTTTCCGGTGACATTTTACACTAAGTACTTTATATAATGTTGACTATTCAAAGCAACTAAATATTTCACGACCTATCGAATCGATATCTAATCAAGACATAACATTATGCCATTATTATGTGGAACAAGAATACTTTGCGAACACAAAAACAAAATTGTATAAAAGTAGTTAAGGCTTAATTGCATCTACATTCACTACTTTTTTGTATAAAGTGGGAAATAGTGGAAAAGTGAAAAACGAAAATTTACTCTGGAGATCCTTTTCATTTGCCAAAATTATTCGATATGACATATCAAGCACAATTCTCATGCGTTTTTTCCCACACAGCCCACAGGAATCTCTAACGCATGTTTTTGTGTTTCACTTTTGCAATTTTAGGGCTTAACTACATTCAAGACTTTTTGTAAAAAGTGCAAAAGTGAAAAACAAAATAATGCGCTAGAGATGCCTGTGTGACGTCCCTTACTTTGGCGGACACTTTTTAGCGGAATCAAAAATTTTGTATATCTGAATTTGTAGCTAATTAAATGCTAATTTGTTGCGCAAACCAAAAATTTGTAGCTCACATAATTTGCGAGTTATTAAATTTTCCGTTAAAATAAGTCTAAAGTTAGCGGACGAAAGTACGAAAACAATAATTCACTTGATGTCAAAAATTGTAGCTTTTTAAATGCTAATTTGTTGCGCAAGAATTTATTTTTTAGCTTTTTTGGTTCATTTTGTATTCGAATTTAAAGTTTAAAAAGTGCATTTCCGGTGGGTTGAAATAAACCGGAAGTTGGTAAAAAAGTGGAATTTTCAACTTTTTTTTTGCCAGAAATTGTAGCTTTTTAAATGCTAATTTTTTATGCAAAAACTAAATTTGTAGCTCTAACGGTTTTTTTTTATATCAAGTTAACAACTTTAAAAGTTAGCTCAGAAGTGGCCTTCTAAAATCTAAAATTATGAGAAAATCGAAATTTTTTTTGCACGAATTGGTAGTTTCCCTAAACTTAATGAAACCCACAAACCCCAATTTTGTAGCTCGCATAGTTTTTTGTTATAAAACATTCCGCGAAAATAAGACTTTATACCCACAGTAACGGTCAAAATTTATAAAAAAATTTAATTTTTGAATTTTTTTTTTTGTCAGATATTGTAGCTTTTTAAATGCTAATTTGTTGCGCAAGAATTAATTTTGTAGCTTTCACGGATCATTTTTTTATTTCAATTTCAATGCTTTTTTTAAACTTAAAATTGAAATAAAAAATGATCCGTGAAAGCTCCAAAATTAATTCTTGCGCAACAAATTAGCATTTAAAAAGCAGAGCAGGTAAAGGTTGGGTTTCTGTTTGAAAATTCTGTTTTTGCTCATTGTAGGTACACTGTAACGAAGCGTTACACTTCAGCATCGCCACCCCCGTATACCGAATCCAAATCACTTACCTATCGACACCGCCGAACCAGCAACCAAAATAAACAGCCTAACAGCAACAACGACCAACAGGCACCAGTACCTTAAATAATTCTGAGAGCAACAATAACCAACATACACCAGTACCCTAGAATAAATAATCAACCGCGCAACAACAACAACCGATACCCTTATTCATACGTTCGACCAGCAGCGTGCATAAGCACCTAGCAGCCGAGTACAACATCAACGACCAATGTACCAGGCACCCAACACCTCACCTACCGACCCATCATCGTCAGCAGCTGTATGCTCAAGCTCATCAAATAATGCAGCGTAATCAGAAGCAGCAGCATCGTACAAGCAGCACCGGCACAATGTATATTGGCACACCAAATAATGCAACGTCATAATAAAATTAACTATTTAGTTGTGCCTTCTTACAATTCACACTGTGTCGTTGCTCAAAAGATAACGAGAGGACGTATGAAATTCCGATTATTTCGAAGCTTACGACTCGTAGAAAATTCTATGTTTATAATTAGAGCGTTCAGAGCAATAAGATTCCAGTGATCGCGGCATATGCTTTCGATCACTTCAGGTACCTTTCTTAGTACTTTTTAGTATTATTCAAAGGAGTGCCTTTTTAGTAGAAATTGTTGATCTCCCTCGGTGTAGCCCTGGGCTGTAGGAAAATGATAAATTTCCCTCGGGTTAGCCTTGGGCTGGAATTAGATTCCTATACACAGTTGATTTCCCTACTTTCTCCTTCAGAGTCAGTAGGGGCTAGGTAATTTTCCCTCGGGTTAGCCTTATACTACGTTTTCACTGCAAGTTAATCTCGTTTAGATTTCATAAATCCCAAATAGTGTTTTCACCAGAAAAAAAGATTAAAAAATAGATTAATTTTGACAGAACCTTTTAAAATGAAGATGGTGGGTCATTTTTCTTAGGAAGTGGAAGTGAGATGGCAAGTTTGCTTTACAAGCTTGTATTGCGCTGAATAGGGGAATAGGTCTATGAAGATTTAAATGAGATTTATTTTAAATCTTGATTTGAGGAGATTAAAATTTGTATGGTAAATCACGGGATTTGTGAAGAGATTTGTGGTAAATCTACCTAAATCTCGGTTTAGTGGTCGGTGAAAACGTAGTATTAGGCTGGAATTAGATTCCTGTACACCATTGATTTCCCTACTGTCTCCTTCAGAGTTAGTTCGGGCTAAGTAATTCTCCCTCGGAGTCTTGGCCTGGAATTTAGATTCCTAAAACCGTTTTTGTCCGCGGTTCGCTTCTTCCAAGTGAATATCGTAGGCTGAGTTTACTCCTGTAGCTCAAATACACAGCTTTGCTATATATATATGAAATACCGTGTTAGTTAGATTAAGTTTTCAACCATTGTACGATTACGAATTGATAATAAACAATTATTAATGTATAAAACTGGTAATTGGTGAGTTTTCCCTTCTCAACCCGAGTTTTACTGTGCTTTCTTCGGGTAAACCCTGGATTACGACGAGCTTACCTCAGCCTTAGAAAAAAAAGCATCACAACACTTACGGCTATATTATTGACTTTCTTCAAAGCTAGTTTTACTGAGAAACTAGTTCTAAAGGGGTTTCAAAATTTAAGTTTCTCAAAAAAAATTATTGATTTGATTTAGATGTCAAACTATGTATGAATATTTTGATTTAGACGTCAAAGTAATAAAAATTTGTGACAAAATCAAAACTTGAAACCGCTATAAATCTAGTTTTTCGGTAAAACTAGTTTTGAAGAAAGTCAAGAATATGGCCGTTAAACTTAATAATGACTTGAAGTAAAATATTGACTATGGCGTGGGAAGCAGATCTGCAATACACGATATAATTTCAGGTGATAGTCCTAATTCAAGTTTGCAGGTAACATATTTTTCTCCGAATTACCATTTGAAATTATCCACGCCACGCCACTGGTACCTGTGAAGATTGGATATTATTTTTTTTTTCGAATTCATTGAATAAGCCTAAACAATACTCATTAAAATGACTTAGTTTTCTTCCTTGAATCATCCAAATTGAATGTGTTTGGTATGTGATTTTGTCGACATCAACAAAAACCTTTACTGAATATCTAATAACAAAAATACATAACTCCATACTATATACCTAAATAAATTCATTGAAGATACTCGTCGTACTTATATATTTATTTTCTTTTTTTTTTTTGATACGAAAGAAAACTTATACAATCTCTGGCAACAGGTTTTCTTTAACAAGCGGGCGTGATGTTAACATAAAGAAAATCAATTTCGCTGTGTATTTACCCAACTCAATATTAACAAGACGTGGCAAAATTCCCTAAATACATAAAATGACAAATTTGATTTAAATCTAAAAGTGAAAAATCCACCTGGGTCTGTTTTCTTTTTTTTTTTTTCTGTTTGGAATATGTATTTCAATATTGGAATGATGTTACAAAATACGATTTTCGATTATAATTTATAAAGTCATCTTCCTTTCGATTTCAAAAAGGGGGATGGGAAAAAGCTTTTGGGGGAGGGGGGGGGGGGGGGGGGGGCGGTTGAAGTTGAAGCACTGAACCAGTTAGTTAAAAAGAAAACACAAACAAAATGATAAATAGGTTTTAGTTATTTGAGTTTTCAATACCTTTAGAGTTTTCTGAAAGAAAGAATTATTTGATTTGTCAGCAAGTTTTTGTTGAATATTACTTTGGTACTTAGAAGTTATTATGAAACTTTTATTTTATTTGGTGGTTCATTTATTTTTTTTTTGATGAAGAATCGATCACATCGATGTGTACTGGCAGAAAGAGTTTTTTTTTTTTTGGCTAGTACCTACATATTTAGAAATTCAGTTATGAACAAAAAAAAGAAAGTTAGACAATATGTTCGTTTAGATATTTGTACGTTACATTTACAAGATTAGGTATCAGTTTATACTTTCAAGACAAATGGCAGAAATATTATTGGATTTTGTCAAACATGTAAGCCCAGCATTTTGAACCTAATCACTCCAGGAACTCATCTTCCTCAGTTTATAACTTTTTTCAGAAGCACGTGCTGAAGTAAATTACGCAATAAGTCATATAGTCATACCCTCAACCAAATAGTACCTAATAATCATTCGTTATCACTTATCTGACACATGGACAATCACATGCCACATGGTGGGAACTTTTATCAAAAATTATACAGGGTGATTGGTATAAGATAAACCAAACTGCTGGAGCGGGTAGGTTGGGTTAAGACAAGAAAAAAATCGTATTGGAGAGGGGTCTATTTCCCCCCGTTAAGGCAGGAGGGGCAATTTTCTAAAAAATTGACTTAAAATAGAAAAAAAATATTTAAAAACAACGGTACAATTTAAACTGTCATGCTATACCTTTTTGGAAAGCCAGAATTCTTTTCTTTAATTTTCATTTTAAATTAAGTTGTGTTAGTGAATAGTTTTTGAAAAATTAATTTCCAAACTCGAAATTTTGAAAAAAAAAAAATGAAAAAAAAAGTTTCAAACTAATTTTTTTTTTTAATTTTATGTAATTAAGTACCTATAATTTTTGTTTTCAAAATTCAATGCTCTTATTAATTTTCAATAAAAAAAAAAAAAACCGGAAGCTAAAACGTAAAATTTTGAACAAAATCAGTTTGAACACAATTAAAAAATTTTTTTTTTCAAAAATTTAAGTTTGAAAATTAAGTTTAAAAAAACTGTTCACTAAAAGAACTTAATTTATAAACGCAATGGAATCACATATTTCTGGCTTAACAAAAAGTTATAGCAAGTCGTTTTAGCCATTATCGATGTTTTTTAATAATTTTTTTCTGTATCAAGTCAATTATTTTAAAATATTTTCAATTTTCTCAAAAACTAAAAGACATTTTAGCATCCGGTTTTCTGTTTTTGACTGAAAGTAATACAAGCATTGAATTTTGAAAACAAAAATTATACTTGATTACAAAAAATTTTGAAAAAAAAAATAGTTTGAAACTTTTTTTTTCATTTTTTTTTTCAAAATTTCGAGTTTGGAAATTAATTTTTCAAAAACTATTCACTAACACAACTTAATTTAAAATGAAGATCAAAGAAGAGATTTCTGGCTTTCCAAAAAGGTATAGCATGACATTTTAAATTGTACCGTTGTTTTTAAATATTTTTTTTTCTGTTTTAATTCAATTTTTTAGAAAATTGCCCCTCTTGCCTAAACGGGGGAAATAGATCCCTTCCCCTCCAATACGATTTTTTTCTTGTCTTAACCCAACCTACTCGCTCCAGCAGTTTAGTACATCTTATACCGATCACCCTGTATACCCAAAATTGTTTTCCATTCTATAAATATTATGTTAGTTAATAGATAGGTAAGTCAATAGAAGAAGTAGAGCTTGCCCCTATTTCATAAACATTGACAATTGTGACAGGTAACAGGTGACAATTTTGTAATTTACAACTTTACAATAGTCAAAATTCGTTGCATTAACAATTTGAAAATTATGTAGAATTGTCGAAAAATACCCGACAATTGTCAACTTTTCGGTTCCTTAAAAAAAATTGTCATGACAATGAATTGTCAAGTATTTTTCTTTAATTGTCAATAGACAATTCTTTAATGAAACGAAAAAAAATATACAATTTACATATTTTTCGGTATTTAACTGACAGTTGTGACAGCAAACTAAGTTACTGTCAAGTGTTGACAATGAAAAGACAAAAAGTTGAGCTAAAAAATTAAATAATATTTTTCAAGTGAAAGTGATGCCGATTCTCAGTTTTTTTTCAATTTTTCATCGTTTTTCGACGTGGGCACTGCATAAAGTTATGTAGGCCATGACAAAATTCAAGATCATACAATGCCAAAATCATCACGGCAAATGTGTCAAAATATGACAATGAAAAAATTTTCATGACAAATTTGTCATCCATTCCACTATCACGACAATGACAAAATTGTCATGACAAATTTGCCAATGTAATTTTTTTGGCAAATTTGTCACCACTGTCAATTTTTATGAAATAGGGCCCTGATTAATATGATAAATTGATACGTTTATGCATTACGATAGAGCTATTGTACATTTTGTTGAATGAGCCTACAATAGTTGATGACTCGTGACTACCTATAGTTTATCCAACATAATTAGGCAGTACACATCTTATGGGAAAGCTTTTTCAAAATCAGTAGCGTGCCATATTTTTGCACCATACTAAATTAAAAGATCTCCTCTATAAAAAAAGTTTTTGCCCGCCCGTGAATTTCTGATTGCATCTGACGCAAACCCAACGTCCTATCCTATTGAGCGCACATCTGACATCTGAGTACGCACTGAATTGCTGTGGCTACTGCTGCTATTCAATATCAAGTTACACTTTCAACCCCCATTAGATACAGATGTGCATTCAGAGTTACCCGTGTCCATTTAGTATTGTATTTTTTTTTATATATATATATTTGTATTTTGTATTCAGAAGTTCTCAGGTATGACGTTGCGTTTTCGCAACACTAACCGGAAATGGGTAAAGTAGTTCTTAACATGAGTATATCCAAACCCAGATCGATTATATTTTTGTTAGTTTAGCAGGACACCCACAAACCAAAAGAGCGATTATATTTTTTAGCCTAACTAATTGCAACCATGTAGCAACTATTTATTACACACTAATCTGCAATGGAAAAAGTGTCCTGCTAAGTTGATAAGTTGATACACATTCCTCAGTCATGATATAGGTTTTAATCATAATAATATAAAAAAATATAAAAAAAAATGCCTTCTTTTACTTTCTCAAGCTAAAAAAACTATTTAAACTGTTAATCAACTGGTACAAAATGTCAGCATGGAAGAAACGATAGGTTCATACTACTTTAATCAGAATTATTATAAACCAACAGTCGACTCCGCTTTTCTAACTTTAATGGAAATTTCCCACAACTTTTGTTGACTTATGCGTTATTTTAAATATGTAGCTCAAATTAAACTTACTTAAGCATTTTTTTGATAACGGAAAAATAAATTAAGCTAACCAGTTTATAATGGCCATTTTCTTAAAGCCATTTTAGCTGTTTAATAGGATTTTAAATCTATAAATTACATTTGTTCCATACGAAATACGTCATTTAAAAATTACAAAAGTCTTTTTCCCCTGATGGTCCGCGCAGCAGAGGAACACCCCACCTGAGGCCCAATTTACACAGAACTGGCATATGGTTTTGATGTAATTCTAGCGTAGTGGATGCATATGCCACGTTGTGGAATTCGCATGCTATCTTATGGGACAATACACACATGGATGACGTGGCGAGGAAATGGTGTGACTTTTCATTGTCATTGCCACGCTGTTTCAGAAACACGAGTGGCCTACATGAACGGCGCACCATAATGAAATCGCCTGAAGATCTCCTTGTTCCTATTAAGGTATTCTATTAAAATAGGACACCTGTCATTTCAGGTTTCCTGCAAGCTGAAACTCAGTTTGCATATGTGAGCAAATTAATGGAATAGCAAAGGTAATTTAAAAAAAAAAAAAAAACTGTTTTTATAATTATGTACCTCCTTGTCACACTCGAAATTTGTTTCCTATCTTTATATCAATTAAGTGTCTATGGTTTGTATAAAAAAAAAAAATATCTTGCTCATCTTTGCCATCTGAAAGCATTTAAAAATTATTCAAACTAACAATTGTCTATAGGGCTTTTTAACAAACAGCAATATATCTCTGTCTCGTTCATATTTAAATGTCAAACTAAGATTCTTGGCACAATGACATTTAAGTGGCAGCCATTTGTTGGTTTTATTTTTGAGGCAAATATATATTTGGAATTGTTATTTCCTTTTTTTTTTAGAAAATCTACAAGTAAAAATGTTTTTATAATTTATTTAAGATATTTTAATCTTTTTATGGCACAAAATAGCTAGATTTTTGTAATTAAAATAAGCCCGCCTTTTTTTTTTCTTTCCAAATTCATCTGTCATTGTGCCAAGTTTTTGCTGTCATCTGAAACTGACAATTTGGTAGAGATCTCTATTCGCTGTCACTTCTGTCTTCTGTGTAAATTGAGTGGATCACATCCGTCCCACGTCCGTAGCAGATCAATACTACGCCAGCACTATATGCCAGTTCTGTGTGAATTGGGCCTAACTGGCTGAACAGAATGGTGACGCAGACGGAAACGGAGACGGAGCCGGAATAGCTGTCAAAATATTGAATACACGCAAATTCAATGTTGCGAACACAACGGAACGTAGACGCATACGGAGACGCAGACGCAGACGGAAGAGTTCACCAACTTTTAACTTTTGACGTACGGCACTTTTGACGTTTCAATTTGTATGAAGAAAAAAAACAACTTTTTGGGTCGGAAAAAAATATTGTGGTTATTTGTATCTCGAAAAAAATTATTTATTAAAAGGAAAATTATTGGAAACAAAAAATGTGAATTCTGAGCTTGTACACAAGAATATTCTTTTTTTTTTCTTCAAAATACTTTCAAAGCTGTACAGCTCCATTGTGGACATGTAAAAAAAATAACGTAAGACACTTTTTGACAGCTCTTCCAGTTCCGTCTGCGTCTTCAGTTCCGTCATTCTATTCTGTTCAGCCAGTAAGGTGGCGTTCACAAGTTGATAACGACCTCAACTTATTTAGTGACCGAGCTGGGTGGCTTCTTGGTTGAAGCCATAGTCCATCCTTGATTTCGACTGTAAGCGTCATCTTAAGAAAATTTAAATGAGTATGTAAAGCCGTTTTCTTTCAGAATTTCGTCACATAATTATTTTTTTCTTACCTTATTACTTTGAATTAAGCGGTGCATTTTAGGCTAGATTATCCAATTCAAATCTCAAATAACCGGATTTTTAAGTCAAACGTGTAGTTCAGATAAGCGGAGTTGATTGTGCATACATTTCATTCGTAATTTATCTTCTAACTTGACATATTACCCATGGCCTTGTATTGCGGACGTGGTATTCTTTACGAATTAACATACTATACTCTATACATAAATGGTTGGTGCATAGTTAAATAGTTCATTAGTGGATAACACTATACCTATAGTGTAGTATACAATACTTAATTATTTGGTTGAGAAATTGATGTCAGTGGTGTTGAATGCTTTTGCTTTATGTTGGAATTTATAAACACAGGATAATTGAAGGAGAAATAAAAGCTCTTGTTGGGAGTAATTTACTATATGGGGCTTTGTATAATATTTGTGTTAAACAGTGATTAATGAATCTTAAAAGATTGCTATGTAAAAGTGGCTTTTGAAAACAAAGGGATTTCGTTGAAAAAAAAAATATTTTTAGAAACAGCTGCAATTTTGTTAGCACTAGGTACGCGTACTATAAGAATCTCTGGGGATATAAAAAAGAACGTTGATTTAGATAGTAGCTAAGTACTTATACATACTTAAAAAGTAGAAAAATCTTATTCAAACAAAAAAAAAACACAATTAATGTCGATTTGTTTAGCAGAAAAATTCGACTTTTCTGGACCCCTTGTATTAATAGAAAAAATTCGATTCTGTTTAGAAAAAAAGTCGAATTTTTTTGGTAAAAGGAATTCGACATAAGTTTTCTTTTAATATCTTCAAAACAAAGCGATTTTCTGACAAGTCTTGTGAGGACCAAACACCAATATGTAAGACTTTTTTTCGCTTTCTTTATAATCAGCATAACGCTTACACCATCATTCAGTCATCAATTATAAAACTCTATCTGGACTCAAGACATACATAGTACAAAATTCTCGTTTCCTTTCACAGAGGCTGAGACCTCTGACGTGGCATTTCCCAAATAGACCAAGAGCCAAGCCAACGGCAAAAAAAAGTCAAGTAATTTATTTAACGTTGTAAGGCTTGCCAATAGAAAGCCTTTGGGCCGTTGAAAAAGAATTAGCTTGTCTGCCTGCATTTTTGTGTGACCAACTTGTGTAAAATTCGACACAAAAGTGTGATAGAATGAAAGAAGTCAAGTCATTTATTTAGGTTGAAAGGCATGTCAATAGAAAGGTTATGGGGCGTTTTCGTTGTACGAAAATCAGGTTGTCTATATATTCATTGTTTTGACATAGGTACAAAATTCTGGCTAAAAAGTCCATTGAAAAATCTTGCGTAAATATTGATTTTTAATTTGGATATAACTCCGCCTTTTTGAAAGTTAAAAGCAAAATGATGACACTTAAAACGAAATTCTTTTCAAAACCACACAGTTATATGACAAACCCGACATGTTCTTCATCTTTTGAAATGGCCATATCTTAAACGGTAAGACGGGAGAAAAAAAATGTCCCAATCTATTTTGTAGGAAATCTCATGGTCTTCAAGTTTTTCATGATATCCTTATTTCTAGTTTTTATCGTTTAAAAGTTAAATGCGAAAAAATAAGTATTTCGACATGTACATAAGTGGTCGTGTTAATAAACACTGTCTTACTTAAGACAGCCGTCCAAGTTTTAAAAAAACCTTTCTAATTTTTGCTAAAGTGGTCTAAATTTTTATCTTACTTCAGACAACGTAATCGATTGTCCAAACCTTGACAAATGTAATATTTTTTGTATTAAATAAAGTATTATTTTCGACTGTTTTGAAATACTTATACATAGTTTAAACAGTCAAAAATCTAATTAATACGACAAAAGGTGTTTTTCTTTATTATAATTTAGAATTTGTTCAGGGCAGAGCACTGAGTAGAGCCTGAGCGAACGGAGTAAACTCTGATCAGAGTATGTTCAGAGCCCTCCGATTTAATTATGAAACACACCTGAGCACTCGATTATCATATCTGTCACATAACATGGAAACTGTATGAAGTTAGCCGCGATCAGTTTTTAAATCCGTCTGCTCGATTATTTTATTCTGGGCTCATGGAGCACGCTCTGAACGCATTCCGAACGAAAAAAGAAACACAAATTCCAAGCTCTGAGCACTCTGAACTCAAAAAAAAAAACACAACATTTTTCCTTAACATTTCGGGCTCAGTTCTGAAATGCTCTGAACTAAAAAGAAAAAACAAAAAAAAAAAAAATTATTTTGATTTAAAAAAATCGAATTGCCAACATTAAAAGAGGTTTGTCAGGGGCTTCGTCAAAGGAATTTAGTCTGTGTTTTTGCATTGACACTTAAGAGAGTATCATGATATAAATGGTGGCCAAAAAGTTTTATATGATTTTTTCCCTTTTATGATTTAAAGTACAAACGTTACGTAAAAAATTGAACTTTACTTAAAAAACATCGATCTATCGCGAGGTTCGTAACAGGATTTTGGTCTATGTTTTTGCACTAACACTAATGTGGGAGTGTTACGTTACAAATGACTTTCATGAAGTGATTTTCGGTTAGATTTTTAAGCAAAAACATAAAGCAACAACTGGATTTTATCGAAAAAAATTCAATTTTCAAAATTTGAAGACCAGGGTTAGACCAGGAATATTTTCTCTAACTTTTTGCATTGACGCACTTATGGGAGTATCGTCTAAAAAATGGCAGCAAAACAAATTATATGCAAATTGCTTCCGGTTAGGATTTAAAATTACAACATTACGCAAATGAGCTAACTTTTTCAGTTTTGTTACACTTTGTGTGAAATTTAACACATGTTGGTTACACCAAAATGCAGGCAGACAATCTGATTATTGTATACAACGCAACGCTCCAAAAGGCTTTCTATTGACAAATTTGTTGTGTATAAAATCTAGATTTTATTACAAAGGGTCGTTTTTCTTCCGAACCAACGATGTGTTAATTTAAATAGCCATCTACGCGCCAGTGGTGTGTCAACAGGGCCGGACCAACCATATGTGCAAGATGTGCTAATTCACAGGGCGCAAAGTTCTGGGGGCGCATCACCAGGAGCAAGAAAATGTAATCTGACCTTGCGCAAACAAATATGTACTGCCATTTGGATTTTAACCGCAAAACTTGTTCAAATAATCCCAAAATATCATCTATCACAACTGTGCTAAGTTAACTAACATAACTTTCAATGTTGCATTCAAAGTGGAAATATTTAAATATACCTATCTAATCTCAAAACATTCCACCCTGTTCGTACAAAAGAAAAAAAATTAAAAATCTCAACACAAAAAAGTTCCAGGCCACCCCATATTTTTGATTCCGGACGCTTCTCGACGTCCAATAGAAAACGACATAAGTTAATGACTGTTGTAACGAAACGACTACTTTTGTAGTATCTGTGGTCCAGATTGTTTTAATTGTTTTTTGGCTTTATTGGTCAAGATTAAATAAATATCAGTTTTTGATAGAAGTGACGTGTTTTTTGTGGAAGTATTCCGTTTTTCCAATGTGAACAAAAATAAGTATACCTCTTGGGTAATGTGGAAAAGGCTTATGCATGTGTATCAGTGTATGTATGTATGTAATGTGTGTAAATATAAAAAGGTGCGCTTTGTACAAATCTTGCACAGGGCGCAAGTTTGGTTTGGGCCGGCCCTGTGTATCAACTTTATTTTTGGAACATGATCTTGATAGAGAACAGAATATTGTGTTCGAAGATTTTTTTTTAATGTTTCAAATTCTATAAACACTACTACGCGCAATGTAGGGTGTAAGCTTTCGCACCATCATCATCATCATATTGAAGGCTTGAATGAAAAGTAGTCTGATGATCGGCCTGGCGACATTTGAATAATTATAACTCCAGCTTATAAAACTTGTGTTAGCTCACTAAAGTTGTTGTTGTTGTTTCATTCAAAACCTCGATTATAACTGTTCATTCAAGAACAGTTATGATAAATCATACAGTTTTGAAAGCTGTAAAAAATAGCCAGGGCCAACTTTTGTGATAAAGTGCCAGAGTAGTGTAATTGACTATTTTTACAGATTGTCAATTTAAAAAAAAAGGGTTAAACTAAATCTTTATTTTATTTATTTATATCACCTTTAGCAAAATAGTTACATTTTTTCAAATTATTAAATAGTTAAATTAGCCTGGGTATTTGGCAGTTAAAAAATCGAAAAATCTTATTTGGGCAGCATACATATAAAACTGGTTCAAGTTAAATATTTTTTGATTTTTTTTTATAAAGCCGATTACTCAAAAACCATTAGCACCTACCTGCATTTGATATGAAAAATATATATTTCAGGATTATCCATGACTTTTAAGACATCCCATAATTTGTTTCATGTGAATTAAACTTTTTTATTAAAAAATACTTTTTTATTTAAAATAAATAGTTTCTTGTCCTTTTCAATTAATTTTATAACCTAACCCTGAACAGTTAGAACTAAGTCTTTAGGATAACAAAGAAACCGAATTCCGTTATCTTAGTCCAATTTTTTTTTTTTTTTTTTTTTTTTTTTTTTTTGTGAATTTTCAAGGACTTTAGCTTACTCCCCTAAACTCACATATTCCAACTTTGATAAGTCAAATTTCTTTCTTTTCATTTTTAATATCATACATTTTTATTTGCTGCCCCATATAGATAGGAAAGGGAAAGGTAAGTACTCCGACTCCCCATTTTATTTTTTCCTTTGAGTAAACAAAAGAAAAATATTAAACAAAGGTGAGCTTTTTCATGGATTTTAATTAAAAGTAATGAACAGCTGAAAATAGTCTTTGTCTTTTGGAAAAAAATTTCTTTGTTCCTATACTTTAGATTAATAACTTTTTTAAATTAACGTTCAAAAGGATTCAATCGATCTATTCAGCATACTGTCACATGGCGACCAAAGAACACCTGTTCGTGTTGGTCTATATTCTATAGATAAATGCCTAACCATCTGAGTACTAAAAATTAAAATAAAATTAAAATTAAATTGAAAGAATTTTTATTTAAAGTGGTGTATAATTGTGGGTTTGTTTGTTTGGGTTAACCCTTTCACTTTCAAATAAGAAAATGAAAACAAATTAAGTTCGCCAAAACTTCTAGTTATTGCACTTAGTTAAGCAAAAAAAAATTAATTACTTCTTTTGGTTTGCGAGAAAACGGTTTTCGAGAAAACGAGTGCCCTGCTAACTTAGGAAACTGTTGTTATCATAGGGGCTAAATGGGATATAACCCAGAGTGCCAAAATATAAGGGGCAGCAAAAAAATTATTTTGTAAATCATTTTTTCTTCGATGGACGTTAATAGGTACTTGCTCGATGTTAATTTATATCATATCTGCCACAAGCTTTGAAAAATAGCCTTCCATATTTTGGTTATACCTCACCTCCCCAAACTTGTTGTCACTTCTCTGAGACTATCAAAGTTTTTTCCTCTAACACATTAAGAAATTTCAGAATATCGGCTGTTAAAAGTTCGGCAATTTTGAGTTCTTGACAACGTTTTTGGAAAGAATATAGTATAATATAGTACCATATAAAATATAGGCATTAATATGTCCTTGCTCTGGTACTGTTTTTAATGCGCGTAAGATTGTAAAATCAAAAATTGATGAAAACAAAAACAAACAAATTATTAAAAAATTCACTTAGCCAAAAATTGAGCCTAAATCGAAAATTTGGCAAATACGAGGCAATTTATTTCTCTTATCTGCTTTTTAAAAATATAAAACTTATGTATTTCCGTTATTTTATGGTAATTTTTTTCTCCAATGTCTATTTTTACACATTTTCGCTTTTAATCGTTCATATCTCGAGTTTTAGATTTTTCAGATTTTTTGTGTGTACCCTGCGGACCACAAGGTTCGAAATCATGGCTGTACCTACGTAATTTACTATAGATCTTAAGTCAAAAAATTAATTATTCTCCCAATTTATTTTTAATCCTTCGTTGGAATATTTTAGATCTATTTCTCTATAAATCTCAAGAAAAACACAAATAAATAATTGATTGCATAAAAAAGCAAATGCCTCTAACGAAATAAAAAAGAGGGGGTACAATTCAGAATTGTGAAAATGCTTATTCAAGGAGGTTTTCGGCCCTCATCGATATCAGTTGTAGTTAAACAGATATTTTATTTAATGTTCTGGTGTGAGACAATTTCAAAAAACTTCATTTTCTTTTAATTTTTAGTAATTTTCAAACGTTGTTGTAGATTTAAAGAAATAGGCCACTAATTTCTTTAAATATTCAATTTGAGTTTTAATTGAATGCAAACATTATATAAGCATAATACACTTGTCAAAACAATTAAGGGAACAAAACAAAAATCACTTTGTTTTAGTGTTTTTTGAAGAGCTGTATCTCTGGGTGCCGTGACTTAAGGCCAAGTGACATAAGGCCAAATTTGGGTGTTTGGTCTTATGTCACTTTACAAAAGCGACATAAAACCAAATTTACATATTTGGCCTTATGTTGTTTTGTAAAGTGACATAAGGCCAATTTTCTTTGAGACATAAGGCCAAATATAATTATATAACATTCCCAAAAGCTACCCTTACAGTAAAAGAGGTTTCGGACATCTTTCAAAAGGAAACTATATCGAATAAATTCGGCCTGTCGCCACGTATATGTATATATTACTGTAAAAAGCCGAAATAATGAAATTCTAGAATTTACCGGTAGATTCTAGAGCACTCAGCATTACGGCGTATAAATAGAGAGGTATGCAACCCCCCTGCTTGGTCCACTATAGGAATTGGGGTAGGTGCGAGGTTGGGTGTATGCAAAGTTTTTTTTGTATTTTAAGAATCTGAATTTAAAGAAACTTTGAATGTATATCCTCTTAAAATTTGGCCTTATGTCGCTATTGAAAAGTGACATAAGGCCAAACACCCAAATTGGGCTTTATGTCACTTGGCCTTAAGTCACGGCACCGTATCTCTGTGAAAAGCGGTCGTATTGAGATGAAACAAAAGAGCGTTCTGAAGTTTTACATTTTTTGTATTGACAAATTTTAAATGATTTTTTTAAGGTACCGTTATTGCGCAATCATAAGAAGCAGCACGACCCAAAAATTTAAATTTTTTTTAATTTTTTAAGAAACAAGTCACCAGAGAGGGTGGATGTTCTTACTGCATCACATTGTTGTGATATCCATAAAGTTTTAAAGATTGTTAGGGCATTGATAAATAACTTAGATTCAACAACGGAATCACAAACAATTAGAAAAACAAATATTGATCACTTAAATTTTGCAGAGAGAGAGGGAGAGTAAAACATTATCTGTTAAAAACTCCTAAGAAATTGATTGATTTTGAAAAATCAAAAGATATAATTGAAGCTTATGAACACAAGCATGAAAACATAACTATACAGCCGACTGATGAATTTTCTTCAAATGAATTTTTTCAAAAAGTTTGTATTAGTGATATAGAAGTACATGGAAAAACTGGTATAAGCATCCACCCTCCAGTCACCAAAAACAAAAAAAGAGGAACTTATGTTACTCCAGAGGCAGAACTGTCTCTTATTCTGCAACGTCCGAGTGGATCGTTTAACAAAAGCATTCGATCCGGTAACGAATGTGAATGTTATGTAGAATCCGTTAAATGCACATGCGGTTATCAAAATATTTCAAAAAAAATATATTATTTCATTACCAAATACTGAAATCGCTTGTTTTCAACATTATTAAAAATTTGGAAGAAAATAAAATTTATTAAATTTATGACATTTTAAAAGAATTAAAAAAATTTTATTTTTTTTATTTTATAAATCTATTTTTTTTAAGTTTTGAAATGCAATTTATAATGTGATGAATAAGAAGAGTTCTACCTATATACTTGTAACTTTCCTTTTGAATTTTTTGAATTCAAGCTAATAACATGGCAACAAAAATTTTTATGATTATAAATTAATAAATTATAAATAATAATTTTTTTGTATTAATATAAGGAATAACATGATACAATTTGTATTTATTTCCTTATTATTTAATTTTTTTTTTAAATACATTATGCCAAGAACGCGATTGGAAAAATGGTAAGTTTTACCAAGTTTATCGAACGTCCTGAAAATTTTCATTACCGAAAACTTAGCTAATACTCGTAGGCCCTTGCTTGAAAAATTGTTAGGCAAGTTTTCCTATCGCACCAGAAATACCCCTTTTAAGTTTAAAGTTATTCATTTTCATCATTGAAGGTCTGTATTTCAAAGTAGCCAGTGCAGTGGTTAGCGTATTAGACTAGTAAGCCGAAAGTTCTAGTACCGAATATAAATTAAACCAATTTTTGTTTTCTCTTTAAGTAGAATGGTTATAACTGGCGAGGACCTGGTTGACTTTAAAAGTACCTGCTTTGCAAATTCCTTGTAAAAAAACTAAATTTATTTTCTAGGCGGCAAGGATTTTAATTATAATGAGCTTTCGAATTTAAAAAAATTAGTAGGTGCCTACCGTATTTTGTTTTTATGTGATTATTTAGAAAAATTGTGTCCTCCTTTAGTTTCGAAGAAAGTTGGGAACCCTAGTCGTGCTGCTTCTTATGATTGCGTAATAACGGTAGCTTTTTCATGCCAAAATTTCTCAATACAAAAAATGTAAAAAATCAGAAAGCTTTTTGTTTCATCTCAATGCGACCATACTTTTCACTGAGATACAGCTCTTCAAAAAACACAAAAAAAAAAAAAAGTGATTTTTTTTGTTCCCTTAATTGTTTTGACAAGTGTTATTCTATAAAAATTGTATTCTTTTTACAATTTATTTGTATAAATTTTAGCGAAAAAAGAAAAAATCTACGTTTGCGAAATCGTATGAAACTTCCAATATTTCTGTTTAGTTTCAATTTTAAAGATAAATTCCCATGTGAACTTGAATGGAAATTCATACAATGATAGTAAAATTGGATTTTATACTTAAATTATTAAATTAAACTGAAATGTTTGACGTATTAAAGTTCCATTTATTTAAGTTGGTAGTTAAGTTTCTTTGAAATATTTTTTTTTTGGTTAATGCGAAATAATATTTATTTATGGATTATAAAAATAGTTAAATATAAAAACTGGGTTTTAAACTTAATTTTATTTTATAAACGTTGATCCATAGACTGCGTACACTTACACAATAAATTTGTCGATATTGATTAATTTTTATTTTGTTTATAAGTAAACGAAATATGTATCATTATGATCCAATTAAAATTTGTTCAATAAAACTTTGAAGCCGGTTTCAAAGTCAAAAGTGCACAAACTTACCCCAAACTAGATACCCTACGAGCGAAAAAAGTGGTAATTTTACAAGAAAAACCATTACAAAGAAATGAAAGAATGGCAAAAGTCCATAGATTTCATCCCAATTTTCTCAAAAATAAGAGTACATATAGAAGCATTGAATATTAGACAGAAAAATACCATTTATTAACTTAAATAAAATTTTGAAAAAAAAAATTGTCTAAACGCAATTTAGCGTATAAGTAAGCTATATTTTCATTTTTCTCGGAACCATTTTGAATGGACTTATGCCGTTTTTCTCCTGGACCCTTCATACGTATGTAAATTCGAACTAAGGGGGCAGTTATAGCGATCAGGAAAACGCATCAGGAAAAATTTTCGTTTTGATAATTTAATGTTTTACGATACGATTTGAAATATAAAAAGGATACAAATCGATGATAAATCATTTGAAATATTTATTTCAATAATTTTTTTTTTTTTAGAATAAATATTTATTCCATAAAATGCATTTCCTGATGGAAACTTGTTTTCTGTACGGAATTTCCATCAGGAAAATGAATAAGTACTTGTTTTAAGCAAAGTATTTCCTCCAATTTAAATTTTTTTCAATAAAAAAATATTTCAATTGATTTACCATCGATTCGTATCCTTTTTATACTTCAAATCTTATAATAAAACATTAAACAATACAAAACAAAATTTTTTCCTGATGCGTTTTCCTGATCGCTATAACTGGCCCCTAAAATTGGAAGCAAATACACAAATTTCGATTTTTCTAGGGTGGGCATTTGGTTGCTGTTTGTCAATAAGTAGATTCTTTCTTTATCAAGAAGAACTTCCCTCAGGTGTTACTGCGAACAAGTACACAAGTTAAGTTTAATAAATAAATAATTCTGCTAGGGGGACATTGCCCCCCCCCCTTGCCCCACCCTAAGTACGCGCTTGTATGTATCTAAAATTTTGTAATAATTTAAAAAAATCTATCGATTACAAAAACAACCAACTCTTTTATCATTTTTCGTTTAGAAAATAGATAGACTTTTTTTTCGTTTACCCTAATTCACCCTTTTTCACACATATTTTGAAAAGTTTATGAATTAGCTGATTGCTGTAGCTTGTAGGATTCATATCTTTATAATTCAATCGGCCCTATCGATGATAGGTATCCGTCGGAGCGGAAAATTCTCCGATTTCATACGAATCGGATAATTTTTGCTTCGAGGTGTTTTTCCGAACGGCTGTTCGGAAAATTTTTCCGAAATTGCCAAACCACGGATCAAATAATTGTACAACTTGCCTTTATATACAGGGTGTTCAGTATAAGGTGCACCAAAAATATAGAGCGAGTAGGTTGGCTTAAGACAAGAAAAGAATCGTATGGTGAGTCTATTTCCTCCCGTTTAGGCGGGAGGGGCAATTTTCTAAAAAATCGACTTGCAATAGAAAAAAAAAATTGCTAAAAAACAACGGCAACACTTACAATGTCATGTTATAATTTTTTAATGCCTGAAGCTTTTTCCGAACACCCTGTATACAATCTACTTGGTATAGTGGTTTGTGATATTACTAGAAAAGAAAGTGTGTTCATTCATTGTGGAATTTGCCGCCGCTGCCTCACCACGCGCCATAGTAGGTAGAGTAATACCTACTTGCGATGCATTCGGCTCCGGATTAAATTGGTTACGGATCTCTTCCGCTGCTTTTGATGTCAACGTAATTCCTAGACATAAGGCTTCTTTTATTATATACTGAAGTTTTATCAATAGGAACCTACTAAAGAAATTATTTATTCTTTGATTTCTTTTTGTTTAAAAAAAAAAAATATTTTCAAACATTTCAAATGCAATATTGTTAAAACTACTCACCAGTTCCAAATTACAAAACTATAAAAAAAAATCTAAGTTCATTTTAATGGTGGTTTTCATTGCTGAATTTAGAATTAACAGAATTTTCCATCGAAGTACAACATTCTACAAAAGTCGATAACAAAATTTGTAATGTTATTCGTAAATAATTGCCAAATAGTTTGTGGTTTTCGGTGATGAATTGAGAATTAACAGACCATTCCATCGATGTACAAGACAACAAAATTTTTAATGATAGTAAAATAACCCACGTTGAACTGTCACGTCAGAGGCCTGTGTTCGATTCCCAGCCTCTGCCACCTAAACACTAAAAATGTTTTTCAGTAGGGCTACTGCATCTTGCGAGTGAAACCCAGATGCCCAACCCAAGCCCACAGTATTCCCTCGCTATACCTCGAAATAAACCTTATTTCAACCTTGTTAGTTTAATTCAATTTTATTTAAATACGACTTCCAGGGAGCAGTTAAAGTAAATAAACTCGGGTGTAAACTCAAACTACAAAAAATTAAAAACATATTTACAAATGTCAAATTATTGATACTACTATCGCCCGTTGGTCGAAATTCGACCTTTTCAAAAAATAAAATGCATGCCGATAGGGCCAACGACAACTAACTGGAACGGACACGAAAAAAATTTATCTACATAGGTATATTTTTATAACTTATGGTTTAGCTGCCACGATTTAACAAATTATAAGCGAAATCAACAATTCGTTCTCCCGTGGAGTTTATTTTCTACCTCTTAAATACATTTGTCCGAAAAATAACGGACACTGCACTATATTGCTGTTGCACACACACACACACTATCCAGATCCACCTCTTTGAAATTACATCCCACTCCTCCTTCATACACAACCACCAACGCAACAGAAGAGAAATGGATAAGAATCGATGGAAAATAATAATTCTTTATTTGAGGGTGGGCGGACCAAACAGACCAGTTTCAATATGGTCTAATTGTGAAGGGGAAATCACCTTATTTAATTTACCAGCCTAAACGGATACTTATAAACATAAAAACTAAATTGTAGTGGAGCGATCTTCAATACCTTTCAAAAAAAAAAAAAAAAAAAAGAAAATATGTTGCGATAAAGTTAGTTAAAAAGGGGTAGAAAGAATTCTTGTTCACGTATTAATATAAATGATGATGATGATGATGATAACGCAGCTTTTAAAAGTCTTTTCAATTAAGTTTAAACAGTCTTACATGCGTTTTTCTTATATTTATCCCACCGAGTTTGATGTGCTTTTATTTTTTAAAATTTAAATAATTATTACGAACATCCTGGATCCGCCAAAATTTTAAAAATTTATGTCGTTTTTCTTTTGCAAATAGGGATTTTGATCCCGGATCACGAATTTTCTTGGCAAAAGAAACGCAGATTGGATTTGTTTTTTGTTTGCAAATGTATGTGTGGGATGTCAAATTTAATTTTGTCAAAAATAATTTTAATTTAATAAAGCAAAAAATAATTTTGATAGGCAAAGAATCAAAAACGGAATGCAAAGGAAATAGAAAATCACAGAATCACACAAAATGACGTTTTATAAATAGTGTGTGTGCAAGTGCGTGTTTCATGTACATAGGTGTAAATCTCTCTTTAATTCGGGATCAGAGATTTTGATCCCCAATTGTCAGGGATTGATTTTTTTTGGTTGAATGTAATGCAAAAACTTGTCTGGGATCAAAATCCCTCACAGGGATCAATTTTTTTTTTTTTGGCTGAAAGAAAAACGACATTGATTTTAGAAATGAAGAAATTAATGTTTTTCATGTATCACGACAACGCCAATTTCAGTTCAGTGGTTGAAGAACGATTTTTGTCAAAGGAAGCAACAAGTCGCAATTTCTGCAAACAAAATTTTTTAAATTCGTTTTTTCTCCAAGTCAAACCTTATTAACTCTAAAAGACAAAAGGTAATTCTTTTAAAGGCTTTATTAAAAGCAATCTACCTCCAATTACTATTGGATGCTCTCTCCCCCTGGAGATTTTCAAGGATTTTCTACCAAAACCACGCTACTCAACGATACAACCACACTCTGACCGAAGCAATTTAGGTTAAAATCACTGTGGTGCCTCATCATGAGGCCTAAACCGGATTCTACTCCAACAATAGACACCCCAGGTGTCCAAAATAAGCATTCATGCAAAATGAAGACAAACAATCTGCCCCCGGCCAGTCATGTTAAACTAGCCGCTGAACAATTGCTGCTCTTAGGCCAGCTGCCTAACACCACCAACGCAATGGACACTTCCAGCATGGATGATGATACCACCTTAACCACGCAACCAAAAACGTCACCTCGAATTGACCTCACCGCCACCATGTCACAGTACACCGCCACCATGTCACAGAACACCATCGCCACCGCGCTACAGAACACCTCCACCACCAAAAGGTGTCTCAGCCCACCGTCTGACGTATTTGATACGAATGATGCCCTCCTGCATCCAGAATGGCAAGCACCTGACAAAAAGCATATTGCTTACACTCATGGCTCCTCACGCCCTAAAATGGAGTCCAATCAACCTAAGGACGGCAATAAATTTGCGATCCTTGGAAATCTACTCATCAACGCTAAATTGCCAACTGCCCACAACAGTCACAACAAAGTTTCTACAGAAACCATCACTCAGCCTACCACCACCCAGAAGGAAGACTCTACCATGGACAACGAGGGACTCACCTCCTCATCAATCAACATCAACAACAGTGATAATAGAGAAAACTCAGCTAATAAACTGCTCAAAGGTAAGTCTTGTCCGCCTATAATTATGTACAATGTAGACATCCGTAAACTTTTATTGGATTTTAAAACTAGATCAGTGAACTTTGCGTACAGGGTGGTGAATCGCGGCAATATTAGTAAATTATACGTAGATGACGGGGGTGTACATAGGGAGCTTCTTGAATTACTCAGAAACTCTCCTGACATTCAAGCCCACTCTTATACTAGAAGAGAGGACAAAACAGTTAATTTAGTTCTCAGAGGCCTCACCTCTGATTACCCTGAGGCAGAGATTCTTGAAGAACTTAATTTCAGAGTCAATAACGTTGAGAAGGTTTCGAAGTTTGAAACACTTCGCTCCAAACAAAATCAGATCTCCTACAACCTCTTTCTAGTCCGGCTCATACCTGGCTCTAATCCTAATGAAATACTCAAGATCAAGTATCTCTTCAACACGCGTGTTACTTGGGAGAAACCCAAAGGCAACAAAGGCGCCCTGCAATGCAGGCGTTGCCAACAGTTTGGCCACCTTGCCAAAAACTGCGCCAACAACTACAAGTGTGTCAAGTGTCCTGGCACCCATGAGCCCGGGCAGTGTCCCACAGTAAGAGACGAACAAAGCAAGGTTGTGTGCGTCAATTGCGGTGATAATCATACTGCAAACTTCAGAGGGTGCAAAGCCTACAAAGAATATGAAAAAAAAAGAAAAAGGCTGATACAAACAGCCAGCGATAAGACTAAAAACAGCAATGCTCTCTCTAAGCTAATTTCAAATAATAACTTGACTACACCTGGTGTTTCCTTTGCCAGCCATTTCAGGAATCCGAGTATCATCCCGAATACTATTCCCGATTTAAATAACCCTATCCCGTTAACTAAAGCCACCCCCTCATCTTCTAAAAAAAACTCTAGCGTGATCAGCCAGTTCATGGATCTATCTAACGATCTATTTGGTATGGAGATGACAGTACTTATTAACAAAATAGAAAACTTCATGGCAAATTTAAATAACTTCAGCTCCTTAACCCAGAAAAGACTCGCTTATATCGAGCTTGTCAATAATCTCCTAATCTCCGACTCACAATGAAACTAAACCTTCTACAATTTAACATTTCGTCCCTAATTCATCATGCCAGGAGAATAGAACTCCTTAAAATTCTCCAGGCTAGCAATATTTCATTTGCTTTCATACAAGAAACGCACTTGAACAGCAAACACAAAGTTCTCATTGATACCTACAACATTCTTAGAAATGATCAATCTCAAGGTGTTGCCATTGTTGTTAAAAATAACATCAAATACGATATAGTTAACTGGCATTCACCACATTTTCCTGCCTTTTTTATAACCATTTCATACAAAAGCAATAATATCACCAAGAAACTACTCCTTGGCACTATTTATTTTCCCACTAACAGCACTCCAGCCATGTTAGACAGTGAACTAAAAAAAATCGAGAACCTTGCGAATTTGTATGACGGTGCCATCATAGGCGGTGATTTGAATGCCAGGAGTCCCAACTGGGGCGACTCTAGATTCAATATCAATGGAAAAACCTTGGAGAACTGGATCAACTCTAATAATCCCACACTAGTAAACCTAGCTTCTCCCACTCCTTCTTTCCCAAGGAGTTCCTCCTTTCTCGATCATTTCTTAGTCTCCTCTCATTTAATTAACCAAATTAACAGTAACTATGAGATTTACACTCTCCCTACCTTTACAGAACACTGCCCTGTTCTGTTCAAAATTGACTTGGCTGAAGTTAGCATTCCTCTTCTTGACCCCGCTACCACTGCCTCTTTCAGGGCTACTAACTGGGACTCCTTCTGGGATCACCTCGAATTATCTATCGCTCCTCGTCTGCCACCCCACACGATTCACCTCTCTAATAATGAGATTGATTACCACATTTCCACCTTCAACGAAACTCTTCTCAATTCACTGGAATGTCACTCCCAACAAATCAACATTTCCTTCAAAAAATATAACAACATCCCTACCGACATTGAAAACTTATTCAAACTAAAACACCAATGGCAAAAAAAACTCAAATACCTATTCCACAACACCTACAATAGAACCAACCCCCAATACAGAGATCTTGCTAACAGAATCGCTCTTCTCTGCAAAATCATTCAAGACAAAGTAAGGATATGGCTCAACAAACAATTTGGTAACAGGCTTGCTAAAATTAAACCGGGCCCGCAAGCCTTCAAAGAGGCCTTCAGGCTCATTGGGAAAAAGAAAAAATTCGCTTGCGAACAACTCTCAATCAACAACCAAATCGTTACAAACGAATCCAACATAGTCACCTCCTTTGCAGACCATTTCAATGAGATTTATCAGGAAAAGGTTCCCTTCTTTAACCCTCAAATCTCAAACGCTGCCATCAGTAAAGCCTGCCTTATTCGTCTCTCGAGACCATCCCGTATTTTCAATTTTGGCTCTGATAATACAGCATTAAGACCAATAGCCCCTCACATTTTCACTGATATCGAAGAAGTTTCTTCAATTATCTCTCAACTCAAACCTAAAAAATCCACTGGCCCTGACGGTATCTCCAATTTTCACATTAAAAAATTACCTCCTCTGGCCATAAGTTTCCTAACCATCATTTTCAATAATTGCATTAATAATGGATATTTCCCTAATTCCTGGAAAACTGCCAGGATATTGCCCATCCAAAAAAAACCCAACTCCTCTGATATAAATAATTTTCGACCCATTTCACTTCTTTCCAACATTGGGAAAATTCTAGAAAGGATTATCTTAAACAATCTTCTCTCTCCTACCGAAAATCCAATAGATCCCATCTCAGATTACCAATTCGGTTTCCGTAAGGGACATTCAACTGTACATGCACTGCTTAAACTTCACAATGACATATCTCTTAATTTAAACAATAAACGCTGTACAGTTGCATGTTCATTGGATATTGAAAAGGCTTTCGATAGTGTCTGGAGAGACGGACTCCTTTCCAAAATTTCCGAGCTCAACTTCCCCCCTCATGTAACTTCCCTCCTATGCAGTTTTCTTAGTGACAGACAATTTTTCATTCAAATTCAGGGTACTAAATCTAACACTCGCGCCTGCGACCGTGGGGTACCTCAAGGCTCTATACTTGGGCCCCACCTCTACAATTTATTCCTTTATGACTTCCCTCATCTCTTCTCAGAAAATAACCTAGCATCCACTGGCATTCTGTACGCCGATGATACGATCGCCTACTCCAGCCATAGCGACCCCTTTGTTGCTTTAAGACATTTGGAAAAACACATTTCCATTATTAATGAATACTACCAAACTTGGGGTATTAAAATTAATAATCAAAAATCCGAGCTGATTTGCTTCCGTAACGCCTGTGGAAAAGGCCCTCCCGGTATCTCTAAAGACAGCAAACACCTTAAATTAAAAATCAACAACAACTGCATTCAGGTTAAAAACAGCCTCAAATATCTTGGAGTATATTTCAATAACCTTCTCAAATTTAACTGCCATGCCAGATTTTCTCTTAATAAAGCACGCAAAATCTCTAATGCCCTAACACCTTTCTTAAGACATAGACTACTCAACAAGCGCTCTAAACTCCTCTTTTACAAAACCCTTATCAGACCTATCCTAACCTATGCCTTCCCCATCTGGTTTTCTCTCTCCCCAACGGTGGCCATGGATCTTGAGAGACTGGAAAGGAAAATTCTTCGTTACTGTTCTGGTAAAAACTATGAATCCCGCACTAAGCGCTACTCAAACACCTCTTTATACATGGATACAAACACCATTCCGCTGGTTTGCTATGCTCTTACAATCATGCAAAAAACTGTTTCTAAACTTAGTCTTTCAGAAAACTCACTTATAAGTGAAATCCCATCTTTAAACCCCAACCCTTCTTGGGAAAGTAATATCTACCCTTCACCAGTGGGAGTCTCATGCCTAGTTCTCGAGGCCACCCCTATCGCTACACTCCCTTCATTCTTTGTCAAAGCAATCCCGGGCCATAATCGTGGCTAACCACAAATTCTTTGTAAGGTGGCACATACTCATCACTCCCTACTACAGGTCTCACTGATCTGGGAAAAACTAAATAAAAGACATCATTTAATCTGTATTATACTCAAATGGACAAGACTTATCTTTTATACAATAAGCATCAGTACACTTCTAATATTAATAACTATCAAAAATAGTATAGGTAGTCTTAATTACTCGTTCCTTTACACTTAATCTAAATTTCAATTAATCAATTCAAAATAAATAAGGATATAAATCATCAAAAGAAACCACTATCAGCTATTAAAATTATACATTAGATAATGTAATCGATTAACTTCAAATTTCATATTCGTATCTTACAAACATGAATCAACTATTTATCAGATACTGTAATTTCATTTTTATCATTTATGTAACTATCATATAAAATGTTATCGACACACTAAGTCTAAACTTAACAAGAACGAATCACATAAATATTCGAATTCATTCATATCTTCTCTATCCATATGTAATTTCATATTTCATTATCATAATTCATACTACATACATTCATGTATTCATATTTGTTAATATATAACTCATACTACTTACATTCACGTATCCACATATGTTAATATACTCACATTAAATTCGCTTTAAAGGTCGCGCTGTGCGCATTCTTACCAAAAGGAGTCGACCATATATGTATACTGTGTATACTTGTCTCTCCCTCTAGATTTAAGTTAGTTTTTAAGTTATTTTTAGGAAATTTTGTATATTCACGTGACTCACAGTCACACCCTTCTATCGCATTCTATGCTCCTGAGCAAGAGCAGCCTAAACAGATTATAACTGAAAGCCAAGTGGCAAACATATCACTAAAAGATAAAATCAAAGAAAAAGCAGGCAATACTTTAAAGCCGCAGTATAAATGTATCAAAGCAATAGAATAGTATCAACATGTTATGTATCTTTTATAAGTCTCAATAAAAATCAAATCAAATCAAAAAATTCATGTATCACGAGCGGAATGTTATTTAAATTTGTCGAAAAAAGGTACCTAATAAAAAAAATAATAAACTACTCACAGCAACATTATCCTTACTAAGCTAATTTTCACTTTTTCTCCAAGAAATGTCTTAATAATACCGAAAAAAATAAACAATAAAAATGTTTTATTCTAAAACCACAAATTCGCCTGATAAAATTTGATCTTTTAGAATAAAAATTTTTAATAAAAGCATCCAATACGCATTTAATGCACATCAGAGACCTTGCGGATGAGTTTTGGAAATTTGCAGCAAATACGCATCAGATGCATTTTGAAACTCAACCAGCTTGTTTTTTTTTTTTAAATCCAAACCGATTCAAAAAAAATTCAAAGATTTTTAAAACTGTCAATTAAGTTTGCTAAAATACCATACATTAGTGAAAGAAATCGTGAAATTGAATTAATTGAAGATTGCCTTATTTTACAAGTAGGTAAAGTTGCCTCGATTCTTTAAATTTGTGAATTGCTTTCTTTTGCACCAAAATGGAAAGCTTAGTTCATATACAAGCCACCAAAGTGTCATAATCATATCAAACAATATAGTTTTGATTTTTTTAACAAGGCATTTTATTCATTTAATATTCTTTTTTTTTTTTTTAATTATTTTATTATTTTCATTTTTCAGGTATTTCTATTAATTTTTTTTACAAGATCTTTTATTTTTTTATTTTAATTTTTCTTTCGATTTTGTTTTATTTTAAAAAAACAAAATTTTATTAATTAAAAAAAAACCTATAAACACACACAGTTTTTTGTTATTTTAAAATATAAAGATAAAGCTAATACAGGAAGGACGAATCTAAAATATCATGCAAACAAAAAGTTTATCAGAAAAAAAAAAATATAAAATAAACCATTAAGCATTGCAGATAAAAAATAAGTTAAAGAATTTTGGCATTTTATATTGTTTAAAGTTTTGAACTCATAATTTTTAATCATATTTTAATACAACGAAACTTTGACACGAAAATCAAACTTCATGAATACTTTTTTTCCAAGTGGAAGATACAAAATAAATCATCTGATCAGTAATTCAATGACTGAAATTTTTAACAAGATAAGCCATAATGGATTCATGAAATAATTTAGATATAGCTGTTTAAAAACAAAAGTTTAGATATCTAAAAAAAAAAAAAAAAAACTGCTAAAAACCTTTAAGTCAAATTATCCTCAAAGAATAGGAATTTATTTGCAAAGTTAATCACCCAATTCTTATGATTTTGAGTTGTTTTAAGCAAGTACATCACGAATCTTGTCATACCTACTTCTAATCTATCACTTTCCATAGAGCAATGCTATTGAAAAGAATTTATCAATTGCCAACAGTTTTTTTTAATTATAATTTAATCAAATTTAGTCAAAATAGTGGGTGATATGATTTAACAATTTTTTTACACACAGTAAAGTAAAGGGATTTTTTTTTTTAATTAATTGAAATGATCATTGGATTTCGCGTGCGAAGGAAATGTATTCCGGGCAGGTTCACGATAGCAGAAAAATTAACTGCAACATCACAGGTGAAGGAAATGTTTTATTGGGCCCCACCGGGAATCTCCCGGGGAATTTTGTTTCCTACGGAATATTTTATTCCCAAGAACATTTTTCTGCTATCGTGAACAAAAATCCAATGCAAATTCAGCCAAATTCGCTTGGAAAATTTATTCCCGATACCAATAAATACCGAGGGAAACTTTTTGGCATCATTCACGTTCCCAATGTTTGAACGAGGGAAACATTACCTGGGAAATTTTTGTTCGTGATAACCCCCATTGTCTCGCGAGCGTTTTTTCGAATTTTTTGAGTACGGTAACGTCATTGGCCTGAAATTCAGACAAATTGACAAAAAATCACATAGCTTCAAAGTAAAAGAACGCACCTATTAGTTTTTGTGTGCGAAAAAAATAAATTTTAATGCAATGTCAAAACTTCAAACTTTAGTAGAAACAATTAGCACTGTTGAATTGGACGAGTGAATTTCTGAATGGAAACAATGGAAATAGACATGACTGTATAGAAATAATTGATAATAATTTAAATATATCAATCAGTTTTATTAAATGGCATTGCGACAGTTATTATCAATGGAATTTTTATCTATTGTGATCTGTTTTATGTATATATTGAGAATAGAAAAATTTGTATTTAAGGCCCATTTTCTGAAACGAAACTTAAATATTTATGTTCAACATAAACGCTTTATGCTCTAATTTTTCCTCAGCGTAAACTGTCAGATAAGCTCTTATGTTGAACTTAAATATTTAAGTTTCGTTTACTGCGCAAACTGCGCATCCAAAATTTTTTTAGCTGCTTCGATTTAAATTTGTTTGTTTTTGCATTCCGAAACGTCAGACTTATGCAATGTAATATTTCTACAAAGCATCAAGTCTGCGTTGCTGATGCGTAGGAAAATTGTAAGCATTACTTCTGCATCAAAAAATTTTCTACATTTTGGAACTCAGCCCATTAAATAAACAAGATTCCTTAAAAAACACTTTCTTTTCCTTTCTTTTTTAAATGATTTACTGCAACAGAAAATAATTGCGCAACGATTCAAAGAAAAAACCTTCCTCAGTTTTTGAGAGCTAAATTGAGGAATTTTTGTGAGGAATTGTATTTATATTTTTGAGAATACGGATTCCTCCGAGATCTCTGAAATATACATATGGCGTATTCAGGAAAATGCGATATCTGAGATTTCTCTACTTCAAAAAGTGAGCAAGCGAATCCAAAATTTTTTTTCTCTGAGTTTTGAGAGCAAAACTGAGAAATTTTGCTGAGGAATCCTGTTCACTTAACTGAGATTGCTGAGGGCTCTGAGATCTCATTTTCCTGAACTTGCCTATAAACTGTACAAATTCTTAAAAAATAAAACAAACTTCTGTCAAAGGTATCTTAATTCAAAATAAGGATATATGTATGTGTACATGCAATGAGATAAATTTACAAACTAATTAAGCGTAAATTTATGCTTCACTTTGCATGGACGCACCTATAAAACAATTTGGCATAAACTCTCAGATGTTGTTTGAGCTAAAATTTGCATAAGTTTGTTTGTGCAGTAAAATTATCGCGCAAGACTTATCATCTTTGCGTACATATATAATTTTCCATACAAATTTTGACATTTGATTTGGTTTTAGAGGCATACAAAATGTATACAACATTGCATGATGATCATATTTTTCTTAGGCTTATTACGAATCAATGGAGTTAAAGTCTACTATCGTTATTTCAAAATTCTATTCGTTAATATTTTTCTATTTGACTTTTAATATTTGTACTGAATATTTTGTTTTTTTTTTCTATTTGAAAGAAATTGCAATTCTATCAAGAATTTTGATCGATTTTTCTCGAATAGACTCTCGCAATAAGCCCCCAAATTTGATTTCAATGGACAAATTCTATCAATCGATAATCTATTTTTAGTTGTTGTTTTGAATAAGGTTTTTTATGAAGGAATGCGAAAAGGCATGTTGTGTAACCTCACGTTTCAAATTAAAACCCCCAAACCATTCTTTTATTTCTACTCATGTAAGCGAGTTATAAGTTATGTCAACTTCTTTGGCGTGATAGATACTTGGTAAAATATGCATTGCAACACTACCCTTCAACTGCAATGCATTCGTGATGCTTTTGAAGTCATTTGTACATTTGTTCTAGCTGCCTTATTATAATAAACTATCACGGTAACAAGTAAAAATATTAATATTCCCGCGTCAAAATGAACAAATGTTATAAAATGACTGGTTTCTTTGAAAATATTTTTTACGTTATCTAATAAGAGCTTAAGTCACAAAATTGAAGTTTTTCTATCAAAATCAAGCACAACTACTTCTGATGAAAAAAAAAGGGTTTAGCAGGCAAATAGTCTGATTTGCATTCACATATTAATCAAACTTTAAACCCACATCCTAGAAAACTTACAGTTTTTTTTAAATTAAACCCTTACTAGCCAACGTTAAATAAAATAAGAGGATAATTTATGACAAATTACTGGTTTTCAGTCACACAAAACTCAATTCTTACACTTTTTTTAGATGAATTTCTTTAGAGTGAGATCAAAGACTGCATAAAGAAATATACAAATATTACAAAAAAAAAAAATGTTTAAATACTAGGAAATAGACGAATCGTTCCTGTTTCTTTTTTCGTGTGATTTCTTTTTTTTTTTTATTATCAAGGAATATATATATATATTTTTTTTGTATTTAGTTTTATTTATAAATAACTTATTTAAAATCTATACTGATTTTAATATTTTTGTTTTCTTTATGTTAACATTTAAAAAGAGTCCTGGTTGATTTATATTTTTTTTTTTAATTTTATTATTTGCCCATTCTCGGATTCACACAACTTCTTAATTTTGTTTTTTTTTTTTTTGTTTTTTAATAAAATTTAATTTATTATTTATGCTAAGTTTTCTTTTGTATATGCATGTTATGTTTTAATTTTTATTTCTAGCCCAATGTTCACACACACATCAAAACTGCCACAAAAAATGTACACGATTAATCTTTGAGTTCTATTTAATATTTAGAGAGGGGAATTTTAGTGATGGTGTGGGAGCATTAAAGTTTTTTTTTTACTTTTACTTTTCTTTTCTTTTTTTTTTTTTTGTATGAAGTCTTAAGTAAAATTAATCACGGGTATAAATTGGTTTGTATATACACACAAATTTTATAATAATGTCCTATATATATATATGTATATTGTAATTGGAGACTTTCAACCGGGTGAACCATTTACATACTTCTAAATATATGTAATTCTATATATTTATTATTTTTACAATTATTCGTTTTTTGTTTTGTATGTATAAACAAATGAATAAAACTCGGTTTACCATTTGACTCCAATTGAAGTTTTAGCTCTATCTGATTATCTCACAATGCAAATGTGTGTATTTTTAATATTTTTATCGTGGTAACGGTGGTGTTGTTGGGGTTTCTTGTAGTTTTCTGTTTATTTTTTTTTTTTTTTTTCAATTTTGTTTCTTGTTGATAATGATATTATTTCAACATTTGAACTTGACCATTGGGATTGGTTTGGAAGACAGACATTTGTCACAGCACCATTCTGCGTAGATTTCCTTACTTAATAATTGGAATGCAGCTTCCGTCATGCCACTACATGCCCTGAAAACATAAAAAATAAAATTATATTATTTATTGCTTGAAATCGAAAAAAAAAAAATAATATAAAGTATTTTTTTTTTCAGATATTTCACACAAGGTCAAGTGGAGAGTCCTAAGGCTTATAAAGTAAAAAACCACAAATGAAAATATATTTTAGAAAGATTAATTTCTGCACTATAATTAATTTTAATAATTAAGCTTTATTTATTAATTGTATGCATATAATAAATACTTATAATTGTAAATATTTTCTTTTCAGACTAACTGCGTTTGTTTATTATTAATTCAAATTAATACAATGCGTTAACTGATGGTTTGTGGTTGGTTTTAAAAATAAAACTTTTTTATTCTCTCCTGCAGAGTTTTCATCAAGAACTTATAAGCTTATATAACTTCACAACAGCATCAATCATTGGAACAACAGCCATAAGAATTAATAAAACATCAATTACCATCTCAAATCTCAAATAGTACAACAACAGTCAACAAAAGACCGCACAGTGCGTTGCCCAGTGGACAAAAATAAAAAAAGTGAATGTGGTGTTTAAAGCTGCAATGCTGTGCAGTTTAATAAGAACATCTTTATTAACAGTTATTTGTTATTTTTAATCGTTTCTTCTCTTGTACTTGGTAGATTAGCGGTATCGTTATCAACAGTCAAGGTAATTTCAGCTTCAGTTCTAGTTTGGAATTTGATTTTGTTGTATCGTAATTGATTTCGTATACAAAAATTACTTCGCCATCAATTTTTTTTCTTATAGATAGTAACTATGGATGCCTTAAGAGTTGGTATGCGTGTTTATTTGTATTAATTTTTTTATGAAATTAGTGGCAATATTAATTAATAAAAAAGAGCCTTGTTTTTGGCATGCAAAAATTCATTCAAGTTGAGTTTTAAAAAAAACATATCAAATCATATCAAAATATTTTATCTCATTGAATTCTTTTATTATTGTACTTTGTTAAAGTACAAACTTTTATTGCTACTTGTTGCTAATCTTCAAAATATTTGAATTTTTGTAGGGCAAGGTCAAACCATAAAAAATGACATTTTTTTTGAAAATTTGATTTCTTTTAATAAAAACACGACAGTTGGAGGTGTTATTGAGTTTATATTGAATGAAAATTAAATTAAAAGTTTCCCCATTTACAACTAAGAACGGTTAGGGGGAAAAAGTAAGACTTTTTGACAAAAATCTTGCACGTAGGTGGACGGCTTGGACACGAAACTCTTGAAGACTCGGATAGTGATCTTTCTTCGTAATTGTTTATTTTAAAGTTTTCCCTTTTGTTATTACTGTTTTATGAATAATTTTTTTTTTTTTTGCCATGAATAAAAACATTCATTATGCCAATATATTCTACGGTTGTTCTGCTTTGAGGAAATGTATACTTTCCTACTAAACTTTAAAATTTTACAACTTTTGTATAACGTAAAAATCATTAAATTTTTTAATTGTTTGGCTTCTAGCTAATAATAATACAATTGTGGGCGTGGCAGTGGGTGGATTTCGGTTCAAATTAATTTTTTTTATCACACACATCAATTCTAGACATTTTTTTTCAATATCGTGCTGGAAGCTTAAAAAAAATCAATTTTATAGCAAAAGTGGGCGTGGCAGTGGGTGGACTTCACACTTTTTTAATATTTAATTTTCTAACTGACCAGAATATTAATACTTGAAATCACTTTCGTACGAGAGGTTTTCATGCAACCAATTTTTTACCAATAGTAGGCGTGGGAGGGGCGTTTAAATTCCTCAAATTGATTAAAATCCCTTATTTATAACATTTATACCAACCAATTTTTGTGAACAGTTACCGTACTTTTAAAAAATATATTTTTGTCCACAAAATACAAACGACGCACTGTGGACCGGTACAATTCCCGCATGAGAGAATAAAAAAGTATACACCATCAATCCGAAAAGAAAATATATAGAATGAATAACAATCGCGGGTATGAAATTTAAATTATTTATGCATGTTTAAACATTAAAACCAAAAAAAAAACATACATATACATATTGTTGGTTTTCTGTCGAAACCTTGGTGGTTCAGAAATTACCATTTAAATAGGCAATTTCAGGATAATAAGATCTTAGAGTCTTCAGCAACTTCAATTACAAATGAACGTGATTCCTCATCAAATTTTCTCAGTTTTTCTATCAAAAAACTGAGGTAAGTTGATCTGTGATTTCGCACAAAAACAAAACCAGCATTTCTTATTCTCTTAGAGAAGAACGGGTCAGTTTCAGTTTCAGGCTTGTTTTGAACAAAATGAAATATGTGGAGAAGTAGCATACTTAAGAAAAACGTTTCTCATATACTGCCCATAATTTAGTAATGGCCCTAACTACAAAATTTCCAATTTTGAGCTTATGGCATATCGAAAATTTTGTAGTTAGGGCCATTACGAAATTATGGCCAGTATATATAGCTAAATTTAAAGTCTTTCGAGCCACCGCAATCGCAATTCTGTTTTACGGAGCACAAATATGGGGATATCTTTCGTTTGACGCAGTGGAAAAGTTTCATCGCTTTTTTTTAATAAAAATACTTTCAGACTGCCAAGGTCTTCGCCAAACTATATGCTACATCTTGAAACAGGAATAGCACCAGTCTTTTTGGACACACTTAAATAACATTTCAATTAAGTGATAAGAGTTATGGAAATGGAAGACGAGAATATTCCAAAACTATTACTATCTCAAATTAAAAATTCGTGAGGAACGTGTTTGAAAGAGTGGAACAAATTGGCAATCGAATGTTGAACTAATTTGGCAATAGCAACTATGGAAACCCCTTATTCGCTTTAGACGAAATTTGATAATTTGCTGAAGAAAGCCGGAAATATGATGTACATAATATGATAAATCTATGAAGGAAGCTGAATTTGGCCGTATAAAGAGAATACTACAGTAAATTGAACCACTTCTTTAACAACAAGACCTACTTCTTAGCTCATAAATCTGCTGAAAAAAACTAGCTTGTTATTCAAAATAAGAGGCGAACTCATCGGTTTGAATTATATTCCTCATCGACCACAACTAACTTTATTGCGTGATCGATGTAGACTAAAAATACGCGAGGATGTGTTCCATTTCCTAGTAATTTGTCCAATACTTAAGGAATTCCAAAGGCGTTTCTTTGGTGCAGAAATTCTTAGTTTGGATGAAAATCAGTATTTTTAATGGAGAACGATAAAGAACCCAAATAGTTCAGGAAAGTTTTTTAAGTCTTTGCTCTTTATAATTTTTATTGAGAATATATTTATAAAAAAAAGAAACAATTGAAATGTATATTAGTTTTTTTTAATTATGTATAAATTTCAAATTAAATGTTAATCTGATATATGACCTTCCGCTAAACCATCCAAAGACATTAGTTACTTATAATTAAGAACACTTGAATTCTGTTACTTTTTGAAGTCAATAAAACTAAAAATTAAAACTAAACTACACTATATGTATATGTATGAAAAATTCAGAGAATCGACCCAAATTATATACCTGCATTGCATGAAATATTCTACAAATATGTTATATCTAATGTGGCTTTCTGCAATCTGTATTATATTTCAAAACACAAACTTCAAATCTTCTCGTCCCTAGTACAACAAAGAACTTCAATCACTTCGGAATTACAGTCATAAACTGTGGCAGAATTTCTTACGATCGAGTTCAAGCTCTAACTTTTCCAAATGGTTATCTCTCATCCTGCAACAACTTCTTGGCTATGCGACTCCATTTACCTAAACTCTAATCTGACGGAATTCACCTTAAATAGCAAATATAATGCTAAATAAACTATCAACCAAACTAAACTTCAAAGTAAAAACGCTTGAAGTACCTCAGGGTAAACATTTTGGTCTTCTTGTATTTTTGTTTTGACTATTGAATGGATTGGCTTTCGGATTATTTTTGAGATACATTATGTATATTGTAAAATATTTTATCAGAAACGGAAACTAATTTTATAAGAAATGATACTTTGCATAAAGAATATCATTTCAAAAATATTTGTTTACTATTCTAAATTTATCAGACAAATTCTTAATTAGGATCTACGCCTGTGATAGAAAGTCTTGCTTCCTAATTTTATTTTTGGTATAGTTCATATGACATTTTATAGTTTTTGTATTATTGCATAAATAGAAATTTTCTTACCTATGAAAGAAGAAATTACAACCAGATTCACAGAATAGAGCTTCATCGTTGTCGTTGACCTCCTTGTGACACACGCCACATGGGTAAATAGGTGGAGCGGTCGGATTTTGTGGATTGAAGACCATTGACGTTCCAGGCGGATACATTTTGCCCGCACTCACTGGCATTGGTTTTGGTCCGAACATCGAATTCGGGACCATTGCATTCGGTGGTGGACCATTCACTGGACTGCCAGGATGACCTCCTGGTCCTCCCATATGGCCCATATGCATTAAATGGTGATTAGGTCCTCCTGGACCCATATGCGGCGACATATGAGGTGGCATGTTGGGCATATTTGGGTTCATCAATCCGGGCGGCGGCCCTGGGGGTCCACCACCACCGCCCGGTGGACCACCACTCATTCCCCCCGACTGGTGCATAGGAACATTTGGGTGATTCATTGGATTCATTCCACCACCTCCGCCTAAAGGACTAGCTCGATGCACATGACTGCCCATTCCACTGACGTTAACCACACCGCCACCACTACCAGGGCCACCTGCATTCATACTGTTCGCCTGAGTCATCAGGGGTGCCGACTGTTGAATCCCCAAACTCGTAGGACATCCCGTCGCTGACATTTGATTCATTTGATGCGGTGGCATCGGTCCGCTGGCCGAGGAAGTGGGCATTGCACCATTGTGGACGTTCATTCGTGATGCTGGGTGATTTGGCGGTGGTCCTCCCCCTCCACCACCACCTCCTCCACCACTGTTCATTCCTTGCATATGACTGTGATTCGCTGGACCATTCCCCAGAGGGCTATGCATCGGTGGACCCATTTGACCGTTGTTCATGTGAGGTGGTTGATTTGGACCATTGTGCCCGCCAGCTCCTAAAGGGCTACCCATTGCGCTCCCCATGGGCGATCCCATGGGTATCGAGTTCATTGGACTGCCAATAGGACCACCGCTCATGGGACTCCCTATCGACCGGGGACCATTGGGGCCCATTGATGAGTTCATTCCCATATGAGAATTATTTGGGCCACCCATTGGCGACATGCCTCCCATTGGACCCATCGGTGATATGCTCGGGCCCATGCTGCTCATCGGACTCATTCCACCCATGGATGCTCCGGGTGGCATTCCCCCTCCATCCCGCATTCCCATGGGGCTGCCCATACCTCCACCACGGTTCCCCATATGAGGTGGCATTGGACCGCCACATTGCATTCCCGGACCGCCAGGTCCCATCGGGCCTCCAGGTCCCATTGGACCTCCAGGTCCCATTGGACCTCCAGGACCCATTGGACCGCCAGGACCCATTGGGCCGCCAGGACCCATCGGACCGCCAGGACCCATTAGACCTCCCATTGGACTCCCCATTCCCAGTGGGCTCATGCCACGCATCGACGGCCCGCCCATATGATGATGCGGGTGATGTGGATGCATGTGGGGATTCATTGCTGCATTAAAGTGATTCATCGCCATGTGGCTCATGGCTGAGGGACTATTCATGGGCGGGCTGTCGTCGAAGGGATTCGATGCTACAATTGTGTCGCCAAAACCGCTCATCGGCGGCGGTGGCAACAGGTCCTGCGGTGTGGGCGGGGGTTGTGATAGCATTGCGTTGGCTGCGTTCGCCGCATTCGCGTTCGATGTTTTCCGCCGTTTCTTGGGATTGCTCGGTGCTGATATGATGTTCAGCGATTCTGTGGGTGGCGGTGGCTTGAAATCGGGCGGGCAAATACCTGGCCCCGGCAGTCGATATGGAGCCATTCCGAGATTGTGTGTCATTATATTTTAAAATTAGTTCTTTTATTTTATACTATTTACTATAATGGCTGTTTGTGTTCGTCACACGCTTTAACAATTGAAAATCTACAAAGATCTTCTCGCTTAATCGTCTTTTTTCTTTTTCTTTTTTTTTTTTATAATTCACTTATTGCTTGTGTATGTGGGCTTTGCCAATATCATCTAAATTTTGCTAGGTTTTTTTTTTTTTTGTTTTGTTTTTGTTATTCTTCTTGTTGAATTAAGTAAACTAAGGTAGTAAGACGGTTATAACTATTTTATATGATTGTTATTTTTTTAACTCTTTTCGTGTCTTCTATTATCAGTTCTCTTTTTATGCAGCCCCGTTTATCTCTTCTGATTTGGTTTGCTGGCCAAAGAAATTTGGCCCGCACACAACCAGATCCTTATCAGCTGCAGGCTGAAATAAAGAAAATTTAATTAATTAATAAAACTTCATTAATAAAAAAAATTAATCATCAAAATATATAATTGTAAATAAAAATATAAATATCTAATTCCCGTTGCACAGGAGTAGCATTAGATTTTTAAGCATTTGCAGACGATATTGTGCTGTTCGCGTATTCTCCAGAGGCATTTCAATTTATATTTTATCGTCTACATGAATACTGTATAATTGTTAATGTGGAAAAATCCAAAGTAATGATCTTCAAAACACGCAGGCATCGTTTGAACGAAAAATGGAAATTCAATTGGCAACTGATAGATTCGGTTAAGGAGTTTAAATACCTAGGTGTTCTTATAACGAAGAACTTAAGTATGAAGAAGCATCTGAATGAATAGCTCGACATGTCAAAAATGTTGATCAATCTTACCTGGAGGAGATGTTTCAAAAACAAATCGATCGCTCATAGTAGCAAATATAAAATATTCGAATCGGTAGCTGAATCAATTATGTTTTACGCTGCGCAAACTTGGGGGAGTAAGAGTTACGAGATGGTTGAAAGGCTACTTCGTTTTTACATCAACAGATCATTCCATTTACCTGCCAACGCACCGAATTATTGATTAATGTTGGAAACAGGAATTTCGCTACTTTTTAATAAAACGCTGAAATTGCAGGTGGATTACGTCATCAGAATTCTTAGTCTGGAGGATAATCGTTTGCCAAAAACAAAAATCTCCCGTTAAAACGATTAACGCAGAGTAGGTGGTTCAGTGAGTGGCTTGATTTGGCACTAGATAGTGGGATGGAACTCAACTGTAACATGGAGGATAGCAGGAAACTAAAAACTGACATGTACCAACTAATTGCTAACACCCACAAATGTCAAAGGGAAAATTGCTTCTTCATAGAATACTATTCATAGTTTTCTATGAGCAGAGCAAAATGTGGCAAGAAATTTTTATAGAATAATAGTAGCCTCGATGAGAAATTTTCATAGCATGCAATACAGTATTTTATTAAATCTTTCTCGTGGAGCCACCATGTAAGGTTAATGAAAAAGGTAGAATCAGGTACATGGAAAACGCTTCGAGTTCCTTGTATCGAACGATATACTGACAGCTGAATCAGCAAATTACTTCCGTGACAGCCTAAGTTATCAGGAAATATCCAGCCCATGGCGTAATGGTTAGTGCGTTGGACTGTACCAGAGGTCCGGGTTCAATACCAGCCGCTTCCCCCATAAGTTTTTTTCAGGGCTACTACCTCTTGCGAGGAAGTGACAAATCCTCCAAGAGTATCTCCTGTCATCGAAAAGTGCCGCTCACCAGCAGTTCAGGTTCGGCAATAAACTGTAGGTCCCCTCCATTCCTGCAGACACGCACACAGGAATGGTTTAGTGTTGTAAGTCACTATAGGCCCTGGTTATTCATGAGCCGTTGTGCAACCAGATTTTTGAATTTTTGATTCGACTGCGTAGTGAGATTCTCAATCTGAATTATATACGGCACAGATGAGACCTTCGGGTGAGGTGTAGTATATGCAACTTGAGGGAAAGGAAGGACGTGGTGCATATCTAAGGAAAGTGCCCATCGTTAAAAGAAACGAGAAGATGCATTTTTGGGAAAAATTGCAAAATAGAATAATTCAGGGACTTTTTGATAAAGTTTTGTTATACCTTGTTTTTGTTATAAAGAAATTTATTAACATATAGTGTTTATATATAAGAAAAAAAAAAACTTTTCAATTCAAAAAATAAAAGAAGAGTTTGTATAAAATTAAAGTTTGTAAAAATTTTCAATCTGGCAGACGGCAAATGCGATGTCAAAATGATTTTTGTTAATTATTAAGAAGATATGTAATATTTGTCTTATAATGAATAAAATCAAATCTATTCTTTTCTCTTCTAAGTAGCATTAATAAATATTTTCTTAGGCAGAAACAACTGTGGTTTACATGGATTGTTAATTTGGTATAAAAACCATTCTTTTAAATGTATGTATTACATGATCCCACCAAAAACATTTTATGTAAAAAAAGGTCGCCAAGACTCACATGCACATAACGCTTTCGCTGTGAAAAAGTTATGAAATCTCATGAAGAGCCAAGCCCATAACTCTACAAGGCCTAACTCCACAAGACCTAACTCTACCAACCCTACATCGTGGTCAAAAAGTATGGCTTGGCCGTTTCGCGACCGAAACACAGAAACTTCCATAGATTTTAGGTATGCAAAAGTTTTATGAAACGGCCAAGCCATACTTTTTGACCACGATGTAGGGTTGGTAGAGTTAGGTCTTGTGGAGTTAGGCCTTGTAGAGTTATGGGCTTGGCTCTTCATGAGATTTCATAACTTTTTCACAGCGAAAGCGTTATGTGCATGTGAGTCTTGGCGACCTTTTTTTACATAAAATGTTTTTGGTGGGATTTCATTTCTTTTTGTAGGATCACCTATTATCCGTAAGAAAAATACTTGAACCTCCCTTATAAATACTTCACTGTGAAACCCTGCTTCCCGTAAAACTACTTCACAGTTTATATTGTAGCAATAGGCATATGTATAACCTAGGAATTAAATAACTACCAACAACCTACCTAACCTAACCTTTATATTGAGCTAAGTCTCTTAGCAAAACACCAGTAATGTACTTGAAAATCATATACCTTTTTACCTATACATAATTATTAAGCAATATAATATATAGTATTAAAAGTAACCCGTATATTTTTAACTTCGCAATAATTAGGGTAAACCTTAAAAAAATGAGCCGTCAATAAAAAATCTCTTATAATTTTTTTTTTGACCGAAGAGAGTTGAAAGTTCATAATTGTTTCCTATCGCACACCCCTGAATATAAATACATATGCATACATACATATAACATAATAATTCCAAGGATACGTCATAGCGATACCGGCACGACAATTGTGGTGAAGATCATACAATACATAAACAACCCTTATTTCAAGCAAAGACATATTGTGCCATTTTGCGTTGTTTTTTATGTTTGTGAGTACAAAATAAGAAAAAACAATCCTTACGTCAAGTATAGGCGGGTTATATGCATTTCTTTGTGTGGCATTGTTTTGTGTGCATTGTGAAAATTGTTGTTGTCTTAGATGTTTTATTATGAACCCCCATTTTTGGGGTGTTGGAGGGTGAAAGTTATAGATTTCTTAATTTTTTTGTTGTTTGTGTGCAAATCCTAGCCTACATTCCAAATTTCAGCTTTCTAGGACTTCGGGAAGTACCCTTTAGGTTTTGATGAGTGAGTGGTCAGTGACAAAATCGACGTTTTTGGGTATGAATTACACCCAAAGTATAAAAGCTAGAAATATGAAATTTGGTGTATTTTGTTAGCCCGCGGACTACACCTAATCCTGAAAATTTGAGCTCTCTAGCTCTATCCAGATCGAAGTTATGAGGGCCTGAAAATCCGACGAAGCGTTACGAGAAAATATAGGTAGTGCCCGCCGCTCGTCTTGGCGGGGGGCACTGCCGTGCCCCAAGATATTTAAAATTCTGCGCAACTTGAACTACAAGAGCGAGTTTATTCAAATATGGATATAATCTACAATTTTTTGTATTTAATAAATTTTAACATTTTGGAATACACTGGCAGCATAAAATATGTTTTTTCTCCAATACAAAAATACATTGTTAAAACAAATTTTCTAAGTTAATATTCAGAATCATTTACAAACACTCCCTGAAAATTTCCCTTAAAAAATTATTCAATTTGGTCATTTTGGAAAGAAATAATATTGAAGAACCGAGTAGAACTACATACTTAAAACTTTTTTGTTTTTGTTCGAATTGGCAACGGAGTATAAGTGTTTCAAATTAATTTTTCTTTCCTCAAAGAAAGGTACTTTTGAATTTAAAAACAAATTAACATCGGATTCCTTGACTATATTAAAAACCGTAAAAACTAAAAAAGAGCCATGCTTTATTATTGATAAACAGAAAATCTTAGGACAGTTTATAAAAACGAAATGCATGATTTTAAAAAATAGCTTGGATGAGGAACTTTTGATTGTTTTTATTGAAAAATGACATCATTGAAAAATGCAATAATTAAATCACATTTCGAATACAGTTTTTCTCTTTTTTTTCATAAAAATTAAAGCCAGAAAAGAACTTTAAAGCATCGATGTAATCGTAAATACTATTCTCTAGACAAAGTAGATCAATAATTTTGAGTAGGTATGAAGTAAAATTAAATGGCTTAAGCCAGTCTAAACCACTGAGAGCACTGGCAGCTGTAATAGGGAGACTATGCATGGCAAGCATACTCATTCATGGGTCGAACAAATGAGGTTAACAGCTGTTTAATAACATATGACATTTTTTTTTATTTTGAATGGCCGCATTATGTCAAATAAAAAAAAATAAATAAATTTGGTGGCACAACGACTCATGAAGAACCAGGGCCTAGTGACTTACAACTCTCAACCATTCCTGTGTGCGTGTCTGCAGGAATGGAGGGGACCTACAGTTTATTGCCGAATCCGATACTCTTGAAGGATTTGTCACTTGCTTGCAAGAAGCAGTAGCCCGGAAAAAAACTTAAGGTGGAAGCGGCTGGTATTGAACCCAGACTTCTGGCATGACAGTCCATCGCACTAACCATTACGCCACGGGCTACTACTATGTCAAATAAACCAAACAAACAAACTTATAAGCTTTGAAATAATATTTGTTTTGTATGCTTATCCCAGATTTAGTATTGAACCTATCTATTCGTGCATTTTTGTCTTTTATCCTCAAACAAAAGTCGATCAGAATTCCTGATACATAGAAATAAAATGTCTATCAAGTAGAAACATTTTCGAAATACCGATATTACACTTTAATTTTATTTAACTGTATTAAAGCATTAATTCTTGGATCCAGGCGGTAGAGCAGTGGTACCGTAGTAGGTCAGTAGGGTAAAATGTTTATGTTTGAGTAATCGCCTCGTATCTTTTTAGTGTACATCACTTTCATAACCACAGACTAGAACAACAAATTAGAGCCTCTTTTAAATTTGCTACTTTTGTCTGCATCTCCAATTTAACGCGACTTGTAATCTTATTAAATCATACAACAGTAAGTTTTAAATTGCGTTCTTTTGACACAAAACAGAAAATGTCCAAGCCGTTGTGCAGAAGTAATACCTACATCGTTAGGTAAAGAAATTAAAGTGTCATTTCATTGGCGTGGGTAGAAAATTCAATGGTCAACGACAGACTTTGAACTCGGCGAAAAACACAGGACGGATAGCAAATGTTAAATAATATAATGCTTATTTTGCAAATAATCGTCCTATATACATAATTCATAAGTAGAAAATCAAAAACAACGCTAAACAAGACGATGAGCTTCGTCTGCTAATCGTAACACTACAAAATATTGCACTTTTTTACTGCTCTCTACCGACATTCATATTAAATCATGCTCTTAAAGTCTGGGTTTTCAATAACAAAGCCAAATCGATACACGCTACTTCCTTATTCGATTTTAAGGCTGTCCTAGAGATTTCGATAGTCCTGGAACATCAATCATTTTGTCAGGTATGTAGGATTAAGTCTAAGGGTAAAGTAAATGCTTTAGAGCTTAGTTATGGCAGCCAATTTAGTTAGTTTATATTTCAGAGACCTCATCAGTTTTCTTTTTTTTTTTTTTTTTTGCCAAAAATTGAGAAGGCGACATTTTTTATCCCTTTTGACAAAAAAATAACTTATAAATTTTGGTGAGGAATTTCGTATTAACTTGTGAGTTTGCTGAGAATTCTAAGGTCTCAGAAGAAGAAACCTCAATGCGCCAGACTCCGGTGTGGCAATGTTTTTCAAAGGTCAATAAAGTTCCTGGTCTGGGACTATTGGAAGACAATTAAGAATGTCAATATTGCGCCCATCAGCACAGTCCGACAAGAAAGAAAAAGCCGCAGTATGCTGTGGAATCAGAAAAAAAAGAACATACCGGGAAGGGAGCACACACCCTCCCTAACCATAAAAAACTCAATCGAGTAAAATAATGTGTCAACTTTCAACTGAATCTACCAGCTCTCCCCTAAACACAAATCCATCCCGGACCAAGTAGATGCTTCCTTGCCGGTCTGGCAGCAAAGCTTTCGTTGACAATCTACCTGCCTGCCATGTCTTCTGGCTATTGGGGGATAACATTTCGAATTCCAGAATCGGTCACTAGTTACAACTTACAATTTTCCAACTTTCCGCCTGGTACCTAATATATAGGGGGGCACATTACCATTCCATCCTCTTGGTAGAAATAAAATTTAAAAAAAAAATTAAATACGAAAGAAAAAGGAATTCACAAATATCACAAACCACAGGACGCGAGATGGCGCAACATCGCATGCGGCTGTCAGAGTAGGATGCACGCAATAAAACAAAAAAAAAAATAAAACAAAAAAAGGAATCAAGCAGCAGGGAATTCCAATTTTTTTATCACTTTACCTTAACATTATTGGTGGCGAAGATGGTGCGATGGAGACGAAGGGGGTGTTTTTTTTTCAACTTGCTACTTTAAACTCAAACTCGGAAATATCCGTTTTTTAGGGACAAACAATTGCACAAAAGATTGCGTGCATTTTTTCGTTGATTAGTTTTGCTTTTGTTGGGGGGAAATTCTCTTCACTTTTTATATTTTATTTTTTTTTCGTTTGAGATGTTCTTTCCTTTTCTTTTTACTTCTTTTCATGTGTATTTTTATTGACCATTTGTCAAATGAAATATATCTGTTTCGTTGCCGTTGTCGTCCTCGTCGTAGTCGTCGCGATTTAATTGTCACACTGCTTGTAATAAAAACACTTGGATTTTTCAATTGATTTTAGGGCCCTTTTCGAGGTATTAAACGAACCGTATTTAAGTTATTTTGATGGTTGGGGGTTTAAGTTTAGATTTGAGGTAAATTGGCAATTATTTAATGAATAATTTAGTCATTAATGTTTGGTATTCACTTTAAAGTAGTTCTTGTACACAACACACGCCATTCATATTTATAGTTAGCAAAATGAACACGGATTATTTTGCTGGCGCTAGTAGGTGGTAGAGAGAAAATTTTAATGTGCCTCTTTACACAGGCATGGCATGAAGTCTTACATTTATTGGAAAGTTGGGCATCTTTCATACGAGGAGATTTTTGTTTTTTGTATTTGCTATGTCCCCTTTCACACAAGTCAACTGAGTTGCCGGCAACAATTAGTTCATAGGAAGGAAGAAAGAGGGGAAAACGAAATCTCCCCGATCAACAAATTCAGGAGATTTTTATGACGTTTCTCTTCAAACTACGTTTGTGTGCGTTCAACAAAGGAAAATTCTCCGGGTTTTTGTTGCTTGCGTGTGAAAGGTACAAGAGATTGTTAAGGAGATAAAGAAAACGTCAAAAAAATCTCCAGCAACAAGTATCTTCGTGTGAAAGTAAACTATCCCAGAGGAATTTGTTAACGTATGGAGAAATCAATGCATTTAAGTGATTAGAATAAAATTTGTAGGCCTGTACCTCAACTCAAAGTTTTGACTTTTTGGAAAAATGGTGGTTTATTTTTCAAACTTTGAGTTAAGGTAGAGGGCTAAAGATTTTATCCAAACTATTTTGTATGTCAAATTATTCTAATCATTTAAATGCAAAAATCTGGAGATATTAAAAACTGATGATAAAACAATTTTTTTCTCCATACATTGACGGTAATCTCCAACATGGTGAACTCTGTTTAGATTGTCCGGACTGGTGAGGGTCATCGTATTCGTGTCTACATTATAAACTTTGAGGCGCCTCAAAATACATTGATACAACAACAATTTCGAAATTTCGCACAGTGAAACAATAACAAATAAGTCTCATTAGTCCGGTTTTTATGTTTTCTTCGCGCCTCACGAGATACTTCACCCCGCACATCTCTTACCCACAAACTGCCGTCATACCGGTCTCAATCTTCCCAATCTAAATAAGCGGTCTTGTACATTTGAGATTACCGAGGCCATCAAAGAAAAAAAGTTTTCATACAAACTTTCGATAACAAGTAGTCAGCTATTAGACGTTTGACTCAAGAGTCATGAATCTTTTTTCGAATTGCTCTTTAAAGTCATTCTGTGAGGAGCGCGCTATTACACACTGACTCTCGATTCATGACTCAAATTTGACAGTTCTCTTTTATCGCCATATTATTCACTCGATACATCCAGCAAACTTAAATCTAGATGAATTTACATTGATTTTGTATGATTTACATCCAGATTTAAGCCAGGTACGCAGTTCAAGCTAAACTAAATTTTATCCCTACACTTCTTATTTCTACAATCGTTTGCTAAGAGCACAAATGTCAAAATTTAGCTGTGAAAGAATGCGTTGAGCATTATTTCGCGTGCTAAATCAAGTGGAGACCTTTTGAATTTAGCGCGTGAACTGCGTACTGCCTAGCTAAATATCCTCGCTAAAATTTAGCTTTGGAGGAAATTTGTATGGAAGATAAATTTTAGCGCGATCTGCGTACTAGGCTTTAAGTTTTAATCTGGATGTATTGAGTGAATAATAATTATGTTAATGCTTTCTGTCATACAAAACATACACGTAAGTTTACATGTGCTCCCGACAAGAAACAAAAAGAAATGAAGCGACATGATAAAATAACGTACAAGAGAAAACGTCAAAAAGAGTCGCCGAACATTTGGCCCACCACTTTCCGTTTTCCATCTCATTCTTTTTCTATTTCGCTTTCATTACGTTTGAAAAGAGTCATGACTCTAGATGATGACTCTTTTCTTTTCTTGTCATAGTAGACTAACGCAGTTTTTCTCCCCGTTTAAGTAAAGTGCCAAGGTTAAACTGCTTTTACACACTGCAATATTTTTTTGTGATTTCTAAGCACGTAGGTGAGGGACGCGTATGTGGTGGCCGGGGTAGACAAATTTGCTGAGGTTGATACAAATTGCAGAGTTATCGCCCTTTCTTCTTTGTGTTTTTCATTGTTGTTCGAGTTTTTTTTTAATTTTTATTCGTCTTCTAATCTGTGAAATTCGCTTAATGAACTGGATTAAGGAATGCAGATAGATGAAACCTTTTTACTTGCCCAAAGTTAATTTTTTTAAATTATTATCAGTAGAAAACCAAATGAACGATTAAAACCCGCTGTAGTGTAAAAGCAGTCTTAAGCCCGAAGCGGATTACCTACTTCAGAGATCAGTGCCTAGTTGTTGTTGCATTTAAAGCCGCGCCCAGATCAATAAAAACTTAATTTGTGCGTCTTGAATTTTGTGTTCGCCGCAAATATTTTCGCGAAAAATACAAATTAATTTCCACATAATATTTTGCGTTCCTATCCTAGTATCCATATGAAAATACCTGTGTTAATGCTCTCCCAAACCAACGGGATTTTTCGGCGCAACGAACGAAAACAACAATAACAACACGTAGTTGTCAAACAAAACAACACGTTGTTGTTATTGTTTTCGTTTGTCACGGCGAATAATCGCGTTAGTTTGGGAGAGCCTTAATGCAAATTTTTTCGTGTGCGCCAAAAATCCACCGTAATTATGGATAGCGTGCGTTGAATGTGACACAATGGCGACGCACAACGTGTGTTCATATTCTGAGGAATCTAAACAAACAACAAAATCGAGAAATTCTACACAGAAATTATAAAAAAAAAAACAAAAGATTATTTGAAATGTTTTTTCATTTGTAAATTAGTTGAAAACAAATGGTATTTTGTATGAAAAATTTATATTTAATCAGGTACCATCTTGCGGTTGATAGGTGCGTAACTACTCTCTGCATAAGAGCATGAGTAGATGGTAGTACTTGATTACAGTTTTCATCTACTCATGAGTACTTTGCCACCGCAAAAGGAACATGGCTATTGGTATAATAGAAATAGTTCTGTGTCAATTGAAGTCCATTTATTTATTTAAACCATTTTCAATTAAAACCATAATTTCTAAAATTTTACAACTGGAAACTGTTTTTGTCAGAAATTTACTCTCAGGCGGGATATTATACCTTGAACATAAATAAACTATTTACGGAGCTTAAGATTCGAATATTGATCTTCTTTGGTATACTAGAAGAAGAAAAGAACTAAATTGAAATCCTTTTAAATGAAAATAAAAGAAAATTAAAAACCTTTTAAATGAAAAACAAAGAAATTATTTTTACGCATCTGGGCGTTTGAATTTTATTTTTTTAATTTATACATACAACATAATTGAAGGCGAATTTTAAAAAATATCTTAGGCCATTTCTATAACACGCCGACTCCACAGGAAATACAGATGGCCAAGATCCAAACCACAATCCAATCAACAATCAGCTTGTTTTTTCGCACTGGGCACTTTATGTCATGTCGATAGTTATGTCGATAAATTACACTAATAAGTCAGAGCAAGAGGTTCACACAAAAATTCCTTTCAGTACTACTTCTACCTCTCTCACACACATGGAACGTCAAATCTCATGGCCAAGCTTTGAACAGAGCTCATGTCTTGTTAAAAATTAGTTTTCGTCGACATGTTCATGACATGGACATGGATTTTTGTGCCTCCATTGGATTTTTTGTAGACATGTTCAGAATCCTGCCATCGTTCATGGCCTGTGGAGGCGGCATGTAACTAACTACAATATTTTATTAAATAATCCGTTTTTAACAGAGGTAGTCGAATAAACTTTGTCTTCGGTCGATATCTTTTTCTTCTACATCAGCTGTATTATCGTTTTGTTGTGCTACTTCTATTTCTGGAGCCTCAAACTCATCTTCGAAAGTCAAACATATATTACGAAGTATGCACGCACTTTCCACTTGTTTTTGTGGTTTTCAGTTGTTGGCCATAGATTGCCCCCATTAGCTCTTTGCTACTCGCTCACTAGTAAACTGATTAGGATTTGCATCAAAATTCTGGTTGGGTCAAAATTATTTTTCAAATTCTGCTTTCGTAATTCTGAATTCAGAAATTCAACACAGAAATTTAAGGAGTTTCTATCAGAAATTTTCTGAAGGCTAGTTGTAAATGATTCAAATTCATTGAATGTTTTGCTTTTTAAGTAATAAAAAAAAATTAAACAAATTGCTTTTTAAATATTTATTTAAATAAAATAAAAAAAAATCACTCGTGGTTCTCATGTTGTTTTAAAAAATAAGCTTTTTCAAAAATAACATACAAAGTAGGTACTATATTTACAAACTTTAAATGGAAAAAGGAAAGTTCCTGAGAAAAAATTGAATATTTGTTTTACAGGCCCTACAACAATTTTAAATTTCTCGAATTTATTCTTACTGGGATCGTATTTTGAGGCATTTAAAAGTCTTAAAAAAGGCAAAGAAGGCCTTTTAAAAAAAAAGAACAACGTACAACTAAAAAGATTTTAAAATTTCGATATGAGTTGAAACCAGTGGTCCAATATTTTTGACTTCCCATGGAGTTCAGTGTTTATAACACCATCAGTTATTCCTCACTAGAAGAAAAAACTTCATTAATTTTTTTATAACTTCTTTGCCAACATCTTAAGCTGTTTACACTCCTCGTACGTATCGTTCTCTGCTCCGTGAATTTCAAAATTCTACGAAATCTGCATTTTAATATTGCGAAGGTGTTTTTCACGGTGACTTGAGTTGATGAATGTCGTTTGTTGAACTGTTTTTGGCTTTCAGTCAGTCTCCCTTTATCCTTGAAAGGTGGAATTAACCAACAACAGCTTGAATACGCTGAGTAGCAAAAAGGTATTATTTGGATACAGGTATCTATAATTTTGTATGCTTTCCGGTAGAGAATTGCTCTTTTTAAAACACGACTGTCATGAATGGACCCAGGCTCACCGCAAAAATATCAATACATTTTTTATCGGTGTCCACAACTGCTTGTAAAACAATGTTAAATGCCTGTCAGTAAATTTGCTAAATTTTTGCTGGCCAGCGTGCTGTTTGCTGTTGACGGTGCTGGTGGCGCTGGTGATGTTGCTGGTTTAATCTGTTACCCGCACAAGGATTATTTGGTAGGCAGCATATACAACAACTCATCTCCAAAATTTGGTCAGACTTGTTGAAATACGACACTTGTTATATAAGCACTTTGTTTATATATGTTTATTTAATTAAGTATTCGATGTTTAGAATAATATTTTCTTGTCAATATTTTTATTTAAAATCTTTACTTCTCTTAAAACTGCGAAACGAGCTAGTCATTTGTTTATTATAAAAATAAAAACGTTTATATTTGTTTTTCCTGAACTGGGATTTATTCATTGGAAAACGAGAAGTTAACAAGACTTACTGCCTGCTGAACAGAATAGAATGCTGGAACTGAAGCCGCAGACGGAACTGGAAAGAGCTCTCAAAAAGTGTCGTACGTTATTTTTTTTTACGTGCACACAATGCAACTGTACAGCTTTGAAAGTATTTCGAAGAAAAACAAAACAATATTCTTTTGTACAAGCTCAGAATTCAGATTTTTTGTTTCCAATACTTTACCTTTCAATAAATACATTTTTTCGCGATACAAATAACCACAATATTTTTTTCCGACCCAAAAAGTTGTTCTCTTTCTTCATACAATTTGAAACGTCAAAAGTGTCGTACGTGAAAAGTTAAAAGTTGGTAAACTCTTCCGTTTACGGCTGCAGCTTCGTATGCGGCTACGTTCCGTTGTGTTCGCAACATTGAATTTGCGTGTATTCAATATTTTGACAGCTATTCCAGCTCCGGCTCCAGTTCCATCTCGTCACTATTCTGTTCAGCCAGTTAAGTTATGTACATAGCTACCCGTTGAAAACCGAAACCTATGACGAGGAAATAAATAAATCTTCACAGTCAAATGTTTGCCTACCATATTTTTTGTTCGTGAATAATATTGGTAATAATACAAAATCAATATAGAAAACTTGCAGTCAGCTGTAGAATGTTCGATAAGTACCTACATAGGTAACGCAATTTGAATTTCTATTTAAAATATTTCCGTCAATTCAAAATACTAAGTAATGCTATTAAGACATACTTACAAGCTACAACAAAGTTATAGCAGCGAAAATGACCACACAATAGTGGTACTAAAATGAAAGTTACCGACACCTAATTAAACTTGAAATTGCATAAGCTAAACAATAAAACAAAAATTCACTAACCATCTTGTTACATCTCGCTGCGCACGATGAAAGTCGTTGTTATTCGTTTTCCAAACCTCCCGCACCAAACCATCGCACATCTCACAATCTCCCATCATTGGCAACATTTTGCCGCATCCTCATTCCCAATCTGTGAAGATATTTTATTTGTATGAGCCTAACGTTCATCAGCATCACTGGTGGTAGAGCATTGATTTTTTTTTTATTCCGGAGACCTACACCTTTTGAACTCGGCAAAAATGTTGAAGTCATGTCTCAAACCAACAAACGATCTTGAGTTGTACACTCAAACTCAAGTGAAAATAAAACGTCACCCTCGATGACAATACATCTTCTCCAATATAAAAGATACTCGTTTGTTTTTATAGATCGGAAGTAGTTTTGCTTTCACGCTTCATTTGTTGTGGCTTGCTGTAAAGAACAAAAAAAAAATCTTCATATACATAATTTATCGATAACGAGCGGAAGATAAAACACGTTAGTTAATACTGTTAATGGCTGTTAGGATCGCCAATAAAATAATAATAAAGTTCATTCCTACTTTGAAACTCGTGATTTTCTGTGCATTTTAGTATCATTTTATTCTTTTTATATGAACTTTGACAGAACTTTGGACTAAAATTCACACAAATGCACAGAATGTCACAGAGTTCCAAAGCAAAGGAACGAACATGTAAATTATTAGTAATGTTCAGGTACATCAACTTAACTGTACCTTTTGTGTTGACACATTCGAAAATGCACAGTTAGCGAATTATACATTTTTCGTATGTATTATCTATACCAACGCAAACTTAATGCTTTAGGCACTTTAATTTTACTACATTTATCAAAAAATTAACCTATTACGCTGCTGATGCGAATAGCAAAATCCCATACAAAAATGACATAACGAAATCATAAACAAACAAAATTCGTTCTGCTTTTCATTTGTCAATACGCTGTTCGACGAGCGAAATTGATAAATTTAAGCAGATTATTTGGAGAGGTATCCGCGCTTTTTTTCGCACAAAAAAAACACAGCGTTAAATTAATTTAAATTGGATAATTTTATATTTTAATCTTATCATTTTCCACTTTTTCCACAGTTACATCCAAAAATCAGACTTAACATAACCATGATTTCATTCAAAGTTTAGGGAAGAAAAAATCTATAAGAAATTTTTATTTCTTTTTGTTTGAAGGAGGCAAGGGCTACCACAGAATTTTGTTGTCAATAAGTTTTTTGTAGGGCAAGGGCATTAACTTTTGATTTAAGAGTGGTGTCTGATCAAAAAAATAATATTGGGGAAATAACGGACAACCTAGTAAATAGTTAGTGCTAAAATCTACCTTAAAAATTTCTATAGTCTTTGATATTAAAAAAAAATATATATGTATGTACATATTTTGAAACGTTTTGTTTGTAATGTAGTACGATAAACAATTAGCCAGCTCATGTTTCTGAGATCTCACTGAGCAAGTTCCATTAGCTCCACTGAGCAGGAGGAGAAACCTGAACAAAATTTCACCGTGAGAAGTCAAAAATAATTTCCATCTCTTTTTGTGTTTTAAGTAATCAACTGCGACAAAAAAACATTGAGCAAGCGAATCAAAAAATATTTGCCTGATCTTTTTGACAGTAAAAGTGAGGAATACCATTGATTATTACGATCAAATTTCTGAGATTGTTGAGGTCTCTGAGATCTTGAGAAACTGAACTGCCTAAATGTTTAATGAAAAAGTTCAACATCGAAAATAATTTTAAAAATTAAGATTGTTCATTATTCAACAAAAAAATTTAAATAAGTAAAATTGATTAGGAGAGGGGATGGGGGGGGGGGGGGCAGCTGCAATTTCAATAAAGTTATCTATAGCTTTTATTTAAATTTAAATAAAGGTAGGTATATATTTATAGGAAATGCATTATTAAATTTAAACAGATATTGCATCCATACATAGGTATATACCTAGTCAAATACCGGCTGCTGCACATTTAAAACATTAGGGTATTTTGATGTAATACTTTTTGGTTAACCAGACGCATAATTAACATACATACAATTCCTTAATGATGAGAAAAACTTATCTAACCCAATACAAGTGCTGAATATAATTAAAAAAGTTGCTCATTGTGTTGTGCAAAAAAAAAAATGAAAGAAAAATCTGCACTGTCAACTCACCACAATAATATATTATGTTGAAGAAATATGGAAAAGTAAAAAACAAAAAACTGATCCTCCATCTGAATGATATGTTATAATGAACAGAACGCCGGCCGGGGAGGAACCCTTCTCACATTTGATTGCATTAATCTTTAATGATATAATGATAATGTGAAAACATTTTCCGCAATACAAATTACCAACAATATCATGATGATGACAAAAACAAGAAGCCTCCTCCAACCTCTCATCATCGTATAAAATCATTAATGTAGATATGTTGTATATGGCCCATGGGAGTCCCATGGGCAAAAAAAGATACACCGTGCGCGCTCGCGCACTCAAAAATCAAACGGACAGTGAGTATGGTGCAAAAGAAATAAATTCCCATCAGCAGCAGTGCATCGAAGTAATAGTGTGTCCTCCTGCATTACCAGTTGGTTTTATAATTTGCAGATATTGTAAGCTATGTGGGTCTCCCTAAAATACATAAATAAATTCATACACTAAGAGAAAAAATAGGTAGTTAGGGTTTTTAGAAAGCGAGAAATCACTGATTGGTATCAACCATGGCCATGTTCACTAGCGCTACGCTGCCTTACTTCAACTGTACTTATAGCCGTGTTTTTTTGAAAGCCCGAAGGGAATTGGATACAAAAAAACTATGTCGGGGCTCAATAGTTTACGTCTTAAATGCTACAACAACTAAGCCCATTCGGGCTTAGCTAATAGCGGAGAATTTTCCACGCTTAACTTAAGCACGCAGAAAAACTGTGCTACGAACATGAATTCCATACATGTTATCGATAGTTTATATGGAAACTCCATGTTTTTTCTTTGATAGCGTCGTTAATCCCCGATGTCTTTTTTATCGACCAATTTTCTCCGTGGTTGCAATTAGTAACCACCGAGTACAGATATCATCCACCTAGATTTTACTTGCGAAACTAATAAGCGCGAGTATTTTGGACACTCTTCTTCTTGTTCTTTGGAACATCATCGTTGAAATTTCTCTCTGTTTTATATCGATAATTTCTTCAACAATAACAATGCTGTAGTGAAATAACTATACCTAGTTGAATTTGTAAGAAAATAAATAAATGGCTACTGGTTCTTGCCAGGAGAAGACAAATCCTCTAAGAGTAACTCTTATGTCATAAATATAAGTGCCTCTCACCTTAGCCATTCTGATTCGGCAAAAACTGTAGGTTATCGCTCCATTCCTGCCAACAACAACACGCACACAGGAATGGTTGAGAGGTGTAAGAATTTGTAACAGCTGTTCACACCAGCAAGCTGTGGAGATAGACAATTTAGTGCTTCAAACAAATATATATTGGTCAATGGTCACTTATCTTGACAGGAGAACTTTACAATTGACTAAGTGTTTGCCTGCGAAATCTGTGCTGCGTTTATTTTCTTTAATGGGGAAAAACAATTCATCGCAATAGTTTATTTTTCACTCAAAATGCAGATGAAAATAAAAGTGCGTATACGCCCGAGCTACCCACTATTTTAATTACATTAATTTCATCTTTTTCAAATAAATAGTTAAATCAATCTCAAATTTTTTGTAGCTTATAATATTTACATTTCATATTATGTATTTATTTTTTATAATCCTTGATAGTCGCAGCCTTCCAGAAGTCGAAGGCTCTTCCTTTGAAATTAATTTTGTATTTTTGGATTTCAATTTTGTATGTATATGTAGCTTTTTTTATTTCAATTTTTTATTTTTTTGTAATATGTTCTTATCTGCAACTATTCTTTTTGTTCTTCAATTTAATAGTAATTTCTTAAAATGTTTTAGCCTTGTGCAAGAACATAATTTTTTTCTTATCAACTAATTATTAAAATAAATAAATAAATTTGATGACAAAACGGCTCATGAAGAGCTAGAGCCTATTAGTGACATAAAACTCTCAACCATTCCTGTCTGCGTGTCTGCACGAATGGATAGCACTCACAGTTTATTGCCGAATTCGAACGGCTAATGTCAGCAGCACTTTTCTATGACAATTTCACGCAAGAGGCAGTAGCCGTTTTATTTTAAAAATTATTAGGTGGCGAGGCTGGGGATCGAACCTAGACCTCAGGCATGACGGTCCATCGCACTAACCATCACGCCACGGCTACAAACTACTGCCATTGCAAAAGAATAAATTCAATGCATTAAATGGAGTCAATCAATAATATGAAGTCAATTTACATATATCAGTAACAGAGCTTAAAAATCAAAGAATTACTTCGATTACCTATTAAAGCGTTGGCGTGGTGTAGCGGCTACGTCTACTTATTGCATCTTCGGAAAATTATTATATTCTTATTGAAATTGAATATCCGCGATCCAACCGCACCGTATACAAATAGTTTACTTTCATATATTCATCAAAACAATTGTTGATTCCAGAATTGGCGCGAATATCTTTCTTAAGGCAAAAGCACCCACAGACCATGATTCTGTAGCTATAAAATTGTCTATTTTTAAGAAATTTGGGTTGGGTACTTTGTCCCACTTTTTATAATCCTGTTTTTTATGATCTTTCTTTTTTATAATCCCATTTCATATATATTTACGCTTTTGCAATCAAAACTATAGTTTTTTTGTTTAAAAAAATCGATTGCAAAAGTGGGATAGTAGAAAACTCAAAAATAAGTGAAATAAAAAATTGTTGTTCTTTCATTCAAACCTTCAATATTAATATGATGTTGCGAAAGCTTTGCAGCCTACACTGCACGTTTGTTATCACACAAAAACCCTTTCAATTAGAAAGAGGTTGTATAATTAGCTAAATTTTTTTTTATTTTAACACTAGCTGACCCGATAGACGTTGTCCTGTTTTAGCTATAAATATTCAATTCGAATTGAATTAAATAATTAAAAAAAAAAAAAAGTTTTCAAAAACATAGGTGCAAAATTTTAGACGATTTAGTATGATGTTAAAGTATTTTTAGTATTATTCTAGGTCAAAAACAGGATTTCACAAATTTTAAACGCGTTAGAATCGTTTTATCCTTTTAACTTTTTACTAAAGTTAAATCGCCAAATCCGTATTTTAGTATCATACTAACTCCATATGTCACTTTGACAATTACAAGTGTAAAAATGGTGTGATCTGTCACTGTTTTGAGGCGTGTCTATCTGGATTTTATAAAGGAAATTAGTTTAGTATGATACTAGTTAAAAAAAAAATTTAAAACTAACAACATTTTAGTAAAGAGCTTTAAAGTTAGAAAATTGTTAAGTAGTATCATGTTAATGCCTTAACAGCAGGCTGTTTAAAATTTTACGCCATAGTGTTTATTGTAATGCTTTTTGATACACAACATTGTTAGTTTTCTTTTCAGGCGCATTAATAAATAATGGTGAAGGCTTTCCGATAGGGGAAAAGGACATGGACAATTGTCCATGTGAAAATGAATGAAATAGGATTTTCACGATTCACTGACTTCTTCGGTCAAATTTTCTAATTTTCGGCTCTAGGATGTTTACCTGGTTCAATACGAATTTAACAAAAAGATCCCCATGCAAATTCGATGAGGTTCAGCCGAGATATGTGCGTAAAAACAAAAATTCAACTCAGAAACTGAAGGAAATCGTGACATGAACATATTTTATGATTTATAACAATATAATCTTATAGAGTGCGTTCGGGTACAGAGAATTAACAAAAACAAAACAAAATTTAGGGAAAAACTTGTGAAGCACACCAGATGTGTACAGTTTAAGGATTTACCATCAGGTGAAGAAGGAAATAACCAAATGTTATAATCCATAAAATAAAATCTAGTCCAACGTGTTACTGATGCGGTTTTATATTTCCTCTTTTTTTGGACATTATAACCTATTATTTGATATAAGGAGAAAGTGAAAGAATCCTCTTGATTAATCTTTGCCTTTTTTTAGTATATAACATTACAAAACCTTAAAAACAAATAATACAAAATAAGCATATTAGCAGAGTCACTGTGGCGTATACGTACTTTTTTTTATCAACATATATTAGATTTAAAAATCTGTACATCACAGCTTTACAGTTTGTTTTATATATTTGGTATTAGTGGACCCCGGCGAACGTTTCAAAAATTGTTTAAAATTTTAACGTTTTAAAAATTGTTTAAAATTTTAAACATTCTTCAACTCAGATATAAGAAAAGCAGACGTGGGGTGGTAGAAAGATTTTCAAAAGTTGTACGTTATTTTATACTTTATATTTTATATTTTTAAAAATGCAGTTGTTGGAAAACTGCTGAGCTGAATTTTATTAAACTGCCCCCTTTCAAACACCAAATAATGTTTGAGGATAGGATACAATTTTTTCGTGTTTACCTGTACCTTTCTTTAAAGTCATCCTCTTAGTATAACCTTTTAAAAAAAAAAAGAATTTTCAAAACCGGCCAGTGATAGTTTCTGAGGTCTTTCATCATAGATTTCCTGAAATATTGAAAAAAACCGGAAAGTGTTTTTTTGTAATTGGTCTAAAAATGCATGAACTGTTGCACCTTTTTGTCAAACTACTATACCGAAACAAACACACATATCACCCTCGCACTTCCACCTAATATTTTGAGCTAAAACAGAACGTGTTTTTTTTTTTGAAATATGTCGGAAAATGCATGTGCTGCTGCGCCTTGCTGGCAAACTGCTAGGACGATTTTGACCAAATAAACATAGGGACTTTCTTGCACTTCCACCTTAGATTTCCTGAAATTTTAAGCTCATAAGCCTCTACTTTTAGTTTTAATTTATAATTTAGCTTTGCCGCTTTTATTTTATTTTCTATTTCTGTTCACACCACAATATTTAAATTTTGCTTGCGACATTAATTTGTTTAAATCTTTATGCAATCCCGTCTATAATCTGCCGTTATAAAAGGTCAAAGTTTACATTTGCTTTAATCCAATTAAACACAGTGTATATGTCGAAATTGATCGTTTATTTGTGTTATTTTATTTTACCGTGTATTAGTAACAGGTGTTTTTTTTTTTCTCTAAGTGCACCTCTACATAGAAATACATGTGGCGAAAGATACAAATTGCCAAAGGCAGATGAATTGGCGCAAATCGAAGAAGAACGCGTTGTCTTCTTTTTTATTTGTTAATCTTCTTTGCTGCTTTTATTTACTTTTTTGTTTTTGTTAAGTTAGTTGTGCCTCAAGATGACACCGCGCATCGTGAATGGAATGACGATTGGGGAAAGTAAAAGTCATCCAACAGAGCAGGAACAGTATAAGCATAAGCAACTTACAACAACCTCCAATATAACTAAGCCGGAGCAACAACTTATAACCAGTAAACCACTTCGTGAGATGGTCACTGCAATGCAAGAAAAGATAAGTGCACACGACAAAACCATCAAATTGTAAGTATTGAAAGTATCTATTTGTGCAATGAAATTTTTGGGAAAATACCTTGAAGAGGAAGCACCACTGTTGTTACGTGGAACATTGCCCCTCTTCCACTTCTTCGTATATCTTTTTGGCTTCCTCCTACAACAGATTCCAATAAAAAAGAGAGGAAATATTTATGCGATGCTGCATCATTGAATTTTAAATTATGATAATTGTTTTTTATTTGCGTGTCAAAATGGATTGTATCTTTTTGTTAAAAAAAAAAGGTGTTAATCAATGTTAACACTCCATATTTCTGTTTGTCCGCTTTTCCTTCTGTTCGTGCTTCTTGTACTAGGTTACTTCAAAATCTTTATGCTTCCAGCTAAATCCGCGGCCATGGTATTAAAGACTGTGCGTGTTTAATAAATTTTAATGAACGCGAACGCTTGCAATTTGATGCCATTCAACTGAAGTAATAGTGTACCAGTCAAGATTTACTTTATACTTTAAAAGAATTTTACAGAGTGCGTCGTCTATATGCAGTCAATTTAATAATTCTTATTTCATCACATTCTGAACTGCAAATAATGATGATGGGTCAAGCGTAACTCGTACATATGTTAGGTAGGTACAAAATGACTATTTAATGAAATATGAATGAAAATCTTTTTAAAAAACTCATTTCTGTATGCATTCTATTATGGTTTTTAAATAGGCTTAAAAAGTGGTTGACCAAAGGTATATAAAGGTAGATAAAGAACTAATTACATAATACACATAAATATAAAAATAAAGGATTTTACTCTGCGCAGAATATTATTATTTTTATTGGAAAATATTCCACATACGCCATAGTGTCCCATAGGAATATTATCCTGAAATTTAAAAATTTATAGCACTTTGGTGTTATGTTATTAATACATACTAGCGCCAAATTTTAAACAGTCTGCTGTTAAGGTATTAACATGATATTACTTAACAATTTTCTAACTTAAAAGCTCTTTACTAAAATGTTCTTAGTTTTAAACATTTTTGAACAAGTATCATACTAAACCAAATTCCTCGATAAAATCCAGCTGAACACGCCTAAAAAAGTGACAGATCATACCATTTTCATATTTTTAATTGTCAAATTGACATTTGGAGCTAGTATGATACTAAAAAGATAAAACAGCCATTTGGATATTTTAACTTTAGTAAAATGTTTAAAAGATAATACGATTCTAGCTCGCTTAAAATTTGGAAAATTCGCTTTTTAACCTAGCATCATACTAAAAATGCTTTAACATCATACTAAATCGTCTAATTGTCCCACAGCCGACGATGCAGACGACAACAATGGGTTCCTGAGATAATTTTAAGTCGAAAAACTCAAGAGGTAATTTTCTTGATTTTGCTTCGTTTTCTCGTTTTTTTTTAACTGGCTCTAACTTTGCCAAACTACAACCGATTCTTGATATTTTTGTTGGTATACAAGAGCAGTTAAGACTTTTTACTGCCTCACAACTTTTTTTTATGCGGGTAACGGTTTTCCCGCAATTTATTATGACACTCAACTGTTGGCATTTTTACGTTTTTTTTTTGTACTTTGGTATTATTTATTCACAAAATCACGTAAGGTATAATTTTTCCTATTCCCAGTTTGTTCTCTTTTAAATACTTGACATTTTTTTAGCAAAAAAAAATACATTTAAAATCATTAACAACAAATTGGGCTTTCAAAATAAAAAGACAAAATGATACTTAATTACGTGTTTTTGTGAAAAATAATAATACCAAATTCAAAAAAAAATCCCACAAATGCTTTTTATAATATATTTCGTGTAAAAAATCCTTTACTGCTTTTGTTTAAATACAAAAAAAAATGAAGAATCGGTTCCAGTTCAGCAAAGATATAGCATGTAAAATAAACGAGACAAAAAAAACATAAAAACTTTTATAAGTCGTAAAGGTAGCGAAAACGAGAAAATGATTTCTTTATTTTTTCGACCTTTAATTACCTCAGGTCAGGAACTTATGATTTTCGTCTGCATTGTTTGACTGTGGGACAACATGACGCACAACGCTTATTTTTATTCATCTGACCGCGGCTTAATGATTTCTTTTTGTGATTTTTGTAAAAGATTTTTATTTCGCATCAGCATCGTACAAGGCATAAGAAATAATCCTTGAAAATTATCTGGGTCGCCTTATAGCTAAGCCTGTCTTGAATTGTTTGTTGTTCCATTTAACATAATTGTTTTCAGTCCAATTCCATTTGCAACAAATATTTTTTATCGCTATCCTTAAGAGTGAAGATTACTAAATAAATCGGCAAAATAAATTCAGAACATTGTTTGTAGTTCGAGAGAAAATAAAATGCACGACTGGGTCACACGAACTTGCTCTTGTAGTAAAAGTTTCTTCGAATTTTAAAGACTGAGTGTAAAATAAATACATAATTAATAATTATATGTCCACATATGTATTTTTCCATTTAATTAATTGAAGAATAGGAATTTGAATATGGAAAAAAAGCATGAAACACGTTCTTTAAATTGATAAAACAAGTACTAAAAATATATTTTAATCTCAGAATGAAGAACGCCATCTCAACTCTTGAAAAAATATGAATTTATGCAGAAGAAATTTTAAAAATCGTTTCAGCGGTTTTCTTAAAAAATATTTTCTTATATCTAAAATTTTTTGAAATTTTTTAGAAAAAAAAAATGGTATGACATTTTTAAGAATATAATAATATATTGCTAAGACCATAATTTCAAAAAAAATAAATTCATTGACCCGTTTTCAAAAAAATTTTTTTTATTTTTTTTTTTAAATCCAAAAAAAATATTTTTTTTTGAAAAAGTTATTATTTTAACTTATAGGACCCTCTAAGTAAAATTTTTTATCAAAATCGGTTAAGCGGTTACCGAGAAAATCGAAAACAAAAAAAAACGGTTCTTGATAATTTTGTTTTCACCAAAATAGACCATACCACTACTAGTACACACAAAAAATTAAAAAAAAAATCGATAGAGCCGTTTTTGAGGTAAATAACTTTTTTAAAATGGTCTTATGGCAAGTACCGTTATTTTTTGAGCTAAAAGATCATTGATTTCTCCTCTAGGGAATCACCCAAAAATCTTATGCCCCAAGTTTGAAGAAAATCGCTTCGGTGGTTTAGGCAGTAGGCCGAGGTACAGCCAGACATACAGAGATACAGACAGACAGACAGAGAGACGGAATTGCGGGACCCACTTTGTTCGTCTTCTTTCTCATCGTAATGTCATGTTTGATTGTTATCTCGAGTTCGATTTTTTTTACGAATCCAAAATTTGTCCTATAGTAGCTATATCGCAAGTAAAAATACAACGTCAAAAGTGCAAAAACTTAAATGGTAAAAGTTTGAGCATGACCTAAAAGTTTTTTTTTTTTGGTCAACGTATTTTTTTTAGGACAAAAACTTCTGACTTAGGGAGATTTCCGATTCAATAAATGAATTTTTGAAATTGCTGTCACAACGTGATTGATTTCATACATAACACAGATATTATTAAGGATTTCCAGTTTCACACTGCATACTTACCAGAATAAGTGGCACTTAATTGTCTCATATTAAAACTTCAAGGCTCAGTTTCCTTGCACAGATAAGTGGCACTTAAGTCCCCAACATGGGAGACTTAAGTGCCACTCATTTGGGTTAGTGTGTACTGAGATATTGAGGCTTTACTTACAATATTGGCCAATGGCCACTTAAGTGCTACTGTGAAACTGGAACTAAGCTAAACAAAAATTGAAAAAAAAAAAACTGGTACAAGTTTTATCATAACATCTAAAGTTAAATAAATTGCACGCAATCGTTTTAAAACTAAATAAAATAACAGTGCACGTCTAGTTCTTTAATGATCTTCAGTCATCTTGATTATACATGTATAAGTAAATTTTTAAATTTATACTAGTTTTTCTTGACACACATAATAGGTAAAAAATTTGCAATTTTAATTTTAATTATGATTAGACTCAAACTTAAAATATATTAATTGAAGAAACATTCTAAACTATACACTTTGAACTGACATATGTATATGTATAACTTATGTTTTTAATTGACAGATTAATATACTCATCCAAGCTACATCTTTTCAATTACCTACATATGTACACTCTAAATTCATATTAATTTATTCAGCGCAGCATTTCCATGGTCATGAAGAAAAATACGCAGCTGGAACCATTAAACCTGATTCACATGGTGAATCATGAGGAGAATTAGGTATATGGTGTGAAGAAAATTTAAAACCTTTTTACGCAAACATACAAAATAAAAACAACGACCAATTGAGCAAATTAAGCTGTCAATTAAAAAAAAAAAAGTTAAATAAAAAGTGAACAAATTAAATATTATTTACTCACTTTAATTTGATTTTTAATTTATAACAGGATAAAAGCGTGTCTAAACAAAAAATTGAACTTACGGACAAAAACCCGAACCGAATAAATTTAAACTTCTTAAAAATTATAGGTTAAAACCATATAATCACTTCTGGTGTAAATCGGATTTAAGTGAATTTAAAACCCGATCATTTAATCCGCATTTTCAAACCCCAAAATTTAAACTTATGTCACTTATATTCACACTTAAAAACACGCATAAAACTCGGTGGAATAAATTGAATAAAAGGAAATGCAAAAATGTTTAAAAAAAATGAATTTACATATTTTCAAGTATAATGAGTGAATAGTATGTGCTTATGGGCTGTAAGTAACAATTTCAGTGAATTAAATAAGTTTCAGAAATTATTCAAGCAATCAGTTAATTATATCACATCCTTGAATCTTGAACAATCTGCCGAAATTTTTGAGTTAAAATTACTGCTCCATGGGTCATTATTTGAACCAAGCACGTTTGTACAACTGGCCCTAAGGAAATCATTCAAACTATCAACGAAAAAACATGGGGTGAAATCACACTATCTCGGTGGCCAGCTTACGTCACCTCTTCACCATTTTCGAAGAAAGTATGGACCGATGGCAACGGCACCCCAATACAACTTGCCGATTTTTTTCGGATGCATTTGTCATTTGGTGTGAATTGGCATCATCCCAAATCTGATAATATTGGTTGTGAACATACCCCTCGCCCTCACCTAAAAATAGGACTTGTCACTGAAGATTATTCTTTTGCTTAAAGCGGTGTCCGTTTTCAAATGCTTCAGAAAGCATCAGTCAGCGAACACTGCCGGGGTTGCGTCTAAAAAATAAGAAACAGGAATATTAACTATAAATTAAACAATATGGCAGCCATGGACTGTCGAAATTTAGCGTTTTGGTTAAATTTATATGCATTCAGGTTCAACATATTTGCTATTTTGTCAACTAAATTAATGAAATCTATAAGACGAAAACAGATGTGCAGCTTTTTCCAATGCAGCGAAAATAAATTTACACAGGTTTTAATGAGTGCTGACATATTCCATGCTCTGCATGCAGCCTGCTGCACGATGTTTCTATTTTTAATTTCGCTGCATGGGAAAAAGCTGCACATCTGTTTTCGCCTATATTTGTCTGCAGTTTAAGTTGGTATAAAGTTGGTTGAGGTTCTCCTTCCACTAGCGTAAGGGTTAACCACCTGATTCAAAGTATTCCTCCTTTGCGCCGTCCAAAGAATCAGAGATTTTACAGGCCAGAATATTGGTATCCAAATCTACACAGCAAACTTTGGGAAAGGTCAGAGTCGCTGTAAATAATAAATAAATTTGATGGCACTACAGTTCTTGAAGAACTAGAACCTAGTGACCTACAACTCTCAACCATTATTTTGTGCGTGTCTACAAGAATGGAGGGGACCTACAGTTTATTGCCGAATTTGAACAGCTAATGTGAGCGGCATTTTTCTATGACAAGAGATACTCCTGGAGGTTTTGTCAATTCCTCGCAAGAGGCAGTAGCTGTTTTTTTTATATTATTGTTAGTTGAATGAGGTTGGGGATCGAACTTAGACCTCCGGCATGTCAGTCCATCGCACTAACCATCATGCCACGGCTACTATGTACGTCGCTGCGCAGTTCGTAATTTTTGTATCTTTTCCTCCACTCGACGTCATTTTCTATGAGTCTTCCACTTTTTTCCAATAACGATATTTTAAAGAAGTCCAACATGCAAATAATAACAAATATTTTTCATAACTCTATACATGTTATACTGTAGGTAACAGCAAATTTGAAGCCGAGGTCGGGTAGGTTAAATTGTTGATCTACGTCACCCCGGTTGAATAGTATCTACGATCTGTCAGACAGCGGGATTCAATTATGTTTACAGTTTACAGAAATGGTATTTCTAAAGGTAACCTAAGCTCCCACACTGCGATGATCGTTCTTGTACCTTTTGCTTGTATGTCTGTTTATTTCCCCGACTATAGGCTTCTCATATTATGCTCCTTTAGTTCCCGCTGACAAACCCGTATTCCACTCTTATCTTCTGTTTGTAGAGCTTTCCAGCAGCTCTGGTCCTTCAATGCAATAGCTCTTCCTCCTGTTCAGCCCCATATGTGATTGCTGAAACTCGCTTCATGAAAACCTAAGTTTTTGTTATGAAAACCCAGTGCATCCAGAAGCGTCATCTTTGATAGCTTCTTGGCAATGTTGCCACTGGTTCTTATTAATTAGTGCTGGCAACATATGATCTGCGTCTAGAGAATATTAGACAACCGTTTGGAAAATGATCTACTGATAATATCTTGCAATTGCAGCCAACCAACTCCGAATTTTCTCACTTGTTTTTGACTTTGGGATATCGGGATAATCACTGCCACACCTTATAGCTGCAACGATGCTGTGTGTTCCCAGATCCCAGTCAATGTTTACTCGTATTTGTGTACACATTTGCTTACAACTCTAATATACATGAAAAAAAAAAATTTCATCAAATTTCCTTGGTTTCAAATTCCTAAGGTCACTTAGGTTCAATTATCATATCGTATTCATTAAATGTTTCATTTTCGCACAACTTTTAACTAAACAAAGTATTATCTTACAAAAACTCCAAGTTTGACACATTATATGAATGACAGGTCTTTATTCTTCTCCACAACCTTCACTTATCTCAAAGTGTAATATTTCAGTACACATTTACAATGTCAATTGCTTCTGTTTTCCAGTACAAGAGATGAATATCTATTACCGCCCATAATGTATTCATTTGGTCAATACTAACCTACCTTATTTTTACTCAAAAAAAAAAAAATAAATTGCTACCCGCAATCCTATGTATGCAAAATCTCAAACTAAAATCTCTTCTTATAACACTTTTGCTACACTTAACTATAAATAAAAACAATTTATATGCACTGCAAGTAGACACTGGTACCTTCATATGTAACAACATTTTATTGTGCGATCTTGTATTACCAAACAAAACAAAACAAAACAAAAAAATAATCTCAATGACTGTTATGAAACGAATGTGGACAACGAACAGTGAGCTCCGATCGCCCGCTGCGTCACCGTTGTGCCTAATTAAATTTTTCAAAGTGGAGAAAAATGATCATAATGCTGATGATGATGATAATGATTGGGGTCTAATTGAGATAATAATACCTACTGTCCAAAATTCGGATAGGATTCAAGTGCAACTCAAAATGAACAAATAACGGTTAAGTTTTGACAGTTTATGATATTCTATATTTGTGTAGATTAATTGACAAATTGCGAAAAAAGCGTAAAGTATATTTTGCATTGTTGAAAACTAAAATAACTTCCGTGTGGCATGAGATATTGTACAAAGTACAAATATTTGCAAAACTTAAAATGTAAGCGAAACCAACGGTAAGGTTTACACAGAGTAATATATTATAATTATATTGTTATTTCTGACAACGACGGGGTAATGATGTTTTAAATTATTATGAAGACTATTCAAATTCAAAATAGTCTAGGTACAAAATAATTGCTCATTTTTGAAAGATTAATGTATGTATGGACAGAAAAGTCCCATTTAGCGCACCATTCAGTCCAAAGACATGACGTATTATGTTTACACTCATCCAGTCTCCTAGTTTACCTTACATTATTAAAAGTAAAATTATTACATCTGGGACTTTATTGTCGAACTTTTGTTGGTTAAATTTATTGACCCGACTTGCCTTAAGCTGAGTGTGTGGGATTTTTTGCACCATCAGCGACAGATGTCATTTAGATTGTCTTCTTCTTCTTCATTGAATGTAATTGCCAAACAAGTTTGATGTAACCACCGTCACCATAATCATTATCTTCTTTAAGTATTCATATACCAACGGTGTAGCCTAAACATTATATGCCTAAGGAAAGAAGACGAAAGTTTGCATAAAACTTTAACTCACATTCAAAAACAAAAAACCTGAGCTCACGCAAAAGAAAAAAAAAAATGACAAAAATCACAGAGATTAAGTACGACGGACTTAGAAACGGGCCTCCATGGACTATGGCGAAGGTATGCGATGATGATGAAGAGTTTCGCGGACGCGACTAATAACGACGACGCGACCGACTACGAAGAAGACGCCAACGAACGTTGCAATTGTTTGTTCATGTGAATTTTTGCAGCTTAATTCCAATAGAAGACACTATAACGTAGCTTTATGCATAGTGATCGACATAGAGTGGTTATTTTTGCCTCCTTCTCTTGGCCATTTTTAAAGAGGTTTAAAGATGATGCTACACAGGCATTGCTGCAAGCCACCTTCTCTTGCCACTTCTAGGTTTCTTCTTCTTCTTTTTGATGACGGTTGTTCCTGTTGCTTTTTGCTGATGATAATAGTTGTTTGTGGTGGGCATCTCATATGTTGTTTTTTTTTTTTGTGCTTCTTCTTTTTGTTGATGGTGTTGTTTTGTTGGTGCGCCTCTCGAATTTGTTAATATCTTTTGACTTGAAGGAATGGGGTAAAGCGGACTATAAAGAGACCATAGCCGGGCTTTTTGAAATGCATTCAATCGTTGGCTCCCTATCCGATAGCAACCAAATTTTAAATTATTTTTTTCTTTTTCCCCAATACAAATAATGAACTCCTTTTCTATAGTAAGTTTGTTGTTTTTTGTCTTTGTTTTTTTTTTTTGTATAAAGTTCATAAATTCACCACAGTTTGAATAACGGTTTTATTTTTATTGCAGTTCTTGGCATCTGCCCTGGCAGTGCTGGCAGCTGCGGAACCACCATCTGGATACAATTACCCGCGTGGTGGTGGAGGTGGTGGCGGCTCCCTAGGTGGCGGTGGATTCGGTGGTGGATTTAGTAGTGGAGGTGGTGGATTTAGCAGTGGAGGTGGTGGATTTAGTAGCGGAGGTGGTGGATATCAAGCCGTCAGTGGAGGATTCCAAACGTCAGAAGGACAAAATGTTGATCCTCAGCTCCTTGAACAAGTGCGACAGATTCTTTTGAACGAGGAAAGTAAATCTGGCGGAGGTGGAGGAGGTGGCGGCGGCGGTGGCTTTGGTGGTGGTGCTCCATCTGGATCTTATGGCCCACCATCAGGATCATACGGTCCACCATCATCACAATATGGTGCTCCAGGCATTGGAGGTGGTCGTGTTGTTGGAATCGATTTGGAAGGTGTGCGACAAGCTATTCAAGTAGCACAATTCGCCCAGACTAGCACACAAGCTGGTGGTGGCGGTGGTGGTGGTGGTGGATATCCAAGCGGACCATCAGGATCATATGGTGCTCCATCAAGACCCAGTGGAAGTTACGGTGCTCCTTTCTAAGAGGATGCACATACCTAACTTTAGTCCACACTTTTTAATCTCTTGTATGCTGCCAAAAACTCAAAATTCACCAATCCAATATTCACCAACTCAAACGGGCACTGGTAAATTCTGGCTATACTTTTAATGTTGCAAAGAGACGACATTACCAGAACATTAAGAACAACAAAACAAACAAAAAAAAAAAACGCTTCTCTATAAAATAATTGTTGGATTACCGAACGAAGAACTCACGCTAAGATAATACACACGGATACACGCGTCTGATGCCAAGTAACGATTTTATTCCCTCTAGTTGTTTATTTTATAAATATTTTATTGTTATATATATATTTTATTTTATAATTGTATTATTAACGATGCTAAGTTCTCATAATTTTTATTGTAAGATATGTGTCACTGGTACCTTTTTCCATTTATTATTTGTATTTTTTCACTGATTTCTCTTATAAATCGCATTATTCGATTTTTTTTCACACCTCTCTTTTTCCCAGACAATATCTGCCTTTATATTTTATGATATTGTCTCCGATTTTGTAAATATTTCTTATATTTTAATTTTAAGTGTTTTAATGTACATGAACAAACAAAGAAACAAAACAACAACAAAAAAAAAAAAACAACAAAATAATAAAAAAAAAATCGCAAATTTTGTCACCGTAATGATCTGGGCTTTTAATTTTTCTCGCCTTAAGCTATAATAATAATTACTTTAATTAATTATCGTTCGTGACTCCTTTCTTGAAACCAAAAGTGATGAATACAACTTTTACTTTCTTTGTTGAAAGAAATTAGGTCAGTATTGCTATAGTTTCTTACAAGATTATGGAGTGGGTATTTCGTAAGATACGGCAGAACGAGCACAGTGGGATTTGGAGAATATTTTCAGCATATTTGGAATAAATAAGAAAAGTATTGGAGAGGAAAGGTAGTCGGATATGGTACTTTAATGGCCAAAAACTCTAATTCATTGGAGAATAATAGTGAAATCATATATTAAAAAAAAGTAAGAAGTTTCTAGTTAAAAGCAAAAAATATTTATGAAGTTTAAAAACATTTTTGTATTATAATGGCAAGTTAGTATGACCTACATATATCATAGCCGTTATTAATGTGAATTTTGTGTATGTACTGGTAGGATGGTGGATCTCATGAATAATATGATTTTTCGGGAAAATTAACTTTAAAATTTCTGTTTGATTTTTGAACTTTATAATCTGTGGTTATAACTCCACATCTCAAAAGTCACTAATGATGGACTTTTGACCCAACTTGAGTGGGTTATAACTAAAAAATCCTAAATCAAATTATTAATTTATAGCACATCAGTGATCCAAAAGTAGTGTTGTGATTTTTAACCTTTGAAATTGGTAGAGGGTCACAAGTTCGTATGCCTCAGATTAATTTTAATGGTGTGGATTAAAGTCCACGTACATTTTGCTGTGGTCTTATGACTCTTTTCATTTGGATCTTAGTTCTCATGTTTCTCTGTAAAACAAAAAAAAAATGATTTATCAGTAATCTATTTTGCACGTTCTTTATTTTCAAAAATACTTTAAACCTACAAAACTCAGTTTTACGATCTTTGCACCTTATTTTAAGGGACTTTACAAAAAAATTTGGCCATCTAATAGATTACTGATTGGTCAAAAATTTTTAGTAATTGGTCAGCCAATCAATGAATTTTTAAAGTTTCTTTTCAAGGTCACATTATATAGATTGCTAAGCATCTCAATTTTGGTAACACAAAAAAACAAGTAGGTATGCTGTTTGAAAGGTCACTAAATGATCATAAAATGTCAACTGAGTAATTGGTCAGCCATTTATATGAATTTTTTAAGGTCGTAGAGATTTTGAGCACCTGTTTACAATGGCTGACTAATTTCTGAAAATGGTTAATCTTTTTTGACCGATTACAAACATTTTAGATTGCATATCCCACGATAGTCTTATTAATGAACCCATTTCAAAGTATGTCTAACTTTAGACAGCCGACCAACTCCAAAATCGTATTAATAAACATTTCCATTTCCATAAACATCCACCGAAATTGGTTGTCCAAACCTATTCTAAAGTCCGCAAGTTCACTGAGCAATTTTTTTTTGTTGCGAAACGAAAAGTTATCTTGAAATGAAAGAAATGTCCTTTTAACGTAGCCAAAAAGTCGGCTAAATTCATTAATTCACTCGAGAATGAATTATTCCAGATATGTCACGGGCAATATTAGGTCGTTTTTAGACAGCTGCTCTGCTGGAATGTGATTATTAATAATGAGTTGTCCAACTATTTAGACGGTGGCTAGCCGGACAACTGTCCAAGAGTGTTCAAAGGAAATCTAATTAATACGACGCCGAGTGTTTAGATTCCAGAGCTACAAAATTTGTAAAAACATTTAAAGCCACAAAGTATTTGAAAACGCAATGAATTTTATAGAAAATGACCATCAATATGGATTCCACCTTCATTTTTATCTGGGGAAGATTTGTTTAAAGCAGATGAAATATGGTAACAATGTTTGTACCCCTGTTATTATCATAATCATGGTAATAAAATACCAGTTGGCAATAACTATAAGATGCATAAACAAAATTCTAAGAAAAATGTTTAAAATTCAATGAAATAAAGAAAGTACGTATACACCCCAGTGAACTGTAAAATTCTGATACTTTGTTTTATAACTACTTTTCCAAACAATTCGTATAAATGAAGGCATGAAGGCATTCTCTATAAACTTCAACTCTTTTGCTGTCCAGATTACATCATTAAATTTGTTCCAAGATTTTTGCATGGCCGACAATTTAAAATAAGCTTAAGGAATGTAAATTCGAGTTCCAAAAATATTTATTTGGAAGTTCCACAAGGATCAGTTTTGGGGCCTCTTTTGTACATAGTTTATGTTGCCGACTTCCCAGACCTTCTTAACCTTTTTAACTGCAGATGATACTGCTAGATTTTGTTCAAATGAATTAGGATATAATATCGAAAATTCACTTCAAAACTAAATACTTTACTTATTTATTTCGAATCATGGAAAATTAAAATCAACGCAGCTAAAACGCAAGCTATATTTTTCACTAGAAAAATAAAACCTTGTGCTATCTACCGTTAAGTCGAACTCAAAATTGATAATTCGAATATTCCGTTGGTTGATTCTGTTAGGTATCTTGGAGTATACTTAGACAAGACATTAACCTACCGAATTCATGTAAATAATATACTTTAAATAAAATAAGTGTAGCAATAAAAATGTTGTATCCGCTGATTTGTCGACGTTCATGCTTAAGTATTCATAATAAAATTACTATCTACAAAGTCATTTTTCAAGTAATTATTCTTTATGCATGTCCAGTATGGGGAAGGTGCGCAAAATCGCATATCAATAAATTTCAAATCTCTCAAAATAAAACTTTAAAAATGATGTTAGACATGCACTGGCATTACTCAACTTCGCGATTACATGAGAGTAGTAGCGTATTAAAAATTTCAGAGAAAATTGAAAACCTCAATATAAAATTCTTCGAAAAATGTAAAGATTCCGAAAATTTTCTTATCAAAAACTTGTAAATGTAAACTGTTACATATTATAAATATAAGATCTGTGGTATGAATGTTATTTTACTATTTATTTTTGTTATTCAACTGTTATAATTATTTATTTCTTTTTTCTTGTTAACACATAACATACATATGTATATATATTTATTTATTCAATTGTGCTTATTTACTTTCGTCCATTCAATTATTTATTTATTTATTTTTGTATTTATTTATTTATTTATTTACTTATTTATTTATTTATTTATTTATTTATTAATTTATTTATTTATTAATTTATTTATTTATTTATTCATTTATTTATTAATTTATTAATTTATTAATTTTTTAATTTATTCATTTATTAATTTATTAATTTATTAATTTATTAATTAATTTATTTATTTATTTTAATTTATACATTTATTTAAGCTTTAAATTGTTCTGTTATTTAGTTATGCATATGTGTGCTTTAAATAATTAGCAATTCAATTACTATCTGATGATTCCATTATTTTTTATCTAGTCAACAGATTTCTATTAAGAAATCCTTAGTTTAAGTAACTGTCAAATGAAGGTTTTTCCGTAGTTTTCCTTCAATTGTTTTTCTCATTATCTATCTACATCATCAGCATACCAAAAATTGTTTACATTTTTCAGTTGTAAAATATAAAATTAAATATCATATCTCTGTACAAGCTGTGTGTATTCACTATTATCATCTATATTGTAACGTTTTAATCTACGAAAATAAATATCAAATCAAAAATTTAAAAACAAATAAGTTGAAAAGTTTGTAAATAAAATATGGATTCCGTTCCGACACAATAAGCCACCACATTACGCAGGTATATGAAATACACTGGAGGAGCGACAAATCACTTCACAACACACCTCTAGAGAAAATTTTGACTCGGATCAAAATATGTATGAACAAAATAATTCTTTCAACATAAAAAATCACCTTTTTACCTTTGAAATTTTGTATAGATTCATCGAAGTAGAAATATTTGTAAAGTTCTCTTTCTCTCTAATGATTGGGAATTATGACCCACTTTGTTGTGAGCTTTTGGCCCACCAATTTAAGCTGAAAATTCACAATCAGTTAGTTCTAATTATTTCACTTACAAATAGCTAATTCATTTTTAGTTGTAGAATTTGAACCTATTAGAAAAGTCTTCTTATGAAACTGTTTTATTAAATTTTAATGGCTTATAATTTGTTTCCACTTTTTAAATGATTTTGCACCACTATGTTATTATGACTTCATGGTATAGTGATGGCGGATTATATAATCAATGGATGCTTTTGTTGAACTTAATATAACAATAGAAAAGGCTGCCATCCATAGTTATGGATCGCCAAGCTGTGTTTGGGATTTGTGTATTAGATTTTTATTAAATCAGCTTCTTCTACTTAATAGTAGGCCTGTTACCACCGGTATAGTTATGAAATGGTAGTTTTCATTGTATCTAATTGGGATTATTTTGTAGCTAAGGCAAATGATGTTCGTGATATGGTATTATTTGTGGGTATATAACATCTTATTTAAAAGGGGATTAAGTCAGATATGTGTGAAAATAGATGATGGATGGAACCACTTAAATCTTTGATTTTTTTGAATGCAATATTATTTAACTGTAGTTTTATTTAGAAGAAGATGCTCGGGGGGATACTGAATTTAATTAAAGTTATGTATGCAAATATAAATGACAGGAAAAATGTTTTTTAAACTTATTGAAAATCAATGAACTTAGGTTTAAAAACACAAAAAACTAAACTTACAATATGTTATGTACGTTATTGGTCTTATTAATTAGATTTTTGGCTGTTTAAACTATGTCTAAGTATTTTGAAACAGTCGGAAATATGCTTTTTTAATAAAAAAAATATTGCATTTCTCTAGGTTTAGACAATAGATTACGTTGTCTAAAGCAAGATAAAAAGATAGATTACTTTAGCAAAAATTAGAAAGGTTTTTTTAAAAACTTGGACGGCTATCTAAAGTTAGACAATGTTTATTAATAAGACCATTATGATTATAGTTGTTTTAATGCTATTTTTGTTGATTTATATCAATAAATATAAAGTTCAAGCATTACTAAGTTCAAGCATTACTTAGTAGTTGTTCAGTGCGAGTTTAATGTTAAATCATAAGTCAACTCATTAAATTTGGTGAGCTAACTCTAAATCTACCGAACAGATGCTTTTAATGTTTTATACTCCAAGGTTTAGTTTCTTTTCCTTTTTTTTTTTTTTTTTTTGAAAAACTGCTTCTTGATTTAATTGTACATATGTACATTTTTATCATGAGTGTCAACATAGCGAAACAACATTCACCGATCGAAAAAATTTTAACTGGGTAATTAGCCGTTAATTAGTGGTGAATTAGTTGTGATAATTTCGAATTTGTCGTTCTATGTTTTCTATGTTTTTTTGCTGTTTCCATCAGAAACAGCACAGGGTTCTTATAGCGAAAAGTTTATTACTTAATAATTAGCCGTTCAGCAGATCTGAATTAATTGTGACAATTTTAATTTTGTCTTGCAATGTTTTCTACGTTTTTTTTGCTGTTTTGCTAACTGCAAAAAAACGTAGAAAACATTGCACGAAAAAATTAAAATTGCCACAACTTATTCAGAACTGCTAAACGGCTACTTATTAAGCAATAAAGCAATATCAACTTAGCGAATCAGCAAAAAAACATAGAAAACATCGAACACAAATTCGAAATTACGACTTTCCGACTAGTTCGGCCTAATTTTCCAGTTTTTGTGTTTGTAGTGCGTTTATCTGGTTGAATACAAATCCAACAAAAAAAAAAAACCCAACCAAATCGGATAATGGTTTAAAGATTAAAGGGTAGCCAAATAAGCTTTTCACTAGTGCTAAAAAAGTCTTCACTGAATTATTTGATATATCGGTGTGAAAAAGCCCGCGTGAAAATAGTTGTTTCTCATGAATATCTCAAAATTTTTTCAGTATTATTTTGAAACAAGAAAAATACCTTTCATTTGATATTATTCATTTGAAATCATTTTTCTAAGTCATTAACATATTTACGGCAATTAATTTGGAGGATATGGCATACTCAGAAGTTATTTTAGAGCCTAAAAGTTCATTATCCTCTTTGAATTAAGAATAAAGTATAAAATGAACTCTGCAGTATTTCATTTGCATCTTACGTCGAAAAAATCCAGGTTTAATAATTGAATCAGAGAGATCTGATCAAACTTTGCTCAGAGCTTACTCGGTTCGACTTCAAGCTAGGAAAGAAGAACGCCTGATAAGTTGTCGCTGCCGTTTTTGTAAAGCTCTCACAGATTTGCCGTAGTGAGTAGATAAATGGCCACAAATCCTTAATTAGTATCGCAGGGTCAAAAAGCTCTTAATTGGGTATATTCCGAAAGCTTCTTAGCAAAAACCAAAGAAAAAATCGGATTGATTTGCACCAACATGGGAATGTACGTGTGCGAAAAAATGATGTAGTTTTGAAGTGTGGAGTGCGAAGTACCGATTGCCTTTTTCTATTAAAAATATTTGCCTAAAATTTTAGACAGCTTAGCTCCAATTTATTTACTTTCCATTAAATTTAAAGTCGCAATTAAAAACAGATTTCAATTTTATACAAAAATGCCAGTAATATGTCTACTTTTTACATTTATTCCGGTCTACAAGCCAAGATTAAGCTGCTAATAGCTTCGCTAGGTTTGTCCCCTGCACAAGTCATTCTCTTAATCTTGTGGGTTCCTGATGCGCCGCTGAATCTTGTACTGCTGCAATTGACCATTTCTCGTTTCTGCAAAAATTATGTACATCACGAGTACACCTTTTTTAGTTCCAGCGTGATGCTCTATCTCCATCTACAAAATCTTATTCTTTACCAGGCGAACAAATTGACAGAAATATGGACACAAGTAGAAATTTATAAGACTGCATCCAATGATTCTAAAACAAAGCATTGTCGAAACATCGGAAAAACATTTTAAGTAGCTCATGGCGGAATGGTTAGAGTGTTCAACTGTTAATCCAGACGTTCGATTCTCAGCCTAAAAATGGCTCTGGTTTTAAGCATAAAGCCTAGTACATACTTTTGAACCATGTCGTGAAGCCATATAAATTTGCATTTCTGTTCACCACGTGAACGTGCTCGTGAAGGCGTGTGGAGAAAAAAGTGGAGAGTTTTCATTCACGAGTGGTGAACCAGTACGTACAAAATGTATGGGAACGCTTCGATTTGGTTTCAAACGTCAAACGTTCACAACGAATTCAGAAGTCTGTACCAACGATAAATGTCAATTCAATTTCTCCACTGTCAAATTGTTCACTTCAGGAGCATATACATACTACGCCAAAAGTCGTATCATACTGAACCTATTTACTACTAAATTCAACTTAACTATATAAAATAGTGACAGTTCTCGCAAAAACCTTAAAAATTTTACCTTTTTTTGACGTTTCTATGTGTCAAATACAATATGGGGTTATGATATTAAAAGTATAAAATAGGCATTGGTGGCATTAACTCCCGGTGAGTGTTAAACAATTGATAAATTCCAGATCCAATGTTCTCCTTAGTTTTACTACTGCTTCTTTTCCATTTTGCAATGAGAGCTAGTAGCTACATACATATATAATTCTTCGGCTGCCAGAAAAAAAAAACGAGGAGTATCCGAACATAGATGCAGATACCTACGATATGTTCTTGGTTTTCGTTTAGATAACAAAAGTTTTGTTGAGAAGATATTTTTATCCATAAGCCTCAAAGTACAGTTATAGACAAAGTTTGTCTGTTTGTACTAAACGAGTACCTAACTCAAAGTTTTTTTTCAAACAAAAAAAACATAAACAATGATTTAACTTAAAACAACATTTCCCTTCATCTTATACCTACTTACGGTATTTTATATCCATCGCTACCAAGCACCTATAAAACCATCAAATTAATTAACTTCATTATAACATTAAATCACTCAAATTGGCCAAATAAAGTATCTGCGGGATGTGCATAAAAATATTCGTCTTACGTAAGTTCCAATTCCCATTCAGTTGATTATGGTTAACTCTTTGAGAAAATGTGTTCCCACTTTCTTATAGTAAGTCACTTCCACTTACGATGACACCGTCGACAATGACGTCGTCGTATATCTTCTCGTCCCTTGATACCGCACCATCGATCGCCTCGCTGCGCCCGGCTATCCTCAGCTATATCTATAGTAAAGAAGTTAACTACCAATAATAAACCATGAGTTCATGAGAAATTCCTTTCACTTTTGCAGATCCCATCGTCTACGAAGTGCGTACGACTTTATTCCTATGTATATCTATCTACACTCATGCACACAAATACTTCTTCATAAAAGGTAAAGATGATGGCAATCGAAGTCGAGGCTATATACGGATTCGAGATAAAAGAAGCTTCTGTGATTTAAATGAGCTTCGTTTTAAATATACAGTGCTGTTAAAAAATTAATATTTCAATTTCAAAAAAGTTATGGTGCGAAATTGTTTATACTCAACTCTTAAACTCTTCAATTTGTTTTATTAAAATTTTGAGGAAATTTTATTTTTTCTAGTTAAGTGTAAGGTGCTCTCTCCGCCCCTTCATAATAATTATTGAAAAAACCGCTCAAAATTAGACCTATTTTATCAGACTTTCCTGTAACTTCTTTCTGATGTAGTTATAACCAAAACAAGTGATTTGGCAACTTGTAGAAAACAAAATTATGTTCTATAGCTTTTTTGAAAGTCAATATTTCATTCTTTTATATGTTCTTTAAATCCAGTTTTTAAGTGAATTTGTTGTTTTTGAGAAATTAAATTTCAAAGCCAATATTTTTGAAAAAAAGAAAAATTTTTGTCAAGTTGATTTTTTTCTATTGCCCTACCGTTTAATTTTAATTTAAATACTGAAAACCAGAAAAATATTTCTTGGAAATTAAAATAAAGAAAAACGAAAGGAAGGGCAATGTTGACTAAGGCCGTGTGCGAATTCGGTTAAAATCACGTTAAGATTAAGGCCGTGTGTGAATTCGGTTAAAATCGCGTTAAATTTTATCCAAAGATTAATTTTTGACACTTGTGAGGTGAATCTGTACGTAGAATTGTCAAATTTTAATGTCGGATAAAATTTAATCGCAATTTTAAACGAATTCGCACACGGCCTAAGTTTTCGCAGTAATGAGGTGAATTTGTATTGTAAAAAGGTCAAAATCTTATCTCGGATAATATTTAATCAAAATTCAAACCCAATTCGCACACGGCCATGCTCCAAAATTCTTCTATATGCATCAAATTTGAAACATAGTCAGAGCGCTTATCAGCAAGTCTGTCAATGTGTCCGAAGTTCGAACTGTATGAAAAGGGTGACCGCACGATTAACAAAAATAATCAACGCGTCGACTCTTTATGTCATGTCAACGTGAGTGTAGGCTGTTTCACAATGCGACGATTAAACGAGACGTCAGCGTGACGAGATCTCTTCGCAGAATCTCTCTCTAAAAAAAGAATTTTAAACAATGAAATAATACATAAACAAGCATTTCTCGTCGTCTCGTCACGTCATAAAGTTCGAAAAATTGAAAAAAAGACGCAACGTGACGACGAGAAATACTTTATTATGTATTATTTCGTTGTTTGAAACTCGTTTTAAAGAGAGAACAACTGTGAAGAGATCTCGTCACGCTGACGTCTCGTTTTCTCATCGCATTGTGAAACAGCCTTGTGAATGTGAATGCATTCTTCATGAGAGTTGACATGTGATATAATTTGTTGTCGTTTTGACATCTCACAGTCATCGCCTTACAAATTTCCAATATCTTTTAATAGTTCAAAGGTCTAAAATCAAAACACAAAAAAATAAAACGCACGACTGGATCGCACAAACTTGCTATTATAGTAAAAGTTTAATCGAATTTTAAAAATTGAGTGTGTTAAAAATATATGGGATATATATGTAATATAAATTTATGGGAGCCTTAAGATTAAACTAGTATTATACATTATTGAGCTTAAATTGAAGAATTATTAAAAATCAACATAATTCGAAAAAAATTTATTAAAAAAGTCTTTTTAAATTGTTTTGAGAGCTAAAAGAAGTACACCATTTGATTTCTTTAAATAATCTTAGTTTTAGAGAAAAACAAATTTAAAATCGTAGGAGCGGTTTTTTTTTTTAATTAATTTTTTATATATAAAATTTTGTAAACATTTTTAAGAAAAAAAATTGGTACACAATTTTTTAGTATTTATTTATGCTGAGTTAAAAATTTAATTTCGAAAAAAATATCTACCCGTTTTTGAATAATCGAATTTTCAAAAAAAAAATTGAAATTTTTTTTTTAAATCCAAAATTATTTTTTTTTGAAAATTTTATATGCAGTATGATTTTAACTTTTGAGAAGCTTTTATATAAAAAAAATTTAATTTAAATCGATTGGACACATAATGAGATAGTCCAAAACAAAGAAAATGGATCTATGAGAGTTACCGGTTAATAATGGTTAACTGTAAATTTTGTATTTGGCAGATCGTAGACCATACTAATATTAGTATTCACAACAATTTTAATCAAAACCGTAGGATTCGTTTTCTGTAACGGTTTTTTAACATTCATATGGAAGGTACCGATTATTTTGACTATAAGAAAAAGTTTTGTATAAAATATTTTAGAGAATGTTAAAAAACCGCTTGGTGCCAAGTTTCATAAAAATCAACCAAATAGTTTTAAAAATATTTGATTTTCAAAAAAAAAATTTGAAACTTTTTTTGAAAATCCAAAAAAAAAGTTTTTTGGAAAATTTTGGTATACAAAACTATTTAAATTTTCCAGAAGATTCTCCATAAAAAAAATTCAGTTTATTCCTTTTCTAGAAAAACGAAAATTAAAAAATGGTTCTATGGGATGTACCATTTAAAACCATTTTTTTGGAAATTTAATTCTCACAAAAAGGTAGCTTATACTTAAGAAAATGTATTGATTTTTTTTTAGAAAAATCTGTCGAGCCATTTTTGAGAAAAATGAGATTTTGCAAAAATGCTAACAAAAATTATATGGCAGGTACCGTTATTTTTGGTCCTAAAAATAACCTGTAGGGATAATGTCCCCAAAACACTTTATACCAAGTTTAATTAAAATCGGCCCATGAAAGTTTGAACAAGAAAATCAAAAATTCAGGATTATCAGATTTTCAATCAGCTGGAGTACAAAGATGGGCCGTTTCCTCTTAATTGGGTTTAACGTGAACAAAAATTTCCCTGGGAATGTTTCCCTCTTCAAACATTGGGAACGTGAATGATGCTCAAAAGTTTTTCTGGGAATTTATTGGTATCGGAAATAAATTTTCCAGCGCAATTTGGCTGTAATTGTATTGGTTCGCAATTGCCGGAAAATGTCCGAGGGAATAAAATATTCCGTTGAAATAAAAATTCCCCTTGAGATTTCCGATAGGGTTCAATAGCCGTGTTCCTTTGGGGGTGGCGAACTACTCATGAGTAGATGAAAACTACTACTCAAGCTCTAATGCGCGAGTAGATGAGCAGAGTAGTTACGCACCTAAAATCCCCCAGAGGGCATCTGGCTAGGTTAAGAGATTTTCATGTGCATGACATTTTATTTCAATTTGTTTACAGTTTTTACGTTCACCATTCACCAATAACAAAAATAAACAATATAAAGCAATCAATAAGGAGGTGAGAGTCTCTACAAGACGACTTTCCATATAGATAATTTTACACACACTTTCTCATTTTGTATGAGTTTTTATAAACATACGTCGAAAAATCATATAAACTGAGAAAGTGTGTGTACAATCTCGCAAGCTTTTTGATGGTATGGATTCCACAGATTATAAATAATTATCAATCACTTAGGCCCATTTGCTGAAACGAAACTTAAGTATTTATGTTCAACTTAAATGCTTATGTTCTACTTTTTCCTCAGCGTAAACTGTCACATAAGCTCTTATGTCGAACTTAAATATTTATGTTTCGTTTCAGCAAATGGGCCTTAAAATTGTAGTGGATTGCTACTAGGGAAGTGAAATTTGTGCGTTCCATTGAAAATTTCCAGCAAATTACTTATGAGTAGTTCGCCACCCCCAAAAGAACACGGCTAATACCTACTTGCTTCACTCGAACAATGTTCATATCATTTCGAACTGTGCGAGGTCTTCTAGTACGTGAAAGATTACAGACTTTTTTTCTTTTTTATGAAAGCGTTGTCAAATCTTAATTCATTTCAATAATACTTAAGTTCAACATAAAAGCTTATGTGACAGTTTACGCTGAGGAAAAAGTAGAACATAGGCGTTTAAGTTGAACATAAATACTTAAGTATCGTTTCAGCAAATGGGCCTTAAACTCTTATGTTAAACTTAAATATTTAAGTTTCGTTTCAGCAAATGGCCCTAGGTCTTTTCATCATAAATTTCTAGGTTTTTCAAAGTTAATTTTCAAAAAAAAAGTACGTAAACAAAAAAAATATTCAATACTTAAATCATTAACTTGTTGTTGTTATTTAAAAATTCAAAAAAATATCACATTTTTCAAGGTTCACTTTAGCAACAATTAGAAAGGTTTTTTTTTTAAGTTAGATAATGTTTATTACTACGTTCTTAAGATATGTTCGACGAAAAATCATACATATGAAATCTCAAATTCTTTTTTTTATGAACCCAAAACTTATCCTATAGAAGGTTCCCCAATATTGCAAATAAAAAAGCAACCGATTATTTTTTGCCAACGCTCTTTTCTTTTTTTTTCTTCTCTTCGATCGAAGATACACAATTCGACGATTGTTCAAAATGTTCAATCATTGAACTCATTTTTGATCTTCTACGATCCCATGAGTCTTGTATGTGTACGATGTACATATTTTTCGTGTTTTTATTTGGTCATTAAAATGAAACTTTTGAAAAATAGGTACCTATAGTTACAACTTACAATTTATTATTGATTAAATTTTTCCTTTCGTGTATAGATGCTTGTACTTGCAGAATAGAGATAAAATATACATACATATGTATGTATGTGCAATTTTATTTCGTTGCGCATCAAGAAATCGGTATCTTATGAATAAATTAGATTGCAATTGCATTAGTCCGAAGTAATTGGACATTGAAATGTCGATAAAGTGAGTTGGTACCTCGAGTCACGATTCAAGTTCACATAAGATTTTATTTAGGGTGAAATTAAAATGAAAACGAAGTAAAATTTTAGTGGGAAAAAATTTGCAATCGATTTAAATTTTTTTAAAGAACAAACTCTGACTTAACTCACATAACCACTTATTTTGGCTTAAAGGGGTTTGTTATTCAAAATAGACCTAATTATATAAAATAAACTGTAAAGCTGTGGTATAGGTACAGATTTTTCAATCTAGGTATATGCTGATTAAAAAAAGTACGTATACGCCATAGTGACCGTATTATTTATTTTAAAGGGTCTGTAATGTTTTGCATAGGTACTTAAAACAGGCAAAGGTTAATAAAGAGGATGTTTTCACCTCTCTCTCTCTTACAATATCCACATAAGTAATAGATTACAAGGTCCCAACAAAAAGTTAATAATGGAAGTAATGTAATTTAAATGGCTAGATTTTTTATTGGTCATAACATTTAGTTATTTCCTTCTTCACCTAATGGTTAATCCTCTAGAAATAGGTAGGTACAGAGTTTTTTTATAATGTCTTCCAGTTTGAATTGAATATTCATATGTCTAAGACAGGACAACATCTGTCGGGTCAGCTAGTTTATTATATTTGAGTACCTAATAAAATCGATAGTGTTTGGAATATTTGGTATTCTATTAGATCCTACTCTGATTCCGTATTCGAGTTCATGCAGTGGCCTTAGAAACCATAACTAATCATCAAAACTTATTCCTTTACCTAGCTCTATTATTAATTAAAGGGGACCAAACGAACAATGGAAATCATAACCCGTCTCTTTTATATAACTATTTGGTACCCATATTCCATATTAGATCCTACTCTTGTAACAAAGTCAAATACCAGCTGAACTGACTGGTAAATAGTTTGGGCACCCATCGGCAATAATTTTCCATCCATACATGATGGCCCTATTATGTATTTATAAAGACCAAAATAGGAATCATCATCCCCAATTTTTATATTATTAGTAATTAATAATATACCTACTCTGACCAAATGTTGGTTTTAATCCCCACTTGCAACCGCATCCAAAATATTTATTCTATTTTCCATCATATACCTAATACTTACTTACTTACTTTACTTTAGATGACGCTCATGTACCTAATACCTAACTAATTTATTTTCAACCAATTAGAAATCAACTTGCCTTTTGCTCTTCTTCATAATAAAAATTAAGACCCCATTACAAAATTTTATGCATGTATCTCCAACGTTTATTTTATTTATTTATGTTTGGCCAATCCAAATTCGCTTTATCCTAATATTTATACTGCCCAAATTCCATTCTATTCCAACTACAGTGGACGCTAAAAATCGTAATACAATAATATAGAATCCGCCTTTTTCCTAACTTTTGTTTTCATAACTTTGTCTCTTCAGAACTTTGGTTTTCAGAAGTTTTGTCTTTTCAGAACTTTGGTTCTCAAAAGTTCTTATGTCTTTTCATAACTTTCGTTTTCAGAACATTATCCTTTCAGAACTCTATTTTTCATAACTTTGTCATTCAAAACTGTGTCTTTCCGAACTTTGGTTTTAAGAATTTAGACGGGTTCCCAGTGAAAACACATGCATACATATGTATAGATTTTTTTTTTGAAGTTTAAACATTTCTGAAAAGGTGTTTGTTAATAAAATTTTAATTCCCGGTTTACTTGACTTTGAGTGTCCAAAGAGTGAACCAAATATAAAAATGTTTATATAGCTGCTTACAACTCGTTTGTTAGCGCCACTCATAAGCCATGAAAATGAAGATTGAGAGCCGAGCAGCATGGGAAAAATACGATGTACCTACAGCAAATAATAACGATGAGCTGTGCAAGCATGATCAACATCTTATGTATATATGTTACCGGAGCCCTAACTCTACAAACCCTACATCGTTGTCAAAAATTATGGCTAGGCCGTTTCTCATAGATTTATTGTAAAATTAAGTCTGTCATGCAAAACTTCTATGTGAAACGACGAAGCCATAATTTTTGACCACGATGTAAGGTTTGTAGAGTTAGGGCTTGGAGAGTTAGGCCTAATAGAGTTAGGGGCTTGGCTCTTCAGGAGATCTCATAACTTTTTCATAGCGAAAGCGTTATTATGTAAAATAGACTCTCAATTTTACATGAAATGTTTTGGTGTAATTTTGTTATTTCTTCAAAAATAAATAAGTTCTACATTTAACAATAAAGTAATGAAAAATTAAAAAAAAAAAAACTTTTTAATTGATTTTTAGTTGGTGTATTTTATTTTTCACTTTTTCTACGGTATTATATTAATTTAACACTAGTATCGCCCAGCAGCCGAAATACGGCCAACAAAAGATGACACACTCTAGTAAGGAAAATAAAAAGTTAAATTATAAGGGAAAACTAATTCTTAAAAATTCGTACCATTGTTTACTTAAAATATACATGTGTTTCCACTCTATTAATTAAAATCTAACCATCAATGACTAACTTTGAAAGCAATTCAAAGTCTGGTGGACGGTCATACGCCTAAATTTTGTTAATTTGGTATTTAAATTTATGATTTTTTTTACCAATGGTTGAAATTCGACCACATACAACAAACAAAATTAAATACCCGTTAATAATCTTGAAAGCTTTACACACAGGAGATTTGTACTAAATTTTTGGTGTATCATTCGGTTATACCCCAAAAGAAAGAAGTTGATTTTCTGCAAACTTTACAGCCGTCAACTATAACCTCTATATCAGTTTCATAGAAATCGCTCAAGGAACAACGAAGATATGATTTTTCGAATCCGACCCCGTACTTGTATAAATATATCCCCCACCCATTCTCTTTAAACTCCAACCAACTCGTCTCTCTTTGAATATCCTTATGCCCGTAATATTCACGCCGTTTAAAATCGGTTTAGATTCAGAAGTCGGTTTAAAATTTTTAAACCGACTAATCGGTAATATTCACTCACTTAAACCGACGTTAACCAAAATTTTTAACCGAATGATCGGTTTAACTACGATAAACCGACTCCAACTTAAACGAGGTATTTTCGTGTCGTTTAGGTACGGTTTAAATGGTTTTAGCTAATATTCAACATTTTATTGGTTTATTCAGTCAGTGCAAAATATTCAATCGTGTTATTTTCGGCGATGATGGCTATTCAAACTCATCATATTTGTGCACGTTATTCACACATCGGGGTAGAGTTGACCAATTAACCAGAAAGGGGTTTATATACCGAGAGCTGGTAAACGATTTGCTCAAAGTGTTTTATATCGCTCCAAAATTTGTGAGCATGATATTTGTATACCGCAGTGCAAACTACATGCCATAGACCTTTTAGCGATATCGCGGCCCTAAGACCACCATAATGCACTTTCAAAATTCCAAAAACTGAGTGAAGTTTAAGTGTATTATACCGCTCCAAATTTTGTGAGCATAATGTTTATATGTGTCCAAATTAAATGCCATCGGTCTGGCAGCGATACCATGGCCCTAACACCTATAATGTACTTTCAAAATGCAACCAAAAAAATCAGAATAGTTCGTGGTTACTGTCCACACTCAATTTCATCAACTTGACAGTAATATCTCATACCTAGCACCATAATGCATTTTCAAAATTCATTAATGCAAAAAAAAAAGGTGGTTTGAATCGATCCAAATGTTGTTTACATAGTATTTTTATGTGTCCAAACTAAATTCCATCAACCCGAGAGCAATACCGTAGCCATAGCACCATTATAATGCACTTACAAAATCCTAATACTATTTTTTTGTTAGGAAAGTGCATAATGGTAGTGTAATGTTCACGGTATCGCTGCCAGACCAATGAAATTCAGTTTGGACAGATATAAAATTTGGAGCGGTTAAAAAAACTTTTGTTGCAATTTATATGTGCATTATGGATGTGTTTGGGCTGCGGTATTGCTGTTAGGTTGATGAAATTTAGTTGCCATCTTGCTTAATATAATATGATAGATATTGGAACCGAATTCACGACCGACGCGGAACTGCAACCAGATCAAGAAGAATTCAACTCGCAACAAATCGTTCATGGAATGTTTGGAAGACGCAATGCGGTGGACGTTATTGTTGACATTTTTTCACAACGTAAAACACGATAAAGAGGAATGAAAGACATTTCTAATGCGTATTTGTGTTTGACACGAATTAATTAATTTATTTTATTTAAATATAAAATGACAATTCAAAAAATAAATGTCAAGAAAAGCCTTTTTTAGTTTTTTCATACTTGCGATTCTATGCGACGTTCGGTTTAAATCACAAATTTAAACCGACGTAAACCGATGGAATTTTTTGCTTAAACGGAGTGAATATTACCGATTTAAACGAGATTTTGTCGTTTAAATTCTATCGGTTTAGTTCGGTTAAATGTAGTCGGTTTAAGGGCTTTTAAACCAAGTTTTAAACGGCGTGAATATTACGGCGGTTATAATTAAATAAAACAATCAATCTAAAAGTTTTGTTGTTATTATTTCCATAAATCGAAGTTTCTATAAGTTGAATTTTTTTTTCTTTCATTTTGAGAGTTCGACTTATGAAAGTTCGACTGTGTTTTGGTTTCCAACACTTTTCGCACTAAAAATAAAATGCACGACTGGGTTGCACGAACTTGCTCTTGTAGTTAAAGTTTCTTGTAAAATGGAAAAGTTTTACAAAAAAAATGGCAACACTTACTAAAAAGTGTTATACTTTTTTTGAAAGCCAGAAGTCTCTTCTTACATTCCTATTTGAAATCAAATTATTTCTGTTTATAGTTTTCGAAAAAATTACTTTCAACCTAAAATTGTTAAAAAAACAAAAAATTGAATACTGGTTTTTTTACAATTTTTAATACAAAGTTCGAAGAGGTTGTTAATACAAAAGCCAATTTAGAACCTATAGGTATTATTTAAAATTGTACCTATATCGCAAGCAAAAATTATATATTCAGGGGCGTGATTTACAGGCCAATCGATTTTTCCAACGAAATTTAAGAAATCGTCGAAAATTGCGATTTATTTTGAGGACTGAAAAAAACAGAGCTCAAAGCTATCCTCTTATGCACACAATAGATTTGCTTTTTACTTGCGATATAGGTATTTTTCCATATAGTCCAGGAAAAATAGACTTTCACAAGGACAAAATTAGTTAGAGGCTGAAATTTGGCATGCACCAGTGTTCCTAGATTGGTGGTTTTTCCCACCAAAATGGTGGGAAATTACGAGCTTGGTGGGAATATTGGTGGGAAAAATTTCATGGTGGGATTTATGGTAGGATAATATTGGAAATATTTTTTTATGGGCGGAAATATTATTTTTACCATAACCACAACTTAAAAAATTCACCACCTCTCTATTTTCCTTCACCCTTTTTTTCTTACAGCATATTAATAATTTAACTACACCCTCGATAAAAAAATTTAAGCTGTTAATCTGATATGTACACAGAGAATATGTCAACAAGAAATAAAAGATGGATGGGATTTTTGTCGTTGTGCTCTTCTTTTCTTATGGCTGTTCTCTGCATTTTATCATACCCAGAGCCAAATTTCAAGAACAGAAATTCTTTGTTAACCGTACTACACGAATGCGGAATGCTTTACTATACTCTATTTTTCCCTCTCGTAATATTTTTATATTTATTTACACATTCCCACAACAAATTACAAATCGGTAATGGACAAATCGCGGAAAATTAAAAAGGAGGGGACCTACAGTTTATTGCCGAATCCGAACGGCTTAGGTGAGCGGCACTTTTCTATGACAAGAGATACGCTTGGAGGATTTGTCACTTCCTCGCAAGAGGAAAAAAACTTAAGGTGGAAGCGGCTGGTATTGAACCCCAGACCTCTGGCATGACAGTCCAACGTACTAACCATTACACCACGGGCTACTACGCACACAGGAATGGTTGAGATTTGTAAGTCACTAGGCCCTAATTCTTCATGAGCTGATGTTATGCCCATATTCCCATATTACATCACCCAGAGCTGACCCACTATACTGTATTCAATACATACAGCAATGCATAACCGCAGCTTTGTGTTACACTTAATGTGACGCAACGCACAGTGGTTCAAGCCAACCTCCAGAATGCAACTGAGTAGGTTGTACCACCGAATTTATTCATTTATTTATTATTACCGTTAAAAGGTTACAGCAAATGAAAAGTTAAAAAATCTCTAAAAAAAGGGGCAAAAAGTCACGAAAGTGGAAGTTTTTGACAAATGTCTCAAAAACGGGTTGTCATAGAAAAATTTTATACAAGCTACAAGATGAATGAATAAAATTTTTCTATGACAACCCGTTTTTGAGATATTTGCCAAAAACTCCCACTTACATGACTTATTGCCCCTTTTTTAGAGATTTTTTGACTTTTCGATTTTTGTTGAAAATAACATGGGCTACAAGATTAAGGAATCAAATTTTTCTCTAACACAAACTGCTTTTAAGATATTTGCAAAAAAAAAATCCCCAATTTCATGACATTTGGCCCCTTAAGAGATTTTTTAACTTTTCATTTGCTGTAACTTTTTAACGGTTAATGCTACGAAAAAACCTGCCAAACCATTTTTATGGGAAATCGCCTCAGCTACAAGATTGAGAATCAAAATTCTTCTCTACCACACACTGTTTTTGAGATATTTGCATTTTTTTACCCTTGGACACCTTATAACTGACCTAGCGGTCATCGGATCGTTGAGGAACTCTCCCAATTTTTAAAGAGTTACGTCGTCCATGCCAAATTCTAGCCTCTAACTAATTATTTTCTTTCTTTGGCATTTTTCTATTCTTACTGGACTAATAACTCACACTTAATGTATGCCTCCTGGTTGTAAATCTTTTTGCCAAAATGTCACATACACATTTCGAAATGTCTTTCCATATTTCTGACTACGAACCTGGTTGCTTAAATATATGCAGAAGAAAAATTAGGTTTTATTTCTTTAAATAAAAGGCGATGAGACTTTCCTCACATATGTACTTAGTTGCGATGTTTCATGTTATGCTTCCTTGCATTGATGTGCGGAATTTTATCTGATTTTGGCATCTGCTTGCTTAATTTAGTTATGCTCTACATGTAACGTTTGTAACATTTGTCAATACTCTGGTATATCATGCGACACATTTAACACTGAAAGCCTCTTACTTCGACGCTTGGCACAAATCATGAGTACCGCTGAAGATGGCGTGCATGCCGGTGCGCTTTGATTTTATGATAGTAAAACATATTTGAATACTTAATTGTAATGTTGTATTTACGAAATCAATAATTAAATTTGATTTTAATCAAAGCAAAAGCAATAGTAGTAAATAAATGGATGTTTTGAATAGCTGTCATTAAATTGTAATTTTTTTTTAACAGTTAATGGGTGCTGCATGTCATATTTATCGTGCCATTCAGTAGGCTTTTGCTTTCAACTATGGAAATTCAATTTGTCAGAAAGTACCTACATACATCACATTTGAAAAGCAATTGAAGTGTGAATTAATTTGTCTGAACTTCTACTTCATTATACTTGCATTTTGGTTCAAAGAAGTATGTGAAGAAAAAATGATACGATTTCTATACTGCAACAATCATATATATAAGTATTATATGTATGTATTTAAAGTTCATTCAAATGACATGACGAAAAACTGAAATAAGAATTTATGGGTTACTTTTTAGTTTTGAGCCAATTTCAGTTTTTCTTATATGTATGAAATTTGTAAGAACTTCAGACCAAAATAAAAGAAAGGTCAATGATATCATTAAAGAACTAGGTAGCTAGGTATCAACTTTAAAAATGGCTGTCGATGGAAAAGCATTGCTAATTTGTTAGGGAACTCACTATAGTCTAAGATCCCGCCATAGAACAACCTACCGTCATCGAGGTACCAGATAAGAAGTATGCAGTTTTGTAGGTAGTGTCTAGCCAAATATTTTGCGCAAGGGTTGCCTAGCATAAAGTGGTCAAGGCATAGGGTTTTACAATTATCTGACGCAGCTCAGATGGTATGTCTTACGGACATAAACAAAATACCATATCAAAGCAAATTTTATTTAAAAAATTCGACATAGGTGGTTTTTTAAAAATCATAATTTCAACAGGGTATACTAGGGTAAACAAAAATAAAAGTCTAGAATCTATTTTCTAAACGAAAAATGATAAAGTGTTGGTTGTTTTTATAATCGATAGAATCTTTTATTATAAAAAAGTAGTGTTTATAGATAAAAAATGTGAAAAATCTACAACTCGAGATATAAACGTTTGAAAGAAAAAATATTAGAAATAGATGTTGGGGAAAAAAATTACTATAAATCAGGGTTATGTTTTCTGGAAATAAATTTTATATTTTTAAAAAGAAGATAAGAAATAAATTGATTCGTATTTGTCGAATTTTCGATTAAAGGCTCTCCCAAACCAACGCGATTAATCACCGCGACAATAGAAAACAATAACAACAACGTGTTGTTTTGTTTGACAACCACGTGTTGTTGTTGTTGTTTTCTTTTGTCGCAGCGATTAATCGCGTTGGTTTGGGAGAGCCTTTACCCTAAATTTTTTGTTAAGAGTGAATTTTCGATTTTACAATGTCGATTTTCAAAATCTCGACAAAAAAAAAAACAATCAACTGGTTAAAAGATTGACGAATTAAAAAATCGAAAAGAATTATCAATTTTTCAAAAAGTCAATTTTCAAAATTTCGACAGCAAATCGTCATATATAAAGAATTGATATTTTCACATTCTCCGCCTGGAAAAATGGAAAGTTTTTAGCAAGCTTTGGCAAGGCCCTGGCAAGATTTCGGTAAGGAAAGCCTAGATGAGGAAAACATTACAGACCCCTATTAGTGCCTCGCTTAGAACATTTATTTAAAAAATCACTGGCGAGGCTCTTGATAGTAACTAACTATGTTAGTATAGTGAAGTTGAAGTCATTTTATGAGAATTAATAAAAGCGGGATCTTTTTATATCGTTGTTATTTAACTGTGCAAACTTCAAACAAGGAAATTGAATCGGTGTGTCAAATAGTTAAATCTTAGCTGCAGACAAATATGAAAATCGTCTTTTATGAAAAGACAATGAAACATTTAATTTAATAATGCTGTGAAGTATTTTTTCTTTTAAATAAAATTACCATACAAAATAATTAAACGAAATACGAATTTAATACGAAATATATATACCTACATATTTTTTGGGGGTCACGTTGATCTTCTTTCAAATTTCACCTTTCTTTAAACCAAGAAAGTTGATAGACTCACTAAACAGCAAGTCAGAACATTTCTCACTGAACAACAATTAGGTCTATTCATCGAAATCTTTTATTCTTTTATTCTGCTATTCTGTTATGAATTTCCATACAAAAGTTTAACCTGTCATAAAATCTTTTATGAATTATAATTTTTTGTATTCGGCATGCCAAAATCTTTTATAATATCTGCTGAAAAATCTTTTATGAACTGTCAACAATTCGAACTGTCACAAAATCTTTTACTAATTCCATTTTTGATATTCAGCAAGCCACAATCTGTTATGAAATCTGCTATAAATCTTAAAAGAATAAAAGACAATTTTTTTTGACTTTTATCATAAAAGATTTGCAAGTGGAGTGAATTAAAAAATGGAAAAATTGTCGTTTTCTCCTGGTAATTTTACTTGAAGTCACAGGCAATTTATGTTAAGTTCAGTCTTTCATTTTTAGCTGTGCCTTTGTATTGAAAATAATCCCAGTGATTAGCTTTCTCATTGGACTCGAGACTGGTGAAGTGAAATCAAAATAAAAAAATTGCGAGTTGCATTTGATTTTTTACTTTATACTTTTACATTATATTTACTATATAAATAAAGGAACACAAAATAGTTTTAAATAGTGTTATTTTCTATCTTATTTTGGTGTTGTTGTTGTTAATGTTGTCGTTTTTAAGCTACTGTTGTTGCTGCTACTAGCGTCGCTCATATTTTTGCTACTGGTTGAGTTGGTACATTGGTTGCAGCTATTACTTGCCCCTTAGTGTTCCCTGCAACTTGGTCACCTATCCGCCGGTCGCATCCTTAGGTCTTCACAGACTAATAAAACCGACGGCAACAGGTTTGCCTAATATTACGTACGGCAAAACGTCCCGAAGGTGGGAATTCCAAATAAAATTTAACGCACAAAGGCTTTTTTCTTGCCTGTTGCTTTGTTGTCACTTGAGGCTCCAACGAACATTTTATGTGCAGCTACTGCAACAAATCCATCAATATGTGCACCCAAATCTTTTTTCACAACATCTCCTTCCTTTAAAATGCAGTCAGGATCATTCTCTTGACAAAATGTTACACACACAATATGCTAACTGATACACATGTTGGAACTGCAATTCCTTTTTTTATATATTTTTGCTTTTTGTAAACTCATGGAGGCATCAGCAAAACATAGATTGATAACTGCTTTTAATGTTTCATTACAAAATTTCGCCAGCCAATTTATATTTTGTCAAACCTATAAATCCTCAGCGATGGTTTTCTCTTGGACTTCAACTTCGTCGGCCATTGTTGTCAATTTTTTCGTTCTTTTATCTAAATTCAGAAATTCGTTAGTAATAAATTGTTAAAAGAATACTTTATATGTATTTAATACCTGAAATTATTAAATTGGTAAATTTATTTTACTTTTTTGTATCCATTAACTGAAGTGATTTGACAGAACAGCTGTTGATTTATAAAAGATTTTAGTTCTGTTTGTTTACATTTTCGTTTTCAAAGTTCCGTAACAGAATTTTATAAAAGTTCGAACATCTGAATACCAATTATAAAAGATCTTTTATGCTGAAGGTCTTTTATGATTCATAACAGAAAATTCATAGCAGAATAAAAGATTCGGCAGAATAGGCCTAAATATACTTGTTCTTTTTCGTTCTAAACTGTTCCGAACTGTTCCGAACACCCTCACTGAAGTGTTTCAGTGCTTCACACATACTTGCGCAAACACAAAAGTAAATGACATTTAACTAAACTTCAGTTCAGTTTGATTTTTTAATTTTCCATGCACAAGAATTTTTTAGTGGTCCGCGCTTAATTATAGTGAACTTTTGCCATTTTTATCAAGAAAAAACGTGTTTTGAATATCTCCTAATCTATTGGGAGATTAGAAGGTATTCAGCAATAGAAAGCAAACTGCTGCAGAAGCATAAATGATGATACTACCGGGCACTGTACGCGTTTAAACCGACGTAAATGCACACAAGCACGAATATTGGGACTATGAATACCTACTATGTAGTAGACAGGACCAACATGACGACCATCAGATTATCGGCAAGCTGGAACGTGGTAAATACTTTGAAGTCTTCGAAGCAATCAACATAACAAACAAGGAGAAGTGCCTCTTGAAACAAAAACCATGGAGAACTTTCGTGAAGGCACCAACTGTATCATCCTGCTGGCCGTCGTCAAAGAATTGTTTCCCGTCAACAATACAGACTACAACAACTATTGGTACCAGACACTGACTGAAATATGTGAAACAAATCTAGTTTCTACTAGTCGGCTTAGGCAGAATTCAACTGACGAGGCAAAAAGGTTCATAACTGGCGATGGCCTAGCGAATGCCTATATAGTAACCCTTGCTAGAGCCTTGTTAGTAACTATCAAAAACTTGCCAGGGCCTTATTGAAGAATACGTTCTTTTTTTAGGCGGGTCCACATTTTTATCAGATCATGATTGAGAAGATACTGTCTACAAGCGCGCTTGTAAACATTAATCATGATTTCATCAAAATATCGAAAATGTTGAAATTTTGATTCCAACTTTGAAAAAAAAAAATTGATTGAATCTTATTTTTAGGCGCCAGTTATAGCTATCATTGAAAATTTTAATTGCTAGTAGTTTTAAGTCGTTTGGAATAGGCTTAATTTTGTGTTTTTTTTGTACGCCAGAATAAAGTTGTTATTTCTAGCCAAAAAAAAAAATTAATTTGGACAAACCTTCCACATAAAATGACTTTTATTATTTCAATGATTGAACTACTTTACCAATGATCATTAAAAAATTCAAAGTCATTTTACGTCGAAGTTTGTGCCGGATTTAACTTTTTTTTTTTGACTAGAATAATAATTCAAGTCATGGCCTATATACTGGCATCAAAATTTGTATCGATTTGAGTTTCTAGATTTCCCAAAATAAACAATTAAAATTTTCAAATATGGTGTTCAATTATAGCTATAACTGGCCTCTTAGTTATTATTTTTTCAAAATTTCGAGTTTAAAAATTAATTTTTCAAAAACTATTCACTAACACAACTTAATTTAAAATGAACATTAAAGAAGAGATTTCTGGCTTTCCAAAAAGGTAAAGCATGGTATTGTTTAAGTTTTACTGTTTTTTTAAATATTTTGTTTCTTATTTTTAAGTCAATTTTTTAGAAAATTGCCCCTTCCGCCTAATAGACACCCCTCCCTTACCATTTTTTTCTTTTCTAGGTCCAACCTACACACCCTAGCTTTTTGTCATACCACAAACCACCATGTAGTATTCAGCCTTAAAAATCACAGTTTTTATCCCGCATAAAAGCAAATTGTCACGACCCTGTCATTTAATTTTTTTTTAATTTTGTCTTTTAATTCATTTTTGTTTAACTTCAAATGTTTCTGGCTTCCAAAACAGGTACCTTCCCTTTCTAGTATTTTATTGTATCTGCTCCGTTGTGGTTCTATTTTAATATTTTTTTTTTTCAATGTTAAATAAAAAACTGCTACTATAATTTTTTTTTGGAGATTTTTTCCAATCGAGATATCGTCATCATATATTAATAAGAATAGCAATAAATTTATAGTAAAAAATTAATTTGTAATATTTACACGTATATTTATCCAAAGTAACTACATACATAATATGAATAAAAAAACAATCACAATCGTCTTAACATTAAGTTTATTACATTTGGACCTTGAACTAACTTTTAAGTGGAACTTCCTCAGCTTCGGTGCTGTTATCGGCAACTAAAGATCTAACTATTGGTGACACTAGCTTCGAATCCAGTTTTTGGTCCGATGTTATAATAAAGCTTAGTAATATCGACGTAAGCCAAATTAAAAATGTTCCTACAACCGCATACCAATAGAATGAAATTCTAAAAATTGAAAAACTTTTATCCTGGGATTTGTTCATCATTGACAGCTTTCTGCAAAGATATTTTCTACAATATTTAATCCTAATTACAGTATTTTTTTCATCATACGTTGGAATTGACAAAGTTATATTTGATTCAGCCTCACAACCATCATTACGAACTGGTAAAGGATCATAAGACAGCCTTCCTGCATTTATTTCCATCTGAGCTCCATAGCAAATGACCAACATTGCAATTAGGCTTGAAATTAGACCTATCAAAGCTGCCTAGATAAAAGTTAAACAAAATTTAAAATTATAGTAAAATCTATTTATTTATAATTTTATATAGGAGTACCTTTCCATGAACTCTTGGTACTAATAAGCCAACAGTAAATATACCAAACACAGTTCCAAGTGAGATTCCACCGATAGTGTAGACAACTTGCAATATTGATTTGAATTGCTCAACAAAAATTCCGCCAATTACACAATATGCTCCAATTATGACAACAATTATTTTCATAACTAAATTTGCCTTCCATTCTGAGTGATTGATATATGATTTAATACAGTCGAAGTAGATGATTCCTGATAGGGAATTTAAATTTGCTGAAATCGTACTAAATTTCAAATTATGAAAATAAAAGTTCTTGGAAACTGTTGAAGAGATTACCTTAAGGAAGCACTAAAAACACAGGAAATGAAAACTCCGGGTATTCCGCTTAAATGCCCAACGACATCTTCAACAAAATATGGTACCATTTTGTCAGCTTTATCTACGGCCTGTTTTAATTAATTTTTTGATTTTTAGAATTACATGTCGTTCCTCATCTCAGGAACTGACGCAACTGGTTTTTTCTCAAAAAATTGAAGGAATCCCATATTCTAGCTATAGCCTAGTTCCTTTAATTTGAAACTCTGGAATTTTCTGTGCATTTGTGTCCAACGTTCTGTAAAAGTTCATATAAAAAAATTAAATGGCATCAAAATGCACAGAAGATCACAGAGTTTCAAAGTAAAGGAACAGACCTTATATTTCATTGACGGTGTTAACATTTAGCCAGTTCAAGTTTCTCAAGCTCACTGAAATCTCAGAAACCTCAGAAATCTCGGAAATCTGACCTCAATTCCCAATGAGATTCCTCACTTTTGCTGTCAAAAAACTGAGACTGATATTTTTTGGATTCGCTTGCTCACTTATTTTTTGTCGCAGTTGATTAATTAATAAAAAAGAGATGGAAATTGGTTTTGATTTCTAGCGGAGAAATTTTGTTCAGGTTTCTCCTTTTGCTCAGTGGAGCTGACGGAGCCTGCTCAGTGAGATCTCAGAAACGTGAACTGGCTAATTGGACTCAGATTTTTTTGGCATAAGTCAGTCAGCTCGTGTTCAGACACACACAACTGATTCACTCTGACGTTCAGCAGTCATCAAAACAAAACACAAATTTTTATTCGCCGGAGAATTTAATTAGAACTTTTTCAGTCACAAAATTAATATTTCTCTAAATAAATAGTTTTCCAATTGAAAAAAATCGGATTCTGTAGTATTTAATTGCCAAACAAAAAATAAATACTGTATACTGAGAAAACAGTGCCGAGATTTTGCTAATGGTGAGTGAGTGAGATGACTCACTTTTCACTGAAAATCGATTTAGTGCCAGTTGTACAATCGTGGTTTAAATTTTGATCCGTGGTTCAGGAATTTTAACTCGCCGAATTCGGCGGGTTAACTGAGGTTCAACGATGGTTCAAGGTTCTAATATGCACTAAAAGCCAATTACATGCCTGAACCATCGTTGAACCACAGCTAATCCGCCGAAATTGGTGAGTTGAAATTCCTGAACCACGGATCAAATATTTGTACAACTGGCCCTTAGCTAGTAAAAGTGAGTGAGTAGGCGAGTGAAATGAAACGTCAGTTTACTCGCCGGATGCTTCAGCGGTGACTTGGTGTATGTAAGCATGGTAAATTTCTACTTTTGCATAAGTATGTGTTCTTTCAAAGGAATTTCAACATACCTATTCACGTATGTGAAACGAACTAGCAAAACAACAATGTATGTAGGTAAAAATGAGTATGCAGCACATAAAAGATTTGTTTTTTTTTTTATACAAACATACATTTATGTAAAAATTATACTTATTTGATGAACATTATTAATTTGTTATTTACATTTTATTTTTAGGTATAAATTTTTTTAACACAAGTGAAAAATATAATTCAGCATCGCAAGGACGACCCCATCAACTTCGTGAGGACTAACTACAAAACTTTGGAGGAATGTTTAGGAGTGGGTAGGGCACACTAACTTCACAATAAAGTCACACATTAATTAAATTTTATTTTCCTAAGTTTTTCGATAAAGTTTAATTAAAGTAAAAATACAAAATTGAAAAATTAAACCTCAAACAAACAAAACCAAAGACAACGAATTAAAAGATAGCCTTTGTTTATGACATTTCACGTGTTCGAAACTTGATTCGAAATTACTCATTTCACTTTAATAGCTAAATCACTTTTGCGAATGAAGTGAGATGAGTCGGCGAGTAAGGCCGTGTGCGAATTTAGTTAAAATCGCGTTAAATTTTATCCGAAAATTAATTTTTGACACTAGTGAGGTGAATCTGTATGTGGAAATGTCAAAATTTAATCTCGGATAAAATTTAATCGAAGTTTTAAACGAATTCGCACACGGCCTAAGGCGAGTCATCTTACCTCACTCGCTGAAATAGCTAAATCTCGGCACAGATGTCACAAAAGGAAACGTAATCCACAATTTTTTTAAAAATCCTGCCTCACTTGCCCGTCTCTTTCTCACCACAAAGTGGGAACCAGAAAAAGAACACAGACGTCAAAAAAAATCCGAAAGGTAAGTCTAATGTGAACACCGTCATTCAATGGATGATGTAGTAGTTTTGAAAGCAACAAAAACAATATATGTTTGAGACTTATGATGGATTTACATGTATCTTCATCTGCAAACATCAAGAAAAGTAGAGCGGGACAGATTCATGCCAAAAATTCGAATGTGTGAAAAAGCACCATTATGAAGAAGAAGATGAACATGTTCGTCTTCGCTATAACCTTGACTTCTGCATTTCTCGAATTTCCTATAATGCAGAAATGAAGTTCTTCTGAATTTTTCTCTTTTCTCTCTATCTAACAAATATGAATTCTGTATTTGGCATCCCTTTTTTTTCAGAAATCAAATGCAGATACATGTAAGTCCACCATTTTAAAACGTTTTTGTAAAATGTAAACAGAAAATAATTGCGTCAGTTCGTGAGATGAGTGTGCAGTGACGATGTAAATAATTTTTTTCAAAAATATGGCCAAATTGATAACTTTTTTGAAAATAGCCTAGTTCCTTTACTTTAAAACTCTGTGATTTTGTGTGCATTTGTGTGAATTTCAGCACAAAGTTATGTCAAAATAGAATGGCATTAAAAGGCACAGAAAATAACAAAGTTTCAAAGTAAAAGAACAGACCTAATGTCTCGTATTTGGTAGTTTGTGCCGAGTGTAAGGCTGGTCGTAGACCGGTTTTTCCTCAAGCAATACTAGTATAGTGCCAAGTTTAATAATTCAATAAAATACAAAAAGTGCGTATTCGCCCGGGTGTACAACTAAATGAAACTAATTCAATTGAAATTGAAGTAAATAAAAAATGTAAATAAAAGTTCTTAAATATAATAAAATCATAAGTGACAAAAAAAATGTGACCGCAGTATAAGATGCTTCTTCGTATTGGGATTTCATTGATCTTTGTGTCTCTCAAAGCCGATGAAAATCATGGTTCTGCAGCTAATTATGGATTCATTACCGTCTGACGAGAGACGGTACTGAACACTGTCAATTGGATTAAATTTTATGTTCTTAATAAAATTCTGTTGATGTTTTCTTTAAGATCGCGTGAATTACGAACAACAGCTGGGCGGTTGATCGCATTACGATTCTATGCACTAGGATCAATTTAATTGGCGATTGAAGATTTCATTAGAGTGAGATGCAGATAGATAGAAATGGTGGCCCCGAACAAAAACCTAGCTCAGAGACTCAATTAGGGCTTAAGTGGGCCATTTTGATACCATAACTCGCGTGACCTGTAATGAAAATGATTTTTAAGAGTATTTTTTTCCAGACAAAATGCTAGGTGAGGCAATTTGTAGGCTTCAGTAATTTATTGCAACTTGCTCGTGGTCTCAAGAGTCTGACTAAGAAAATTAAGAAAACGGTGCAGACGCGACCACTTTCATCTTAGAGCCACTGCGTTATGTTGATAAAAAGAGATCAGGTCTCTGATCTTCAGTTCGGAAAGTTCGTTGAGGTTATTAAAAAATGATTCTCCACATGATTGTGATCTTGTTTTGGCCAAAGCTGGACACCTGCAGAGTTCACGAATGCCCAGTCTCGCCGCATGTTCTCGGATTGACCAGTGTTCTACAAAAAAAACTTTGCATACACCCCAACCTCGCACCTACCCCAAATCCTATAGTGGGCTGAGCAGGGGGGTTGCAGGGGGGCAGCATGCCCCCCCCCCCCCATACATACCTCACTGTTTATACGTCGGCGTAATGCTGGGTGCTCTTGGATTTACTGATAAATTCTAGAATTTATTATTTCGGCTTTTTACAATAACGTACATACATATATGTATATGTACGTGGTGTGGTGACATGCGGAATTTATTCAATATAGTTTCGGTTTTAAAGAAAAACAGTTCAAATTGACATAAGGCCCAATTGGCTTTACGTCACTTTTCAAAAGTGACATTAGGCCAAACACCCAAATTGGGCCTTATGTCACTTGGCCTTAAGTCACGGCACCGATTTATTCGGTGATACAGAAAAGATCGACAGCGCACTCCTACTTTGAACCGTCAGTAAAAATAGTTGTGTCGAAGTCTTTAGTTACAACTTCATCCTTCCAATCCTGTCTGGATGAAACAAAAATCTTTAAAATCCTCACTGACACTGAAAACATTTCGGGACGGATACAATTTGTAATATTGCCATGAGCATATGGCTTGGGAAACAAACTAATTCAATTCTTTAAGTCTTATCACGCTGAAAGATACTAGATATTTTATATGTAAATCAAGTGGTAAAAGGTGCAGAGAAATGCTTTAAATAATTATGCAGAATTTTACTTAACCATTGTAACATTATTCAAAATACCTTCATAGCAATAGGGTCACAATCGTAGTACTTGGCAAACATGATTATTCCGGTAAACACATTTAACAGCATGATAATTAAAAATCCAACTCCAAACATGTATAATGATCTTAAAATTGTTCAAAGGCTTAAATGAAATAAAAATAAAAAACAAATGTAATTCAATCAGTGAGTGGAAGAACAGTATACCTATACCTACAAGCACCATTACATAGAAAAATTAAAAACAACAAAAATTAAGTGAACTATTCCAGTCTTAAGAAATCCATTATATTCCTTATAAATTATTATTTTTATATAGTTTTTTTTTTTTTAATACATATATGTATATGAATGTAATTGGATACTTGTATTGTTCTTCCATTTACCGATTAAATATAAAAACGTACTTTTTAGCATGAGACAATGATGGCAATGCTACAATTCTTTGAACGCAACTTTGATTAAACCCCACATAGCTACTCCACATGCAAAACGATCCAGCAAGAGCATTCCAAACCGTTACACGTGTGTCCATATCAAATTCAAAGCTGCAAAGAGATAAGTATTAAAATATTCCAAACCTATTAATTTATTAACAGCTATTATATATATGTAGTAGGATTTTATATTTGAATCTTATAATAAAACGGCAAACACCACATTTTTTTGTACAATTTTTGCGGTCTACACAAAAAGTCGAGGGGCATTAATTAGGTATATCGTTGAGGCTTACATGGCTTTGGAAGCGTATGGCGGTTTATATACATACCTATATAACTCGTATATACTAAAGATAATTCTTGGTTCTTAACCAGGGTTACCATTGCCATCGTTGTGAAAGAATCTGGGTGGATAAGATGTTTGGAGAAAAATCTGGTGGTATTAATTTTTAAGCTAAACTATCCCAGTTTGTACTCCTATATGCCTGAATTATTTTTGCTCATAAAAAAACATATGTACGTCTGAGAGCTCAACAATTTCCATTTCAAATTTTATCTATCTGAATTGTAGGTGCACTATGAAAGAATATGCAATTATTATTCCACTAGCTTGGTACGCGTATTTATTTTATACAAACAATTTTTTTCATGCCAAAAGAGTAAACAAAATCCAATTATTTAAAAAGATAGTTAAATTTTTAATTTGTAGGTATTTATAAGCATAAAAATGAAAAGTAAAAAATAAATGCACTACTAGATCGCACAAACTTGCTCTTTTACCTAAAAATTATAAGAAATACTAAAAATATTAGAACAAAATTTCAGACGATTTAGTATGATGTTAGAGCATTTATAGTATGATGCTGGGCTAAAAACAGGATTTTATAAATTTTAGTATCGTTTTTATCTTTTTAAAATATTATACTAAAGTTAAAATTCACCAAATGACTATTTTATCTTTTTAGTATCACACTAACTCCAAATGTCACTTTGACAGTTACAAATGTGAAAATGGTATGAACTGTCACTATTTTTAACGTATTCAGCTGGAGTTTTTTTAAGAAAATAGTTTTTAAAAAAAATTAATTAAGAACACTTTAGTAAAGAGCTTTAAATTAAGAAAATTGTTAAGTAGTATCATGCGCCACTAATTTTATGTTTGATTTTGTTTGTTTAAAAAAAAAAAATATTTTCAGCATTTTAAATGCAGTATTGTTCAGAAGCGTCTTATTGAAAAATTATTAGAAAATCGGTCGACCCATTCAAAAGATATACCTACGCGAATAATTCGAAAAAAGGGCCTTTTCTTAAAAAAAACATCAAAACCCTACTTCCGCAATGGCCAAAAACTGAAATGCAATTTTCTTACAATCACTTTGGTTATTACGTTTGATTAAAATCGTTAGACATTTTTGAGGTAAGAAAACCAAAATATTTGTATGGCCAGCTACCTGTATTCACATAAAAATGATCTGTGCCAAAATTGAGTCAAATCGGTCCACCTGTTTAGGCTCTAGCTCAAATTAGAGTGGCCCCACGGACGCATGGACGTACATACGCATAGACACGCCTAGACGCACAGACACACGGGCGAACAGAAGCATAAATGAACGAACGAACGGATGCACAGATGCCCAGGCCGACGAGCAGTATGGCGAAAACCACTTTTTTTGGATCATCGTAGTGTCAATTTTGATTACAAACCCGAAACATTTTGTTAACCCGAAACCAATTATTTGCCCTAGGGCAAGTAAAAACCCAAACTACCCAAGTGACAGTCCATCGCACTAACCATTACGCCACGGGCTACCACAATAATTGCCCTCATAATTGCCTTTTTTTAATTTGTGGTAACTCACTAACTATTTCTTAAATTTAGCTGAAATTCAATTTTTACTTAATCCATGTTAAAAGCTATTTAACTACAATCAAGATTTTTAAAATTACTTTAAGTGCAGACGACCACCAGCAATTGAGTTTTCAAAAACTTTACTTATTCCACCGGCTCCAATAACACCCATTACAGCAATAAGTATTACAGATGCAATCATTACAATAGCTTGAACAACATCAGTCCATACAACAGCTTTAATACCACCCTTAAAAATAAAAATTAAAAATAAATAATATTTTTAATTTAACAGGATTTTGCAAATTTATCTACTTACAAGCATGGTGTAGAACACACATATTGAGCAAACTACTGCATTTATCAAGTGGATATTATGGCCAGTTACTGTTATTCAAAATAATAACTTTAAAATCACAACTCATATTTTACAAAATAATGTTACCTTGTGAAAATGCTAGTGATGGAATAAATATATAAACCGGTAAGTTTAGAATTGTCGTCAAAATAAACAAAATAGTTATAATTTGGCGTGTTGTTTTGTTAAATCTTCTTTGTAAATACTGTAAAAATAAAAAAGTATTACATACATATTTAAAGGCCACTTGCATGAGAGTTTTCTGACAGCATTCAACTCTGATTTATTAATATAGCTATACCAGAGTCTTTTTATACAGGGTGATCCACCTAAGGGGTGACAAAAAGTTTGATCGTGTAGGTTGAGTCGAGACAAGAAAAAAATCGTATGAGAGGGGGGTCTATTTCCCCCCGTTTAGGTGAGAGGACCATTTTTTGAAAAATCATTAATAAACAACGGCAACACTTACGAAGTCATGCTATACTTTTTTTAAAGCCATAAGCCAGTTCTTTTATAATCTCTTTGATTAAAATTATTTGTTAGAATAGATTTTGAAAAATTATTTTTCAAACTCAAAATTTTGAAAAAATATTAAAAAAAAATGTATTTAAATTAGTTTTTTTTTTTTAATTTTACGTCATTAAGTAGTATTTTTGTTTTTAATATTCGATGCTACTATTAATTTTTAGTCAAACACTGGAAATTAAAAATAACGGGAGGTGAAAATTTACTAAAAAAAAAATTATTCAAAACAGAAAAAAAATATTAAAAAACAAAGGTAATTGTAACAATAGTATATTATACCTTTTTGTAAAGCCAGAAATTTCTTCTTTTATTTTATTTTCAAATTAAGTTCTTTTAGTGAACAGTTTTTCAAAAATTAATTTTCAAACTTTGATTTTTGAAAAAAAAAAAATTAAAACATTGTGTTCAAACTGATTTTGTTCAAAATTTGACGTTACTAGGTAGTATTTTTGTGCTTAGTATTCTTACCAGATGTCAAAATGTTTTCCAGGTTTTGAGAGAATCGCAAAGAACAAAAATTAGTTTTCTTTAAATTCGACTTCAATTTATTATTGTGTTGCTCCAAAGATCCTATTTCTACTAATAAAGTAGTAAAATAGAATTGGTTATTTTCTCAAAAACTAAGGCTTTTACGAATCCGGTTTTTAGTTTTTGACTAAAAATTGAGAAGAGCATAATATTAAAAACAAAAATACCAACTAATAACTTAAAATTTTGAAAAAAAAAACTAGTTTGAACACATTTTCTTTTATTATTTTTTTTTTCAAAATTTTGATTTTGAAAATTAATTTTTCTCAAATAATTTGAATCAAAAATATAATAAAAGAACGGACTTCTGGCTTTAAAAAAAAAGTATAGCATGACATCGTGAGTGTTGCTGTTTTTTTTAATGATTTTGTTACTTTTTTAAGTCGACTTTTTTAGAACATTGCCCTCCCACCTAAACAGGGGGAAATAGACCACCCTCCCATACAATTTTTTTCTTATCTTAACTTAACATATACACGCTTTAGCTTTTTGTCACACCTAAGGTGAATCACCATATACGATACGTATATCGACCCCTTTCCGCCAAATTATCGTAAGCGCCATTTTCATACTGTCACATAAAGTTAATTATTTCATTTTTTCCTGTGCATCAAAAGCAATCGGACCTTTTGTCATCTGTTAATATCAGTATTGTTAATAATGTTCAATGCTGAAATTTGGCCTGATTGGTTTTATTGCTGAGCAAACAAAAGACAAAATGTCGCTTACGATACTTTTTACTTTTGTCACTTACGATAATTTGGCGGAAAGGGCTCGATATGTTTAAAAAATCGTCTCCTCTTTCTCTGGATATACTGAAATCTGAATTGCTTCACGTAAAATTTTAGAATTTCTTACGAAAAATCAATTAGAGCCATTTGCTGACACGAAACTAAAATAATTTAGTGCAACATAACAGCTTAAGGTGCGTCAAGATGGCACCGCCACAGACGAAATTCAAAAATCTGATGCAATTTGATGCAGTATAATAAGAACCTAATTATGTGCTAATTAGGTGCCGCAATATTAATTAAAGTGCTCTTTAATTTGACCTTGGAATGCACCTAAACAGTTTACACGAAAATCCTAAAACGCCCAAATATTAATGCACAGTAAAAAGAATGGTATCAAATTAAAGGGCTTGTCAAGTCCTTTTCAAAAATGTTCAAATAAACCTCTTAGCCCAACTTCTTCGTGTCCAAATTGGCTTGTGGAACCTTGGTGGATCTTGTGGAACTTGTGGCGGCGCTATCTTGACGTCAAGGTGGCGCCGCCAAAGAAGGAATTTAAGAATATAATGATTTAGTTATCGGACATAATTAAGTACTAATTAAGTGCCGCAATTTACTTTTTTAAGAGCATCTTTAAGCCTCTGTTTAAATTTCCTAAAAAAAAGGTCGAATCAAAAAAATCAAGAATTGCATGCAACTGTTGCATTGGAATCGAAGAGCGCGTAATTTAATATTGCGGCACTTAATTAGCACATAATTATGTCCTATAATTATTGCATCAATAGCTTTTTGAATTTCGTCTGTGGCGGCGCCATCTTGACGCACCTAACAGCTTAGCTTATGTGACAGTTGACGCTGAGAAAAAGTAAACATTTATGTTTCGTTTCAGCAAACGGTCCTTAAAGCCGTAAAAGTTTGTTTATTTTTCAAATTAATGTTGAATAACTGGTGTTTTTTATTTGAATTTAAACACTGGAATAAATCACTTCTATTAATACACCATTTAAAAACTCACTTCATAACAATTTGAGATATTATTCTCATAAAACACTGGAATTGCCATCCAGCACAAGACAGGAACAACAAGGAATATCGAAAAGATGGTAAATATAAAATTTATTCCATAACCATAAACCTCTGCTGGTATTGTCATAATTGAAATTCCAGAAAGTTGACTGTAAAAAAATAACTGTTTTAAGATTTTGTGAATTTTTTTCAAATTTTTTTTTGTTACCTTGCCACCAATGAAATAGCAATTGGTAATGTTTTCATTCGTTTTCCTCCATGAAGATATTCATCTGTGGTTTGTATAGATTTAGAAAAAAACCCAAAATATAATCCAATCGATGCTGATACTCCTAAAAGTCCAACAAAAACTGCATAGTCCACAATACCAAATGTAAACATATTGGTCACAATTTTTCCCATATTAGAAATGTCTAGCCTTCAAGGATATTAAAGGACAATAGTAGAAAACATGTAAGCATCAATAGAATCTTACACCACTAATAAACACCAAGTTGTGGAAAATGTAGTACGACACCTGTACCTACATTTATTATTCAACCATTTTCAAGTTCACCTAAATTTATCATGCAATAAAATGATACGACTGGGTAAGCTGTAACGCTATCTGCTCTGAAAATCCAATGTCAGTAGTTATAAATAGATAAGAAAGAGTTATTATAATAAATTGAATTTCACAATTTCTAATACGACGATAAGAAAGAAGAAATTAAATTAGGTATATTTAGTAGCTATTCCCAAAATTATGGTTTACAATGCGAAACATATATTTTCGTTGCCAAATATTAATTTTTCTTAGTTTGAGACACTGTTGAGACAAAATAACAGCAGTTCTAATATCTCAGTATTTTTTGTGCTTAGAAAGATATATACATATCTACATCTTGATAAGAGAAATGCATTTCAATTCACTTCGTTACACTGTTCACTGTTGCTTAAATCATTTTGACAGCCCTATGTATACTTCCGCATCAAAGCTAAAGACATGACAGTAGCAAATCTAATTTGCATATAATTAAATAAATTTTACGTGAGGTACAGCTTTGGACGTACACTTTATCAAATATTTTATAATTATTTTTAAATTTGATAAACAAGAAAATTGTATATCTTTGTAAAATATCAAACATCCCTACCAAGTCATCTCCCTCTGCTTTGAATAGCTCGGCTGGCAGGCCATCCGCACCAGCAGCCTTGTACGTTTTAAGCTTGTCTATCGCTAACCGCACTTCATTTAGGTCGGTCGCACAGGTTAATTGGAGTGTTCTGTCTTACAGCGGAATTTTGGCCATCTTCACCGTTTAGCAGTCTAGAAAAGTGTTGTTTCCAGATCCTCAGCACCGACTGCGTATGCGTATCTACTACCATGTTCCCGCTCTCGTTCTGGCCTTGTAACCCTGCTTTGCCCTTCGGTAAAACTGTGGAACATCCCCCTGCCGCTACAGGCCTTAATAGACTTGACCGCCCGCTTTGCATGCTCTCTCTTTTTCCTCCTGAGAAGTCGGCGTTCCTCCCTTCGTTTTTGCCCGTGGAGCTCGAGGGCTGCTCTCTCAGCAGCTCTGGTTCTAGTCTGCAGCATTGCTTGGTAGGCCTCATTTTTCGCTGCATGCGCCAGCCTGCATTCTTCATCGAACCAGGGGTTTCGTTGTTGTGGCCTAGTGAAAGCCCACATATCAGTAGCGGAACTTCTGATGGCATTTTGGCAGTGTTTTCCCTGGTCCTCTACAGATGATGCTTGTGGGGGCTTGCTGAGAGTTTAAGAGATACGTTGTCTGCAAAAGTCCTGGCTATCTCTTGCGATTTTAGCTTCGTGACGTTAAATCGTTTTACAGCATCCGCTCGTCGTTTTGGCGTCATGGATTCCGAGTCTATGTTGGCACCTCGGAATGTTCGGACATCCAGGATACTGGAAGCATGTCTGGCGTCTATCGCAACATGATCAATCTGGTTGACGGATCGTTGATCCGGAAACCACCAGGTCCCTTTGTGTATATTGAGGTGTGGAAATCGAGTGCTTGCTATGATGACATTTTGCCCCGCTGCGAAATCAATCAGTCTGAGTCCGTTCCGGAAGTGATGTCGTGCAGGCTGTGTCCTCCAACTATCGAACCAAAGATGCCCTCGTTTCCGATCTTGGCATTGAAATCGCGAAGAATAATCTTGACGTCGTACTTGGGGCACCTATCATACGTATTCCCGAGGAGATCGTAGAATTCTTAATCTTTTTCTTCAGTTGGTGCGTGGGCACAGATCAACGTGGTGTTTTTGAATTTTTATTTGATGCCGATTGTGACCAGGCGCTCGCTTACATTTCTGAAGCCCATGACTTCTTGTCTATGTCTTCCCCTTACCACAAAAACACAACCAGAAGCCGCTGACCCTGCTCCTTGCAGCAATCGCCGAAGTAAATGTCACACGATTTCATCCTTCGTATGCCCTCTCCATCCCATCGCACTTCCTGGATGGCTGTTACATATCAGCCTTTAGCCTATCCAGGTTATCCACTAATTGTTCGGCTGCACGTGGCCTGTTTAAGGTCCGGACATTCCATGTGCAGATCGGAAATTCATTGTCCTTGTTTCGTTTGCTGGGGTCGTCAACATTAAAATCATCCTTATCCGAGGCTTGTAGTTGTTTCGGAACCGAAAAATATTTTCCGTGGTAGGGAAGTTACCCCGACGCACAATAGCCTGGAGGACCAGATCCTTATTATAACTCCAAGGACGGGGAGCTGGATAAACCGCTCCTTACAGGCCTGGGCTCCTTACAGGCCTGAGAAGTGCCTTAATGGGAACACTCCTCCCCCCCTTTCTCGTTTGCTGCCGCTTCCGCCTAACAGTTTCTAAAACAGAAATCTTCTTTAAAACAAGTTCAGTGGTTTATAAAAAAATTGAAGATGAAAAAAAAACAAAATTTAACTTTTTATAAAAAACAAACTAAAACTAAAAATTGTAGTAGCCCGTGGCATAATGGTTAGTGCGTTGGACTGTCATGCCAGAGGTCTGGGTTCAATACCAGCCGCTTCCACCTTAATTATTTTTCGAAATTACTACCTCTTGACAAATCCTCCAAGAGTATCTCTTCTCACAGAAAAGTGCCGCTCACTTTAGCCGTTCGGATTCGGCAATAAACTGTAGGCCCCTGCATTCCTGCAGACACGCACACAGGAATGGTTGTAAGTCGCTAGGCCTTGGTTCTTCATGAGACTTTTGTGCCACCAAATTACTTTATTTATTATTTTTTTTAAACTAAAAATATAGCTGCCATTTTGTATTTTTGTTCTTGTTCTTTGAATTCCAACTGGCTATGAAAGAATAGAACAGAACTTACTATTTTCTGTGGTAGGTTGACATAATGTCCGCGGACATAATGTCCATGGACATTAATTCTGCACAAATAGACATAACGTTAAGTTCAAATAAACCTTATGTCCAACAATATTATTTATTACGAAATTACGACAACTAGGCGAGTTTAGGACAATGAAATCTCAGAGCTGGAGGCAAAGGCAATTTGATATACATGAGACAAAATCTGTCAAAATACTGAGAAAAAAAAAATTTGGCTTGCTGACGGAGCGAAGTCTCAGAGATCTCATTTTCCCTAACATGCCTATTGGTGCACTTTTCAACATACGGACAGAATTAGTTTTATCTTGTTTCCATTTTTACTGATGTGTTTTGCTGATCTGTAAAAAGCCTAGTATGCTGCTGATGCAAAACGAAAAATCCCATAAAAAATTAAACAACGAAATCATAAACGAAATATTTCATTCTTCTTTTCGTTCTGCGGTACGCTGCTCGATGAGCGAAATCGATAATTGTAGCAGAGTATTTGGAGAGATCTCCCCTTTTTTTTCGCACATAATTAATTGCCTGTACCATTAATTGTGTGCGGAAAAGTGACATGTGGTCTCTATTCTTGTTTGTTTTTGTTATTTCTTTCATCACGACATTAATTTCTGTTATTTTTATGCGTTTGTGTTTGTTTTTGCAAATGGTGACACTTTCAAGGGGTAAATTTTCGCTATGGTTTTCATAAGCATTACGTTGTCATGTTGAAGACCAACTAAAAAACTCGGTTTGTATCAGCAGCGTACTAGGCTGAACTGGCATGTCAACCAACAGATCAGGTGCGGTGCGGCATTTTATTGGTAGGTGATTCATAGCAGGCGAAACAACATAAGTTCCACTTAAACCTTAAGACTTGACTACATTACTTGACTAAAGGCTTTACTACATACAAAATTTTTTGCAAAAAAGGGAAAAACACAAATGCGCCTGTGTTTCGTACGCTTTTTCGAGCACAGGCATCTCTAGCGCATGATTTTGTTTTTCACTTTTCAACCTAACCTAACCCATGGTCCCACAAGCACTCAACCCCCCAACAACCTAATCCTAGATCCGCTACTGGAATGCCCAAGTGTTATTTTTATTTTTTATTTTATTTTTAGTAGATACATGTGCAGTTCTTAATAAATTTTATAAATTTATTAATTAATCAATTCAATTTCAAAACATTTACGAGTATCTTTCGTTAAGCAACAGTTTTTCTGATCGACAATTTTCATCCGAAAATTTTTCACATTATGTCAATCAATATTTTGAAAAGAACATTTTTATACCCAACCAACTTAATACATTTGGCATACATTAAAATAGGTGCATATGTGCATATTATAAAGCTTAGTATTTTAGCAGTATTTTACTAGACGCCGGAAACTGTAAAGCTTTGATCCGAGTATTTTCTCTAGGTTTACCGGAGAAAATAGCAATGCATAATAGCTTTGTTTGTCTTTTTTTACTAGCCAAATCATATGAACAATTTACCATTTAATTTTTAGGGCCCTATATTTACGGACGCCCTGAACCTGTGAGATTAATTCCCTTAACCAGAAGGCACTGATCTCCGCGATTCATTTAAGTTATCTGCCTTTGTATTTTCTAACCTTTGACATCAAAACAAAATTTTATCAACATTTACAATAATTGTGTCTGAAGAAATTTAAGTGCTATTAAATCACAACCAATATCATTGTCATGTTTGGGACCATACAGCATTGTACTTCCGCAAATACATTTCTATATTTTTGTTTTTGAAATCCATGTAAAGAATTTAATTTGAGTGTTTTTAAAATGTCACTTAATACTCAAGATACCGTTCAGTTTACATTTGGAATCGAAGATTATACGATTTTAGGTTTAATGTTAGTTTTATCGACGGGCATTGGTATATATTTTGGATTTTTTTCTGTAAAAAATAATACTGTTAATGAATATCTATTGGGTGGAAAACGAATGACAACATGGCCAATAGCTATATCATTGGTTGCAAGGTAAGAATAATAATTAGATACAACAAGTAATTTCCGAATAAATGCATTACACAAATGAAAATTTACTAAAATATTTTATATTTTAATTTATAGTCAACTCTCCGGAATATCAGTCATAGCAATACCAGCAGAAATGTATAGTTTTGGTTTTACTTATGCATTTATCATTTCTTCAATGATTTTTGTGGTTCCTATATTATGCTACGTTGTGGTTCCAGTTTTTTTCAATAACAATATTTCAAATTGTTATGAGGTGAGTTGGAAAAAATTTGTGAAAAAAAAAGTTAACTTGATTATGATACAGGATTTTAGTTGAAAAACGCCCGATTTATGGAACGAAATACAGGAAGTGTGATTTTTGTTTATACGTGAAAGAGGGCTATTAAAAAAGCTTAAGTCCAATTTTCTAGACATGAAAGAGGTCACCTTGAGTTAATTTTTGCAAATACGAATAAATTATTGGCTATAGAACGTTAAACGTTAGGTCCATAGTTTGCTATAGTAGTGTGCGCAGTCCCTAAATCTTATAATATTGGATAATAAAAAATGTATTCGTGTTTAACATTGGTAAATTAAAATCCTAACATCAATTGCGTTGATATAGGTGTTTTTGGAAAACTGATGACGCCTTGTTATTTAAATTGGACAATTGTAATCAGACTTAAGAGATTTTTATGAGATTATATCGCAAAAGCAGTGCTAGTAAATAATAGAGGAAACAGTGAAATAATTTTTTGTATTTTTTTTAATATTTAACAAAATAAATTCACAAAAAATTCAATCTCACTTAAAAAAAATGCTTGAAAATTAAAATTTTCTCACGGAATCTATGTATTTTAATTTATATTTCACAATAAACTTACGACATTTTTTAAAAACAATGTTAATTGAAGACTTTCTTCATTCAACATTGTCCAAATTTTCAATATTCACGAAATTAAATATAGCAAAAACAGTATAATTAATTTTATATTCGTGACCTTGTTTTAAATAAATTAAGACTTCTTCGTGGGCTTTTAGGTATGTTCTTTTTATTTTTTATACAATTTCAGTTGCAACGTTTCGAAGGTGATTACTTTCTTCTGCAGGCCTGTAATTATAATATTCTAAATAAATGAGGGTAGTAGCCCGTGGCGTAATGGTTAGTGCGTTGGAAGAAGATTTAGAATACTTACTATATAAAAAATAAAAATTAGAACAGACCTAAGGCCCACGAAGAAGCCTTAATTTTGCAAAAACAGTTTAAAAAAAAAAAAAACAATTCAAAATAACGCAAAATCAATTTTTAAACAGAAAAACTAAAAAAAAAGTAAGGCTTATTGTTCCTAAAAATCATTTAATCGAGTCAAAATGTATACGTACCCGAATTTTTATTCATATGTATGTAGGTACATACATACATGATACGAACTTAAATTTACTTTATTCTTTATATTTTCAATTTATGAAGTAACCCGTATACATAGGAAATTTTGCTCGACAAAATTGAAATTGTCACATTTTACACTCGAAGGATGCCTTTGCTAATTTATCTATAGATCAGATATATGTACATATGTCGTTTTCAATTGCATTTTTGGACTGATCTGCTCCTTTTTGATTCCAATCAAAAACATCGAATTCCTAGATTAACACAAACACTACCAAATGTCGCCAAAAAGACTTCTTCAAGCATTTATCACTTTTGACAACAAATCCGACGAAAGACTTTATTTGTATTTGTGTGTTCGGCTTCCGCGTCTAGTATTTAGCGTTTTGATTTTTGTTCAGTCCGATATTTATTGTTGCTTGTAATTATTAAAATTATCTTAGACACAAACGACTATTAGTTATGATATTTATTGTTAGAATAAAAATAATAATAATTTTCTGTTGATATAAATTCCTATGTGTTTATAGATTAAAATATGTTTTTTATGTTGAAGTGAATACTTAACAAGTGTGTACGAATGTATACATATCAATGTTATGCTAAAGACATATTTAACACTCCTCCTCATTCGTATGAAGTCCACATTGTATTCTTAATTCTTTGATTCGTCCGGGTCCTAATGGTTTTGTTAACATATCTGCTAACATTTCGTTTGATGAGCAGTATTTGCATATTATAATTTTCTTCGTGATGTAGTCCTTGACGAAATGAAATTTGGTGTCAATGTGTTTTGAACGATTGCTAAGCTTCTCTTCTTGAATAAGTTTTATGCAACTCTGGTTGTCTTCAAAAATTAATGTTGGATTACAAGTCGTTTAAAATGTTTCGTAGCCAAGTTGCTTCTTTACATCCTTCTGACAGTGCAATGAACTCAGCTTCTGTTGTCGAAAGTGAAACGCAACTTTGTTTCCTGCAGCTCCAGCCCCCTCTCCATTCCCACTTTATCCTAACCATCATCCCACTTTAATTTCCCTAGTTCTTATTTCTTTCCCTTCCCACTTCCCTCTCGAGTCGTGTTCGTCTCAGGTTTCTTCGGGATTCCCTTTACCTATTCCTACGTCCTATACCCACTCCTATGCCTGCCCGCTCCTCGTTCTTATTGCCTTATTTCAAAAAAAGGCAGGGGGGCAGTTGCCCCCCCCCCCCCTAATAAATTTTACTTTCCTACATTTTTTTGTTGAGTAATGAGTAATATTAATTTTAAAAACTATCTTTGATGTTAAAATTTATCTTTAAACATGTCGTTCGTCATTATACAAACAAAACGTTTCAATACTTTCTTCAAAATTAACAAAAAATACAAATTTTTTGTAGTTTTCTCTACTAACTAGCTACTGTTATATACACTACGGGACCAATTTTTTTCATCAGACACCACCTAAATTAAAAGTTTATATCCTACAAAAAATTTATTTACAAACAAACTCTGTCATTAACCTGTGCATCTTACATAAAAAAAAAAGAAATAATTTTGAAAATATTTTCTATAGATATTTTTTCATCCATAAAATTTGAATAATGTTTTTTCAAAAGGATGAAAATTAGCGATATCTGCAATATTGTTCAGGAGGAATAATACGTAAAACTTCATAAATTCCGTAAAAATGTGTATGGGAAGATTATGATTCAAGAAGATTATGGTCCATAAATTTATTGTAGGGCATACACTTTTTATAGGGGGGGGTCTCTGATCAAAGCAAATAATGAGTTTAGGAAATAACGGACACCCTAATATGCATGCACAAGATATAAAAATTTGCCTTTTCAGTTAGAATAATAAAACGGAGTTTTTTATAAACACTGAATATTATATTATCTACCCTACGAGGGTTGTCAAAATTCTGCTTTTTAAAATTTTGCTTTAAAAATTCTGCTTATTTTCAATATTTTTAACAAAATTCTGCAAATAATAAAAAAAAAAGTTTTGAAAAATTAAAAAAAAAATTTTAATTTTTTTGTTTTTATTTGTAGAATTATGTAAAATATTGTCTTACAAATTTAAAAATAATATTATGTATTTGTTAATAGAAATAATGTTGTTTTTTATTTTTTTTGTTATCGTCACTTAAGTTTTTTTAAATCACAATAAGAAAAGCCCTTATTTACTTTCAAAGCTGGATAGCAGATAGAGCCATAAAATGGAGAGAAAATGAAAAAAAAATATAAAAATAGACCTAAGGCGCTAAGCTAAGGCCAAATAAGATTTCTTAAGAAAATATCTAAACATATCCTTTAGTTTTTTTTCACTAATTATTAAAGGTTATTTGTACCGACTGATATATCTTGTTTAAAAAAAATAAAATGAAATTTGAGTTTGCCCCCCCCTAATCGAAATCCTGCGTACGCCCTTGTTTGTCAGCCTTGCTCTGCATGAAACCGCCGTCCGTTAATACTTTATGGATTGTTTCATTCCAAACATGTGCTGCTTGTTTAAGTCCATATATGCTCTTTCGAAGCTTACATACCAGTTCTTCTCCTCCTGATTCAAAGCCGGGCGGTTGTTTCATATATGTAGATAACTTCATTTAGCTTTCCGTTAAGAAATGCAGACTTTGCATCTAAGTGATTTATTTTCATCTGTCGTTGTCCTGCTATTGAAAGAAGTGTTCTGAATGTTGATTGTCTTACAACCGAACCGGTGCGAAAATTTCATCATATTCATGACCATATTTTTGACTATATCCTTGTGCAACTAGTCTGGCTTTATATCTTTTTACTTTACCATTTCCATCAAGCTTTACCTCATATGTCCATTTGCAACCAACCACATTCACTCCCTGTGGTGGAATGACTAAATCCAAAGTTTCATTTTTCTTAAGGCTTTGAATCTCCCCCTTTCAATGCTACTTGCCATTGTTCGCTGTCATTGCAGGGTAAAGATTCTCTATAACTTCTTGGGTCTTGAATGTCTGGAGTCTGTGCTGAATTTATTTCGTCGATTAAACGAGATGGTGGTCTGCCTTTATTTATTCTTTTTGACTTTCTTGAAATTGTTTCTTCAGTGGATTCCGTATTATTGGCTAAGTCCGGGTTGGTGTCAGTTCGATCTTCAAATATCGAAGTTTCTATAGTATCAGCGAGTAGACATCACATTTAATTGAAGTTGAAACTGAGAATTCTTCATCTGATGCTTCAATGTTCCTAGGGACTTCTTGCTGTTTACTGTGGTTTCCGTGTGTGTTTAGAAATCTAACATGACGACTGATAGTAACCTTCTTCGTTTTTTCATCAACCAGTCGATATCCCATTGAATGATCATCATAACTAACAAATGTACTTAGTAATGCCCGATTGTCCAGCTTCTTACGATTTTCCTTGGGAATATAAACAAACGCTTTTGTTCCAAAAACTTTAAGATTTGATATGTCTGGTTTAATTCCCGACCATTTTACGAAAGGTGTGCTAGAGAGAACACTAGTAGGTAATCTATTCTGTAAGTAATTTGCGGTCATGATTGCTTCACCCCCGAACTCGTAACTCATTCCTGCATCTAGAAGCATGCATTTTGCCATTTCCACTAAAGACCTGGGGGTCATTCCGTAATTTTCAAAACGATAATAATCAAAACGATTATCGCTGACGTTATCGTCAATAATTTGCTTCACGTAATTCAAACACCACTATCTCCTCGTCTATCGTTTTTCCAGAGATTGTCAAACCATCATTGAAATGTCATAATAACAATTTGCGTTATTAGAATGAAGTTCTTTAGTGCACGGTTTGTTTGTAAGCCCAAGAAATCGGCAGAAATTTACATAAGATGGTGGCGCAATGGAATAGGTACTTGCTTCTTAACCGAAAGGTTCGGCGTTCGATCCCTGCTGGCGACACGTTTTTTTTTTTTTTAATTTTCATATAATTTGTATTTTTCTCAAATGTTTGTTGCCATTTTGCAAAATAAGTAAATTATTTCACTCATTTAACTATAGTCGCGTACAAACCTACATACAATCATGAAAACAAATGCGAAACGATACCTATTTAGGTATCGTCCAAAAGCCATCGTTTTGACGATAGCGTTTTGATGATAATCGACTTACGTAAAGCAAATATTTGATCGTCAAAACGTGATCGTCCAGACGATATGCATATTTAGGGTTACGTGTGGTAGGACTCGTCGAAACGTTATCGTCGGGTGATAATCGTTTTACGGAATGAGTCCCCTGATTTCTCTTTTAGCAAATAAACAACTGTGTATTTACTAAAATCATCAATGAAAGTGAGAAAATATCTTTTCCCACTAGGTGTTGTCATTTGCATGGGGCCGCAAATATCACTATGAACGAGGTCCAAAATTGCAGTGCTTTCTCTGCTTGATTTCGGTTTAAAGGGTTTGCGAGTCATTTTTGTCTGCACACATATTTCACAGTCCTTTCATTTGTTATTGCAATGTATAAACTTAAAAGAATCACTCACCATATTTTCCGATTCTATAGTCGCTTAATTGCTTCATTATTTCGATGGCCAAATATGCGGTGCCAGTGATGTAGACAGTTACCTTCTTTGCTGCATCCTTCCACATATAATATTTTATCTTTAGTTGCTTTTTGTCTGAGCTTGAAAAGATTACCAATTAAATCTCCGACTGCTACCTCCAATCCATCTTTAGTTCTAATTTCGCATAGCTTTTCACAAAAATTAACTGCATATCTTTTTTCCGTTAGCTTTCTTATTGATAGCAAATTTCCTTGCAGATTTGGAAGGTAAAGAACGTCCTCAATAATTATTGTAACTTCTTTGTTGTAACTGTTAGATGTCTTTATTTCACAGGTGCTCTTTCCTTTTGATATGATTTGCTCTCCGTTGGCAACTGTAACGTTTTCCATCTATGTATGATGAGTTCAGACTTTTAAAATTCTCCAGATTGTTGGAAATATGTACAGTAGCTCCGGAATCCAAAACTCACCCTTCACTAACAGAACCGTTAAGGTGAAAGCAAAACTCTTTTTCGGACGTAACGACGTTTATATTGGCTTTGGTTTGATTGTTTTTCCACTCTTTGTACTTCCTGCAATCCTTCTTAAGATGCCCTTTTTTCTTGCAAAAACATATAGCAAAATCCGTATTCGTCTTGTTTGTAACCTTCATCACCGAGTTGTTGCAACCGTTGCTTTGACGAGTATATTCTTCTTAAAGTTTTCTTTCGACCAAATCCAAGGTCAGGTCCGATTCATTCCTTGTTTCCAGAGCTGTAACGAGTGTATCGTATTTTTTAGGTAAGCTACTGAGTAACATAGCAATAGTTCAGTTATCTGATAATTGATCTCCTAGAGCAGTCAATTTTATCGAATAATGTTGTCATCTTTTGGATGTGCTCCTCCATGTTACCACCTTCTTCCAGTTTTAAGCTGCAAAGGCTTCGCATAAGTTGTACCTTGTTACTGAGAGCCGCCTCTTCATGGTATTCTCTGAGTTTATCCCATGCTGCCTTGGCTGTGTTTGCCCTTCTCACATGATGTAGTTGATTATCTTCTACCGATAAACCAATAATAGTCCTAGCTTCACTGTCCTCTTTGGTCCACAACGCAGTGACTGGGTTTGGCTGGGGTTGGACAATTATATCCCACAAGTTGTCTCTCCGTAAAAGGTGCTCTAACTTAAATTTCCATATGTGATAATTGTCTGCTCCCAACTTCGCAATTGATGTCCGCAATGAATCACTCATTATTTAAATCTTGTAATTCTCTGGGCCAATAACCTATTAAAATTATCTTAGACCAAACGACTATTCGTTATGATATTTATTGTTAGAAAAAAACATAATATAATAATTTTCTGTTGATGTAAACTCCTATGTGTTTATAGATTAAAATATGTTTTTTATGTTGAAGTGAAGTGAATACTTAACAAGTGTGTATGATCTACGAATGTATACATATAAATGTTGTGCTAAAGACATATTTAACAGTAATAAGGCGGTGTGAAGTTTTCAAGGGCATTCGAAAAGCCATTTTTCAATTTCTGTCATTTTCGATTCTGACAACCTACGCTAAATTTTTACTTTAGTTGTATGTACTTACTGTGATTCTGTATCACTTTTTGTTTGACATTGTGTTAATTCTCAATGGGACAGTGTGGAAGGACTTTTCAAGATACTTATAAAAGGTTAATATTTATTAGTTAATAAGAATATAAAATACATTTTTCTACTTTACAGTACTTGCAATTGAGGTTCAATAAGAAAACACGACAAATTGTCACTTTTGCGTATATTCTGACAGTTTTCCTTTATTTACCAGTCTATATTTTTATACCATCTCTAGCCTTCTCACAAGGTATGTACAGAAAACAAAAACAAAGGATTTTTTATTTATGTATTAACTAATTAATATTATAATGTTCCCATTATGCACCAATATTTTTTTTAAATTTAAGTAACCGGGAGCAATGTTCATGTTGTCAATGGAATAGTGTGTTTCGTTTGTGTATTCTACACAATGATGGTATGTAAATTTGAAATCTAAACTTAAATTTGAAAAAAACAATAGGGTTATTCACGATCCGGTGCAATAAGTGTAGTAGATCGTGAATGCACTTTTCTTTTCCGTTGTAACACTGCAGAAAATACACACACGAACAACAGCTGACAGGTGACAGCAATAATGACATTTTGGCTTGCTTTCAAATACACGTTTGAAAATTTTACAGTTTTGCACTCTTGTATTTTTCTGTTGCAATGGGGTTGAAGTATAGTAAAAGTGCAAAAGTGTTGTAAGATTGTCTTCAGTATATTTTTTTTTGAAGTGGAAGACATTTTTACACTTTTACAACGATACTAAGCCAGTTACAGCGGATTGTGAATACCCTAAATATGCTTATAATACATCTACAAAATTATTGTAATATTTGTTCAATCTCATCAAATTTATATCTACCTACTTACAGGGTGGAATCAAAGCAGTCGTTTGGACGGATGTTATACAGGGTGTTATAATGGTTAGTTCAATTATTCTTCTTGGTGTGATAGGAGTATTGAAGGTAGGAGGAATCGGTAAATTAATTGATAATGCTATTGATGGCGGTCGTCTCCATATTAAGTATGTTTGACTAGCATAATATCCGTTAGTATTAAATTAATTCAAATTAAAATTTTTCAGCTTAGACCTTGATCCTAGAGTTCGAGCTACAGTTTGGAATTGCTTTTTTGGAGGATTCTGCCTTTGGATTGGAAATATAGGACTCAATCAAACTTGTGTACAGAGAATTGTTGCTTTACCATCGGTTGTCTTAGCTAGAAGGTTTGCTTGCCAGTTAGTATTGATAAATTAATTGATGTCTAAATCTTGTTGTTTATTTTAAGATCGTTAGTTATTTCTGGAATTGGTTTCTTCTTTATCATGTTATTTAACTGTCTCACTGGTATTATAATGTACGCGATGTATCATGATTGTGATCCACTTAAGCTAAAGGTAAGAAAATATTTATGCAAAGCTATTGGAACATTGCGTAGATTCAATAGCAACCAGTAATGAAGACCGAAATGTAAATGTTCAGTCGTTCTATACTTTGCAAAAAACTAAAAAGAAAAGCTTCAGCTTATTCGAGGAATTACGTAACTTTTCTACGTAATATAGAAGATCGATACAACGCCGAAATTTTGTTTTTTAGTTTTCGCTTCCTTTCCTTTACTCTTATGTTGTTTTCAGTTGAATTTTGGTTGTGTTCCATTTGTATCGAATATCGATATTTTTTTTGTTTCAACTTGATTTTGGGAGTGTTCCATTCCTATCGAATATGGAATTTTTTATATTTGAAAAGAATGGAACACTTCCAAAATTGAAACTATAGTCTCTTGTTAATTATTTATTTTAAAAGATTGTTGATAAGTCTGACAAAATGATGCCGTTCTTCGTTCAAGATGTTGCTGGGCATTTAAAAGGAATGCCCGGTATTTTTATTTCATGCGTCTTCAGTGCTGCTTTAAGGTAAATTAATTAAATTAAATTCAAAATACACCTGTTTTAATTTAAACTCACTACTATATACCTAGTACAATTTCAGCTAATTTAAATTCACTTTCTGGAGTCTTCTATTTCGATTACGTTAAACCATTCATAAACCACACTGAAAAGAAAGCTAATTTTACAATGAAGGCGTTTGTATTATTTTGTGGATTTTATTGCATATTTGGGGGATTTATTGTGGAACAATCGAAATCTATTCTTCAAACGGTTTTAACAATTGGAGGTATGACACAAGGAAGTATAGTTGGAGTTTTTTTCTTAGGATTATTGATACCAAAAGCTCATGGAAAGGTAAATGAAATTTTAATATAAACAAACATTATTTGTGTCTGAAATAAGTTCTCATAGGCAGCCTTGATAGGACTTATATCAAGTATGTTGGCTGTTTTATGTCTTATTGTTGGAGCTCAAAAGCGAATAAAAGCTGGAGAACTTTTTTATAATCCTTTGGCAACAAGAGTTGATGATTGTAATCATTTTAACTACACTTTTCATATATTAATGTAAGTTTTATTAACAAACAAAAATTTTGTTTCAGCCTAACAACTAAAGTTTATTATTGCAGATTAGATAACAGTACAAAAGCAGTGCCATTTGAGAAGGATATCGAATTTTCTATTTTTGACATTTCATTCCATTGGTATAAGTTTACTGGGGCAGTATTAGTGTGGATAATTGCTATTCCGTTAAGTTATTTGATGCCTGAGAACAAAGAGTCGAATTTAAATTTATTGTCACCTTTTATAAGAAATCTTATGGAGCGTAAATCAAAAAAGACGGAAGATCATGAACTAAGGGAATAAGGCATAATCCCATAGATGCAATTAGATCAAGAAAATTTTGATTAGAAAAATTCAGTTGAATGTATATTTGAATTAATAAAACATCTTTGCTGAAAAATTGAGGTTTTTTTCTCTACTGTTAAGTTTGCCGAAAAAAAAAATATATTATTTGATAAGGACATCATTGGTAGGACATGGGAATTAGCAGCACCTTGGACTCGATTGTGTTGTAAAAATTATTTTAGTTATTATCTAGTAATAGGTACACACTAAAAACCTTTCGCGAATAGCGTATTTGTAAGCTCAAGAATATGAAAACATCCATACTAGTCCTTTGAAATGTTACAATAGCCTAGCATTTTGTACAGGACAAAATGTTTTTTGATTTATGTTTAGTAGGGATAAGTTTAAGTGTAAAAAGGAGTTTTCGGGGTTGAAAACCCCTTCCTCTTTTGGGCGCCATTTTGGAAAAAAGGGGTGCTAAAAGATTTTCGCTATATCTTGAGAACCATACGTCTCACAAAAAAAATTTAGCACTTTTTGAAAACAAAGAAGGTTAAAATTAAAAATAGATGAAAGTTTTAAGGAAATTATCATTAAAGGGATATAAAATGCCAGGTTAATTTCACATTTAAATGAACTAATATGGATGTTCTCATATTCTTGAGCTGTGTACAAGTACGCTATTCGCAAAAGGTTTTTAGTAAGTATAACTAGATGATCACTAGCATAATTTTCAAAACACGTACCGAGTCCAGGATAACACAAAGGCGCACGTGGCGTAGCGTACCGTATGTAATGTTGATCTGGCTCACTCTAATTTACGGCAGATAGTGTTTTATTCATATTCCTCTGTTTATCTTAACATACAACTCGGTAAAACCGATTTTTTTTTTATCCACGACTCAGTCAAACTTTATTTTTCTTACGAAACTGACAATATTTATTCTTGGTTTTAGGGTTGCGATCAATAGCATGGTTATTAAGGATTACGTAAAAAAAAGAAAACACCGCAAAATTTGAAAATTTGTGACCACTGTATCTAAAAATATGAGCTAAAGTATCGATTTTCATTATTTTTCTTAATATTGCAATAATTACATAACCAAGCGAGATGGACCTTTTTTTCTTACTTTTCCCAGAACGGGTAAAACCTTTTCTATCATCCGGTACCCGCTTGATGTTGAAATGTATTTGTAGCGGAAATGTATTTATGTTTTTCTGCAACGCGAACATTTTCAACAGCATGTCGTATATACATTAAGGTGACCATACGTCCCACTATGGGCGGACAGTCCCGCTTTCGAGCTTTGTGTCCCGCTGTCCCCAAAGAACGCAAAATGTCCCGCTTTGAAAATAGTCGATCAATACACATAATATGATAAATCTCTTAAAGAATTTCTTTTTAATAAAGCTAATAAAAAATCCTCTGGCCTGTAGTAAAACTTAATATCTTAAATAGATTTTTGTTTTCTATGCATCGTAAAATCTACTTTGACCGTGGTTTTTAGTAAATAAAATTTGAAAATAAGATCTGACAAAATCCTGCTCCATTAAAAATCTTCAATATTTGAAAGCAAAACTGAGAAATTGTTGGTTTAAATATCTAGGATGGCTCAGATTTAATTTTCCTGGACAGCATATAATTTCTGTTTTTCTATCCTTATATATTCTTATATATGACTTGCTTCAAAGCTAGTTTTACAGCAAAACTAGCTCTATAGAGGTTTCGAGATTTAATTTTGTCAAAAATAATTTTAATTGAAACATCTTTTGATTAAAATGCCAAAATAGGTATGAGTATTTTGATTTAGATGTCAAAGTATGTTTGAATAATAACCCCCAGTTTCACAGTGAAAGTTTAAACTTAAGTTCAGCTGAACCTGAACTCAACTTAAGTTTAAATTCCAAGTTCAACTCTTTGGGTTTCACACACTGATCTCTATAATACACTGGATAGCGCATCCATACAAGAAAGTTGATGACATTTGAGAATTGTTATAATGTTAAGTTGCCTATTTTTTTGTATAACGGTATAACTGTATAACATAATGAAATGCAAAATTTTTTACAAAATTGCAACTAAAATATTTTAAATTCACTTTTACAATTATTTTAAATTACGGAAAGTCAAATTTACAAACAAATGATGGTTCTTTTGCTATTTTTTCTTAGAAATTCCACTTTGGTTTTTGCCCCTCTTCGGTTGTAGTAGAATTTTTTAGATCTCAGCAACTTAAACTGGCTTTCTCAGCCTCACTGAACATACCTAAATTGTTGAGTTGCCTCACTGAACATACCTAAAGTGTTGAGTTAGTCTGCATTTACATTGTTCAACTTTTCCAGTTCCGATCACTTGTTCCTGGGTGAGCGGGGTAAGAAGTGAGGGGGATGGAAGAAATCGGTTGTTCCGCAAAACTCATCCGATTTTTCCAGCCTATTTTGGTTCTCTTTCACCTCCTTTCCAGTTTCTTGTGTGTGTTTAGTATACATGCGTCGTTTATTTGATGGTGTAAGTAAATTTTAATGAAAAATGAAGAGGAAAGCAATAAAACCGAAGAGTGCAACGACAGAGCAACCATATGAACATTTCACCCGATTTCTGCAAAAAACTTATGGGAAAAGTTGAACAATGTAAATCCAGACTTACCTACGTACTTGTCATCTTCAATTGGAAGTAGAAAAACTGTTATACTTTGTAGGGAATCCACTATCCAGTGTATTATGGAGATCAGTGGTTTCACAGCATAAGCTGAACCTGTTCAATTAAACGAACTATATTACCGAACTACATTATCATTTTCTCAGAAGCACATGCGCAGTCAGCGCAATTCTCTCAATTTTAATTTTTGTTTGAAGAGAAAAGAGAAACACATGAGTGATTACTATGGAAACATTTTTGAAAGTGTTTAAATTTACTGGCTGAACAGAATATAATGACGGAACTGAAGCCGCAGACGGAACTGGAAGAGCTGTCAAAAAGTGTCGTGTGTTATTTTCCACAATAGAGCTGTACAGCTTTGAAAGTATTTTGAAGAAAAACAAAAGAATATTATTGTGTACAAGCTCAGAATTCACATTTTTTGTTTCCAATAATTTTCCTTTTAATAAATAATATTTTTCGCGATACAAATAACCACAATATTTTTTTCCGACCCAAAAAGTAGTTTTTTTTCTTCATACAAATTGAAACGTCAAAAGTGCCGTACATGAAAAGTTAAAAGTTGGTGAACTCTTCCGTCTGCGTCTGCAGTTCCGTATGCGTCTACGTTCCGTTGTGTTCGCAACATTGAATTTGCGTGTATTCAATATTTTGATAGCTATTCCAGCTCCGGCTCCGGTTCCGTCTGCGTCACCATTTTGTTCAGCCAGTTAAACGGCAAAATACAAGCGTTTAACTTGTTGAGCTCAGTTAAGATTTGAACGTACACTGTGAATTTGAATTAAGTGTTGAACTCAAGTTTAAATTAAAAGAAGAGTTTAAACTTACACTGTGAAACTGGGCATAAAACATTATGAAAAACTTTAAACTCGAAAACCTTTTAACTAGTTTTGCCGTAAAACTAGCTTTGAAGTAAGTCAATATTATGGCTGCTAGTGTCATGTTACAAGAGAAAAAAAATTGAAAATTGATGTGTTTTAGTAGTATTAAAATTTACAGAGGCGTCCCGCTCTGAAGAGAAATATTTATGGTCACCTTATACATATACTATACATGATGTTCTTCTCACTTTTTTGACATTTGCTAAAACTCAATTACAGGTTTACATGAGATATATATATTTTTTCTGTTTGGTAACGCGAAATTTTCACCAAGTTTCCTACACTTGGGTTTTTTTAGCAATGGGTTTTGACAGCAAAATGTGAAAATTTACAAGAAATTTCACGTTACCAAACAGACCAAGTACCTATATTTTTACTTGCTCGATAGGGCTAACATTGGTTTTGTCTATAAAAATGCTGCAGCTTTAATTAAGATTAAAATTTTCTATACGTTAATGAAAAAGTTTAAAAATAGTGGAGTTAACTTTGACAGTTAGTATTAATGTACGACTGAGAGGAAAAATTGTTATGTAAAAATGTTGACAAAAAAAAAAAATGATACATTTGTGCACATTTTTTATTTATTACCCTAAAATCTATAAAATCCTTTTTTAATTTTACATAGGTACATATTTAAATTTCATTGATTTCATCTTATCATTGAATGCATTTCTTTTTCCTTTAAAACACAATCATCAGTATTAACAGAATCATATTTCACAAATGGTGATATTATTGGTGATAATAACTTAGGATCAAGTTTCTTATTATTTGGAATGATATAACTTAATGGTATTGCTATAATCCAGACCAAAGATGCACCAATAAACTTATACCAGTTAAAAGAAATATCAAATATCGAAAATTCCTCATCAAACTCTGAGACATCTAAGACTGAATTTGTAGGCTCGGTAAATCTAAAAATAATAATTCAAAGTGAGAATATTATTTTCATTGAAATTATGATGATTTAAATTTTACATTGAACTATGTAAAGTAAAATTAAAGCGATCGCATCCGTCCACTCTTGTTGGTAAAGTTTTGTATATAAGAAGCCCGGCTTGCATTCTACGTTGGGTGACAGTTGCAAGACCAATCATTAAAATTATGCTCGAAGTAAAACCAATCAATGCTGGCTGTAATAGAAAATAAGTTCATTTTAAATATTAAACTCTGGTTTTAAATCAAATTTCCTTACCTTCCCGTGAGCTTTTGGTACTAATAATCCCAACAAAAAAACTCCCAGCGTACTGCCATATGAAACTCCAGTTATGGTCATAACAGTTTGAATAATTGAAGTCGACTTTTCTACGAGAAAACCAGCAATCACGCAATAAACTCCAGTAAAAAACACAATTGTTTTCATTACAATATTTGCTTTACGTTCAGTGTGCTTTATGAATGGTTTGATATAGTCAAAGTAACAGACTCCTGATACGGCATTCAGCATTCCAGACATTGAACTACATAATATATTATGATTAATAAAAAAGAATGTTTACTTAAGAAGTGATCGTTGTTTGTTTTCTGTTTTCTGTTTTTTTTTTTTTTTTTTTTTCATTAAAAAAAAAAGACAAAAATTCATACCCCAAAGCTGCGCTGAAAACGCAAGATATAAAAACACCAGGCATTCCTTTCCAATGTCCAACAGTGTCCTGTACGTAGAATGGCACCATTTTGTCAGCCTTTTCTACAACCTAAAATAAAAAAATACGTGTTGTATTTTAATTGATTACTTCTTAAATTTTGACTAATCTTTAAATCTTACTCCAATAGTTACTGGATCACAATCATAATATTTCGAAAACATAACAATTCCAGTTAACAAGTTAAAAGAGCCCACACATAAGAGTAAACACGTAAAAATAATAAGTGATCTATGGTATAGGTATATGTTATAATAGAAAAGAAATGGTTTAAAAACTTATGAATTCTGTAGGCCCAGAATATTTGCATCTTACTTTCTAGCATTCTTTAAAGATGGCAATGCAGAAATTCTCTGAACACAAGTTTGATTGAGTCCAATATTCTTAGTCCAATAGCAGAGTCCTCCTACGAAGCAACTTAAAAAAGAAATACGGGCCCTAGGGTCTAAAGTCCAACTAAAAAGTTAATAAATTTTAACACTATAACTATTAACTTCTTTTATTTATTATTTATTTTCAAATACTTGACATCAAGGCGTCCGCCATTCGTTGCTCTTTCAAGAACGTTTTCCAGTCCTCCAACGTTAACAATTCCCATTATTGTTACTACAACAATGCAGAAGAACATAACGCTAGCTTGCACAACATCCGTCCAAACTACAGCTTTGATACCGCCCTTGGATAGATAAAATATTAAGAAAAAAAAATAAAATCAATTTACATATTAAACGAGAATCAATCTCCGTGGCGCTTCAACTTATGTTTTTTTTTTATTCTATCAGAACTAGCTCAGAGAGAACGCTACAAAATACCGAATTACAAAATCGGGATTGACAAAAAATCCCGAATTATTTAGCGGCATGGCTACGATATCTCGCAAATTAAAATTTCACACTCTGCCTGGCTCCGAAGTCAGCCGCTGCTGTAACTCCAACAGCGCGGCGGCGTACAGCGGCTTAGGGGCCAATTATAACTATCAGGAAAACGAAAAATGTATATTTAATTATTTTCCTGGTGCGAATTCATTTTTCGTGCCAGCTGTGTGCTATTTCAAACAAAATGGAACAAATCGTTCCAATGATTTGAGTCCCAATTTCTATCTCCACTAACAGTGACAGGATTGCAAACGAAAAAGTGTATGTATTTCAATATAGTCCAGTAAGAATAGACGAAAAAATGCAAAAGAAAGGAAATAATTAGAAGCTGAAATTTGGCATGCACGTTGGTGATGGGACTCTTTAAAAACTGAGAGAGTTCCTCATCGATCCGAAGACCGCTAGGTCAGTTGTAAGGGGTCCAAGGGTCTAAAAATGAGTTTTTTTTGCAAATATCTCAAAAACTGTTTGTGAAGCACAAAATTTTTCTCTAACACAAACTGATTTTGAGATATTTGAAAAAACTTCCATTTTCATGAAATTTGGCCCCTTTTAAGAAATTTTTTAACTTTTCATTTGCAGTAACTTTTTAACGGTTAATGATAAGACCATTTTTATAGGAAATCGCTTGAGAAACTAAATTTTTCTCTAGCACAAACCGTTTTTGAGATATTTACAAAAAAAAACTCATTTTTGGACCCTTGGACCCCTTATAACTGACCTAGCGGTCATCGAATCGATGAGGTACTCTCTCAGTTTTTAAAGAGTCTCATTACTAATGTCCATGCCAAATTTTAGCCTCTAACTAATTTTTTCCCTGTAAAGGTCTATTTTTCCTGGACTAATACGGAAAATTTGGCGGTAGGCTTGTCTACTGACGTCATTTTCCTGTTTACTATAACCGACAGCCAGGAAAAAATATTTACATAGTTTCATAATGTTTCAACTTTTCCTGATGCATTTTCCTGATCGCTATAACTGGCCCCTTCTCTTAGTTTCGAACATGTATTACACGGTAGAATAGAACGCATACAATGCATTTCTTAAGGTTTAACTAACATTCAAGACTTTTTGCAAAAAGTAGGGCAACAAGTGAAAATGTGATCAACAAAAATGGGCTTTAAGATGTCTGTAATCGAAAAAAATGTGTTTTGTTTGTAGTATTAATCTGAAAGGACATATCAAACAATATTTTTGCAGGCTTTTTCGCACACAGGCATTTTTAGCGCATTGTTTAGTTTTTCACTTTTGTACTTTTTGCAAAAAGTACAAGGTAAGCCTTTATTTTAAATTGGAATGAATTGAATCACAAAAATTTTTGTTTATATCCTGATTATCCCTTATTATAATGCGTATAGAATAGGTGGAAAATTGTTTTGGTTTCTGTTTCTTTTTCCAAACGAACTGTAAACTGCATATATAGGCTTTAACAAGACATCTTTATTTTTTGTATGGAAAACTTTAATCGACTCTTTATACTTACGAACATTGTGTAGAAAATGCAAATAGAAGATACTGTTGCATTTATCAGATGTATATTGAACCCCGTTACTAAAAAAAAAGTAAGTATGTATTTTTAAAAGTAACATTATAATTATTACAATTAAATAGTTTTTTTTTTTAAAGTACATATTAATTTTAAATTACCTTGTGAAAATGCCAAAGCTGGTATAAATGTGTAAACTGGCAACAAGAGTAAGACAGTGATGATAAATGTTAACGTTACAATTTGACGAGTTTGTTTGTTGAATCTTAGCTGTAAGTACTGTGAAATGAAAAAAAAATCCTTACTTAATGTTAATTTTAATGGTTTATGTTGAAGACTAAATAGAATATTTAAAAGAAAAAGAAAATCGTTTTGAAAATTATCTTGAAGTATACCTAGTAAAGTTTTTTTTAAAGATATTTCTTTTCTACATATTTCGTTGACTTTTACTAAACTAATCATTTCCATCTTACCACATAATTCATATAGGTGATCTTGCCAAGCTATAACTTAATTTTATAAAATTTTAATTAGTTGTGAGAATTTCAGTTTTGTCTTGTAATTTGCCTTGTAATAAAATATAAAACGAAGAAACCATATCACGCCAATACTGAAACACAACTAATTAAGGTCAAGTTTTAACACTTTTTCGAAATACAAGAAATAACATAGAAAATATTGCAAGACAAAATTGAAATTTGCACAAGTAATTAAAGACGTATTAACGGAAAATTATAAACCAATAAACATTTCGATTTAACAAGTTTTAAACCCTTTTCGAGGGGTGCTTTGCGAAATATATATGAATTAAAATTAAATTTAAAAAACGACCAAAAAAAACGTAGTTCGCTAAGTTGACACAAAGTTAGCAAAGCAGGAAAAAAACGGAAAACATTGAACGACAAATTTGAAATTATCACAAATAATTAACGACTATTTAAAAAAAATTATCCACCTAATATTTTTTCGATCAGTGAATCTGACTGCATTGCCAGAACGCCCTTTGTTTGACCTAGCCTTTAAATCTCATCAGGGTTCCCAGTTCCCCAAAACATTTGTTTCCTTTTTTTGACACCAGAATAGTTTTTTTTTTCAATATTTTTTCCTTAAGTTTTTTCCGCTAAGAGAAAGACACAAAATAAGAGCCGTAAGCTTTTTTTCTCTTTGAAACATATCTGTTTCATCACGAAATTTATAATGCTTAAGGAGCATTCCATGAAAAATAAGAACTCTCAAATTTTCGATTTTTTAATGTTAATGCACGTTTAAAGCAAGATGGCGGCATATAAACATTAATTTTAATTAAACATAAAATAAATGTGATGTGTTTGAGTTTTAGTCATATTTATTTTGGGAGTAATAACATCAGATGATTTTTAATTATGATTTTTCTTTCAGCTTCATGAATATCTGACAAAAAAAGACATTAAAAAGGACATTTTTTCAATCGGAAAGTGCCAAACCAATACCCGGGATTTTGACTTTCCGATACATTAAAATTGACAAAAAAAAAAAGGGAAGAGTACCGAATTCATAGCCTATCAGAAGATAAAACGGTTGGTAACTATTAAATAACTACTCTTAAAAACCGTTAATTTCAATTCTGTCCAGACACGTTGACGCAATTTGTCTGTACGTGACAACCTATTAAAAAATTCCTAAAAATATAAGGATGAGTCTTTGAATTTTTTTTTTTCATAAATACTAACTCTAAATTCTTCCTTATTAAGGCTCTCCCAAACCAACGCGATTAATCGCCGTGACAATAAAAAACAATAACAACAACGTGTTGTTTTGTTTGACAACCACGTGTTGTTATTGTTGTTTTCTTTTGTCGCGGCGATTAATCGCGTTGGTTTGAGAGAGACTTTATTCGGTTCTTACAAATTTTCGATCAATGTCTAATAGTTTTGATGAAATCTGAATATTAAGATAACAATGTAGAACATTGGTTGACTCGACCCGTCTATACGTGACACCTTTTCTTAGTTTTATTTTCGAAGAAATTTCAAAGAATACCTTTAAAGTTTTTGCAAAAAATCGAAGACTAATGTACAATCTTTTGAAAAAAATTAATACATGAATATTTTCAATGTTTTGAAAATAAAAGCCTTATAATAACAGAAAATTAGTTGAATTTGTCTGTACGTGACCATGGAATGCTCCTTAAAACCTATTTCTAAAAATCTTTATCGGTTTCCTTTTCCATTGAACTATTCAAAATAAAGTTTGTTTGCATTTGTGTTCTTTCTTCAGCGTATGGACACCAACGCACCAGCCCGACGAGTCTTCGAATCTACCCCTGACCGTCTGCGTAGCAGAGGAAGACCCCACCTAAGGTGACACACACAAGTAGAGAACGACATCAAGCAACTTGGAGTGCGCAACTGGAGCTGGCTGAAGGGGCTTGTTTGTTGAGGCCGTAGACCATCCTGGGCCGTGAGCGCCATCTAAAGTAAAGTAAGTATTATTCACACTTGATATGACCTCCTAAGTAAAAATTTTGATCAAAATCGGAGAAAGTCGAAAACGAAAAATACGGTTCTAGGCAGGTAGCGTTAATAACGGTTTTTGGTAAATTATTTTTTCACCAAAATATAGACCATACCACTATACTAGTACACACAAAAAATTTAAAAAAAATCGTTCGAGTCGTTTTTGAGATAAATAATTTTTTTTTTGTAAACAGGTTCTATGGCAAGTACCGTTAATTTTTGAGCTAAAAAAAATCTCGATTTTCCCTCTAGGGAATCACCCAAAAATCTTTTGCTCCAAGTCTGAAGAAAATAGATCGGTTTAGGCTGTAGGCCGAGATACAGACAGACATACATACATACACACATGCGCACATACAGACACAGGCAGGCAGACGGAATTGCTATATCAACTTTTTCCGTGTTCGATTTTTTTTACGAATCCAAAACTTTACGTATAAATATTTCTGAGGAGGGGCAACAACGTTTTTAAAAAAAAATATAATTGAGTTAATTTAATTTATATTTATTATTTTTAAACGGGCCCCTTAGGCGCCTCTCAAACATTAAGTCTTACTCACCTCATAACAATTCGAAAGGTTGTTGCTATAAAAGACAGGTATAATAACATAACACAAAATAGGTAAAACGAAAATAACTGCAAACATCAAAAACGTAAATGATATTCCATATGTATATATTTCTGATGGTACGGTAACAACTGATCCTGCTGATAGCTGGCTGTAAATCATATTTGGAATTTTTTTTTTACAAATCCTTAAACCAAGAAATTGCCATTTTCTCACCTCGAAACCAGAGAAATTGCAATTGGCCATGGTTTCATTCGTTTGCCACCAAGTAAATATTCATCTGTGGTATCATTTTCACCCGAAAAAAATCCAAAATACAACCCAATACCAGCCGAAACAATTAATAACAATGTGAAAACAGTATAATCGATTGCTCCAAAAGTTAAACTATTTGCCAAGCTAACTGTTGCATTTGTTATATTATTAAAATTCATTTCTGATGGCTTTTGAATTTGGTTACAATTGAAAATGAGAAAAGTTAAACCGAAAAGATTTCACACGGTGCCATCACTGAGTAATGTTTAAATTAGGACTAAAATATTTTTCGAACTTTTTACAGATATAAAATTCACGTTATCCAAAAGGTATAATCTAAGTCATTAAGATCTAATTTCTAATGAGGCATGAAAAACGATAAGCTATAAATATAAGTATATACGTTTTAGAAGCCGAATTTTAACTGAAAGATTTTAATCTTGAATATTCTTTAAAAAAAATCTAAAAAAATAAAAAAGAATTTTATGATGCCGCCTGATAAGTGATAACTTGTGAAACGAAAGCCTGGATTGTATATTTTTATATAGGTACATTGAACCAATAACTTATTGAAGATAAATAGAGCTTCGAAAAAAAAACGAAACTATGGATACTACTGTAATTATAAAAATTTTCAACAATTCAACAGCAATCTTAACAAATAAAAGGAGAAGATGTGTCCATTTTGTATAAAATAAATAAATTTGATGGCACAACAGCTCATGAAGAACTAGGGCCTAGTGACTTACAACTCTCAACCATTCCTGTGTGCGTGTCTGCAGGAATGGAGGGGACCTACAGTTTATTGCCGAATCCGAACGGCTAACGAGCGGCACTTTTCTGTGACAGGAGATACTCTTGGAGGATTTGTCAATTCCTCGCAAGAGGCAGTAGCCGTTTTTTCTTTTTTAAATAAATAGGTGGCGAGGCTTGGGATCGAACCTTAGACCTCCGGCATGACAGTCCATCGCACTAACCATCACGCCACGGCTACTATATATATATTTTGTATATGAATGCAAATTATTCATGAATTCAGTCTCAAAATGGTAAAACTTTTGGGCAAAATACAAAACATTTGTAATGTGGATTGACATACTCTATCACCGTAGTGTTTATGATTTTGTTTTCGAATCCAAATTATTGAACTTAATTTAATAATAATCACACGCAACTAAAAATAGTAAAAAATCGAGTGGATAATTGACTTACCATTTAGAAGATATTGCGTTTTCAAAAAACGTAAAATGGCGAAAATATAAAATAATAAAAAATAAAACGCACGACTGAATGGCACAAACTTGCTCTTGTAGTAAAAGTTTCTTTGAATTTTAAAGATTGAGTGTGATAAAAGTAAATAATTTTTTATGGGAGCCTTAAGTTTAAACTAGTACCTACCTATTATACATTATAGAGCTTAAATTGAAAAATTATTAAAAATCAACATAATTCTAATTAAATTTATTAGTTTTCTTAAATTGTTTTGAGAGCTAAAAAAAGTACACCATCTGATTTTTTTAACTAATCTTAGTTTGGGAGAAAAAAAATTTAAAATCGTAGGTGCGGTTTTTTTTTTAATGGATGCCACGCCCCCTGAATGATAAACCCCAAATTTTTAAGTTTTCCTCAGCATGAATTATGAACCCTTCATCTCTACCGAAATTCATAATTCTACAACAATCAGAAGTGCTTCATATAATTGACAACACTTCTGAGAAAGCGGTTTGATACAACGCCCCTGAATGTCAAATATCAAATTTTAAATTTTTTCTTTGCTTGTATTGGATAGGGCTCGCTCTACCAAATTTCATCATCCTATAACAATCAGACAGTTCTAAGAAAGTGGGTGGATGCCACGCCCCTAAATAAAAAATCTCAAATTTAATTTTTGTTTTCCTTACACACATTGCAAGCTCTACCTCTATACAAAATTTCATCATTCTCCAACAATCAGAAAAGAATTTGAGGAAATGGGTGGATACCACGCCCCTATATGGAAAATCCAAAATTTTTTTTCCTGTATATAGCACAAGGCCTATCGTTGTGCGAAATTACAAGATTCTATGGTGTCGGGAAGTGCTCCATGCAATTGATAACCATTTTCAGAAAAGTGGGTGGATGCCATGCCCCCTGAATGATAAATTTCAATTCTTTTCCTCTGTACAAATTGTAAGGCCTTCCGCTCTACCAAATTTTATCATTCTACAACAATCAGAAAAGTGCTCCATATAATTGATAGCAATTGTGTGAAAGTGGGCGGATACCACGCCCCCTATATGGAAAATTCCAAATTTTGGAATGTTTCCTTTGTATACACCACAAGGCCTACCGATGTGCGAAATTACAAGATTCTACGGTGTCTAGAAGTGCTCCATAATTTTGATGTTCCGTCAGTCAGTGAGTACGTGAGTCAGTGAGTCAGTCAGTTACGGTTTTCGCGATTTTTGACGTCCTATATCTCAGGAACCACTAATGCTAGGGAGTTGAGGCGCCTGTGTTCGCCTAGCTTAGCAAATATGGCGAGTTTGAAGTTTCTGACATTATTGGTTCCGAAATTAGAGGGGGGTCGAAAAGCGCTTAAGTTTGTTCCTGTAAAAAGGTTGTAGTGTCGAGAACTTGGCTGGGCACTACCGTGCCCTTTGATTAATGTTTAGGAACAATTCCATTTGTTACTTTCATTAGTTTGTAAACGACTTATGTATGTATTTGATCAATCAGTACGGAAAAATGGTTCACTTATAAATTTAAAAAAATATTGCTGGCCTATTGGTCTTAAAACTAGTAGCCCATGGTGAAATGGTTAGTGCGTTGGACTGTCATGCCAGAGGTCTGGCTCTGAGTTTGATTTCCAGCCGCTTTCACCTAAGAAACTTTTCAGGGCTACTGCCTCTTCCGAGAAAGTGAAAAACTCTACAAGAGTATCTCTTGTCGCTCTCAGCCATTCTAATTTGGCAAAAACACACACACAGGAATAGTGACCAGGACCCATGTTCTGTAACTCTCGCATCGAAAAAATCAGTCGAGAAACGCTGAATAATGGAACAAAACTCATGTATTTTGTTTCAGCTTCCATCGTTTCTCGACTGATTTTTTCGATGTGAGAGTTACAGAACATGGGTCCAGGACCCATGTTCTGTAACTCTCGCATCGAAAAAATCAGTCGAGACACACTGAAAAATGGAACAAAACTCATGTATTTTTTTCAATTTCCATCGTTTCTCGTAGTAGCCGTGGCGTGATGGTTAGTGCGATGGACTGTCATGCCAGAGGTCTAAGGTTCGATCCCCAGCCTCGCCATCTATTTATTTAAAAGAAAAACGGCTACTGCCTCTTGCGAGGAATTGACAAATCCTCCAAGAGTATCTCCTGTCACAGAAAAGTGCCGCTCGTTAGCCGTTCGGATTCGGCAATAAACTGTAGGTTCCCTCCATTCCTGCAGTCACGCACACAGGAATGGTTGAGAGTTGTAAGTCACTAGGCCCTAGTTCTTCATGAGCTGTTGTGCCATCAAATTTATTTATTTTATTTTTATCGTTTCTCGACTGATTTTATGCATGCGAGAAGTTACAGAACATGGGTCCAGACCCTGGTTTTTCTTCAGCTGTTGTGCCATCAAAAGTCGTACTTCTGTACTTTTTTTCTTAATTTCGGTGAGGATTATGCTAAAAAAAAGTATTAGGTACGCTGAGAAAAATCATGCAAGAAAACTATCACGCTAAAAAAGTGTCGTGCTATAACGCTATCATGATGGATGGAAAAGTATTACGCTAGAAAACTATAATGCTAGAATGTTATCATGATAGTTTCTAGCATGAGATTAACGATCTCTTCATTAATTTCAGTAAAAAAAAATCCTTGCTAGTTCCAAATCAACTCATGGGGGATTATTATAAGGCCAGTCAAAGACATCGCAGGTCGCAAAAAATTGGCCGACTCATTTTATGGGAAGTTGTTAGGATAGATATCTACAATAGTCTAAAATCAATCTTGCAACCAACTTCAGCTTCGGAATTTTCCGCCTTTTTTTAGTTTTTGGCCTTGCTTTTAAAATATAACTTTTAAAATATTTGTCCTTCACAAAAAATTTAAAACCTATAACCGCAGCTCTGTAGGTTAAACACATCTCGAAATAGTACTTCAAACAATGGAAATTTTGCTCCAAAAGCTCGAAAATGGAGCTATCTTCAAAGAAAAATATTGGATAAAATATTTAGCCTACAAGACAAGTCTTAGGACGATTATTGTAGAAACTAATATTTCCGTTGTTATCAGGCAAAATTGAAACAAAACTAGTAAACAGAATAAAGTTTTTTTTTTCGTTGGTGTGCTGAACCCGAATCCGAAATTAGAAATATTCGATCACGTCACGTTTTTTTCGAGATATTTTCGTTTTAAAGCCATAAAAATCGCTTTTTTCGCTGTTTTGGAAGTCATGTTATAACACGAGGTTTCTAAAATTTCTAATTCTTTTTAGTCGTCGTACAATCGCTCCAAATGTTTCGCACCACCACGCAAAATTTTTGAATATTCAGCATTTCAAAACACAAAATTTTACCCTTACTGTATTTTGGATTTACAGATATTCGGACAGGTATACCTACACATAATTTCCAATACAGAATTCTAATAAACAAAGAAACAAGCGCGTGGTATTACGTTCAACCTAAATATTTATTACCTTTTTCTATAAACGTCCTTATTGATTAATTTATCACTCAGAGCTAATTGGTCTTATCTTTCATTGTTATACAATATACCTACCTACTACTACTACTATACATTATGTAGCTTTAGCTTATCAGATATTTTCGCATTACTGTAATGTTCATTTCCTAATTTCTAAGACAATAACAACATATGTAAAAACAATATATAAAAGTGCTTCGAATAAATTTGTGAGTATAAAATAATCTACTATATCGACCTTATGTCTGTCTACATCTAGTACATTAGGTATAGGTGCCTATTAATAAAACGGATATCTTGTTTTGGGTGTTTGTTCGGGCTGATCCTCAGATATCATAATTCGATTTTAAAAATTCTTTTTGTGTTTGAAAGTACTTCAAGGTTTAGGGTGAAATAAGGTAAAAACAGGTATCTTATTCAAAGGTTTTTTTTTGTGAAGGTTAATATTTTACGGATAGAGTGCAAAGATTATATTGGTACATGATACGTTTGTTCCCAAAATGTTCGAACTTATGGGGTTTTCCATTGGTAAAATAAATCAATTTATTTTTGATTTGGATCTGTCAAAAAGACAATTTCCTCTCTTTTTGCGTTCCATCATTGGCCAAAATAAATTGATTTATTTTTGATTTTAAATCAAATTTGCAAATCTAAATTTACGGCAGATTTACCCCTCCTTGTACTAATACCAAAATAAATCCAGCTGTCAGTTTGCAAATGTTTTTCGTTGATATTTCGGTTGTTAAAATTGTGTTGAAAAATGTGGGAAATAATTGGTAATAAATAAATGGTAGCAGTTTAAAATGAACCGGCAACTTTATCAGGTTTATATTTCTATTCTAAAATTTAATCGAGGGATGAAGATTTTTTTTAACATTGACATAAAAGCAATAATGCACAAATACAGTGACAAATAAATAAATCAATTTGAAATTGTGTTACATTCGCCACAAAATAAATCAAATTTTTCATTGAAATCTTAATTTACCAATGGAAAACCCCATTAATTTGGCTGAATGTCAATTTTTAAGGAGCGATGACATGGTTGCACAGAGAAGGAAAAATGCACAAATGTCGGGAACGGTTTGTGCACTTATTCAGAACATTTCTTAAATGTCAAAGATATATAGGTACATATATTCTCGATTAGAGCTGGCGTGTAGATCAACGATAAAGCTTTATATCTGCCAGAATCGTAAAAGAATGAAGTGTTTTTTGGTATTTCATTCTTTGAAATCCCAGTTAAAAGAAAGGAATGCAGTACTTAAAGACTGCTTGAATTCTTTGAAGTATTTTAAAAGTCTTTTACATTGATTGCATTCTTCTGCAGTCTTTTGACTGCAATGAAGTCTTTTTTACTTCAAGCAGTCTTTTAACTGCTTGAAATCTTTTGGCTGCTTAAAGTCTGTTAACTGCTTGAAGTCTTTTAGGTAGGTAGGTAGGTAGGTAGAAATGGCGGCCTTGAGCAACCTAAGCTCGGGACCCAAACGATATTGTAAGAGGGTTTTGCTGGTCAAAATGCCAGGCTAGGCAGATTGTTGGTTTCAGAAATCCGTTGACCACCTGCTTTTGGTCTGGGGAGTCTGACGGGACATATGCTGCAGTAGCTACCAACTTCATCTTAGAGCCATTTCGTCCCGTTTAGGAAGGAGATCAGTTCTCTGATCTTTAGTTCGGAAGTCTTTTAACTGCTTGAAGTCTTTTAACTTCTCAGAGTCTTCTAGCACTTGTGAAGGCCAATTGACTTTAAATCAGTAAAAGGATGGACAAAAAAGTAGAAATATTTTAAGCAGTTAAAAGACTCTAATTAGTGAAAAGACTTAAAGCTGGTAAAAGATTTCAAGCAATCAAAAGACTTCAAGCAATCAAAAGACTTCAAGCAGTAAAAAACTGCTTTTGGAACAGCTTTGGACTGAAAATGACTAACCCCTTAAACATAATGGAAAATAGCCGCAGTTCATAAGAACCGCTGCAGCAAAAGCCGTCATAAAAAGCTCTCATTCTTGTCGCAAAGAACGTCTACAATAGTATAGCGCGATTCCCAGCGATTACAAAAGTGTTAAACGATACGGCATAAATGCCATCCTAAGTACGGCTTGTAGCGAGTAAAAAAGTTAAAGTTCCACTTTTGCTGCAGCGACTTTTCTTGCTGCAGCTGCAGCTTCACGTTGTCACGCTGGTACTATTTTCGTTTATTTCAACTTTGGCAGTGCTACATGCTGCGATAGCAGCTTCACAATCTGCTAGACGGAAGCTATTTGAAACAATGTATGTATGTATGTAGCTTAAATTGCTTATTTGACCAACAAAGTTTAAAGCTGCTCATATACGATTGAACCATTTGCTTCGGTGCCAATTGGACTCGTGGATTTATAACCTGCTGAAAGTCCAAATGGCCCGGCAGAAGCCATTTACATAATGCAATTTGGCTCGGCCGAGCCATTGGGCTCTATCGAGCATGACCAGCTTAAGATACCTACCATAAATTATATGGCTTGCAATATTTCTTTCCATTGCGCCTCTTTTCTGAACGAACGATTTTTTTTAGAGAGGACTCATCTACAGTACTAAGTTTACAGTAAAAGACAGTAAATGACAATTTTTGGAATAACTTTTATACGTTCATATGTATGTAAATAAAAAAAAACGATGGATTTACATTTATCTTCATTTGCAAACATCAAGAAAACTAGAGCAGGATAGATTCATGCCAAAAAACCGATGTATGAAAGAGCGATGAACATGTTCGTCTTCATCTTCGTTCCTATAATCTACATTCATGAAGATCTCTGCATTTTGGTCTTTTCTCTCTATTCAACAAATGTAAATTTTATATCTCACATCCCATTTTTTTTTTTTTTTTGCAAAGCTCGTATGAAGATCAATATCCACCATTATGTGCTAAACCAAATTAAAGTGTCAACGTAATACACGAATAATGTTAAATAGAATTAAGAACCAATTGTGTATATTTTCGTTCAATTATTAAATTATTATTATTATGATTGTTTTTAGTATATAGTATCCAAAGATTATTTCTCCAAGTTTTTACATTTAAGTCGCCTCTTTTTACCTCTCTTTGCCCCTATTTGCCCTACATTATGTATAAATGAATTAACGCCTATTAAAATATTTTTTTTTATTTTTAAAGTGATAAAATCACTGATAAGTTATTAGTAAATTTGTATCTTTGATTTATAGAAAAAATTTAATAGTTAACAGTTAACACTATGAAATCTTGTGCTCTTTAGTGATTCAATTAGTTAAGATTTTTCTTTGTCTAAACAAGTCTTTATACTTTCAACACTTCTAAGAGAGTCGAATTAAATTAAACAATTATTTATTATAAATATTAATGCAAAAATGTCAGCTAACATAACAACTGACACAATGGAAACCTTCACCAAAGTGTTTACATTCGATTTTGTAGATTATGCTGTTTTTGTATCGATGTTGATTGTATCGGCGGCAATTGGAGTGTACTTTGGATTTTTTGCGGGTAAAAATGACACTGCAGATGAATATTTACTTGGTGGTAGAAATTTACAAGCATGGCCAGTTGCTATTTCTTTAGTTTCAAGGTAAGAATGCTGCATGCATAATTATTGTGTATTGAAATATATATCGTCGTCGGTTCGGAAGAAAAACGACATAACCCAACAAATTAAACTTTTCAGGTAGCATTGCAAGTAAAGAAAATCTATCCATTTAAAAAATACCAGACTCTGCTACAATATTTGGAACTTACAGAGCTATTCTGTGGTGTTCATAAATTTTAACTGCTTTACTTATAAACCAAACAAAAAATGGTTATTTCAGGGTAACTACACCATGGAATAAGAATTTTCCGGGCTCAAATGAAGCTGTATAGTTTGAGCTCGGAAAATTTGTATTCCATGGTGTAGTTGCCCTGAACACTAGAGCTGAAATAACTATTTTTTGTTTATAAATAAGGCAATAAGAGATTATTGGAAATTCAAAATTTCCTTCAATTTTAATTTGCTTATTTTGAAAAATAAGATTTGTTGATTTGTGTCGTTTTTCTTCCGAGCCAACGATATAGCAATTTTAATGATTTTTTATATTATTTTTAACTTCAGTCAATTATCAGCTATATCAATTGTGACAATACCTTCGGAAATGTATAGTTTTGGTATAACATTTGCATGTACAATGACTGCAATGTTTGGTGCACTGCCTATATTAATGTATATTATAACTCCTGTTTTGTATAACAATAACATTTCAAATTGTTATGAGGTAAGTTCAAACTATGCCTATGTACATTATAATAACTTACTACTAATGCCGCATTTACACGAGTGACAAATTTGCAATTATTTCTGCCATAAAAGTGACTAAATAATGAATAAAATCAATGCCTTAATGACGCTCATTTACATGATGTCAAATAATGGCGCTCTGATTACCTGGCATTATAATGACAAGAAATAAGCAAGTTCATTCTCTATTATTTTCAAAATGATGTCAGCATTCATTTACACGATGTCAGTATAATGGTAAACTTAAACGTCATCTGCACATGGTCATTATTTTTATGACAAAAATAATGACAGGTTTATGGAATATTTACACGATTTGGTCATTAATGACAATATAATGAACAAAATTATGACAATTTGTCACTCGTGTAAATGCGGCATAAGATTTATTTTTAAAAGAGATATTTAAGTAAATCATGTAATATACAGGGTGTTTTTTTCAAGAGGTACCTATACAACTTTTATATTAATAAAATAAGAAATTGACATGCTTTCCTCCGATCAGCTATAGCTGTCTTCCTTAACTTTGTCTTTGTCGAGATGGGATCGGCGAAATTGTTGGTTTACGTCGGTTAGGTTAAATGGTAAAATCTGTCTGACGGAAACTCAATTTGCCATCGCCGTTATACAGGGTGTTCCGTATAAGGTGCTCTATAGCGCTAGTGCGAGTAGGTTGGGCTAAGACAAGAAAAATATGGTATGGGAGGGGGGGTTTATTTCTCCCCCGGGAGGGGCAATTTTCTAAAAAATTGACTTAAAACAGAAAAAAAATTATTTAAAAACTTACAATGCCATGCTTGGAAAGCCAGAAATATCTTCTTTAATTTTCTTTAGTGAATAATTTTTAAAAAATTATTTTCAAACTCGAAAATTTGAAAACAAAAAATCTAAAAAAAAATTTTAAACTTATTTTTTTTCAAAATTTTACGTAATTAAGTATTAATTTTGTTTGCAAAATTCAATGCTTTTCTTAGTTTTAAGTCAAAAACAGAAAGTCGGATGCTAAAATGTCTTTTAGTTTTTGAGAAAATTAAAAATAACGAAAGTAGCAATTTTCTAAAATAATTGACTGAATACAGAAAAAAATTATTAAAAAACAACGGTAAGGGCCAAAACGACATGTTATACTTTTTTGTTAAGCCAGAAATATTTTTTTTTCATTTTAACTTTAAATTAAGTTGTTTTAGTAAACAGTTTTTTTTAAATTAATTTTCAAACTTAAATTTGTGATTAAAAAAATTAAAAAATTGTGTTCAAACTGATTTTGTTCAAAATTTTACTTTAGTAAGTAGTATTTTTGTTTTAATATTCAATACTGAAAACTAGGTGTCAAAATGTGGTCTGGTTTTTGAGAAAATTGAAAATAACAAGTAAAAATTCCTTAAAATTGACTTCCATCCATTATTTTGCTGCTACAAAGATCCTATTACTGCTAATTAAGTAGTAAAGTAGATTTGGTTATTTGCAATTTTCCCAAAAAGCAAAAGACATCCAATTTTGCAAATTTTCACTTAATTATCACTTAATTACGTAAATTTTTGAAAAAAATAAGTTTGAAATTGTTTTTTTAAGTTTTTTTTCTTCAAATTTTCGAGTTTGAAAATAATTTTTCAAAAACAATTCACCACCACAACTTAATTTAAAAAGAAAATCAAAGAAGAGATTTCTGGCTTTCCAAAAAGGTATAGCATGGCATTGTAAGTTTAACAGTTGTTTTTAAATAATTTTTTTTTGTTTTGTCAATTTTTTTGAGAATTGCCCCTCCCGCCTAAACGGGGGGAAATAGACCACCATCGCAACCCAACCTACTCGCCCTAGCTCTTTGGTGCACCTTATACGGAACACCCTGTATACATAAGATACTCTGTATATACAATTTTCTCCGTTATCACATCGAGTTCACATTCTAAAGAAAAAATTCTTCAAGTTCAATCTACACTTCCCTATTCAACACCTTTAAAATTCGTCTATCTCTCGCTCACACAATAAAAAGTATAATATATGCTGAATCCAAGCAAGAACATTGTTTGAAACTGGCGCATCGGCATATTTTTGGGTGGAATCTACCCTTCTCACTGGGCACTTACATTTCAAAGACTTTATATGAAAACAAGCACTGGAGATGTATTTGTGGAAGAAAATTGTATTTAATTAATCTGAAATGACAGATTAAACTCAAAAAAAGAGAGACAGGAAACGTTACGACGGTGTTCGAGGGACGTTAATGAATCTATAATTTTCCTTTCTCCACTTATTTTGAATACTGTCCAACAGGCTAAAGTAATTTGCTGAAACACAGCCCACAGATGGGAGTTATACTCAAGCTTTGGACGTATATAACTTTTATAGATAATAGCCAGATCAGAAGGGGAACAAAATTCTTGTATATCCGAAGCAAACCTAGAGCTAGACATCTTGTGGAATTTTCGGCAACGTCGAGTATGTGTTCCACAAGAGGTGGTTGGTGATACACATCCCAAGGATCACAAGCTGTTTAGTTTCTTCGATGCAAGTGCCACTCATAGACAGTGGCAAGGGGAATAAGTCTTGCTTTAACGACAGAAGACCGCATTAAGTTTTCGAAGCATTCAATTTTACGCGATTTTTTGATTCCCCATTGTACAATGGTGTATAAATCAGAAAATAATGAATTAACCATATTTTGCCGTTGCAGTTCCACATCCGAAGAGCAGGGATGTGCCGGAAACGCATACGGAAAACTTAAGGTACTATCGTCAGCGAAACAATTTATTGGATTATAAGTTACAGACAGCAGATTATCAATAAAAAAGTGAAAGAAGATCGGGGACAAAACAGAGCCCTGGGGTACACCAGCATTTATGTTGTATAGGTTTCAGACTTGAATCCGAAGAAGATTCGCCTTTTTTGGGGATGGGCTGAACAAATGCTGTTTTCCAACTGCTCGGAACAAGCGCAGAACAGTAGAATAGATGGAAAAGCTTACGCAGCTTTATCAGCGTGGAAGAACACCTCTTCAGAATAATGTTGGGGATACCATCCGGACCAGCGTTTTTATGTGTGTTGAGATCTTTCAAGACTCTCGCCACAGCACGAGTGCGAAAGTAGATTTGTCCCATTGAATCGTTTACGCGCTCAAGAACTGGGGGAGTAATGACACTATCTGGCGGCGTAGAATTGGCTGCGAACCGCCTAACAAATACGTAAACTTTCTCCAGAGAGCTAACGAGAGGAGTGTCATTGCCAACGAGTGTTGAAACCGAGGAAGACGATGCACATATTCCGAATATTTTTTACAAATGACCAAAAATTGTTACTACCCTTGGGACATTGTAGTATGTTTTGCCTTTGGTCATGTTAAAATTTGGTCTGTCGAATATGGGCGTTGCAGGTCTTCCTGGCTTGTTTGCACTTTTTCCGGTTTTCCTCAGTTGGGTTGGCTCTAAAACACCGGAAGCTTTCCTCTTTTACTTTAATAACCTATTTACAGCTCAAACCAAACCATGATTTTTCTTTGGGTCTGATGCTCTTAGCCCTATTCGGGATAAAAGTTCTCATTCCCAACAGAATCATATTAGTAATCATATCTGTGCTGGAGCCTACGTCACTGCCGAGCAAGCATAGTGAGCAATTAAAGATCCTGAAAAAATTATTGAGGCCGTCCCAGGTGGCTTTCTCGTACTGCCACACAGTTCCCACAGAAGCTCTTTCTCTATAACTGGATAGGTTTGGTAGGAGAAATTTGCAGAAATGACACTATGGTCAGATGTGCCTTGAGGTATTAATACACTGATAGATAGTGTATTTATCAGGGTCAGATGTAAAAAATAAGTCAATTGTTTTCCGCTCGACCATTAACGTCCGATATTCGAGTGGGCTCGTTAACAAGCTGATTAATATAGTTAAACTCAGCAAAGATCTCGGCACACATTTCCTCGGATGTTGTCTTGCCCGAATGGAGAAACCAATGGAGGCCTGTAATAACGATTTTAGTGTTAGGATGCAAGGAAGCAATTCTTTGGATGGAGTCGGACAAAGCATCAAATTCACGTGCAGTTGAGATTGAGGGGCTTGGCATAAGCTGTTTACTTTAAGAAATGTATAGCCATTTTTAGAAATACATAAAACTGATATTTCGTTTAAGAACTACCTAATTCCACTGATATTCAAGTGATTATCTGGTACTAAGTGAGGAATTATACCCAAAGTGAACTTGATTTCCCGGGACATGTATCGTTTTTGGATAAATTATATCTTATTTGTGACCTAAAGCCCACAAGAGGTATTAATTTCATGAATGTCTTGAAATTTTGACGTTAAGTTTCTTTTAACACCTACATACATTTATCTGCTAACTGAAAATTGTCGGTATCAGTAGGTTGGTATGTATAAATAGGTATATGCACACATTAGATAAAGGCGCACTCCATCGGAGTCAGTCCTAGAACTTCTTTGTACCTACCGATATCTTGTTTAAGAAATAAAATGAAACGCAAAATTTCCACCTCCTAAACGAAATCCTGCGTACACCCTTGGATCAAGGTGTCATAGTTGTATAGGTAGTAGCCGTTTGATTCTTGGAAATATCGACCCCCTTCTCGCCAAATTATCGTTAACAATAAAATGCAAATCTTAAATTAAACTAATTGTTCAATTTTGTCCTGGATATTAAAAACGATCGGATCCTTTGTAAGCTTTCAGTCGCAGCATTGCCCATATTGTTCAATGCTGAAATAAGAGCTAATTTGTTTCGTTGCTGAGCAAACAAAAAACGATTTGTCACTTACGATAATTTGGTGAAAAGGGGTTATGTAAATTTCGTTGGTATGGCTGTAACGTTAATTGTTTTATGAACTACTCTTCTATACAAGGGCGGATCCAGGAGGGGGGGGCATGGAGGTCAGGACCCCCCTGGGACATATCCATTCGCTTATTAGTACTGATTAGTTTCAAAGAAAAAGAGACTGCATGCAAAAATAACATATCCAGAACTTGGGAGGCCATATCAAAAACACTATACATCTAGAACATTGTTAAAGATTTGCTGCTGTGTATGTACACTACCATCTTTGTTTTTATTTTTACCAAAATCCACAATCAAATATTTTATTTAAACAAGAAAGAGAATTGTTGACTCCTTAAAAAATTCTTAAATCAAGAGGGTTCGACTTATGGTATATTTGTTTACCTATTTGTCGAGCATGGTTTTTGTATACTTAAATAATAAAAACAATAATAAGACAATTTGTGAAGATACGAATAGGTTTGCAAAAATAAATTGTAACAATTTTTACACAAAAATAAATGAGGTTTTAAAGATTTTTTCAGTGTTACAGTCAAATGTTAAATGTTGTTTGCAAAAAAAGCGGAGAAAAACTGTGTTACTGGCATGAAGTTTATATGAAAAATCCATCTTTTTTTCCTGTGATGGCGTCGACATCCCCGATGTCGATTTTTTCAACCAATTCCCTCTGGGTTTGGAAAAATAAACACCTAATACAATACATTTATATTTGCTTATAAAATTTAGTGCAAACAAAAATTCCGACGTTATATGAAAGTGATAACCCAAATAGGCGGGTTGATTTGCTTGAAATATAGTAGGGACACATTTTTTTTGCAATTGCATCAAGAACCGGAGCTTGACAAGCAAAGATTTTTTTTGTTAAAATTGTCTGGTATATTAGTTAATGATTATATCATATACAAATATTGTCATCCAATTTTTCACGCAGGCACTAGAGGTTCACGTCTTCATGATTCGGTGCAATACGCCTAGTCAAATTTTGAAAATTTATTTTTGCTTAGTAAGTTGTGAACGAAATTTTTCTATTCTGTAGGAAAAGTCTGGCAAAATGACAGAACTTTATAGAGGAATAATAGCTGACAGTACAAATTACATTTAGCGTGCTTTCAAATACACGAGTAAAAAAACAAATTTTGGATTTTTAAAAAAAATTTCAAATTTTTTTTTTGAAAATTCGATAATTCAGAAACGGGTAGATAATTTTTTTCGAAATTTAATTTTTAATTCAACATAAATAAATACTAAAAAATTGTGTACCAATTTTTTTCTTAAAAATTTTTACAAAATTTTATATATAAAAAATTGATTTTAAAAAACACCGCTCCTACGATTTAAAAATTTTTTTTTCTCCAAAACTAAGATTAGTTAAAGAAATCAGATGATGTACTGTTTTTAGCTCTCAAAGCAATTTAAGAAGATTTTTTTAATAAATTTATTTCGAATTATGTTGATTTTTAATAATTTTTCAATTTAAGCTCTAAGTTACATATATAATATTAGTTTAAACTTAAGGCTCCCATAAAAAATTATTTACTTATAATACACTGAATTTTTAAAATTCGAAGAAACTTTTACTACAAGAGCAAGTTTGTGCGATCCAGTAATGCGTTTTATTTTCATACAAATTATATGGGAAATTTTCTTTTGTTTGCTTCCTTAGTTTATTAATTTACAATCCATTATCGTACGAAAATGATTGAGACGTTAACTTTGTTCTTTAAAAATGTCCTTCACTTCTTATCTAATTAGTGCACTCCTTCCGAAGTTATTGAAGGTTAAAGTGGATGGTTTATTCCACAGTTTTTGGAATTCTCTAATGAAAATATCAGCATGTGAATACCTCTATAACATTTCATACCAAAATATTACAAATTAAATTTTGTTTGTAGTAACCAAAAAAATGAAAATCATTCCAACTCCCATTACAAGGAGCAAATTCGTTGCAATTGCAAAAAACTGATAAAAATTGATTCCAAGTCAAAATTCAGACCTTAAATACTTTCAAATTTTTTGTAAAATATGATGTTGAAATTTATCTTTATAACAAAAAATACCTGAAAGTATAGTTACAAACGATCAATTGCAAAAGGCGGTAGGTGAATTATTAAATTTTTAGCGTAATTGTATTTTGAAGTGTGCTATAATAATTCATAACCTTATCATTTCAGTACTTGGAATTGAGATTCAATAAAATTACACGCCAAATTCTGACGTTGGCTTTTGTATTGACAGGATATTTGTTAATGCCAGTTTTTATATTCATACCAGCTTTAGCATTTGCACAAGGTAAATTAATAATTTTCTTATATACTTACAAAAGAATAAACAAAACATTCATTTTGTACATTGTTTTTTTAGTTACAGGTGTTAACATTCATCTTATAAATGGAATTGTTTGTTCTATTTGCGTTTTCTACACCATGTTGGTAAGTTTTCTGCTTCTAGGGCATAATGTAGGTTTATTTGTAAGAAATTATAGGATATTTTAATTATCTATCTTCTTATCCCAACTCGAAACGTATCGTATGTGAAGGTGGTTTCGCTTCCCCTAACCGGAGGCTAAATTTTCTAAAAAAAATAATACTTAGTTACATACTTAAAAACGAAACAAAAAATATTTAAACAAATATTTTGAATTTCAAAAATTTTATCTAAAAGTTTTATGGTTTTATTTCTTTTTGCTAACAGGGTGGAATCAAGGCAGTCGTATGGACAGATGTTGTACAAGCTGTTGTGATGGTTATATCCGTTACCATTGTTGGCATAATGGGAGTAATCGGAGTTGGAGGATTAGAGAAAGTTATTGAAAATGCTAAAAATGGTGGCCGTCTAGATGTTAAGTATGTTGGAATCTACAAAAACATCTCATGATATTATGTACCTAATTTATTGTTTTTTTTTTTCATTCGAAATCACTTCTTTTAACAATTTTTATAAAATGTTTAAGTATGAACTTTGATCTGACTACTCGAACTACCCTTTGGAATGCATCTGCTGGAGGACTATGCTTGTGGGTAGGTCATATTGGCCTTAGTCAAGTTTGTGTCCAAAGAATTGTAGCATTACCATCTCTCAAACAGGCCAAAAAGTAATATACCTACTGAATATTCTTTCGTTTTTTTTTCTCTAATTTTAATATACAAAAGGTCCTTGTTTATCTTTGCTATTGGATTTACTTTCGTTATGTTTTTCAATTGTTTTACTGGGATAATTATGTATTCGATGTACCACGATTGTGATCCGCTTAAGATAAAGGTACGTATGATTTAGATTTTTATAATCGGTTTAGTTGTTTTATATTTGAAAAAGATTTTGTGGAAGGTCGCATATTATATATATATTAGGTTGGCGCTTATTTTGGCAATGTTCGAATTTCTTTCGTCGTCGCCCCCCCCATCCAGCACTCAAAGTGATGAGGCTGACTTAAAAAAGTTTCAATTTCATTGAAATAGGTTAACGTTAACACGTTCCACCGAGCACTTGAAATTTTTAGTATTTTACTAAAAAATCCCGCAAAATTGTAATTATTCAAGAAAAAAACATGGTAAAGTATAGAGAAAAAATAATTTGACATTTTATAAAATTTTTTATCCACTTAAAAATAACGATGAAAAGCAGTGATTTTTCATTTTTTTACATTTTTCGTTTTATTGTGGCCAATTAAAGATGCTAAAGGGTATATTTTTATTTTTTCGTGAAGTTATCAATATTATACTACTAATATGATCAAGAAAATTTAAATAAGAGAAAAAACAGGGTTCCACTATGGTTAGGTTAGGTTAGGTTAGTGGGCTGACAGTTGATCTTGTTACCGTCACGCTTAGATCAATGTAGATCCATTGTGATACCCTATTAAAAAGAGGAAAACCTATGCTAAAAATCAAGACATGTCGTATTCCGTAAAAGGGGATAGATTTCAGCAAGCAGCTGCTTAAGGCTAACGTGAAGGTTCAAGTAGCTGTCATCAGAAGCATTGACACCGGGTTGAGGGGAGGTTGCGTCACCGCTGTCATTTGAGGGCGTGTTCCTCTCCTTTACCCCCACTGAGTGGATCATTCCCCCCACCATGCCCGGAGGAGCAATTGGCTCCCCACAACGCCTGGTGGGTGGGTTTGATAGGTCAGTGGTTATGGTGTAAATTTGCTCTGTTATGTCAAGGCTGAGGTGAATCGAGAGGGTCGCTCCCTACCACAAGAGAAATTTTATCGATCTTGTGTAGGAACGGCCATCACAGATTCAAATGACAATCACATTCACCGCATGAGTGGCAAGACTGGTGTAAGGCTAGCTGCCCCAACTCCTTTATTGCCACTCCCGTAGGAATGTGTGCGTCTTACATTCATCATTGCATTTGTTCAGTAATTGTGAGGTCGGTTTGTAGACGAGATATTAGGGACTTTCGAGCCATTTAGTAGCGTTAATGAACTTTAAGAGATTCTTGCTAGGAATATCAGAGAGTTCCACTAAATCGTCGAAGAAGTGTTTCCCCAGGAGTCTGCTTCTCAGATGACATAGCGCAGGGCAGTGACAGAGGTAATGAAGGGTATCTTCCTGAACTTCCTCGTCACTACAGCCTCTGCATAAGTCATCCGAGATGAGTTGCATCTTTTTCTTGTGGTAGCCCAATAGGTTGTGACCTGTGGTGATACTCACAAGAAGAGAGAGTGACTTTTTGTTCAATTTTATGATCTCTTTAGTTCTTTGATTATTAAATACTGGCCATAACTTCCTAGTAATGACGCAGGTATCGAGTGAGCTCCATCTTCTATTTGTTGTAGATAGAACTTTACCCTCGATTTCTTGTTTGAGAATACAAAGTGGGGTCTGGACTATTGACTCTGTCTGAGCTGGCTCAAGTGTTGAACCAGTTCTTGCCAGTTCATCAGCACTCTCGTTGCCTGGAATACCACTGTGACCAGGAACCCAACAGAGCCTTACGTTGTGCTGTGTGCCAAGAACCCTGAGCTCTTCGCGACAACAATTTACAAGCTTCGATTTGATTTCAATGGCAGAGATAGCTTTTATTGCTGCTTGGCTATCAATGAAAAAGGTGATATCAGCTCGTGGTATTGCCATCATTGAGACCTGTTTGGCAGCTTCCGCCACTGCCCAAACCTCAGCTTGGAAGACACTGCTGTAGTTAGGCAGTGAATGAGCTGGCTAGTCCAAGAGTTTCTGAGAAGAAGCCCGCACCAACCCCAGCATCCATCTTGGAGCCGTCGGTATATATTGAAACCATCGATGCGCAGGTTGATGGAACGCTAGTTTGCCAGTCCTCTCTGCTTGGAAAGGCGGTTGTGAACGGGATATGAAAGTCTAAACGGGGTAATAAGTAGTCAGTGCTTATCCTATTTCCCATGAATTTCTGTAGAATCTGCGCATGACCAAAACCATTTTGTTTCCAACTACCTGTTTGGCTGAGCTGAAGTGCGCTTTTGGCAGCCGATTCTTGCACGTATAGATCAAGGGGTTTCAGGTTGAGTAATGCTTCCAGGCCCGCTGTTGGGGTGGATCTCATAGCCCCAGTGATTCCAACACATGCCATTCTTTGAACTTTGGTCATGATTTTAAGGTTGGAAGCCTTTTCTAATGCATTCCACCAGACTACATTACCATATGTCAGTACAGGTCTAACAATGGTCGTGTACATCCAATTGATGATTTTTGGACTTAGTCCCCAGGTTTTACCAAAAATCCTATTACAGGAATAGAATGCAAGCATGGCTTTGTTGGTTCTTTCTTTAATGTTGAGACTCCAGTTAAGCTTCTTGTCTAAAATCACACCAAGGTATTTTGCGTGATCGGAGATTGTAAGCTGGGTCCCTTCAATAGAGGGGGTTCTAAAAGTAGGTATTTTTCTTTTGTTTGTGAAGAGGACAAGTTCGGTTTTTTGCGGGTTAACCGATAGTCCGCATTTCTTAGTCCAGGTGTTCACAATTGATAGAGAATTTTCTATAAGTTCACTAATTGTGGAGGGAAATTTACCTGTCGCTAGTAATGCTACGTCATCCGCATATGCAATTACCTTGACTCCACTATACCTAAGTCTTAGCAAGACTGCGTTCATCACGAGAGTCCAGATAAGCGGAGAGAGAATTCCACCTTGTGGAGTTCCTCTGGAAGTAGATACCTTAATCTGTACTCCTCCTAACTCTGAGTTGATTGATCTGTTTTTTAGCATGAACATGATCCATCTGATGATGACGCTATTCACGTTTAAATTTACGAGCGCCTCTTCTACCGCTTCGTTATTGACATTGTTGAAAGCTCCTTCAATGTCTAGGAACGCAGCGAGGGTATAATCTTTGTCTTTAAGAGTTTTTTCAATCGTGCTGACGACATTATGTAATGCTGTCTCTACACTTTTACCTTTTGTATAAGCATGTTGAGCTGGAGAAATGATTTCCGGGCTCAATGTGCTGCGTATATGAATATCTATGAGTCTCTCGAAAGTTTTTAGGAGAAACGACGTGAGACTGATGGGTCTGAAGTCTTTAGCACCCGTATGACTAGGTTTACCAGCTTTCGGAATGAAAACTACCTTGACTTCGCGCCACGCTTCAGGCACATATCCCCATTTAAGGCTACTAAGGAATATGTTTTTTAAGTGTGGGATAACATGGTCTACGCATTTTTGTAGCATCATGGGGAAAATACCGTCCAACCCGGGTGATTTGTACGGCGAGAAGGAGTTGAAAGCCCATTTTATCCTTTCCTCCGTAATCAAATCCGTTGGTGTTGTATTTCCTGTACATGGCTCCGCTTGTGGGTTGTTATTCCCGTTAGAGGTGCAGCCAGGAAAGTGGGTATTGACCAAGAGTTCTAGAGTTTCGCTACACGATCCTGTCCAATGTCCATTGGTTTCTTTAAGAGAACCTAGGACGGTTGGTGCTTTCAAAAGGATTTTCCTGAGTCTTGCTGATTGATTAGTGTTTTCAACTTGACTGCAGAAATTTCTCCACGAGCTACGCTTGGCTCTTTGTGTTTCGGTTTTGAATTTCTTTTGACTGTTTTTATAGATCTCCCAGTCATTGTCTGTTCTTGTGCGCTTGGCAACATTGAAGAGTCTCCTCGTCTCTTTCCTAATGTTGCCAAGCTCACTTGTCCACCAGGGTGGTTTCTTTTTGCCCTGTCCGCAAGGTTTTAAAGGGCAGCTTCTTTCGAAGGCTTTACCAAGAATTTCAGTAAGGCTATATGTAGCAGTATCTATGGATACAGGTTCTAACAACTCGTTAGTATCGAGTATGTGAATTTCGGTCCCTACTTCCCTATTGAATTTTTCCCAGTTGGTCTTCCTGAGATTTCTAAAAGGTTTACGGGGGTCAAGGGTGTCAGGTATTGAAAACTCTATGAGCCTATGGTCAGAGAAGGATTCTTCTTTCAACACCTTCCAGTGGTCAATTCTGATAGTATCCGAGTTACTTAAGAAAGTTACAACGCGTAACGAAGGTGGGTTCTTTGCCTCTATTAGCTACTAGAATGTTGTTCTCAATAATAAATTCAAAAAGCAACTCACCCCTTACATTGGTATCGGTGCTGCCCCATTGTAAATGGTGGGCGTTGGCGTCGCAGCTCACAACGGCATCCCATTTCTCTGATGCAACACGTTGGAGGAGTTGCTTGGTTATATCAGCCGGTGGTCCTTCGATCCCATCCCCAGGCATATAGCATGATGTTATGATGAGTGGTGGGAGTCCGGCGCGTTCTAACTTTACCGTTGTTTGGTCTATACAACTGTATGTGGATAGAAGAAAGAGATTAATCTGTTTTCTTGCTACGATACAGGCTCTGATATTGCTGTTAATACCTACATTTGTGGTCTTGTACAGTGACAGTTCTTTGGAGTGTAGGCCCTTGATTCTGCCACCTGCAAACCAGGGTTCTTGAATCAGGGCAATGTCTATTTGTCTACTCTCCATGAGGTAGACTAGGTTGGCGCTGGCAGCTTTACTATGATGGAGATTGATTTGAATTAATTTCATAAGTTTAAAGAATCCCCCCCCCCCTTAATTACCTTTTTTATGGAGGGTAGCAGCCGCAACTTGCATCGGTTTATACCGACGCGCACCTTAAAATCGATCTGCCGGAGAAGCGGTATTGACTTGTGATCTAGGATCACTACCACTTCCGTGCCATCCTTGGTCTTCTCACCCATCTCAGCTACCTCCCAGTTTTGACTTAACTGGTCGGTATTGAGTGACCTGAGGTAGCGCTCAACTCGGTCTCTCGGGATGACCGGTCCTCTCAGCATTAGCTTTGCTCTTGGCCTCGAAAACTCTCTGATTTCCTTCTTTCCCATGAGGCGAAGGTCAGCGTTGGGCCAGGGAGCTACAGCTTGCTGTACAAATTCCTTGAGCCATGCGAGGGTTTGTGCATCCTCACATGACAGCATCTTGAATCCTTGAAAGGTGCCGAGGGTACCGAAGAGTGGTGGAGACCGGCTACTTACGATAGCCTCGTTAACCCCTTCAAGGATTCGGAGTTCAAGTAATTGCCATTGGTCTTCTGTCAGTTTACGGGTAGGGTTGCCATAGTCAACAATGGCTACTTGATGCCCTACCGGCACCCTGGAGATTTTGGCTTTTTTGTTTTTGTTCGTCGGTGATTTCGTCGGTGTGTTTGTGTCGTTCCTTGCCCTTTTGGATGAACCCGCGACAGCTTGTGGGTCAGTGGGGGTTCCCCCTATAGACACTCCGGTAGCGGGGTTCCTAGGGCTTGGAATAGTCCTGTTTATGTTCTTAGTTAGTTGTGTCGTCTGGAGTCGTTGATTGGATCTGTCCAGAGCCAGCCGCTCCTTAGCCGTTAAGGTTTCAGGGTTTTTAGCGGCTAGATGCCGGACAGTCCTCTCAGCGTTCCGTAATTGTCGTCGTTGTATCTGTTTGTCACCGAGGATTCTCTTCACCTTGCGCTGCGTAGCAGGTGTTGCTTTGCATTGCTTGGATTGATTCACCTCGGTTGTCGTGTCCTTGTTACGTATAGTGCTCCCAGTACGGTCACCTGGTTGGGAGGAGCACGACTCATCCAGGTTACAAGTGGGGCTGGGGCCCTGCGTGCAACCTAGGAGTTTACTGTTCCCCCCTACCTCACCCTGAGTTACCTTATCACCATCCAGGCCCGAAGGTGACAGCGGCTCCTTACAACGCCTGTCTGGTGTGCCGGGTAATCTATAGGTGTGTACCTTAGCTGGGGCTGTCCGTACGTCGGATTGCCCTGGTAGCGAGGAGGTGGGGGCAACTGATTTGCAAGTTTGGCTACGGCCTTGCAAGCTCCTCAATTGCTCCATCTTCCTGCCTACCTCTTCCGTTGGTATCTTACCACCCGTCAGGCCCGAGGAAGCTATGGGCTCCCCACAACGTCTGGCAGATGGATCGGATATCTCGGCAGTTGGTTCCTTTTGGTCCGTTGGTACGTTCAGGTCAGTCTTTGTCGGGGTGGATGAGTGGATCGTCCTTACCTTGGTATGGGTGTTGCCAACACGCGAGGGGGGCGGTCCCATCAATCCACTAACGCTGGTGTTTTCCCCAGGAGGAGCTTCCTTTGAAGTATGAATTTGTGGTTCATTCCTCATTGGAAACTCCTTCTGCAGAAACGCACGTGCGTTGTGTAATCGTTTACGGTCTCTTTCGTCAAGTTCTTCCCAACTCTTTGTGCCAAGTCGTTTGACCGTCTTCCTACAGTTGGAGATTCTGCTCCGTCTGGAGGTGGTAGACAGTCCTGAGAGGTTGGAGCTGGCAACTGAACAGCAGTCAATGACATCGTCACTGTCGACCGTACAGATGCTGGCCCCATCCTCTACCCCGAGATTGGCAAAAGGGTTGAGAAGCAAGTCCTCTTCTTCGTCCGTCATTGTCACTGGTATGTCCTTTTCGTCTTTGTCGTTCTTGTATAAAAATGTTTTTGTCACTGGCGACTTAGCTTCTTGCGAAGCCAAGCCCTCGCCGGCAGCCGTGACTTCTGCCGACACTTTAGCGTATATCCCCGCTAGATTTTTGTTCGTATTCGTTGTATCTGTCATGTTAGTCATAGGTTAGGGTTTCTTAGTTTGTTGAAAACCACAGCTGTCCAGCTGCAGACTTAAGGATGCAAGACCACAGCTGGCCAGCTGAGGATTTCAACGTAAGCCTCCTCACCGCGTCAAGGTGAACCCTGTCGAGGGGGTTCCACTATAAAATTCATTGGATTATTTCCTCTAACTGGGATTTTGAACAAAATTAAGAAAGTTTTCTCTTTATTATTAATTCTTATTTAAATTTAGTGGAGCATATGTATAAATAATATAATATTGATAAATTCACGACAAAATAAAAAACAATTAAAAAAATTAAAAATATACCCTCAGCATCTTTAATAAAAACGAAATATGTAAAAAAATGAAAAATCACTGCTTTCATCGTTATTTTTAAGTGCGTAAAAAAAAATTTATAAAATATAAAAATATTTTTTCTTTATACTTTACTATGCTTTTACGATTTTTAACAAGTTTCATTTTTATTCACCAACAGTTACAATTTTACGGAATTTTTTAGTAGATGACTAAAAATCTACCTGTAATTTGTAAGAGAAAATTTCAAGTGATCGGCGGCACGTGTTAACGTTAACCGATTTCACTGAAATTTTAAACAGATTTTTCTAAGTCAGCCTCATCACTTTTAGGGGGGGGGGGGGGGGGGAGGAATGAAATTCGAACATTGCCCTAATATATACAACGACCTACTGTATACAATACAGAGGAGGTTATTATCAAATGCGCGACGGATCGCTTTTAATGGCGGATTTCCATTTTCGTATTCCAAAAAGCGATTCGCTTTCCATTAGCCCAAAATGAAAAGCGAAACAATTTTTCAATGACATTTTATTATTAAAAAAAAAAATAATTTCGATTTTAGAAAATAAAATGTACCTACAATACATATGTATATCAAAAAAAAAAAAAAACAGATATTTCAATTTTTTGGAATTACATATGTATCTGTCACTGTAAAATGCCGAAATAATGAAATTCTAAAATTTACCGGTATATTCTAGGTCAATTCTTACAAATGGTGCTGAAAAATTCTATTATTTGCCGGCAAATTCTAGAAATTCATTATTTCGGCATTTTACGGTAACATATGTACAAATGCAAAACAGGAAGACAAAATGGGAAAAAATGGAATGTATTCTTTTTCCTCGTTCGCACTTGAAAAACAACAAAAAACGAGCACGGTCGAAAGTGAGGCTTCACTTTTAAAGTGATCCGCCGGGCATTCGATAATATCACCCTCTCAAAACATAATACAAATTGAGGTATTTCTGGTATTACGGACCCTTTTCATTTTTGTTTTCTTTTTAAAAGATAGTAGATAAACCTGACAAAATGATGCCATTCTTCGTTCAAGACGTTGTTGGACATTTAAAAGGCATGCCAGGACTGTTTATATCCTGCGTTTTCAGCGCAGCTTTAAGGTAAATATACTACAACTGGGTGCCGTGAACTAAGTCCCCAGGAACTAAGTCCACCCAAGGTATTAGTTCCCACTAGGCGAGAACGAAGTCCACTTTCTAATGGGAATTTTGTACACATTCGAAAATACGAATAGACAACTTATTATAGTGAGGTATGTATGGGGGGCATGCTGCCCCCCCTGCAACCCCCTTGCTTGGCCCACTATAGGATTTTGGGTAGGTGCGAGGTTGGGTGTATGCAAAGTTGGATAAATTCAAAGTTACTTTAAATCCAGATTCTATAAATGCAAACGAAACTTTGCATACACCCAACCTCGCACCTACCCCAAATCCTATAGACCTATAGTGGGCCAAGGGGGGGTTTTGCAGGGGGGCAGCATGCCCCCCATACATATTTTACTGCAGTTTATACGCCATAATGCTGGGTGCTAGCACTGTATTTGTGGAAGCAAGCTTTTTTAATTTTTGAAAGGAAAAGATAATAGATTTGACGGGAACTAAAACCACACATTTTTTTGAAATTTTTTTTCCCACCTCATATGGGAATAAAAACCACTTTCGAAAAGTGGTTTTTGTTCCCGCCTAGTGGGAACAAACACCTTCGGTGGACTTAGTTCCTTCCTGGGGACTTAGTTCACAGCACCCTACAACTCGTCGCCCGAGAATAGTTTTGTCGTGTACGCCATTTGAGCATTTTTGGAAAATCGCATTTGAAGTTTCACGTTTGAATAAAAAAGAAACAAACAGATAGAATATTCTGAATTTTTAACAGAATATTATGTGAAATATCTCCTTTTGATTGAAGTATTCTAAGTTGTTGAGTCTGTTTTGACTTTCAAATTATAGAGGTTTTTCCCTAAATTCATTTTGTCGTATACGCCTCGAAAATGAGTACTTTGTTAGCGCCCCATACACCTACGACAAAGTAAACGCGTGGAATCAAGTGTGAAGTGGAATTAAATGCAATAATTTTAAATTTAATAAAAAGAGGATTTTCAAAAGGATTAGATATTATTATATTTTATTTTATTTTCTAAATTAAAATACACACATTCTAAAAAAAATAGTGAACATTTTATGAGTTGATGACTAATATACAAGGGTATAGGTATATGGTGATTCGCATGAGGTGTGACAAAACGCTAGAGCGTTTTAGTGGGAAGGGGAGTCTATTTCCCCCGTTTAGCCGGAACAGGCAATTTTCTAAAAAAATCGACTCGTAATGGAAAAAAATTAAAATGAACAAAAACACCTAAAATATCATACTCTCCTTTTTTGTAAAACCCCTATTTCCATTAAGAGAGTATAGTAAAGTAGATAGATATCGTTATTTTCAAGATTCCCAAAAACTAAAAGAATGCAAGTTGCATGCAACTTGCATGAAAAACTTGCATGCAACTTGCATGGAAAACTTGCATGCAACTTGCACGAAAAACTTGCATGAAAAACCTGCATGCAAGTTGCATGAAAAACGTGCATGCAACTTGCAAGAAAAACTTGCATGCAACTTGCACGAAAAACTTGCATGCAACTTGCATGAAAAACTTGCATGCAACTTGCATGAAAAACTTGCATGCAACTTGCATGAAAAACTTGCATGCAACTTGCATGAAAAACTTGCATGCAACTTGCATGAAAAACTTGCATGCAACTTGCATGAAAAACTTGCATGCAACTTGCATGAAAAACTTGCATGCAACTTGCACGAATAACTTGCATGCAACTTGCATGAAAAACTTGCATGCAACTTGCATGGAAAACTTGCATGCAACTTGCACGAAAAACTTGCATGAAAAACGTGCATGCAACTTGCACGAAAAACTTGCATGCAACTTGCACGAAAAACTTGATAAACTTGCATGGAAAACTTGCATGCAACTTGCACGAAAAACTTGCATGCAAGTTGCATGAAAAACGTGCATGCAACTTGCAAGAAAAACTTGCATGCAACTTGCACGAAAAACTTGATAAACTTGCATGCAACTTGCATGGAAAACTTGCATGCAACTTGCACATGCAATATGCATGTAAGTGTTTCATGCAAGTTGCATGCAAGTTTTTCATGCAAGTTGCATGCCTCCCCTTCAATATGATTCTTTTTTCTTGTCTCAGCCTATCCTACATGCTCTAGCTTTTGTTACACCTTATGCACCTTATGCGAATCACAGTTTATACATATAATATTATATTAGTTAACAAAAAAAAATTAACCGACCGTTCGCGACGTCCGTGTCGGTGCTTCGTCGACGCTAACCGGCGACACCCACGAGACAGACAACAACAATGCAGGTATGCACTTCAAGTCACAGTTAGGCATTTTTTGGTTGCGCTCACGATAAACAGATACAAGGTATGCTCTTTACATACACCCAAGTCGCCATCTTGGCATTTTTATGACGTCACAGAAATGGAAAGAGGACCTTCGAAAACATAGTACTGCATACCTATTTTAAAAAAGTGCATTTTTGCGTTTACGACAAAACAATTCTCGGGCGACGAACTGTTAACATAATTTTACACAAGTATAATATCTTTAAATTTGAAACGTCTTTAAAAATTTTATAGCGCAATGTCAGCAAGTATGAATTCTTTAGCAGGGATTTTTTATTTCGATTATGTGAAGCCTTACGTAAAGCATACCGAACGAAAAGCAAATCTTTCCATGAAAGGTTTTGTTTTATTTACTGGCGTCTTTTGTATTGCTGCCGGATTTTTAGTTGAAAAATCCGCATCTCTTCTTCAAACCATTATGACAATCGGTGGAATAGTCCAAGGAGCTATGGTTGGCGTTTTTATGTTGGGATTTTTGGTGCCAAAAGCTAATGGAAAAGTAAGTTTATATTGCAGAACTTTTCAACAAACAAAATTTGAATCAATTTTTGTATTCAGAGTGCATTAATTGGACTTCTGTCAAGTATGCTTGCCATTCTCATTCTTGTAACTGGCGCCCAGCGAAGAATGGACGCTGGTAAACTTTCATTTCCCCCTTTGCCAAGCAGAGATGATGGGTGCGATCGTTTTAACTATACCTTACATGGATCAATGTAAGTTTAATTACTGACATTTTGGTTAAAAAAACATTATGTAGTATCTATCTACTTATTTCTTTATTTTGTATGTTTCTTTTTAGTTTCAAATCAAATGGCACAGAAGATATAATTCATAAGGTTCAGAATGATGAAGGATTTTCAATTTTTGATATTTCTTTTCAATGGTATACCATATTGGGCATATGTGTTGTCTGGGTAGTTGCGATTCCATTGAGTTATGTCATCCCAGATAATAAAAGACTGGATCCAAATCTATTATCACCAGTTGTAAGAAAATTTGTCAAGTATGACAGTGTGAAGACTGAAGATTTTCCTATGAAAAATGAACATTTGAAAAATTAGAACTCTAATAAACTGATAATAAATATTTTTTTAAAATAATAAAACTAAAAAGTATTGATGTTTCCCAATATTTATTGAATACAAAATTTTTTGTATGCGTATTTTTTAATTATTTTTCTACTATGTACATTGACGAGCAAAAGTGGGTAAATGTTTTCACTCATTTGAAAATTTGAATAGAGAGGACATCATTTTAATTTGTTTTCATTTTGTGTATTAAAGTAACATTTATTTCTTCAACAAAAATTAAAAATATTAATTTTATAGACAAAAAAAAAATATCAATTAATTTTTGGAATTCAATTAAATTTGGAACAACTTTGAGAAAAATATTTAAAAAAGCAAAATAATGATAGTACTTTGTTACTAAAATGACTGCTTAACTTACGCAAAATCTTTAAACTTGAAATTGTACTTGTATCAAAGAAATTAAAAAAAAAAAAAAAAATTGCTAACGTGTCCAATCATCCTGACTCTCTAACGGCAAAATTCGATGTCCAAAAATTTGTTGAGTATTTGTTTTTGTGTATAATGTAATCACTTTTTAATTTTTTTGTTGAAGAAATGAATGTTAGTTTAATATACAAAATGAAAAAAATAAAAATGATTTTCTATCTATTCACAATTCTAAGTTTTAATCAAATTTTCAAATGCGTTAAATCATTTATCCACTTTTGCTCGTAACTGTATACCGCAGCTCTATAAAAATTAACACGACTACAGAAATTATGCTACCGGTCACCGAGTGAAAGGACAACGGGCCTCACAACATCAATATATCGGGAATCTAGAGGGGAATTTTGTTTTGTTGAACAAAAATCCGATATTATGACAGCCAAATATTCCCCTGAAAGTTTATTCCCAATACCAATAAATTCCGAAGGAAAATTTTGAGCATAGTATTTACGAAGTTTTTGCTTACGATGAAACTATGTTTTATACAGTTTGAGAGTACACCATTTTTATTAGCGGTTTCCCCTCTAACGAAAATCCAATGAATTGACGGATAAATTTCGATCATAAGTCACTGAAGTTATCAATTTTCGTAGGAAACTTTCCCAGGGAATGTTTATTCGCGATAACCCTAAAAATACTTACGTCATGTCATGTTTATGATGGACTTTACTTAATAAACGTTGCGTATTAACGAGGTCCTCACTAGACAACTGATGAATCTAGAAAATATTTGTAATAATTGGCCCTATCGAGGTAACCGTCGGAGAACTACCTCGAAGTAAAATGTCTCAGATTCGTAGGAAATCGGAGAGAAATCCGCTCCGACCACAAAGAAGTATTTGCGTCAAAAACCTGGCCAAAATTATTTTTCGTTAAAAAATCTGTTATGGTAAACATATTAAGGTACTTGAAATTTTCTTTCTAACCATGGTGAAACTAATCGCTATATTCTGCCCACGAATCCTCCTCAAATGAATCTTCGCTAATTTCATCTTCACCCCAAGACATTAAGCTCTCCTTTGTTGTGTTTGAGTCCTCTGGAAGAAGCAGTTCTAGGGCCTTTTGGGAAAATGACCGTTTCGTTTTCGATGGCGACTTTCTGAGGCAATTTATGAGTGGATCAGAACTAAGTAGCAATCTGTTGAAGACATCCATATTACAATCTCTCCTAGAGAACTTCCTGGCATAATTAAGACGGTAGAGTCTAAGATCAAATTTTATTATAAGGTAAGGTTTACCTTAGTTTTTTTTTTATTTAATTACTTAAAAAAAAAAATAAACTTACCTGGTGTTTTTTTTTTTTTTTTATTTTATTTTATTTTTTTATTTGCGCGCACACAAGGGGTTTCTCGGTACCCTTAATATGTCAGAGGTATTATCATTAGGTATGGAGGAGGGGATTTAAAAGGAGATGTCGGTGTACATTGATCTTGAATTTCTGAATATCACAGCATTCCACATTCGCGTAGTACGGCTAAAGAACGAATCTCTGTATTTGACAGTACACCCGAAATTGGGCTATTTTATTAGCTGCTTAGATGCTTCTTCTGAAAGTGAAAATTTTCCCGTATACTTTCAGTTTTTCTCCTTTTACTCCTATCGCTTAATTCTTCAAATGACTTTTCAGGTCTACCTGGTCTGGCAGTTGTGATTGGGATTGTAAAAGTTCCTTCAAGCCAAGATTTATTTATTTCTAAGAAGACATTTTTGTTCCTACTTGATTTTATTCATTTTTGCTTTAGGTCACACAAAAATTTTTCTACTTTTGACTTCAAAATTGCAAGTTGTTCTTTTGAACAAGAAGAAGATTTAGTAAACAAAATTTTAAGTAATTAATTCTTCCATAGTGTCAAATAAATATTGTTTTGTCACAACTCTGGAACCTGATGATCCTAATAGGAAAATGTGCTTTGTATTAACAACAAGGTGTATACCTACATACTTTATAACATAAACAAAACATTCACGGAACATTCTCATTAAATTTGTTTAATGACCTATTTCCACCTGCCAACATTATTTTGCTCGCGTTTTTTTTCTACGTACCTAATAAATAGTTCTCAGTATTTTTTTCTTTTCATCCCAATCTAAATTTGGATCAAAAAAAATAAATAAATTTGATGGCACAACAGCTCATGAAGAACTAGGGCCTAGTGACTTACAACTCTCAACCATTCATGTGTGCGTGTCTGCAGGAATGGAGGGGACCTACAGTTTATTGCCGAATCCGAACGGCTAACGAGCGGCACTTTTCTGTGACAGGAGATACTCTTGGAGGATTTGTCAATTCCTCGCAAGAGGCAGTAGCCGTTTTTTCTTTTTAAATAAATAGGTGGCGAGGCTGGGGATCGAACCTTAGACCTCCGGCATGACAGTCCATCGCACTAACCACCACGCCACGGCTACTACAATTTGGATCACACAAAACAAAAAAATAAACAAATAACACCAGTAAGTTTCATTTAAAAAAAAAAAACCGTTGCATAACTTTTGAGTCCTTTTTACACGAAATCGCAACCAATTTTTGTTTCATTGACTCGAGGAATATTTAAACTAACTTATAAACTTCGATTCATTGCAGAATAACAGGGTATACTAAAACAAAATCAATAAAACTTGAAAAATAACTTAAACAAAATATTATCTTTTAATACATTAGTTCTAAGCCCGAAACAAAAAACAACGCCTAATGTTTGGAAAATTAATTGAAATTGTAAATACATACCTGAAGCAGAATTCTCCATTTAAATTTTTTTAGCTTTTTATCACAACACTTCGATATCACTTATTCAATAACACTTACCAAAATAGCACGCTTTAAAATAAAAATGCAGTAGATGCAATTGTTAAATTTTAACTCATTTTATCACAACACACGATCTACAAAAACAAAAAAAAGTACAGCACATTGACCCATGGGTATTTAGCACCCGCTATGCCAAGTTTTTAGTTGTCAATTTTACTTTTTAGAAAATCGACTTTTGGCCAGGTTTTTAATGCAAATACTTCTATTTGCGACGGTTACCTTGATAGAGCCGAATGTAAATTACGCACCAATTATTCCTTATGCCAAGGCAAACATTGATCTTTATTAAGCAGCTGGAAAATTGTTTTGAAATTTTAATTATTTTCTTTAAACAGGAGCAACTTTAATATAAGCTTTGACAGCAACAATTTAATTATAGTTATCCTTATTGCAAGTTTCACTCGAACAACAATCCACTCGGAAATTTGATTCGCCTGTTGTGAATTTGACCCGAAATATTCATGTTCTAAAAATTTACCTTATATTTCATTATTTTCGGGGGATTACAGCTTGAATTTTATACTTATTGCACTACTCAACAAATTCCAAAACTTTTAAAATTATCTGAGATCTCATCCCATGGTCAAGCGATTTTATGTTTAATTGTTTTTAATGCTTAAGGCTTAACTACATTCAAAACTTTTTTGCAAAAAGTAGCGCAAAAAGTGAAAATGTGATGAGCAAAAATATCCTTAGAGATGCCTGTGTGCAAAAAAATTGTGCTTTGTCTGTAGTATCAATCTGAAATGACAAATCAAACACTATTTTCGCGGGCTTTTTCGCGCACAGGCATTTCTAGCGCATATTTTAATTTTTCGCTTTTGTACTTTTTGCAAAAAGTCTTGAATGTAGTTAAAGTCTTAAATACATTGGCCACTTTTTGCAAAATTACAAAAGTAAAAATATTTTTTTTTTCCCGCTAGCGCAATTGTTTTGTGAAAAAGAATGTATACAATTCTTTTTTAACCAAAATTTAAGCTTCCTGCATCATTTTTATAAGTTTTCCAGTGAGAACAACTATCACAAAATGAGTTTGAAAATGTTTGCTTTTGTACTTTTTCACTTTTTTGGCTTATGTAGTTAAGGCTTAAGGCTTAAAGTTGCGTATTACCCGTTGCCAGTACATTTGCTTCTAATAAACAAAACGATGGTGTATCTTTCTGCTGACTATCACGATTCGAATTATGTAGGCTTAAATTCTTTATTAGCTACTTGTTTTGGATTTTGGGGTAGGTCAGGCTGACCTTGTAGTTGTTGATGTTTGTAACGTTGTATTAATCACTTTATTATTTAATCCGTGCTTTATGAAACGAAAGTCAAAACAAACGATACCCAAAAAAAACTCCGAAGGGGTTTGAAGTGTGGAATTTGGATGTACATGAACATATTTTAAAAGGTGTTTAATCCTTTTAAAATATGTTCACACGAAAAGCATGAAGAACTTTTGAACTGTAATTCTGAGAATTGATTGTCCACTTCACATATCTGAAAGCTTCTTTCGTTAGTTTATGACATTAGCAGCTACACACATCAATGACTGCATAAAATTCGACCCCAATGAAAAATTACCCCAAACAAGAAATGTAAAATGGCTTCAAAAGTGGGCTTTTTTTCATTATGAAATATGATATGACCCCATTTTCAAAATGGAAAAATTACCTCAAAAATAATTAAAAAAAAAGCTCCAAAAAAGAAAGAAATGCTTAAACAAAAAGCGAAAAATGGCCCCATAAAATATATACATACATACATAAACAATCAACAGCTAAAAGTGGGGTAATTTTTCATAATGAAATCCAACCCCAAAATGAAAAATGAAAAGAGGACCCAAAACAATAAAAAATTACCACAATTTAAAAATGATCAATTCTTTGTTATTGTTGCTTTTTATATAATTTTTTGGGGCTATTTTTCATTTTTTTTTGTTTGAGGCCATCTTTAATTGGGGTCATACTTCATGTATCAGTTTTCAATTTGGAGAATTGCGACTTTATGTACTTGAATTGTAATCTTGAAAGCGTTATTAAAGAAGAATTTATCAGTTTCATTTTTATTTTATTTATGTATTTATATAAATAGTATATATTTTTATATACAACAAAGAAAATGGGTTTGTTGAAATGAAACAAAATATGGCGCTGCTTAAATGTCTCTCTTTGTGGTTATGAAAAAATATAAATATATATATATATATACTACTTTATAATATTTTGTTTACTATATACTTTTTTGTTTTAATTTAACAATTATAAAGAAGTTGTACTAAATTTTGTGATGTTTGTTTTGTTTTTTTTGTTTTCTTTTTTTTTTTTGCACAACGAACTACTATTTCATTTTTTATTTCATACATTAGAATCTAATTTAGTATCAAATATTGATTGTACCTTATTTGGTGTTGTTCTGTTTTGTTAATAAATACTTACGATTTTGAACGAATAAAAATAATTAATTGCACTCTTAATAAGAGTTTAATTGATAAAATATATTTTGATCATTTGATGTGAAATTGTTTGTATTCAGAATGGCAACACGCGAAAGAATTTTATAAAACAAAAATTTTGTTTTCTTTTTTTTTTTAATTTTTTGTCATTTTATTTATTTTATTTATTTCATTATTCTTTTAACAAGGTTTTTTTCGCATTACATTATATGAATTTGATTTCAATTTTGAGAGTAATTCTATGAAATACATTTGTGCTTTTTTTGAAGTCTTCAATTTCAATATAAAGAATCTACTATTAAAACTGTTAATTTTATTAATAACTATCGTTTAATGGGGAAATGGGCGGGGCGAGGGGATATATTTAAGTAACAGATTTGTATTTACTTTTTTCGGAAACGTCATTGTATGTTGAAGAAGTAAACAGTTTTAAGCATTCATGAAAAAAAAAAAAATATTTTAATGTTGTTACCGAGAATTTTCCTGAAAAAAGTAACGTGCTTTAATTTGTTGATTTATTTTCGTTCAATACGGTACATCAACCAAGACACAACTTGAGCTCATTTAAAACTTTTTGAAAGTTAAAATCAGCATCAGATTTTATTCCAACTTTATTTATCGTTCTCATAGGAGATATGTTTTTCATTTAAATTTTTTGTTTCAACTTACAAACTACAATAGTAGCTTTTTCTAAGAATTAAAAAAAAAGTGTATTGGTAAGATTGTTGCTTTGTTTGTTTGTTGTATTTTTTTTTATATTCTGTTTTTTTTTTTTTAGTTACAGTTTTAGTTTTTTAACTTTATTTGATTAAACAAAAAATAAAATGCAGGGGTTGGGTTGTGTGATAAATCCAGAACTGTTGTATAAAATGATTATTTTTTTTATGACAGAGAAAGGTGGTTTTGTGGTCTGTTTTTACTATTTTACTACAAGTTATTTCATTACATAATTTAATTACCAATCAAAGAGAACTATTTTAAAAACATTTCATACTTTTTTGATTTTTTTTTTGTTCACCAGAGATATTGCTTACTTTAATGTAAAAATTTTGTTTCTATTTTTGAAAATAATATATGTGCTTTATATATATATATATATGTACATATATACGCATTTATAAAAAAAAAAAGAAGTCACTGCATGTAAATTTTAAAAATACATAAACGAAAAATTAATTATAAATTGAATTAATTACAATATTGCGGCGTCGCTCCATCATTGTTGGATGTTATTGGCGGTGATGCAATTTTTGGTTCACCTGTAAATAACAATAAAATTATGATCAATCACCACTGTATGTTATATAAGCACAAACAATTATATACAGATGTCTCGTCTCCATAGGTATAGGAATAGCCATTCTTTGATTTCGATTTCGGAGAGATCTTTTCGTTTTGAAATGTAACTTCTTTTCAAAGCGAAAAATTTTATTTCGAATAGTTTTTCCCAAAGAAGTGTAACTTTGCATTGCTTATATTTTCATTAATACTGTTCGAATTTTCAACGTTAAGAGCACATAAAATAAGGAAGAAACAATAGCAAAATATGTGAGAGCGGCCAACGAATGAACGAATAAATGTGAATTAAAATTTTTGCTCAAAGAGACCGCTCCAAACTTTGTGAGCATGGCATTTGTACCACTGCAAACTACAGGCCATCACCATAGTGCACTTTGAAAATGCAAAAAACAAGGAGCGAAGTTAAAGTGTTTTATACCGCTTCAAATTTTGTGAGCATAATGCTTAGATGTGTACAAACTAATTTCAATCGGTCTGCAGCGATACTGCGGCCCAACACCTACATAATGCACTTTGAAAATGCAACAAAGAAAAACAAAAATCGTTCTTATCGCTCCAATTTTTTTTTTCATAAGTACGTCGTTAATGTCCAAACTCAATTTTATCAATTTGGTAGAAAAACCTCAGCCCTAACACCTTCATAATGCACTTTTAAAATGCAACAAATTTTTTTTTTTTAAATCTCTCCATAAAGTTTTTTTTAACCTCTTCAAATTTTGTCCATATATAATTATTATCTGTCGAAACATAATTCCATTGTTCTGGCAGCGTTACCGTGAACACTTAATGGTGGTCTTAGGGCCTGAAAGGTAGATGGCATGTAGTTTGCAGTGGTACAAATGCCATGCTCACGAAATTTGAAGCGATATAAAACTCTTTGAGCAAACCGTTCACCAGCTCTTTGTCTATAATGTTTAGACACTAAAATCTGCTTTTCATTAGCTAAAATAAGATAAATTTGAGAAAACAAATTGGTCGTCGCGAATTGCAATCTGATTATTACGAATTATCAAACTCTATTCGCATTCCACATACGATCCACACTTCAACGAACAAATTGTTCGCGCGCGACTAACCTCAAAATCACTTGTTTTATTTTTTTTTTTGTTTCTCGGTTTTCATTCGCGACGATTGTAAAAAGCCATGTGAAAGAAATGTCATAATGGATGAGTATTCAGTCATTCGTTGGTCGCTCTCATGGGAATAGTCCTTCACTAGTACATTTGGTGGAGCTATTTTGTGAGAGAAATGCAATGTTTCTTAAATGCTCAAAAAAGTTCAGAGGCCATAGAAGAATTTGGTCTTTAAAAAAAAATCAGTTCAGTGTTGAACTAATTTTTCATGCCGGCTAATTAAAGGCGCATTAAATGTTATCGAAAGATGTGTCGAACGGAATGATTAACTCGATAGAAATTTCACCGAATTCGAACAGACCAAGCAGATACCTAAATAAGATGATGCTCTATTTCTTATGGGGTTTCCCATTGGTAAATTCAGATTTCTAACAGATAAATTTTGAACGGCGTCCGATAAATATGGTTTTATATAGAATAACAACACCTTAATTTGACTTTACTTGAGTCGATACATATTTGCCATTCTTCGTTAATAAGAAAACACTTAACATTTAACAAAAACGAATAAAACAAACACGTAACTAACCTGAATGCATTTCGAAGCGTATGCACTCCATCATCAGCAATCGCGACTAAACTTTATAGGGCAGCAAACAAAAATTGAAAACTGTATTGTTTTGTTTTGTTATTGTTTTTGGCACTCAAGGTTAAGTAGACAAGATTCAACATTGTCGTTGTCTAAATTAAGTGCGTTTGTGTCTTTTTGTATGAAAAAGATTCAAATTCATCCAAACGCCTATGGTCATTTACTTGTTTACACAGGGTTAGATTGTCAATGGTTATATTTTCATGGCCTTCATTTAAAATATGTAACGCTATCGCTGATTTTTGTGGCTGATTAAGCAGAACACAATTTAAATGTTCCTTGAATCTAGTCTCAATGCTTCGTTTTGTTTGCCCATAATATTTTCGTTTGCAGTCAATTTTATAAATCCCTGACTTGCTCAATGTTGGTGTTTTGTCTTTTGTAGATCCAAGTAAATTTAACAATTTTTTGTCGTTTTTATAAACAATGTCCATTTCGTGATTTTTAAACACTTGTTTTAATTTATTTGTTATTAGTGGTTCAAAAGTCAGTGCAACTCTTTTTTTTTTTTCTACTTTTTGCACTTGAGAGAAAAAGGTTGTCATATCGTAGTTTTTTACTTTTCGTGTATGTTTATAAATTAATTTATCAACCATTTGTTCACTGAAACCAATTATACAAGCGGTTGTTTTTATATATTCATATTCTTTCAATTATATAATTCGATTCAGATTTCTGCCTAAAATTTGATTTATTTTTTTTTGTGGCGAATGGAGTACGATTTCAGATTTTATTTTTGTTGTCATGTTATTAGTGTATATTCGTGTCTGTGGACCTTATGTTGTCAAACTGGTAGCTGTCAATTGTACTGGTGTTACTAATAAGAGGGGTAGGTCTGCCGCAAAATACAAATATCGTCGAAATCGGTGTTTTGACAGATCTGGATCAAACAATTTTGATTTTTTTTGCCATTAGAAAACCTCATTAGACTTTTACAACAACGATCCTAGTTCTTTTGGAAATAGTTTATTACTCTCTTCTACACTCTATCTAGTTTTATTAAGAAATTATTTTATTTTATGTTTAAATTTTTGAACGTATGTACGTACATCTTCAGTTATTTAGAATATTTTAAGGGATATTTTTTTTTTAGATAAGGGAGTAACATAAGTAAGATCAGTTAAATTAAAAATAGCAAATACGTATGAGAAGATGTACATGTAATCTACTACTACTACTTTCAAAATTGTATTTTCCAAACATTTTACGGCGCCTTTTCAGTTACCTATCAGAACCTATTATACTCAGTAGAACCGTGGCCATTTTCAATTCCAGCGGTGTGTTTTAATGCATTTTTGCCGGTTTTTTGTGTCAAAGTTGCGTAATGAATGAAATTTAATTTTTAATAAATAAATAAATGAAACAAATTTTTTTTTTTTTTATTTTATGTATTTGATTTTTTTAAATTTTATATTTAAATAAATATCACAACTTAAATTTTCTTATTTTAATTATTAATTGCGACGCATTTCGGAGTATACCTCCATCATCGGGCGAATCACTACTTTGACGTTTTCGTTGGTTGGTTGAAGCAAGTAAGAGACAACCATTCAACGAAAACGTCAAAGTAGTGATTCGCCCGATGATGGAGGTATATTCCGAAACGCATCGCAATTAATAATTAAAAATAAAAAAAAAATTAAGTTGTGATAATTATTTAAATATAAAATAAAAAAATCATATAAAACAAAAAATAAAAAATCAAAATTATTTTATTTATTTATTTATTAAAAATTGAATTTCATGTGTTTCAAGCTTGCGATATAAGAACAAACGACTTAAATAAAAGCTGTAGAAAATAAGCCAGTTCGATCAGCAGAAATCCAAAATTACCCAACACAAAATTACGAAACACTAATTTTATTTTAACTATATTGTTAACTTACATAAATCATTACTTTCAGCTTTATGTTCATTGCCCGCTACTGGAACTTGTGTAGCTGGTGTTGGAGTTGGCAGAGACACTTCGGCCGTAAGTGCGTTCGAATTCAACTTTATATCATTTGCTTTTAAATTGTTTTCATGTGCAGTTTCAGCATTTTCTTTAGCCAAAGAGGCGTTCTCCTCTGCATCCGTTGATAATGGCGGATCAGCTACAACTTCAGTAGCTTTTGAACTCTCGAGAGTTTCGATAACAACCTTGTCAGATTTTTCTAATTCCTCGTCATTTGGTTTGGAAGATGACTCGCTTTTGGTTTGCGCACTATCATCTGCTTGTTCCGATTCTGTTGCAGTTTCTTTGCTGACGCCATCAACTTCCATAGCTTCAGGTTTATCGCCTTGTTTCGCTGGAGATGGTTTTTCAACGGCAACTTCTGATGGGGTTTCAATTTTTTCTGACTTATCTTCTTCGGCCTTTTCTTCTGTTTTTGCGTCCTCCACTGCAGAGCTTTCGGCCTCTTCATGATTTGATTCTGGCTCTGATGGAGCTTTCTCAGGACTCGTCTGAAAATTTTTGAAGATGATTAAATTTGTTATTAAAAAAAAATCATTTAAATTAGTTTATATGAAATTTACTTTTATATCATCTTCGATTGTAGTTTCAAGTTTCCTGCCTCGACCACGTTTTGGTGTTCCTGTGGTGGCCCGTGATCTCTTCGTAGGTGGAGGAGTATGGACTACATTTGATCGGGATGGTGTACCTCTTGTACTAGAACGTGTCTTGCGACCACCCTCAATATCCAGACTGCCGCCAAGAGTTTTAACAAGCTCTTCACTTTCACGTTGAGCACGCTCGACAGCTGAAAGCCGTTTTGAAGGAGTTCGTTTTACCTAAAAAAAATCGACACAAAAACATATTAATGAAAATATCAAAGGCTAATAGGCTAAAGATGCTTCATATGGTGAAATTTCTAACTATTACAAAGGATAATAATATCACTGTTATTTACATACATTAAAAATTAAAAATACGCAAAATATGTTATTTTATGAAATATTCAACAGTGGTGCCAAATATTCTAAAAGTTGAAACAAATACAACGAGATATACATATCATATGTATACAAAATGAAATACATAATTACAAAAAATCCGATTGAATTATTTTGAAAACCGTTATTTTTATGAAGAAAAGTGGTATAATCTTTTTTTTAGGAAATTTTCTAAGCTACAAATTCGTCATCAAAATTTTTTGTGTACAGGGTACTGTTAGGGAGATATTCCTGAAAAACCATTTTGGGGGGGCTGCCTTTAACCCCCGTAAAATTGTTAGCGGCGTTCCTATCGATGGGGACTTTTTGAAGTTTCTTAAGAACATCATCAGGAGGGTTATCAAAATCCAGCTTTCCGACGATTTTTCCGGAATTTAGCTATTTTTATGTCTAATATGACTGGACTAAGAACTTTGGACTTAAATTCGTATGGATTGACAGTTTTGGTAAGAAAAAAATGAAACTAAAACCTTTTTTGCAATTTTTAAGAGAATATTTTAATAAAATTTGTAGGCAGGTAGCTATCGTTTGAGTGCTTCTTTTTCTTAAAAATTCAGATTAATTATTTCCAATGTCTTTTTTTTCCTAAAAAACCCCAAGATAATAGCAAAGAATATAAAGTTACCAAGAATGATTGTAGGAAACTTCTATTTGTTACCAAGAATGCGCATCTCATACAAATTTTTTACTGCACATTTTTATATGGCGGGTTCCAATATTGCGACCTGCTCCTAGAGCGTTTGCTTTTTTTTATGGGGTTTTCAAGGACAAAAAAGCAGACTGTTTCAATGTGTGTGGTATCTCATTTTAAAAGCATTGAGAGAATTATTGAAAACCCCATAAATAAAAATTTTCAGTAGAAAATTTGTATGAGATGCGTCTTCTTGGTAACTTTATATTCTTTGATAATACATAGTCATGGCTTTTTTTTTTTAATATTAATGTGTAGTAATAAAACTGTAATACATTAGGTCCGTTCCTTTACTTTGAAACTGATTTTCTGTGCATTTTACTGCGATTCTATTTGTTATATATGAATTTTCAAAATCACACAAATGCACAGAAAATCAGTTTCAAAATAAAGGAACTAGGCTAATAAGTATAAGTATTTTATTGTTCGCTGTGCATAACTACATATGTAGGTACCAATCTACTTCAAGTACAATTCTTTTTCTTGTTGGTAATTACATACATTCTTATCTCTTCTTTGATAATTAAAATAGGCAAGTATTGCGCCAGAAAAATGAAAACAAACAACTGCTCGAATTCACAAAGCAGAAGTGGATTGGATACAAACAAAAAATAGGGTAGGTAAATCAATTTTCTAAGAATAAATAAATCTGAGATCTCAAAAATAAACGGACCAACTTGGATTCAAATTTTCCAAAACATTAACCATTTGATTTTTGTACGATTCGTTAAGATGCGAATCTGACTGTACAGTGTACATGAAAGTGAATATAAAAACAAACTTTTAAACTTTTTTTAACTGTCATGATTATGACGTCAAATCTATCTTTATCTGTCATCGATGAAACATGTTACAAAAACAAAATTAATAACCCACACAAATATAACCAAAAACACAAACTCTAACCTAAAATTTAGTAGAAAAAAAAAACAATTAGAAAAGTCCGACTAAACACGTCATTACATAGCTTAAAGAGTGCGAGGGAGACAGAAAACCATTTCTATATTTAAAAAAATTAATTCGGCTTCCAGTCCACGTAAAAACTCGAATCAATAATTGAATTATTAACAAGTAATGCTTGACTATATAATCTATAAAACCACGCTGCAGCAATTTATGTAGTATATGTGATTTTTTTTCTCAAATTAACATGAAAAGAAATGTTATAAAAGAATCAGGTAATACATATAACAACACACCCCCTTTTGCCCTAGAATGACGACTCCTACAATGGACACGATCACCCATGATAAGAAACCTTGGAGGGAGCGACGCGGCAGCTACAAACACTGCAAAAGTCATTCTACGAACTCTAGCCCCCGAACGCCATCTTTCTGATTCTACGAACATTCGTAGATCGTAGCACTTCAAAGTAAACACGACAAACAACAGCCGACGATAAACGAGCGTTATTTCTCGAAAAATGGCTTGTGCCTTGTGCTGCTTTGGTTTGTCTCTTGGCAGCTCACTCCCGCCACCAATCAATAGGCCAACAAGCGGCAAACGAGGAAACGACATTTTCATGCATATTATGTGCGACTACATCGATGTTACCTCTGCCGCCCTGCCAGCAAACACTCGCTATCATATTTTTTTTTATGGCGCTTCCATTGCATAAACCCTCGCAGCAACACGCAACGTTTTTTCCATACTTTTATTCAATTGCCCCGCTTTATCTTTTTTCTTCCCATCGAACATACATAGATGACAAAAAATAAAACGGCGCAATGGTGGAAATAGAAATAAAAAATGCATTTTCGATACAAACTATCAACGATACGAGGATATTTAACTATTTTAAAAATTCTTACGGGTGTAACTGGTTTATTTTCAACTTCTGGCACCGCCTCGGCTTGTGATTCCTCAAGGTTTACGTCTCCTTGTTGTGGTTTATTATCACAATTGCTTCCAGTGTCCGACATTTTCACAATATTTTGTTTAGATTTCGATTGCAGATTCAATTGGAAATGAAATTGCGCGCTGCAATTATTGTACCTGTAATTTTTCTTTTTTTCAAAATTTCAATTACAAAAATCACTCGATAAATTCTGATTTTAGATGCAAGAGAATTTTGGATCTTTTCCGTTTTTTTATTTCTTTTTTCGCGCTCACACACTTTCGCTGGCACACAAAGATTTTAGATTTTACTGCTTGCTTTTGCTTCTTGTGTCGCTGAGGCTGAATAGATTTTCGATTCGATGATGATGAGATACTTTTTTCGAACGTTTTGCTTGCTGTTGCTTATACTGAAATTGAAGTTGCTATAAAAACTCGCATGCACGTTTTGGTATGCTGCCGTGGTGTTTCTCTACTTCAACGAATGACGGCGACGGGTTTTTCACTTTTTCTTTGCTTTGAAATGGAAAATTTTCAAATGGCGGGCATTTTTTCCTATTTGCTTTTTTCTTTTGTTTCGGATAGTTGGTAGCAACGGAGCACGCAAACGTGCTAAAGTTATGAGAAAGTAGATGGCGCAGCAGTACGCTTAAAAATAAGTTTGTTTGATTAGAGGAACTCTGACCGCTTCTAAGGCCCTAACTGCACTGGCCACTTTTTGCAAAATTAAAAAAGTAAAACATTTTTTTCCAGCTAGTGCAGTTGTTTTGTGAAAAAGAATATACATACACATTCTATTTTTAAACCAAAATTAAAGCTTTCTGCATAATTTTTATAAGTTTTCCTGTGAGAAACACATCCCAAAATGAGTTGGAAGAGCGCCCACTAGGGAACTTAGGCCCATCGCCCACTAGGCAACTTTTAGTTGCGCAACTTTTTGTTGCTCGGAGTTGCCGGCAACAGAGAGCAATAAAAGTTGCTTGCCATCGCCCACAAGGCAATTTCAAGCAAATTTGTAGGACTAGACTTTAATGTCGTTTTTCTTTTGCAAATAGGGATTTTGATCCCGGATCACGAATTTTCTTGGCAAAAGAAACGCAGATTGGATTTGTTTTTTGTTTGCAAATGTATGTGTGGGATGTAAAATTTAATTTTGTCAAAAATAATTTTAATTTAATAAAGCAAAAGATAATTTTGATAGGCAAAGAATAAAAAACGGAATGCAAATGAAATAGAAAATCACAGAATCACAAAATCACACAAAAGCACAAAATGACGTTTTATAAATAGTGTGTGTGCAAGTGCGTATTTCATGTAGATGTAAATCTCTCTTTAATTCGGGATCAGAGATTTTGATCCCGAATTGTCAGGGATTGATTTTTTTTGGCTGAATGAAATGCAAAAACTTGTCCGGGATCAAAATCCCTCACAGGGATCAATTTTTTTTGGCTGAAAGAATAACGACATAACTTTTGTCGCAACAAAAAGTTGCCCTGTGAGCGAGGGTAAGCAACAAAAAGTTGCCGGGAAAAAAGTTCCGCGAGCAACTCCGAGCAACAAAAAGTTGCCTAGTGGGCGCTCTCCCATATAAGCTAATTAAGCTAATGTAATTGGATTGGGAACAACAAAAACTTGCTGGGGCTAGCAACAAAAAGTTGCCTAGTGGGCGATGGGCCTAGGTAAAGCACCGAAAATTCTCTGTGCTTAGCTAAACCCGAATGGGCTTAGTTGTTGTTGTATGTAGCACGTAAACTGTTCAGCCCCTACATCGTTTTTTTCATCCAATTCCTTTCGGGCTTGCAAAAAACACGGCTAATAATGTAAATGTAATTAAAAATGTATAGCCACAAATAAAAATTAGTCAGTTTATATTTCAGAGCGCTCAGTAATTTTTCTCCTTCACTTTGAAAGACCAGGAGCATTAAATATAAACAAGATTCCTCAAAACAGTTGCTTTTCCTTTCTTTTCTATTTGATTTCTGCGACAGAAAATAATTGAGCAACGAATCCTCAGTTTTTTGACAGCAAAACGGACTTTTGTGAGGAATTGTGTTTATATTTCTGGGAATATGGATTCCCTTGAGATTTTTGAAATATAAACTGGCCAAATAATTCATGTCATCGCTTGGCGCCAAAACACAAAAGTGACTATTACAAAAAGTGGTTCAGTGCGATTGTTAAAATTTTTCTGAGAAAAAATTTCTTTCAAAATTTGATAGGTTTTACACATTTTAGTGGAAAAGGATACCAACCAACCCTAATATTGCAAGGTGTGAAAGCCGTCAAAGAGAGGAGGATCATCAAACATATTTAAATCGAACGTACCAAATATAATTTGCAGAAGTATGATCTTATTAATAAACATTGTCTAACCTTTCTAATTTTTGCTAAAGTAATCTACTTTTTTATCTTGCTTTAGACAACGTAATCTATTGTCTAAACCTAGAGAAATGCAATATTTTTTTTATTAAAAAAGCATATTTCCGACTGTTTCAGAATACTTAGACATAGTTTAAACAGCCAAAAATCTAATTAAAACGACCAGTAGTGTTTAGTGAAGCTGTTCCGCACAGTTTGGAACAATTTAGAACCGAAAAGAACAGGTTTTTGCTGTTCAGTGAGAAATTTTCTGTTCCAAACTGTTCTGTCTTGCTGTTCAGTGAGTATGTTTGGAACAGGATTTTCTGTATACTTGATTTTGACCAAAAATACTGCTTTTGAGGTAGAACAACTTAGAACAGCTAGAACAAAGATTTGTGAGAAATGTCAAAATCAGTTGTTGTTCTGTTATGTTCTAACTATAGGTGCATTCGCATGCGCGTAGTTAGAGGGGGCAAAGAAAAATTCTTGCCCCTCTGGAAAAATCTACAAAACATAACTTGTGTACTTGTTCGCAGTAACACCTGAGGGAATTTTTCCTTGATAAAAAAAGTATCTACCTACTTATTGACAAACAAATACCAAACCCACATTAAACCCTAGAAAAATCGAAAATTCTTAATATTTGTTTATTTTCTTACCCAAAGTACCAACTTTACTTCGAATTACAAATGTCCAAGTTCATTTAAATAAAAAAGAATTAATTAGATTGTAATTAGATGGTAATTTCGGGAATTCAACGAACATCGGACATTAAATTTATCTTTTCGCCCTGACATCTAGGGGAAGTTCATGAAGAGTAAAGACAAACAGTAACCAAATATTATATACAGTACGCTCGTAGAGTATCTTGTTTGGGATAAGTGTGCGCACTTTTGACTTTGAAACCGGATTCAAAGTTAATTTGAAGAAATTTTAATTGGATTGTAAAGACATCTACACGTTTCGTTTACTTATATTTATAAAAAATTATAAAATAATCAATATCTACAAATTTATTGGGTGAGTGTAAGCAGTCTATGGCTTAAGGCCGCACAGGGTTTTAAATCAACGTTTTTAAAATTAAATTAAGTTTAAAGTCCAGTTTTTATATTAAACGATTTTTACAACCCATAAATAAATATTATTTCGCATTAACCAAAAACAAAAAATATTTCAAAGAAACCTAACTACTTTGATAAATGGAACTTAAGACGTCAAATATTTTATGGCGTTTTCGATTGGATTTAGGGAGTGTTTTATTCCTATTGAATTTGGAAATGTATTTCACTCCAGTCACTCCAAATTTTCCATATTCGATAGGAATGATACACTCCCAAAATCCAATCGAAAACGACATTAGTTAAATTTAACAATTTAACTATAAAATTCAAAATTACTGTTATGAATTTCCATACAAGTTCGCATGAGGATTTTTCTTTAAAATTGAAATTAAGCAAAAATATTTAAAGTTTCATGCGATTTTTATGCGCAGACTTGCCCTCAAAATGATTGCGCACATTAACCCCAAACGAAGATTTTTTTCTATTTTTGCTAAAATTTAAACAAATGAGTTATAAAAAGAATACAATTTTTAATGAATTATCATGCTATATAATGTTTGCATCAAATTTAAACTAAAATCGTATATTTAAGGAAATTAGTGGCCTATTTCTTTAAATTACAACACGGTTTGAAAATTACGAAACATTATAAGAAAAGTAAAGTTTTTTAAATTGTCTCTCATCAGCACATTAAATAAAATATCTGCTTAACTGATATCGAGGGTTGAAAACCTCCTTGATTGTGCATTTTCACAAATTTGAACTTCACCCCTCTCCCCTTTTTGTTTCGTAATAGGTATTTGCTTTTTTATGCGATAAATATTTTTTTGTGTTTTTCTTAAGATCTATAGAGAAATATATCTAAAATATTCCACAATTAATAAAAAAAAATTGGATGAATAACCAATTTTTTGACTTATGTTCGATAGTAGATTACGTAAAAACAAGTAAGCTTCAATGTGGTACTTATATGTATAAAGTACACACAAGCAAACAGAAGATAATGTTGAAAATCCAACAAACATTTGGTTACGTTTGCAAAAACACCCCGTACCCCGTAGGTACAGCCATGATTTCGAACTTTTGGTCCGCTGGCTGGTTGCCCCCCCCCTAGGGAAAATCTCTAATTATACGCCAATGTGCATTCGCGTACAAGCCCGAAACTACCATTTTCTACCAGATTTGATCCAAACCTGTTCGCGTATGCACATTTCGGGTAGATTTGGGTAGAAGAGAGCGCTCGAGAGAGAGTAAATTATTTCCCCTTCTTGCCAGATTTTACCCCAAAAATTTCTTCCGGCAGAAAATGGTAAGTTTGGTGTTCTGCCAAAAAGCTAGTGGGAAGAAAAGAAACAAAAACAAAAATACAAAATGCCTGCTGTTTGTTTACTTTTAGTTTAAATTTCTTTTTGTTATAAATGAATATTTTTCTTTGTTTTCATCTTAAATTTTTTGATAAACCACTGAACAAAATTGAAAGGAAGTGTGTTAAGTTCAATTTAATTTGTTTACTTGAATATTAATTATTCAATCGATACATCTAGATTTAAACATAAATCCAGTGCTGAGATTTAGCTAATTCCAAACCGCAGCGAGTGAGTGAGATGAGTCACTTTTAATTGAAAAGCGATTTAATCACTTTTGCGAAATAAGTGAGATGAGTCGGCGAGTAATACTGCGTTTTCATTAGGCCAAATGATGCATTTTCTACAATACCGATCAGTTGAAGTACCACACCCAAATTCATGTGCGATCGACTCGTGGTAAAAATCGTATAGGTCGGAAGATAAGCGGTGTTGAGCCCATGCCTGGCGAGGATAAAATTTTGATAACTTCAAATGATAGTCGGGTGCGATTGTATGACTTACGTGATCTTAATTTTTTTTAATCATCAAACCAGAACCTGATGAAATTTCATACGAAAAGACACAAAACAATCAACCCGACCCTTTGGTTGAAAAACGAAAGAAAGGTTGTGGCTACGTCCTGGTCAGTGCTGATTTCAATGGAGCTATTAAAGTGTTTATCAATAAAACAAAACCAAAACACAACAGTCTACCATACAACAATCGCTGACTAAAGTTTACCGACTTTTTTTTATGAATGTTAACTTTTATAAAAAGCGTATTTGCAAATAAAAATATTAATTTTATTGAATAAAATAAAATAAACAATAAACAAATTAACTTTACCGTTCTTTAGAGTAACTCAAATCCAATAATATAAAAATAAAAATTCACATGTTTTTAGTTCTTTAAAACGAACAAGAAAAAAGAAAATTAAAAAAAATAAAATACAGAAGTGCTATTATGTAAAATTAAGTAACTAAAATGTACTTTTCCAAAGCATAGCAACTCCTGTTTATTGTGTATTTTTGAACATTAAATAATTTTTTTTTTAACAAAAAAAAAAATTCGTTCATTTTTTTAAATTTTAATTCAAGTAATATGCGCATATCCAGTTTAGGTTGCATGCAATATATAGTTTGTTACATAGGTAAAAGAAAAAATAACAATAAAAAATTAAATTGAGGTCAAACAAAATCTTAAAATTATGATTAAATTATTCGAGTGTAATTGAATACAATTTAAACTAACAAAATATTTCAATGTAAAATATTATATGTAGAAAATTTAAAAATTAAATGTGTAATAAAATACTAAATAAATATTAAAGTCAAATACATATATAATTTATAAATAGACGAAGGTCTACAAAAAAAAAAAAAAATAAATGCGACACATAACTATACAGTATAGTGCCCACAAAATGACCCTCTTCGAAGAACTTTCTTTTGTGGCTGCCTCAACACAACATTTTATAAGAACTTTGCTAAGGCTTAAGGTTATTGCCAGTTCTGCTGCCATAGCTGTTGGAAACTGAAATTCGAGACGTAATTTTTATCGCTGCGCTTCTCCTTTGTGTGGAGTAGCAAGGTTTACAAAGTTCATAGTTCCAGTTTTCCAGTGTCTAGAAGAACATTAGGTGACATTTGTAATTCACGCAATTTCATATGGAGATGTAATACTTATATATAACTAATTCCATCTTGATTGTGTTTGCATGAATTTGTTTGAAGAATTTATTCCTTTTTTGTGCAGCACTTGCAATACTGGATTCGCAGTGGTTCGCAGAGTGATTTCTTTTCACGTTAAATGGATGAAGAGAAAAGAGAGCACTACACTGCGAATCAATGCGGATACAGTTCTTCCAATTTCATTTTCAATTTTTTTTACAATTTTCTGCATCAATCATCTTCCTTTGAAAAGGAAAAATATATTTGGAGTTTCACACTATCATACAAGTAACGACTTGTATCCCCTGGAAAAAAGAAACACCTCAGACACAAGTCTTAAAAGAAATGCAAAGAATCCGGGCAGAGATGTTGTTACATAGGGAAGACGATGCAAAAGAGAATAAACGTCAGAGGGCTATGGACAATAAATGGAATCATTTACGCAATTAGCAGAGATCACACAATCAAATTTCAAGACGCCCTTTTGTCACTTTTTAATAAATAAAAAAAAAATTAATACTTAAGCTAAGTACAGACGATTGTCAGATCTTACAATATTGTCAGATCTGTCAGTGAAAATACTGTCCCAAATATCTTACAATCGTCTGTACACACAATTTTGTCTGACAATATTGTCAGAAACGTCATTGTCAGGTAATTGTCAGATGACAATCTGACAAAAAATTGTCAGGTATCTTACAATCGTCTGAACGCACAATTTGGGTCATTGTCAGACGATTAGGACATTGTCAGACTCATTGGTCATTGTCAGATGTTTTCATTGAAAACATCTTACAATTGCTGACAATTTTTTCATTGTTCGAAATGTCAAACGATTGAAGCCGAGTTGAGAGATAAAAAAAACATTTTTGTAGGAAATTTGTAGTTTTTCCACAACTGAATAAAAAAATCTTTAAAGCAACTGGACTCACTTTTATATTAAATTCCTTGTGCTGTATATTTTGTTCGGAATAAATAAAACCATTGAGAGATATCTACTCAATGAAGATTAAATACAATGAAAATAAAGTGAACAGCAAATTTCAACAAGTTAAAAAAAATTGGACTTCAAAATGGCCAAGAAACTATACGAGCAATCAAATAAATTTGAAGAATGCCAAAACTAGGGTGGACATGGACACTACCTGGAAAAAAAAAACCAGCTCAAACAATTGGTAACAATAGGCAGCCTGCCGCCAACTCGCTCAGACCTAACATAGTCTCAAGGTCACTTTCTAAATCAGCCGAGCTCTCTAGAGCTGAATTTTTTGTACGCAAAGGTTTATTTTTTCTTCTAAACAATATAGTTCAATTATTGCAAGATCTTCTCATTCTTGCTTCTTTCAAAAAATAAATGATTTAAAATTTAAATTCTTTTTTTTTTGTTTAATAATTTGATACAGAATATGGACTTTTGTTCTTCGTAGCGCGTCTTGACGACCTCTGGCATATTTCTCCTTCGTAGTGTGTTAAGTCGTTCGTCGCCCTCGATGTCCAGTTGTAGTTGAATTGTTTCAAATGCTCGTCCATTTGTTTTGGCATTACCACTATGACACTAGATTTTCAAATCACTTTGAAAGTATCCTCTTCTTGATAGTGGCTACATACATTAAAAAGTGAAATTCTATAAAAGTTTGTTTGATCTTGAAATCCTCAATTGAATTGAATTTTTACTGTGACTTGAATTTTTATTGGTCTGCCAACCGTGTGAACAGAAAATTTTCAAGCTGACAATATTGTCAGATATATAATTGTCCGAAAATTGTCAGACAAGAGCTGACAAATAAATTGTCAGACTTTGGCACAAAATCTACCAATCGTGTGAACGGACAATTTTACATTGTAACAAATTTGTCAATTGTCAGCTAATTGTCCGCTATTGTCAGACCATTGACAGATCTGACAATATTGTAAGATCTGACAATCGTCTATACTTATGTCGTTTTTCTTTTGCAAATAGGGATTTTGATCCCGAATCACGAATTTTCTTGGCAAAAGAAACGCAGATTGGATTTGTTTTTTGTTTGCAAATGTGTGTGTGGGATGTCAAATTTAATTTTGTCAAAAATAATTTTAATTTAATAAAGCACAAAATAATTTTGATAGGCAAAGAATCAAAAACCGAATGCAAATGAAATAGAAAATCACAGAATCATAGAATCACACAAAATGACGTTTTATAAATAGTGTGTGTGCAAGTGCGTGTTTCATGTAGGTGTAAATCTCTCTCTTTAATTCGGGATCAGAGATTTTGATCCCGAATTGTCAGGGATTGATTTTTTTTGGTTGAATGTAATGCAAAAACTTGTCCGGGATCAAAATCCCTCACAGGAATCAATTTTTTTTGGCTGAAAGAAAAACGACATTAGCTTTACACAAATGTTCACTAATTGCTTTCCTAATTTTCTCGGCATTTGGGTATCGTTGTCAAACAATGTTGAACTATCTTCTGGTTGGGCTCTTCCATTGCTTTCTTGTTCTTTTAGCTTTTGCACCCAATGATTATTTATATGATCATTGTGATCATTTAAAAAATTGTGTAGTACACATGCACATTTTACTATACTATTGACATTGTCAATATGGTTGTTCATACCTTTTCCAATTCTGAGGAACCGTGCCTTAAAATGCCCAAATGCGTTTTCGACTACCCTCCGACATTTAGATAAGGAGTAGTTGAAATGTTTTCCGCGTGCACTGGATGACACAGAAAATGGATACGGCTTCATTAAAATATTTGAAAAACGGAATGCCGAATCTCCAATAATATGCACTGGTACCGAAACTCCAGAAATATTTGTGGACATATTTTTGAAGATGGGCATTTGATGTTGATCTTTTAAGGATGATTTTTCAAATATCTGGAAGTCGTTGCAACGACCAGAACTCCCAATGTTGATATAGAGAAATCTATACCTATATAGTCAACCAACGCAAGTAGAACAGTTGAGTACCAGCCCTTATAACTGAAATAGTCATCAACAGCATCTTCTTTTCGTGGCCGACCTTCTATATGGCAACCATCTGTAACAATATGAAGACAAACGTAAAAAACTAAAGACAAACTAACTAAACTGAAAACAAAGGTAAAAAACTAAAGTTGCAATCGAAGAACTTACCAATAGCTCCAAAACACTGAGGGTAACCCATAGTCGTTTGAAACCTACCACAGATTCATGAATAGTTTCCTCCTTCAGTGGATACTTATTTAAGTATTTTGGCTGCAGAACTCGTCAAACCTCTGCACAAAATTCCTTTAGCAAGAAACAAACTGTAGACTTGCCCACGCCAAAAAGGTTAGCAATCGTTCTGTACTCAGCGGAAAAACCTAATGAGTACAGCGCAGTTGCTATATCCTTTTGTCAAGTGCTATGTCCCCTTTCACACAAGGCAACTGAGTTGCCGGCAACAATTAGTTCATAGGCGAGAAGGGCAGGAAGAAAAAGGGGTAAACGAAATCTCCCCGGTCAACAAATTCAGGAGACTTTTTTGACGTTTCTCTTCACACTACGTTTGTGTGCGTTCAACCAAGGTAGTTTAAAAGGAAAATACAGCCAGTCTCCTCCAACTTTGTATCTTCGTGTGAAAGGTACAAGAGATTGTTAAGGAGATTTAAAGAAAACGTCAAAAAAATCACCAGGCGACAAGCCTGAAGCGAAAAGGCAGAAAGTGCATTTCAGCAGCACAACAGCCTTCAATAGGGATCTTTCCTTTAGCGATGCGCTCAAAGGCAAGATCATAGCCGCGGTCATTGACAGGGGTCATGTGGATGGTAACATCTCTCATGATCAATGGGCAGACGTCAAGGCTCATCTCGGTTTCAGGTTTTTATCTGTCATCGAGGAGAATCCGGGGCCTCTCCCAGACACAGCCGCCTGTAGAGATCTGAGATCTTTCGATCTATACAGGGCTGCTGTCAATGGCTTGCCAGAAGTCTGGCCGGGTGCCAAGCTCGAGGTTGTTACAAGGGAGAATATTCCTTGCCGACCAAGAGCACGCATAATGGTCCCGGCACTACACAACTGCCCAAACATGATCATGAAATTGATCAAAATGAGTAATCCAAACTTGGCTACTCACGACTAGAAAGTCCCAATGGTTGAGAAGGAGACAGTGGGTCGCTATAGATCAGCTCTCTTGGTGATCAATAGGGAATCACTGGCTCTGCTGGCTACGACCGAAGGCGTGATTAAGTACGGTTTCGATTAAATCATGGTCCGTATTTATAAAAAAGATAAAGATTCAATAAATGCGACCCCTCCAGAAGCCCCTTCAGCGGAAGGAAACGCTTCAAACAACACCAATATAGATGTCGATGTAACACCACAAGTGAAACCATCGACCTCCACAGCCTTTAACAAGCCATCCGACGTGGAAGCTGACCTTACAGTCGACAGTAATTCCGACATGGAAACTGAAGACTCTCTAGGCATCACTCTGAGCGAGGAAGTCCTACTTCATTCCTCCTCAGACGATGAAAATGCCGATGAGACAGTGGTGGAGGTTGATCTGGCTAAAAGTAGCAATGCTGCGATTAGTTCAGATTAATCTTCATCACGCCATGATGGCCTCTACAAACTTACTACTCCGATTGCATAAGACCAGAGAGGAACATCGTCCTCATACAGGAGCCATGGGTCTCAAAATCCACCATCAACGGGCTCAGGACTCCTGGCTACAATTTATTATATGCATCACAGAGAGGTGAACCAAGGGCATGTATATTAATAAAAAAAGACTTGAATGTATTTTTACTTCCCAATTACAGCGAAAAAGATACAACGACTGCTGTCATCACTACCGGCAAAGCCAACTATTGGCTTTATCTCGGCATATCTCGGCCACGACAGCCCAATTCCCTGAGACACTGAAAAGACCAATTGCGGACGCGCATTTGAAGAAAGTGGATCTCCTCATCGGAGCGAACGCTAACGGTAAGTCCCTCTGACTGGGACTTATATAAACAAGCTCTAAAGCAATATAAGAAAGAATATTAAGGAAGAGCAAGAGGTCCTCTTGGAGAAACTTCTGTGGAAACATAGAAAATACTTCAGAAGCCTCAAGATTCAGGAAAATTCTATCGAAAAGTCGCACAAGTGCTTTAATGACTGAAGCGGGCTCGTGGACTACCCCCCAAGGTGGGGTATTCTCGCCTCTTTTATGGAGCATGGTGGTAAACGACCTCTTAACATCACTGGAAGCAGAGGGTTTCAAGGTGATCGCCTATGCCGACGACGTTGCAATATCGGTATCTGGGAAACACCCACAAGTTCTCTCGGAACTCCTACAAAACGCCTTAAACAGGCTCACGAATTGGGCAAAGCATTGTGGCCTGGACGTCAATCCACATAAAACGGAACTAGTACTCTTTACGAGAAGGTATAAAATTCCTCAAATTAGCCCACCCACAATTAAAGGAATACCCCTAAGCTTCTCCGACCAAGCCAAATATTTACGCCTTATTTTAGACAAAAAACTTAATTGGAAGGCAAATATTGATGAAAGAGTAAAGAAGGCTCCTGTAGCACTCTTTACTTGTAAAAAGGCCATAGGCTCAAAATGGGGCTTTTGTCCAAAAATAACCCTTTATACCTCGGTAATCAGACCGATACTCACATATGGAGTTGTCGTATGGTAGACCGCACTGGACAAGATGGTAAATTTGAATAAACTCATTAAAGTCCAGCGGTCAGCAGGTATGTGCATCATGGGAGCACTTCGAAAAACGACAACAGCAGCTTTAGAAGTACTTCTAAACCTAACACCTCTTGACATCTTCTCCAAAATGGTGGCAGCCAACTCATGTGTTAGGCTTAAAGCCACCTCTCAATGCATCAGTAACAACACTAGTCATACTACTATTTTAGACAATTTCAGATCTATCCCAGATCGCTTAGACTATACCACTCCAAAAATGGTATTCGATAATAACTTCCATATTTCTATCCCCTCAAGATCCTTTTGGGAAGAAGGCGAGGAACTCAAGAAGAAAACACGATACACTTCTATACAGACGGTTCAAAGACCGAAAACGGCGTTGGAAGTGGTATCTATTCGAAACAACTGAATCTCATACAGGCTATCATACAGACTTCCCAATCAATGTAGTGTGATGTTCCAAGCAGAAGTAATGGTGATAAAAGAGGCATAATCCTGGCTCAAAGAAAACGTTATATCTTGTTAGGATATACGTATCTTCTCAGACAGCCAAGCCGCTCTCAAAACTCTCGCGCCTGTCTCCACAAACTCTATCACAGTCCACGACTGTCGATCATCTCTGAATGAGATGACAGAACAGTTTAACATTCACCACATTTAGGGGCCGGGCCACAGGAACATTCCGGGAAATTGCAAAGCTGATGAGCTCGCCAAAAACGGAACACTTCTGCCCACTGTTAGTCAGAGACACAACATAGGAACACCACTTGCTACATGCAAACACCTTTTCAAACAATATGCTCTAGAATCAACAAATGCTAGATGGTTACAGGGCACCACCTGCCTAGCAACTAAACAAATATGGCCATGCATAGACCTGAAGTATAAGCTCCACAATTGGAGTCATAACAGGACACTGCCTCATAGGTAGACATGCTATGAAGCTGGGGGTCTACACTAATGACTTCTGTAGAAGCTGCATGGACGAGGAAGAAGAGGAAACAGTCCAACATCTTCTATGTACATGTCCGGCACTCTCCAATAAAAGGAACACCTACCTCGGTAACCCCTTCTTTGATAATACCAGTGAACTGATGGCAACGATAGACACGAGATGTCTCTCAAATTTTAATAAAAGTACAAAATGGTTTGCTTATGTCGTTTTTCTTTTGCAAATAGGGATTTTGATCCCAGATCACGAATTTTGTTGGCAAAAGAAACGCAGATTGGATTTGTTTTTTGTTTGCAAATGTATGTGTGGGATGTCAAATTTAATTTTGTCAAAAATAATTTTAATTTAATAAAGCAAAAAATAATTTTGATAGGCAAAGAATCAAAAACGGAATGCAAATGAAATAGAAAATCACAGAATCACAGAATCACACAAAAGCACAAAATGACGTTTTATAAGTAGTGTGTGTGCAAGTGCGTGTTTCATGTAGGTGTAAATCTCTCTTTAATTCGGGATCAGAGATTTTGATCCCGAATTGTCAGGGATTGATTTTTTTTGGTTGAATGTAATGCATAAACTTGTCCGGGATCAAAATCCCTCACAGGGATCAATTTTTTTTGGCTGAAAGAAAAACGACATTAATTTCATTACTCTCCCATGAGTAACTTTCTTTAGTGGTATCACAATGGACCCTTGGGGTCTAAGTGAATCAACAACATCCAGACGTGGTGCGTTCTTTTATGTTACTGTGGTTAACTATGGTTAACTATAGTTAACTTCGGTCGTTCCTTTAATTCAGAAAAGTTACTTCGAGTAACTTTATGACGTCATAAAATCGTTCCTTAATTCCAAAGTAAAAGTGTCAAAAAGTAACTTTTTGTAACTTTTTCCAACTCATCTCCTCGATATGAATTGAAATAGTTGATCTGTCAAACACAGCTGAAATGCAATGGTGGATGTTTTGTTTACTCTTTGCCCTTTTGATTTGGAATTGTTTTTAATATTTAAAATACGTTTTTATCAATTTAATCGAATTTGATTTTTGGAATAGTTTTCTTTTATTTTCTGATGCATTTTCTTTCTGTCGGCATTTTCTTCTTTAAATGTGGCTGATTTTTTATCAAAAAATTCTGTGCCATAAGCAATGAAGAAAATTGCACTTATTTCTGTTCGATTTATACAAAACTGAGTGTAAAGAAATTTAATTTGGAAATATTACATATGTTATTTTGAATTCCTAATAATTAGGTTTGCAATAAATTTGATGCAATCACATTTTTTCTTGGTTATTCATTCCAAATACAATTCAATTTTTTTTCAACCCCTTTCGTTTGACAGATTAACTATTGTTAACTCTGGTCGTTCCTAAATGAAAAAGTTGTAAAGAGTAACTTTCTTAACTATGGCACATCGACTTTTATTTTTGACACATTAACCATAGTTAACCACAGTAACATAAAAGAACGCACCTACGGCCATTCTAATCTAACCTATAACCTAACTGTCAAAACAACTGTCAACAACAACTGTCAAACGAAATTCAGAATTCAAACATATGTCAAACGAAATTAGCAAATTTATATGAAAACACTTTTTACTTAATTTGCGAAATTACCTCATTTCGGCTCTAATGAAAACGTAGTACTAGGTGAGTCATCTCACTTTACTCGCTGAAATAGCTAAATCTCGGCACAGATGAATTTACATTGAATTTGTATGATTTACATCCAGGTTTAAGTTTTAATCTGGATGTATTGAGTGAATAATATGGCCGTAGGACTTTGAGTAAATTTATTCCAATGGTTGTGTTTTTGTTTACTTTTTCTTTTGTTTACTTTTTGGTGACGTTTAAAATCTGGCAGCCATTTTGGTTCAAAACGTTCGTGTACTTTTGGATTGTTTCCATTGTCCCCTTTCACACAAGGCAACTGAGTTGCCGGCAACAATTAGTTCATTGGCGAGAAGGGCAGGAAGAAAGAGGGGTAAACGAAATCTCCCCGGTCAACAAATTCAGGAGATTTTTTTGACGTTTCTCTTCACACTACGTTTGTGTGCATTCAACCAAGGTAGTTTAAAAGGAAAATACAGCAAGTCTCCTCCGACTTTGTATCTTCATGTGAAAGATAAAAGAGATTGTTAAGGAGATTTAAAGAAAATGTCAAAAATTCACCAGCAACTAGTATCTTCGTGTGAAAGGGGACATTCTTTTTGAGAGAATATTATCCCCACTCCTCAAAATTTGATAATTTGCCAGTTTTAAGGCTCTCCCAAACCAATGCGATTAATCGCCGCGACAAAAGAAAACAAAATAACAACACGTGGTTGTCAAACAAAACAACACGTTGTTGTTATTGTTTTCTATTGTCGCGGCGATTAATCGCGTTGGTTTGGGAGAGCCTTTAGTCCGAAAACTACACGAACAAACCTTATCTCTTCACTGAACAAAGCTAAAATATCGTAAAACGAACAAGCTTTTTTTGATTTGACAACGTCAGAACCGAAGCTGTCAGTTCAGTCCATCCGTGAACCGTGCGATTTTATCAGTAAAATATAATTTTGTCTTATATTATAATTTGGAAAGCACAATTAAGGTATTTATGTTATATGTCTTTAGTTAATATTTAATACAAATGTTTCTTTGTAAGCACAATGCTTCCGCAACATTTTGTAATATCGTTTATTTACACTTCTTATCAATCTGACAGCTGTTTCAGAAGGCAGAAGCACATGTGAAACCGAAAAGCGAACCAGCCACTACACATCTTCCCAACTGCATGCAATTTTAATTTTTATTATTAAAATGTCTGAATCTGATCACAACTATTCCTCTGATGACGAACCAGTCTCGAAAAACCACAATAAACTTCTGCAGGCTGTCAGCAACCTCAGCAAAGTCCAACACATAAAAAAAGTAGCACGTAAAGAGCCGTCGGCAAATCAAAATGAATTCGACTTGATAAAACCCCGTGTTGAACTACCCAAGGAAATACTCCCATCGAAAAGCCCTGTTAGTGTTGTGGATCTTGTGAAAACCTTAAAAGGAACAAGCAAACATGTTAACGTTGGAAAAGAGTTGAGAAATGTTGCCACTACGGGTAAGGTGCTGTCTAAGCCGATGGAAAAGCCCCAAGCTGATCGTTTGATACGTTCCATCAATTATGACAAAACTAAAAAAGAATTGCAACGTTGGGACGCTGTCGTGGCACAGTTTCAATCCGCTGAAACTCAAACATTTCCCCTAGATTCTGGGACAGTGTATATAAACACCAGTAGGTTGAAAAAACCCCTGCAGTTGTCATTAAAATCCGAGTTGCAAATCGCAGTAGAAGAGGCAGAAATGAAACTACGTGCCCTGAAGGACGAGAAATCGAACGAGATTACAGATGCTGATTTACTCAAGGAGCAAATGCTGGCCACGAAGAATGAAATCAAGAAACGCCGCCAAGAATTGCTTTACTTAAAAATGCGCCAATCTCAAAAATCGGCCAAATTAAGGTTACAAAACAAAATTAAGTCTAAGAAGTATCACAGGTTACTAAAGCAACACAAGCTCAAAGAGCAGCTCAAGGATTTCGAAGTTTTGCAAAAGCTTAATCCTGAAGCTGCATTGGAGAAACTCCAAAGCTTAGAGAACAACCGCATTTTGGAACGTGCGAATTTAAGGCACAAAAATACCGGAACGTGGGCTAAGAACAACCTTGTAAAGGCAAAGTACAACAGAGATGTACAAAAGGACTTGTCTGAACAGTTGGCTTTGAGTCGGCAGTTGACAGAGAAGAAAGATGTCTCAGAAGATGAGGACGATGAGAAATCAGAAGATGCGGTGGATTTTAACTTTGAAGATAAAATGAATCCTTGGATGCAAGCAAATGGCAAGAAAAGCGATCTTAAATCAGAGGATGCTGTTGAGGTTGGATATAGAAAGTATTGGATGGAGCGAAAAGAAAATGAGGAAAAGCTTAAAAATTATCAAGCTATAGTGGCCGAAGATTCAGGTATTGGTGGAGAAATAGAAGAATTCGATAAGGAAATTACTAAGAGAATAAAAAAGGAAATACCTAAAAATTCAAAAGTTAGCAAGGCAGCAAAAGTGGAGTCGCAAAAATCGATCAAAGCATTAAAAAAGAAAAAGAACGCAAAAAACAAAATGAAACTCGACCCCAGTCCAGTAATGGAGAATGGTTGGCTAGTTGAAGATGTCAAATATGTAGACTCCGAGGCAGATGTTCATACCATCGATAAAATGTTTGATAAAGCCGAAGATAATGTCTTGCAGAAACTCACAAAAAAACAGATGAAACTTCAAAAACAACTCGAAAAACAAGCTATCAGAAATAATCGAAAGGAAGCGGGACCAAGAAAAGTAAAGAATGCACTAAAGAACTTTGAAGATTTAAAATTCAAAAAACAAATATCACGCTTAGAAATTGATGAACAGCTGCTAGAGACGGCAATGGGTGCCGAAACCGTCCTTCCAGCTAAACCAGCCACTAGTGTGCTTCCTTCAAAAGAAAGTCCAAGTGTGGATGTCATAAAGCATGACAACTACGCCGATGTAAAGCCAAAGGAACTAAAGACATCTCTTGCTGAATTAACAACCAATTATGATGAAGATGTGGACTTTGACAATGAAGACGAAGGAGTTGCAATCGACCGACAAACAATTATAAACGATGCCTTTGAAGACGATGACATAATGGCTGATTTTGCAAGAGATAAGAATGCAGAGAAGAATGCTTTAGCTGATAAAATAACACTAACAATGCCCGGCTGGGGCTCATGGGCCGGAACGGGCATTTCACCGAAATCAGAGCAGAACAAAAAGAAACTGGTTCTAGACTTCGCAAAGACCAATCATCAGAAGGCTGATAATTCTACTAAAAGTTTAGTTCGTATCAATGAAAATGTCAATAACAAAAAGTTGAGAGAACATTTAGTTTCGGATATTCCATTCCCATTTAAAACGGTTAAAGATTACGAAGCCAGTATAAGAGCTCCGGTTGGAAGGAATTTTGTACCGGAGACAGCTTTTCGGGTGTTGACCAAGCCAGCGGTTATTACAAGGAGGGGACACATAATTCGGCCGATGGATGAAACAGAATTGGTTAAGCCGCCGAAACGTGCACGATCGGTGGTCGAGAAGAGAATTTTGTATGATGCTCATGTTGCGAAGGAATAAATATTTTTTTTTTTATTTAAAGTGGTTTTATGAATTATTTAGTAAGTAAAATTATTGGCAAGTCTTTTTTATTAGCTCATCCTTCAAGTGTGAGTTGAACTGAAATTCGTTTTGCAATAAAAATATCTGAAGCAATTTGTAGATGAAAAGACAATATCAAAAGAAGAAAGAGTTGCCTTAAATTTTAACAAACTGTGAAAAGTGATTTGCAAGCGTTCGAATTAAGGCGCATTCAACTCAAACATAGGGGCTTATTGCGAGAGTCCAGTCAAAATAGAATCAAAGTAGAATGGACTTAAATTCTAGGGCCTTATTGCGAAAGTCAATTGGAAAAAGGTCTATTGAACAAAAGTGCATCAAAATTCTTTATAAAAATGAAATTTATAATATAACAAAAATGAAGAAATGCTGTTTAGGCGGAGCGACTGAACCAATTTCAATTAAAAAGTTCAAGTGACCTTCTTAGAAGTATCTTTAAAAGGAAATTCTTGGTAGGTACAAGAAATTAAAAAAGATATTTATAAACAAACTTTTCGAAGGAGATTAAAAAAAAAATAATAATAATTTGCAGCAGCAGCGTTAGTCGCTTGAGAAGGAAGTGCGGATCATAAACGTACTATACTAAAACTTTTCGCGAAATAATAATGGACGGCAATTTAAACAAAATGGATGTCCGGATCTCAAACTCCAAAGGAAATTTTTTGTGTGGTGCATGTGTTTGTGGAAAACAACATCGTCTACCTTTTCCGGATAAGTTCCTAACCCATATAAGTACATATTGAAATCAGCAGAACAAGACAAAAGCTTCTTTTCATCTGGCACTTCTTTTTTTAAAAGGTTACCGATACTAGTCAGTTGATGCAATGTTATTTCCTATTTTTTAAATAACATTAAATGTTTTTTTGCTATCCTACCTCAAAACGAAGCCTTTATGATGAGGCACTTATCCGGGTTTTACTTTTCTACTGTCGTTACCTCAAAGGTATATTCGTTAATATTTTTCTATTTAAATGGGGCTTATTGCTTGATATAATTGGATTTTTTTTCAAAAAAAAAGAAAAAAAATATTCAGGGGCTAATTCCGGACCAAATAGAATCAAAGTCGAATAGAATTCAAGTCGACTATCGTTATTTCAAAATTCATCGTTAATATTTTTCTATTTGACTTTTTAATTTGTAGGGTCATTTTCCCTATAATTGGGCTTTTCCAGAATCTGACTCTGTCTTTTCTCTTTCTAATTTTGACAGTTCTTTAATCGAAAAGAAGCTCTAGATGGGGGGAAAACAACAATACAAACAAATAGAAATACACACCGATACTGTTCGCGCCTTTAATAGTGTGATTGTTTTCCCCCCATCTAGAGTTTTTGACGTTTGGAGAAGTGGCTTACAAAAAAGTAATCCTCAATTGAGAACTTCCACCAAACGTCAAAAACTCTAGATGGGGGGAAAACAAACACACTATTAAAGGCGCGAACAGTATCGGTGTGTATTTCTATTTGTTTGTATTGTTGTTTTCCCCCCAAGTAGAGCTTCTTTTCGGTTAAAGAACTGTCAAAATTAGAAAGAGAAAAGACAGAGTCAGATTCTGGAAAAGCCCAATTGTGAGGAAACCGTATATTTGAGTTTGCCGCCCTATTAGTGCCTGTTTACATTGGGCCTTACCAATAACCAAATTTAGAGATGACTTAAATATTTAAGTGGAATCTAAATTAAAAACCATACCAATAATCAATTTAATAGTCAGCTTAACACAAAACGTCACTTTAAATTTTAAAGTGAAGAAACTCATGTTTAACCTCGTGACTAAGTGTAAACGCGTTGTTTGTGCTGTCATTCTGACAGCTGAAATACATAGTTAAAGAGAAAAAACTTTTTTTGCTTGAGGTTTGTTATTTGTTTTGGCTTGGCGCTTTTTATTAAATAAGGTGAGTAAAATAAATTGGATTAATAACTTTTGTATAATTATTTGAAAATTTTAATTTCAGGGTTAAAAATTTGAAATAGCTGCAAAAAGAAGCCGTTCCTCTAACTGGACACCAGCAATGAAGGAGTTACTGGTAGAGTCAGTGAGCCCCTATTCAACCATTATCGACTCTAAGCTGAATGACGGCAAATCCCTAAAATCAAAGTTCGAAGCTTGGGAAAATGTTTTCAAAGCTAGCGGGTATAGTCTCACCGCAAAACAGATAAGAGACCAATACAACAGAATGAAAACGAAGGCTCGGAGTAATCTCAGTGCATTTAGTCGTTCTCAGAAGGAATTATTAAATAAGTTTTATGGTGGATTTACATGTATCTTCATGCGAGTTCTGCAAAAAATAAGAGATACAAAATACAAAATGTATGTTTGTTGGATAGAGAGAGAAGAACAAAATGCAGAGATCTTGATTATAGGAACGCAGATGAAGATTATAGCGAAGACGAACATGTTCATCTTCATAGTGGTGCTCTTTCACACATTCGGTTTTTTGGTATGACTCTATCCCGCTCTACTTTTCTTGATGTTTGCAGATGCAGATACATGTAAATCCATCATTATTTTAGCGCGATTACTGCAACAAAAAGGGCTTACCTAAAGTAGCGGAAAAAAACTGTGTCGTTGTATTCAGAGAAGGGATCGATTCTCTTTTTATATATTTTGGTTCTACGAGCTAAAGATACTTCGTCCAAAATGTTTAAAACTTCTACTATATCCTCGTCTGTACTCATTTTTATTTATGTAAAAGAAAGCGATCTAACAAAATATATCTTTTACCTTTCACAATAACAAAAACACAAATGTCATTTCTACAGCTGTCTATCTGACAATAAATGTAGTAGATTTAGTAATAGAGCGCTAATTAGTAAAAGGCGTGTTTAATTTGGTTATTGGTAAGCACAAGAATTAACTCATCTTTAAAGTTTAACGTTGTGTTTATCTAAACGCGTGTTTAGCGATTGGTTATTGGTAAGGCCCATTGTATTTTTGACGAACGGCGCATCCAGTGAGATGGGTAGATTTTGTGTGGGTAAGAAAGAGAAGGGTTAATTCCACCCAAATTACGCCGATGCGCCAGTTTCAATAAATGTTTTCGGATTGAGCACGAAGATTTTTTTTTGTGTGAGTGAGAGATACATGATTGTTAAGGATGTGAGATAGGGATGGGTAGATTGAAATGAAAGGATTTTTTCTCTATAATGTAAACACGAGGAACATTTTGATTAACGAAAATATGCTTCATCAAAAATACAATGTAAACAGGTACTTACACGTTGACTCTAGAGTCATGACTCTTTTCAAAATTCAATAAGTGCGAAGGTGAAATCCGATCTTGTTCCTCCTTCGCACTCATTCAATTTCGAGAGTCATGACAAGAGTCAACGTGTAGCAAACTCAAATGACAGCTGAGGATTCATACCCTTCAAGCAAATAGCACACCTACAAAATTTCTATGTATCTACAGGCATTTTTCCTAGTTCATCTCTGCAAGTGGAATGCGAAGAAATAGTTTTTTTGTTCTCTTTTCTTATGAAAAATTGGGAAATGTTCGCTTCATAAATAAAATCTGTTTTTCGTTCATTTGGTGTTTTTGCAGTGCAATAAAGAGTGAAGAGAAACGTCAAAAAAGTCTCCTGAATTTGTTGACCGGGGAGATTTCGTTTACCCCTCTTTCTTCCTGCCCTTCTCACCAATGAACTAATTGCTGTCGGCAACTCAGTTGCCTTGTGTGAAAGGGCACTTTGAATTTTGACTTTGACAGAGCGTTTTTTCAAGTGCCGCGCGAACGACCGCGCGTGTATTCTATTCAGCCAGTAAAACGGGGCAAAACGCAAAATCTGTCAAAATGCAAGGGCAAGCACATTTCACCATTTTTTAAAATCAAAAGGGCATTCCCAAAATGACAAAAATATCTTCAGAACAAATCCATTCCATTGGAGAAGTTCTTAATAACAAAGAGCGACCACTTAAAGAAAGATTCCGTGCATTGTTTACTTTAAAAAATATCGGTGGGAGGGAATCCGTCAAAGAAATAAGTAGATGTTTTGAAGATGATTCAGCTTTGCTTAAGCACGAACTGGCTTATTGCTTGGGACAGATGCAAGATACGTCTGCTATAGATGTTCTTACTAATGTCCTCGAAGATATTAAGCAAGAGCCAATGGTCCGCCATGAAGCAGGTTAGATGAACAGTATTAAAAAAAAAAAACATTTCATAACGTGGTTAATTTACAGCTGAAGCTCTGGGAGCAATTGGCGCCCCTGAGGTAATATCGATTCTTGAAAAATACGAAAACGACCCTTGCGTAGAAGTAGCTGAAACATGTAAAATTGCTCTAGATCGTGTCAATTGGCTGAAGAATGGCAACATTGTAGATGACAAAAATCCATATCATTCTGTGGATCCTTCTCCGCCAGCGAAAAATGAACTTAGTGTTGTCGATTTAAAGAAAACTTACCTCAATCCAAATGAGTCTTTGTTTGATAGATATCGTGCTATGTTCAGTTTGAGAAACTTTCGAACCGAAGAAAGCGTATTAGCTTTGACCGAAGGTTTGAAGGATCAGAGTGCTCTGTTTCGACACGAAGTTGCCTTTGTTTTGGGTCAGTTACAGGAACCATGCAGTATACCATACCTAAAAGAAAATCTGGAAGATGCTAGTGAAAATGAAATGGTTCGCCACGAGTGTGCAGAAGCATTAGGAGCCATTGCAACGGAAGAGTGTATGTCAATACTTAACAACTATGTTAACGATGAAAAACGAGTGGTAAAGGAGAGCTGTATTATCGCCTTGGATATGTGCGAGTATGAGAATAGTCCAGAGTTTCAATACGCCGATGGATTGGTTAATAACCAAAAGTAGAAATAACTGTCTCGTAATATGTGTATTTGTAATTTATATACAAAAGGTGATATAATAAATAAAATAAAACTGGAATTTGGCTTCTTCCAAGTCTCCATCTATCCCGCGTGAATTTTTGTATTCTGCTATCCATCGGAGAGAAACGATTGTTTCAAATTTTGTATACCTATACTGGCGATCAAAATTAAAAAACAAATTTTTTTGAGAACTTCGAAAATAAAGATCGGTTAAGATTGGCACTCGAAAGACAAGATTTAAAAAAAATTCATTGAAATGTTCACGTGAGTTGAAAGATTCGATCGAATCGTTTACAGATTTCTTATATGTATTAATGTGCTTAAAATGGTAATAGTTCGTAAATAAGCGTTATTAGTTTAATATGGATTAAATTAAGAAGTGTGCTCCCAAGTTTCGAATGAGTAAGTAGGTAGACCACGAGCATTGTACTAGCAGTCTTTTTTTGCAGACAAGCCACCATGTACTTTTATCTCTATTCTGTTATTTGATTCTATCGAACATATTTAAGTGAATGTGTTACCGCTATTTATTTTTTAAGTTCTCAAGAGCGTACTTGTGCGGTTTTAAATTTGAAACAATCTTGTACCTTTTACAGATAATACAAAATAGCAGAAAGGCTATAAGTCTGCTCATGGGCCTGGAGTATGGTTGAATTGCTCACTCCAATAAAATCTGCAATCGCCAGTTGTATTAACCCCAGTGCATAGAATCGTATTGCGATCAACAACTGGGTAATTGGTCGTAATATAAGCAATCTAAAAAAAAAAAAAAACATGAATTCACAATCTGCAGTACTGTCTCTCGTCGCACAGTAATGAATCCATAATTAACTGCAGAACCATGATCGTTGTGGACTTTAAGAGACGAAAACGATAAACAAAGTCATGGTCATCCCATTTATCGATCCCAATACGTGGAATCTTATATTGGCGTCTCTCAAGAAATACATTTTCCTCCTCTGCATCATCTTCGCTTCTCGAAGACGATGATGGCCAATTCTCCAAAAAGTAATTACGACGAAACATTTTCTTTTTTTCGCTTACAGTTATATATGTATGTAAGTATATGGGTCAATATTTTAAAACATTAATATTTTGCACTCAAAAATGAACCCTCGCTGAAAACAACAAGCGAATTCAAAAAATATCAGTCAGTTTTTTGACAGCAAAAATATTATATGGATAATCAACGATAATAAACAGAAATGAAGAAAAATTGCAAGTTTGGTTGCTTAACTCTATTATTTCGGGGAGTTAAGAAAATATAAAGTTGAAAAAACTCTAGAGTTGAAAATCGAAAGTTAAACTTGAAATTAATGTTTCAAATTGTGCTGAAGTATAGTTAAGAAACTGACTGTTATTAGAGCCGATTTTTTAATCAGAGGAATAAATTATTGCCTTATCTGAAGAACATGAAATATTGGTCCTTAGTAAATCAAAATTTTTCCAAAACTAAAGTACTCGCAATGGAAGTAATAATCTTAAAACTTAAAATTCAAAAGTGGGTGATGTTAATGAATTGAATTTTTTTCACTTAAGGCCATTTTTTGTTTCATTTGTCCTTTTATACCTATACCTAAATACTTCTATTTCTTGTAAAAAAAAAAAACAATAATTAGATAAAACCTATAGATAAAAATGTTATAACTATCTAAAAGAATTGAGAAAAAATATTGACCCGGTACCTATTTTTTTTTTAATTGGAAATTTTGCAATATGATTTTTCATTCAAGATTTGAGTTATTTGGTAAGAGTCTGAAGAGTCTGCATGCTTTCCATTCGATCCCAATGTATGTACATATATTATTTTAATAAAAATGAGAAAAAATCTTATTTATTACATTTTTTTTCTTTCAAAAACTTAGAAATAATATGAATTAATTTTTCTGTAATTATTATTCTTCTGCATCGGCAAACCTTTCATCGTTAATATTCAAATCCTGCATATTTCCTCCTACATTGTCATCGTTATCATCGTCGTCTACCTGATCTTGTCCAACTGACTCAAAATCCATATAATCACTCTCGGCACCAGAAATACTTTCAGCTGAATCTGGATGCAGAGCTTGACAGTCGGTCATGGCTTGATATATCGAATCAACAGTATTTGGGTCGCTGGGAATCAGCCACATTTCGGTCATCTCATCGCTATTTGACTCTTCATCTTCCTCGCTTTCGGCCCCATTTAGTTCATTTCCATTTGGAATGAGGACATCACCATAAACACCTTCCCACACTAACTTATGATCCAACATAAAATAAATGCATTTTACTGGATTAGGTGCTATTCCATGAACACTTATCTGTTTCCAGAGTATAGATAGACCTTCGGGTCCATCGGTGGGCATCCATTCTAAGGAACTACATACAACTTGTTACTTTTATTTTAATATTCGCCATAATTAGAGGGCCGTATTTACTCTTGGTTAACATAAAGAGTTCCTGTTCCAATAATGCGGTCGCCAATCTTCAACTGTGTGTTGGTCGAGCTGTAAACCAATCCGGCATCAGGGAGGTTAATTGCTCTAATGATAACCATTTTCGATTGAAAAAAAAAAACTATGACTTTAGCTAAAAAGTGGATGGAAACAAATTTAAGATACAATTAATAAGATATAAGGGGACTATGAAATGCACTAATAAATCAAAATCAAATAATAAAATGATTCTTGAGATGAGTAGCGGCTTTAACAGAAATAAACGTATATGGAAGTGAAGAAGAGATACAAAAAAAATGACTGACAGTTCAATTTTCATATTAGTCCCCCTTTGCTCTTTTGGCGAAACTGTCGTAGAAAGTGAACGCTAGCAAAACGACTCGGGACCACTGCTGTCGTTTTGGCTACTATAGTAGCATTTGGCTACTTTGCTGCGGAAAGGGCTACTGTGCTACCCATATCTCAAAATAGCTTTCCAATCCCCAAGTCACCACATTAAAGAAATAATTGAAAAGATTGTCTTACATTTTATGAACACAAATTTTAATTTTTTCACATCGCTCGCTGTTTCAAAAAAAAATTGCACATTTCTGTTAGGTTTTAGAAAGCGATATAATGATTAACTGGCTGAACAGAATAGAATGACGGAACTGAAGACGCAGACGGAACTGGAAGAGTTGTCAAAAAGTGTCGTACGTTATTTTTTTTACATGCCCACAATGCAGCTGTACAGCTTTGAAGGTATTTTGAAGAAAAACAAAAGAATATTATTGTGTACAAGCTCAGAATTCACATTTTTTGTTTCCGATAATTTTCCTTTTAATAAATAATTTTTTTCGCGATACAAATAACCACAATATTTTTTTCCGACCCAAAAAGTTGTTTTTTTTCTTCATACAAATTGAAACGTCAAAAGTGCCGTACGTCAAAAGTTAAAAGTTGGTGAACTCTTCCGTCTGCGTCTGCGTCTCCGTATGCGTCTACGTTCCGTTGTGTTCGCAACATTGAATTTGCGTGTATTCAATATTTTGACAGCTATTCCGGCTCCGTCTCCGTTTCCGTCTGCGTCACCATTCTGTTCAGCCAGTAAAGGCTCTCCCAAACCAACGCGATTAATCGCCACGACAATAGAAAACAACAATAACAACACGAGGTTGTCAAACAAAACAACACGTTGTTGTTATTGTTTTCTATTGTCGCGGCGATTAATCGCGTTGGTTTGGGAGAGCCTTAAAGCCTTAACTACATTAAACAAAAAAAGTGAAAAAGTACAAAAGAGAAAATTTTCAAACTCATTTTGGGATAGTTTTTCTCACTTGAAAACTTATAAAAATGATGCAGAAAGCTTAAATTTTGGTTTGAAAAGAATTGTATACATTCTTTTTCACAAAACAACTGCGCTAGCGGGAAAAAAAATATTTTTACTTTTGTAATTTTGTAAAAAGTGGCCAATGTAGTTAAGACTTAAGAACTACTCGAAATGTCAAACTCTCAATGAAAGTATTTAACAAAGTGATGTTATGTATTTATTTATTAAAATAATGCCCAAAAAGTCTTTCGTTTTCCATTATGTTTATTTATTATATACTTATGGTCGTATTAATAAACATTGTCTAACTTTAGACAGCCGTCCAAGTTTTTAAAAAACCTTTCTAAAGCCTTAACTACATAAGCCACTTTTTGCAAAATTACAAAAGTAAAAATATTTTTTTCCAGCTACGCAATTATTTTGTGCAAAATAATATATACATTTTATTTTTAAACCAAAATTTAAGCTTTCTGCATCATTTTTATAAGTTTTCCAATGAGAAACACTATCCCAAAATGAGTTTGAAAATTTTCACTTTTGTACTTTTTCACTTTTTTTGCTTATGTAGTTAAGGCTTAATTGTTGCTAAAGTGAATTTTCGTTTAATCTTGCTTTGGACAACGTAATCTATTGTCTAAACCTTGAGAAATGCAATTTTTTTTTTATTAAATAAAGCATATTTCCGACTGTTTCGAAATACTTAAGCCTTAACTACATTGGCCACTTTTTGCAAAATTACAAAAGTAAAAATATTTTTTTCCAGCTACCGAAGTTGTTTTGTGAAAAATAATATACACATTTTATTTTTAACCCCCAGTTTAGACAAGCGAGTAGAACTAGTAGGATTGCCCAAGTAACAATTATTCTTCTATAAGGTCCAAAATTCCAAAATCCGCAAGCAATAGCTTGCACAGTGTTTTCATAAAGCTTATTTATGTTTCCTGGTAATTTTAAGATACATTCTTTTTTAAATTGGCTAGTTTAAGACTTGTTGTTGTTTATTAGTAGAAGTCTGTAATTTTATGGCTCACATAAGACTTAGTTATGTAAGTAATAACAAAGATCCTCTATAGAATTAATTTGAAGAAGTATCATATGCAAACAAACCTAATCTGTGGATAGTCAATAGCTTGGCTTTTTTAATATGACTCGAATAAGGCCTGTCGATGTTTGTTAGTAAAAGCATGACATTTTGCAGCCCACATAAGACTTAGTTATGCAAATAATAACAAAGATCCTCTATAGAATTAATTTGAAGAAGTATCATATGCAAACAAACCTAATCTGTGGATAGTCAATAGCTTGTCTTTTTTTATATTACTCGTATAAGACCTGTCGATACTGTTTAACAAAAATCTGAAATACTGCACTTCTTTTTTTTTGACAAAATAGTGACTACAATAGGCGCAGCAAATAATTTTTTGTTTAAACCCTATTCAGAGCGTTATTTTTATGTTCCTGTGAGCCAGTTTTAAGCCAAAGAAATGATGGGAAAAATGTGCCAAATCCTTTCAATTCAGAAGAAAATACATTTTATTCTAAGATTCAATTAAAAGCTTTTTACCTCGGAACAGACTTAATAAATTGTTGGTATCTAACTAATAAAAATGAGATTTTTTGGATCATTAACATTATCTTTGAAAAGGTCACACGTAAAGTCAAACTGTGCTGTGTCGAAATCGTCGAAAAACACAATTTTTTTATAATACCTATAGAATCAAATCATCTTAATATTTATTGTGTTGACCATTTTGAAGAATCAAAAAAAAAAAAGAAACAAAAATAATTGAAATTTCGCAAATGAAATGCAAAATGAATTATCACAAAATGGTGGTTTTCATTCCATTATTACATACTGTCTACTTTAATAAAAAATAATAAAACTATTTTATTTCATTTACATATTGTACATACATATACTTTTTTTAAACAAATAAAAAAAGAGAAAATCACATTTCATTTCAGGTTAAAAAAAAAAATTAAATCACATTTCATTTCAGTTTACAAAAGAAAATATTTTTTCATAGGAACAATGCTTTAATTATATTTTAGAAAATATAAAAAACTTAGAGTTGTAGTTCCTTTTCTCCTTCGGAACTGCTGTAACTTGAAGTGTTTACATTTGTTACATCATCATCATAATTATCATGTTCGATAATTTGTTTGGACGTACCTGGGCATCTTAAATCTTCCCAAATTTTTACCCGTTTAACACTACCGTAATGTTTCACTCCGGACATTCTCTTAGGCTTATCTGTTTTTAATGAATCCAACCGCCGCTTCGAGTTATTAATAATTTTTTGGAAAAATTTTTTAAACATGTTTCGGAGTAATCAGGGTCAACCCTCTTTACAAGGCTATGAAACTAGTAAGAATAACTTCCTCGAAAACACTGAGTCCACGATTCGATAGCTAACGTTATCCCCGGATTGTCCGTTCTTTGGGCCACATATGGAAGACAACCTTCGGTGCTGCAAATCAAAAAAAAAAAAAGATGCATATGTAGTTTTCTTGCACCAACTGAGTGGTTCTTACTTGTAGACGGAATATATTTCTCGGCATCAATATCCGTTGTGTCGGATGCGTCGGACATCATTTCTATCTGGGACAAAGCCTGGCTATAGGTAGGAATAAATGTCCTTTTTAGCACACAGTTGTGTTGCGTCCAACCCTCATTTGTGGAACCAGGTGGATTCCAGGGCTTCCGAAGCGCTTTCTGTTTTTTTTCCGGAGGCGGCCACATCAAAATTCCGTCTTTTTCCCAGAGCCGCGGAACTGGGGAAAGCAACTTTTTAACATTTTCAATTGTTTCCACAATTTTGTAGAAATTACAATCACTTTCTTTTGTTTCTTTAAACTTCTTCATTTTATTTTAATTTAACCGAACGATAGATATTCTATTTCACTATTCATTAACAAAAGAACACGATTAAACGATAAACGATAAACGACGAAGTAACAAATGGCTTTAAGCGGGAATTTTTTTATGACATCTGTGGCTCTTATAAAAAAGTATCTGGAGGAATTTTTATGACAGCTACATAAGACTCTGTTCAGATTGGACTTTATTGAAAGGATGTTTTTTTTTTTTTTAATGGATCCGCTACTAGCGTTCGTACGTAAGTTGTGTGTGAACAAGTTAAATATTACTTATTATTATAAATCTTTATTTTTTCTTTTTGAACAATTACGCGCTTTTTCTTCGTATTAATTTTTTTTTTTACACAATTAAATTAGAAACATCTTTTATAAATACATATAGTATTATAATGAAGTTTGAAAAAAGTGAGTGGTAACAACTAGCTCAAATTTTTCTCTTTACTTTGCATCAATCGTCTTGGCGTAGTGGATAGAGTGCTTGACTGGTGCGTGGAAGGTCTCGAGTTCAATCCCTGGGAAGGGTAAGTTAAAATTACGTTTGTTCTTCATAATCATAAATTAAATAATTTTCAGGGGACAAAATATAAAGCAGCACTCAAGTAAGCACATGATGGAGTAAAATAAAAATGCGGTTAAAATAATAAATATATTTTTTTTATTTTTATTTGACTATTTTAACTTCCTAAATTCGCTTTTATAAGGCCCTATTATAACCTCTCCGAGAAAACTATTGCTTCGTTAACTAGGCTGTAGCTTTTTTAGAAAAATTATTATAAGCGTAGTAAAGCTATATATAATCAGTTATTGCTTGCTTTAGCAAGCTGTTGTAAGGCCTTATTGATATTTCTTAAAAACGGCAATTAGTTGCATAAAGTGCGCCAAACGTATTTGTATAAGGTTTGTTACAATTACTATGCAAATCAGTCAACAGCTTCTCTTAAGCCTTATAGAAGGTAAATTGTTGCTTGGGTGGTATCGTAGTGTTAGTTTTGTAAATGTATGTGTAACTAGTAGTTCATTGCGCATTCGATCAACTAGTATGATATTTATTTAAATAAAATTTCAAACGGGAAGATATTCCAAAAACAATATTACAAGAATGAGAAGAAATTCAAAATGCTTGAAAAGAAAATACAAAAATAAAAAGAAGGAAATCAATGTGTATAAATTGAAAGTTATAAATTTCTACGCACGAAAAATTTAAACCTGTGAAAAATATATTTCAAACAAAAAACATTCCTACGATTGAAACAAAACAAACAATTAATAGTGTAAAGGGAAAAATAATATACAAACGTCAAATCACTATCAGGCTAACTAGCAACCAACTCGCAGGCAAAAATATTATGCTATTAAAGCTACTAGTTGGCTCTCTCGTGTAACGATACACTAATACACATAAAGGCTACTAGTTCTACTCGCTTGTCTAAATTGGGGGTAAACCAAAATTTAAGCTTTCTGCATCATTTCTATAAGTTTTCCTGTGAGGAAAACTATCCCAAAATGAGTTTGAAAATTTTCACTTTTGTACTTTTTCACTTTTTTCGCTTATGTAGTTAAGGCCAAAAATCTAATTAATAAGACCATTACTAGTAAAACAAATTAAGGGAACATAATTTTATATAGTTTTTTTTTAAGTGTTTTTTTGAAGAGCTGTATCTGTTTCTTTGTGGAAAGTGGACAAGATTCTGTAGGAAATTACGTAAAACTTTTATGAACACACCCAAATGGAATCCATTAAAAGTGGAACCCAATCACAATGACAGAATTCAATGTAAAAAACAACAAAAACAAGCGATTGACAATCTGGACCGTCAAACAAAATTACGAAATTTGAAATGTGAACACTTTTTTTGTAATTTGCCAAATTACCTCATTTCAGCTCTATGATAGATTTACATGTATCTTCATCTGCAAACATCAAGAAAAGTAGAGCGGGATAGAGTCATACCAAAAAACCGAATGTGTGAAAGAGCACCACCATGAAGATGAACATGTTCGTCTTCGCTATAATCTTCATCTGCGTTCCTGAGGTTGGAATGACTCTATCCCGCTCTACTTTTCTTGATGTTTGCAGATGAAGATACATGTAAATCCATCTTAATGGAAACGCAGTATTACTGTGACAAAAAGTGGTCAAAAATTGATATTTTCTGTTCTATTTTATTGACGATTTCACAATGTTTACTATTTGTTTGTACGACTTGATCATTCGGTAAAGAAAAACAATTCGATCGATCGCCATATTATTCACTCAATAAATCCAGATTTAAACTTAAATCCAGATGAATTTACATTGAATTTGTATGATTTACATCCATCCATCTAATTAATAAGACCATAAAGGCCAGGCGCGCACATGCAACTAAACAGTTTGGTTTCGACTTTGAGTACTATAGGATTACATCAGAGTCGGTGCACATAAACCGGCGCGCACTCCCATATAAGCCAATTGTGCTCAAAATCGAAACCAAACTGATGTTTAAGTTGCATGTGCGCCATAACTTCCATTATGTTTGCCAAAGAACTTTGTCCTGAATCGTATTTAAAAAAAAAAGTTTGGACCTCTGTTTAAAAGTTTGGGTTATTCATAAACTTGTTTTTTTTTTTAATAAAATGTAAAACTGACTATTACATTGAGTAATATAATATATTACAATAGTTTAACTTTATTTTTGATTGTCTGTTAAGTTTTTGTTTTATAAAATACTAAAAACCTTTAATTTTACTATTCATATTTTTTTTAAATGTTATACATTATTTTTTAAGGGATTCATTTATATTCCAAAAGATCCATTTTTTCATGTAAAGTGATACATAAATAATTTGGTCTACAGTAACACTGAAGGTGACCAAAAAATATAAAACAACCAAGGTAGTTTAAAAGGCAAACAAGCAAATCTCTTCGGTTTTTGTTGCTTCCCTGTGAAAGGTACAAGAGATTGTTTAAAGGCCTTCACACTATCCCACTGAGTATTAACACATGTCAAAAAATTGGGAAGTAAATCCTGTATAATAGTGTAGAAACAAAATATAAAATTTCATCCCACACGACTTGACAACCCATCTAAACACAATTTGAAGGGATAGTGTGGAAGAGCTAGGAGATTTAAGGCTCTCCCAAACCAACGCGATTTATCGCTGCGACAAAAGAAAACAACAATAACAACACGTGGTTGTCAAACAAAACAACACGTTGTTGTTATTGTTTTCTATTGTCGCAGCGATTAATCGCGTTGGTTTGGGAGAGCCTTAACAACACGTGGTTGTCAAACAAAATAACACGTTGTTGTTATTGTTTTCTATTGTCGCGGCGATTAATCGCGTTGGTTTGGGAGAGCCTTTAAAGAAAACATAAAAAAAAATCTCTAACAACTAGTAAGTCCCCTTTCACACAGGGCAACTGAGTTGCCGGCAACAAATAGTTCATTGGCGAGAAGGGCAGGAAGACAGAGGGGGAAATGAAATCTCCCCGGTCAACAAATTCAGGAAACTTTTTTGACGTTTCTCTTCACACTACGTTTGTGTGCGTTCAACCAAGGTAGTTTAAAAGGAAAATACAGCAAGTCTCCTCCAACTTTGTATCTGCGTGTGAAAGGTACAGGAGACTGTTAAGGAGATTTAAAGAAAACGTCAAAAAAATCACCAGCAACTAGTATCTTCGTGTGAAAGGGGACTAACTTCGTGTAAAAGGGGACTTATATTCTTTTTCCGCTAGGGGGCATTATCTGACGTTCCTTTTTGCGTATAAATTTCGTTTTTCATCAAATTTCCCGTGTATATGTTTTTTGTGAGGTGTAGCTGGTTAGACCGGGCATATGCATTTTCAAGAATAAATAAAAATAAACAATTTATTTCAAATAATTTGGTTCGCTTAAAACATTTGATCAGTATGGATATAATAATAGCGAATGTAACTCATATAGAGTTTAAAATAGAAAAAGATCTAAATGGACAATTTGGTGCGCTTCCACTACCCTTTCCTGGAATGGACAGTATGAATAATTTTCATTTTTTTTATAATTGCGATAATATTCAAATTCATTCTAGAATCAACGGCAGCAGTTTGTCAATTCTTTAATTGTGCCGATGGCTCTATGTGTGACAAAGGAGCAGCTTGTCCCTTTCGTCATGTACGTGGTGACAGGACTGTTGTCTGCAAACATTGGCTACGTGGATTGTGCAAGAAAGGAGATCAATGTGAGTTTTTGCACGAATACGACATGACTAAAATGCCCGAATGCTATTTTTACTCGCGATTTAATGCGTGTCACAACAAAGAATGTCCCTTCCTCCACATTGACCCGGAAAGCAAGCTAAAAGACTGCCCGTGGTACGACAGAGGTTTCTGCCGGCATGGCCCTCATTGTCGCCACAGGCATGTGCGACGCGTGCTGTGCATGAACTACTTGGCCGGTTTCTGTCCGGATGGTTCCGCTTGTAAATACATGCATCCAAGATTTGAACTTCCAGCTCCCCCGGAGATCCCCAAAGATCAGATGGTCAAGCGTTTACCTACATGCCACTATTGCGGCGAATTGGGTCATAAGGCTTCTGGTTGCCCGAAGATGCCTCCTGAACAAAGAGAAATGACAATTCGTCAGGAGGAACAACGTTTCCGTTCGCTTTCCTACTACAAACAACAAGTGCAAAACCATCACCACTACCACCATCAGCCGCATCATCAGCAACAACAAAATAATCCGAATGTCATCAGCACTTCGGTGCCGGATGAAAATGCTGCCGAAGGTGGTATTAAACAAGAATCCCCACAAAAGCCCATCCCTAGACCTTTGGAAGAGATAACTTGCTACAAATGTGGTCACAAGGGTCACTATGCCAACAAATGTCCCAAAGGTCATCTGGCTTTTTTGTCGAACCAGCATAGTCACAAGAAAAAAGACAGCACCTAACATAGGGCACATCATACTTAGTAGACGGATTCAAATCTTCGAGTTTTGGCTTAGAGATAAATAACATCGTTAAAAAAAATCAGCAACGTGGTATCCCCAGTTTTGTTAATTTTTATTTCCAATAATTAAAAAGGAATAAAAAGGCTTCAGTTTTTCTGATGGCAAAGACTTAATTGTCAACATCGACCATCTCTCTCCAAAGCATCGTCCAAGAGTTCGTAAGCTGGTCGGTAAGTAACTTCGCCTGTAATAGGATCTTCCCTCCGAAGGTGTTTATTTTGTTTGGTATTCGTCGTTTCACCGAGTGACGTGTATCCCATGTCGTAAAGCGAGCAATAGGGAATTTTTTTCTTCTGGATATATTCCCAGATATCCCGACACGTCCAGTCCAAGATTGGATTTACTCGGAGCAGTGGAGGCCAGCCTGGATCTGTTTGCTGTTTTGTTTACTATTTAAAAAAACTCGTTTAAGATAATTATATAAATTATACCTGCATAGCTTTCATGTCACGTCCATAAGGATCTGTTCGGCGAAGGCCCATGAGCACTGCTTTTAGTTTAGGCCTCTCTGCGCATATCACGTCAAGAACTGGCTTTATGCTCCCCTGTTTTTCGATCATATCCACCAGATAGTTTTGCTTACATTGTGCAACGAAATCTTCAACTTCTTGAAATGGGTTCTTCGGACGAATATATAGAACAGGAATCACACAGTTCCGTAGACTATCGTTTTGTTTTAAGTACTGACTTAGTAGATCTAGAACAACTGTACAATCCTTACCGCCGTTAAACGACACAAATACTTCGTCTGGGGAGTAGTTTTGAAATAGTTTGTTGAAAAGCTAACGAGAGGGGACAATTCATTATGTCACCAAAGATAAGATCTTTTTTCTAATCAAGAAATCATGCTCACCTCGAATACTTGAATTGTTTTTGCATCTATCGTACACTTACTAATGTTTCGCGAACCATTAGAATTGGTCACATCGGCGTTCTTGTAATTTGTCATCGTTTGGAATATAATGGCTTGTATTTCGTTGGTATAGTCTGTTGTGGTTGAGGATATGAAATATTGAATAGTTTTATTTATATTAAAGGCAATGGTTTTATTACTTTTGCAATAATTTCCAAGCTTAAAGAAACGAGCATATAGTGACATATGAGATGCAAGAACGAAAAAAAATTGGTGACGATTCGATTCGATTTTAATCAGCTGTTTGTATTTTTTTAATTGTCGTAACGTGACGAAACGTCAGTTACGATAACGAGAGTGGCTGCGTTCAGGGGGCAAGCCAAACAGGCCACGTTCATCACCACGTATTTGACAGATCTAAAAATTCAGTTCTGAAAAACGTATTACTGAACGCACAAAAAAGTCTGAAATTATTTATTCTTGGTCTTATTAATAAACATTGTCTAACTTTAGACAGCCGTCCAAGTTTTTAAAAAACCTTTCTAATTTTTGCTCAAGTAATCTATTTTTTTATCTTGCTTTAGACAACGTAATCTATTGTCTAAACCTAGATAAATGCAATATTTATTTTTATTAAAAAAGCATATTTCCGACTGTTTCAAAATACTTAGACATAGTTTAAACAGCCAAAAATCTAATTAATAAGATCATTCTGTTTTTATTATTTGTTGCACTTTAAAATCAAAATCCGAAAAGCGATACGAGACCCAGACGATCAGACCCATTGACATACTATATATGGACTGCTAGTCGGGCTTTATTTTCATACAAAAGCTCCAATAAAAATGGTCCCTCCTCTTCTTAGCGACACTTGGCCTCTTGGAGCAAAGTGGAAAAAAATAATAATTATTTTCAATGCCATCTATTGTCACTTGGTTTCAACTGGCTATTTTTGGCGTAGAAACTAAGGACATCTGTTATTATTACTTACTACTGTGTGACGTTTTGATTTGTTTTTTTTTTTTTAATTTCTTTTTTTTTTCATTCAAAATAAATTTTTATCGTGCGTCTCCACATCTTTGTATATAAATTTTTTTATTTTTTATATACAAAGCTCACATTATAGTAATATTTTTAAATTTTCATTAATTTTTTATTGCTATTCGCCCTGTAGTGGACACGAATCATTTCAACAAATAAATGTCCCAAAAATAGATAAACTAAATAAACAAATAGTCAAAAGTAAAAAATAAAAACAATAAAATTTGAGAAAAGGCGATAAGACTAATTTGGAAGCCAACGTAATCGATGAGAAACAAGAAGAAAAAGTCGCAGAAATTACCAAATCAAGTGTAAGTCGATGGATGAAAACCTTCATTAGATCAAATTTGCGATAACATCGGGTTTTTTTCATTTTTATAGATTCGTTCAGGATTAGCAGAGAGTTGGAATTGAAGACGTTACAAGTTCTACAAAGACTTGATAATGTCCGCACAGAAGAACCCTCTGCTTCCAATGAATCATCTGACACAACTCAACTGTCAACCCTTCCAGAGGGTGACCGCAAACCTCCATCGGAAATCCTTCGATCTCTGGAGATCCTCATCGCTTATTCAGAGTCAGAAGATGATCCGGAATTTCCACTTCCAGCCTGAGACGTGCGTCGTCCAACATCTGGCTTTGATCTCACAGTGTTATCGCCTACATGAGCCACTTGGATCGACAGCATCTACTGCGCGTCACTGGACACATTGCCAGTGACACCGTCAATCGATGATTTTGCAGTCTATTTCATTTTATAGATGGTTCCACAGTTTTTTTTTTTATTTCCTATTTTTTTATATCAACAAAATTTACTTCGTGGTAATTGTGCTCAAAACATTTATTATTTTTTTTATTTTTATTTATAAACCTGAAGGAATAATCCCATGCACAGTAGCCTGAGGCAGTGACAAATAACCTGTAATTCGTAAGAGATTGCATGGTTGCTGACGAGGAAAAGAAGGATGTGGATGAGACTGGTTAAAGGATCTTCTCCATTGCATTTGCTTAACCAATTTAACAATTGGAGGGAAGTGCATTTCGTACAATTGATCGAGAGTATCCATCGCTATTTCGATTTCCTGAAACTTGGAGCTCATGTTAATTAACATAAAATGTCTGCCTTTATGGATATCATAACAATAATCTGCTGAGCTAATGTCTCGGATGGTTTGACATTTCACTTAATCTATGATTAGCTAATTTGGATTAAACAAAAAACAGCCCTCAACAGCAAAAACAACAGATGAATATGATTATGCCGATTTTTGCTGGAAGTTCAATTCAGAGGAATATATATTGCAGAATTACAAGTTTCTAAAGTTTGACAGCCTCATTGTGAGTTTCACCCGAACAACATTCCATCCGGAAATTTTTTTCGCCTATTATGAGTTTCACCCGAAAAATATTTCACGTTCCAAATATTTCTCTTATTGTTAGCATTCATTTCGTGCAAAATATAATACGATTGAAAGTTTAAATTTTCACCTATTTTTAGTAGGCAAACGAGAGAGCAATAATGCGAAAAACGTAAAGTTCAATCGGGTGAAACTCACAATAGCATTTAAAATTCCGGGCAAACAGAAAATTTCAAGGTGAAATGTTGTTCCGGTGAAACTCACAATAAGGCTGATTGTTCCAGTTAATGAGCGCAATGCGCCATAACATTTCATTGTGTGTTCATGGTTTATTGCTGGAGGGTTTAATTTTAAATTACTTGTTTCCTTGTAAATGGTTAAAAGTATTCTCTTAAAAAAAATTTAAAAACTGTGGGTCTCTGTGTCTCTTCCTTGCTTTAGAATGGACAGTTAGTGAAAGTGAACCATACTCAAAAAACTTACCATCATCACCAGGTCTATTAGATAATCGAAGGTTAACAAGTCCAATTACCATAAACAAAGCTATCGGTTCTCTTCAAAGAGGTATGTACCTAGTTATGATTTTTTGTAATATTTTATTGCTACCTACTTGACTTGAATGCATTATTCAATAGATTTACGTATTTAGATACCAAAAATTCTATTTAAAAGTTAAGGTCAAAGTAATAGTTTCTGAGAAAAACGAAAATATGTAACAAAAGTACATATATAGAGGGTTCACAGCTGTAGTGAACCAAGTCATACAAAAAAATACTTCTATCTAAAACTAGTATTAAATCTTGCGTATTTCGTTCATTTTATTTTTAAATCAGAAGAAAATTTGGAGAATTAACAATCAAATTGCCTGCAATACGAGTAAAATATTAGTTTAGTAATTATAATGGCAGTGTATTTGCTTAACCTGTTAATATCTTCGAATTTAACTTTTTGTTACTTGGTTCACTACAGCTGTGAACCTTCCATATGTATTTCGTAAATTGGACTTCCATCTGTTATTTTGTTGCTCCTAAGATCCTATTTCCACTAATTAGGTAGAAAAGAAGATTTCGTTATTTTCAATTTTCTCAAAAACTGAAAATTATTTATTTAGGCATCCAGTTTTAAGTGTTTGACCAGAAATTGGAAGGGATGAGTAATATTTGTTTTTAATATTTTGATGCTTCTATTAATTTTTAGGCAAACGCTAAGAACTGCATGCCTAAACGTAGTTTTTTTTAAATTTATTTTTTTAAAAATTATTATAAGATTATATTTTTTTATTATTTTTAGACCACGTGACGTTACAAGATTTACACAATATGTGCCTCGGCGATCTGTCTTGACAGTGGAAAGGGTTTAGTAATTAGCCACTGTGTTTTCTCCATTACATCAGTCAAAAATGAGCAAACAACAAAATAGAGTATTACAATAATCCTTTTACCACAACTAAATGTATATTTTATTCATATTTATGTAATAAAAGCAAGTTTATATATATGTTTAAGTATATAAAAAAGTCTCTTCGATTGTCTTTTCTTTTTAAAAAAAAGTTCTTCTTCTAATCTTCTTCTAATGGTTCAACGATATTTTTCTGATATTAACAGGCGATGGATCTTCAGCTACCGCCGAATCATTCTCGATCTCAACATTCCTCCAGGGGAACTTACTTTGAGTAACCATTTTCTGATTCTGAATATAAAAAAGAGTAATTGATTTTTTGTTTTTATTTGATGACATCATTGATAGACTCACGTGTAATCCATATCCAATCCATATTTAAAAACTAAACTATTGCATTGCCATAGTTTTGCGATCTCGTCTCATCCAACTTCAGTTCGTAATCTATGAAATAAAAACCACCATTTTACCGAACCAAACAAATTTCTTTTTTATCCTTCAATTATTTCAAACACAGCCGTGCGATTCAGGTTACAATATTTAAAAAACCTGTGGTTTAAGGGGCATTGTATGTATGAAGTTAAAATTGAAAATTGTTATAAAAAATATCAATCACCTGCATTATTCAGCTGCATTGGATTCATTTGATTCGGATTGATTTTTTCTTCCTGTTGAAGCTGTGCCAATTGACCTTCATTCAAAGTATTTACATGAGACGTTGTGGAATGTTTAGGTTTCCTTCAGGCATATGATTACCTTCACTCCTACCTTTGCCAGTCTGAAACACTTGGCGACTGATCGTCCTTTTTAATTTTAAAATGAAAAGAATTAACTTAAATTGCAAAAATTAAATTGCAAAATAATAACAATTTCTTTCTTTTTAATATCCCCTAGTGAATTGATAAATAATTAAAATTTTTTTCTAGAATAGGTTCGATATCCTCTGGTGCCAGAGGAAAGACTAAAATGTGTGTGTGTCGTGTTTAAGATGACGATGGGCTTCTTCATAAACCAATGGTTTTATCTCTAGCTTAATTGCTCCACACCATGCTCAAGGTAGAGGCGCTGGATTTTGCATATGCAATAAAAGTGATTAATATAAACGCTACACAAAGAAGTTTAGATTTACCTTATAAAATTTAGAAGTTTCTTATCCATAACGTCAACTCTGCTGACTCACATGTGCGATAACTTCTGTAGTTTGTTTATTAATTGGTAGTAACTGACGGACGAACTTTATCTTAGCATTTTTCTTCTGGTTCGATACGGAATATAAACATAGATTTTACGATATAGCGTTTTTGGTTTCACTTTAATGGCCTGCATTTGATCCATGGCTTTTTTGGCTGATGCTCTTTGTGGTTTCTGAGGTCACGTAGGAGTTAGTTTCTTGGTCTGTTCATCTTTCTTATCATGGTCAATGCTGGCTTTTGCACATCCGCTATCAGAGACAATCACATTCGCGGTTCTGGACTTTTTTTTTCTGTAGAGTGTTAAAATACATACATCCTTATTATTTTCACCATCTGAAAAATAAATGTAAATATGTTATATTAATGGTTTATAATATTTTTTAATTTATTTCAATACTTTTTTTACATTTCTTCACCATTTTCAAGTACCTTTTGTAAAAATAAAAATAAACAACCAAGATTTTGAAGGATACACTCAATTGTCAAAAGTTACACCTATTTTTCCGCTTTGCTCCACGGGGCACTGGCAGCGTTTAGTTTTAAGTGGTACCGTCGTGAAGTTGGCTCCTGGCAGTCCATATCTAATAGGTCAATGATCAGACCACACACCAAAAAAAAAAACTGGATCAAGAACTGTTTTTTTGTTGCTTTTAGCTGTCATCTGATTTTTCAGATAGAATTTTTCATCTGAAAATTCAGAAAAAAACGTAAGAAACGTAACTAAATGTCAATCGACGTCAACTGAATTTTTATGACTGCTGGCCAATCAGAAGCTCTAAAAATGACAGTTTAGAACTGTCAAATGTGCTGTTGAACGCGGCCATATCCGGATAGGTTTGTGTTGTTGTAATGACCGCGTTCGGGGGGCAAGTCAAACCTATCGATAGGTTTGTGTTGTTGTAATGCTTGCGTTCGGGTGGTAGTGAGATAGGCTATCCACCTATCCCAAAAATTTTCAGATACCTTTGAGTTGTTGTTGCATCAGCTGACATCAGAAGTTTTTCAACAAGGGATTACAACAACACAAACCTATCCGGATAGGTTTGGCTTGCCCCCCGAACGCGGCCAATGCCATAGGAAAATTCAGCTGATGAACAAAACAGCTGTTGTCAAAAACAAATCTAAAGCTATCCTAAAACTTTCGGGATGCTAAACTATCCGATGCGCAATTTGAGGAACAGCTGATTACAGCTGACTTAGGGCTAGTTGTACAAATATTTGATCCGTGGTTCAGGAATTTTAACTCACCAATTTCGGCGGATTAACTGTGGTTCAACTATGTTTCAGGCATGTAATTGGCTTTTAGTGCATATTGGAACCTTGAACCATCGTTGAACCTCAGTTATTAACCCGCCGAAATTGGCGAGTTAAAATTCCTGAACCACGGATCAAAATTTAAACCACGATTATGTACAACTGGCACTTAGTTTTCGGGTGTTGCTTGAGTAGTTGTTTGTTTTTATTTTTTGTTGTTTGTATTTGGCCTTTAAACATAAAAATACCTATACAAATTGTTGCAAAAATAAACAAAATGAAGATATATTATGTCAAATGTTCAACAACAACAACAAGAACACCTACAGTTACAGATCAGAGATGATCATGAGCATCTCTCTTCAGCTGAACTGCCTAACACATCAACATCAACTCTACAGCTAACTTCGACGCCACCGCCCTCCGCAATACAAATTATTGAAGAACGTTCTCTTGCACCACACCTTCAAAATCACTGTCATCAGCAGCATCTTCTTCATATGAACAACAACACCCAACGTTCCAGTTACAAAACAATAATCTAGAACAGCAACAACTTCCCTTCTTAAAAAGTGCTACCCTCGTAACCAAAGAAATCACTTTAGAAACAGTTTTCAACGAAACTGTTGCTTTAAGGAATGAAAATGCTTATACCCTCTCTATAATAAGCAACTTGCAAGATGAAAAAAATAAGCTCTCGCAAAAAGTCAATGATCTGCAAATGGAATTAAATTTTTTGCATCAGGAAAGAAGAGAAAAATTTATTGAAATTATTGGTGTGCCAAATGTAAAAAATAGCAATGCTCTTGATTGTGCTCTTAAGGTTTTTTCAAAGGGTGTCTCCGAAGATATTTCTGAAGCTGATATTGACAATTGTTATGTTAAAAATGTTAAGCACTCGATTAATTCAGTTAGCAGCAATTTAAATATTTTGGTTGTCAAGTTTGTTTCTAAATTAAAAAAAGATGCTATTATGAAAAATAAATCGAGTAATAAAAATAATTTAACTTCTAAAATTTTCGGTTATGATAACAATAGTAAAATTTATATTAATGAATCTCTTAACGGTGCGACGAGAAATCTTTTAAAGGCTGCACATAAAGCTAAAAAAGAAAAAAACTATAAATATGTTTGGGTTAAAAACGGGAGAGTACTCATGCGCAAGAAGGAAAGCGATAAATTTATTATTATTAATTCGGAGGAAGACCTCCTAAAACTAAATTAAGATGCAAGATCCAGAATTTAATTGTTCATGTATTCCTTCTCTCAACTGTGTTGACGATGAGTCAAATAATCTCGTTTTTAACCAAAAATACTCTAAAAATGTTCTCATTATTCACCAAAATGTTAGAAGTATGCGCAAAAATTTCGATTCTTTCATTGTAAACATTAATGCTTTTGTTAATAAGCCGGATTTCATTTTTTTATCGGAAACATGGATTTATGAACAAGAAAATAATTTATTTAGTATTGATGGGTATGATTTTATATCTTGTTGCAACAATGAATATGCTGCAGGTGGTGTTGCTGGTTTTGTTAAAAATGGTATTGACGTGGATAAAAGCTGTTTTAATTTGCAAAGTTGTGATGTTTTAAGAGTAAAAGTTAATATTAAAAAATTAACTTTATTCTGTGTATATAGATTTAATGAATCATCTTATGACGTGTTTTATAAGGAATTGGAAAACCTATTATCAAGTGAGTCATCATCTGATGTTATTTTACTGGGTGATATTAATATCGATATTTTACAAAATTCTATACAAGTAGATAATTATTTATTCTTACTGTCATCTTATGGTTTAGAATCATGTATAAACAGGCCTACTCGTATTTCTGAATTTTCAAAAACTTGTCTGGATCATATAATGGTACGCTTTCAAAACTCAAATACATGTTTACTTAGTAGCTCTGTTCTAGACCTACAAATAACCGATCATTGCATGACTTGCTTGAGTTTCGAATCTGCTTCTGTTTCTTATCCAAATAATATGCCTTCTTGTTCCTCATTTGTGAAAACTGATTTTGAGGCTCTAAACAATTTACTTCGTTCTGAATTCTGGGAAAATGTGTTTAATGAAAGCGATCCTACTAGGTCTTACATCACATTTATTGATGTTCTTAATTATCATGTCAAGAAATGTTCAAGAATTATAGTAAAAAAGAATAAACTTAAAATATTGAAACCATGGATAAGTTTTGAGTTACTCAATAAAATTAAAGCTAAGAATAAACTTAATAATAATATCTGCAATGCTTATAAAGAACTGTGTAAAGAGATTTCTAAAGACGTTTTATTGTGTAAAAATAATTTTTATTTAAACAAATTTTGTGAGTTCAAGGGAAATTCCAAAAAAGAATGGAAATTGGTAAATGATTTACTAAATAAACAAACTGAAACTGTGGAAATAAAAAACTTAAAAATTAATGATTCATTTATATCAAACCCCAAGGATTTGGCTGATATATTTAATGACTATTTTGCTTCTGTCGGTTCAAAAGTAGTTTCAGATAGTTGTGCTGCCTCCACGAGATGTGAATGCTTAGCTAGTGATGTTGCACCCACTCAAAGCTTCTTTTTCAATCCTATAACGTCGTTTGAGCTGTATAAAATCAATATTTCCCTCAAAAAGTCTAATTCGGTAACTTCTAACTCTTTCTCTAATAATTTTGTAAAACAAATAGCTCTAAACATTTGCGATGTTTTATGTCATATCTTTAACAATAGTATTCTTAAAGGTGTCTTCCCAGATGATCTAAAACAAGCCGAAGTGATACCTTTATTTAAAAAAGGAGATAAAACATCGTTGAACAATTATAGACCAATTTCTTTACTTTCGGTTTTTTCGAAGATTTTTGAAAAGGCAGTTAAGAACAGAATTATCGATTACTTAGAGAAAATCAATTTTTTTAGTGAATCTCAATTTGGCTTCAGAAGTGGTTTTTCTACAGAAGGTGCCTTATTAAACTTCTGTTCAAATATATACGATGGTTTTAATAACAAGAACCTTACTGCAGCTCTCTTTATAGACATTACAAAAGCTTTTGATACCGTTAATCATAAAATACTTCTGGATAAGCTCTATAGATGTGGTTTCAGAGGTAATATGCACAACTGGTTCAGATCGTATTTATCTGATAGAGTTCAAAGGGTTAGAATAAATGATCAATTAAGTTCTAATAGTCTTATACCTTTAGGAGTTCCTCAAGGTTCAGTACTTGGTCCAATCCTTTTTTTAATTTTCATCAATTCGCTCTTTTTACAAAATTATCGTAGCAAGGTAAGTGCGTTCGCTGATGATATGGCATGTTCGTTTAAAAGTGATTCTTCTTTTAATCTTTATGCTGACATAAATCATGACCTAGAAATTTTAAGCCACTGGTTCCAAATGCATCAATTGGTAATTAGTGAGAAAACAAAAATCATGTTCTTTAATGTAATTGGTAAGGATGTAAGTTTTGGACATTTTTATTTTCATTGTGCCAATTGTAATAGATATAAGTACAGTAACTATACTTGTAACTCGTCAAAAAATTCTCTAACATTTTATGAGTCCCGCACATGCTCGAAAAATTGTTTTCAAATTGAGAGCGTTAAATCTTTTAAATATCTAGGCGTTTTGGTTGATTGGCGGATGAGTTGGTCTGTTCATACTGGTGCCCTTAAAAAGTATCTTATGGGTGTAATTAGGCAAATCTACTTTCTAAAATCATATTGCTCACAGGTTCTCTTAAGGTGTATCTATTATGGTTTAGTTCACTCTAAGCTTGAATATGGGATTGTTTGTTGGGGTGGTACTCACAATAACAAAATGAACCCGCTTCTCGTTTCTCAAAAGCACGTCATTCGTCTGATTTGTAAAAAATCTCGTAGAAATAATAGCTTTATACTTTTCAAAAGGCTTAAAATTTTGCCTCTTAAGCATTTATATTTTTATAAAGTTTTAAAGATATTTTTTGCCAGGTCTGGTTACCTATCTAACAGATATTCTGCGAATTATAACTTGAGAATAAACAATCTAAACCTTGCTTCTATACCACATCACAATATCCAAATATACTTTAATTTTTTTACGTCCATTGCACCAAGGCTCTTTAATTGTCTACCTTACTGTATTAGACAAATACGAATTGAATCCATTTTTCTCAAAAGAGTGAAATTTTGGCTTTTAGAATTAAACTATTTAGATCTAAATAATCTCTTAAATGTAATTACTTAATTTCTTATTATTATCTTGTAGAAAAAAAAAAAAAAAACAATTAAAATCTTGTCGTGACCCCACATCACTTTTAATTTTAAATTGTTATATATTTTAAATTGTTAAAACTCGTATATATACTTTTCCGACTGCTATCGACTCTAGTTCTACAGATTGCAGTTCTTTATTATTTACTATATGCTATACTTTATGATTGTATTAATGTAGCTTTAAGAAACAAAAATTGTTAAAGAATAGTAAAAATAATTAAAGAATAATAAAGAATAACTAAAGAATAACTAAATTATTGGAAGGACACAACATACGTTTTTGAAGACACAGCAGAAGCAGAGATCTGGGAAAAAATAATTTCTGGTACGTACTTAAACTTTTGTCAGCTGTTTTGATTTTTGATTTATCCGGTTCGTTCGAAAACATGTCAGGCTTTTTCTCAAAAATCAGGCTTTTATTTCTTTACATGCCGCCTCCACAGGCCATGAACGATGGCAGGATTATGAACATGTCTACAAAAAATCTAATGGAGGCACAAAAATCCATCTCCATGTCATGAACATGTCGACGAAAACTAATTTTTGAACAAGACATGAGCTCTGTTCAAAGCTTGTATGAGAGAGGTAGAAGTAGTACTGAAAGGAATTTTGTGTTGTCCTCTTGCTCTGACTTATTAGTGGAATTTATCGACATGACATAAAGTGCCCAGTGCGAAAAAACAAGCTGATTGTTGATTGGATTGTTGTTTGGATCTTGTGCATCTGTTATCTGTATGTACTGTGGAGTCGGCGTGTAAAAGGCCGCGTTCAACCTACATCTAAAATTTTAGATATCTGAATTTTTGGAGCTTCTGATTGGCCAGCTGTCATAAAAAGTTAGATGACTTTTCGTGACTTTTAGTTACGTTTAGTTACGTTTATTCTGAAATTTCAGACAAGAAAATTTCATCTGAAAATTCAGATGACAGTTGTTTGTGGTGGGGGAAGTGTAAAAAGAGCTGAAGTGCTACACATCAAAATTGAACTTTATGATTTTCGGTGTGGTTAGTGGTTGATGTGTGCTTATAAGTTTTAATAATAAAATTGTAATATTTACTTATTTAATTAAAAGAACTTTTTGTTAATTGTTTAGTGACTCTTTGAATAAAAGGAATGATTTGTCTTTGAAAAGTATTCCCATAATTGTCCATCGGATTATTGTGCAACAATTTTGCATTGAAGTTATAATAAATTTACTGCACAATAACAAACAAAACTGTTGCTAATCTTATTACATAAAATTTCATCTACAAAGCTCATGCTAAATTAACAATTTACGAATATATAAAGTTCTCTTTTATTTCGATTCTATGCAAATTCAATAAGTGAATACGGGAATTTGACACAGTGGCTTTTGACTGAAATTTGAGATTTTTTTTTGCGTTCAATAAAAAAATCTGATTTGAACGTACTCAAAGAATCAACGTGTAATAGGGTACTTACGTACGTCAATAACGCAATGTAACTCTACGTAACGTACGGAACTGCCCGGCTTTCAAAGTGACTCATTTTTCCCCTTTCAACAAGCCAAAACGAAAAAGCGCTGCGACATCAAGCACAAAATTCAAAGAGCCAAGGCTGGTAAAGAAAGAGTTTGAATAGGTTGCCTGGTCTAGTTTTCAAAAAAAGAAAGATTCTTTTTCTTGTTTCATATTTTTATTGATTATTCATTCGATTTCCAAAATGTAAGAGTGTTTTTCCAAAAAATATAAAGTTTTACCTTTAACACATGGTCTAATATTTTCTCAAAGATTAAATGGCAGATCCACGTCTCAGACAACTAACAATCAAAACAGGTGTTGTTAAAAGATTGACCAAGGAAAAGGTGGTATATGAAAAAGAAGCCGTCCAACAAAAAGACCGTATTGAAAGACTTAAAGCTGCTGGCGAAGATGAACATGTACTGAGAAAACAAGAAGAAGTTCTGCAAGAAGCGCTGATGATTATTCCCGATTGTCAAAGAAGGTAAGTGTATACAGATGCGTCATCTTTTTGTTTTAATTATAGACATGCATTATATTTTATCCTTGAAATTTTATTTGATAAAAAATTTTAAACTACCAGATTAGCAAAAGCGTTTGAGGAACTATCAGATTTTGTAAAGAACGAACAAGAACTCAAAGAGACAAAAGAATACGAAACAGCTTCGCAAATTCTAGAAGAAGCTAAGCTTCAACTAGTAAAAGCCTAATAACGAACATCTTTATCTCTTTCTTTCTGTTTATTGTTGATTTGCAGTAAACATTCCTTTAATCATATAAGTTCTTATATTAACAACAACAATTTTCACAATGAAGATCTCACAACTTAAGTGGAACATTCAAACAATTGTAACTTCCCTGAGCAGACTGCAAATGCATCGTGATAATATTACACAAAATCCCAAAAGTTTATCAAGCGAAATTCTTGAAATAGCTAAATGCAAAGAAAGTATCGAAAATGCATTTTCCAATTTTGATTCTGAGTGTTTGAAGAAAATGGTAAGACAAGTAAAAAAAAGAAAATCAAAACGTTCCACAAAAAAGCTTAAAATAAAGAAAAAGTATAGCGAAACAACAACAAGCAGGATTAGTCATTGCCAGAATGAACCATCAACAACTAAACTTTTTTCTTCACAACAAGAAACTTTGAGTAGGTTAAAAAAATGTAAATTACATTGTTCAAAAAACTATCTTGCATCTATAGAGTGTTTGGAAACACTGCATCAACTAAGAGGCGGTGGAGATTCTTGTAAACTTAAAGAATCTCTAAACTCTATCAAATCAATTTGGCAATCTATGGAACAAAGCATAACTGAAGAGATAAACTATAGTTCATTGACAAAACGTTGGGATAAAATTTTATTTGGTGGAAAGTCTGAAATCGAAATGGTGCATGGCCGTGGGGAGTTTGTAGAGAGACGGTAAGAAAATTAACTGTGACAATGTGCTTGTTTATATTTCTGAGATCTCAGAGAAACACTTCCAATAAAAATCGAAGAAGTGATTTATCCGAAATATAAACTAATCTGGCCAAATTTGTAATTTAGCTTAATTTTCTTTTAGTTTCATTTGGGATTCCTATCTAGACAGTTCAAATGGGTCACATATTCCAGTTGGCTGGGTATATCCCAAAGAAGATGCTAGATCAGAATGGAAGCAGTTTCTTCAGCTAACATAATTATTAATATCCATTATATTGTTTGCATTTAAAAAATAGTTTTCTAGTTACCTACACGAAATTAATTTTATTAAAATAAGTTTTTATTATGACTTAATAACGGTTTTTCTAATTGTAGCGTGTAAGTTGCATCCAACAATACTTGGTATTACTATCTTGCAGTGGCTATCTAGGTTTCCATTTCCTAATTTGAAAATCTTAAATAATATTTTAATGACGCTACTGCTCCATAGCAGGAAAGAATTTACATAGAGTTTCTTCGAAGGAGGGTTAAAAATAAACTGCACGCACAGAAGTGCAAGAAGCGAGGGGAGAAGCGCTTGTGTATTCTTATGTAGCTGCTCACAGTGAAGGCGGGTTTCTCGTTGGTTGTATTATCACACACTTTTTTGAATGACAACTTATACAACATTAAATAAGTTGGGATTGGAATTGTTTTCTACCTATAATTAAATTTTTCTTACATGTTTCCGGTTCTATTTTCTATGGAGTGGAATCGGAAATATAGTGGTTGCAGTCACCAAAGTCCTACTGCATTGAGCGAACTTTAAAAATTAACTATTTTTGGTCTGATAAAAAAATAAGTATGGGAAATAACGAACACCCTGTTTGCACATGGATAATGATGTCTTCAAACGATTAGCTTGAATTTTAACTTTAATAGCTCAAGGTCACCTTTTGATACAAAAGGATATTTTAGGATCACATTTATGTTAAAGAAGTTTTACCCGCTATACAAAGCTAGTGAACTGAAATAATATAAAAAAAACTAAAACACTTAGAAACTGAGTGCACGAAATAAGCAATTAAATAGCATTTTTTATTAAAAACTTGGTTTTTGTAATCTTAAGGAAAATATAAAGGAAGGATTTTTTATCTTTTAATGGAATGTCTCTTTTTTTAAATAAAATTATTTTTTGCACATAAGTTTCCAAACTTTCACACACTGTGTAGTGTCGGCTATTCAGTTTAATGCATTTAAATTCAACCTCGACGATGAATAGTTGGGACTTTGTTATGAAGTTTTTCAGATAAGCTTATACCAATGGCATTATAAAATACCGATTGTGATACTAGGCTGTCAAGTAATGCCATCAAAGCCAAATCGTTACAAGGGGTCCTAAAAATAAGTGACGAAGTGGCAACAGTGGAAATTTAAAATGTATGCAAAAGATCAAACGCGCATAGTGGCGTTCTTTTATTTGTGGAAAACGGCGTCGCAGTTTCCGAATATATTTTACTGATTACAGACAATTTCTCTTAGACATTCCGATGGACCAAGGTTTGCACAAAATCGGCCTGAATCGAGCGACATACCTTTCCACTTACTATGTGCACCCAAACAATATTGCACCTTAAATTTTTTTTCGCCCGGAGTTTCGACCTTACGAAACATACGTTTCCCGCCTTATTGCTCTCTTGTTCGCCTAGTAAATATGGGTGAAAATTTAAGCCGTCAATAGCATTTTATTCTCCCCGAAATGAACGTTCAAATGGGTAGATATGTGTCCTCTATAACCTCTGTCTATCAACTCCTACTCTCGACCTCCCCGTGGTGAACGTCGGGTGCCTAGTACCTTAACTGAAGATGGGGTTCCAATCCCTGTGGACGGTTTAGGTGGCAGCAAATGAGAGAGGGGGGGAGAAGTGTTCCCACTAAGGCACTTCTCCTTTATCCAGGCGGCAGCGGAAGAATTCCCCAGATGGAATCAACGGTGGCGTCTACAGTTCCAGTCAGGTTGAACTACTTAGTGAACACCTTATATGGGCTACTACGACGTATTCGTAGCTCAGGCCTATAAGGAGCGGTTTATCCGGCTCCCCGTCCTTGGAGTTATAATAAGGATCTGGTCCTCCAGGCTAGGGGGTTGTGCGTCGGGGTGACTTCCCTACCACGGAAAAAATGTCGGTTCCGAAACGACAACAAGCCTCGGATATGGATGATTTTAATGTTGACGACCCCAGCAAACGAAACAAGGACAACGAATTTCGGATCTGCACGTGGAATGTCCGGACCTTAAACAGGCCACGTGCAGCCGAACAATTAGTGGAGAACCTGGATAGGCTAAAGGCTGATGTAACAGCCATCCAGGAAGTGCGATGGGATGGAGAGGGCATACGAAGGATGCAATCGTGTGACATCTACTTCGGCGAGTGCTGCAAGGAGCAGGGTCAGCGGCTCTTTGGTTGTGGTTTTGTGGTAAGGGGAAGACTTAGGCAAGAAGTCTTGGGCTTCAGAAATGTAAGCGAGCGCCTGGTCACAATCCGCATCAAAGCAAAGTTCAAAAACATCACGTTGATCTGTGCCCATGCCCCAACGGAAGAAAAGGATGACTCAACCAAAGAAGAATTCTACGATCTCCTCGAGGATACGTATGATAGGTGCCCCAAGTACGACGTCAAGATTATTCTTGGCGACTTCAACGCCAAGATCGGAAAGGAGGGCATCTTTGGTTCGATAGTCGGAGGACACAGCCTGCACGACAACACTTCCGGTAACGGACTCAGGCTCATTGATTTCGCGGCGGGGCGAAATGTCATCATAGCAAGCACTCAATTCCCACACCTCAATATACACAAAGGGACCTGGCGGTCTCCGGATCAACGAACCGTCAACCAGATTGATCATGTTGCGATAGACGCCAGACATGCTTCCAGTATCCTGGATGTCCGAACGTTCCGAGGTGCCAACATAGACTCGGATCACTACCTAGTGGTAGCGCAAGTACGTATGCGGATATCCATGACGCCACAACGACGAGCGAATGCTGTAAAACGATTTAACGTCGCGAAGCTAAAATCGCAAGAGATAGCCAGGACTTTTGCAGACCACGTCTCTCTTAAACTCTCAACAAGCCTGCCACAAGTATCATCTGTAGAGGACCAGTGGAAGCACTGCCAAAATGCCATCAAAAGTGCCGCTACTGATGTACTGGGTTTCACTAGGCCACCACAACGAAACCCCTGGTTCGATGAAGAATGCAGACTGGCGCATGAAGCAAAGAACGAGGCCTACCAAGCCATGCTGCAGGCTAGAACCAGAGCTGCTGAGAGAGCAGCCCGGGAGCTCTACGGGCAAAAACGAAGGGAGGAACGCCGACTTCTCAGGAGGAAAAAGAGAGAGCATGCGAAGCGGGCGGTCGAGTCTATTGAGGAATGTAGCGGCAGGGGTGATGTTCGGAAGTTCTACCGAAGGGTGAGGCAAACTACCCAGGGTTACAAGGCCAGAACGGAAGCCTGCCGAGACGAGAGTGGGAATATGGTGGTAGACACACAGTCGGTGCTGAGGATCTGGAAACAACACTTTTCTAGACTGCTAAACGGCGAAGATGGCCAAAATTCCGCTGTAAGACAGAACACTCCATTCAACCTGGACGATGATGGTCAAAACTTCCGTCCACCCGACCTAAATGAAGTGCGGTTAGCGATAGCCAAGCTTAAAACGTACAAGGCTGCTGGTGCGGATGGCCTGCCAGCCGAGCTATTCAAAGCAGGGGGAGATGACTTGGTAGGGAGTATACACCAGCTTATCTCCAAAATTTGGTCGGAGGAAAGTATGCCCGATGAATGGAACCTCGGTATAGTGTGCCCTATCCACAAGAAAGGAGATGCTCTGACCTGTTCCAACTACAGAGGTATAAGTCTCCTCAACGTCGCATACAAAATCTTGTCATCTGTACTGTGTGATCGCTTAAAACCGTTTGTCAACGATCTGATCGGCCCCTATCAGTGTGGTTTTAGGCCCGGCAAATCAACCGTCGATCAAATGTTCACACTCCGACAGATTTTGGAAAAAACCCAGGAGTTTCAAATCGATACACACCACCTCTTTATCGATTTTAAAGTCGCATATGATAGCGTAGACAGAGACGAGCTATACAGGGCCATGGCGCATCTCGGCATCCCTGCCAAACTCGTCCGCTTGTGCAGGATGACGATGGAGAAATCTCGCTGCTCCGTCAAAGTCGGCAAGAACACCACCGAACCCTTTGATGTCGAGAAAGGTTTGAGGCAAGGCGACGCGTTATCATGCAACCTCTTTAACATCGTACTTGAAGCAATTGTACGCAACTCGCAAGTCAACAACAGTGGTACAATTTTTCAAAAGTCCGTTCAACTACTTGCTTATGCAGATGATATTGACATCATTGGAAGAACGAAGCGAGCTGTCACTGGTGCGTTTGCAAGTATTGAATCGGAGGCGGCGAAAATGGGTTTGGCTGTTAATGAGGACAAGACGAAGTATATGCTATCATCGAGAAAGGAATCTCAACATCGTCGACTCGGGCAAAACGTCACGATGGATAGGTACAACTTCGAAGTTGTCAAAGACTTTGTCTACCTGGGCTCCACTATAACATCGCAAAATGACATCAGTGCAGAGATCAAACGAAGAATTACTCTTGCCAATCGCTGTTTCTTCGGGCTAAGAAGGCATTTGAGTAATAAAGCCCTCTCTCAAAGAACCAAGGAGACCTTATATAAGACCCTTATCATCCCGGTCCTGCTGTATGGGGCAGAAGCATGGACCCTGACAAAAACGGATGAGAATCTACTTGGGTGCTTTGAAAGGAAGATTCTTCGGGTTATCTTCGGTCCAGTATGTATCGATGGAGTATGGAGGAGAAGATTCAACAACGAGCTTTACGGGCTTTACAGCGACGTCGATCTGGTCAAAAAGCTTAAAATACAGCGGCTAAGATGGCTGGGACACGTGGAGCGTATGGACACCAACGCACCAGCCCGACGAGTCTTCGAATCTACCCCTGACGGTCTGCGCAGCAGAGGAAGACCCCACCTTAGGTGGCGCACACAAGTGGAGAACGACCTCAACCAACTTGGAGTGCGTAACTGGAGGCAGCTAGCTAGGGACCGAGCTGGCTGGAGGGGCTTGTTGGTTGAGGCCGTAGTCCATCCTGGGCTGTGAGCGCCATCTAAAGTAAAGTAAGAAATGAATGTTAACAGTAAGGAAAATTCTCGGAACATGTAATATTTTTCGGGTGAAACTTACAATAAACGAAAAAAATTTCCTGGTGGAATAATGGAAAGTTATTCTGGTGAAACTCACCAAATTTTGCATGTATAAATCTTGTACCTAGCTCTATTTTATGTAATTTTCATAGTTTTTAATCGTTTTTCGAAAGTCAAAACGAGAGCAAATTGCGTTTTAAAATGAACTCTGTTAAAAAATTATCGGTATATGGAATCACGCTGAAATTTTGCCCACAGCTTTGATTCTAATGATAGTTATAATCGGCCCTATCGAGGTAACCGTCGGAGCGCAATTCTCTCCGATTTCCTACGAATCGGAGACATTTTGCCTTAAGGTAGTTCTCCGACCAGCAAAATATCTCCGATTCGTAGGAAATCGGAGAGAGTTCCGCTCCGACGGTTACCTCGATATGGCCGAATATCGATTGTTCAATATTGTAATAGGCTGACACGCATGTATATATGGGAACTTCGTTCTTACCGGGGGTGCTTAGGACCCGCATCTACTAGTTTTTTTTTATATAAAGTTTGACAGAACTTTGGATTGAAATTTACACAAATGCACAGAAAATCACAGAGTTTCAAAGTAAAGGAACCAAGCTATTCAATGCTCCTATTAATTTTAGAAAACTGCCCCTCCCGCCTAAACGCGGGAAAATTGTATTAATTTTATAGTTTATTAATAATTTTGTTGAGCCTTCAGCTCTGCAAGTTAAACATCTATCGTTTGCAATAAGTTTCCATATTTATTTTGGTAATATTATACTTATCACTAGCTTATAAGATATTATATCTTACTGTGTAATTTTGAAATAATAAAATAAACATAAATAAAATGACCCACCCCCTTCCATACGATTTTATTATTGTCTCCACTCAACCTACGCGCTCTAGTTTTTTGTCGCAACTTATGCGAATCACCCTATATATGTATTATGTATGTGAATTAGCTGAAGTCAATTTACAATCAAAATCAATCGAAACACGAAGTACTCTTTGTACTTAACTAGTTATTTAAAAAAAATCTCATTTCCTTACTTTGTGCCATTTGTAATTAAAATACGTTTAACTACCATAATTAGGGGGGTTCACATTCAACGACATGTTCATCAACATGTATCAAGTCGGCAGATTTTTGTAATGTGAACAGCAGTCGAACGACCGTGGATCGACTTGTTGTGTAGTTCAAATTTTAAATATTTTGCTCGGTCGGTCGACCGTTGTAGTGAATGTGAACACTAGTCAAACGACCGATGATTTAAATTTTGCAGCTTTTTTCTATTTTTTATGTAAGAATTAAATAGCACTCGTTGGAATCGAAGTAAAACAACAATTACAAACGGAAAAAATGAAAATAGTGCGGTAATATTGGTGCAAAAAATTAAATACGCGTAATGTTTGCTCATTGAAATTTTTTTTTCAAATGAAGTCGGTGAAACGGTCGTAAAATGTGAACGCTAGCAAAACGACTTGGGTCGGCCGACACGTCGTTTAATGTGAACCCCCCTATTAAAAAAATCTAAATATAATTCCAAATCTAGTAACCTATAAGTGTTTGTAATTTGTTTTTAAAAATTAATTACCATTTTGTTATGTTAATTATTATTATTTTTTAACAATTGTAATAAATTACAAAAGTATTATTAATATTTTTTAAATTAATTACAAACAGCTGTGGATAATGAGATTGAAACGAAATTTAAAAAAAGTTTTGATTACGAATTATTTAATTGCATACACATATGTATGTATATTGTATATGTATATTACTCACCACACAGCGAAGTCTGCGTAAGATGCGTCAAGACGAAAGAGCGTGTAGATTGGGTAGAGAAAAAAAAAACAAAACCGAATCGTATGGGTAAAAGGCACTGATCTCTATAATATACTGGATAGTGGATTCCCTACAAAGTATAACAGTTTTTCTACTTCCAATTGAAGATGACAAGTACGTAGGCAACTCAACACTTTAGGTATGTTCAGTGAGGCTGAGAAGGCCAGTTCAAGTTGCTGAGATCTCAAAAATTCTACTACAACCGAAGAGGGGCAAAAACCAATGTGGAATTTCTAAAAAAAAAAGCAAAAGAACCATCACTTGGTTGTAAATTTGATTTTTTGTAATTTAAAATAATTGTAAAAGTGAATTTAAAGTATTTTAGTTGCAATTTTGTAAAAAAAATTTGCATTTCATTATGTTATACAGTTATACCGTTATACAAAAAAATAAGCAACTCAACATTATAACAATTCTCAAATGGCTTCAACTTTCTTGTATGGATGCGCTATCCAGTGTATTATAGAGATCAGTGGTAAAAGGTTTATTTTCAACCAGTAGCGAGGAGATTTTTTTTATTGACTGAAGTCTCATGACATGATAAGTTTTGCCGTTGGTTGTCAATAGGTTTGTTCGTTGAACTTTACCCAGGGCTGACCCAGGTTTTCTTGACAACCCCAAGAGTTGTCAAAAAAACCTGGGTTTTTCGATTCTCAAAAAACACTTTAGGGCTCTGAATTGTGTTGTTGACATTTTAAGCAAGTAAGAATTTCTGTACTCGAATAATTATTAAAACTTAAAATACGATTGAAAAATGAATAAAAACAACTTTAAACGTTTCCATTTTCTTTTCCAATTTAATTTTAGTCAATTAGTGCACTATTTTATTTATTTTCCATTAAACAATCACGAATCTTCAACAAAATAAATACTTTACAATGTATGTCACTTGGCAGTGTATTCGATACTTCAACTCGCCCCAGCAAAAAACCTAGATCTACTTCAGGGCGAGTTCAGGGCGACCCAAGGTTTCAAAAAACAGAGAATTTGATTGTTAGGGTGAGTTCAGGGTTTTCAAAAAACACTTTGGGGCGACCCCAGGGCGACTTCAGGGCTCAACGAACAAACCTAATATTAAGTACGATTATTTCTGGTTTTGACCAAACCTACTCGATGAAACACAATTCTGAATATTCCCCGAAAAAAAAACTCCCTAGGAGATTTAAGGCTGTTTCACAATGCGACTAGAAAACGAGACGTCAGCGTGACGAGATCTCTTCACGGTTGTTCTCTCTTTAAAACGAGTTTTAAACAACGAAAAAATACATAATAAAGTATTTCTCGTCATCACGTTGCGTCTTTTTTTCATTTTTTCGAACTTTATGACGTGACGAGACGACGAGAAATGCTTTATTATGCATTATTTCAATGTTTAAAATTCTTTTTTAAGAGAGAGAAACTACGAAGAGATCTCGTCACGCTGACGTCTCGTTTTCTGGTCGCATTGTGAAACAGCCTTTATTCTTTCGGGTGTAGAATATCCATATATACATATTATTCACTGTAATCCATTTTTACCTGTTTTATTTTGTTTTATTTTTCCACTTGTTCTTACCTTTTTTGAGATTATTTATTTTTATATCCTATACAGGGCGGTATAAGATGCACCAAACTGCTGGAGCGAGTAGGTTGGGTTAAGACAAGAAAAAAATCGTATGGGACGGGGGGGGGCTATTTCCCTCCGTTTAGGCAGGAGGGGCAATTTTCTAAAAAATTGACTTAAAACAGAAAAAAAAATATTTAAAAACAACGGTACCATTTAAAATGCCATGCTATACCTTTTGGAAAGCCAGAAATCTCTTTGATTTTCATTTTAAATTAAGTTGTGTTAGTGAATAGTTTTTGAAAAATTTATTTCCAAACTCGAAATTTTCTAAAATAATTGACTTAATACGGAAAAAAAATTATTAAAAAACAACGGTAACGGTCAAAACGACGTGCTATACTTTTTTGTTAAGCCAGAAATATGTGCTTCCATTTTGTTAATTAAGTTCTTTAGTGAACAGGTTTTTAAAAATTAATTTTCAAACTCAGTTCAAACTGATTTTGTTCAAAATTTTACGTTATTTAGTAGTACATATTTTTATTTTTAATATTCAATATTCCCATCAATTTTTAGTCAAACACTGAAAACCAGATGTCAAAATGTAGTCTAGTTTTTAAGAAAATTGAAAATAATAAAAGTAAGTTTTCCTTAAATTCGACTTCCATCCGTTATTTTGTTGTTCAAAAGATCCTATGTTTACAAAATATTATGTAGTAAAGTAGATTTCGTTATTTTCAATTTTCTCAAAAACTAAAAGACATTTTAGCATCCGGTTTTCTGTTTTTTATTGAAAATTAATAAGAGCATTGAATTTTGAAAATAAAAATTATACTTAATTACATAAAATTTTGAAAAAAATTAATTTGAAAGTATTTTTTAATTTTTTTTTTTTCAAAATTTCGAGTTTGAAAATTAATTTTTCAAAAACTATTCACTAACACAACTTAATTTAAAATAAAAATCAAAGAAGAGATTTCTGGCTTTCCAAAAAGGTATAGCATGGCATTTTAAATTGTACCGTTGTTTTAAAATATTTTTTTTTCTGTTTTCAGTCAATTTTTTAGAAAATTGCCCCTCCTGCCTAAACGGAGGGAAATAGCCACCACCCCCCCCCCCCCTCGCATACGATTTTCTTCTTGTCTTAACCCAACCTACTCGCTCCAGCAGTTTGGTGCATCTTATACCGATCACCCTGTATATGGATAACTTTTTTTTTGGAACGCAAAAATGAAACACTTGGAACCAGTAACGAATATAAATTAACTTTTAATCTGGATGTAAGTTCTTAAACTGTCCTCCGGAGAGCGGTTTAAATTCAATTGGATTTATTGAATCTGGATGTAAAAATTTGGATACAACTGCGGATTTAACGAGTGAATAATATGGACTTGGATATAATTTTTGGATTTAAATGAATTTACATCTGAATTTAATATTAGATCTGAATTAAACGAGTGAATAATATGGCCGTTAGAATTGGGTTGAATTTGAATGTATAATTATGTATATGAAATGTATACAATAAACTCTTCCATTACAACAATTGTTTTTATCAAAAAAAACTTAATGAATTGTCATTTACTGTGCAAACTGCTCATCCAAATTTCCGAAACGTCAGACTTATACAATTTATTATTTCTACAAAGCATCAAGTTTTCGTTGCTGATGCGTATGAAAAATGTAGGCATTACTTCCGCATCAAAACATTTTCTAAATTTTGGAACTTAGCCGTACTTTTTCCGACTTATGATTTTCTCGTTCAACTACTTAAAATAAGCAAAAATTTAAGCTGTCAACAGCATTACATTTCGCCCAAAATAAATGTTCACAACAAGGCGAATTTTCGGAACATAAAATATTTTTCGGGTAAAACTCACAATGGGCGAAAAAAAAATCCGGGAGGAATGTTTTTCGGATGAAATTCGCAGTAAGGCTAATTGAGGTATTATATTTTTTTTTAATTGATCCATTTTTAAGACTTTGGAGTCTTCCATGTTTCATATGGTATAAGATTGTTGTCATATAAATAAAACAGCTTGTCCTGTATTATTTTTTTTTTTATATACAACGAATGTATTTGGGTATTTGGTTTTGTTTGTTTCTGCTTTATCCTGCATGCCAATTATTGTAGTTGTCTGAATAAGACCTGAAAGCTTACAGTCAATGAAGACATCGGCATCAACTAGAACTTATTTATGAATAATGAAATTTTATCTTATCTTGCCGAATCAACCATCTGTTACTTAAATATAACTTGAACTGGAAACATCTATTTTGCTAGGATTGAATGAAAGAAACATATTTTGTTATTTTTAAGCCTTTTGTTTTATTGGTAAACTTTTCTCTGAATAATCTTTGAATTGCCAAATTTTATAGTTCTTTTATTTCAAAAGCAACTCTGTGTGTTTCTCATTCTCTGCAACATGAATAACTTTTAGTCAATAAATATTGCAGTTGTTGTTGTTTTTTTTTTTACTGAGTGAAGAATTAAATTCTTGTTTACAATCTTAAGATAGATACATATTTTATATGAGAATAGCTTTTACATATATTTTGCTTCCTTGCGGGGAACTTAATGTAAAACCCTTGATTATTTTGCTTATCAATTTTCGTTTTTTTTTTTTTTTTTTTTTTCATAAATAAAAACAATGTTCGATAATTATTAGTACTTAAAAGTTAACGAAACGTACAAACTGCACTCAATTGCTTTTCGGGCCGTGTATAATTTATAATGATGCGAAATGATTGAGGACATTATGATGATAACAATGATAAAATGAGTAATATAAAACAAAACAAGATATTGATGATGTGATCGTGATGAGAAGAGTAACAATGATGAACAATAATATGAAATCAAATGAATGGTGGACAGAGACTTTTTAAAAGATTTAAATATCAACTGCCATTTGATTTGTGTCATGATTTTGGGATGGATAGTAGTTTATATAATGATTATTTATGATTTCTATGCTTGGTTTCCTACGAAATGACTTACGATGGCGGTACATATATAGATATATATAGTATATAATAAAATTCAAGCACATTATTATGTCTAAGAGTATAATTGTATGAATTATAATTGCTGAATCTGTGTTTGATGATTTGCTTCTACTGCCGCGTCTGCTGGATATTCCAATAAAGTCTGGTTTCTTCTTCAACTTTAGCGATTTATTTATTGGAAATTCCACAAAATGTGTTGGTATTAATGATGTTGAATAATTAAGAATTTTTGGGATGGAGTGCACTACAGCAGTGTCGATTATGATACCGACAATGATCTGTAGTTTTTGGTGACATTGGAAATCATTTACTTTTTTATTATTATCAATATGAAGAATATTTGTATTATTATTATTAATATAATTAATAAGTTCAATGTTTTCGTTATTCTGATGGCACTCTAGTTATTTCTTCTTTTGTGCCTTCTCGGCGGCTTTTGTTACTTTGCCCGAAGTGGTTTCTTTGAAGTTAACCGATTTGATGACACCAACAGCAACGGTTTGTCGCATGTCACGTACAGCAAAACGTCCCAACGGCGGAAATTCTTGGAAACTTTCAACGCACAATGGTTTAGATGGAACCAATACAATAATTGCCGCATCACCAGACTTAATGGATTTCGGATCAGTTTCGGTGGTTTTGCCGGTACGACGATCACATTTCTCTTTTATTTCGGAAAATTTGCAAGCAATATGAGCAGTGTGACAATCAAGAACGGGAGTATAGCCGTTTGCTATTTGCCCTGGATGATTTAGAACAATAACCTGTAATGTGAAAAACAAAAAAAAAAAAAAAATAGTATAACAATACATTTTATTAGAATAACATTTTTAAAACTGCATTGATTAACTAGAAGAATGTTAATAGGGCTTGATATACTATTATTGTTAAGCTGTACCAAATGTCGGATAATTTTTTTTTTGTTGACTTACCTGAGCAGTAAAATCGGCCGCTCCTCTTGGTGGGCAGTTCTTTGAATCCCCAGCCACATAGCCACGACGCAATTCCTTAACAGAAACGTTCTTAACATTGAATCCAACATTGTCACCAGGCAATGCTTCGGAAAGAGCCTCATGATGCATTTCAACAGATTTGACTTCAGTAACAAGGTTGACTGGTGCAAAATTAACAACCATTCCTGTAACAAACAAATTATAATTTGCATTTTTTAACAAAGCCATCCTGTTTACCTGGTTTCAAAAGTCCAGTTTCCACACGTCCCACTGGTACGGTTCCAATACCACCGATTTTGTATACATCCTGAAGCGGTAAACGCAATGGCTTGTCGGTTGGTCGCTGTGGTGGCAAAATAGCATCCAAAGCATCGATTAAGCATTTTCCTTCAACTTTTCCCTCCTTACGTTCGACAGTCCAACCTTTGAACCAGGGCATCTTTTCCGATGGTTCTAACATATTATCACCATGCCAGCCAGATATTGGTACAAATGCGACCGATGCTGGATTATAGCCGATTTTCTTAATATACGATGAAACTTCTTTTTTAATTTCCTCGTAACGTGACTCACTGTAGCCAGGTTCAGTAGAGTCCATCTTATTAACACCAACAATCAATTGCTTCACACCCAAGGTAAAGGCCAAAAGAGCATGCTCTCTGGTCTGTCCATTCTTTGAGATGCCAGCCTCAAACTCACCAGTACCAGCGGCGACAATAAGCACAGCACAATCAGCTTGCGAAGTGCCAGTAATCATGTTCTTAATGAAATCACGATGTCCAGGTGCATCAATGATTGTCACATAGTACTTAGCTGTTTCAAATTTCCACAGGGCAATATCAATAGTAATACCACGTTCACGTTCGGCCTTTAGTTTGTCCAAGACCCAGGCATACTTAAAGGAGCCCTTGCCCATTTCTTGGGCTTCCTTTTCGAATTTCTCGATGGTTCTTTTATCAATGCCACCGCATTTGTAGATTAAATGGCCAGTGGTGGTGGATTTACCAGAATCTACGTGGCCAATAACCACGATATTAATATGAACCTTCTCTTTGCCCATGACTTTTTTTTTTTAGACACTGAGCAACACTCAAAAAATCAAATTAAAATGAACTAAAAGACTTTTGATTTGTTTTGTTGTGATTAGAAAATTTTATGCAGGGCACTGTTTTTTTGCTGCTACTGGTTCGTTTTATTGGAATCGTCCTTGAAGGCACTCTCAAAGAATCTCTATAATGAGACATATTGTTGTATACATATGTTATATTTCTTCATAAATTTACAAAAAATCAATCTTCCAATTTTTTTTTAAGTTATGTTCGATCAATAAAGTAGTTTCTTCAAATTGTAAACAATAAGTAAAAACAAGGTAAAAAATTAGTAATAACTTTTAGTAAACATTTTTGAGATTTCGATCTCATCTGTTACATTTCGCTTCAACTGAATAAGCAAAACAATTTTCTAGGCTACGTTTTCAATTTTTTTAAAATGTTGGGCCTTAATGTATCATCTGATGATCCTCACAGTTGGCTTATGATGATCTTATGAACTTTGATGAAAATTTTCCTAAATTTTCGGATATTTTTGGACGCATAAACTAGACTTTTCAGTAGGATAACGCCCCCATCCACACGGCATGCATTGTTAAAAATTGGATAGAGGAGCAGAATGTAGAAATGCTTCAATGGCCGCTGTACTCACCTTACCTGAACCTTATTGGGAATGGTTAGTACGAAAAGCTTATGAGTCTGGCCGTCAGTTTGAAGACAGAGAATCTCTTATTGTAGCTATTAAATTAGTCTGGGGGGTGAAATTTCGCTGGACTACATATAGAGGCTGTACGATCCCATGCCGGACCGAATTTGATTAAGTCATTGTGAATAAAGGCAGCAGTACCCACTACTGGAATTAACCAATAAAAAACTTATTTAAGAAAAACTAGTAGTAACCGTAGTAGCCGTGGGGTGATGGTTAGTGCGATGGACTGTCATGCCGGAGGTCTAAGGTTCGATCCCCAGCCTCGCCACCTATTTATTTAAAAGAAAAAACTGCTACTGCCTCTTGCGAGGAATTGACAAATCCTCCAAGAGTATCTCCTGTCACAGAAAAGTGCCGCTCGTTAGCCGTTCGGATTCGGCAATAAACTGTAGGTCCCCTCCATTACTGCAGACACGCACACAGGAATGGTTGAGAGTTGCAAGTCACTAGGCCCTAGTTCTTCATGAGCTGTTGTGCCATCAAATTTATTTTATTTATATAAGAAAAACTTATTTCATTTCATTCCATTTATTTTTAATCGCAATTTCTGCATTTCAATATGCACCGCTTTGCAAGAGTGCCAGAGAAAATATAGCGGTACTTTTTGAATTATTCTTTCTGATTTCTTTTGACAACATCATAAGCCAACAATAAGTATCATCAGATGATGCATTAACACACAAGGTTTGGAAAAAATAGAAAAAGAACCTTAGAAAATTTTTGTGCTTATTCAGTTGAAGCGAATTGTTTATTCTGATGTTGAGATAGAAAGTCTTAAAACCGTTATATGAATAAAATATCTTTTACGAAAATATTAACATTTTTAAATAGAGTTATAAAAACAGTTTTATTGGTTTTCAAGAGCTAAATAACTCGACCCAATTTATTCACTTTGCATTCAATTTAAAGTCACCATTTATTAAATAGTTATTTCATTGATTTCATACAAATTTCGGTTTAAAATTTAAAGGGGAATTTACAGTTATCTTGACTATAAAAGTCGTTTAGAAAATTATAGTTTTATAAAAATAGGATTGAAGAACTGTTGTGTAAAGCGAATTTAATTCTCTACAAAAAATTCTGTTCTCTGCTGGATGTCTTATTGAGAATGAGGATAAATACGTTGAACATTTAATGGTGAAGTTGAACAACTTAAAAATTAAAAAATCACGCATCGAAAATTCAATATAAATACCAAGTAAGAGCTGCAACTCAAGCTTAGATTTTATATAAGAGTGAGTACGTATGTTGTATGTTGTTGTACTTAAATACTCTTCAAATACTTTTACCGGTACTGGTAATTGGACATTTTAAGTACAATTACCATAGTTTTAATAATATTGTATTTAAAATTTTTCAAAAATTTTTTTTTTGGATTTTTAAAAAAAAGTTCATTATTTAGATATATTTTTTTGAAAAATTAGTTTTTTGAAAATGGGTAAATGATTTTTTTTTACTAAAAAATTTCAAGAAATTTTATATATAAACAATTATTTTTTAAGAAAACCGCCCCAACGATTTTTTAAAAATTTTTGCTGTATAAAATTATATTTTTTCAAGAATTGAGATGGCATTCTTCATTTTGAGATTAAAACATTTTAAGTACTTATTTTATCAATTTAAAGAACGTGCTTCATGCTTTTTCCATATTCAAATTTCCATTCTTCAATTTATTAAATGGATTAATACATATACAGGGTGTCCGGTAAAGATTGGATAATCCTAAAACAGCGTATAGCCCACTTTATGACTGCTCCGAAACCGGAAATAAAAAGGGGCTATCTCAAAGTGTACTTTTTTTTTACTTGCGATATATAGGTACTATATGGCAAGTTTTGGATTCGTAAAAAAAATGGAACTTGAGATAACAATCAAACTTGACATTACGATGATAGGGAAGACGAAAAAAGTGGGTCTCGCAATTCTGCCCGTCTGTCTGTCTGTCTGTGGACTCGCCTACATCCTAAACCCATGGGCCGATTTTAATTAAACTTGGTATAAAGTGTTTTCGGGACATTAACACGTTTTTTTCCTTTTATTCTTAGGACCAAAAATAACGATACTTGCCATATATTTTTTTTAAGCATTTTTGAAAAATCTTATTTTTCTCCAAAATTGCTCGACAGATTTTTCTAAAAAAAATCAATAAATTTTATTAGGTAAATGCTACCTTTTTGTAAAAATTAAATTTCCAAAGAAATGGTTTTAAATGGTACCTCCCATAGAACCATTTTTTTTATTTTCGTTTTTCTAGAAAAGAAATAAATTGATTTTGATAATTTTTTTTATGGAGAATCTTCTGAAAAATTTTAATACTTTTGTATACCAAAATTTTCCAAAAACTTGTTTTTAGATTTTCAAAAAAAGTTTCAAATTTTTTTTTTTTGAAAACCAAATATTTCGAAAACGATTGTTGATTTTTATGAAACTTGGTAACAAGCGGTTTTTAAACATTATCTAAAATATTTTTAACAAAAATTTTTCTTATAGTCAAAATTAACGGTACCTTCCATATAAATTTAAAAAAAACCATTACAGGAAATATAAATTTTCTCGAAAACGACTCCTACGATTTTGATTAAACTTGTTCTAAATACTAATATTAGTATGGTCTACGATCTACCAAAAACAAAATTTATAGTTAACCATTATTAAGAGTACCTCTTATTGAACAATTTTTTTTTTATTTTCGACTATCTCATTATCTCTATAACCGATTTAAATTAATTTTTTTATACAAAAGCTTCTCAAATGTTGAACTCATATATTTAGAACAAACAAATTTTGGAGTTTTAAAAAACTTTTTAGTTTTTTTTTTGAAAGTTCGATATTTCAAAAACGGGCAGTGATTTTTTTTCGAATTTTTCATCCAACTTAATAAATAACTAAATACCAATTTTTTTGTTAAAAATTTTTAAATTTTTTTAATTTTGTGGTACCATTTTCTCAAAAAGTATTTGACCGATTTCGATAAATTTTATATGATTGGAAAGCCACAATTGCGGAGATGTGCAGAATATACTTGAGACATGCATTTACACACTGTGGGTCATTTTTGTTTTTGTACTGTCGAACACTGTGCATATTGAAAAAAAAATTTAAATAAAAATTTATTTTAAAAACTTTCTACACATCATGCGGTATTTGAACCCGCGCATCAGATTTGCTCAGTCTTCGGAGCTGTGTACCCTATTTACTATGCCACCGTTGACCACTGACGTCAACGTTGTTGTTGTTCAAAATTCACTAAAAATTCAAAGATATGGACAAAGATAAATTGCGGGAAAACCGTTACACGCAAAGGAAAAATATTTGAAGTTGGTAAAAACTGCCAACTGCTCTTGTGTAAAAACAAAACAAAAATCAAGAATCGGTTGAAGCTTAGAACATTAAGACAAAACAAGGCTTAAAACCATTAAAACCGTTATAAGCCAAAAAGGAAGTGAATGATTTAAAATGAGAACTCATATTTTTCCTCTGCATCGTTGACTTTGGGATACACTCTGTATAGTCATTGTGTTTTATGTTATTTATTATTAATTGTAATTTATAATTTTTGTATGGTAAAAATAACAGTAACTGCCCTGCTAATGTGAGCCTACGCAGCGATTTCTAACACAAAGTTATTAATTTTTTGGTTTTATTGAGACATGCATAAGTAAAAGTATAAAAATTAAATCATTCTCGTGTATCAAAATTTGTATTCAATATGTACCTGCATTAAGTCATATTAACTTGTGCAATAAATAATAAGGCTTGTATAAATGCATACTTGCCCAGTTTGCAGTTGCGTGGTGTACCCGGCTTTTATAAAAAATTTAAAGTCGAAAATAAAAAAAATGAATTTTTAATTCTGTATGAACATAATTCTGTATTCCATTATTCTGTAAATCCATTATTAAGTTGGGGTCATAATTTTGTATATGCCAAAATTTGGTTTCCAAAATTTTGTATTTCAAAATTCTGTTAATTCAAAATTCTGTATTACAAAATTCTGGAAATCAAAACATCTGTAGGTATTCCAAAATTCTGTATTTGAAAATTCTGTAAATTATTAAAGAAAAATTGTTTTAATAATTAAAAAAAGTGCGTATAGAATTTTTAATTACAGAATTTTGATAACCGAATTTTGGTACATACAGAATTATGACCCCAACCCATATGATATCGTCGTTATTTCATATTCGATTGAAATCTGGAGTTCGACTTGCACTTGCAAGTAAAAAATTTATTAAAAATAAATTTCCATAAAAAAACCGATTTAGGGCTACCCGTTGTATATGAGCTAAAATAAAAATTGGTTTTTGTAACTCCCTGCTAAGTTTCAGTAAAACCTCAGATTTTTTGCTAAATCCAATATAAAGTTGCCTTTAACTAGAGCAAGAAAAATCGATACAAACATGTTCAGAGATTAAAAGTGTAGGTAGGTACTTACAAATTATTCTATCTTACGCAAATTAAGAAAAGAATGTTCATGTGTCGGGTAAAAAGATTACATACTTTCTTCAATTTGAAAATTAAAAAAATAATGTATTTGTCTCAACTTAAGCCAATTCTACATAACTTATTGTCAATCTTAATACATACGTTCGTTTCATCATATCATAAATTCTTTTAAAAATTCAAATTTAATTCAAATCTATTCTGCGTAACTATGGTACCAAATGCGATGTTAAAAAAAATATTTTATTTAACTAAAAATAAAAGAGAAATCAATTATTTACAACAACTATGCCGGCATGCAGTTAGATATTTAGATCGTAAAAATTGTCTTGTTCATCAACTTCTCAAACTATCCATGCTCCACTTCTATTGAATATTAAATTCTGAGGGAAAATATTATATTGAAGGGTTGGTTAATCAATATTTGCAATTATTAAATTATAACAGATAAAAACAGAAATGGATTTTCTTTGAGAACATACATACATATGTATGTATGTAGTTGAATAGATTTTTTTTTCTGACGATATGATAAAATGTAAATTTAAAAATTATTAAATTTTCTTAAAGATTTAGAAATAAAGAAAGTTGAAAAATGAGGTCAGTTACAGCATTTAGTGTTAAAGTTCTTAAACAAGAGTACGTATACAAGAGAATATTAATAAAAACGCCCATCGAACTTTTACTTATTTTTTTGCTAAGAACAACCCCAACTTTAAATATTTACTTTTTTAATCCAATTTTCATGCAATACATTGGTGAGCTTATATAGATCTATATAAGAAAAGAAACGACTGCGGACACAAAAGCCCCCAACAATTATTCCCTTTTAATTAATTTTTTCATACTTAATTCTGTTTGAAAATGAATGACTATACCTCTGATTTAAAATTAGATTGCACTTCGTGTTAAACGTTGAATAGGATGTAGTCAGTCACAAATTGTCATATTACTGCGAAGTCGGCAAGAGAAAACTGAATTATTTTTATGACAAAAATCAATCCAAGCAGACGACGATGACGACGTTTTCCATCATTTCACCACACAACTTATATGTAGGTCGTTGTAGGTGTATCTACATATATGTACATAACGGTATAACTATAACTGGAGGTTGGGATTATGGGAATTCAAAAAAGAAAACTTAAAATGGATACCCGAATATCCTTGTAAGGTAGAAAATCGATACAGGATAAGAAATACAAGCAGCAAAATCAATGCACCACCCTGTATGGATTTTTTGAAAACTTTTTTTTTTTTTTTTCAATAGAAGAAAAAAAGTAAAATACAATAATTATATTAGCCATAAACAAAAAACTATTTAAAAGTAAATTCCATATAATATACAAATGCATATTCGCACACTTCTAGTTTCATAACCTAACAGCAATGTGCAATGAATCTTTTTCTTCGAGAAAATGTATTAGATAAGTGCACTGGCAGCATACCTACCTATAGTAATAAGCGAGGTAATTTTGGCGAAGTCAAAACTTGGATGCATTTTAATAACTTTTAAAATTTTAAACCAAACCTTTATTTTTGAAAAAAAAAAAAAAAAAACTTTCTATATATATAGGAAGATGGTGATTTTGAGAAATTACCAGATTTATAAGTAGGTACTGCCGGCCGGCTTCCGATGAAAAATTGATTTTCCCGAATGAGTGTCGTTTTATATTATTCTTTTTTTCAAAAATTTCCACTATTCACATAATTTTGATTATTCATACAAAATAACTAATCTTTGGAATGTAACAATTTGATTGAAAATATTTTCTTTGGATTATTAAATTGGATGATTGATTTTTGGTAGAATAATTTAAGGATTTTCACGTAAGTAATAAAATTTTCTTCCACTTACCTCGAGCACAAAAGACGGAAAGGCCGATTTTCAGTACTTGGGAGATGCACATGCGCTGGATTCAATTGTCAGCTAAACAGCGCAAGTACGCAAGAGAGTGCACCTCACAGTACCATTCTATTTACCATTAGGTTGCAAATCGCAACGCAACCATCAGTCGTCATTGTCACCCATATGTGTCCCCGAAAAGTTGCGAGATGATAGGAACACTATATAAGTTTTGCAGGCTTTTTTTCTTTGAATTTTATTTTACCCCTTGCAGTGGTGAGTCGAGTGAAGAAATGCGCGATTATTCAGAAGAAAAAAAAAAGACACTGTTGTATTTGGATATTGTCCTCACCCTTTTTTTTGGTGTTTAAAGCAAGTCCATATAGATAGAACAACATGCATGCGATTTCCGTTCATATTGCAGTTAACTAAGTCTATGCTACCGATTCATTTACAGGGTGAATTTTTTTTAAAAAAATGTGCTTATGATGGTGAATACTGAAAATAGTAAAAAGAAAAAAAAAAAAACTAAGTCTATTTTAGAGTCTCACGATCACTTAGTGATTGGGATTTCTATAAATATAGAAATATGCGTTTTTCTATGAGAATATATAAAGGTACTTTCCATGTCATGTGAGTTAAATGTAAGTGTAAATAAATATATTTAATTCATAGGTTATATTTACACGGTCCAGTTTTAGAAAAAAACCCAGAAATACATATATCTCAATTTCAAGCATGATCTAAAGCTTGATTAAAAAGTCGCCATGATTCAATGTAAACGCCAATAGAATTTTATTATCTTTCACCCCTGTTCTGATTTTCGTTTCGAATTGAATTCGTTAACGAAATTGATTTTCGCACGGATTTAAAATTTAAATCGAACTGAAAACTTCAAAATAATTGAGTAACACTTTGCTTTTAAAACGAAAGTATTTTTTACTGAAGCGAAAATCAGAACAGGGGTATTTATTTGTATTACAAATTATTAAAAACAAAATTAAAAAAGGTTCCACATACGCCAGAGTGTCCTATGGGTTTATTTGAAAAAAAAAATTAAACTACTGGTGGGTTGCATACGAAAGCTCACAGCTCACAGGTGGTGACAGTAAATAAAATCTATCCAATATTTTACAAGCTTTAATTCTTCCACTCTATATTCATATTTTGCTCCAACATCAGCATTGATTGGAAGATTCTCTGGGTGATTTATGATGAACGAGAAGATACAACAACGAACTGTACATACAGGTCACTGACATGCTAAAGTCATGTAAGATGCGGGATGGACAAACCTAGGGCCGGAAATGTCTTTCAATCCATCCCCAGGGACGACACAGTTAAAGATGCCCCCGACTAAGGTGACACACGTAAGTGAAAGAGGACCCTTCATTGAACTTGGTGACCTAATATTTATACAACTTGCTGGGAATCGAGTCGCCTGAACGAGCTGTTAGTTGAGTTCTAGGTCCACACTAGAAAAACTAAACTAAACTATAGTAAAACACAACACAAGCCAAAAAAGTTTTTTTTTTTTTTTAAATACATATGTATAATAATCTGCATATTCATCTTTTTATTTTTCTGTTAAATTTTATATTTAAAAAAGTACAATTTTTTCATGTGTTTAAAGCACTGGATCGATTTTGTATTTATAAAACAAAATGAAAACATTAAAATTACAAAAAATGCATCTTGGATGTTATGTTCTCTTTCATGATATAAGAAAAAAAAGAAAATCTACTTCAAACTTCTAAATTGCGGCAGAGAAGTATTCCTGAGACTTCTTTAGACCATAGGTATGGACTTGCTGCCTTGCTTGCAGTTGGTTGGGTACACTTTTATTTACAAAGTTCGATGTGTTGATCCATGCCTAATGGGTAAAATGAGAGTCTGTGGAGCAGCCAATTACCTAAACACCAATTCTATGGAATTTCTTTCCACAGTAAGAGAAGGCAAGGATCTCAGTTGGGCAGGCAAAAATAAAATCTTATGGATAAAAGAAAAGAATCACGTATTTCCTCTTCTTGTCTTTTAGACCTGACTTCATTGAACTGGCCATTTACAAATTAATGCAATTCCGGAGACGTCTTGATAGCGGATAAAATTAAAACTGGAATTAATTTTCTGGTTAAAATTTTCTTAAGCGTATACAGCCAGTGCACTCACCGCAACCGTTGTGAATAGAATTTCCCAAATATAAATGACTATTGAAAATTATTTTGTTTATTTGAGAAGAAAAATAAAAGAATTCTATGCTTATTTGACATTTAACTTTGGAATTCTCAGAAATGTACCCTATGACACTAACAGCCATATAATTTACTTGAGGTGAAAACCGGGTTATAATGAATTTTTAACTCGTCCTTTAATCCGCATTTTGCAGACCCGATAATTTAAACTTATGTCCATCCGTGTTTTTTTGCAAGCTCGGAGGAAATTGGTCGAGAAAAACGATATCGGGGATTACCGACGCCATCACAGAAAAAACATGGAGTTTCCATACAAACTATCGATAACATGTATGGAATTCATGTCGGTAACACAGTTTTTCTCCATGCTTAAGCACCGAAAATTCTCTGTGCTTAGCTAAACCCGAATGGGCTTAGTTGTTGTTGTATTTAACACGTAAACTGTTCAGCCCCTACATCGTTTTTTTCATCCAATTCTGTTCGCGCTTGCAAAAAAACACGGCTAATATTCACTTTAAAATAAAACACATCAAACTCGGTGGAATAAAAATAAGAAAAACGCATGTAAAACTGTTTAAACTTAATTTAAAAGACATTTACAAGCTACGTTATATGTATCAATTATTTGACATTTTGTGTTTTGTAGTTTATACCCGAGTTAAATTACTTTAACTGCTCCCATGAAGTCTGTTTAAATTAAATCGAATTAAACTTGACAAGGTAGACACCGTGTGTCATAACGGGTAAATGTTATGAGCTTGGTTGGGCATCTGGGTTTGATTTACTGATAAATCCAGGTGTACATTTAAACCCGGATTTAAGTGACTGAATAATATGGCTGTTAATCTTCTTAACTAAATCTTTACTAAGTTGATCACAAATATTTTAAAGCAAAGGAGAATAAAATAAGTTCATCACAGGGACTATATGTTTAACTAAGCTATGATATAGATTTATGATCCGTATGAGCAAATGGGCCTAAAACAAGGAGGAAAAATGTGTGTTTTGTTTTTATCCACTCAAGTGAAAATTGATATTTAAACGACATAGGGCCCTACCAAACCAATAATCAAATTTAGTTTCGACTTAAATATTTCAGTAAAATGGACCATAATGGAATTGGTTCTAAATAATAAACCAAGAATTCCATTGCCTAAATATTTACGTAGACTTTAAATAATGAACCTTATATCGAATGGACTCCAAAAAATTGAGAATTTAATGTATGGTTAATTATTTAGAACCCATAACGTTATGCTTAATTTAACTGCGATATTTAAGTGATAACTAAATTTGATTATTGGTAAGGCCCATAAAGTCTGGCAGCCGGTAACATCAAAATAGCATTTATTCAGTTTTAGTTAACAGGTAAATTCCGCATAGCAACAGATTTTTGTTTGCCTAGAAACAAACAACTTGTGTTTGTATAAGTAGTTGAACTTTGTTATGCCTCTCACAACAAGGAAGAACATTTGCCCGTTTCATTCCACACTCTTCAACTCACTCGCCTATAAGAAGTACTAGTTTTTTGGTTATTATAATAACCCAATTTTCTTCAAATTGAGCCTAGAAGCCTCTTTGTAGCCTCCATAGTTTCTAAAATTCAGCTTTTCAAAATTTATTTATTTTTCTGAACTCGCAACTTTGTATTGTTTTTTTTATTGTTTTTTGTGAATTTGATAATTTGAGTTTAAAAATTAATTTTTAAAAAACTGAAACTTTTATTTAAAAAGAAAATTCAAGAATGGAGTTCTGGCTTTAAGAAAAGGTACATGACTTTGTTCAAGATGTTGTGGCTGGATTTTAAATGGTCTTTTTCTATTTAAAAGTTGATTTTTTTTAGAAAATAGATTCCCACCGCTCCCATGCGAATTTTTTTTTGGCTCGACTTAAACTCAATGCTAGTTTTGTTTCTGAATAAAATATTCATTCATATTGTCATTCAATCAGTTAGGTTATATACTTTTAATAATGCAAGGGTGGTTGCGAAGCCAGGAAAGCGGGAGGGTAAAAGCTATTAAAAATACAATTTCTAATTAAGGTAATATATTGCTCATTTTTGAGAATATCACAGACATGCTTTCAGAATTTACAAAAACAAAACACAAGTGTTTCATTTTATATAGCTGCTCAAGAGGCCCAATAATTTATTAATATATACTTACAATAATAATATACGATGTAATGGTCTCTTTCGTCTCTCCTGTACTGTGGACATTGCTTGCCTTACATAAAACTGTTATATTTATTTATATTCTCTTTTGTTGATTTTTTATGAAACTAAAATTTATCTTCCGTGCGAAGTTAGCTCGCAGCACAACGTAAGGCTCTGCTGGGTTGCTGGCTATATAGAAATTACAGGCAATCAGAAAGAAGACGAGCTGGCACGAATTGGATCATCAATTGATCCTAACCAGGCAGAACTAAACGTGTACTCACCAATCTGCTCCTTCAAACAGACTGTGGCAAAGAAATTCCTTGAGAAAACTAATGTAAGGTGGACCCTACTCGACTCTTGCACGAATACCAAAAAACTTTGGCCCTGTTTTGACAAGAGAAATACAGATAGGATCTTGACACTAAATAAGAAATCACTATACTCTCTTGTCGGTACAGTTACTGGACTGCTGAAGTATCACACGAAAAAACTGAGACTCAGCACGGACGACCTATGCAGAGGTTGTGGCGATGAGGAAGCACATGAAGACTCTTCTCACTTCTTATGTCACTGCCCAGCACTCTCGCAACTAAGAAATAAACACCTAGGAAGCTACTTCTTAATTACTTAGAAGAACTCTCCAACGTATCTGGTGTGAAATTGTCAAAATTCATTAATGCCACTAAATGGCTAGATAATCCATGAAAACTTCCAGGTTAACTTATTAGAAGCGTCCAATCCTTCAGGGTATCACAAGGGATCTACATTGATCTAAGTGTGATAGGACAAGGGGTGCTATCAGCCCAAAAACCTAACCTTCTGTACAAAGTGGGGGCGGAGCATTTAAATCTTGTGCTCAAAGGACGAAAATCTGTTTTTGGCAGAAGGAGACACTGCCTTTTCCTTAACTGTACCCCTTTTTTCAAGAAAAAATATGGATCCATCAAGATCATTTTACGTTTGAAGCCTAGTACGCTGCTGACGCGGACTGAAATTTTAAGTTGGTCTCTAACCTGACAACGAAATGCTTACGTAAAACACAACGAAAAGTTACCTTTGAAAGTGACACCGTTTGTAAAAACAAGCATTTAAATATAATTTTTGTTAAATAATTTTATTGAAATGATCTTTTAAACCACTAAAATGAAAATTCGTAAGAATCATATTGGAAAGCGTTACCGTTATAATACAAACAGAAAACGGCTAAATAGAACGCGTTCCAATACAGACAAAATTATATGGTAATAGGTACCATACGCTTAAAAATCACAGAAAGCCATGTGATGAAAGCATAGAAGAAACTTCTTTTTCAATGGTTGAAAGAAGCAACAAGTAGAAACACAAATAGAGACCAAATGCACACAGTTGGTACAGGCAATTAATTGTGCTGAAAAAGGGGAGATCTCTCCAAATAATCTGCTACAACAATCTATTTCGCTCATCGAACAGCATACCGCAGAACGAAGAGCAGAACGAAATTTTTCGTTTATGATTTCGTTGTCATTTTTGTATGGGATTTTTCGTTTCGCATTAGCAGCATACTAGACTTTAGCGAAAAGAATAAAAAGCGAGAATGGCTCTGAACCTACCCTAAACCTAACCCCGCCCGTTTTACTCTGGAATACATATTCTCGCCCATGGTCATCTGCAAATATTGGTTGTAAAAAAAGCAACTATTAAAGTTTTTTACAAGAACGACTATTGGATTTTATAAATGACAAATAATTTTTAATTTTATTTAAAATAAAAGTAAATAAAACATTAAAATTCTATCTACTGCACTTAACAAATAACCTTATCTTACTTCCATTCACTTTCGGAATCGTACTCGTTGCCCAAGCTTTCCCGATTGATTTCTCTCTCTTTCAAGTACAAATTGAATTGTTCTGGAATCGACATAAACTTCCGAATTTTCATTCGAAACTGTTTCCAAGTCCACTGATCAAAGTTTTTACGATCATTTACCATAGCTTTGTAATTTAATTGATATTTGTCAATGAAATAAGATAATTGTGTACATAGCCCCTTTGGTAATCTAAAATAAGTAAAGAAAAAATTAAGCGACCTTTGGGGATGGATTTTATGTTGGGTTACCTTAATTTAAGTTCCCTCAATTCATTGGCTTCCTTTTCCAAAATATCTGCTACGAATGCTTTTCGACGTGGCTTTTGTACTTGTTCTTCATCAACATCTTCTTCGATAAAACCATTTGCCAGTTTTACAATTTTCAAACGATTTTGTTTGAAACTCGGCAAAGCGACACTTTTGTTAGAATCTGTGGCCAAACCCATGTCAAAGTAATTTTTGTTTGGGAGTCTCCTATCATTCCAATGTTCTTTTACTTCTGGGCTGATTAATTAATATCTTCATTAAAAAATCCAAAAGTATTTGATAAAAATATGATGTATTACCATTTAATTTTTCCTGTATTCGAACGCGTTTTATTTAGCCGTTTTCTGTTTGTATTATAACGGTAATGCTTTCCAATGTGATTCTTACGAATTTTCATTTTTGTAATTTAAAAGATCAATATGGATCAATTCAATAAAATTATTTAACAAAAATTATATTTAAATGCTTGTTATGCCCAAGTGAAGTAAATCCAAATACGAAAATTTCCGCACGTGTCACAACTGACAACTTGGTTGACATTTGTTTTTTGTTCCAAATTTCAAAGTATTGCGTTAGATCTGTTCGCTTACATGTTCGTATTCGTGCCCGTACTTTTAAGGCATAAACTACATTGGCCAAAAAAGTGAAAATTTTCAAACTCATTTGGGATACTGGAAAACTTATAAAAATGATGCAGAAAGTTTAAATTTTGGTTTAAAAAAAGTTATGTATATTCTCTTTCACAAAAAACTGCGCTAGTGGGAAAAAAATATTTTTACTTTTGTAATTTTGGAAAAAGTGGCCAATGTAGTTAAGGCTTAAATATATTCCAGACTTTTTGCAAAAAGTTAGACAAAAAGTGAAAATGTGATGAGCAAACTATGCTTTAAGATGCGGTGCGAAAAAATTGTGTTTTGGCTGCAGTATCAATCTGAAATGACATATCAAACACTATTTTCGCAGGTTTTTTTTGCACTCATGCATTTCTAGGGCATGTTTTAGTTTTTCAGTATTGTACTTTTTGCAAAAACTCTTGCATGTAGATAAGCCTTCAAGGTCAAAACAAGTAAGTCCTTTTAAGGCGCCGGTTATAGCTTTCATTGAAATCCATCATTGAAATACACATTTTTGAAACTGTGGAATTATTTTTGACAAGCCTTAAAGGCTCTCCCAAACCAACGCGATTAATCGCAGCGACAAAAAAAAAACAATAAAGGCTCGCCCAAACCAACGCGATTAATCGCAGCGACAAAAAAACAACAATAACAACACGTGGTTGTCAAACAAAACTACACGTTGTTGTTATTGTTTTCTACTGTCGCGGCGATTAATCGCGTTGGTTTGGGAGAGCCTTAACAACACGTGGTTTTCAAACAGAACAACACGTTGTTGTTATTGTTTTCTATTGTCGCGGCGATTAATCGCCGTGACAATAGAAAACAATAACAACAACATGTGGTTGTCAGACAAAACAACACGTTGTTGTTATTGTTTTCTACTGTCGCGGCGATTAATCGCGTTGGTTTGGGAGATCCTTAAGAATTTCATGCTTGGAATGCTAACTACTCGCCCTTAAGAAACAATGGAAATGAAACAAAAACAAATTGACATTTGACATGACAGCAGACGACCATTTTTGTTTAAAAAGTGCAAATAAAAAATAAGTACCTAGAAAAATTTAAATAAAAAGAAGATAACATGAAAGACACGGAAATTTTAGATCCAAGAAATTTAGTTAAAAACAGAGAAGTACTTTACCGCCTTATTATAGGGTAAGCATAAGGTTCACATATAACTTTGGGAAAATAAAAATACTGATTTATCGCAGGCAACTTATGTACGATGGCTTGGAAAAGTTTGCTAAGGAGCTGTCGCTTTTGGTCAAAGCTGATGAATGCTCACCAACCGAACAATTACTTCACATCATGATTGCCGGAATGCAAGCAACATCTAATGCTAAGGAAAGCAACGTGTATGACGATGTTCTGCCTGGAATCGATCTTGAATTTGAACCTGAGGGCTCATCACTTGCCCCTGAGCCGGCTTCTTATGAAACAGCTTATGTCACATCTCACAAGCAATCTTGTCGCGCTGGAGCATTCAGCCATGATGGACAGCTAGTTGCAACTGGTAGTGTAGACGCTAGTATCAAGATTCTTGATGTAGATCGTATGCTTGCGAAATCCGCGCCAGAAGATTTGGAACCCGGACGAGAACAACAAGGACATCCAGTAATTCGAACTCTCTACGATCACACCGACGAAGTTTCTTTTCTCGAATTCCATCCTAAGGAACACATCTTGGCGTCAGGTTCTCGTGATTGTACCGTAAAACTTTTCGACATTGCAAAACCATCAGTGAAGAAGGCTCATAAAGTTTTTACCGATTGTGAGCCGGTATCATGTTTGTCGTTCCATCCGACTGGGGATTATCTTGTAGTCGGTACCGAACATCATGTACTAAGAGTTTTCGATGTGCAGACAGCGCAGTGTTTTGTAAGTGCAATTCCCTCACAACAACATAAGGCAGGGGTTTCATGCGTAAAGTACGCTCCAACAGCCAAGTTCTATGCCAGTGGAAGTGTTGATGGAAGCATTAAGCTATGGGATGGAGTAAGTGGTCGATGCATCAACACAATTGCTGATGCACATTCCGGGGCTGAAATTTGCTCCCTGCAATTCTCAAGAAATGGAAAGGTGAATTTGTATTATATCAATTTTGTTTACTTTTTTTTTTATAAAATCGGATCTTGTATAGTACCTTTTATCATCTGGAAAAGATTCCATTGTTCATCTGTGGGAATTGTGTACCAGTCGCAGTATTCAAACTTATACTGGTGCTGGAACAACTGGCAAGCAGGAACACAACACCCAGGGGGTATTTAATCACACCGAAGACTATGTCATGTTTCCGGATGAAGCCACAACATCTTTATGCTCTTGGAACTCCAGAAATGCTAGTCGATTGAATCTTATGTCATTGGGACATAATGGACCTGTGCGGTACATTACACACTCGCCGAATTCACCAGCATTTTTGACATGCTCGGATGATTACAGGGCAAGATTTTGGTATAGAAGAACTTCTAATCAGTGAGAGAGATGTTAATATTAATAGAACGATCATAATGTCATCAGTTTATTAGAACATAAATCTTCATTTTGATAAAAAAAAAAGCATTATCTCTTTATACTGTGCGGATGCTTTTGTTAGAATGGTTAAGACGCTAAGCGCAACCAAGAAAAAATAGCGGACTAGCATATCCACAACCAACCAACCTTTAAAACCTTATAGCTGCGGTTTATTTATTTATTTATCTACGATTTTACATCCACAGAACAGACTGCTTAAAATACAAAATTTTTAACTCAACGTAAATAATTTATAACAAGTTACAAATAAGATATGTGACATTCGATTTAAATTGATATCTAGGTAAAAAAGTATCTAGGTAGGTAAATATTAAAAAACCTACAACAATGAGAAACGCTCACGCTGTCACATGTGACAATCTCCTTACGCAGACGGAATTTTGTTTATAATGACTATCACTTATCACTAATCACCTTTGTCGATTCTACCCTAGATTTTAGTTATTTTGTTAGATTTATTAGCTGAAGCTGATTTACAACGAAATAACTTTAAAAAAAAATATTTCCTATTTATAAAATTCGGAATACAAAAGCACTCAAAGCCGGCTGCACTCGCCACTCATGTACGAAAAATATACTTCACTATTTTTGGTTGGTTTTTGAGCTGTGCAAAGAACGGGCATTTGGCTCTGTTAGATTTAACATAGAATTGAGAGAATATCTTAAATTTAACATAAGGACTTGTGTATACAAAATAAAGAAAGGCAAATGTTTACATTAAAATGTGTTCTCATTTTAACATTGATGATGTACAAAGGGTTAGCTCCTTATAGGCCTGAGCTACGAATAAGTCGTAGTAGTCTATATGTTCACTAAGTAGTTCAACCTGACTGGAACTGTAGACGCCACCGTTGATTCCATCTGAGGAATTCCTCCGCTGCCGCCAGATAAAAGGAGAAATGCCTTAGTGGGAACACTCCTCCCCGCCCCTCTCTCGTCTGCTGCCGCCTAAAATCGTCCACAGGGATTGGAACCCCATCTTCATTTAAATGTACTAGGCCCCCGATGTTCACCACTTGGAGGTGAGAGTAGGAATTGATAGACATAGGTGCGCTTTGAAAAAAGCTTGCGGGCGCTTGTGTCCTCTTGAATGCACGGTATCTACCTACCCTTTGAACATAACAAGATCAACGTCACCTGAACGTCACCTTTCATTTAATACCAAATTCGTTCGTTTACACTCTTGGCCAAAGCTCTATAGTAAATGGACATTCCCTTTAATAAGAAGCATTTAGGGAGGAAATCTCCTTTCGCATAGGTGAGGTGGTGGTTTGTGCGATCCTTATTTTTTTTTTAAGTGTAAAATCTAATAATGGTAAGTGGTGCAAGTATTTAGATTTTAGAAATGGGGATAAAAAGGATAGATAAGACCAAGTAACACATTTGGTAATCATATTTTAAATAGGTAAAAGTTATCGAATAAAGCCCGTGGCGTGGCGTTTAGGTGAACGTCTGGTTAAGGTTTGCGGGTCGAACTCCAACCTCTTCCACTAAATAATGTCATAAAATGCCTTAAACAAAGTAAATTTGGAAAAAAGAAAAAGTACAAAATAAAAAAAAAATTACGTAAACGCCAGAGTGCACTTTAAAAAATAATAAACACAATATCTAAAACAACAAGAAACTTGTGTGAGGCTAATACAGTTGTCGAACAATAAAACCTACACTGAAAGGACATGACCACGTGATCTTCGGTAGCACAGTGCGTAGTGCATATGGCTTGGATACGCGTGGCCTATGGTCCGAGTCCCAGTTACGCAAAAAGTTTTTAAAATAAAATTGAATATGCATAGACTAAGCACCACTAACGGAGTATGATAACCGGTCTGGCAACCGTGAAACAGCTATGGTCTAGTTCATAAAAGTACATAAAACTTCGGCAGCACTGCTACATTCAAGTTCTATTTCGGCAGGCATGTTTACTTTTATGAACTCGGGGTACCTATTATTCCAACCTATACAAAACTTGGTGGTAGCTCACTCAAGTTGTTGTTTCATTCAAAAGTTTTTAATATTAATATGATGATTCGAAAGCTTTACTTACAGCCTTTACTGCGAGTGTGTTATTATCACACAAAACACTTTCAATTAATAATTTAATTTCTTATTTCAAGTAGTTTTGTGTTTATTATTTTGTATGGTGCACTCGGGCGAATACGTACTTTTTTTCTTCTTCCAAATTTTATTTGTACAAGGCATATTATGACATATTATCTGGTGGAAGAGTTTGTATATCGACCCGCAAACATTAACAGGGCCCTTATTATGAGATACAAAACGAACGGCAGAGAAAACGAAACCTAGGGAAACGATAGTCACGGCGTAAAGCGATTATAGGTCTGTTTGGTTACTTTTGTAGCACAAAGTTGAAAATCTGTCAAATTTCTAAAAGAAGAGAAAAAATCTCTCAAAGAGAGTAAAACCTGCCACAAAGTTAACAAACGCCTTGTTGCAGTTTGTGTTTGAAACCAAAGAAACTGAATATGAAGAAATGAATCCTCGGCTGTCATTTGAGTTTGCCTACAAGCTCTATCAGATAAGAAATGAGAAGGTATGTGTAAAAATGGCGGTATAAAACTCATGCATTCACAGTATTTATCTTCACAACTTACACATTCACAGTACTTATCTTCACACCACCCTGCTATATTGTTGTTGGATTTCACATCTATTCATCGACACAAAATTAAATTACAAATACAACAATAGCTGTGTTTTGTTGAGCTAGTTACTGTGCCGATTCTGCAATGTTCCACATTAAGCCATAGAGTTACTGAAGATCAAATGTGCTGTTAACTTGTTGTTGGTAGAATTTGCATGTGAAAATTTTGCTTAATGGTCGCGTTCGGGGGGCAAGCCAAACCTATCCGGATAGGTTTGTGTTGTTGTAATCCCATAGGAAAATTCAGCTGATGAACCAAACAGCTGTTGTCAAAAACAAATCTAAAGCTATCCTAAAATTTTCGGGATACTAAACTATCCTATGCGCAATTTGAGGAACAGCTGATTACAGCTGACTTTTGGTTTTCGGGTGACGCTTGAGTAGTTGTTTGTTTTTATTGTTTGTTTTTATTGTTTGTTGTTTGTTTTTGGCTTTTAAACATAAAAATACATATACAAATTGTTGCAAAAATAAACAAAATGAAGATATCTGTCAATTGGAAGGACACAACATACGATTTTGAAAACACAGCAGAGATCTGGGAAAAAATAATTTTTGGTACTTACTTGAACTTTTTTCAGCTGTTTTAATTTTTGATAGGTAACCTATCCGGTTCGTTCGAAAACATATCCGATACTAAAGTATCTCAGATAGCCTATCTGTGTACCCCCCGAACGCGGCCAATGTGAAGAGTTTCTTAATGTGCACATTAAGGAGTTGAACAAAACACACCTAATGTAAACAAATGGGTTTTGGAGGGTGAAACGTACGAAGGATTCATTTCTTCATATTCAGTTTCTTTGTTTGAAACGTCAAACGTTAGTTGCAGCAGCCCACAATAAACATGAATGAAAGAATACTTTTTATTCATTCTTTCATTCATGCACAATAAAGGCCTGGTCAAACAGAACGCGGGCCGACGGGACGGTCAATACTTCAACATGGAAGGAAAGAACGCGGCGGGCAAATTTTGTTTGTAATTTCTTACAAAGACCGCCGGACCGCGCTCTGTTTGACACGGCCTTAAACAAGATAGAACATAGAAGGTATGCTCATTAGACACACCCTAGTCGCCATCTTTGCATTTTTGTGACGTCAAAATCATATTTTTGTATTATTTTCTTTCTTAAAATGAAGAGTATTTTTTAGAGCTCAGCATTTAATAAAATTTCTTTTAGTAAATCAACAAATATATATTATAAATATAATTTTAAATAATATTTATATAATAAATAAATAAATTTGATGGCACAACAGCTCATGAAGAACTAGGGCCTAGTGACTTACAACTCTCAACCATTCCTGTGTGCGTGTCTGCAGGAATGGAGGGGACCTACAGTTTATTGCCGAATCCGAACGGCTAACGAGCGGCACTTTTCTGTGACAGGAGATACTCTTGGAGGATTTGTCAATTCCTCGCAAGAGGCAGTAGCCGTTTTTTCTTTTAAATAAATAGGTGGCGAGGCTGGGGGTCGAACCTTAGACCTCCGGCATGACAGTCCATCGCACTAACCATCACGCCACGGCTACAATTAAAAACTTTGTCCGCCATATTGCAATTTTAAATAAAAAAAAAAACAGCGGAACGAACAGAAAAGGGCAGTTACGGATTTTGACAGTTGTTAAACTCCTTGCAACAAGAAATTTCTGTAGCAGAAAGTTGCAAGGAGGGGAAATTTCTTACTCTCTCGTTGTGCTCTCTTCTTGCTACTTTCTGCAACTTTTTTGAGTTAACAAACAGGAATTTGTGAAAAGTTGTGCGACGTCGTACGAATTTGTACGACGTTTCAGTAACCAAACAGACCTTATGACAAACTGTAAGAAGTTTCTTATTTTTAAAATGTGCTTCAACGCAATAATAAATAATATAATTAAAATGTATCCTGACCACCCTGTGCTTTAAACTTAACATGTACCTAAATTATAATACATAATCGATCATCTCATTTTACTGATTTTCTGTACCTTATATTTACTTTCTTTCTTACTGTTCTATCGAATGATTTGAAACACAGTTTTTATGTAAAATCATATTATGTAGTATATACCTATACCTCTAGCGTTATATTAACCGTAAGCAATGATCTTATGTTTAAGAAGAAGCATCACTTGGAATAAAGCTTTCGTTCAGAACAGACGTGTTTTATTTTATTATGTTGAATGTCGAATCGCATGTTTAGTATAAAAGTACATTAAAATTAATCAGAAGTGGAATTAGAGTACCTGTAACGTAATTTTATTTGCATGCTTAAATATTAAATTTCGGCATAGTTCATTTGAAACAAAAATAATTTTTGTCGTGATGGATGCAAACACTCGTGCTGCTAATTTTGTGCAGAGTGCAACAGTAAGCAAATTGAAAGACAAATTGACCGAGATGGGTTTGCCCACAAACGGACTAAAAGAAGCGCTAAAAATACGTCTGCAGGAGGGAATAGCTCTTCTCGATGATGGTCGATTGAAGGAGTTATTTTCGAATGATGTTGTTGTTGACGTTGACGATGACGCCATAGATTTAGACGAGGAGGACAGTGTTATTTCTCAGAGGTTAGAAAATTTACGTGAAATGGTACGAAAAAAAGAAGAGATTGTTTCACTTCAAAAAAGGCTAGCCGAGCTTAATAATCCAAGAACAGAGGTCCAATCTTCGTTTACATTCCGTGATGTTGAAGATACAATACCAACTTTTTCCGGAGATGATAACTACCGTATTAAGAAGTGGATTAGTAGTTTTGAAGATGCGAAACTTCTATACAAGTTCAGTGATGCAGAAAGTTTTGTTTATGCCAAGAGACTGCTCCAGGGAACAGCAAAGTTGTTTTTGAGATCAACGTCATGTAATTCTTGGGCTGAGTTAAAAGCAGCACTCCTTACTGAGTTCCACGAGCACGCATCAGCCACAGACGTTCACAATATGTTGCGAGGTCGTAGGAAGCGCAGAGATGAAACTTTTCAGCAATACGTGCTCAAAATGCAAGAAATAGCATCTCTAACTGACATAGAAGAGCAGGACGTCATAAGCTACATCATCAAGGGAATTCCTGACTCAATTTTTAATAAACAAATTTTACTAACTGCAAATAACATCGCCGAACTGAAAGTCATGTTGAGAAAATATGAGAAGATGAAATGTGATTTGCAAGCATCTACGTCAGTGTGTAATAAAATAACCCCACATTCAAAAAGTTCATCAGCTACGATCACTAAAGTAACAACCAAGTGCTTTAATTGTAATGAAGCTGGGCATATATCGACCAATTGTCCAAAGCCCAGAAGAGAAAGAGGTTCCTGTTTTCGCTGTGGACAAAAGGGACACGTTGTTAAGGATTGTCCACAATTATCATCAGTTCTTGTGGTCCAGAATAATGAACAACGAGTGCCAAAAGAAGTGTCTTCCTTCTCGAGAGATTTTAACGGCGTCTTCGAGTACGGATTTCAAGAACTTGACTCTGGATCTGTCCGTTTAATAATGCACGTGATGACGATGATTGACACTGGAAGCCCAATAAGTTTTGTGCAGCAGCGCTATGTTCCGCCCTTTTTGGTGACATCTGTACCATCTCTTATGCATGATTATGTAGGTATTAACAATTCAAAATTAATTTTGTTAGGTAATGTATTTTGTAATGTTAAGATTAATAATAATTACGTTAATTTATGTCTTTATGTTGTGAAAAATGAAACAATGCATAATCCGATTGTGTTAGGACGAGATTTTTTACAAAAAAATAATGTGAAACTTGTTTTAGAAGACGAAAACTTTGATCTTGTTAGAAAAAACGATTTTAATGATGATATTTTGAATGAATCTATTTGTGAAGGATTTATAAATGAAATATTAAGTATAGATACATCGGATAATAACGAAGAACCGGTTATATTAAAAATTAATGAAACTTTAAATTACGGTGACAAAGAATTAGTTAGAAGTTTGGTTACGTGAAATATTTCGACAAAACACGAATTTACAGATGATTTTGAAATGAAAATAGTACTGACAAATGAGAACAGTGTTTTTAATTGCATGCCTCGACGGTTGCCTTACGCTCATAAGCTCGAGCTTCAAAAAATTCTTGACGATTTATTAAAGAACAATGTTATTCGCGAAAGCAATTCACCTTTTGCTTCACCAATTGTTTTAGCAAAAAAAAAAACAGGCGATTTGCGACTTTGCATAGATTTTCGCCAGTTGAATAAGATCACAGTAAAAGATAATTTTCCTATTCCTCTTATTGAGGATCACCTGGATAGGTTACGTGGCAAGAAGTATTATTCACTTTTAGATCTAAAGAGTGGATTTCACCACGTTAAAATGGCTGAAGATTCTGTGAAGTTTACTTCTTTTACAACACCTTTAGGTCAATTTGAATATTTGCGGATGCCTTTTGGCCTTAAAAACGCGCCGTCTGTTTTTCAGCGGTATATAAATACGCTATTTAAAGAACTTATAAGAGCAGGAAAATTACTCGTTTACATTGATGATTTGCTTATTGCAACAGAATCTAAAGAGGAGCATTTTCAAATTTTAAAAGAAGTTATGGATGTTGTTATAAAACATAATTTGCAATTGCGTTATGATAAGTGTCTTTTTATGTATGAAAAAATTACTTATTTAGGGTACGAAGTACGCGCCGTCTGTTTTTCAGCGGTATATAAATACGCTATTTAAAGAACTTATAAGAGCAGGAAAATTACTCGTTTACATTGATGATTTGCTTATTGCAACAGAATCTAAAGAGGAGCATTTTCAAATTTTAAAAGAAGTTATGGATGTTGTTATAAAACATAATTTGCAATTGCGTTATGATAAGTGTCTTTTTATGTATGAAAAAATTACTTATTTAGGGTACGAAGTATCCGCTAGTGGCATAGGACCAAATGTACATGGCTTAAAGGCAGTTGCTGAATTTCCTATACCTTCAAATGTTAAGAATTTACATTCCTTTTTGGGATTGACTTCTTATTTTAGGAAGTTCATACAGGACTTCTCGACCTTTGCGAAGCCATTGTATGATCTCTTGAAAAAAGATGCGAAATTTATTTTTGGCGAAAATGAGTTAGCAGTTTTTGAATCTTTGAAGCAAAAATTATTGAATGCGCCACTTCTTAGTATTTACAACCCAAATGCTGAAACTGAATTGCACTGGATGCAAGTAGTTTGGGGTTTGGTGCCATCTTGATGCAGCGACAAGAAGATAAACACTTCCATCCAGTCTTCTTTTTTTCAAAACGAACCACTGCTCAAGAATCAAAGTACCACTCTTATGAACTAGAGACTTTAGCCATTATATCAGCTCTTCGAAGGTTTAAAATCTACCTTACTGGCATCCGATTTAAAATAATCACAGACTGCAAATCTCTTACTCTAACTCTTAATAAAAAAATAATAAATCCGCGAATTTCACGATGGGCTCTAGAGCTCCAAGACTACGATTATGTCATTGAACATAGAGATGGTCAGAGAATGAGACATGTCGATGCTCTAAGCAGGTGCCATAATATTTTAATCATTGAGTCAGATTCATTTGAACATGCACTTGCAGCATCACAACAAAGAGATCCTGTGATAAAAAATTTAGTAAAAATGTTGCAAGAGAGAGAGAGTTCTGCCTATGAACTAATAAATGGATTGGTGTATCGCAAAATTGATAAAAAGGTTTGCTTTTATGTTCCATCTCTGATGGAGAGAAGTGTTATTCAAACACATCATGACGCATTGTGCCATGTCGGAGTTGATAAGTGCTATAATTTTTTGCGAAAAACATATTGGTTCCCTTGCATGAAAGCCAAAATAAAAAAGTATATACAAAATTGCTTAAAATGCATACATTTCTCTCCACCATATGGAAAGAAAGAAGCAATTTTGCATAGTATTCCAAAAGGTGACAAACCTTTTGACACAATTCACGTTGACCACTATGGTCCATTACCATCTTCCATGCGGAATTGTAAGAAACACGTATTCTTGGTCGTTGATGGGTTTTCAAAATACACCAAGCTATTTGCAGTAAAGAGTACAAGTACAAAGGAAGTTATTCAATGTTTGGAAACATATTTTTCGACATACAGTAGACCAAACCGTTTAATTTCGGATAGAGGTAGTTGCTTCACGTCCGAGGAATTTACCTTATTTTGCGAAAAACATTGTGTCCAACACATAAAGGTCGCGACTAGTTCACCACAGTCTAACGGACAGGTGGAGCGTGTTAATCGATGTCTTACTCCAATGTTAGCTAAGGAGAGTGAGGTTGAACCCAGTGACTGGACTAAACATTTAGTGAAGGTGGAATTCGCCATGAATAACACCATAAACAAAAGTATAGGTTTTAGCCCTAGTGTTTTGCTTTTTGGTGTTGAGCAAAGGGGAATTGTTTGCGATACAATCAGAGAATATTTAAATAATAACGTTATAATCGAGGAGCCGAGAAACTTAGAATCGTTTAGGCAACAAGCAAGCAAAAAAACTGTTCACAGTCAAGAATAAATAAAATATATTATGATAATCATCATAAGAAACCTCACGAGTATAATGTTGGTGATTTTGTTATGGTCAAAAATATTGTGACTACTCCCGGAACAAACAAGAAACTTCTAGCTAAATTTAAAGGTCCCTTTGAAGTAGTAAAAAAGTTACAAAACGATCGTTACCTAATAAAGGATCTGGAAAACCTTCAGATTTCTCGCATTCCTTATGAAGGAGTTGCATGCCCCGAAAATATGAAGCCATATGTTTCAATTTAAAAAAAAAAATATAATAGTACTTTCAAAGTATATTTTTCTGTATCCATACTTAATTTCATTTTTAATTCCTATCGTATAATATCATATATTATTTTATTGTTTTATTATTTATAATAAATATGTTTGACTAAAATGTTCGAAAACAAATATTCAAAATTAAAATTTTCTTTTATGTATCTATAGGTATATTATTATTAAACAAAAATATTTATAAAATCTTCTATTTTGCTTACAATATTAAATCGAGGACGATTTGTATTCAGGATGGTCGAGTTGTAAGAAGTTTCTTATTTTTAAAATGTGCTTCAACGCAATAATAAATAATATAATTAAAATGTATCCTGACCACCCTGTGCTTTAAACTTAACATGTACCTAAATTATAATACATAATCGATCATCTCATTTTACTGATTTTCTGTACCTTATATTTACTTTCTTTCTTACTGTTCTATCGAATGATTTGAAACACAGTTTTTATGTAAAATCATATTATGTAGTATATACCTATACCTCTAGCGTTATATTAACCGTAAGCAATGATCTTATGTTTAAGAAGAAGCATCACTTGGAATAAAGCTTTCGTTCAGAACAGACGTGTTTTATTTTATTATGTTGAATGTCGAATCGCATGTTTAGTATAAAAGTACATTATAAAACGAGAATGCAATCAAAGAAACAAACGACAACAAATCCAAAACGAAAGCCGAACGACAGCAAATGTCACTTGTTAGTTTTAACGAGTTTCGTTTTTATTTACGAGTCTAGTTACTCGTAATCACTAATTAAATACGAGTTTCGTTTTTTTTACCACCATTCTAATCGCAATTTAACGAATACACGGTATTTCTTACGATTATCGCTTTCCATGATAGGCCCCCAGATGTACACCTAATTAATACGTCACGGGCTGCATTCGATATCTTTTCCCTACTTACTTACTACTACCAAATATGTTACTTGGCCTTATCCCTTTTTCTCCTCATTTCTAAAATATTAATACTTATACACAACTTACTATCATTAATATATTCTAAACTTTTTTTTTTTAACAATAAGGATCGCACAAGCCACCACCTCACCTATGCGAAAGGAGATTTCCTCCCTAAATGCTTCTTTTAAAATTTGTTTCTTGTTTACACATTTATTTCGGGAGACAGGGCCCCCGAGATATTGGGGCCCCCGAGATATAGAGGCCCATGAAGATACAGAGCACCCGACAGGAAAGTAAAACAAAATTTCATTGAGGTCGATTTTTAGATGTACTTACTTATAAATAATTTGTTTGCATGTGTCTTTTCGATAGTTAATGTTTATTATGGGAGGGGGTCACAATTAGGCTTTCGGAGTTTAGCTTTTCATAATTCTGCCTTGCCTTGCAAAAATTCTGATTTTCAAATTCTGTTTTTTTTTTTCGGTTTTACAAAATTCTGTTTTTCAAAATTCTGCTTTTCAAAATATATACATACTGATAGTAAATATTTAATAAAATAAAATTCTGCTCAATCTGCTTTTCCAAAGAAACATTTATTACCAATATTTATGCAAACTTAAAATTTTGAAGTTTACAACAAAAAATGTCAGTATTTAACAATTAAAAATAAATAATAGCTAATCTGAGCAAAGTTAGAGTATATTTTTAGTTATTTTCTATTAAAAAATCTTATTTGGCTTTAGCCTAGGTATATTTTCAATTATTTTTTTTTTATTTTTTGATTTTATATTCTCCCCATTTTGTGGTTTTATCTGCTTCAGCTTTTGACAAAAAAATAAGTTTTTTTTCTTATTGAGATTGTAAAAACCTTATCATATGACTCGACCGAGCGACCAATACTTTTAAGAGCGACAATTTATACTTCCTCCATTCTTTTTCGTTCCAAGAAATGATTCCATTTTTGATTTTTAGCTTTTTAACAGAATAAATATAAAAGTATGAAAAAAAATAAAAAATAATATTATTTCTATAAATAAATACATACAGTCGTGTTTTTTAGTATTTCCAAATAGTCGTATTTATTAAACCCAATCTTAGGTACATTTACCAAGGTAAAGACAATCTATTCAGTTGTCTAAAGTTATATAAAAAATTAGATCACTTTAGCAACAATTAAAATTTTTTATTTATAGCTTGGATGGCTGCAAGTTAAAAAACGTTTATAAATACGCTATATAATGTTTATTTTTAAAATTATAAAACAGAACTCAAATTTCAAACCAACACTGTTTTACATAATTCTGTAAATAGCGTGAGCCTTTTAATTTTTTTGAAACTTTTTTATTAATTGCATAATTTTGTAAAATAGAATTTTGAAAGCAGAATTTTAAAAAGCAGAAATTTGAATCAGAATTTTAACAAAAGTATTTTGACCCAGGTAGAATTTTAACCCCAACCCATGTATTATTGCTGCTTAGATATTTTGATCACTCAAACTAAATAAAGATTTCAAAGCTTCTATAATCTGAGTACATAGTATGTTCGAAGTCTTAGAACCAGATAAATTGTTATCGTTTTCAAACGACATAATAAAAAAATGTGCGAGAAGACTGGTTGAAAAATATATAAAAAAAATACTTGTAAAATGATTTCCGCAAACTGCTTTAAAAAACTGTTTAAAATCCGAAATTCAAAAAATTCTTCCATAAAAAAACTTGCTAAATTATTGGTGATTGAATTGAATAGTCTTGCTTCTAGTTTTCTCGAAGTTGTCACTACACGATTTCTATTTTTTTACGCTTTCGGTTACAACAAACAGCAACCGCTGAAAGAAGCTTTTCCAGCTTCTATGGGACAGGAACGATTATGTTATAGGATTTATCAATTCCATAGAAGCCGAAAAACTTGAAAAATTGAAATCTTGTTCAGCTATGGAAAATTTAATCAATAAATTTGCAGAAAAAAAGTCAAGAAAAGTGTTAATTTGTGGAGTTTTAGTCCAAAGACAATTTTTTAAATTAAACATATTTTATATGTTGACGCAAGTGTTTTAGTTAATTATAAAAAAAAAGTCATGCAAGAGGGGCCCCCAAAGGGGTAGCTACGCCACTGATGTTCCATAGATAGTTTGATTGAACTACATATATTTAAACATAGGATGTTGGATTCGATTTGAACAATGAGTTCACTTCACAGACGCAATGTAACATTATTTTCTTCAATAACATATGAATTCCCAGATAAAATACGACAGCACTTAAATAATAAGTTCAATGAGAGAAAAATGGCGCATAAATACTGAATTATGAGAGATAAAAAGAGTAACTAAGTTGTATCTGCCATTGAGTAGGCTGGCCAACGTAGTCCAGTGTTGCCGCTGGGAAAATTTGAAAGGTGTCCCATAAAGGGTCCCAAGACAAAAAAAGGGTCCCATAAAAAACAAATCCGCAATAGATAGCATATAAAATACTTAAAGCATTTCATAATAATAAACAATATTCAAAATTTAAAAAAATAATACTATTCCGACAAAAATTAAAAGAACAATTTGAAAAACAAAAATTATAATTGACCTTACAAACAAAACATTAAACAAAATCGGATTTGTGAAAATAAATAAAATCTAGGTTCATATGTAGGTACCTAATATGCATTGTTCATTTTTAAATATTTTTTTGAAACTAATTTTCAAATTATTTTTGGATTGAATAAAGTTAAGAGCTGAGAATGATCATTTTATTATTGTAATAGTGGTGCGTTTCTTTTCTGTAAAATGTTAACTATACTCGAGAAGTGTACACTTATTAACACTATGACGTAATAAAATCGTTCCTAAATTCCAATGTTGATGTGTCAGAATGTTATACTTTGTAACATTTTGCAACTCATCTCGTCGATATGAATTGAAAATGTTAATCTATCAAAAGCAGCTGAATTTGGATTTTCATTTTAGGGTTATCTTTTGTTTACTTTTTCCTTTCGATTACTTAAATGTCGGTATTTTTCTATTTTATTTTTACTGTCGTTTTTGATTTTCATAATAATTGTCTCCTGATATTTACTGATTACTTTCTTTTTTTCCGACAGTTTAATTTTTCGATAAGGTAAATTTCTTACAAAAAATGCATCGGCATCTGTTTGGAATGGAAAGAAGTTTTGTCAATTTTGCTTAATGATTCTATTTTGTGTAAAAATAAACATAAAAACGAATTAAATGTATAAATTGTGTGCATTTTTAAAGTTTTAATCATAATGTTTCCTATGAATTTAATACGATCAAAAATTTTCTTTTATGTTCATTCATGTATTTCGCATTTTTGTTCGCAAATGATTTTGTTTGACAATTCAACAATATTTTTAACTGAGCGTATAACATTTTTTACAATGACGTTCAATACTTTTTTTTTGACAGATCAACTATAGTTAACATTTTACAGAAAAGGAACGCACCACAGAGAATTGTTAGTGTTGTTTCTTTCTTCTACTAAAACGGTAAAGATGGTTGTATTTTTCGAGGTAAATCGATAGTTCTTAGTAAGAAATTTTGTGAAATTGATTTATTTTTATGAAAAATACAAATTTGTATAACTTTTCGGATGAAAATCTTATTGAATTAAGAAAAAGGTGGCCAATCGGGTAATTTTTAAAAAAGTGGTGGCCACGGGTCCCGAATGGAAAATAGTGGCCATTTGGCCACTTTAGTGGCCAAACGGCAACGCTGCAACGTACTATACGTCTATGCAGTATTGTATAAATGAAGTTTGAAGAAGAGAATAAACAAAAATAAAAGAAAATTATTTTTGTTATTGTTTTAGTGGACTGTATTGAATTAAATTCAAAGAAGAGAATAAACAAAAATAAAAGAAAATTATGAAGTTTGTCATTTTTCTTGCGAGATAGAAAAAAAATCAATAGGTATAGAAAATTCTATTTTTGTGGACTGTAAATTATTTGTTTCAATAAAACTATCAAACAATTTACCATATATGTACCTACTTTTAGTAGAAAACGTATAGATTACACATCTATCTTTGTCATCTTATTTTGCGGCAATACCAAAGAATAATAACAAAGCCACATGCTCGTTCTCTGCACAGCTCAAAAGCCAACTAAAAAAAGCAGAGTATATTTTGGTACATTTGTCGCGAGGACATCCGTCGTTGAGTGCTTTTGTATTTCGAAAATGTGTCGTTCAAACATTTTGCTTATCGTGCATCTGTCTTTCGAACATTTTGTTTTATTGGAAGTGTCGGGTTCCCCTCTCAAATTTAAGTCACCAATAACACATACGGATACTTCCTGAAAAATCAGTTTCAGTATTTGTTAATGTCGAAAATTTTACAGTTTTTGATTTGAAAAATTTGCAAAAGCCATTGTGGATTTCTAAGCCCACAATATATGGGTCAAGAGTTCACTACAATTTCATAGGTATGTATAACCCACACAAAAAATCTAAAAATTTTATTTAGGTCCGTACTAAGACGGTTTTTTTGTATTCATTTTATAAAAGGTTAAATAATGTTTAACTCAATAAGGATCGAAAAACGGAAATTATAGGTGCGTTTTATTTGCAGTTGTATAGCTAGCGCAGTAAAATTTCCCTTGGTGAACAATAACAAAATCAAAAGTCCCGATAAACAAGCCAGTAAATTGGTGAATATAAAAGTGGACAAAGAGCCTGGACTTGAACCTTAAAGGCCGTGTCACACAGAACGCGGGCCGACGGGCCGGTCAATACTTCACCATGGAAGGAAAGAACGCGACGGGCAAATTTTGTTTGTAATTTTTTACAAAGACCGCCGGACCGCGTTCTGTGTGACAAGGCCTTAAATGTCGGTAACGTATATTGTTTTTCACTCATAAAGGAGTGTGAACACAGCCACAAAATAAAGAGTTGACATAAAAGTTGATATAGCGTTTTATTGAACTTGTATTACTGGGCTAGATATGAATTACCAATAAAACGTACCTGGTGTATTTTTAAATAAAAAAAAAAACTAATACAAATATAACCATTTGAAAGTTATAATCCGTATTTAATTTGAAATATAATGTATTTGATTTTGAAAATACAAATTATTCGTTTGGTCGATTTTGCATAGTTATTTATGATTATAAGGTTTTCCAATGATAAAAAAATTAATTTTTTTGATCCAGGGGTGGAATCGCGTAAGGCGATAGCTGATTTTCACTGTTTTGATAGTCAATTTTGATTATGAACTTTTCTTTGTTCTGTGTAAAGAGATCACGAAAAATTTACGATTTTTCAAGAATTACGATTTTTCAAGAATAAAAAATATATATAGTTTATGTGTTGAAAATAAATTACTAATGAATACCTATTCATAGAAAGTCTCATGGGTACATTCGGTTAGGAAGTTCCATAATATTTCCTTTATTCCTTAAGTTGATTCTCAGCAAATTAACTTTTTTGTGGTAATCAGCCTTATCCATCGTACCCGATCTGAACAAATTGTTCCCCGATTTCTACGAAATTTACGAATTTTGTATCAATGTAGCCGTTCCGATAGGCCATTAAATCTTGGAAAATTATCAGGAAAATATGGTACTTAATTCGAGTTTGATGAGCTTCTAATAAATCAAAAGATTTGGGTGAAAAAATCTTGAATTGTTCGAGAAAAATCGAATTTAAGTTAGCAGAGCAGGGTTTGTATGGAAAATTTAATTATTTTTTTTTTCTTTAAATCTTGGAAAATCTTTCGGAAAATGGGGTACTTAACTCTAATTAGATGAAATCTTAATTATTCAAGTATATTTATGACGAAAAAAGTAGAAACAAAAATTTAAAAAAAATTATGAAAATGTCCAATTCGTGCGTTGCATGCCGATGAAGTGTCAAAATGGCAACAACGCATCGTGAATTCATGCCATGTGTGAAGATATTTGCTTTCCGATTTCCCCGACAGAAAATTAGAAGTGGAAAATTTCCCGTAACCATACGATACGATTCGTATACCATGAACAGAAAAAATCGTCCGATCGGAATTTTTCTCCGATCGTACATTTCTCTGAACGGATACGGTAATAGGGTTGAATTTCTTGTTACGTTCGCCTCTGCACTTATTTTAATTTTAACTTTTATATCTTTTTCACTTTTTTTCACTAAACTTTCGATTAGGGGAGAATCTCACAAACCTATCTTTCTCAAAAAATTAAACAAAATGTGTTAAAGTGACACCTAAATAGCTGTCACCAACAAACCATGGCAAATAAAATGCACGACTGGGTCGAACGTACTTGCTCTTGTAGTAAAAGTTTTTTTTTGAATTTTAAAAATTGAGTGTAATATAAGACATATATGATTAATAACTATGGCCGTTATTTTTATTTATCCATTTAATAAATTTAAGAATGGAAATTTAAATATGAAAAAAAAGCATGAAACACGTACTTTAAATTAATAAAATAAGTACTTAAAATGTTTTAATTTTAGAATGAACAATTTTTCAAAATCGTTGGAGCAGTTTTGTTAAAAAATAATTTTTTATATATAAAATTTCTTGATATTAAAAAAAAGAAATTGGTATGTCATTTTTAAGAATATAATAATATACAGGGGGTCTGGGACGATCGAGTTCACTCGATACAATCGAGCATAGGCAGTTCTTCATTGAACTCAGTCGATTGTTTTCGGTTATATAGAAATAAATAAGACTGCCGATGCTCGATTGTATCGAGTTACCTCGATTGTATCAAGTTACATGCTGGCACCCCAGCTTAAACCATAATTTCAAAAATATTCATCAATCCGTTTTCAAAATTTATTTTTCAAAAAAAAAAAATTTGAACTTTTTTTTTTAAATTCAAAAAATATTTTTTTGAAAATATTTGTATGCAGTATTATTCACACTTGATAGGACCCCCTATTTTTATAAAAATCGGTTGAGAAAATCGAAAATAAAAAAAAAACGGTTCTATGGCAGGTACCGTTAATAACAGTATTTGGTAATTTTTTTTTCACGAAAACAGACCATATTACTTCTAGTATACACAAAAAATCGTTAGAGCCGTTTTTGAGATAAATAACTTTTTTTTTTTAAATGGTCCTATGGCCGTTATTTTTTGAGCTAAAAAAAAATCTCGATTTCCCCTCTAGGGAATCGCCCAAAAATCTTATGCTCCAAGTTTGAAGAAAATCGCTTCAGTGGTTTAGGCTGTAGGCCGAGGTGCAGACAGACATACAGACAGACAGACGGAATTGCGGGACCGACTTTTTTCGTGTTCTCTGTCATCGTAATGTCAAGTTTGATTGTTATCTCGAGTTCGATTTTTTGCACGAATCCATAACTTGCCCTATAGTACCTATATCGCAATAAAAAAGTGATAGTTAATTTGATAATCACCTTAAGTGGAGCAATCATTCATTTTGATGATCAACAATCAACTATCGCCTTAGGCCGGCCGCACATTGGATGCGTCAACATACGAATTCATATCGTACTTAAACGTGTGAATACTGGCCGCACGAATCGAGTGCGCACACTGAATACATTTCTCTCCGTCAAATACGCAGTGTCCTGGTGACTCATCACTTTCGCGAAGTCCTCTTTCCATACATTTCAATGTTTCAACGTACGAACGTGTATAAAAATCCCAACAAGTTCGGATTCATTTCGTACGTCGGAAGTAAACGTACGTATACGTATGACTCACTCGTACCCAGTGTGCGCACTCCCATAGTATTTAGAAGGTTGGGATTGTTCGTGCGTGCTTGTACGTATTCGCACGAGTGAAATCCGTACGATTACGCATCCAATGTGCGGCCGGCCTTACGCGATTCCATCCCAGATCCGTTAAAACACCGATTATGACAATTTTCGCCTTACAATAGGCAAACAAATTTATTTATTTTTTTTTTTTCTGAACAAAAAAAATCAATTTAGCAAAGCTGGATTTTGCGGCAGATGTACCCCTCTTTTTATTAACACCACTTGAAAATAAACTTTACCTTACCTTTAACTTCCTTATGTCCTTTGTAATAAAAAAAATAAAACGAAAGTTTTCAATAAAAAAACTCAGTTTAATGCGTTATACATGAAAAAATTCTTACACATAAAAATGATTTACAAAATTAAAAACTTACTCATTTTCATTGTTCTAACTTATGTCGTTTTCGATTGGATATTCAGAGTGTTACACTCCTTTTTGATTCCAATGGAATATGAAAAACTCTCTTCCGTAATATGTGTATCTATGTAGAAGTAAAAAATAAAATGAACTCTTCAATAATTTCAATTTCAGAACATCCCAAGAAGAAGCATTTACTATTTTGACAATTAATCCAACACATATTTTTAAACGTATGTGTGTTTTCAGAGTGCACTCCTAGCACTCCTTAATGAAATCCGGAGTGAAGAAACACTCCTAAATCATCACTCCGAACAGCAAATGGAAGGTTTTTGGAGTGTTGGGAGTGTGGATGGAGTGAAAAAAGAGTGCTAGGAGTGACCAACGGAAAACGACATTAAAACAAAGTCATGTTTGCGATAATTTAACAAAACAAAAAATAATATTTAAAAATTATTATAATAAAGTAATAACCTCGAATAAATGTAAATGTTTGCTGTTTTTACATTTAGATTTTAAGTTTTTTTTCCGATCTAAAAATAAAATTGTTTTGTGTCTATTTAATTTGTTTTTGTTTTTTTTTTTTTATAGTACAAAATATCAAATTTCATAATAATTAGATTCTATAGTGATAAAAAATAATAATTACATTAATATTAAAATAATTGCATAAATGGTAATAAATTATTTCAAATTGACTTGTCACTTTGTATAAATACATACTATTGTAATAATTTATATAAAATATATATACAGGTATGGGTATGTGTGTGTGTATATATATCTATATATTTAAATTATTTTCACTGGAAGTCCATTTGTATTTTGTTGTTGATAATTTTGGGAGGCTACTTGTAGAGTTGATCTTTCTATCTCTGACAATAAGTCAATTAAATAATAATCAATAAAAAATACTTAAATTTATTAAATTTATTTAAAGTACATTGGTTGATAAAATATTAAAAAAAAAAAAACTACATAAATAGTTTACTAAATAAGTCTTATTTTGTTATTGATTTTTGTAACGTTTATTTTTTATAATAGCAATTTATATTATGTTTACAAACAATTTTTTTTAAATAACAAAATTCAATTGCACAGTAAAAATTCTAATAGTAAATTCAATTTGATTTCAATTAAAGGAGGAAGGAAAAAATGTACATACATGAGTATTGAAAAAATTTTACAAAATAATGTATAATGTTTTATACATTAAAATATGTTGTAACAAATAATTTTAATTTTTTTTTTAAGGTTAAAGAAACTTTAAAAGTCTCAAATTTATTGTTACAATCATAACACTTTTTTTTTCTTATTAGTTCAATTTGTATTTAAGTTTAACTTAAATTAAACGCCAATTTTGAATTAATACATTTTTATAATTTTAAGGTAGGTATACAATTTGTTAAATTAAAATAAATAAAATCACAAAATTTTAAATAAAATTTGTATTTGCTTTTGAATTAAAATTCAAAATATATTTTTTTTTATTCAGCAAAATTAAGAGAAATACAATTTTTTTATAAACTTAGAAGATAATTAAGTAAATTCATTTCAATCACTGGCTTTTATGTATAGGTATAAAATTTTGTTTTCATAAATATTTTTTTTTTTAATTTTATACTAAAATGCTATTGATAAAATAAATGGGAAAACTTAAATATATTGCTAGTGTATTGAATACTGAATGGATAAAGGTTTTATTTATATAATTTCTATTTAAAGATTTAAACAATCGATACAAATATTTTAAGGCACGTTGCAGCTTTTAAGTGAACTATTATTGCTTGAAGAAAATATTACACAAAATATTCTTTCTATTTTGTTTTTGTTAATCGAGGTCTTAATGTAGGTACAAATATATTCTGGGCCCGTATTACGAATTACGATTATCTTTCAAAATCCCTCGTAATCGTTAAGTTGCGATTACATTTTACGATAGTCGTTTTTTAACTAATTTTAGCGGTCCTATTTTATAGTTTCGACACCTCTGATTTAGGATTTTTATATATCGCTCACATATTTATTTAAAAAAAAATAGATATTTTTAATTTAAGCTTGCAATATGTTCATGCATCCATTTTCGTGAATCATAATCGGGCTTTATCATGGCTATCGTTTTTCTTAGGTATCGTTTGTTTTGCCTTTCGTTTCGTAATTCGTAATACGGGCCCTGGTTTACTATAGATTCCTTAAGAATTTATGAATTTTTAAAGCTTTTATCAAAATTTTAATTTAATATTTTTTTTCTTTAAATATCATTTATTATTTACGCACTTCTATGTTAAGCTGATGATAAAAATTCATTCTTGAAGTATGTAGGAGTTTAAAAAAAATTCAAGTTTCGAGTAAACTATGGCCTTTTCAGTAAATTATGATATTCTTGGATGTAGATGTAAAGCACCAGGTGGATGCAGGTGTATTTTTGGCAAGGTTAATTGAGTATCCTTAAAGCTTTCACTTGTACATGTTAAAAAAAAAAAAGATTCTCAAACTAAATTGATGCTACATGGCGGCAACCGTAACTATAAATAAATCGATAAGATAGTAATAGGCAAGACGAACTTCATCGGGTTAGTTCTGAACAAAGTTAAAGATAAAAAAAAAAGAAAAATGTTTATAAAATAATAGTATGACCCCTGATTTTCTAACCTGCGGTAACCTGGCTACATCGAAAATGATTGTTAACTTATTAGAAAACCCATGTATGTATATCATACATACATATGCAAATCGATGCCTTCACGAGCAGTAGTTTCAAGTAACACAATTTAACGATGAATAGTTATTTGGTTTGGGTAGCCCCGTTCCAGAGTTTAAATGTATAGTTTTACTCGATTCAGTTGGCCAACAGTTGATTACTTTTAATGAAAGATAATAAAATTATTATCGTATTTTCAATAGTCAAAGCATATGTGACCAAAAAAGAAAACCCTGAAGTATTATTGGCAATTTTATAGCTAGCGCAGTAAAATTTCCCTTGGGTGAACAATAACAAAACCAAAAGTGCCGATAAATTAGTCAATTAGCCAAAATTAGTGAAAATAAAAGTGGACAAATAGTGTGGACTTGAACCTTAAATGTCGGAAATGTAGTTTGTTTTTCACTCAAAAAAGGGTATGAACACATCCAAAGAATAAAGAGTGGACATAAAAGTTGATATAGCGTTTTATTGAACTTAAATTGCTGCGCTAGCTATAAATTGCGAATAAAACACACCTATCAATAAAAACATGTATGAAATTTGCCAATAAATTTATTAAAATTTTGTTTCAAGCTGGACTTGTAAGGATATTCTATTCTACTTTCTAAGAATATTTTATTTCCAATGCATAAAATTGGAAGCAATTTATAAAAATTTGTAACAGGTTGGATTTGGCATTTCATTATCAAAAGTCTAAAGCAATACAAAATAATGTGGCCAACCCCTACTTGTTTTTAAATGGGGCAATTAGAAGGGATGCTTTAGAGTTTAAAGTTTGAGGAACAGTAAAGCCTAGCTAGTTAGAATTTTTTGTGATGCCAAATTCTGTCTTAAGCGAATGACCTAAGTATGTCTCGGAGCCAAGGGATCTGGGTTTGCTAGTTTTTTTTTTTTTTTTTTTTTTTATAAAAATGTAAAAAAAAATTTGAATAATTTTGTTTTTTGAGGTAGGACCTTGAAAGTTTTTGTTTTTTAAACCTTCATAAATAGATGACATTAAAAATATCATAAATATTTAAATAAAAATTAATTAAATCAGAGTATGAAGAGCATTTGCAATTATATGTATTTTTGTTTATGGATTTTGACATACATATAAAAAGTTTAAAAAATTTGTTTGATTTTTCTTGAAGTTAAACATTGCTAATTTAGAGTTTCCTTTATCTATTTTTTTTTGTGCGCAAAATTCATTTCTTTAAATGCAAATAAATAATAATTATTAAAATAAATTCAATTATATATAGTTTTGTTTATGTAAAAAAAAAGTATAATACAAAATATTAAATGAAATATGCAGTGGATAATACCAGAGTATTTTTCGTTTAAAGGTATTAAGTTATTGTATTGTTTCTAATGTTTGTGCTTTTTTGTTGTTGTTGTAAGGCAATTTTTCAACAATTATGTATATTATTTTTTTTAATTAATTCGTTTATTGTATAGTATTTTTTTTTTTAAATAAATTTATTTGTATTATGTTGTTTTTTTTTGTGCATTTAATGTTTACAACCATTATTTACGGCATTAGGTGGAGTTTTAATACATTTTCGTTTGAGTAACCACCATAAATGGTCTATTTATATTTTTACAAAGGCATAGCACCACTGAATTATATTTTTGTTTGTTTACTATATGAGAGATAAATAATATTATTTAAAAAATAGGATAATACATGTACTTAACTAATAACTTAAAAACTTATTGATAAAATTATATGAGGGCGTATTATATTTTTAAAAAAATTAATAATTATAAACTCAAACATTCAGTTTTTATTGGGAGTTTGGAAAATATTTTTTTGTACGTCCAAATGTAGGTACGTGTTTTTTTAAGTTTTTTTTTTCTCATGTAAAGCTAAAGGCAGTCGTTACAATAAATTATTATGTAATTTAAGAAATGTAATATACATTTCTTCTATAACATATTTATGTTTATTTTTGTTTAAATACTGTTCTAACGTTTTTTTTGCTGCCAGGACGGAATTTTAGAAATATAAATATGTTGTATGTATGCATTTGACAATGAGATGATATAAAAAGTATTAAGGGACACCATATGAGACGCTTACTTGACTTCTTCTTGAGCGGCAATAATACTTCCGTCGTGGGTGCCCAAAGGAGGAGGTGGTGACGGTGATACTTCATGGATATTATGAATTTCATTTTTCACCTTTATCAAGGACTGCGGTGTCGAAGGATGTTGAATTGACGTTGTGCATTCAGCCGAGTTGACTTCTGGATTATTTTGATCAATTTGATGGAATAAATGCTGAATTTCTCCAGCTGCAGCAGCAGTGATTAAATAATTCAATGGATGATAACCCACATCTTTTGGTACGAAGCCTTCGTGGGTCATTTTCATGTGGTTTTTCATTTTGTCGGGACGAGAAAATTCTTTGCCACAAACGGGGCATGGGAAGACTTTGCGATGTTTGCCTTCGTGATAGAGAAAAGCATGCCTCTGGAAGCTGTACTTGTTTTTGAAAGTTTTTTGTACGTTTTCCTTAGCACATTCGGTACACTGATAGACACCTTCGTTTATGCTAGCATAACGAAACAAATCCAAACCTCGAACCGACATTTCTGTTAAATGTTCGGCTTGATCGTCCATTGAGGATTGTGCTTTGCGGCGAATTCTTCGTCGCTGGACGGGACGTGGATTACGTGGCGTCACTGGGGGAGATTCCTCGAGAATGGGTTGCTGATTCGTACCATGGTCGTTGGCATTTGTAGGCGAAGGTACAAGATCAATTATCGTTGGTGTAGCACCTTCATTTTCAGACTTATCGTTTTGAGCATTAGAATTGGAGTGTGGTGATGAAGATACCTCGATTGGCATCAAATTTTCATCGTTGTTTACCTCGTTGTTGGTCAAGTATTCAGTTTTTACAATGGGATTTGTAGCCATATGTAGCAGGAATTGATGGCGGAGATTATTCGATGAAGGTGGCTGAATAATGTTGGAATCATTACATGATTGTCGCCTTTCTGAGGGGGTATTATTATTGCATTTTGTCTCAGCGGCTTGACACGAATTATTATTTTTATTATTGTTGTTGTTGTTCGATAAGGAATCATTGCACAACTGCTGCTGAAGCATGGATGAAGTTGATTTGTTACTATTGGTTTGCTGTTGATTAGGCTGCTGTGGTTGTGAAATTGGATGGACACGAATTTTTAAACCCAGAGCTGTTGGCAAATGAGTGGCAGGATCGAGTATTTCTGGAATTTGTGTTTGTGCCGATCCGAGAACAGTTTGTTTTTGCTGATTGTTAGCTACTGTTGCTGAAGATATTTTTATTATCTCAGTGGCGTTAGATACTTGTTGAGTTGTTGAATGAGTGGCTGCTGTTGACTGAGTGGTTTGTGCTGCTGAAGTTACTGGTAATATTGAGGATGATGCGGATGATGTTGGTGCCAGTGGAGTCGGTGGTGGTGGTTTATTAACACCAAACAGTCTTTGTGATAACTCTGGTGAGTTATTGAGGTGAACTGAAAAAAAATTAAAGCCTTTTATTAGAAACTGAAATAAAAAATTCAAAACAATAATTTTTGTTTAATCGTTTGTTATAATTACATATTTGTTTAAGTTAAACGAATTTTAAGAAAACACACAGAAAACTATTCATAGTTAAATGAAATTGTTTAAAAAATAAAAAAAAAATGTAATTAAATTGTTTGTGTTGATAAAATAACTGAAGAGTAGCCTAATAGGAAAATCTGTCTGTTTTTATATCTGGCAGTAACAGTTTAATTTTGTCTGTCTGTTTTTATATCTGGCAGTAACAGTTTAATTTTTTGTTCATCAAAATGCAGAACATACCTACAACACACAAAATGTTTATCAAAACCGTTAGAGCTGTTATTTTTTTAGCTTTACGAAACCGTTTTTATTTTTTTTAGCTTAAAAATAAATTCAATTTCACTTTAACTTTTCATGAAAACATGTTTAGCGAGGTATTTGGACGAAAATGCGGGACCCACTTTTTGTTAAGTTTGATTTTTTTTCAAGAATCGAAAACAAGTCGTAAGCAGTTAATTTTTGTGCTTTTTCGAACAAAATATTTATGCAGTTTGAATTAAAGAACATTTCTGATGCAGATGATGTTTATGAAAACGGCCTTCTTTCGTAAGAAAAAAGATTTCGCGACAGATCATTCACGGGATTTTTTCCGGGTAATATTTTATTTCGCAAACAAAAATTTTCCAGGGAAAAAAATCTCCCAGGGAGATTCCGGATAGGGCCCATTAAGTAAACAGAGTTATTCCGTCGTCGTGAAAATACCAAATGTCATGTTCTTGTTTTGTTTACCAAAATTCTACGAGTCGCATCGAATTCTATAGATTAAAAATAAAATATATTTACAAAAAATTCATACATTCGAAATTCGATGTTCAATCGTCTAGATTTGCATTGCCTGTTTTTCCAATGTCTATTTTTTGTGCAGTGCAGTAACACGCCACAATCAACTATTACATAAGCCGATTCAATCTTAAGAAGTAAACGAATTTTAAAATGAATAAAAATCCGAGAAAAAAACAAAAAATTATTCTTTTATATTTTTGTTTATTATGTTTTTTTTTTTTTTTTTTGTAATTGTGTATAGAAAAAGATAAAGGAATAGAATCCAAAAGAAAACACCTTTAAATTACACACTAATAATTTTTTTTTTCTTTTTGTAATATAAAGACAAAACAAATTTAGTTAAATAATATTATTATTATTATTTTTTTTTAACTTCCACTTAACTTTTTTTGTACGAGTACACATTAAATGCGTGCAAAAATCAATTTTTTCAAAATTTTATTATTCCTAATCCTAAAAGAGTTTGAATTTCAGTTTGTTTTCCAATCTAAAAATAATTAATAAAATACAAAATATATAATCTAAAATGTATTAAAAAAACACGTGTGTGTCGGTGTTAACTTTGAACTTAAAAATTTTGTTTTTGATTTTTTTGTTTTTTAACTTTTTAAATAATATTTTTTTTTTTATTATTTGCTCCTTACAGTTAAAAACCATCCAACACAAAAAATAGTATTATAATTATTATTATTAAAAATACATATACAAAATCAAATATATTGCAATACAGGTAAATGAAAAATAAAATAATTAAAACAAATACAAATAAAACTAAAAAAAAAAAGAGGAAAATCCAATTAACTAAAAACAAAAAAAAAGAAAATTAAAATTAAAGTATTTTATATAATATTAATAATGTGTGGGTGCTTCTATTAGGAATTTATTATTTAATATGTATAATTTTTATTTTTTATATATATAATATATTAAATTAGTTTATTGATTTAATTAAATTAAAAGTTGCTTTATATTTAAATTTCTAGCTAAATTATGAAATTATTGGTAAATATATATTTATTTATATTTATAGTTATATAAATATATATAACTTAACTTAAAACGTCCCTTAGAAATAAGAAAATAGTTTTTTTTTTATTTTTTAATTGATTTTTTTTGTATTGTTTTAAAATGCTAGTAACACATTTATATTTGTTCCTTTAATTTACAATGTTATTGTTTCGGTTTTTGTTTTTTTGAAATTTGAATTTGATGCAAGAAAATTATCTATTAGCTTAAAGGAAGAAAAAAGAAAATTTAAGGTCAAAATTTTAAGTAAACATTGAGTGTAAAAATAATAGACAATTGAAAGTCAAGGGACATAAAATGTTTCTTACAGGATACATGAAAATAATTAAAAGCTAAAATTGCACTAGCTACCACTATACAAAAATTTAGTATGCAAATTTATCAGTGTCATACAAATACTCTGATTGAAGTTATTTTTTTGTTTTTAATATCTATAAAAAAGACTATTTATATTGCGATAAGGTATAAAAAAAACTTAATTGTTTGTATTAGCATTTCAAATTCTAAACAGAACCGAAAGCTTAATATATGTACAACGATAGATTCAAAACAAACAATGTCTATTGGAAGGCAACTTATATAAATAATATTCTTTTCAAGCAAATGGAGATCATACATTTTTTGAATTTTTTTTTTATTGAGTATGTTCGTATATAACATATTTTTTTGGAATCGGGAGTAAATTCAATTCAGGAAAATTGGGATTGATAGGAAAATTTGTCGAGTATTTGAAAACTTTTTATCGTGAATATTGCTAAAACTTTTAACTCCAAACTTACTGCTGTCGTTGATATTTTGCATTGGAATTTGGCTGTAATTTCATTTTTTTTTATTTATTCGATAGCAGACTATTTTTCTAACAGTTAAAAATGTTCCTCAAAATCATCGATACATTGCAGTTCTTTTCAATTGCAAGAGATCACTTTTTTGCCTCAATGGTTTAACAAATTCCTATTTCGATTGAGGTATTGAATTTAAATTGGAGTACTTAAAATTGATGCTAGATATTAACTTATTCTTCTTTTAATATCACTACAGCCGAATTCATTCGCAATGTCGTTTTGTATGAGATTTTTCACAAAGATCGATTCTGTTTTTTCGGTATTCGTTACAAGTTACAAGATAACGATTGATTTAATTAATAGATTAATCCAAATTCAACTTTTGATATTTACCGCCATATTATTCACTCGATAAATCCAGATTTAAACTTAAATCCAGATGAATTTACATTGAATTTGTATGATTTAAGTTTAAATCTGGATGTATTGAGTGAATAATATGGCGGTTATAGATGTTTTTGTTTTTTATCACTCCGCAGCTACATTACATTAAAATAAAAATGCAAATCAGTTTCATCATTCTTTTTTGTTGCATGTAAAATGGAAAGTAAAGTGAATAATGAATAATAAGGAAAGGAAGAACATGGATCTAGAAAATTCGAAACGGTGGTCGTCCATTAAATAGACTTTAAGTTTTTTTTTTTTCAATTGCAAAAGGAACTATTTCAATTTAAATTTGAACAGAAGATAATGGAAAACATCTTAAAATCAGCCAAAAAATAGTTACATACATATCTAGAGATTCGACACAGTCAACTGCTGTAAACCTTAACTGCTTGAACAGAATAGAATGCTGGAACTGGAGCCGCAGACGGAACTAGAAGAGCTGTCAAAAAGTGTCTTACGTTATTTTTTTTACGTGCCCACAATGCAACTGTACAGTTTTGAAAGTATTTTGAAGAAAAACAAAACAATATTCTTATGTACAAGCTCAGAATTCACATTTTTTGTTTCCAATACTTTTCCTTTTAATAAATAATTTTTTTCCGACCAAAAAAGTTTTTTTTTCTTCATACAACTTGAAACGTCAAAAGTGTTGTACATGAAAAGTTATAATTTGGTGAACTCTTCCGTCTGCGGCTGCATCTCCGTATTCGGCTACGTTTCATTGTGTTCACAACATTGAATTTGTGTGTATTCAATAATTTGACAGCTATTCCAGTTGCGGCTCCAATTCCGTCTCCGTCGTCATTCTGTTCAGGCAGTAAATCATGCAAAAAAATGTTTAACTGATGCAACGACATTGTAACTAGTTAACTGCATCAATGACAACATGCACACCTTTTTTTTTGTTCGTCTTTACGTAAGTTTTTGCATACTAGGTGAAACTGCAATATGTGTAATCGAAATTTTAATTAAAAGTACCGAACAAGTGGAGATTTTTCAATAGATTTTGTTTTAATAGAATTGGTTTGTTTCTTCAAATTCTCATACCTTATCGCATCTTCTAGTTTATAAAGATTCAAATTATTTATCAACAAATTAATATTTAACAAATGAACAAAAACTGTGTTAATTCTTAAAAAAAAAAGAAAGAAATGAAATGAAATAACAGTATAAGACACTTTATTGCAATGTCAGTCAATTTTCTATAAACAAACGAACAACAATTACAACTTTTAAAAGGCCTCTTTGTGAATACACTTTTTGTTTCATAATATATGAAGAGAATTTATAAAATTTAGATTGTATGTAAATAAGTGCACTTTGTTCATTTAAATTTTAACTTTTGATTGTAAATAAGCTCACTTTTTTGTTTAATTTCGATTTTGTTATTAATTTATTTTGCATGTGTACTGTTTAAATTATTTTTATATATTTCTTTTAATTAATTACTGTAATTTTTTCTTTGGCGAAATTTTAAGCCTCCGATATATATACTATACATATATATCCATATATAAAATATATTCTTACTTTATAAATAATATATATAAATATATATATATATATATATTAAATGTTATTTATAACACTACTTAACAAGTTTTTTTTTTTACGATTAATTTTAAAAAGTAATTAAATGTATTATTTGTTTATTGTTTTGTTTTCTTTGCATTCAATATTTCTAACTATATTATTTTTTTTAATAAGAAGAAACAAAAATAAAATAAAATGAAATAATAAATTAATAATTATTAACAACATAAAATAAAATTACAAATTATTATTTTTTTTAAATTTTTTTACAATTGCACAAAACAACTATTGTATTTTGTTCATTTATGTTTATAAGAAACATTCACGGAAGAAAAACAAACTAAAAAAAAAAAAATTGCACAACGGACATTTTCTCAGTAACAAAAAATAATTACTCGTTTTTTTTTTGTATTCCAAATAATTTGTTTTTAATATGCTTTGCAATTAAATTTAAGAAAACAATAATTATAGAGACAAGTTTTTTTTTTTTAATAAAAATAAACAGGTAACAACATTAAATATTATTTATATATATTAAAAAAGAGAAATTTATGACCGATTTAATCGGAGTTTTTTTGTTTTTTTTTTTTACAGTTTTTATTTCAAAAAAGTCAACATTTTGTTTTGTTAGAATAAATTTTATGAAATATATAATAATAATATTTATAACTACTATTAACTATAACTAAAAAAATGTATTAATTTTTTTTTTTTTGTTTTTGTAAATTAATTTACTTAAAAAAATTTTGGAATATTTTGGAAGCCTTTATAAGGTGAAGAGATATAAAAAATTGCTTTTATTTAATCGTTTGTTTCACGCTTATGTGAGGATGCGATGGTTAATGCGATTCAAGACGAATTATATTAAAATATAAGCATTTTATTTATCTCATAAATAAAAAAAAAAAAAGTTAAACATTTTTTTGTTGTTGTTTTTACATAAAGTTTTGTTTGTTTTGTTTTGTTTTAATTTTAATGTGTTGGTGGTACGGTTACAGCTGTTGTTTTTGTTGTTACAGGTGTTTGGTTTAGTAAATCTGTCTGCGTTGTAGGCTCCGATGTGCATGTCACAGCTGATGGTGATGCAGATGATGAGTATGAGGAGGAGTTGTTCACTGCTGTTCCGCCTGGTGTAGCTGGCGACGCAACAAGGGCAGACGTTGGATTTTCAATTTTATGAATAATCTTAACGTGCGCTGTCATATTGTCTTTTCGCGTGAACTCTTTGAAACAAAACGGACACGGATAAACTTTGACATTTCGCTTGTGCGACGTCACATAATGCCGACAGAAATTACTAATGTGAGTGTAGACACGGGAGCATACTTTGCATCGGTAGGTGTGTTCACCTTCTTTGGTACAAAAATCCCTGACAGATCCTTCCGAGTCATCTATAACATATTTAGCGGTTCGATTACTTGTAATTTGGGATTCAACTTTAATGCTATCATTACTATTATTTCCCGATCCTATTGAATCACCACCGCCCCCTCCAGCGCTGGCACTACCTTTCATCTTGGTTAAGCTGACAGTGTTGCCACCGCCAGCTCCACCTGGTGATGACTTCAAACTTAGATTGCTAGAGTTGTTACCGCCACCTGGCGTCGTCCCTGACATCTGTGTGTTAGCGGCAATGGTTAGGGTTGCTTTTAGTTTTCCTGGGGCTGCGTTTCCAGTCAAAAAATTGCTGTTAAACATGTCGATGAAGTCATTGTTGTTAATGGGCTAAAATAAAAAATTACAATAAAATGGTATTGTTCTGATAATAAGTTATTTAATCGCCTGTATAGTTAAAGATTGAAATGACTTTTTGAAGAACATTTCAACGCTTACATTTGCAATACTCAAAAAATATCTATTCATTATACTCGGCATAACTCGGCTAGATATCATCTGATTCGGTTGCAGATTTTATGGTTGGACAGATTAACACAAAACAGAGCCGAAAATTGTAAAATTCCACCGAAAATTAGAAAATACCACAGAAAAAGTAATAAAATCGTGAAAACACTTTGAAATTTCAAAAAGTCTGAAATGAAATTGTGTTTGTATGCGCAACATCATCCGATTTGGTTGGGGATTTTTTGTTAGATCTGTATTGAACCAGATTAACACACAACGGAGCCGAAATTTGAAAAATTCGAACGAAAATTAAAAAAATTCGACCAACAAAGTCAGAAAATCATGAAAATATCTTGAAATTTCGAGAATGCACACAAAACACCCAGTGTCGATTAAATATTGAAATACTTATGTGGATTGGAAGGGCATAAATTGTAGATAATATATATGAAATTATTTTTTTAAAAAGTTATCCCCGAGACTGGCTATGATGATATTTTTGTTTTGAAGAGTTTTCCTATGCAAACAAAGTTGTTTAGGACGATGACACGAGAGCTTTTGTTGGATCCAACATATACTAGAAAAAATAGAACTCCGTGCCCTTCCTGTGCATACTGGGAGCGAAAAACCGCCTTGACTGAGAAGGGGTTAAGTTAATTATAAAATAATAAAAATAGTAAGATTGGTCTCAACGAGGAATTTCACACTAGAATATCCAAAGTCCACTGAAATCCCCAAATTGGTTCTTTTGTATAATCGCTTTCGAATAGGAAGATAAAGGGGTTTTTTAATGTCCGATCTTATGAAACAAGATTGAACACGATACAATTAAAATAAAGTCTTTTTCTAAAAAGATTACCGAATATCGATAATAACTACCGAATAACGATATTTAGTGATGAAACTTGGAACACACGTTTAATTTGTTATAAGAAATTAGAATAAAAAGGGTGTTTTTTTTTTGTCATTAAAACCTTAAAGTAAATAATTTATTACCTAGTCCTTGATAATCCTTTTTAACCATACAAGCGAAAAAATAAAAAACGTAATTCTTGACATACCTTTACGTCCTGTTGAGTCAAACCGTTCTGTTTTAGTTTTGGACGTTTTGACAACTTTGGTTTTGACTTGACAATGGGTGTAAGTTTGGGTATAGCACCCATTGGATTAAGTATTGTCACAGTACCGGGTACTGCCCCAGGACCTATTATAGCTGCACCCTTAGCTACGGCAGCTGCAGTTGCTGCCGCCACTGCCATTTGTTGCTGATGTTTTTGTTGTGCCAGCAACAAAGCCTGTTGCTGTTGTTGCTGATTATTTTGAGCAACAGATTCGGCGGAGGTGGCTTCTTGTGAATTAGGTGAACTTGATGGATCATATTTGAACTCAACAGGTTCATCATATTCATCAAGCATTAGCTGTGGTTCCATATATGATGCATCCATTTGATCATCGCAGTCACTATCGTTGGGATCTATAATAAAATAGGATAGAATGGAAAAAGGTTTTTTTTTTTGGTGGAAAAGGAAAAAGAATAAAAAATTGCATTTATTCATATTTTCCATTTTGTTGCATGTTTATATATATTATAAATACAAAATTATATTAAGCAATTTATCGGAAAAGCTATAGGGATTTTAAAGCCATTTTTTCTTATTTTTTTTTTACACATACAGCACAGATTTTCTTCTCTTTCGATACAAAAATGCTTTTTTTTACATTGCATAGAAATTTTTGAACTGAGAATATAAAAACATTGAATAAATTGGAGGAACCTAAGTAACTTTATTGGAATTGGTATTGAAGCACACATTTTTCACGTCGGCCAAAAATCCCTATGCTCGTCCCGATTAAATAAAAGAGAGTAACGTTTTTTTATTTCTATTTTCTTTCATATCTTATAAAGATGAATTATATTTTTTTTTTCAATTTAAAAAAATATAGGGTAAGACAAAAATTACTTAATTCGTTTTAATAGACAAAAAAAAAAAAAAAAAGAAAGAAAACTAGGAAAAAAACGCAACACCTTTAAATTTGCTGAATTGCTGAATATAATTGGGGGAACACTCACCTGCCGACGGAAAAAAACGTTATAACTCGCGAGTTCATTAGGAAAAAAAATTAACACGATAACGCAGGCCACTATTATTAATTTTACTTATTTCACAGCACTTTTTGAAAAATGTACTTAAGTTTGTGTTTTTTTTTTCCTTTCTTTTAAAATATATATATTTATATATTTTTTAAAGAAAGAGAGACAGAGAGAGAGAGAAAGATAAAGATTAAACGCACAAAATCCCTTTTAGCTTTTCCGATAGATGGTTTTTGTATTTTTTCAATTGTTCTAAAAAATTAACCTATGGTAAATTGTGTTATTTTAAGATGAGTTTTTAATGTTGTTTTTTTTTTTTAATTTTTTTTGGTGCATATGGTGATCACATATTGAATGCTGTTAAATTTTGTTTATGAAGTGATTGTTAAAAACTGCATGAAAACTACATATTATATTAATTTCCTCATTCGACACGAAATTTAATTACATATTATTTTTAAATTTTTTGTTGCAGGTGTAAAGGAGGTGTAATTTAACTTTGAAATGAAGGTAACGATTTTGTGATTTTTAAGTTTTGCTTAATTCTTTTAAGTATAAAAAAAAACTGTTATTAAATATATTTTTTAATCTTTTTTTTTTTTTAGTTTTTAAAACTATACTTCGGGTTTTACATAAGCTTTACATACATATTTACTGAAGAAATTTATTTATAGAGAAAAAAAAAAAAAACTTACCGGAAGTACTATTATCATTGTCATTATTTATTCTGTCTTTGGACTGTGATTTGCGTTTCTTTGTTCTACCATCTCGGGAATCTGTGCAGTCCTATTAAAATAAAAATGTTTTTGTTTAAGTTAAATTATAAAACAAAAAAAAAATAAAATATATTTTCTAGAATTATTAAACATGTAAAGGCGTGTCTTTTTGCAAGCATGGAATAAATTGGTTGAAAAAAACGACATAGGGGTTAACAGACGCCATAACAGAAAAACCATGAAGTTTTCATACAAACTATCGATAACATATATGGGAGTCATGACAGTAACACAGTTTTTCTCCGTGCTTAAGTTAAACACCAAAAATTCCCCGTGCTTAGTTAAGCCCGTATGGGCTTAGTTGTTGTTGCATTTAACACGTAAACTGCTCAGCGCCGACATCGTTTTTTTTTCATCCAATTCCCTTCGGACTTACAAAAAAACACGGCTTACGTATTCATGTATATTTACATTTGCATCCTGATCATTATCGCAGGATTCACGTTGATTCTCGTCGGAGCCTTCATTGCCTGAATAACCATCACCAGAAATTTTAACTTCATGTTTCGGCGAGTCCTTAAAATAATGAATTTGATTTTTTTTTATATTAAAATTGGGAATATATTTTCTAAATGTTAAATGTTGATAATAACCGTTAAAATTTGTTGAACTTGCAAAGTCTAAAGAATACAACAAATAATGTCCTCTACAATGGCTACATACATTTTTTTCTTTTAAATCAAATGTAAATAACTTACGTGCATTATGCCATCCCTATCGTACTCATCGAAATCATTACCAGTGCCATTTGAGCTTCCTGATAATTTTCGAGGCCGACCGCGTTTTCTTTTGGGCATCGAAGATAACGCATTGCCCAGTAATGATTGCTGATTGTCATTTATGTTTAATATATTCTGTGTTTTAGTCCTTTGTTGCACCAAATATGGTTGAATTCGATGCAATTGTGGTGGTGGAGGTGTAGGCGCAGCCCCAGCTGGTTTATCGTCGTTAACTTCTGTTAGACCTTTAATTCGTAGACTCTCGGCAACGCGCAGAAACGCCGTTAAACGTTCCTGATCAACTGATACTTCACCGCGATACATGAAATCAAGTAGACTCTTCATATCTGAGTAGGGAACATCTTTTAATATTACAATTGGATGTTTCTCTGGATGATTGACGAAGAGTGCATTAAAATATGGGCTACAAGCTGATAAAACCATCTATAAAGAACAATATCAAAAAGAATTCTCAATCAAGTAATTTTCGTTAAAGACAAGTGTTGTTTTGTATTTGTTTTTTTTTTTTTTTTTTTGTTCCTTACCTTGTGAGCCTTCAGGTATTGTCCTTCCACGGCCAGCGTGACATCAGTGAAGGTTTCAGCGTGTAGCAGTTGATCAAAAACTGATAGAAGGTTGCTTTGATGGTTATTCCATCTTAAGCAGAATCTTTGGGATGCCATTTTAAATTGCTTTTAATTTTTCTGATTTTGTTTTTAACAAGTTTTTTTTTTTTTAGTTTTGCTTTTCAACTAAATTTCACTTATTTTACAAAAAAAAAAATAATGTTTTTTCCTAATAGGTAGGTATAAATATATATTTTAAAATATGTAAAATATTTTGTTTTTTTTTTGTTTGTTGTAAAAATGTTTATATTTAAACTTATTGCTTTCACGTTACAAAATTACTATAATAATTTAACAGTTTTGTTTTATTGTTCTGAAAAAAGAAGAAAAAAAATAAACGATGATTAGATTTTTTTTAAATAAAGTTATAATTTTTGATAAGAGGATATGAAAAATATAAATTACCTAACCTGCCTATTTTAAAGAAAAACAAATTCTAACATAAATTATATCCATAATATTTTTTGTACTTGCGATACCTACTATGTAACTATGTAGGTATCTACTGTATAAGACAACTTTCGAATTCGTGAATAAAATGGAGCTCATAATTTTAATCAAACCTGTACTTTTTTGGGTACAGTAAAGTATGCTCAAGGTACAATATAGCTCGACCACCCATGCTACTGATGATTTAAGTTTTGAGGTGATTCCTTAAAATAGAAATTGATTTGTTTTTTCCCTTCGTAAAATTCTGCCATACATCCAGCAGCGAAAAGCCAATTTTTCTGGCAAAAAAGGTTCTAAAGATTTTGAAAATAATTTAAACAGGGTGTTCTATGTTTAATATTTTGGGGAATCATTCCTGGAATCAATTTTTCATAAATTTTCCATCCCCGCCTGAGGAGAGGGAGGGGGGGGGGGCTCGGTCGTATACCTCTCGTTTTTTCCGACTTTCTTTTTAAAGTAGAATGTTTTTTTTATTAAATTTTATAAAATCTAGACCCATCGAAATAAAGAAGGTAATAAAATTTAAAAATAATTGATATTTTTGTCTTCAAAAATTAAAAAAAAATTGTAATTCTACACAGAATATTATTTTGGCTTGCACTGTCGAAAAAGTTATGTATTAAAATTTATTTGGGTTAATGAAGTTATTTAGTTTTTAGTAGTTAATTACCATTATCAAAATGTATGTATTTTTTTTACTTTATCGTAATTATATGTGTAGTTCCTATACAAAAGTTTTTTTTTTTTTAAAGGTTTAGTTTTAATATTGGCAACACTGTTTCAAGTGTAAGTTAATTTGACAGCTGACAGATAAATTGGCCGCGTTCAACAGCACATTTGACAGTTCTAAACTGTCATTTTTAGAGCTTCTGATTGGCCAGCAGTCATAAGAATTCAGTTGACGTCGATTGACATTTAGTTACGTTTCTTACGTTTTTTTCTGAATTTTCAGATTAAAAATTCTATCTGAAAATTCAGATGACAGCTAAAAGCAACAAAAAACAGTTCTTGATCCAGTTTTTTTTTTGGTGTGTAGTCTGATCGTCTGGGTCTCGTATCGCTTTTCGCATTTTGATTTTAAAGTGCAACAAATAATAAAAACAGAATAAATTATTTCAGACTTTTTTGTGCGTTCAGTGTTACGTTTTTCAGAACTGAATTTTTAGATCTGTCAAATACGTGGTGATGAACGTTGCCATTTTGATGCTGAATATATTTTGTTATTTCATTACATTTATTCGTTTAGTTACTAAAAGTACCGATTTAATAAACCCCTTTTAACTATTTAACAGGGTTTTAAATCTTAAAATGACGTTTGTTCCATACAAAATACGTCATTTGAAAATTTAAAAGGCTGTTAAATATCTGTGGACCTCAATTAGATCAATTTCACTTTTTGTACGTGAACTGTTCCCTAAAACTGGTAGAAATGGGCAATTTTGGTAAATAAGCGAACAGAGGTATGTAATAATATAAATAAACTCACGCCAGAACACCGCTTGCAATTACCGACATTACAGTCTCAGAAACTTGAAAAAAAAAGTCTCAGATTGCGCTACATTGCAGCCACCCCCGGGGCGCCTACAGCCCTACACACACGATCAATGTTTTTTTGTCTACGATCACTACTGAATAAGGCATTTGCCCGAAGTTTTAAATCCTTTTAAAGGACTCGCAACTAAACAACTCGATGTGTGGTGACGCTGTCCGCACCCTCTCAGGAGGAGAGTTATTCATCAGGAAATGCAATTTTATATATTATAAACACTTATTCCTTACATGAAGAATGTTTAAAATTTTACGCCAATATATCTATATACCGCCTTAAACTTAAGTCTCTATTAGAATTAATTTTATTTGCATTAAGGTTCTAAGCAGCTAACTCATGCTGAAAATTGACTTTCGTTTCGTGAGTGAGTGAGTAAATACGTGCTTGTCGTTTACTATCGATGACCCTCGGTTTGTAGGTATCCCATGTATGGAAGTCATCAATATCCGCCTATCGTTAAAACAAGTTCGAATTTCTCTCCCATCAGCACATACTACACATTCTATAAACGATATAAATGTAGTACATACAATATATACATATGTAAGTACATACTTGCTTATACTTTATTTCTGAATTGAACTATTGTGCCATACTAAAAAAGAACTATGTAGGTAAATAAAGGTTATTTTAAAAGTGTATAGGAAATTTAGATTTTTTAGGTAAAAGTATCCCTGTGATAGATATGATCCCCACATAAATATAAAGAGAGAATATAATCTATATAGCCTTAAATAAATTTTGTGGTACCATTTTCTCAAAAAGTATTTGACCGATTTCGATAAATTTTATATGGTCGAAAAACCACAATTGTGGAGACGTGCAGAATATACTTGAAACACGCATTTACACACTGTGGGTCATTTTTGTGTTTGTACTATCGAACAATGTGCTTATTTAAAAAAAAAATAAGATTAAAAAAAAAATGTTTTTTTCCTTCAATATTTTCAAACAAATTTGTTGCGAAATTGTGTCGAATTTCGACACAGGACGATAATAGTCATAGTTAATTGATGAACTGTTAACTGTTAAAAATGATAATATCAAACAAAACAATACAACATTAAAAATTTGTGAGCATTTTTCTAAGCAATTTCAATTTATTATTGAAAATGAAAAATGTATGATAGAAGTCCATATTCGCGGAAGCATTTTACCGGAAAATAATGTAATGTTAGAAAAACTGAGAAGGACACTACGTTGGGTACATATTTTGCGCCTTAAGACTTTAATGGGGGTTTCCAATGGTAAAAAATGATTTTTTTTTGATCAGATCTGTTTTTGAACAGATCTGTTAAAACACCGATTTTGGCAGTTTTCGCCCAAAGTTTCGAAAAAAATCAATGCGGCAGATCTATCCCACTTTATTCTAACACCACTATACACCAGTACAATTGACAATTACCAGTTTGACAACATAAGATCCTTAGACACGAATATCCACTTATACCATGACAAAAATAGATCAAATCTGAAATCGTAATCCATCCGCCAAGAAAAAAAATCAAATTTTAGGCAGAAATCTGAATTTACCAAAAGAAACATTCATAAAAAACAAGCGATCTAATTTGACTAATGGGGTTTTCCATTTGTAAATTAATGGGGTTTTCCAATGGTAAAAATCAGATCTGTCAAAACACCAATTTCGACAAATTGATTTTTCTCGAAAAAAAAAATCAACTTATCAGATCTGGATTTTGCGGCAGATCTACCCCTCTTTGTACTAACACCACAATGACAGCTACCAGTTTGACAACATGAGGTCCACAGACTCGAATATACACTAATACCAAGACAAAAAAAAATTAAATCTGAAATCGTACTCCATTGCCAAGAAAAAAATCGAATTTTAAGTAGAAATCTGAACTTACCAAAGGAAAACCCCATAAGATTTCAATAAAATAAAATTGATTTATTTTATGGCGAAGGGAACAAAATAAATAAATAAATTATATGTGGAAAACAAAAATTTAACATATTAAAAAAAAACAGCTGTAAGCCTAAATTTGCAGGATTTTAAAAGAATAGGTACCTACCAAACAAAACTAAAATTCCCCCCCAACCTATTAACATTTTTTTACAATAAATTATTATTTAATAATAAATTGATTTTCTCCTCTCACGTTATTTTCTTCTTTTCTATATGATTCCACAATCGAAAACAAAAACCCACAGTGAGAAAAAATACCCCAACAGGTGGTAGAAACAAATATCATACCAATTGCTTGATGTAGGTATTTTAAAACAAAAAAAAATAAACTCTAGTTGCAGCTTTTCGTTGTAGTAGTTTGGTTTCTCATCACAAAAATAAAAACAAAATAATGTCGCAATAAACTCAATATTTATTAGGAGGAGAGTTATTCATCAGAAAATGCAATTGTATATTATAAACTCATGCTCTATGTTAATCTTTGTTGAAGGTGGGTTGGGGGAAGTAGCGAAAAAAGAGAGTAACAAAAGTTGAATCAACCTGCTATGATCATCAAGGGTTGCCATTCTAATAAGATATGAGGAAGAAATAATAAAAAAAAAATATCAGGGTTGGAAGTCAATTTGGCGATTCGTGAAAAGAGTCACAGAACATGTTAGCACAGAAAATGGCTAGGTACCTACCAATTATGTAAATAGGTATTTCAAATTTTAGTAAAGGTATGCGTTTAAGAAAAAAATTGAAATATAGGTATTATTATAATATTGGGATTAGAATTGATTAAAATTCATTGGGCTATTAAATAAAGCCCTTTCAACATTTTTAAATGCATCATTTAAAAATTTAAAAGTCTGTTTAATATTTTGAAACCGGACAGAAATGACGTACCTAGGTATATTTTGCATGGAACAAATGTATTTTAAAGATTTTAAGGCCTGTTAAATGGTTAAAAGGGTATTATGAAATTGACCCTAAGACTTGTAAGCTACAAGGCCTTCGATCTGTCATGCTGCCAATAAATTTGATAAGTATATTATAAACTATTACATGTAATTTATTTGATTGCAAGTTAAAAAAAAAATAGTTAAGGACGTTTTTTAGCGAGGTAGCTAAATAAACGTAAAAATATTATTTTGGTATGCATTTGCAAGAAATGAAAGAATACATAGATGGCAACCCTATACATCTGAATGATTCAAAGAGAGAGCATCTTCTTGTGGTGATCTACTTCTACTAGTATAATCGAGAGGAATAAAGAGAATCAAAAGCTTACAATGAGAATCAATTTCTTAAGTACCTACAAACACTTTTTTTTAATTATCTACTTAAAACAAAAACACCCATCTTTAGCATGAGCAACTGCTTAAAACAAGAGCGGCGCAGCATAAACTCTTAACACCCACACAATAGTTAGGTATCTAGACATTATGAAAGAGAAACAAGAAACTTGTAAACACTAAACAACCACCCTCGCTCAAGATGGGTTATAGGAAGCAAGCCTCCCACGTCCCAGATTAAAAAAAAAAAAAAGAAGCTAGAAAGGTAGTAGGTATTCAGCGAAAAAAAAAAACCCTGAAACTTGTTCCTGAAAGGAGAGAAACTTCTAAGTAGGTTCATTTCGCACCCAGTCATCGAAATACCCACACGATTTTTTTTTTCTAGAAAAAAATATGACTTGATCTAGCATTGTGTAGTTTTGTTTGTGGTGCGTGGTTTGGGGATCAAATAACGAATTTGAAATAGGTAACCTATGGAAAATTCTACATCTCCTTGTGCGTCGCTGTCGTTCCTAATACTTGGGTAAAACCAGCATTGGGGATGTCTCCTTACAGAGATGGAGAATATTTGTTCATCTTCTTATTTTTAAACTTTTTTTTTAACATAGCTGGATAGGTAGATTCCTATAGATTAGGTAGGCATTCTCATTTCCCTGAAGATTAGGAAGAGGAAAAACATTATTTATTTTAGGACTTTCATGAAACCAAAATTCCTTTTAAGACGAAAGTTCAGATAAGAGAAATTAAATAAGAATGACGAAATAATAAAAAAAAAAAAACAAAGAAAGGAGAAGAAAGCCACGACGACACGACAACGAGAAGGGTGTGTTAAAAGGAAAACGGAAACGACAAAAACAACAATTTTAGTGGTTAGTTTTTTAAATCTTTTTTTATTCCTACACATTGCGCACCCCAAAGGAGAAAGAGATGGACAAAAAAAAATAAAATCAGAGAGGTGAAGAGGATAGAAAATTCAGACGACGACCGATGAAACGATCCTTTCCCTCGTTGTATTCTGATGGTGATCGTGCCAACAAAATTCCTCCTTCATAGGTATTTATACATATAGAGATAGCGTTTTTTACCTATATAACAAGAAAACAATATAGCCAGAGATCGGTGCTCAGAGCGAGTAGTAGGTAAGTGTACATATTCTTCTCCCCCCAAAAAAGCGTAAAATGGATTTTTTGTTTGTTAAATCATTTATTTTTGCTCCCTCTCCCTTATGGACACTAAATTGTTCATTTTGTTGCTATAAATGTATACTTTTATGCCGTGCAGTGTTGTTGTTGTTTTTTTTTTTTTTTTTAAATGCCCTCTTATCGGGGACATTTTACACACACACACACTCTCTTACATAGCTACAAAAAGAACGAAGAAGAAAAATAAAATCCACTTTGCACGACAGAAAAAAAAAAAGAAACACAAACAAAAGTTTTTTTTTTGTAAGTAGGGGTACACAGAAACAGAAACACTGTACACTATACGAAACGAATAAGAAGACCGACGTGTCTGATAGGATTTAAGGCGAACAAAAAAAAAAAAAAAAAGAAACAATTACACAATATTCCTTGGAAGAAGAACCTATATGACTGATAAAATTGTAAGTTCTTGAGAATTTTTGTTCACAGTACAATTATTATTTTTTGCATGATCACTAATAGGAGACGATAATTAAAATATCCAAGAGAATAGAAATTGACAAAAGTTACCCCCCGTGGGAAAGGAATTTTTTTTTTTAAATTGCCAGATCATCAAATCTGACTTTATCTCCTCTTGGGGACTTTTTTATTTTATAGGATACGCCCTTTTTTATTATAATTTTTTTTTTTAATTCAAAACACTTGCACCCCTGTTTGTTGAAGATCACAGTATTCTTTTAATTCATATATAAAAAAAAAGTTCATACAAAATAATAATCACCATATATTTTCTTTTTGCTCCCCTATTTTAGAAAAAAAAAAAAGAATATAAAAATTCTACTCCATTTTGTTTTATTTTACACTTCCATCGCCGTCGATCGTCGTCCATCTACACACACGACACGACACGTCCTAGTAAGGCCAAAGTATAGATCACTTGTGATCGCAAAAACTTCGTAGAACAAAATTCTACACTACACGGGTTTATAGAGTGGCTACAATGGTGGAGAAGCGAAGTAGCGCGGAAGGCTCCAAGAAACTATAAGGAGAAAAAGGTGGGAAGGAGGAAGATAACACGAGCAACACAAGAATACAAAATGGAAATTGAAATAAGGAATCTAACTCCCCAAACCTAATGGTCTTTGGAGCGCTGATGGCTGCTGCCACCATAGTTGAAAAGCTATACAATACACTTTATACACTAACCTAACTAATACTTGTCTATATTTTTCAGCCCCTGAACATTTGCTTGTTGGTGTATATTAGTGATGAGTGATAATTGTTAGGTTACAGTGATATGGCTCCCCTCTTCTCTAGCAGAAAACAGAAATACACCAGTCTTCTCTTTTCGGGTAGAATATCCCCAAAACGAATACTGTAGTAAAACCGGATTCGAAATTATTTTCTGACAAATACTTACATACAATTTTTATGGCAATATGTTGTATTTAGGTTGAGTGTGTTGGAGTGTGGAGAAAGTAAGCTTTTTATGGGGTGAAATGAGAGAGAGAGAGAGAGAGAGAGAACAAAAGCTCCAAAGTAAATTAGGACGATCGACATTGATGTTGCCATATAGGTACTTACTTATTCTATGTTAACTCTAAAAACGATTTGAGTAATTTTGTTATACGTGCTAGCCTTTGGGCTAGTGCTAATTAATGTAAGTATGTAAGTAATAAAGCCAACACATAGGTTTTATATTAAAAAGGTTTTTGAAATTTCACTTCATCATTGCCAGAAGACAGAAGTAGGTAGGTATACCTGAAGGGCTTTGGCGAATTCTATCAAAGTTCATATAAAAAAATTTGGTTCATACAAATGGATCTATCGTGTAGGTGCATATGTGGCCAATTTATATTAATGAAGTATGTACACACGACTAAGAGAAAAACTTAGGAGAAAGGTATAATACACCACTGAAAAAAACCAACATTAGTGTAAAGCATTTAACTGATTTTTTTTTTCTTAACAATTCCAAAGTTAAGAAAATAGGTAGGTAGGTACCTAAATAGGTATACGTAAGTAGGTACAGGTAACAAACCTACCTACATGAGTTAAAATGGAAATTTTAAAAATTTTCGTAGAATTTGTAAATAAAAATATTCACTTGGCAATGCTGAATTCGTAGAAACGACGACAAAAGGGGAGACATAGGTTGTACTCTTCTCCTTACAAATCCTACGTACCTACTTAGGTATATTATGTTCATGTCCGTAGAATAAATTGAGAGAATGAGAATTTTTCTTTGTAGAGATTTCTCAATAATATTGTGCTCTTGAAGTGTATATTATCTACAAATGCTCATCATCCCACTTTATTTCATATTTATCTGTATTTCTCTCCCCTACCCCTTTTTGCACCTGTATTTATTTTGCTTTGGTTATGATCATTCGTTAAATTATCCATTTGGATATTTTCAGGCTCCACTTCAAAATTCTTGTAGACTTTGGGCGGCATGTATCTACCAATTTTACAGGTAAGTAGGTATATACGTACTAAACTAACTACCTACCTACATAGCACAACGAAATGTTTTTGTAGAGATTCAATGGAGTGAGTCGTGCCTTGCTTGTTTGCCTTGCCCTATTGCGTGTTGTTTTTTTTTTTTTTTTTTGTTCACTTCCATATTATTTGCCCCTCTTTCTCCCCTTTGTCTATACAACTCCAACTAACGATCATTTTGTGTTGTCTTCTTTTTGCTGTGCCTCCTCCTTTACACGTTCACCTACTCTATAATTTCGTTGTTGGATGGTTTGGCTCTATGCTGCCTACGTGGTAAAGGAATTTTATTTTTCTTCTCATCACGGGACATTCATGTGGATGGGGTATCCAAACATGCACACAAACACTCCTATAACATGGAAAATGGGCACACGTTAAGATGTATGCGTGTGGGGAAAAATGATCATGATAGCCCGACAAAGGAGGGAGGAATGGATGGATGAATCGCGTGGACGACAATACGACCGACCGACAGACGACGACGACGTGCTGGCAAGTGGAGCGTCGGCCATGGTGGTGCCAGAGAAGAAGAAAAAAGGCAAAGGCGATTAGGTACACCAAAAATAAAATATATAAAAAAAAAATAAATACCCATGGATTATGGAGTGGAGATTTTTTCCATCATCGAAGGCAACAACTAGCTGAAATGACATAGAAAAGAAGAACAGGCACACAAAACAGCAACAAAAAAATAAAATAAAAAACGTAACGATGAAAAACAGCGTATATTGAGGTTCATGCGGTTGAGGTGGGGCCCCAATAGTGTGGGGATATGCATGCAGTGAATACCTTACAAAGGGAAAACTGTAAAATTGCCACCACATTGAGGTCTCCCTGCCTTTTTCCGTGTGCTACTACTCTTTTCTCCTCGATTTCCTAGTCCTAAAGACGTTGAATTTGAAATTAAAACACGCGGCTGTTTCTTTCCAATACATACTATAAAATTGACCTTTTTAATAGTAGGTACCTATTTATTTCTTTAATTATTCTCAGGTGTTTTGAGAAAATATGTATTAACTAACTAGGTACCTACCTATTTGAAGGAAAATGCAATTATTAGTGAGTTTAATAATTTGAAATTTTTTTTACTAGAAACATAGGAACCTATTACGAATGTCACCAATTGATATTCACCCCCGAAGGAAGGGCTTCTTTTATCACCTTCATATATGTAGATACCTACTACCTACATAGGTATTTAGATTCACCTTCCTATAGGTACGTAGGTTAGGTAGGTAGGTACCTACCTACAATTTCTTTTGCTCGTGTAAAAATGAGATCAAGCATTTTTTGAAAAGCCATGCTCAAAATGTAACGCGAGCGATCGTGGAAAACTATATAACTGCCAAACTAAGGCGGCAGGAGGTTGTATGAGAAAAGATTACCCTGCATGAATCAACAGGTTGGTGTTCATAAATGTTTATTATTACATTGCACTGCACAGGCCTGTGCCGTGCTACATACATTATGTACATATGTATGTACCTATAGGTATTAAAATGCTGACTGATGGGAAAACTAATTAGTGCTAAAAACTCCACTAAAAAAGGGTGTGGGCCATGCCATACCATGATGTTTTTAGTGGATGATACCGCCGTACAAAATGCATAATGGGTATTCGTTTTTTTTTTTGTATTTTCCTTTTCTCCCGATTATGATCGTTCCGATCGAATTATACGACCCCTTTTTTCTCTCGAACAAAAGAGGAAATATAACAAACAGGGCGTCTCTTTTTGTCTGCTGGTGATGGTAGGGGCAGTAGCTGTATCCAAGACCAAGTATCCATGTCCAAGTACAAAACTACTGCGCACAAGGGGATCGTTGTATATTTCTATATGGGCAAAGGAAAAATCACTGCTTTCTCCCTGCGATGGCATCAGCTAGCAGCAGCATTGAGTGTGTAATATTTATTTCTTCGGTGTATGTATTTTTTTTTTTAGTTCTTCTGTATATATGTGTTTGTTCAGTATAATTCGCATCCTCTTTTCGAATTGACTTTTATGCTTGACTGATAGAGCGAACAGGATAGGGGAGGCTGGCGGCAAATAGAGGGAAAGATTGTTTTCATGTGAAGGGGATGCGAGAAGAGGAATTTTGTAATAGAAAACGTTGAATTAGAAAAAAAAATTATATAAATAAAAATTAGAGGAGGCTTCGTTGTCGTCCGGATTGTGTGTGTAGGGATTGAAAAACTATGGGCGGATTGTACTGGACACTGCACACATATGATACAAAAATAATTATCTTGAAACATTTTATCATGCATCATGTTTCATCCCTATCGCTCTGTAAGTAGGTAGGTATGTATAAATATAAAAGCGAGGACGTTCAGATCTGGAAAGCGAATTGAGTTCGTACTTAAACATACCTACATACATAAATGTACTCGTAACATCGTCTCATGTGTTAGGTATAATAGGAGAGATTGGGCAGGAATGAAACTTAAGAGGAATGCGACAAAAGCTTTTCTTAAGTAATAAACATTATCATAATGATATGTACCTACCTTTCCAGTTTCATTTTTTATCAATGCATACATAGCTAATTTCATCCAGTTAAGTTAGCTATACAAATATCGAATCCTCTGAATCTACAGTACATACCTACCTACCTACACATTTTCATTTTTCATCATTTCTGGGCATCTCAATTTTCTTTGATCAAAAGCCAACATAGGTATGTCAAGTCATAAACTGTCAAATTTCATTTAAAAAAAAAATAACACGCTAAAATTCAATTTCAATAATTAATGTCGAATTCCTTTTAATAAAAAAATCGATTTGTTTAGAAGAAAAAATCGATTTTTCTGGACAAATTCCTTGTATTGAAAGAAAAAAAATGGAGTCTGGTTAGAAAAAAAAATCGATTATTTTTGGTAAAAGGAATTCGACATAAATTAAATTATTTAAAAAATCGGCATGTTTATCATCTAATTTAAATCTTTAGGTTCCTAGTGATATTTGGAACAAAATATCGCAATCATAGGTGCCGCCCTCTATCTTTCATTTCATTAACAGTCAAATTCTATCGAAAATGATATTTTAATTTTTGTTTTGGATTTGGAAAAGAAAACACCTTAAGATAACCTTAATATTGGTTAAAAATTACAGTTATCACTCATAATGGTGGGGGGAAGTTCTTAAGGTGTTTTCTTTTCCAAATCCAAAGCAAAAATTAAAATATGGTCAACGCAGGTGACGTTTATTTGACAAACAATTTCTGCGGTGACATCAACCGTCAACAGACAATTGAAATTTCAGACTTTTTTGACTTTTCTCTATCTATATTTCACTCCCACTGGTGAAGTGTGAGTGAGAAAAAGCAGAGATATGTAAAAAAAAAAGTCTGATATTTTAGTATCCAATGTTGAACACCGTCTTAAGCTTCGTATTCATTATGCGCGGCATCCGCGCGCACCATGTTCGTCCGCGGCAAATCATGATATTTGCCACGCATATCATTTTTTGAGAAAAAGTTGATGAACCGCGGCAGCCGCTCGCGGCTTTCGATCCAATTGACAGCTAGTAGCTAGTGCCCAAATCACAAAACAAACTACCGTCTCAACTGTGCGCGAGCAAAACCATGTTCGACCATTGCCGCGCTTCAAAAATCCATCACGAATGGATCGATGCGCGGCATGTTAGAGCGCACAAATGTTCGAGCTGCCGCGCGTAGAAACCCGGTATTCATATTGCGCGGCTGATGCGCATAACAATGTTCGTTGGTTTGCCGCGCATAATGAATACGAAGCTTTATGCGTTGGACGATGTTCTCATTGGGTTTACGTCACGCAACTCATTTTGACGTCTCATTGTTCATCTTCACTTTTTTCGCTTGCTAAGAAAGAGATAGCTAAGTGAGGCAGGATTTTTCAAAAAAAGTGAATGGGGTTTTCCAATGATACAAAATTACATTGGCCACGTTCATCACCACGTTTTTGACAGATCTAAAAATTCAGTTCTGAAAAACGTAACACTGAACGCACAAAAAAGTCTGAAATTATTTATTCTGTTTTTATTATTTTTTGCACTTTTAAATCAAAATCTGAAAAGCGATACGAGACCCAGACGATCAGACCACACAAAAAAAAAAAAAAACTGGATCAAGAACTGTTTTTTTGTTGCTTTTAGCTGTCATCTGAATTTTCAGATAGAATTTTTCACCTGGAAATTCAGAAAAAAACGTAAGAAACGTAACTAAATGTCAATCGACGTCAACTGAATTTGTATGACTGCTGGCCAATCAGAAGCTCTAAAAATGACAGTTCAGAACTGTCAAATGTGCTGTTGAACGCGGCCATTGTTTTTTATCCAGATCTGTCGAAACACCGATTTTGACATTTACGCCTTCCAATGGGTAAAAAAAATTGATTTTTTTCGAAAAAAAAAATCAATTCAGCAAATCAGGATTTTGCAGCAGTTCAACCCCTCTCTTTACCAACAACACTATACCTACGCAATCAGTGCAGCTATTATTAGTTTGACCACTAAGGCACTAGCAGATCGCAGGATTTGAAAACTGTGGAACAGAATTCGACGTTTGATAGTCAAAATGTCATTGACCATTAGCGTTGACATTCTAGGTAATCGAAGACCTATTAGGTACACAACAAATTATTAACATGAATAATAGTAATGGGGCGTACCTATTCATAATGTAATAACTTTTTTACTGTTGTTAAATAAAGTAAGATAAATAGAATTTTCTGAGCTTAAATTTTTAGCTTGACTCCTATGCCCAAAATCCTTGAAATCAATTTCATGTAGGTACCTACGTAGGTAGGTAGGTAGGTAGGTAAGTACCTAAAGAATTATGAGGTAGGTACTCTGTTGTGGTAGGTATTGTAAAAAACTAATCTTTTAAACAAAACAAGCGCATAGTTACCTAGGTATACCTATACACGTGGCTGGAGGCTAGTTCTAGTCATTTAATAGGAAGTAAAATCCAGGTCCACCCTCTAGTTAAGGATTATGCGTCATCCCCCATGTAAAATCCCAAAATAAAACCCTACTACTTACATAGGTAGCTACACGAATAAACTTACTTATAAGGTAGGTTGGTATAGGTACCTACCTTGATAGAAACATGAAGGTACAGTAACCTAATTCCGAATTCTCGATTAAATACCTAAATATTCATCCACGATATTGCGTCATTTTGTCGTTTTTGTTTTTATTGCTTCACGGCAACAAATAACCAAACTTGATATTTTTAAACGTCATCCCACCAAGATAAGTAGGTATAAGGAGGAACCAATACCTACACTTGCTGATCTCCTTCAATATTTTATTGCTCGGAGATCTCTGACTGAGAAAAATAAATGTTTGGGTAGGTAGGTACCTACCTATTACAACAAATAACCTTAAGAACCACACATCATACTAGACAAATATACTATCCTCAAAGCTCTTATACCTATTCCCAGTTCCCACCCACCTACTAACCGACCAAGTGATCATGAGCTTTTCTCTTTTTGTTTTCTTCAATTATTATTCTTTTCCTTCTGGCCATATACCGTTATCCGAGCCACGTTTTAATATAATTTAAATTCATTTCATTCTCTTGCGTATCACTGTTGAACTGATAGCTCTGGCTGTATACGTATACCACTAAAAAAAGAGGGACAAAAAAGCCTTTCGCTTTGGTATTGTTGTTCTAGAGATAAATATTGTATCCTACTGCAACCTACATCCCTCTCATGTCTTTCCAACAGCCAGCGCTTGCTAAGTACATATACACATACAATCACACCTTTTTAAAACTAAAAAAGGCAATTGCAGTCGAGAACACAGATATAGAATTGACTCTTGTTCAAGCCAGTAGGTAGGTACGTATTTATCTCTGGGGATACATTTTCATAAAATGATGGGGTTTGCCTTTTATTTTTCTAGCCTGACGGGTCCGTTTGCTGTCTCCTTGGTGTCGTGTGTAAAATCCTCTTTTATAGGATTAAAAAAGTCCAACAACAACAACAATAACATGAAATGAGCTTAAGGCACCCATATTATATGCATATAAGAAAGACTATAGATAGAAGATAGAAAGGGGTTGTATACAAAAGAATCTCCTTCACCCGTTTCCTTGCCACGAAGGTGATTTAAATAGATAGATAGGTAGACCTATGCATCTATATACAGGAAACAAACTTGTGTTAATTAAATTATGGACGAAGAGGAAGAACTTAAAACTGATGGAGTTGTGTCTGTGTGTGTTTTTTTTTTTCCAGAAATAAATCCTTTTCAATTTTGAATGCATTATAGGTAGGTACCTACAAAAAGCGACACGTAAAAAGGGCAAAAGTTCATTTCGCTCAAATGTGTGGCCAATGTCCAACTTATTATGTTTTTTGTTTTCTTTCTCTTTCAGCTCATACCTCTGTAGGTATTTTTTCGTATTCATTTTCATTCATTTTAACATAATTTGGTCAGTGACCTTTTAATATATTGTTCCACTTTTTCAACAAAATTATGTTTTTTTTTTTGTGTTTCCATCTTCGAACCAACAACGAACTGCACGACAGCCACACAACAGTGATATGGCTAAGAAGAAAGATTTGATGAAGTGGTTGTGATGGGAAGGAAGAGAAAAGAGAGAAGGTAGGGATGACAAAACGAAAGATGTCACTCTCTTTTTATTCTTTTTTTTTTTTTTTTTGTTCGATATTTACACATGAGTGCGACACAATTTCTCAAGATGTAAATTGTTTTCTTTTTTCTCTTTTTGGAGCAAAAGTCATTATCATTTTGTTTGGGGCTTTGGGGACAGGTAGGTAGGGTATAGATTGATAGAAAGATTGTGATCCTCTACAAATTGAAACAAATTCATAATGACAGCGACGAAACAGTTAAGCATCTCGAATATATTAACAAAAAGAGCGTTTTTTATTGGATTTCTACTGTCCACGTCTCTTTACATACGAAAAAACCTAGGCAGGCACCTATACCTATTTAGAAAATAGGTACCTATAGCTTACATTTCTTATTTACGTTCCAACATTATCAAGGATTTTTTCGTATGAAAATATGTAGTTGGCAGATATTTAGGTATTTATTAGAGTAATTGCTTATGGACCAAGCAGCTTGGAGCACCTTAATGCACCTATTTTTAGCGGCGATAAACTGCTACAAACATACCTACCTACATAAGATAAATTTTTAAATTTATAAATTATCATGTTTCTTGTCTAGTCCTGTAATCAGCAAATGTAATATGGCCAGCAAAAGCCCATAAAATTTGTTGAATCTGTTTAAAAATCTGCGAATCAACAAGCCAGAACCTAGCTATGCATTGTTAGAAATGTTTGGTACCTTAGGTCGGTATAATCCATGAAAATATTGTCGGTGTAGGTACCTACATTATATTTATTTAACTTTGTCGATTTAAAAAAATGTTTTTCTATATAATCTGACAAAAAAAAACTTATGTGAACCGCTTGGGGCTATTTTCTAACAGCTTCATCTTTAAGTTGAATAGGTTTTGCTTATATCTACTTATACTTTATGCAAGCAAGCTTACATAAATATGTAGGTACCTACCAAAAAATAAAAATTGAATAAAAAAGTAGTTTTGGGAATTTTTTATTTTCTTATAAACTAGAAGACATAAAACCATCTAGTTTTCAGTGTTCGATTAAGGATTTATAGGGACATCAAATAATTAAAGCTATTCAGTACACTTAAGTTCACAATTTTGAATAAATAAACAGTTAACATTTTTTTTACATTTATTTTTTTTTTAATAAATTTTGAATTTGAAAGTAGGTACCTATTTTGTTTCAAAAACTATTAACACAAATAACTAGAATGCAACAAAATATAAAAGAACAGGTTTCTGGCTTTTAGCAAACCTATAACTTTTGTATTGTAAGTGTTGCCTTTGTTTTTTGATATTTTGTCATTTTTTTTTTTAGAAAATTGCCCTTTGCCTAAACGGAGGGAGATAGACCCTCCTCCACTAGTAAAAAATGATTGTATTAAGCCCTTCTACAAAAATCCGTTATTATTTTGTGGCGCCCTAGTTATCGTAGGTATTCGTGCCCCGTAATTTGTTTCAATTTGAAAGTTAATAATAAAACGTTCAAAACATGGTAATCCTTTTTTTCGGTTTTGGTAAGTAGGTAGGTAAGATTTTTTCATTTCATTCGAAAAACATGTAGGTAGGTAGATAGGTACGTATTGAGTAGGTGTTTGTAGGTATTAGCAATTTAAAAAAAAAAATCGTTCAACGTTTGAGTCGATCCTATCAAAAAGTTCGTCATGTTTAAATTTTGTCCTCCAACCCAGAGTTGCCTACCACTTTGAGCAAAATAATGCCTCCATTGAAAAAAAAAATAGGTAGGTAGGTACCTAGTTAGGTTCGTCCGTTGTCAATGAAAAAAAGCTTCAACAAAAACAAATCGGTTTTTTTTTTAAGTTAACGTAAAACCAAAAAAATTAATTGGGTTGGCATCGCTGATTGTACAACTCAGGATCTCAAATTGAAAGACCATATCTAGGTATGCTGTCGTGTTAACTGAAAATGACGTATTGGTACCTACATACATAGGTATCTAGGTACATTTTTTTTATGATTATAGGTATGTACCTATTTTTAAATAGGTAGTTATAAAAGTTTTTTTTAATAAAAAAAAAAAGAAATGCGTTTCGGTTGGTTTACTGCACAAAAAGCGATTTATACATACCTACAGCTTTGGCTGTCAACAAAAACCATCCTAAGTAGATAACTATTTCAAATTTGGCCTGAACTGAAAAAATTGACAAATGTCAGATACCTACATACATACATACCTACGTCAATTTCAGTTAACACGGCAGTATGAATAAAAATAAAATAAATAAATAAACCTATACCTACCTGCCTAGTTTTATTTGATTTATTTACCTATGTTGTTTTGCATTTGAAATGAATGAACGAGAGGTAGCTGAGTAATAAAAATTAAATGATCATTCAAATCTGATATCAAAATTCAGTTTCCAAATTATTTTATTTTTTTTTTTTCAACCTGTTGAAACTCAATTAGACACCACCTGTTGCATTAAAACTATAAAACAACCACATTGGCAACACTATTTTTTAATCACACAACATAACAGATAACACTATTTTCGATTGAATGAAAAGCTTTATGAGCAATCGCCCTCGACTTCTTCACTCATGCATTAATAAAACTCTTCGATTTTCATCAAAGCTTTCTCTCACCCTCTCTCTCCATTTATTTCATCTTCTCACAAATAAATAAATTATGTTAATGTTCAAAAATATATCTACACAAAAAAGAAGAATACCTACGATCAAAAAAAAAAAAAAAATACACTACATTATCACTATCCCTATCTTTCATTTACTTTTGTCACTGTCAGCTCTCTATGAATGGATTGATGAGAAATTTAAGTGAAGACGGAAGAAAAAAAAGAAAACTTTCAACCAAAATAACGGAAGATTGAGAATATTAACGGTACAAGGAAATTTCATTGTATAAAACAAACAAAATAATAAAATAAAGTGGTGATGACACCAAAAAGGCAGTAGTAAATGCGCCCGTGGCATATTATACTGTTCTTCTTATGATACCCTCCTTCCAACGGTGATTTAACCCCAATTCAGAGGACAGTTACAAATTTATACACACTCTTACAATAAAAAAAATTACTATTGGTAAGGGGGCGCTTAGGGAGAAGATATTTAAAAGGCTAAATGACAAAAAATATGTACCTACCTATGTATGTAGGTTTAAAAAAATCACAGTGGTTGAAGGATATTTTTTATATTTTTAATTTAATTTGTTCGATATGACTGTCGAATGTAGCTACCTAGTTCTTTGGTTTACATAATTTCATAAAGTCCATTATAACCCTCTCACCTCCTACTTAATATTGTTACCTTCTATATCTATAGTTTAGGAACTTATGGATTTCTTTTTTATTTTGGTGTAGGTATTATGATTACACACATTCCTTTATTCCTGCGTGGCTTAAAAGGTAGGTTGAAAGCCCTTCCTTCTTTTTTCTGTCTCTGCTTACCTGTTAGATTCAAATGCATTTTTCTTGAGTGTAATCCGTTATGTTAATTTTGTATCTGCTCGTTACCCGATCCAAGCGTCCAATGTTGTATAAAAAGTCGGGAGTACGTGTATAATCCTAGGGTTCTTATAAAAATGCTAAGTAATTTTTTTTAAATAAAAAAAATGGTCCGAAACTGTTTATCTGAGATCAAGGTCCCACAAGGGGTTGTTGATGGGGTTTTTGTTTCACTTGTCCACTTTGATATATTTTTAATATTTAATCTTTTTTTATTTTTTTAAATTATTTTTTTTTCATTTATGTACGTATGTATGCAAAACCTATCCACTTCACTTTGATGATTAATGCATTTTTTTTAGATACCAACGAAAGTATCTTTATCTCATAATTCCGAGGAAGATTTGTTATTTTTTCGATATTCTTATAGCACACAATAGGGTGGTTTTAAGTTTGAGACTTTTAACATCAAATTAGATAGGGAATTTAATATTAATAAAATAAAAAGAATCAAGAGTTGACATATTATGTAGAATATAATATGTACATATAATGTATAAATCGAAAACCCAAAACAACGAACGAAAATAAAACCAAATTAAAAAAAACCACCGCACCAGCGGCGGACAACCACGAAACTGAACTGAACTAAGTGATTCGCTGGGATACGAAGTGTAACTATCTATCGGTGCGCGCTGCGGTTGGACTAGTGTAATGTTGGACTATGTATCTCTGGCTGACTGACTGGCTGAGTTGATGTGGTTGCCTTTGCCTATCGTTGCGTTTGGTGCGGCGCATTCGTTTCCTAATCTCACCCCCGCGCCCTTCTATATAACTGTTGCTTGTGTTGTGTTGGCTGGCAAAGTGAATGTGATGATGATGCACATGTGTACGTGGTGTTGTACGAAGAAAAAGGAGAATTATTTGTTTTTGCTTTGCATGGTGCCTATTTCAGGTCGTGGATATATTTGATTGTATGTAGGATGAATCCACTAAACCACTACATATAAATATCGGGGATAATTCAAGAAGGGTTGCCATCATATAGAGTTTAAAGTTTTATAAACTTTGCAATTAGTTCCTTGAAATTTGATATGGTTGTGGAGTGGGGATTGATTCTAGTATAAAAATGAGACTTGGGCTTTATAATATACCTATACTGAAATTGTTGTTGTTTATATAAAAAGGTTTATCAAATATTATTTTGGCGGATTCGGCCAAAATACTTAAGACATTGTAAAAGTCTCAGCTCAACTTTCCTTCACGACATCCCGAATTTGGGCACGCGGATGGTCTCATTCGATAGATATTCACTAAAAAAAAAAACACCAAATATCACAATTTTAGGATGAGGAAATATTTTTAGGTATTTTTAATTAATTTTCAAAGTTACACCTTTTTCTTTTTCATACAAAACGCATGGAAAATAAATAAAAAAACACCAAGATGATGATGAAAGAACTTCACTTGTCGTAATGATGATGATGACAGTAAAGATATGTTTTATGTCATTGTATGCTTAGTATTGCCAGATGGACACATTGGTTTTGGGATATTATTTTATTTTTGCGATTTCTGGGATTTTTATTCGGATTTGAGTTTAAAAAGAATTTTTTTTCGAAAAAAAACTTTGCTATAACCAACCTTGTAGTAGCCGTGGCGTAATGGTTAGTGCGATGGACTGTCATGCCGGAGGTCTAAGGTTCGATCCCCAGCCTCGCCACCTATTTATTTAAAAGAAAAAATGGCTACTGCCTCTTGCGAGGAATTGACAAATCCTCCAAGAGTATCTCCTGTCACAGAAAAGTGCCGCTCGTTAGCCGTTCGGATTCGGCAATAAACTGTAGGTCCCCTCCATTCCTGCAGACACGCACACAGGAATGGTTGAGAGTTGTAAGTCACTAGGCCCTAGTTCTTCATGAGCTGTTGTGCCATCAAATTTATTTATTTATAACCAACCTTGCACATACCCCAAATCCTATAGTGGGCCAAGCAGGGGGGTTGCAGGGGGGGCAGTATGCCCTTCTTTTTGCATGCTTTAGCTTAATATACATTTTTATGCTTTTTTGTACATGCCTGGCAATACTAAACAGACCGTGTGACATTTCTTTAATTTGTAATTTTATTGGAGTAGGTATATTTTTCCAATCATTTTGTTTGCAAAACAAAAATTTCTGAAAATTTATTAAAATAGGTACATATAAGTGTTTCCTCACCTTAAAATTGTGATATTTAGTGTTTTTAAGTGTTCATCTTTCCAATGAGATTATCAGCGTTTCCAAATTCCGCATATAAAAAGTGCAAATCGGTAAAAAAAATGCCCGATTTTGAAAAATTTAAACATTTTTTAATTGCATTTAGGGGGATTTCCTCACCTGAATATTTGAAAAATATTCTATTGAGATGTCTACCTACCCCTAAAAAAAATTAACTTCGAAATCGGGATGTCGTAATGGAAAGTTGCCCCAAAGTCTCTCTACTACAATAAGTATTAACACATTTTATCAAATAAAAAGTGTGATAGAACTAGGTACCTATGTAGGCAAGCGAAATTTGCGTGCTTCCACAGTTTCATCCAAACAAATCGCTTTCACCATCTTAGGTACCTCTGTTCGTTTACTGCCTGAACAGAATACAATGCTGGAATCGGAGCCGCGGATGGAACTTGAAGAGCTATCAAAAAGTGTCGTACGTTATCAGAGGAGCACGAATCAGAGAAGCACGTAAACAAGAACCTGCTTCCATATCGTATGAATAAAATTTTCATTAACCAATGACGTCCTCCTCCTTCACCCGAAGTAGATGCTCAAACAAATAAATGTTGAGATCTTGTTTTTAATTGATTTGCTTATATATTTAAAATAATCTTATACTTGGTGGATGGTAACCCTGGTAGCAGGAAAAATGCTATTTAGGCAAAAAGTTTCTTCAAAGCACACTTGCAAGACGCCTACCCTTCTGGGGTTAATTTGTATGTTGTATTGTTGCTGATTTTTTGTCCTACTGCTACAATCGAATGGTAGGTATCTTTATGTTTACACATGATCAAAATACATACACCAAGAAGTCATGTACAGTTAAGTAAGCGATGCGATTTGTGTGGTTTGATTGTATTCGTGTGTTCTCCTCATATCGGGTGGTGGATTTACATTGGTGTTAGTGTGTGACTTCTTTTTTGGAGACCCTCGAGTGGAGACGGAGAGTGACACTGCGAGCCAGCCAGCCACACGATCGGGTAGAAAAGTCATATCATTTTTTTTTTTTAAATTCATTTGAAGTTTTGTGACTGTGGTTTTTTTTTTTCTTAATCTTTTCTTTGCTTTGTTGTTTTTCTTTTTCATTAATGTTGAGAAAATCAAAATGATGAAATATTCTCCCTTGTAAGTGGGTTGTGTCAATGTAGGGTGAAGAAGAGAAGCAAGGATGGCGGGCAAGTTTAATGGGGGCTTTTTTTTGTCTTGTTCGCGTCGTGGCAAATGCGATGGAAAATGCAATGGAAATAGGAGGGACCAACAGCTACCCTTTTGGGCGAGGGAAAATTTGGAATTGCCAGCATTTCATTGTAGGTATTATCAAAGCCAAGTTCTCGGCACTACTCCCTTTTTACAGGAACAAACGCAAGCGCTTTTTGACCCCCCTCTAACTTCGTAACCAATAATCTCAAAAACTTCAAAATCGCTACATTTGCTAAGCTAGGTGAGCACAGGTGTCTCACTAAATTTTAACTCCCTAGCATTAGTGGTTTCTGAGATATAGGACGCCAAAAATCGCGAAAACCGTAACTGACTGACTGACTGACAGATCATCAAAATTATGGAGCACTTCCTGACACCGTATAATCTTGTAATTTCGCAAATCGGTAGGCCTTGTGGTGTATACAAAGGAAAAACTTCAAAATTTGGGATTTTCCACATGGGGGGCGTGGTATCCGCCCTTTTTCACAGAATTGCTATCATTTATTTGAAGCACTTCTGATTGTTGTAGAATGATAAAATTTGGTAGAGCGGTAGCCCTTACAATTTGAGCACAGGAAAAAAATAAAATTCAAAATTTATCGTTCAGGGGGCGTGGCATCCACCCACTTTTCAGAAAATAGTTATCAATTACATGGAACACTTTCCGACACCATAAAATCTCGTAATTTCGCACAAAGGTAGGCCTTGTGGTTCATGCAAAGGAACAAATCGAAAAATTTGGATTTTCTATATAAGGGGCGTGGTATCCGCCCACTTTCACAGAATTGCTATCAATTATATGGAGCACTTCTGATTGTTGTAGAATGATGAAATTCGGAAGGGCAGTAGGGCTTGGTATAGAGGCCAGGGCTTTCAATTTGTGCAAAGAAAAAAAATTTTAATTTGAGATTTATCATTCAGGCGCGTGGCATCCACCCACCTTCTTAGAACTATGTTTGACTGTTGTAGGATAATAAAATTTGGGAGAGCGATAGGGCTCTCAATGCAAATAAAGGAAAAAAATTTAAAATTTGATATTTGACATTCAGGGGCGTGGCATCAACCCACTTTATCAGAAGCGTTGTCAATTATATGAAGCATTCCTGATTGTTGTAGAACTATGAATTTCGGTAGAGCGTTAGGGTTTATAATGCATGCTGAGGAAAACTTAAAAATTTGAGGTTTATCATTCACGGGGCGTGGCATCCACCCCTTTCGTATTATTATTATTGTTTGCTGTACAATGACAATTTGTTAGAGTATTAGTGCTCAGGTGCATTCGAAAATTGGAAATTTAAGATTTTGTGTTAAAAAAAAAAAATACTTTGCAGAAAGGAGTAAAATCTCACCAAAAACATAATTGTTAAAAAAAGAGCCAAGTTCTCCATGTACATATACTAAAAACCTTTATGTAACAGGTCAGCCGTTAAATTTAATTAGATCTAAAAGTTTGCCAAGTTCTTAGTTTATGAAAGTTTATACATATCAACTATTTTAAGTAGAATAATATCGAAACAACTCCAAATTATGAGAGAAATTTCTTATTAAATGATTACTGACTAAAATTTGGTAAGTTTACTTGGCAAGTTTTCATAACCTTTTGAATTTTGAATTACTGGAATTCGTAACTCCAGAATTGCTCTTTTGAATAAAACATGTTGGCATCGAAAAATTTCATCTTCAAAGCATATCAGCTCATATTTGAATAGTATTGGTGACAATTGTTCACACATATAGACTTTTAATAAGATATTTTCAATTTGACATGAGAGCTTATTGTATATGTATGGGTGAACGCAGATCAAATCTCCCAAATTATACAGATCGCATCTGTTGTCTCAGAAATCATCCAGAACGCATCTTTTTGTGAATAAAACATGATACACTGCCTAAAGTGCAAATCTTTTAGCAAAAAGATGAAATCTTTTCTACAATGAAAAACGGAACAAACAGACAGACAAACACACTTTCACATTTATAATATTAAAAATAGTTCCAGTCTGTACCTGTCTGTAATTGAGAAAGATTATTCTTATACCTACATGTGTCACACGCATCATGCTCTGATTGATGAAAAATATGCTTGTAGTTGAAACGCTTATTTTGAAATGTATGCATGTGTTTGTTATGAAGTTATCAATCCCTCAAACGCCAAGTTTTACGAGTTAAAGGCTGATTTCCAATGCCGCGTTGGGCGTCGCTTTGACAGATTTGTCTTTCAACGCGAAAGCTCACACATAGCAATTCAAGCAAATTGTTTACAATGACGCGTTGGGTATTATGTTACGATTTGGCACCTATTAGCATGTACACAAACCAACGTAACATAAGCTACCTCAACGTTAAAGTTGAAAAAAATCAACTTCAGCGTGCGTTTTGACAGTTAAACTAATGTTCTAATTCCTTTCAACAAAAAAATCGATTTATTTAGAAAAAAAAATCGGGTTTTCTGGACAAATTCCTTTTATTGAAAGAAAAAAATCGATTTTGTTTAAAAAATAATGGAATAGTTTGTTGAAAGGAATTCGAAATTACAGTTATGTAGGTTCATTTTGATTTTCAGGTTCTCTGCAAGTCGTCTGTCATGTCGACGCGTTCGTAAAGCTTGTAAACGTATACGTAAGCGTCTCTAAAACGAATGCGCCATTGGAAATCAGCCTTAAAGTTATCCGCTCGCTGTTACCATGTCATAGACCATTACATATGCATTTATCAATATGAACTGGAAGTTGACAGTTGTTTAAGTCCTATCTTTTCGTTGCTATTCGTTTATTTATACGGGGGTATAGGTATGTATAATACCTATTAGGATTGAATAGGTATTAAACAGTTTACTTTGAAAGTTTTTATTTTTTATAGCAAAAAGGAAATTGATATTGGCAACACCGTATCTCCTTATACCACGTTAGCTACATTTGCTGTTCTACAAAATAAGTTTGTTCATATTCTGTGCGATCAGTATGCCCCATTACCAGCTTGTATAGAACGTAACTTACTATATACCTACTTACATATATATGTATCTGCTATGAACGCTATACTTATATGAATTTAACTCCTTAAATGGAACGCAAGGGCAAGCGTTTAGAAGAATAAACGAACCACAAACCGGGAAATACGAGAACAAAACGATGTAGGATTGTTGGTTGGTATATGAATAACTGGATAAATGCAAAGCTATTTCACTTAGCTTGCAATTGCAACTTTAAGAAATATTACGATAACAAATTGACAACTTAGGATTTCTTTGTTGTTGGTACCTACCTACCAACCTAGTTAAAGTTTTTAAAGGAGTTTTATGAAATAAAACAAAATTAATTCGGTAACTACCTATAGCTATCATCTGCCTACAACTTGTTGGTAGGAAAATAAAGCTCCCACGTACAGTTTTATTTTAACAAAAAAAAAAGATCTCACGGATACCTTCATTTCATAATCATCATGTCATAGTCATCGTTGTCTATCGACCTCCACACAAAATGTGGTTAGACGATCACATTGGCCACATCCACATCATCATCATCATCATCAGCCAACACCATCAGATCAGAGTTGGATTGTATCCGCTCCTAGAAGCTTCGAAGATCATAGAAAAAATGATGTCACGTTTGTGCGTCTTTCCACATCTTCATCATCATCCCTGCTCTATCTAACCTAACCTAACCGCACAAAATACCATCAACACACCCATTTATCACTTTTGTGTTGTTGTTCGACAGATTGTTGTAAAAATCCTAAAACGCAAAAAGCTACTTTAGATAAAATATGTAGGTACATATATATACCTATTATTGTACATAATGTACATGTGTATTGGATGAAAAATGTACATAAATATCGAACTAAGAGGATACAAAAGTATCTATGTACCTACCTATATAACTAGCCGCTAGCTTCCATGCAATGTTTTTATTTTTAATAGAATTCCCTAAAGGAAACAACAAGTATCTAACCAAGTGTATCTCTAGCCAGATGAGTACTTAGAAGAACAATAGATAAAAACACATACCTACGACAAATGAGAAGAGAACTTAAGTTTACGTAGGGACTAGGGAGGCGGAATTGAGGTGGAGATGGAAACAGACATCACCATCAGACTGGAGTATTGAGTTCCTATATCGCCAAAGACCACTATGGACGAGGGGAGGAAGCTGAAGAGAAAATTTATGTGTAGAAGACCGAGTTGTTGAAAAAAAAAAAAAAAAAACATTAGAAACTAATACTACAATCCGTTGATTTCGAAATGAAATAACAAAAACGAAGACGGCGACTAGGTAGGTATATGTATAAGAGATACTACGACGACGACGCTGAAATTGGAATGGGGTTTTCCTTGATGGTTTCCTAGTTTTTCGCCTAGTTGATGGGTTGGCTGGCTTTGCTGTGCTTGACTTGGTCGGATGATGTTGGCTAAGCTTGCTATCGTGGGCTTCTAGTATCAAATACAAAAACAACACACGAAGTGTAATTTTTAAGGTTGGATTTTTCAAGGGGCTCTTCTATATAACTTCGGTTGGTATGGTAGCTTTATGTTATAGGTATGTGCATTTATATATTCAGCTATTATAATTATTATGCTTTTTTTTCTTAACTTCTTCATTGTTGGTGTGGTTACATCTTCAACAATACGAAGCTCCTCGAATGATGATGGCCTATGTGTGTCTATGACTGTGATGGAGAAAAATGTGTTTTCTGTGCCTTTTTCCAGCTATTTTAGTGCAACAAAAAAAGGTACGACCATGGGCATTAAGTTAACGGGATTTGAGTGTATAGTTTTTTTTTTTTTATTACGGATTTTCTATTTTGCTTTCCAAAAGCTGATGTTGATGATGATCAACAAAATACCAAACACAAAAGGCTATGTTGCACAGAGAATGCGATTAAGAAGAAAAGAACATCTTTTTTTTTTTGAGGTTATGAAATAAAAAAGAAATTGAATTTTTCCGTTTCCTTCAAATTTTTGGAAAAAAAATACCTTAACCTATATATTGGTAGGTAGGTATAACAAGTTGTAAGTTTGGTCCACTAGGTTTCGGTAGAAAAGTTTTTAAAATAAATTAATGGAGGCATTACATATAGGTAGGTATAGCGAGGTAGGTAGGTAGGTACTACCTACCTGATATCGTAGGTACTTAAGCATGAGCAATCAGTTAGTATTATAGTGGTGGGGTGGCCTTAAAATAAGATGGTCAAGTCAAATGGTCGTTGAAACGAACCCTTTATAGAGTGGCAGTGGAGTGGATTTTGAGTTGTTTATTGGGTTAACCTAGTATATACATTACATATTTTGTGTATTGTAGGTAGATAGGTATGTACAAAAATATTAAATGCATAGGTATTAGTTTTTTTTTTTTTTAAAGTGTCATAGGTACTTATGTTATTGGAAAAGTGGCTAAAAAAGTTACAAAGAGTAAATGGAAGTAGGTACCCACCTAAAAGTTACCAAATTTTATACAGTTTATACCTACGTTCAATTGAACTTTAGAAGGTAGGATTTCGGAGAAAATTTTGAAACGTATCCTGCATGCTTTTTTTTCAAAATGTTTGCCCATTTTAATAAATTTCTTAAAATTGGTAGATAAACCACGATGTCATTTCTATGCTTGATTTTGAAATTTGTGTTAGAATTAAAAATGGTAATCACAACCACTTGACGACTGCAATAAACACTTGGGACCTCTTCGGCTATGTAAAATGCATTGGTTCAAATTTTAAAATCTTGGCGAAAAAGAAAAACTTCCCTCAATTTCAATTCAAGGTAGGTACCTACTATTGAATCAAAGAAACAACAAGAACAATCCAAATTTGCATACATATGTTGTTTTAATTTTTGAGTATTTTGTGTGTTTTTTTCTCAATATTTAGGTGACTAATTTTGCAAAATTACTCAAAACTGCTCAGCAGATTCAAAGTTACAGCAAAACTGGAGTAGACAAAACATTTTCTATGTAGGAGTTTCAAAGGTAATTATTAGATCTTTGATTCACATTAAGAAGAATTTAATATTTATGTGAACTTTTTGAACAATCATGTTTTGAAAATGCTTGAAGTTTCTTATTTTCGACTGCGTTTTTTTACATTAAGGAGTTCAGCAAAACACATTCAGATGGCAGATTGTTATACTACGTTTTCACTGATCACTGATCTCCTCACAAATCCCGTGATTTAATATACAAATTTTAATCTCCTGAAATCAAGATTTAAAATAAATTTCTTTTAAATCTTCATAGGACCAATACCGAACAGACCTATTCCCCTATTCAGCGCAATACAATGTTCGAGAATCGAGAGAACAACCTGCGAGAATCGATTTTTTTAAAAAACAATGCAAACTCGCCATCTCACTTCCACCTCATAAGAAAAATGACCCACCATCTACATCTTGAAAGATTCTGTCAAAGTTAATCTATTTTTTAAATCTTTTTGGATGGTGAAAACACTATCCAGAATTTATTAAATCTAAACGAGATTAATGGTGGATTTACATGTATCTTCATGCGAGTTCTGCAAATAAGGGATACAAAATATAAAATGTATGTTCGTTGGATAGAGAGAGAAGAACAAAATGCAGAGATCTTGATCATGATCGTTCTCATATTCGGATTTCTGGTATGACTCTATCCCGCTCGACTTTTCTTGATGTTTGCAGATGAAGATACATGTAAATCCATCATAACTTGCGGTAAAAACGTAGTATAACTTGCGGTGAAAAGGTAGTATTACTTTGACAGCTGCAAATCTCAACAAAAAATGTAGTAGGTAGGTATGTTTGCTTTTTTTGTTTTTTTTTTTTCAAAAACTTTAACTGTTAAGATATGTTCAGATGGCTGGCATTTCTTAATAAATTTGTTTTAGTACGATACCTACAAGTTAAAATAATAAAAGGTGTTTAAAATGTACGAAAAGTTATTCGGCTTTATTTCAATTTGACAAAGAGCAATAAAGCTGAATGTCAGAATTCGGACTTCCGAGTTAGCTAGGTTTCACTTTCATTTAATTCAAAAGTGAGAATTTTCTAGGCTTTATTTCACGGCACCGTAGGTATTTTCACGAGTTATAGGTAGGTAATTGGTCTGTTAACACCTACCCCCGTATCAATAAATGAAAAACAATGGAAATATAAGACTAACAAATCTGTTAACTTGCAATTCGTATTAATAAATATGTAATGGTCTGCGACATGGTGACAGCGAGCGGATAACTTAAACTCGCCGAATTTGTCGTTTAAGGAATGGATAACTTCATAACGCACACATGCTTACATTTGATAATAACCGGCTCAACTACAAGCATATATTTTTCATCAATCAGTGCATGCGTGTGACACATGTATAAGAATACTTCCACGATTTGATGAAGTGCTGCCGTGTTGTTCCAGTCTTTACTACTAAAAGCGGTAAAGACTGGAACAGTGAAACTACCTTTTGTGATATGTTTATTAATAATTAAAGTTATCCAATGAATAAGAACTCTATCCGTGTGCTAGCTAACACGTGTGTTAAGGAGCGGACAATCACTTTTTATTAATAGGGCTGCTAACTATTAAATATTACCTATTTAGGTTCTTAAATTGGTAGATAGATACCTAATACACCTACCTAACCTACCTAGGTATAATATATACCTACATACATATGTACAGTAGACGCTCGATATAGTAAAGTAATTAAAACCAAGCTTGTTCACTATATCGAGATTATTCACTATTTCGAGAGATAAAGGTTTTGCAGAGTAAATTTTGATACAAAATTAACATTTTGTCCGGTGTCAAGTTTCAACTAGGCCAAACATTCATAGGTATAAAAATTATAAACATATTGCAGCTGGAGTACCTACCTATTCTTGTTGAGTACTGAAAAAAAAGTGTAAATAAAAAAAAATCTCGATAGGTATAGGTAGTGATTTTTTTGTTCACTATTTAGAGTAGGTAGGTACCTACCTAGTGCGTATAAAATTTTGTGTTCACTATACCTATTGGATAGTTCACTCTGCCGAGATTCACTATATCGAGCGTCCACTGTATAGGTATGCATTTAAGTTAACATTTGATAAACCATTCAAATCGAGCCTACTAGGTACCTACATAAAGTTATAAGTACATACCTAGTTAGGTACCTACCCACCTATGCACCTCTCTCCCCTTTCACCGCATTAAATCCACCAACATAACCCACTATCAATTTCATTCATAAAATTATCATTATTCGCGCCATTTGTGTAGAAATAATAAACAAATAAACAATAAAAATGTGCCTATACCTACTATACCCCCACTAACGCCATTCACTATCAATTATAAACAATAAAAACAAAAATAAACCTATAACACAAATTTTAAGAGATAATGAAAAAAGAAGCAATGTCAGATAGATACACTCAAACACGCCAATCAAGATCACAAAAAACAAAAAAATACCTACCACTTATAAAAAAAATCGCTAAAGATTGATATGAAAGCAAAATTTGTTTGCAACCTGTGCCGCCACCGTTATGTATGAATGTATGTACGTACCTACATAACCTATGTGGTGATTCCATGCATCTAGATACATTTTTTTCACTTGACTTCACCTACCTGTGTCATTTTGTCGGGATATCGACTGAGAAAAAAAAAAACATAGGTAGGTACAAAGAAAACAGAAATAACAAAAAATTAGGTGAAAGAGAAATAAAAACGATTGATCAAGCTAAAAAACAAAAATCGAATTACCTATCTATTGTTGTTATTATTTGCTGACTGCGGGAGAGAGATGGAATAATTTAAGCTAGGTGTTCCTACTGTAGTACATAGACATACTAAAAATGAAAAAATCGAAATAAAAAAATACTTAAGTAGATATGACTCGTATACCGTTTCAAATTCCGTATAGATAGGAACCTAGGTCTTGTCAATGTTTGTATTTTCTCTTTTCTTGATTTCCTTTGAAAAACACAGTAAACTTTAATCATCAAAGCTTTTATTTGCGGTGTCTTTTAATGCATAGGGTCTTTTTCTCAAATAGGTAATTGAACGAGTAGTAGTAGTACCAGCTGATAAGCCATTGTAAAAAAAATGCTGCCGGCCAGCCAAGGCGTGTGATTTTTAATCCTACGAGTTTTCTTCCTTAAAACATACATATTTATGTAAGTACTCCGTGCTTTATTTATCAATTGTTTAGGGGGGTTCACATTGAACGACAAGTTGATCAACATGTATCTAGTCGGCAGTATTTTGTAATGTGAACAGCAGTCGAACGACCGTCGACCGACTTGTTGTGTAGTTCAAATTTTTTAATATTTTGCTCGGTCGGTCGACCGTTGTAGTAAATGTGAACACTAGTCGAGCGACCGATGATTTTAATTTTTCAGTTTTTCTTCTATTTTTTATGTAAGAATTAAATAGCACGCGTTGAAATCGAAGTAAAACAACAAATAGAAACGCAAAAAATCAAAAATAGTGCGGTAATATTGGTGTAAAAAATTAAATAGGTACGCGTAATGTTTGCTCATTGAAATTTTGTTTTCAAATGAAGTCGGCGAAACGGTCGTAGAATGTGAACGCTAGCAAAACGACTCGGGTCGGTCGACATGTCGTTGAATGTGAACCCCCCTTTTCGCTTTCATTTTTAAAAATTACAAACGTATAGGTATGTAGAGTTTACTATCAGTGTTACACAGATACACAATTAGGTACCAGTGATGCCAGATGAGATTTTTAAAATAGGTAGGTAGCACCGGATTTGACAATAAATCCCACCATTTTTGTACTGAAAGGGAACAAAAAACCACCATATGTATATTTTGTCTGCTATAACTTTTACCTACATAAATGTTTAAATAAAAAATAAATTTGATGGCACAACAGCTCATGAAGAACTAGGACCTATAGTGACTTACAACTCTCAACCATTCCTGTGTGCGTGTCTGCAGGAATGGAGGGGACCTACAGTTTATTGCCGAATCCGAACGGCTAACGAGCGGAACTTTTCTGTGACAGAAGATACTCTTGGAGGATTTGTCATTTCCTCACAAGAGGCAGTAGCCGTTTTTTCTTTTTTAAATAAAATGTTTATTGTGAACAATTACTTGCTTCTACTAATTTTTTCAACCGAGTAAAAGTAAACTCAAAAAAGTTTAAAGCGAAGAAAACAAAACAAACTAAAAACAGTTTTTTTATTTTTATGTCGAATTCCTTTTGCCAAAAAAATTCGATTTTTTTTCTAAGCATAACCGATTTTTTTCTTTCAATACAAGGAATTTGTCCAGAAAAATCGATTTTTTTTCTTTTAAACAAATCGATGTTTTTCTTAAAAGGAATTCGACATTAATAAATCATAATTAAACTTATACAAAATTTAGGAATCAGGGTGTTGAGTAAAATATTAATAAATAGTTGGTACCTTTTGGTACATTTCATTTCCCGATTTTTCCATTACCGGTGTTTTATTCGTTGGGGAAGTGTATATTTAGTGTATTTTTTATAGTTCACGCGTACTCAAGGGAGTATGTCTATCTTTAAACATGTTAAAACACAGCCAATGTATGTCTCGATTTACATTGCCCGATATTTCCAAGAAGATTTTTCCAGAAATCGCGTGAAATATTTACATTGCTCGATTTTTCCAATGAGTTTTTCTGTCGTTGTTTTCTTCATTTTTATTGCTCTTCTCTTTATTTTTCATTAAGATTTACTCACGCCACCAATTAAACAACACATTTACACTAAACACACACAAGAAACTGGAAAGAGAACCAAAACAGACTGGAAAAAGTGTGTAGGTTTTGAGGAACAAACCATATGTTTTATTCTATACCCCGCTCACCAACGAACAAAAGATCGGGACTAGAAAATCTGGCAGTTTAAATTCAAACTAATCAATACCGCTGTATCAATGATACAGGGCCCCGAGATATTGGGGCCCGAGATATAGAAGTCCCCGAAGATAAAGAGCACTCGAAAATAAAGTGTAAACAAAATTTCATTGAAAAGTGTCGCTCACCTTAGCCAATCGGAATCGGAAATAAACTGTAGGTTCTCTCCATTTCAGCACACACGCACACATAGTAAATGGTTGAGAGTTGTAGATCACTAGACCCTGGTTCTTCATGAGCTGTTGTGCCACCAAATTTATTTATATTAATTTATTATTTTAAGTGTGAAACTGTATGATTTAACGGTATATTAAAAATAAACTATAATCCTATCATCTTAGGTTTTCAAGATTTGAGTGGGCTCAAAGGCCAAACACGATAAGCAAGCAAAATGGATGCAAAGAAACTAATGGAAATTAATTTTATAAAAAAAAACTAGTGATTCTTCTAGGCTAATTGATAACGCTAACATTTTTTTGTCCTCTGGTAATGGCATTAATGAAAGTTTACCAAAATATCTATATCTACATGAAATTTTTCTGAAAATAGAGAAAGGGAAATTATAATCATTACCTCTCTCTACATACATACAAACAAAATACCCCCCATTGCCCTCATTAGCTGAGAAATAGAAAATGTAAAACTGGACTCCGACGCGTATGGTATCTAGGGGGAGGGAAAGAGGCGTGGGATAGTTTAAATTGAAGCCCCATAGACCCACAAAACATATATAGAAGCTAATCATGTCGTTTATGGAATCCGCAATAGTGGATCCGCAGTGATTCGCAGAATATTGTTCTCTTTTCTTTCCACTGCAAATCGATGAATAGAAAAGAGAGCACAACACTGCGAATCACTGGCGGATGCTGTTTTGCGGATTCCATAATCGACATAAATATCTTCCGAGTTTTCATTTTTGTTCAATTTTGCGCATGTCTCTTTTGAAACATTCAAAGAGAATATTTACTTGTACCTACCTATTTTTTTTTTTTGTAAATTGTGGACTAGGGTCACTGCGATTCGGAAACACTTGTGTTTTGTTTTTGTAAATTCTGACAGACAGGTCACTGTGATTCTCAAAGATGCGCAATATATTACCTTTAATATGTGTACTGTGTCATAGCCCCACAATAGATCTAGAACAATTCCACCACTTACATCTCTCGGTCGAATAGAAAGGATGAAAGATCCAAAATTTTTTGCCGAATACGAATGGCTAGTTTTTGAGGCACTTTTTTATAACGAAGAGATACTCTTTGGAGATGTATTTAACGGGTTGGTATCGAAATCCCGAATATCAAAATCCGAAAATTGAAAATTTTGCAAAAAAAATCCCGAATATCAAAATCCCGAACTACAAAATCCCAAATATCAAAATCCCGAACGACATAATCCCAAATATCAAAATCCCGAATGGCTTTAGCACTTAGTACAAAAAAAGTACTAAGCCATTCGGGAATTTGTTATTCGGAGTTTAGTCAAAATGTTCGCTCTCGTGAATCTCGCTTATTTAAATGACATTTTTTTTTAGTAAAATCTTGCTATTTTGTTTAATTTTCCAGTTTTTATTTTTGTGAGTATTCATTTAAAAACTGAAATTCTTGTTAAATAATGTTTAAAACCAAATTTTTATATAATTCAATGCATATTTTATGAATTTTCGATGAAAGTTTTCTTTTAACACTGTTATTGGGTTATGTTTTCTTGATTTTCAACATTTTTTTTTTTTTAATTGCAATAAGTAGGTTTACATAATATTTTCTTTGGAAAATCATTTAAACGTAACCCAATCATAATTTTTTGTTATAAATTTAAGGGCGAACAAATTTTCAAGAAGATTTATTTTAATCTGTAAAAAAAAGGTACTGAAAAAGTACTACAAAAGTACTAAAAAAAGTACGATATTAATACCGAAAATTTTCGGGATTTTTCAATGGCGGGATTTTGTTGTTCGGGATTTTGAAATTCGAGATTTTGTCTTTCGGGATTTTGTCATTCTGGATTCATAATTTTTATGATTCGGGATTTTGTCGTTCGGGATTATGATACGTTCCCGTATTTAACATGCGCTATAGATGCCTGTGTTCGTACGAAAATTTTGTTTGATTAGTAATCAGGCATTTCTAGAGCACAGTACAGTTATTGAAGGTAATATCATAATACATAGCGTTTTCAGCGCTAATTTACTTTATAAATTAAAATGTGTGTTCTTTTACTTTGAAACTTTGATAAACTTTTGTGTAGAAATTCAGAGTTTCAAAATAAAGGAACAACAGCTTAAGATGTCAAAACAACGCAACGGATTCATTGGGTCACCCCTATCCGTTTCATCAGTCAACGTCAACGGATCCGTTGCCGCAACGCACGCGACAGATTCTATGGGTCGGCCCCTTTAAGTCTTCTTCCATTTGAAATTCAAACAAATACAAAAAAAAAAACACCCTGTAGTCATAGAGTTGCCTTGTTGCACCTTTCTTTGAACTTTATTTTCGCTTCCTATTTTCTCGTTTAGGTTACTGCTAGCAAAAATTTTATTCATTCCGTATATCTTGATCTTCTACTTCTACAAATTCGCAAATCAGCAATCTCTATCGGAATTTGTCGTATTAAGTTGCAGATCGCTTGGAATTTTCTCTCCTGCCTTTGCCTTGCTATTTTTTTTTTCATCTGTCTGCATCTCTGTCTGGATTAAGGTAATCCAAAAGATATTTTCTCTTTGCAATGATGTTGGCTGGTAAGTGCGGGTGTGAAGAGGGAAGCTTTTCTTTTTTCATTGCTCATTCAATGGATATAATGTCAGAGTGATCAACATTTAACTGGAAATATTGTAGTTGTTTATCTACCAGCTGGTAAAGAGATATACATACATATATACCTATAAAGATAAAAATAATCGAGCTTGGCATAGGTCTCATTCGTGTTTATATTGTGATGTACTAGTACCTACTTACATATATATTTTATAGAGATGTATATAAGTATAAGCACTTTGTAAAGGTAACTATCAACAGCTTGTTGGGAAACACCATGTTTGTTGTTCCGACTATGCTGCAAGCTAGATGACCTTGAGATTTATTTTTTTATTTTTATTTTGTTTTGTTTGGATTATGGTTAACAAAAAAAAAAAACAAAAATAAGTTGAAGAAAGTGCAAATTTAAATAATTCATCGACATCGTCTTCGCATGGTAAGATATAGAAATAGGCATGTAGGTACATAGTGTCAGATGTGTGTGTTAGACAGGGAGGGCGCTCGGGTGGTTTGAGTTGAGATTGAGAGTAGGTATTTACTAAATATTTCGAGGTGAATGGTTAAAAGATGAAACGCTGCATTTTATGCGTTGTTTTGATTGTTAGTTTACGAATAAAATCATCATTTTTTGTACTTCTTTGTGGCAATTTCTGGCAGTCCATACCTACATGAATCATGAAAATGATTTGACCATCAAAATGACAAGTTAAATTTTGATCAATGGAGTGTGTGGAGTTAGGTTTAGGAAGAGTAAAGTGTCTCTAGGAGATTCATTCGCCAAAGTTGAAAAACATATTCTCAAGGTAAGTTTTTTTTTTTTGAATGACAAGATGACTAAAAACCATTTCAAATACAACAAAAATACTGTCATTAAATTTTTTTCATATGTAGGTAGGTATCTATATAGTTTTCCTTCATGCCTGGAAAAATTTCAAGTTTTTTCCATAAGTGTAGTTAAGGCCTTGAACAGTTTTCAGCAGGGAAAACCTTTACTGCCTGAACAGAATACAATGCTGGAACCGGAGCTTCAGACGGAACTTGAAGAGCTATCAAAAAGTGTCGCACGTTATTTTTGTACGTACCCACAATGCAGCTGTACAGCTTTGAAAGTATTTTGAAGAAAAGCAAAACAATATTCTTGTGTAGAAGCTCAGAATTTACATTTTTTGTTTCCAATACTTTTCCTTTTATTAAATAGTTTTTTTTTCGCGATACAAACAACCACAAAGTTGTTTATTTTTTCTTAATTCATTTTGAAACGTCAAAAGTGCCGTACGTGAAAAGTTAAAAGTTGGTGAACTCTTCCGTCTGCGTCTGCAGCTCCGTATACGGCTACGTTCCGTCGTGTTCGCAACATTGAAATTGTGTGTATTCAATATTTTGCAGCTATGACAGCTGCGGCTATAATAGTACATGACTTCTTAAATAGCAATGATAGATCCTTACCAGGTGATGATAAAGTGCCACCTGAAAAGGAAAAATGATATTGACAAGGGCCCTATCGCACCAACAATTAACTTGTGCAACAAGAACTAATCCCATTGGGGCTAAGCTATGAGCGCGGATAATTATCGATCGAAAAACTGTGTTACCACCGTGAACCAAAGGCACGGTAGTGCCTAGCAAAATTCTTGGTACTACTCCTTTTTACAGGAATCATTTTTACAGGACCACACTGAAGCAATTATTGACCCCCATCTAACTTCGAAAAAAAATAATGTCAGAAATTTAATACTTGCCATATTTGCTAAGCCAGACGAGCACAGGCGCCTCACCAAATTTCAACTCCTTACCATTAGTGGTTTCTGAGATATAGGATGTCAAAAATCGCAAAAACCGTAACTGACTGACTCACTGATTCACTGACTCGTTGACTGACAGATCATCAAAATTATGGAGCACTTTCCGACACCCACTTTCTCATAAGTCTCTCACTGAAGCACTTCTGATTGTTGTAGAATTATGAATTTCAGTAGAGCGGTACGATTTATAATGCATGCAATTAAAAAATTGGTGTTTATCATTCAGGAGGCGTGGAATCCACCCACTTTCTCAGAATTAGGTCTTTCAATCATATGGAGCTTTTTTGATTGTTGTACAATGATGGAATTTGATAGAGTGTTAGCATGGACACCTTGGCTCTTGTTATGTCTTTGGTGTGATTGTATACTTCTTGCTATCGATAGTTTATATGTAGACACATGTAAACTTTTTTTTTCTATGATGGATACGTTCTAGCCCCCGATGTGTGTGGTTTTTTTTAAACCAATTCCCTACGGAATTGATAAAAATTAGGCCTATAGGTAGGTACTTTTAGGAAATTTTTCTGTCCAATCTATATTTTTTAATACTTTTAACTAAGTATATGCCTGCAAGACCTAAGTTCTTTTAAATGCAACCTGAATTGTATACGGAATTATTTAGAAACATAGAAAGAATTTATGGTTGCATATAGTGAACTGACAAATAATTCTTGGTTTGAAGGCTTACAAGATCTAGCCGTGCAAGAATTTAAGACGATGACGATTGATTCTTAGATCTTAGAAAAAATAATAGGTATAGATATTTATTAATATTAACAATAACCTCAAATCCGATATTTCATTATATTTGTATAGATGTTACCGATCAGCTTCGATGAAACCCCACAGCCCACTGCATTTTAAATGAAATAACCTAATCCGCTCACCTGTTCGAGTTTGATTGAAATCCAAAAGAAATATATTTTTACAATAAAATCATAAAATGCTATTTGACCCGTTTTGACCCAATTTTTTCCTATAAATAATTTAAAGCGATTTCATTTTTTTTCAGTAAGGGAATCCAAAAAACTATGGAATTATCAATCCACTTTAACCTTCAATAACTTTAAAAGGAGTACCTACCTACTGTAATTAAATAAGCTCTGAAAAATATTTTTAAAGAACATTCAATTTCCTTTACAAATACGTCTCAATTATTTCCGAACGATAATCGGTTGTAAAGTAAAAAAAAAAAAAAAAAAAAGCAAACAAAAGAAAAATTCCCATAAAATTTGTATGGAAAAAAGAAATTAGCGATGAGTGAACTCTAAATATTAATCTTAACGGCTGAAACTTTACCAGGCTTATTTCACCAGATTCTAACTAAAAAGCTAGTGGCATTAACAATCGGAGACATTTAAAATTTTTTGAATGAGTCTAATGTACTGAGGAGAGCCCGGGGCATAATGGGCCCCCTTTATATTTCTATATTGAATAAAGGGTCAGCTTCAGCTCCGAAATGCAATCTACCTACCAGTTTCAATACATCGCTCGCTATTAGGGGAAACCCCTTTTTTGAATAAAAAATGACAGTTGCTTTTCGTTTTGAACGAAACAAAATTTTCGATAGTGCTTTTATTATTTTGAGGATTTTTCAAGTGCATTTTTCGAGTAACTGGTCACTTGAATATTGGATTCTCTTTATTTCATACCAAGATATGTAGATAAATTTATTTTTCAATTAAGGTTAAGTTTTTAACTTTATTTAAAATGTTTATTTAAAAAAGAGGTTTGGGGCAGAATGGGCATGGGTGCCCATTTTGCACCGACCATGTGAAAAGAATGAAGCAAGAATAATGTGCTTTAGCTGGGTTTAAGTTTTAATCACGTCACATAGCAAAATTTGAGAAAAATAGAAAGGACGCAAGTTCAGAAGACGAGAAGTTCTTGTATTATGGGTATTTACAATTCCAGTCCACAGATAGATGGGTTTCCTGCAGAGCTTGTTGCAAGTGGTATAATTTTTCTTGTGCTGGGAGAGGCTAATGTTGAGGAATCGAACCAAACATGCTCGCATTGCAATTCAATTTAGCTTCGTGCCCATTATACCCCACATATGCCCATTATGCCTCAGCACCGGGGCATTGAATGACTTTTTCAAAGCAAAAAAAATATACTAAGTAATTAATTTTTTAAAAACCTTCTTTCTTATACTTACTCCTTAATAAATGTTCTTTCTAATAAAAGTTCTTCAAAAATTCTTAATACATTTTTGAAGGTTTTATTAACTATAATCCTTAAGAGGCCCGTTCTGCCCCGTATTCCCCTACACATGTTTATTTATTTATTTAGTCTACAAGCATTAATAAACTAACAGATTTCAGCACTCCAAGAGCAAATTAAAATATAAATAAATACAATACCTCCACTTTAAATTTATTACGAAAAAGATTACAAAAATCAATATTTGAAGACACCTCATTGAAATATGTACATAACAGACCTTGATAGAGTTTCATTATTACCATAATCTGTCATATTGATACGAGAAAACTCTAGCTCTCATAGATCTAACGGGAATATAGATTGGATGAAACTTAAGCAAGAAGCGGTGGACATTTAATATTGTAGCAAAGTAAGTCTCTAATCAACATTATACAATGAATTTTTCTTCTAGATTGTAAAGATTTTATTCCAAGTAATTGCCAAGTAATTGGCATCTAGCTTCATACCCAGGACAAAAACCCCAGCCCATTTTTTTTCAAATATATATTTCGTAAATCGTCTTTGAATTTTCTTAATCCTATCAGAATGGACTTTATATGCGGGACTTCAAATAACATCTGCGTACTCTAAAAGTGATCTCACGTCGAGACGTAAACAATGATAATAACACCAAAGGATCTCTTAAGTCTTTTCCATTACGCTTTATGAAACATACCAACGAGTTGGCCTTAGGGACCAAATATTCTAGATGACTTTTAAAAGAAAGTTGGGAATCAAGAATAAAACCCAAGCCTTTAATACTCGAACGAAACCCTATCCAAATGTTCAGATTCAATTGCTTGCATAGCAAACTATGAGATTTTCTGGGAAAATAAATCGTGTTACACTTTTTCGTATTCAGTTTAAGGCCATTGAATATTGATATGACACCAATTAGATAGAGAATCAATGTCAGATTGAATAAGTTGACAATCATCCAAACTAGAAACTTTTAAAAATAGTTTCAGATCATCCTCATATAGTAGGCATTTACAATATTTAAAAACAGAGACGATAACATTAATAATAATTATAAACAGGAGCGGACCTAGATGGCTACCTTTCGGGACACCTGATGTACAGTGAATTTCTTTTGAATAGGTATCACCAATCTTAACTTGTTGTTTTCTACAAGTTAAATATGAGGGTAACCAACGTATAAGGTCGGAATGAAAACCAAAAATCTCAAGTTTTTTTCAGAAGTGTAAGGTGGTTCACTGAATCAAATGTCTTACTAAAGTCTGTGTAAACTGCGACAACTTGGTATTTTTGCTCCATAGCATTAGTTATGTATGAAGTGAAATAAGTTAGATTGGTAACAGCGGATCGGCCGGAGATAAAAATTCAGTTGTAAGAAAATCAAGTTTATTTTTCACCATAATTTCAAATAATTTGGGAACTGAAGAGAGTTAACAAATACCCTTGTAATTCTCAATATAGTTTTTGGAACTTGAATTATGATTTGGGACCAAATATGAAAGTTTCCATTCATCAATTAAGTTGCCTTCCTGGAGGGACCTATTGAATATCAAATGCAGAGGAACACAAATGGAGTTGAAACAATTATTAAACACTGCAGTAGGAATACCGTCTGGACCAGACTTATAATTAGATTGTAGTGATTTTAATGCAAAAAAAACTTCTGTACTACTTAGCTGGATCGATCCAATATCGGTCATAGTTCTAATGCTGTTCAGCGAACTGCTACAGCCATATATTATTTAGTGACTTAAATCCGGTTTTAAATGTACATCTGGGTTTAAAGTCACTTAAACCCAAATGTCAAACCCAAGCTCATCATATTCACTCTTTATACCCGGATATAAAAATAGGTTTAAACCTTGACAAGTTTAATTCGATTTAATTTAAACAGACTTCAAGAGAGCAGTTAAAGAAATTGAACTCGGGTGTAAAATCAAAATATAAAATACAAAAGCAAGCGACAAAAAAAGTAGAAATATAATGTCTGTTCCTTTACTTTGAAACTCTGTTATTTTCTGTGCATTTTACTGCCATTTTATTTTTTTTATATGAACTTTGACAGAACGTTGGACTGAAATTCACACAAATGCAAAGAAAATCACAGAGTTTCAAAGTAAAGGAACAGGGCTATAATTACAAATGTCAAATTATTGATATTACGCAGCTTTTATTAAGTGAGTTTTCAATTAATGTCGAATTCCTTTTACCAAAAATAATCGATTTTTTTTCTAAACAGACTCCATTTTTTTCTTTCAATACAAGGAATTTGTCCAGAAAAATCGATTTTTTTCTTCTAAACAAATCGATTTTTTTATTAAAAGGAATTCGACATAAGTTTAAACAGTTTAACATGCGTGATGCGTTTTACTCATTTTTATTCCATCAAGTTTGATGCTTTTTTTTAGTGAATATTATGGACATACATAAGTGTTAATTGTCGGGTTTAAAAAATACTAAAATTCAAAATAATTGAATCGATTTGATATTTTTGCAAAGGCAATCTATGTACATAGGTAATGATAAAAATAAAATTAGACCAATGTGGTCTTGTGTCTGCTATTATTTCAAAGAATGCTGCCCCACAAAGTTTTAAAGCCCTTTTTCATAGCCTCAAGTCATAAGTCATCTTTTTTTTATTATCAGGGAATTTTGATTCATTACATTTACGTACATATACATTAATACATGTATACATATTTACAGAAATACGATGAATGCGTCATCGTATTATTTGACTACTTAGAACGATATAAATAACAATAGATAAGCGAGAAGGCAAAAAAGGACATTAAATAACAATATTAATTCATATCCCTTATCACAAAAATTAAGTTATCTATCTATGTGTCATAATCAACAAAACAACATAAACCAAAATAAAAGGATAAAAGGGGCGTTCAAAGTCATAAACTAATCCCTCATCCGATCCCTCATATATAATGGATGATTTACATATGTACTTTACATAAATAAAGTAGTCCTTGTCAAATACAAAATACATACATACATTAAAAATAAAAAGAAGAAACTAATAACAAAAGTTATAAAAAACATGCAGAAGGGAATATATTTGAAATGGAAACTTACTTGAATCTCGGATGTTTTTCAAAAGGCAACTAACTGCACGCTTATCGAATCTCCTTGAGATTCATGTCACACTATTGAGCTAAATTTTGTTATCAGGAAGTGACATCTTATCAGGTTTATTTGACTGATTGTTTGTATTTTGTATAGTGCCATTGCCAGGACAAAACAACGAAACCAACCTCGTTATTATATTTTTTTTTTGACAATAAATATAAAGGAGATTACAATATCACAGGAGTGAGATGATAAAAAAGGAAAAAAAAAATATTCCGCATGTTTAATTTTGAAGATAAAAATTATTTACGTAGCCATTTTGAATAAAGGAATCAAGCGAGGACTAATATCTATTTATTGCTTTATCATTTTATCAATATTGTAGAGTGTGGGGCTAATCAGTCCGCAAGGACAGTAAGGCTTAAAAGAAAACGTATTCATTTTTCGAAAAAGGATTACGTAGGTACATATACTTATAAAATTCGAGTGGGATGTAAGTGCATAGTTAAATAAAAATATAAGAGTGGTCCTATAATGCCAAGGAAAGAGGTAGACTTTATTATATAAAGGCTAAAGAACAAAAAAGCTACCGGATAACCAGCGGAACTCTTTAAATTAATGGAGGACATTCGTTGATTGGACGCATCATACCCCAGAAAAAAGTTAAGCAGTTCTGCAACATTTTCATCGGCAAATTTAATATGGCTTTCGGCATCGGCCCGGAAGATCGATGGTATAACAAATCTTCACACTGAAGCATATCTTAGCAAGGACGACCAAATTTCAAGTCGAGATAGGGACGCCATCTTTTCACAAACAGATGTGTCGCATGATTTTCGAAAACACAAGATTAAATGTGCAACTGGGAAATAGTTTTACGAACTATTTCAAACAGTGTTTTGGTAAGTAGATTTTTTATTTATAAGTTCCGAGCATTTAAGGTGTTATGACTGCCCTTAACCTGAGTAATAGGAAAATAAGAGAGGGTTTATCAAGCGGACATAGCTCTGTCCCATCCTTTTATTTCTCTTTCTGGAACTAACGGTGCCTAGGGCAGGGTTTTTGACTGGCTTCTCAACAGATTTGCCTAAATACTAGGGTATGTGGACAATATCGACACTTTCGACCGCCCCAGCAGCGATCCATTCATTAGAGCGATTGAAGATTAGACACATCTTATCGCCTTTAGGTAAATCAGGACATGACTAAGTACTTGCTATCAACAAGCATCTCTGTTCACTGTCAAAGACAAAACGATAATATACCTACTATTGCCATTGTCAGAATCAGTGTTGCCGTCAAGAAATTTTAAATAGTCACAAAAAAGGGTGACGAGGAAAAAAAAAGTCACATTCAAAAAATTTCGAGATATATATGTCGCTAAATCAGTCGGAATGCAGAGAAATTGACAAAAACACTATCATTACTTTTTTATTAAAAAATGCACTATAGCGAAAAAACCCTTTTTTTATATTTTTTTTTAAATGGTTGTTGACACTAAAGGCAAAACAAACTTAACTTAAGGTAATTTATTAATTTTATTGTTATTGATCAATAATTCTATCACTTAATATTAGCTGTGTTTTGTTGAGCTAGTTACTGTGCCGATTCTGCAATGTTCCACATTAAGTCATAGAGTTACTGAAGATCAAATGTGCTGTTAACTTGTTGTTGGTAGAATTTGCATGTGAAAATTTTGCTTAATCTGAAGAGTTTCTTAATGCGCACATTAAGGAGTTGAACAAAACACACCTATTGTGTATTTTTTATTTGCGTTTTTTATAAGTTAATTTAATTTTTATATATGTAGATAATAATTATAAATAATAAATAATAAATAATAATAATAAATCAGCCCTGCAATGAATTCCATCGTTATCGGAAATTTGTAACGAATCTGTATGACTGTGTGTAATTGTGGAATTGGAATACCATTGCATTGAAAATTGGTATTTTAATAGAAAATTGAAAAAGGTTTCTTTTCTACAAAAAGAAAACAATAAATCTAGCCCAAAAATTTTCTAAAAATAAGTTCAGAAAAGTTGCAAGATTTTTAAAAGGGGTCAAAAAATCCTATTTCTTAAAAAGTCAAGACAATATGCGATGTATTGGACAGCGGCAACCGTGGTCAAAACCAACTAACTGTCTAACATAATTGGCCCAGTTTATATTTCAGATATGTATCTCAGAGGAATCCGTATACCTACTAAGAAATATAAACACAAATCCTCACCTCACAAAAATTCCTCATTTTTGGTTTGCTGTCAAAAACTGAGGAAGGTTTATTTTGGATTCGTTGCTCTACTATTTTTCGTCGCAGGAAATCAAATAAGAAAAAAGGCAAAAAAGTGTTTTTTTGAGGAATCTTGTTTATATTTAATGGTCTTTGAAAGTGATTACTGAGCTAAGCAGTCTGAAATATAAACTCACCAAATAGAATGCAGCAACTGGAGCTGGAATAAATGTAAAAAAAAAAGTCGTACGTTCTAATTTTTAAGCGACCAAAATGCAACTGTACAGATTTGTATGTGTTTGAAAAAAAAAAAAAAAAAAACAATATGGTGGCTTACGAATTTATATTTTCTCCGCGACACGCAAAAGCACATTTATATTTTGCCCAATCTAACCTGTACTTTTCCGTACTTCATATCATTCCCACTTTATAAGTAGAAACATAAAAAAAAAAGTCGGAGGAGTTTGTCCAATGTGACATGTGAGCACTGTCCAATAATTTGACAATACAGTGTGGTCCAATGACAGGAAATTTGACAGCAATAATAATCACTTTGATCTCAGTAAATTTTTCTATTTCTGCATGAATAGAGGGTTTGTTTCTTAAATTGGTAACACTGTTTCAGTTCTTAAGTTCTGTAAATTTGACAGCTGGCATTTGTTTTCAGTATATTTCACCATTTTACCATAAGTTCACTTACCCAAGAACAACGCTTGCAAATTGCAATTGCCTCAGCTGCTAGACTAACTGATCATACATTTCTTTCTCTGAATAAAGCTAACGCCATGGCAGTTTAATATTATTTTTAAATTGTGGGTTAAGTTTTCTGTAAGATTCTGTAAATCAAAATCAATTAAAGAATGCAACAGCATATTGTCGCCTCGTAAGCCGGAAATTAAAATTTGTTCAGAGAGGCACAAAAAAACCAACTTAAAAAATAATAAAATAAAATTCTTAGAACCTTGACATACCTATTTAATTTTGAATTAAGATCATAGAAAAGGATAGTCTATCGTATAGTTATGGCCTCTCTGTTCTTACACATAATTTCATGTTATACCGAAATGCTTATTCGACTTATTGTTAGACTTTAACATATTTTCTGTTTTGAAGATAGACAAAATAAAATGTTTGCGTCTCGTTTACAATGAATTTGACAAGACCTAGCAAGTAAATAAGTACATATGTACTTGGCATTAATGTTTAGCCGGATTGTCGAATCATTTTTTTTTTCACTATGACAAAATGTCTACTATTTTAGTGCTGCATCAACGGTAAAATGTTAAAATAAGGAAGTGACACCAAAGTAATGAATATTCTGGCCCCATATATTTGTTTTTTTTCTTTTTCTTTTTTTAACTTTAATAGCACTTGTCCTTCATTCTTTATAAATCTAAAAACACATTCCACCTCTTCTTTCTCAACTTATGACCTTCCAAACCATGTGCAACAATAAAACAAAAAAAAAAAAAAAAACAAACCACGGGAAACAAAAAAAAATCTTAAACAATAAAAACAATAATCTATTGTTGGCCTAGGAGCATGTTGCTCACAATGCAGGTTCCATCATAATATACACTTAGAGAAAAGTACTGTGCGTGTTAAAAATCAACAATGGCACCTGTTAATTTTATTCTGTTTTCAACAATATAAATTTTCCGGATCCGGATAGATCGAAGTTTAACTATGGTGCATTGATTAAGGCTTGATTAAAACCGTACTGATATCTACAGATGCAACGATAAAATATTATTCTTACACAAAAAACAAAGTTGAGTCCATATTGAATTAAACCAATCATTTTTTAAGGAAAATATTGTCCAGATGTTGGGGGCTGTTCTAAAATGCAGTTGAATTGTTCTTTGAATGAATTTGCTTTGTTACATAACCGTTAGAAATAAGGTTTCGTGGAGAAAGTTTTCAGCGGCTATTAGATTCCCATTGAACCATGTGTAGCCGATGCAACAAGTACCTGAATCCTGAATGATATTCTGTCCAACTTGGAACTTAGATGCAGAAATCTCTGCGAATGGTTTTTGGTAGATAAATAGCTGGGTTGGTTGGGTGCGGGGACATTCCAAAGAACTGTAAGGCCAAAGAACTTGCTAAAAGTGGAACAAAAATACCTCTCCTAACACGAAAGGTATTGGTATACCTATCGCTACATGCAAACTTATGATAAATCAAGAAGCTATAAGGTGCACAAATCTAAGGTGGAACAACATCACCACTTGAATGGCGATTCAAAAAATCTGGCCAAAGCTGGATCTGAAGCGCACCAAGTGTCTGATTTCTTTAAGCAGATCGCACATAAGCTCAGTTATTGGCGTCTTAACTGGACACTGTCTTATAGGTTGGCACGCCACGCGACTTGGCGTTTTTGCCAATGACTACTGCAGAAGCTGCATGGATGAGAAGGAGAAGGAAACAATTCCTCACTTTCTCTGTACATTTCCTGCTCTATCCCAAAGACGTAGAATCCATTTGGTAAACTTCTACTATAATGATCTAAGTGATCTGGCTAATACTGAAATAAGTAACCTTGCATGCTTCATAAGATGCTCCAAGTGGTTCAACGAGTAGGGGAAGTTTCTCCTAGATGTATGTGGTATCACAACGGGCCAATAGTTGGCTTGCCGACAGCCACTTCTACATAACCCAACCTTGCTGGGTTGGTAGCATCTAATATCTGAAAGCCAGTCTTTTTGTGGACTTTCAAACCTTTCTACACCGGGGACGGGGAAGAATGGAAGAGCAGACAAGTCGGAGCAGTGCATAATCATCCGGCATTTCGAACAAGGGCTTCAAATTGGTTTCATGGCTACCAATTTGAAGCCTTTGACCATACAGAATCGGACTTGCACGTTTTACAATGATAAATGCAAAAATGGGTTGAACTGTCACTGTTTTAGGCGTGTTCAGCTAGAAAAGTAGGTTTAGTATGATACTAGTTAGAAAATGTTTAAAATTAAGAATATTTTAGTAAATAATTTTAAAGTTAGAAAATTGTGAAGTAGTATCGTGCTAATACCTTAATATCAGGCTGTTTAAAATTTTGCACCTATGTATATAGAAAACAAATGGCCAAAAAAATCTAATAGCTCATGAAAATTTGAAAACAAAATTCACAGGGGATTTGTAAACGCAATTATTTTTACTTAGAAGTATTTATAGACTAACGGCTCGCGTACACCTAATCCGTCATCTGCCGAAGTATGCTCGGACGTCGTCGGCCGAATTCAGACAATTGAACCAAACGTATGTAAAAGAAAAGGAGCGCGTACACCACTCCGACCGACATCGGACGATAACGCCACGGTTGCCACTCCCAAAAACAAAATCCTACCAAATTTTTCAAAATTACCTACCAAACCGAAGAAAAACCTACCAAAGCAAATTTTGAGGTTCTTTTTAATAAACGCAACTTATACCTACATGTGTATTTACTTTTGCTAGTTCATGTTAGCCTTGTTTTATTATCTATGGATCTGATCAGAATCATATAAAACGATACGGATCATAATGAAAGCCAGCATTGCCGCTCGAAAAAAAATTAACGTGCCGTATTTTCTGAAAAATGTGCCATTTTCATGCCACATGAAAAAAAATACAAATTATTCTATTTTGTTGAAAAAACTGTAATTAATTGTATTACGGGATGTATGCATAAAATTAAAAATAAACTTTTGCTCTATTTGCTAATTGTCAAAATATATGAGTTTCTGTTAATTTTTTTTAACAGAATTTGGACAAACTTTTATTAAATTTTGTAGAAATTTGCTCCATTTTAAGTAAAAAATAAAATAAAAATAAAAACGTGCCATATTGAACTTTTTCATGCCACCGTTCCACGGGAAAATTATCGTGTCAAAAAACACAAATGCCACTTCGGTAACGATAGTGATAGCAGTGTTATATGCATATCTCTTTTTTACTCATTTTTTGTCTTTTTTCTTTACACTACAATTAACACTACCTTACCATGCAAGCAAAGCCACCCATCCATATAAGAGAGCAGGATCTAAAATTATTTTGTATTAAGTGTTAAAAAATTACCCCGATTCAGATCCGTAGATAAGAATAAAAAATGAGGAATCCTGAGGTATGTTAAGACTTTATAATTTGTTCATAAATAAAATAAATGCCAACATAAGTTTTAATAACTCGTGTCGGCTGTATTACATTAATTTTTTATTTCTTAAAGAGTGGTAATCTGGTAATTCATTTGTGAGATCGTTTTGTTAAAAAAACCTACCAAATCGAATTAAAACCTACCAACCTACCAAAGATAAAAAAACCTACCAAATTTGGTAGGATCCTACCAAAACGGCAACCGTGGAACGCCCGATATTTACCGATCAACGGACGAATCCAAACATGTTTGTATTTTTCGTCAGTTTGTCGGTTATTACTTGCATGCATAAAAATTGATACTTTACAAATGTACGGATTGGTATCGTCCGGGAACGGCAGGAGTGTATGAAGATAAACGTCCGAGACAGTCGCCCGAATAGTTCCGATCCAAAATCGGCCGATGATTCAGTTGCAGTGTACGCGAACCGTAAGAATAGATTTGTCGAAACGTGTGTACGTCATTCGTCATAAATAGAAAATATAAAATTTATCGAAAAGCAGTTCATACAAAACTAACTTGTAGGTTATGTAACTTTCTACTTAAAATATCTAGAAAATTTTGTTCCTATTACTATGTTTCCACCAAAGGTTTATCTCAGTTTAGATTATATAAATCTATTTGGTGTTTCCACCGCACAAAAAGATTAAAAAGTAGATTTATTTTGACAATTCGCAGATGTTGTTTCACTCTTTCTAATGGAGTTGGAGTGAGGCAGAAAGTTTCATGTATGTCCCCTTTCCAATGAATGCATTCAGTGTGAGAAAATATAGGCCAGTTCGAGTTTTAAAACTATTCGACCTATGAAGATTTAACAAGATTTATTTCAAATCTTCGAGATTTAGGAAATGAATTTGTATGGTAAATCTTCAGGATTTAAAGAAGATTTAGGTAAATCTTCTTAAATCTCGGTTTTGTGGTCGGTGGAAACGTAGTATATACGACTGATCACCGCCGCCATGTCAAAAAACATAACGAATTTTAACGTATTCTTAAAAACCCTTACATCACACTATACCATTAAGAATATCAAATGTCAAAAAAAAAAAAAATTGGGATAGAATAACGTAGCACTGCAAAATTTGTAAATACTTGGCATGAAAACAAATCAATTCACCATAACCTCAAACCCCCAAGTGGGATAGAATGATGTATATGTGCGTGATGGTTTTAGAACCAGTCCTAAAAATTTTCATGTATTAGCCGTATTCCTTTGAGGGTGGCGAACTACTCATGAGTAGATGAAAACTATAATCTAGTACTCTCATCTACTCAAGCTCTAATGCGCGAGTAGATGAGCAGAGTAGTTACGCACCTAAAATCCCTCAGAGGGCATCTGGCTAGGTTAAGAGATTTTTCATGTGGATGACATTTCATTTCAATTTGTTTACCATTTTTACGTTCACCATTCACCAATAACAAAAATAAATAAAATAAATCAATTAATAAGGAGGTGAGAGTCTCTACAAGATGACTTTCCATAGTTAATTTTACACACATTTTGTTTTGTATGAGTTTTTATATACATACGTCGAAAAATCATATAAACTGAGAAAGTGTGTGTACAATCTCGCAAGCTTTTTGATGGTACGGATTCCACAGATTATAAATAATTATCAATCACTTAAAATTGTAGTAGATTGCTACTAGGGAAGTGAAATTTGTGCGTTCCATTGAAAATTTCCAGCAAAGTACTCATGAGTAGTTCGCCACCCCCAAAGGAACACGGCTATTAACACTCAAATTGTATGAGATCGGCTGTCAAGCCATGTGAGATATTTGTTTATCCTTGCACTTTGTGCAGGATAAAATTTGTTTGTGTAAGACGAAGTTTACGGAGTTTCACCCCCCCCCTCCCATATTCCGCCTCCGTTTTGCTTTTTATTCTTAAATTAAGAAGTTTTCGATAATAATAGCCTATGTGCCTGTTTACATTGTATTTTTGACAAAGCATATTTTCGTTCATCAAAATGTTCCTCGTGTTTACATTATAGAGGAAAAATTCTTTCATTTCAATCTACCCATCCCTATCTCACATCCTTAACAACCATGTATCTCTCACTCACACAAAAAAAACTCTTCCTGCTCAATCCGAAAACATTTAATGAAACTGGCGCATCGGCGTAATTTGGGTGGAATTAACCCTTCTCTTTCTTACTCACACAAAATATACCCATCTCACTGGATGCGCCGTTCGTCAAAAATACAATGTAAACAGGCACTATAGTTCCTTTACTTTGAAACTCTGTGATTTTCTGTACATTTGTGTGAATTTTAGCCCGCAACGTTAATCATAATACTCCTCAACAAAATTTATTATTTATTTATTTACTATTAAATTTAGAAAAACTGCAACACATTTCTCGCAGATTTTTAAGTTTTCTTTTCCCTCAGTGTATAATGGACACCATTGCGCGTCAACAATATCATTCGAAATATTTATGTATTTGTCATAAATTTGAACCTTTTTATGAATTTAAGTTTATTTTCTTTTTTGTTGTGCATTTGTCTGTTATAATTATTATGCACTCCAATTAATAAGCTCACCTGAAGGGTCAAACAAAAAAAAACTACATTCAGCCAAGAAAAAGCTGTCACATCAGCTGAAATGTCATATTCTGTAATTGGAAGGTCGGAAGGGAAATCTGACCTCAATATATTTTTTATTTTTTTTAACAAAGCGAACAATTGCAAGAGTTTAAATTGTCAAAACAGCAAAGAATTGAAAGAATTAAAAATATTTTTTTTAAAGAAGACAGAGAGGGTATATGAAATAAAAAAAAAGAAACATAATAAAATGCGATTATTATAACTCCGTCGCGTCGACCGTTAGCCGAAGTGACGTGACAGACGCAAGGTAGTCTGCAGAACCTTTTCCGAAAATGCTTTAAATGCACTTGAGAATAATTGAGACACGATTATGGTTTGTCATTATTTATGATGACGTCGTCGGTATCTTCGCGTGTCCAGGATTCATTGAATTTGTCTCTCATCTCACTGTCATACGAATCTCATTATCGGACATTATATTATAGTATTTTGTAAGCTGACTTCAGGTAGGTAGGAAGATTGAGAGACGCGGAAGCGGATTAGGTATGAATCATCATCCATGTGGGCATGGTGCCATCAGAGCCCGTAGGTAGCAGATATTTAAATTATCATTAATATTCGCTAATGTCATTTTGATTCATTTGCTTGTTTTCGTTATTATCGATCTCGAATTCGAATTCGAATTAGAAATAAATGAGTGAACTAAGAAAAAAAAAAAAAATTGCTAAGGACTCTGTATGGCTTTTGTTTTGTTCAATTAAATCCCAATCAATTTAGAAAATATGCTAGTCTGCGGATTCCTTTAAATTGATTTTAATTTTTCCCTTGAATAACTAAATGACAATGATTGAAGTTTTGTTGTTTGCATTCCTGCGGGTTGTTCGGCCCAAATGCATCTATAATTGGAATATAAGGACGCAAGAAGTATATAATTAATGCTTCAACTACTGTAAGGAGCGTCGTCGTTGTAAATTTGTTGGGTATGTTTTTAGAAATATATTTATGTATTTGAACGTAATGTTTTTTTCTGGGTCGGGGTAGATATTTGTATTTAATGTGGGTTGGATCGATAACAGTTGTTTTTAATACAATGCACGTACCTCAATGGCCAAAGGAAAAAAGTTTGTTAATTTGGGTAAATATCTTCTTATGTCCCTAACAACCTATAAACTGAAACGCTTTACGAATTGAATAATAGGCATACAAATAGATATGAGCATAGCATACTTATAACCTAGATACCTACCTACAACAATTTTGTAAAAGGTAAAGTTTTGTGAGGTAAGTATCCTGCACAAACCATTAAGGCTACTAATATTGATAAATAATAAATATATTTACCTACATATGTACATTTATGTATACCAGTGGCGTGGCGTCCATATAACACGATTCCTTATGAAATTGTAACTTTCAACATTTAACTACGTTAATTAAATAACGATCAACATGAATCTAAATAAATGGACATATATTATGTCCACACCTTCACACGCACGTGAGATTTTACTCGCCAACCCTCCCAGTAGGAAATTTCTAAAAATTCAGTGCTGAATAAGATGCTTCTTCCTTGAGGAAAAGAAGCTGCACCCGCCACTTTTGTGCTCTTTTCTCTGATGAATTTAACATGGGCATGTCATTGGCGGTAGGCACATGCCACTTTCTCGATGAAAATTCAACAAAGAAATAACTGGTTCGGTGGAAGTTGCTTTTTCACCAGCTTGGAATATGATGAATATTAAACAGTGAAATCACTGCATAAATGTAACACGCTGATTCATCTGCTTATTTTCATCGATGAATAATGTGATGAAAATTCAATAGTGAAATCATTAGGTAACTGAGAGTTGCTTATTCACGGACTTATTATTGCCTGAGGAAAAATGTGAGGAATATTCAGTAGTGAAATCACCAATTACAAGCGAATTGGTTTTTCACCACCTTTTTCAAAAGTAGAATGTACTTCCCTTATTAAAATAAAAACTGATTTAATTTATGTGGTACCTTACCTACCTAATTATTATCTTTTTATTGCATTATTATTTACATTATATAAATTAAAATAATTACAACAAATTATTAATTATTACAAAATTATTTATTGTGGCTCCTCGAGTAACCTAGGAATAGAAAAAATGTTCAGTTTACAATAATTCATACATATGTAATTATAAAGAGTTACTAACCTTGGCATTATTTTCCACATAAATGTAACACCCGCTTCCTTCCATAGAAAAAGAACAACTAACTTGAAATGAAAATATAAAACAAAAGAAGGTTTCCAAAATGTTCAACAAGCTAACAAATAAAGCACGCGCCACAAAAGAAATACAGAATAAAGGAAAAAAAATTTAAACGATCACGTATTCATGGCATGTTCAATTGAAAGGGTACATATTTTTGCACTACAGAAATCATCACATTGTTCGTACCAAGAAAAAGAAAGGGCAATTTTTAGATTATCGTTACTTTTTCTCGAGAAGAAGGTTATATAAAGCAGACGACGCGATTAAGAATTAAAACTGAGAGAGAATGAGAACTAGAACTGACTACTTTTCATTTGAAAACGTCGACTTTAATTCAGCATCAATTTCATATTTGTGGCCAAAGTAAGCCAAGGAGAGTTTTCAGAACTCTTTCTCTCTCGCAGAGTATCCTTTACAAAGCAGACGAGTGGATTTAGAGAATGAACTGATGAGCTTATGCATGACTTTTCATCAATTGAATCATCGCTTAATTTTTCTTTCCTCTTTAGCAACTTTTAATTCCGTATTGAAATCAGTTGGATTTTTTGAAACAAGTAAAAGAAGGGGTTGTTTGGAAATGGTTTCCAAGTTCAAAGCAGATAATGTGATGAAAATCATGAACTGCTGAAAAAAAGCATTACTTTTTACTGATGTAATCAGTGCACACTGTTTCGCCTATGAAGTGGTACTTGAATTCAATGATGAATTCAGCTTAATTTTTCATTGAAGACGAAATTTCCTGCTGGGCTATGGTACCTATATTATAATATAGGTACTCTATGAACCCAACCATAATCCAACAGTCAAACACATCAATATGTGTACTTTAGTTCTACTAAACGCACGCAAACACACAAATATACACAAATAATGTCTCTTTTCTCGAACTCTATAATCCACATACCACGTCAAAAAAAATTCTACCTCCCGCTGGAACTAGATAGTACAAAATTGTTCTCCTTGCTTTTGTTCCCTCATCATTTATTCACAGACAAAATTTCCTTAATATGACGCTGGCAACCGTGTTACTTTTTGCCATAAAAAAGCCTGTGTGAACAGAGAGGTCGAGGTGTCAGGGTCTCTGTTCAATACACGATTTCTTATGCAAAATAATAACTCGCTTTCAAGCGTCTTATTAAGGGAATTTTTTATGTGAATGAGTGATTGATAAGAAAACAAGAGCAAAGAGAACAAATTTGTTCTATCCAGCAAAGAGATAAATTCTATTTGTTTTTATTGTGTTGTGTTTGAAGTTGGTGAAAAGAGAATTTTGTATGTATCTCGCTGCGCTGCTGTATGAAGTTCATTGAAGGCTGTTTCACAATGCAACGAGAAAACGAGACGTCAGCGTGACGAGATCTCTTCGCAGTTGTTCTCTCTTTAAAACGAATTTAAAACAACGAAATAATACATAAGAAAGTATTTCTCGTCGTCACGTTGCGTCTTTTTTTCAATTTTTCGAACTTTACGACGTGACGAGACGACGCAAATTGCTTGATTATGTATTATTTCACTGTTTAAAATTCTTTTTTAAGAGAGAGAAACTGCGAAGAGATCTCATCACGCTGACGTCTCGTTTTCTCGTCGCATTGTGAAACAGCCTTGAGCTGGGCAGGTAGAGGCACATACAAATATGTTTACTGTGGGTTGCGGAGTAGCAGGAGGTACATTGGTTTCAGTTTGAAAAATTTAGTTTAATTCAAAAGATAACTCGCTTTTTTCCGTCATATTGGTGAATTTTGAGTTGATACCTAATTCGCTGCGCTATGTTTATTGAGTTTTAAGTAAATTGAGCAGGTCAGGTCTGTTTCTGTATGAAAGATTTAGTTAGCAAGCAGATTGTGATGCGTAACTTGAAGTGAATTTATGTGTTATTGTTTTAAATTAAAATCAAAATCAAATAATAACAGGGAAAGGTGTAAAAAGTTTGTTTATTAAATTGAGTTATTTAAAATTATAGCTTATTACCTAATTTTAAATTATTGCTATCTAAAAATGGCATTAATAAGTGTAGATTGTTCCTTAACTGATTTTCTTTTGGAGGCAAATTATTTCAGTAAGCTGAATTTTATTTAAAAAAAATAATTATAGGAATAGGACGCTCTACTCTTTCATTGAAAAAAGACGGAGTTCTTTAATTAATATATTTGTTAACTAAAAATAAACAATTTGTGAAGTTCCTTATTTTTGTCTTTAAAACGTTACTTTAAATTTGCATCTGCCAAAAACGGTTTTTTTCAAAGGCATTTTTATTGAGCTCATTGTAAATTTAAACCTTAATGACTGGAAGTAGGTATACAAAATTGGTTTGAATTTTTTTACTTGAAGAACGTCGAAAGTAGATTTGCAATAAACATTATATTTTAGGTAGACATTCCTAGTTTACGTTTGGAGGTGACTAATTTTTCTTCGACTTACCATTCAAAATAATCCACGCCACGCCACTGATGTATACATATAATAAACTGGAAAATATGGTTTAGAAGCAAGAAACTCCCGCCTGGAAAAAGAATCTAGTTTTCAATAAGACCCTTGCAAGTTTTTCATAGTTACTAACAAGGGTCTAGCAAGGGCTACTATAGGCATTCGCTAGGCCCTCGCCAGTTATGTACCATTTTGCCTTGTCAGTTAAATTCTGCATATGCCCTGACTAGAAGAACCAGATTTATTCCACATACATATTTCAACTAGTGTCTGATACTTACAGTTGCTTCTAGTAGGCATTGTTGACGGAAGACATTTCCTTGGCGACCCACGGCGGCGACGGCCAGCAGGATGATACAGTTGGTGCCTCCACGAAAATTCTCCATGGTTTTAATTTCAACAGGCACTTCTCGTTGTTTGTTATGTTGATTTCTTCGAAAACTTCAGTGTACTTACCACGTTCCAGCTTGCCGATAAACTGATGGTTGGCCATGTCCACTACAAAGTTCTCATAGTCCCAATACTTGTGCCGTTTGTGTGCATTTACGTCACGTCAGTATGAACGCATGCAGCGCCTAGTAGTATAATCGTTTGTGCTCCTGCGGGGGTGCACTTTTTTTTTTGCTTATTGGGAGGTATTCAAAACACTTTTTTTTCTCTATAAAAATTACAAAATTTCACTATATTCAATACTTAACCGCGAATCCATTTTATTTAATATTTTTATTTTTATTTTATTACAAAACACGGATCCCTAAAAAGTTCTTGTGCATGCAAAATTAAATTTTCAAAGCTGTGAATCTTTCAACATTTTTGGTTGAATGGAAAGTGAAATCTGAAAAAAGATCAACGTGACCCCCAAAAAATATGTAAACATACATTTATTTTGTATTAAACTCATTATTCGTTTATTTATTTTATATAATAATTAGTACATTTAAAAGAGAATATTTTACAAGATTATTAAATTAAATGTTTCTTTGCCTTTTCATAAAAGACGATTTTCATAATTGCCTGCAGCTAAGATCTTACTATTTGACACACCGATTCAATTTTTGAAATTTGAAATTTGCACAGTTAATTAACAACGACACACACATTTTTATAACGATATAAAAAGATCCCGCTTTTTTAATTTTCATAAAATGACTTCACTATTACTTGCATAGTTAGTAACTATCAAGAGCCTCATCAGTATTTTATTGAATAAATGTTCTCAGCGAGGTACTCATAGGGGCCTGTCATGTTTTCCTCGCCTAGGTTTCCCTTACCGAAATCTTGCCAGGGCCTTGCCTAAACTAGCCATTTTTCCAGGCGGGCTCGTATTTTTTAATTATGCTAAAAAGCAACTCCTTAAAATGTTTTAATCACAAAAAGAGGAACGCCATTTGAATTCTTCAGAACATATAAATTCAGAAAAAAATTCAAAAAAATTTTGGAGCGGTTTTCTTTCAACAAAAATCACTCTTTCAAAACATCGATTTAAAAATATGATGTATTATCTAATAAGCCTTTTGTCAAATGTTTTTTTAGCTTAAGTTATAAATAAAAAATAAAAATTTTAATCAAGATCGGTTAAACCGTTAACGAAAAATCGAAAATAAAAAAAAAAAACAGTTCTAAACATTTAACGACAAATTCGAAATTATCAAAATTAATTAAAGATTAATCAATTGTAAATTTTCCACGTTTAGATCCGCTAAGTTTACATTAATAGATTTAGGGCCCATCTCCATAGTGAAAGGAGGTGGCCAATATGGGAAATAATGCTTCAATATCTCAGTGCACACTAATCTAAATGAGTGGCACTTAAGTCTCCCATGTTGGGGACTTAAGTTCAACTTAATAAAGCTAGGCTGAAACTTATCCTAATGTTCCAATATGAGAAAATTACGTGTCCCATATTCCGGTATACTTACACTGTTAAACTCGAAATGATATATTTTTATGAATTTTAAGTGACTTGTTTATCACTTTACCTTCAAAGTAAAGGACTATTCACATGAGAGCGACCGCAACGACCAACGAATTAACGAATATTCGTCCATTTTGACATTTCTTTCACATGGCTTTTTTTATTCGTCGCGAATCACCACCAAGAAAACATAAACAAAAGTGATTTTGAGGTTAGTCGCGCGCGAACAATTTGTTCGTTGAAGAGTGGATCGTATGTGGAACGCGAATAGAGTCTGACAATTCGTAACAATCTAATTGGAATTCGCGACGACTAATTTGTTTTCTCCAATTTATCTTGTTTTAGCAATTAAAAAGCAGACTTTAGTATCTAAACATTATAATAAATTATATTCCTATGATTTTGTACAGTATTTGTGAAGAATTTAGGTTTATAAATTGTTTTAAATTACAGTTATTTGTTCATTCGTTGGTCGTTAGTCGCTCTCATGTAAATAGTCCTTTAGGGGATAAATTGTGTGAATTAATTTTCATTGAGACAGCGAAACTTTCATTAAATATGCCGTATAATTCTTATAAACTATGTAAAACACACAATCAGTTAATGTAAGGAATTTCATAACCTTACAAAGATTTGTATAGAAGCTCTCTTTGCCAAAGTTCTGTTCGAATGATCAATGCTCTTAGTTTGTATTTGTTTTTAAAACTAAATTCAAGGACTAATTAGAAAAACTCAACTTGTTGAACATAAACCCACAAAGAAAGCGCAAATAAAGAGAAAACCTTGCAAGTAAATTAAAAAAAAAAAAGCATGTGCACATTTTTTGCGTAATCGAAGAAAACACGATGACGATCACGATGACACACATTTCTGCTGCCCGGCCAGAACTTACAATGTCACTTCCTCGTGTGACATTTCAATTACGAGTATAGATACTCTGCTGTCATTGTATGTGCGTATAAGTACATGTATATTCATAAAAAACTTACAAGCTTCTTGCGAATATTAAAATAAATAAACGACCAAGTAAAGGTCGAAGGTGGCTCAATACACACTCTGGTCATTCTTCTTATGTTGATCTCTTTTTTTTTTTTTTTTTTTAAGCAAGATATCACAGAAATGAATGATGATGGGAAAACTGACAATATTTTTTGTACATATGTATGTACAGCTTGATTGTCATCAAGATATTAACATAACCTTTTTAGACTTTCTTTTATGATTATGCAAAGTTAGCTTTATACTCTCAAGTAGGTATACAAGATCATTTTTCGACGTGCATTTTTTTTTTAAACTTCATAATAAAATTCGAAAATTTTTAATTTCTTTCGATATCGAAAGATATGGATCACGATATTTTCGCTGTGTTGTAGGTAGGTATAAGTTTGTGGAGATTTTTTTTGTCGAATGGCAATACTAACAACAAATTTAAAAAGAAACAATATTCCTACTCTCCACTCTACAAGATGACCTGAAAGAGAATGTAAATTAAGTAGATAGATAGGTACTCCCTGGAATAATAATTTTGAATACACAATACGGACCGAATGAAAAGGAATGTAAAAGGAGCTGTTAAAATAAATTGAAAGGAGTCTTTAATTTCTTTATAAAATCGGGCATTGAACTCACATACCCTGGAGATGATTTTAAGAAGTCAACAGAACAAACTATGGGCATACAAATACAACACAATTCGATGATGACGAGACGATGGCGATGGCGCTGCACTGGAATGAAGATCTACTTCTACATTCTTCTCTCGTTCAGATGCAGAGCCCAGAGTGTATTTGTATATCCCATGATGCATTGGGGAATTTTCAAAAGGCATCAATTGTACAAAAGGAATATCAATCTGACGGATGCGCGCATAGTGTATCCTCAATTGACTTTGCTCATATAGTTTATGCCTAAACAGAACTATAACTATAACTACTTTGACATCATAAACATTTTGTGTGGGTACAATGCACTCTTTATTATGGATATATGTGTTTTTCTTATGGACCGGTATTTTCTATTCGGTTTTAGAGGACTCCTACCAGCATGTTATTTTTTTTTTCTTTCCTTAGCATATGTTTGAAATCCGGGAGAGTTTGTTACCCCCTCTTGATTTAAATTAAAAGACAAAACCAAACACATCACAGGATCGAATCAATTGAAGGATTTCCTTCTTTGGGAGGGCTTATTTATCCATCATCCCCTAACTTTGTATACATACCTTCATACATACATATGTATATGTATACTTACATATTATATGGTCTATAGATAATTTGTATTTTTGATCCCTTAATGCGATTTGTCATTCAACCCCCATGGACTGTTAATAAAGAAGAATTATATGTTCAATGCTGGGATTTAAAAATAACTCACATCACAGACCAACACATGAGGGTGCTATAAGGGAGAGAGGGTGGATGATTTAATTTTAATTGATTTGAAAGACAGCGAGCGGGGTTTTAAAATAAAAAAGATAACCTACTCAGCCGCCTTTTTTTTGTTTTAATTTAAATTAAATATACCTACCCGTTCCAAAAGATGCGAATTCAAAATAGGTTATGATTATGATCACATAACACATTTAGGGCCAGTTGTACAATCATGGGTGAAATGTTGATCCGTGATTCAGGATTTTTAAATCACCGATTTTTGCGGATTAACTGAGTTTTAGCGATGTTTTAGGCATGTACTTGGCTATTATCGCATACTTGAACCTTGAACCATCGTTGAACCTCATAGTTATTCCGCCAAAATCGGCAAATTAAATTCCTTGAACCACGAGTTAAATATTAAACCACGTTTATACAACTGGCCCTTAGACTATTTGCTTAAGAAATTTGTCTATGGAAAATTTTTTGTATGCCTAAGACTTTGACAAACAATAAAATACAAAACTCAGTCTGTTTTTAAGTTCTTACAAAGAAGGGCTTTGACAAGTTTTTCTTGTCTAGAAAACTTTTCAGGGCCTTGAATAAGTTTGGCAAAAACTTACTATTTAGCAGGCCGGTTAACTTTAATGAGAACAATAAGAGCTTACAATCGTATTAAACTTTCCATTTCGTAACAATAAGAAACTTGCCTTACCTTCATCTTAATACCCGAAAGGCAAGGATGGGAACCCAACTTGCTAATTGGTGAATAGGGTATCCCATTCTACACAGATGGGTCAAAAATGGAAGAAGGAACAGGAGCTGGGGTGTTCTGTGAAAGTCTTAATATAAGAGAACCATATAAACTCCCAGATGAATGTAGTGTCTTTCAGGCTGAGATCTTCGCTATTGAAAAAGCAGCTGAAATGGTTCACAAGAAAAAACTGACCTCGTCGGAGATCACGTTTTTCGTGGACAGTCAAGCTGCTATCAAAGCAATAGCCAGTTAGACAGTAAGATCGAAAGCAGTTGCAAAATGCAGAGGCTTACTGAATAATATTTGCAACACCAACCATAAGTCAAGCTCTGCTGGGTTCCTGGACATAGCAATATAGAAGGGAATTATATAGCGGATGAACTGGCAAGGAAGAGGTTATTATCAAATATAGACAATAGAAGCCAATCTGATACGGGACCAAGTGTCCCAATTGGTGTTATTAACAGGAAGATAGACCTTATAACAAAAGAGCAAATCAAGAACTCCTGGATTACCAGGAACGACTGCGTTTTAAGAATATAAAGAGCCTGATAGGTGTACTAACGGGACATTGTGCCATTGGCACAATGGCCAATAGATTGGGTGTATTCGCAACCGACTTCTGCAGGAGCTGTCAGGATGTCGAAGAAATTGAAACCATTAAATACATGCTCTGTGATTGTCCAAACCTCAAAACAAAACCGCCTCCGCTATTTTGGAAATAGGTTTGTTGGAGAACTGGACGATCTAGCACGAGTCTCAATGGTAAACATGAAATAATATATTGATAGTAGCATAGGCTGGTTTTCGAATGAACCAATCTATGTCAATAATTGTTAAGTTAGTATCTCTGTTTATAGGGATCACAATGGACCATTAGGCCCCCGTGTATGCAGCAGCCTTTGGACTGGGCATGCCCTTTCCTAACCTAACCTAACTTAACCTACCTCCGGATATTTCGGATTCCGGATATCCGGAACGGATCTGGATATCCGAATCAGATCCGGATCCATGATAACTATCCGGACTATCCGGAAAGTATCGGATATTGGGATCCGGATCCAGGATCCGAGATCCGACACTATCCGGATAGTATCGGATCTCAATTATCTCATTCATAAGTATCCGGATATCCGTATATCCGGATAGTTTGGGGATTCGAATCTGATTTGTAGCACTAATACGGACCTCTCTGAGATCTCTGAAATATAAACTGGCCAATTCAAAAACATCATAATAACGAGAATAAAAGTTCCACAGTATTAGTGCTACGCATTTGACGTAAACCAGACAACTGGATTGCCATTCTTTTTGTTCTAGTTTTGTTTCTTTATTGATTCCATTCTGGATAATCTGGATAAACATTTCATCTTTTCCATCCATTCTATTCCTTACCTATCCGGAATAATTAAAGAAACACACTAACAGTAAATAGTGTTAAAATGATCAAAATGTGACAGCTCATCACACGAGATGTGACAGTTCATCCTACAAAACTCGATAGTCGATACCAAAAACGATTTGACATGAGTACATTTAATCTAAATGTTATTAGGTACATTCAGAAGACATAAGGAACTTTAAATCTAGGCAAGTTTCCAGTTTCTGATTGGTCAGCTGTACATTTGTGTCAGAATATCAGCTTATTATTTTTTCACATTATTCATTAAACAGCAAGCTGAATTTATTTATTTTTCCGTGACTTGTTTTTTTCATGTTTATTTTAAAAAATCTAGTGAAGAGGTTATTTATTAAATATTATTACAAAATTCCTAACTGAGTTGTGCCTTGTGTTAGAGGATTCTAAGTTAAAAATATTATTAAAAGTACTTTCTTCCTATCAATGGAAGGTAAAGGTTTAAAGTAAAGTTCGTACATCTCTAGGCATCAACTAGTTTCCTAGTCAAATTTACGTTCAACGAACGTAGTTCACTACATATGAAATCCCCTATGTCTTCTGAACGTGCCCAATCTAAATGTTATTGGGTACGTTCAGAAGACATAAGCAACTTGAAAGTTTCTAGTTTCTGATAGGGCTCTTTACCAAATAGCAATATATCTCTCTCTCTCGTTCGGTTATAAATGTCAAAATCATCACATTGTGGGTGTGACATGTTTTCACTTCGGAACAACATACTAAACTTCTAGTATAAAAAACGTCCTTTTTTATTTTTGCGTTAGTTCACATCTTTCAAATCCACAAAGTTATGGCTGTCACTTTTGACATTGACAGATTCGTAAAGTTCCCTATTGGTCAGCTGTCAAAAATATACATTCCAATCTAGGCAAATTTTATTAAGAAATATCTCTCTACATTTTAATTCAAATGCCTTTTTGTCAAAATTATCAGCTGTGAATTAATAATGAGTTAAACTTTTTATATGTATGTTTGTGCGGTCAAGTTATTGAAAAATGATATTTTTCGTAAATTATAACGCAATTTTTTTATGATGTCGGGAATTCTGAAGAAATCTTTGAGCGTGTGTCGACTGATAAGTAATTTGTATAACATAACAAAAAATTCATTTGAATTCCGCGCACCTATTTTGCTCGCTGACCCAGAGTTTTCAACACAATACATACCTATAAAGCGTATCCTTTTTAGCGGCAGGTTCTGGTAAAGTTTTGTGTTAACATCAATGTGAGAAACACCTTTATTATATCAAAATATATAATTTTCTAGGAGCAGCGAATGGGGCACAAGACGAAAGTCTTTTCTAATTAAAAAATAGGTAAATACTTTCTGCACAATCAATTGAAGGTAAAGTTTTGAAGTTAAGTTTCAAATTTGACACTAATGACACATGTCAAAAATTGAATTGTTTTCTTAGCTTAAATTTGCGTTCAATGATTATAGTTGACTACATACATATGAAGTCCCCTATGTCTTCTGAACGTGCACATTTTACCCTACTTTGTTGACTTGTCATAATAGGTATACTCAATGGGATAGTGTGGAAGGACTTTTAGCACTTTTTTCTTTAAGAAAACACCATAAAACTATAAGTTGATACGTATCAATGCAAAAATATGTAAAGGCATAGGGTAGAGTCGCCGGTGGCCGGCCCCTTAAGGGTTTTTCCATAGAAAATATCACATAAAATCTCCAATTCTCAATCTTTTCGATTGATTTTGAAATTAAAATGTTTCTTATGGTTCTCTTAATTGATCTGAATTCATAAAAATTTATATTATTAGGTTAAACTTAATGTTTTATTAAGTTTTAATAAAAAAGTCAATTTTAACCAGTGGGCGGCCCCTTGTATCTTAAAACCGGCCACTTCGGCTCCTGATTTCGGCCACCCAAATCCAGAGAAGAATTGCTTATTTTACATGTCATGGCCACACTTCTCCACTATTCGGCCCCCTAGTTTTTTCTTGCAGAAAGGCGGCCGAGAATAGGATTTTAATGATTTTCAACGACAGTTTTTGCTCTAATGTTATTGTAATGGCTCAGTTATTCATATTTTTCTATCTTCGGCCGGGGGGCCGCTAATAGGAAACACGATAAGAATTTCGGTTTCCTATTTCCGGCCCCCTTAAAAACAACAACAATTACAAGATTATTTCACTTTTTAAGGCAAATTTATAGTTAAAATATAATGTTTTTCACTATTAAAACCGCATATAAGCACATTAACCCAAAAACTGTCCTTGAAAAACTAATTCCTGACACAATATATTCACTGTTGTTAACCAACAGTAAAATAGTGGAAAAAAAATTCGACAGGGTTGGCCAGTTAATGCAAATGCTTTATAACTCGGAGAGTACTGGGCAAATTTAACCAAACTTTTGACAGATCATGAAGCATAAATGACAGATCTTGTTGAGACAGATAAACAGAAAGGTAGGGCTATAGGTTCACTAAATACAATGGTTTTCTTGGTTGGAGGCCGGCCACTGGAGGGGGCTGGCGATAGGCGATTCTACCCTAATACGATTTCATAACTTATGATCAAATGCGAAATGTAACCAATGAATTCAAATCCTCCTTTTTGATACATTTTTATAATTTAATTTCCATATTAAGTAGGTACCTTTAAAGATTTATCTAAAAGTACAGTCTTACCATACCTAATAAAGGGACACACATAGGTACCTATACCTCCCTTCCCAGTTCATTACCTTTTTACATACCTTTCTATCCTGTTTAAAAGCAATAGCAAACAACAAATAAAAACGAGAAAAGGTCCTTATAGGTTCCTCAGGATAAATAAGTATAAGTTGCTATAGGTACCTACGCGTAATGATGGTCTAGAAAGGAAACAATATATAAATCCATTATACCAAATTTGTAGGTAGGTATCTGCAGAGCATTGTAGGTACAGCAACTTTTTTTTTTTTTTTTTTTTTTAATTTACATAAATATCTTTCGGTATGCAATGTTTCTCCAAAAAGGACATCGTGGGGCAAAAAGCAACCGATGATATTGCCTCAATACTTAAACAGGTTCCATTTAAAAAAAAAAAATCTCGTCGATCCAACCTGTGTAACCAGTTTAAAGCCACACGTACAAACTCAACTCCACTCCACTACACAGGGACATGGATAGCATACAAAATACCTACTTTATTTACTTTGTATCTCTGCTTCTTTTTGTTTTCCTGGATGTTGATGCTACAATCCTTTTTCAGTTGAAATTTTTATATTTATTTCTGAGCTCATGATAACAAAAACAAAATAAAATGTTGAGTCATTTTCCAAAGTATTCCTTGTCCATCCACAACTCCCTCCAAACCCGTCACAGCATTATGATATCCTCCTGTAGAATTAGTTTCCTTTGATAAAACAGCTACAAGACGATGGAACGATCAGGGCCTGCACCTCTCCAACGAAGTGTTACCTATTCCCTTTCGTTTCCAACGTCAAAATGAATGTATAAATAAACAAATATAAACTCTCAGCGCAAACGAGGAGGTTTACATATATATTCGAAGGCAACAAAATCTTCCTGCGCAGGAACGTTTCCAGAGAATCACCACTAACAGGGAGGACGAAGGGATTGAGGTTTCATATAAATGCCAGTCCGGGTGGAGACCATCAAATGCCTCGCCTGATCGAGGATAAAGCAAAAGTGTATATACAAGAAAGATACAAACATAAAAGCAACCCACGCCACGTTTATAAAAACCACCAATGCATTTGTTGCTGCCTTCATCAGGTTTCAGGACAGTGGAGGGTCTTAAAGGATTGCCTAAAAATAGAAAAAGGATGTATCCTTTTTATGTGCCACAAAAATAATGAGTTTTTCTTGTCCTTTTCTCCCCAAGTCTTTACAGAAGATTGAAGGGGTTTTATATTTATGCGGCAGTGGTGGCGGTTCGGCATACACAATCATCTTTCCTCAAGAGTCTCCCTTTCTATAATGATCTTTTGGTACTCCATAGGAAAGGTCTATATTTAGAATCTATTCGTAGGATATTGAGAAAATGTAAAGATACCTACATAATATCTAAAGTTATCCTGCTTTGTTCCTGCGCGTTGAGTCGCGACGATCGTCGTTGTCGGCGTCGGTCGTCGGTCGTCAGCCGATCTCCTCGATGTGCCTCCTTCTAATTTTAAATTGTTGACTTTGCAGTTTCATAGCCCTTCCAAGAGGATGGAGAATAAGTTGAACAGTACTAGAGGTAGATGACTGTTGTTTAACCGAGAGAATCTTCCTTGAGAGTAATAGCATATCGTATTTTCTTTTATCCTCCAGCACAGCATTTGCCATTGTAACCTTCAAAGTGATCTCAGGGGTTTGAAATGCTTGTTCCGTTTATGTGGTCTGGCTTTGACTCTGTGCTGGCGGGACATAAAACTCCTTGCTGTAACATTATGTTTGGGGCTAACTTTGACGTTGTCTGTGTGTGTGTGTGTTTGTGTAATGTTTTTTTTTTTTTGTTAGGTTAATGAACTTTTGGTTTGTTGAGATTTGATCAACAAGCCAGTTTATTCGACACACGAATGGACTGAGCAAAGAAAAATCATTTGGTAGGTTGATATAGGTACCTATATTTCTGTATTTTATTTTCTTTAAGATTTTCCTCAACGAAAAATGATTTTTCGGTGAAAAAAAAGGAGATTTAAGCCATAAACGGGCATTCAATTTTAATGAGAATTTAAATAATGGCAGTAAAAATGGGTTTTCGATCGCATGGAATTTAGATGGCATCGCATTGAATTTAGATATTACCAAATGAGAGTGACGTTTACGCAAAGGGTTATTACAAGAGTTGAAAGGTAAAGGTTCATAGCAAGTTAGCAAGAGTTGAATTTAACAGCGGTGGTTACAAGTATGGTGGAAGTACAAATTTTACTTGATTTGTTTTGGTAAGCCGTAGGTACGAGTAAACGTAGTAGGTGGTGATTGTTAGATATGTAAGTACAGAATAAGATTTATTTTTGTTTGGGGACTTCATAGGAAATGAGGACATCTTTGGTTTGATAGTCGGAGGATACAGCCTAGCAGGACAACACTTCCGGTAGTGGAATCAAGCTGATTGACTTTGCGGCGCCAGCCATGATTTCAGTATCCAGGATGTCCGAACAGTTCAAAGGACTAAAGGATCCCAACTTGGTAGTAGTAGAGTACCTACCTATGTATTGTAAAAAAAATTAGATGTATGGAGTTTCCGATCGATACACATTACCTCTTATCGATTTCTATCTTTTTGCATTTGAAGAATCTGGATTTAAAGAAACTTTAAATTTATCCTAGAAATCTGTTACCGTAAAAATCTGAAATAATGAAATTCTAAAATTCACCGGTAGATCCTAGACAGTGCTAGCAGCACCCATCATAACGGCGTATAAACAATGGGGTTTGTATGGGAGGCATGTTGCCCCCCTGCAACCCCCCTGATGGGCCCACTATATGATTTGGGGTTGGTGCGAGGTTGGGTGTATGCAAAGTTTCTTTTGCATTTAAAGAATCTAGATTTAAAGAAACTGTGAGGTAGGATTCTAGATTTTCGTTATTTCGCCTTTTTACGCTAACAGATATATAGGATAAATACAAAGTTTCTTTAAATCCAGATTCTTTAAATGAAAAGAAACTTTGCATACCCCAGTCTCGCACCTTCCCCAAATCCTATAGTGGGCCCAGCAAAGGGGTTGCAGGGGGGCAGCATGCCCTTTCAATTCATACCTCACTGTTTATAAGCCGTAATCCTGAGCACTGTATTTATGTAAGCAAGCTTACAAAAACATAAAAAAGTAGTTTTGGTAATTTTGAATTTTCTCAAAAACTAAAGCAAGACATAAAAGTATCTAGTTTTCAGTTTTTAATTAAAATGTTATTAGAGCAACGAAATTCAGAAAAAAAAATATATAATTTTACAGTTTTGAAGACATACACTTTAAACATTTTTTTTGTTGTTTATTTTCCCCAAATTTTGAGTTTAAAACCCGTTTTTTCAAACACTTTGCATAGATTTCACTTGATTTAAAAACTATCTAATAGAACAGAGTATTTGCTTGAAAAAAAGGGTTTAACACTTAATTATAAGTATTACCGTTATTTTTTATATATTTTTTTAAATTTTTAGTACTTTTTTAATAAAATTACCCCTCCCGGTTACGAAGGGAGATAGACCCCCCATTTTGTAAAAAATGCCTTAATTGAAGTGTTCTACAAAAAACGGTTCTTATTTCTTGGCGCCTAAGTTATCGTACTCTCCCCAAATTGACTACGCAGGCGTGGTTAAATTGACTATGCAAACGTGGTTAAATTTGACTACGCAGGCGTGGTTAAGTTCGACTATGTAAACGTGGTAAAATTAAATATGCAAACGTGGTTAAATTTACTATGCAAACGTAGTTAAATTTGACTATGCAATTTTGGTAAAATTAACTATGCAAACATGGTTAAATTTGACTATGCAAACGTGGTTTAATTTACTAAGCAAATTCGTTAAATTTGATTATGCAAACGTGGTTAAATTTGACTATACAAACGTGGTTAAATTTACTATGCAAACGTGGTTAAATTAACTATGCAAACGTGGTTAAATTTACTATGCAATTTTGGTAAAATTAACTATAACAAACATGGTTAAATTTGACTATGCAAACGTGGTTAAATTTACTATGCAATCATTGTTAAATTAACTATACAAACGTGGTTAAATTATCCATGCAAACGTGGTTAAATTTGACTATGCAAACGTGCAGAGATCAAACGAAAAATTACTCTTGTTAATCGCTGTTTTCTTCTTAAACAGCCCAGGAGACCTTATACAAGACACGCCAAATCATGTCGCACCCTACTGTATGGGGTAGAAGCATGGACCCTTTTAAAACGGATTAGAATTTGCTTAGGTGCTTTGAATGAACGACTCTTCGGGTGATTTTCTTTCCAGTGTGTATCGAAGGAGTATGTAAGATTTAACAACGAGCTTTACAGGCTTTACAGCGACGTCGACCTGTGCCGAGATTTAGCTATTTCAGCGAGTGAAGTGAGATGACTCGCCTTACTCGCCGACTCATCTCACTTCATTCGCAAAAGTGATTTAGCTATTAAAGTGAAATGAGTAATTTCGAATCTAGTTTCGAACACATGAAATGTCATAACCAAAGACTTTTTTTTAATTTGTTGTCTTTGGTTTTGTTTGTTTGAGGTTTAATTTTTCAATTTTGTATTTTTATTTTAATTAAACTTTATCAAAAAACTTAGGAAAATAAAATTTAATCAATGTGTGACTTTAGTGTGCTCTATCCACTCCTAAATATTCTTCCAAAGTTTTGTAGTTTGTCCTCACGAAGTTGATGGGGTCATCCTTGCGATGCCGAATTATATTTTTCACTTCTATTAAAAAAATATATAACTACAATTAGAATTTAAATAACAAATCAATAATGTTCATCAAATATCATTTTTACATAAATATGTATATGTTTGTATAAAAACAAATCATTTTTACATACAAACATTGTTGTTTTGCTATTTCATTTCACATACGTGAATAGATATCTTAAAATTCCTTTGGAAAAGAATGCATACTTATGCAAAAGTGTAAATTTACCAACACATACACCAAGTCACCGCTGAAATATCCGGCGAGTAAACTGACGTTTCATTTCACTCGCCTACTCACTCACTTTTACTAGCTAAATCGATTTTCAATGAAAAGTGAGTCATCTCACTCACTCGCCATTAGCTAAATCTCGGCACTGGGCTTAGATCGCGCAAGATGAATTGACTGAAAGATGATCGTTCTGACGATTGCTCTCTCTATATATTCTCAGGTGTTGTAGAGACAACTATCTACTGTCGAAACGATGGGTGGCTGAGATGGCTGGGTAAAATCATAGTTTCTGAATCTACCTCTGATGGTCTGCGGCACAGAGGAATACCCTTCTACAGATGACGCGCACAAGTTGGGAAATGACCTCGCCCATCTTGTTGTGATAGCTAGGGGCAGCTAGCTAAGGACCGAGCTGGCTGGAAGGGCTTGAAGTAAAGTTAGTAAGGTATTATTATTTCTCCAAACACAATTCATTTTAAAAATACAAAGTTCTTCTTTGAAATAACTAAATTCTTCAATTTGCTACATATATAATTTATAATGCAAAGGATATCATTTGGTGCTTTTAAAAAGGCTAGAAATACCATGATGCCTGATATACATACATAAGGATAGTCGTAAAATGGGTGATATTAAAAATTTTAATGAGTGCACCGCACCCCTTAAAAAGTCTCTTTAAATAAATTTAAACAAAATCATACCGCGAAACCTCCTGATGCCCTTATCTTAATTTTAACACGGGTGGCCGAGCCTGTAATTTTTTCCATACACATGAGCTTTTTCTATGTTTTCTTTTTTTTTTGCGCAGATAGAAATCCTCTACCTACTTTTTAGAATTTTTTTTTTCAATTACGAAAAATAAAATGGCGGAACTAATATGAAGCTCTAATTAGAAAAAATTAAAATATTCAAAGCAACGAAGCGTAAGAAAGAGACAGTGTTGAAACATCCCATATATGCGATCTCAAATGCAGCTTGTAGCGAGTAGAAAAGTTAAAGTTGAGTCAACTTTAGCTACAGCGACTTTTCTTGCTGCAGCTTCACATTGTAACGCTGTATACTACGATGTATCTTTCAACTTTGAAAGTGCTATATATGCTGCAGCTGCAGCTAGCTCATTGTGTTCGGCCAGTTAAACAAAATGGATATAGCGTTTTATTGGTAATTCAAAGCTAGTGCAGCAATACAAATTCAATAAAACACTACATCCACTTTTATGTCCACTATTTATTTCCCATCTATTTGTGAATGAAAATCAATCTACGTTACCGACATACATTTAAGGTTCAAGTCCACACTCTTTGTCCACTTTTATATTTACTAATTAACTGGCTTATTTATCGGCACTTTAGTTGTTTTAATATTGTTCACTAAGGAAAATTTTACTGCGCTAGCTATAAAATTGCCAATAAAACATAATACACAACTATTGTTTTATTGAACTTGTGTTGCTGCACAAGCTATGAATTACCAATAAAACGCACCTTTTATTTTGTTTACGAAATTTTAGCAAATTCAAAATTAGATTCTCCACAAAAATGTACTAAAATATAGTTTGTGAGATTTCTGTTTCTCAAGATATCGTGGGCAAATTTGTACGCCTAAAATGGCGCCCAGAAAATAATATTTCACACTCACATATCAAACAATTGAAGTCTTTCCTGTACGTATAATGCAAACTCAACGTAAAATTTCAATGGATTAAAATCAGCTACTATAGAAATGCTAACAACTATACTTAACATAGCTAGCTACATACCTATCTCCTCTCGCGTCTCGGTCGAGTGTGCGTTTCAAAACTGCAACCTCAATACAAAAAAGAACCTACACGATGTATGTATATGTACCTACAATTAACAACAATAAACTGCTGAGCACTTTAAGCATCCAACAAATGCCTACACTCTTTTTGTCTTCAAAAACACAAGTTCCTATCAAGTTAAGTAACCTTTTGGCCCGACAAAAGGAAGATGCATTTTGTCCTTTTCTTTGTATTCTGTGTCACGCAGTTGCTTTTATGCTTTTTAAAATTTTCAGGTAAAACATTTTTACTTGAATTTGATGATTGCCTTGGACTGTGTTCAGAATAATGTTGTGTTTATTACAACATTTTTGGTATTTAATGGGCAAAAATGAGGCGCACTTATGTAAACCTACACATATAGGCATATAAAGTGATATAATACGTTAAATGCTTAGGGTTAAGAACCCTTACACTGAATTTCTGATTTCAAAGGAATCAGACCACCGAAACCAAACATAAAAATATAAAAATGAACAACTCCTTAAAATAAACAAAATTATCATGTACTCGTAAAAATTTTGACTTAATGTACATTACGGTGATCTTCTTTAGCTGATAAGGGCAAGACCCTATCTGAGTTCATGGTAGATGGTAATGGTAGTATGTTGCAAGGCAAGAAAGGTTCATTAAACTCTCTATCACTATTCCCTTTTTCCCGTATTCCATCGTGCGGATCATTTCCGTGTTCCTAGTACAAGTCTATGAGTTGGTACATTTATCATACCTTACCTAGTTGCTGTAGTCAGGAATTTCTTCGGAAGATGAAGCAACGAAATTGAAGAATTTTGGATCGTTCTGCTTTGTCGGATTCTACGAACAAAAAAGGATTTTCTGTTATGGTATGATTTAATTTTTGTTTTATTTAGTTGATAAAATTAGAAACAGTAATTGTGTTCGTCGGATAATTTATAAAAACTTTTCAGAATTGATTAAACTATTCATTGAGATTTGTATAGTACTGATTTTATTTAGTGCAGATCTTACTTGTATACGTATGCATTGCAGTGGCATATGCAGGGATTGATTTAGGGTTGTGTAACTTACTATGAAGAAACTATTTTATAATAATAATCTCTATTCGAAAAAGTGTACAATCAAAAAAGACAAGTTCTTTTGAACAGGGTGGAATGTGGTTGAAATGGCGCCCAACAGACATTGGAAGACATTGCAAAAATTTTAATGTTTTATTGATCTGTTAATAGAAAGAAATAGGTTTTTCTAATAGATGCCCAACGCTACCCTTTTGTTTGTCTTAGAATCATCCATGGGTAAAGACCGAAACATTATTTTCCTTCCAGAATTCCTTGGTTGCCATAATTACATTACATCACTGATGGCTTAAAATATTTGTGCATTGTAATTTTACCTGTTCAAATGTCTGTGTCAGTAAAGTTAATTACCTTAAGTACTATGACAGTTTAGTCAACCTTTTTACAATTATTACACTTTTTAAGACTTAGATCACGTTTGGCCCCATAACTCTTTCGTAACAGATTTAGCGGTGCTAGCAAAAGGGACGTTTTTAAGGCTGCGGTTTGTGTAAAACCAAACCAATAGCACTGCTGGTGGTACCGTTACAATACATGTTAGTTTTTGAGTATTTGTCATAGTTTTTAGATTAGTTTCATTGTCTACTACCAGGCCCGTACCTTACAATTGGCCTGATTATTTTTTATTAGTTTTTTATTTATATGGTTTTAGAGGTATACCCCTAACTTTTACCAAACATTTTATGGGATGTTTTCGAGGCATTTATCCCTCTTTCTTAAATTTTTTCGTTTAGGGTTTTTAGTGAGTATTTCCGAGTTTAATGGTAGGTATCCAGAGCTATATTTAATTTACCATATTGGCAGAATACGTTATAGCCCAGGACGCCAAAGTACGCAATTCATATTTTCTTTTCCAGGTACGTTAACATAATAGATGTTGACTTCTACTTGAGAAAAATGATATGAAAACAGATTAGCGAAAGTGACACTAGCCGTGTTCGGTTGGGTATTGAGTTTTGTCTTATCTAACTTTTATACTATGTAATCAGTGCCGGATCTATGACTTTTCCGAACAGGGGCAAAAACCTGATGAGGCGCCCCTTCAGCATTTGAGGTAAATGATTTAAGAAAACACTGAATAATAGGTACCTATTTACACTTGTTGGTTGAATTTTTCGAAACTGGGAGAAAACTTTTTTACTTAGCAACTTTTATGAACGTGTGACATAAATGATAAAATAAATAACAGACCATATAACCAGTATACAGGGTGTTTTGCATAAAAAAAAATAGATGAAACTAATTTTTCTCAAAGTAGTATTTTTGTTTTTTATATTTAATGGGCCTTGCAATTTTTAGTCAAAAACTTAGGCCAAATTTTTCAGTGGTGAGTTAAACCAGAGTTAGGTAACTCTGGATATAAATTTATTTACCGTTAACTTTAGAAGGAGTTTTCAGAAACTAGAAGAGTTTTACGCATAAAAGACTACGTCTTATTCGTACTCACCTGTATACTTAAATAAATTGAGTTAAATAGGTGGAATTGAAATTGAATTCAAAATTAACCTGAATTAGATTAAAGTGTTTGACTAAAATTAAAAGGAACATTTTTGAATATTAAAAACAAAAATATATAACGTAAAATATTGAACAAAATTTTTTTGAACACAATTTTCTTAATTTTTGTATTAAAAATTTTGATTTTGAAAATAATATTTTAAAAACCAATTCACAAGATATTATTAATTAAGAACTTTATAGCAGAATAGATTTCTGGCTTTAAAAGCAGTTTTAGCATAACTTTGTAATAGTTGCCGTTTTTTTTTAAATTATATTTATTTCAAAGTAGATTTTTTTAGAAAATTGCCCCTCCTCCCTTTATATGAAACTATAATATAAGTTTTACGAGATAATTTTTTTTATAAAAACACAATACCACTGCTTGTGAAATCAATTTTAATGAAAAAATGTATTGCTTCAGGAACCGAAAATAACAATGGAATGTCCCATTTTAATTGTTTGTTTTTTCTTTTTTATTTGCGTTTAATATTTTGTTTTCTTGAAGAATACATTTATTTCGACATAAGTATATACAACAAAATTTAATATTGAGATTGAATATTACGGCTGATATTGTCAACAGGGAATTCACAAACCTATGGAATTAACCATCCTTTTTAACCTTTAATAACTTTGGAAGGAGTGCTGTGATTAAATAATTAATTAAGGACATTTTTAAAGAAAACTCAATTTCCTTTAAGAATACGTCTCAATCATTTCCGAACAACAACCGCTTTTAAAGTTATAAAAAAAAGAAGCAAACAAAAGAAAAAAAAATTAGCAATGAGCGACCTCTAAGTATTACCAGGGCTCTCATCGTGTAAGACGATGATCGTCTGACGAGGTCGTTTTGACGATTGTTTTGTTTCATATAACTGATGAAAACATGAATCGTCCAGACGACATCGTTTCGACGATTGAATAAAAGCTTCGTATAACTTCTATACCTGTCATATACAATCGTTTAAACGATTGCGATTGAACGATTGATATTTTACAATCGTTTCAATCTTTTTGTTGCATGTTTTCAAAACTTCTCACGCGACTTGCATTGTTCAAATGTACATATGTCGTTCATTTGAGTATATTAGCTTGTATAATTGAACAAAAATCCAAACATTTGGATGATGTAAAGGACTTACCCTCTATCCAATAAACTCTTCTCAAAGTTATTTGTGAGAAGTAGACCCTTCGATTGGCTTATACCACTACCGGGCCATCGGTACTCACTTTTAAATTGAGCCGTTCACGAATAAAAAATAGAACATTTAATAAGCCAACCCCCGTATTGTACACAAATATAGATATCGCGTTCTTCGGCGTGTGAGTCCACTTTTGGACTCCATAGAAAACAACCGACCGACACAAACACACTTATCTTATATCGTTCGTTATCGAGTGGGTTTAAGCTATACGCGTCCACGTCCAGCGATATTCAACCGTCCTTTGTAATTAAATTAATTATAAATAAACCGTGATTATGACATTATGAGAATAACAAAATATGAACTTCAAAATTTTAAACTAAAATGACAACTATTTTACTTTTTGACATCACAAATTTAATGTTTAATATGATTTTTGATGATTTTAGTTTTTCTCAAACTGTTCATAATTTAAACGATGAACGATACGATTGAACGATACGATTGTGATGTTATTCGAAGGAAACGTTTGACGACGTCGTTTACTACAATCGTTTAAACGACTATCGTTTTTAAAATTACGCGATCGGAGCCCTGGCTTATTATTTCACTAAACTCTAACTAAAAAGCTAGTGGCATTAAAAATCGGAGACATTTAAATTTTTTTGAATCAGTCTAGTGAACATACATAGTTTGAGTTACATTTTCAGTCCTTTGTGGTTGTTTTGAGATAAATAGGTATTAAATTTTTTAATTTTAACTGCCTAGATATAAATATAAGTCAAACATTTATTTTCAAAATTTGTTGTGTGTTAATGGTCTATTGAAGAGAGTGTCTTCTCGAATTTGGCGCCCCCTGAAGCTGCCGCCCGGGGCACGTGCCCGCCGACGTTAGAAGGGCGTGACTTTCAGTTTAATAAAAATAAAATTACACTAGTCAAAAAAACTAAGGGAATTTTTTGTTTCTCAATTTTTATTAGTGTTTTTGGAAGAGCTGTATATTTGTGAAAAGTTGTCGTACTGAGATGAAACAAAAACTATTCGAAATATTCATAATAAGTTTTCAATTAGTAGAAATAATTTTATATCGCTATTGCGCAATCACAAGAAATAAAACACATACAATAATTTCAAAAAAAGAATTAAAGAGTCGAATTTTCTTCAAAAATTTGTATAAGTTGAATAACTTCATCAATTTTCCAGCTTTAATTTGACGATTTTTCACAGTCAAATGATTATTTTTTGGTTTTACATTTTTTAACTTGAATAAAAAAAAGCATTGTTTTTTATCTTCAATATCTCATGATGGTAATTTGGAAGCAGTTTCGGTAATTTGAGCTTAATTGCTTTAAGATACTTTTAAATTTTATGAGGACTATTTCTTTATCATTCGGCGTAATTAAAAAAAAAAAAACTAAATTAAGATTTTGTAGTTTCTTAGCAAATCTTTTGCAGATTTGCAAATATTGATAACAATCATAATCTTAGTAGGTATTAGCAAAGAATATAAAGTTACCAAGAATGCGCATCTCATACAAATTTTTTACTGCACATTTTTATATGGCGGGTTCCTTTTTTATGTGTGTGGTATCTCATTTTTAAAGCGCTGAGAGAATTATTGAAAAGCCCTTAAAAAGCCAAAGTGCAGGTTCCAACATTGGAACCCGCCATTTTCAGTAGAAAATTTGTATGAGATGCGTCTTCTTGGTAACTTTATATTCTTTATGGTATTAGGGTTTAACAGAAAAATGGACCGAAACTATTCTTACAAATTTTCACATTGATCCGTTGATCCATTGAATAAAATTGAGAAAAGTGCCATTTAAAAAAAATATATGTGTATCTTTTTTTAAAATTCGAGTCTTCAATTCTATTTTTGGATTTTTTTATGTTTTATCTTGTGATTGCGCAATAGCAATACAAAATTATTTCTAATAATTAAATCCTTATATGTGCCACAAACATTATTATTTGGGCCTCGAAAGATCCAGAGGGGGCCCACAATCATAATTCTGAGGGCCTCGAAAAATACATAGGGGGCCACAACAGATTTATATTTAAAGGGTCCTGCAACCGGGTTGTGGCACCATACCCTAGTAGATTTCGATTATTGATCAAGAATTCATTAAAAAACACTATATTTACTATTAGGTCTCTCGTGAGTGAGTTTTATGAAAAAGTTTTCTTTTAAAAAATGGAATTTCAAGTGCTTTTAAGAAATTTTTTCTTGCCTGAGGGCCTACCGGGAAAAAATCCCGAGTGCCCGGTGGGCCAGTCCACCCCTGCTTAATACCAAGAGATTCCTATTTTCCTAATGAAATAGATGCCTACCTAATTTTAGGTAGGTAGGTACCTACCTACTTCCATTTTTAAAAACTCAAATTCTTTGGACAAATGCAGTATGTGCCAAAGCAGAGGCTTTATATATTTAAATTTTGTATATTATGTATGTACGTACACTAATATAAATATGACAATCCTTAAGTTGATTAAAATTCAAAGGCTTCATCTACCTACGTACATATATACAAAAAACCATTTTGGCATTCCAACGGACGCGATGATGACTGTTCAAAATGTAAATCTTCTGTCACAACTTATCAGATGTATTCTTTTTACTTGTTTTTTATTTGTCTCCTAATTTTTGGTGGTTTACACTTTGAATTGACGATCCCCAAAAACCACAAAAATAGGTATATATTTTTGTTTAATAATATCTCACACAAGGACGAAGCAATAACAACCGAAAAGAATTTTGCAAAAAAAGAAAGAAAAAAAAACTTCTCCTTAGATGAAGGTTTCAGCCGAAAACGTTTCTTTATTGTTGACTTTGAAATCAACTTCACAATTCATACGTCCTCTGGTTTCTCGTATGATCCTCGTTCAAATTCAAGTTATCCTCTTCAGTGCTAAAAATACAATTAATCTTCTCCCCTTTTTTTCTTGGTTTCTGTTTTTTTTTGCATTGAGCATTCCCCAAGCGTAAATATCACGATCGAAAAAGGGGTCTGGAGGGGATCCATTCAGGGACAGGATATTTGCTGTCCCGAAATTGCTACGTAAACAGAAACACACACACATTCAAAGGAGAATATTGTTTTATTGTATCCATCCAGCGCAGAAGCACTTAGAGGAGGGTGCGAAACGGAAAACAGAATATTTTTGTGGAATATCATCACGCTGTTGAGGTTTATTGTATAGCTGTCCTTCCCCAAGCTCCACTTCACCACATACCCTTTGCTTTTAAATGTATCTCTTTTTGTTGTGCGCTCTCTTCTTGATTAGGGTGGCGACGGACGACGAAGTGGACGTGAGCTCCTATTCCAGCAACCGCTTTAAACTCGGACTGTTTGATGGAGTGGAACAGAATCCGGGGTGGTGGAGGATCGGAGGTAGAATGAGGGTTGCAGAAATGAGGATACAGATTTGGTTTTTTTATAGCTTTTTTTTTTTTTTTTTTTTTGACAGATTGACAATACAACCAAAGCGCGTTTCGTTGTGATTGCGGTGGTAAGTGGAATATCTTTTTTTTTTCAAGGTTTTATCAACGGACGAAATTTGCATTTTGTGTGTGCGTTACTTTAAGTGGATACCTACCTACGTTAGGGACGTTTTTTAATGGGGAAGATTCTCAAACCAGGCTCTTTGTTGAATATGGTATACCTATACCTAAGTATAGCCTAACTAAGACGAGGGTTCATTCTTTATAGGTAGGTATGTACATACTTTATATTATTGAATAGCTTGGTCCCTTATATGTACGGGCTTAAGAGTATGATAATTTAATTTAAATACAAAAATAATTAAATAAAATATGTGAGTTAATAACGATTTGCATATGTAGCTTCTTTGTATAGGTATCATAATTTATATCTGAAATAAGGGTCAACTATTTATGAGACTATTTAGATTGAGTAATGCATTCCAGACTTCACCAAAAAAAAAAATGTGAAAATGGTTCAAGTGAATCTATCAAAATTGTTTTGTGTGAAAAGAGTTTTTTTTTTTTAAGAGTAGGTATGTTTAGGTACTAATCTTATTTAATCGTCTAAAAAAGTGAAGTAAGGAAATTTTGAATTCAAAAATAACTGGCTTATCACCACAACAGCAACCAGGTATCTACCTAACCAATTTTTATAAAAAAAAAAACTGACTTTCAACTCCTCACAACATTGTTGGAAAATCGGTGCGTTTCTTCAGTTCTTTTGTTATACCTATTCCAGTAAATTAATTTTTGTTTTTAATATCTCATTGGGAAAAATTTCTGCAGGGTTGCCGTTATCTTGAATCAAAAACATAATTTTTGACATTTTTTTAAAAAATGTTTGACTAGAAAAAAATATCAATATACCTATGTAGGTATACAATAAGTATCCAGTTGGATACGCGGACTGTCAGCTTATACCATTTTCTGTATAATTACCAACTCTTGAAGGATTTGTAAATTGCTCGCAAAAGGCTTCAGGCAAAAAAATAAAATAAATTTGGTGACACAACGGGTCATGAAGAACCAGAGCCTAGTGACTTACAACTCTCAACCATTTCAGTGTGCGTGTCTGCTAGGGTGATACATTTCCGCAAAAAAATTCTCACCAAGATTGAGCTTTTCCAATTCCAATTTTAAGTTTTCCCATATAAAATGCACGTACAAAAATTGTTTATTTTTTTTCAAATATCTAATGCTGTGTTGTGTTTTTTTGTGTAACTCGCACTTCTTCATATGTACCAAACTCATTAAATTTTTCAATGAGAGCAACACATCGTTCAGCAGTATCGTTAACAACACGTTTTAAGGCTTAAAAAATGCTGTAAATTCATTAAATATTGGTCAAAAAAATTTTTTACGAGTCAGCACTTTTTTTCTTCATAATTTTTGCGGTTTGCTCAAAAAAATTGAAAAAAAAAAGAATTTATTCCAAAAATTGAACTTTGATGACTCCTATTGGCGAGCCAGTGCAAGTTACACAAAAAAATACTAAAGAAGTTTTAAAGAGCGTGAAATTCCCCGTAAGGTCCATCAAACCGATTCCCAATATGATAAAAGATGTCTGAGCATGTTACGTGCATTTTATATGGGAAAACTTCATATTAAAATTGTAAGTATGTACTTAAAATTGGAATTAAGAACTTAATCTTGGTGAGAATTTTTTTTTCTATATGTACACTGACAGACAAAATAAAGTGCAAAAGTATTAGAATAATTTTCAAACTACCGCTATTTAAAAGCAAAGAGTGTTAATCATTCCATTTCATGTTCTGACGTCACATATCCTCAGTTGCTAGGTCCGTCAAGCTGGGTCCGCCACAATCGAAATTCGAAATTCTAATGATGCAGGAATTTAGTACTAATTAAGTTCTAATTTTGTACCGCAATCCCGATCTGGAACTAAAATCCCCTCCCCCTCAAACCTGTAGCGGACCCAGCTTGACGTCAAGCTGGAACCACCACACCTCCAAACACAAAAATTCAAAAAACTAATGATGCAGGAATTTAGTACTAATTAAGTTCCAATTTGGACCGCAATCCCGACCTGGAACTAAAATGCCCTTCCCCTTAAACCTGTGGCGGACCCAGCTTGACGTCAAGCTGGGTCCGCCACAACCGAAATTCGAAATTCTAATGATGCAGGAATTTAGTACTAATTAAGTTCTAATTTTGTACCGCAATCCCGATCTGGAACTAAAATCCCCTCCCCCTCAAACCTGTGGCGGACCCAGCTTGACGGTCACCCTCAAATATAGGGGCTAGTTTAAGCGTCATAAAAACTAAACCAGTGGGAGTAGAAAAGTGAAAGTTGGTATTTTTTCTAATGAACCCATTCTACATCTAATACCTATTTTTTTTTTTTTAGGGTGACGTTTAAAAAGTCTCCACCACTTATTTTGTGTTTGGTGCTTAATTTTAAGGTCAAATGATGGAGTATCTGATTCGGAGTTTTGGAAATTAGTAGAACTTAATTAGTACTAAATTCCTGCATCATTAGTTTTTTGAATTTTTGTGTTTGGAGGTGTGGTGGTTCCAGCTTGACGTCAAGCTGGGTCCGCCACAGATTTGAGGGGGAGGGGATTTTAGTTCCAGATCGGGATTGCGGTACAAAATTAGAACTTAATTAGTACTAAATTCCTACATCATTAGAATTTCGAATTTCGGTTGTGGCGGACCCAGCTTGACGTCAAGCTGGGTCCGCCACAGGTTTAAGGGGGAGGGCATTTTAGTTCCAGGTCGGGATTGCGGTCCAAATTGGAACTTAATTAGTACTAAATTCCTGCATCATTAGTTTTTTAATTTTTGTGTTTGGAGGTGTGGTGGTTCCAGCTTGACGTCAAGCTGGATCCGCCACAGGTTTGAGGGGGAGGGGATTTTAGTTCCAAATCAGGATTGCGGTACAAAATTAGAACTTAATTAGTACTAAATTCCTGCATCAGTAGAATTTCGAATTTCGATTGTGGCGGACCCAGCTTGACGGACCTTCAGTTGCTTACTCTTAAAAAAAAAAACAATCCATTGTTATGTCTAATTACTATTAGTTGCGGTATTTTTGGAGCATATACAATTTAACTCGCGACAAAATAAAGTGCATTTTTATTATTCCCTGCCAAAAAGTTTTAAGTTTTAAAGAAAAATATTTACAATTGATAAAATATAAAAAGGTAGAAGCAAAAGATCCCAATTTATAATAATTTCCGTGTTAAATTTTATTTTTATTACTTAAAGCAAGTATGAAACCGTTAACATCTGAAGTGAAGGAATTGCTTGTTTTGGACCGTCAACGGGGCTTTATATTCCATAAACTGGCAGAAAAATATGGATTATCCATTTCTATGGTAAGAAAAATCTGCCTCAATTTCTTTGAACGAGGAACTGTTGCTAGTTTTAAAAGTTCTTGCGGAAGGAAGCGGAAGACAACTGCAGTTGATGACCGCAGAATTAAAATTCAGGCTAGAAAGAACCCTTTATCTTCCGCCAGAAATATTAAAGAAGAATAGCAGTTAAATATAACAGCAAGGACAGTACAAAGGCGACTCCATGAAAGCGGTCTAAAAAACTTATTTGCAAAGAAAAAGCCGTTACTCCGTTCAGTTAATATTCAAAAACGGTTAGCTTTCGCTAGAAAGTTTTTAGTGAAGCCACAATCGTTCTGGGAAAACATTATTTGGTCTGACGAATACAAATTTGAATTAAAAAACTGTAAGGGAAGAAAGCGAGTTTGGTGCAAGCAATCCGAAAGACTCAGCCATAGGTGTTTACAAAAAACGGTGAAGCATGGAGGTGGGTCACTTATAGTTTGGGGGTGTTTTTCTTTTAGTGGCGTTGGAAATATTGTCAAAATTGGAACCAAAATGACGGGTTCTAGTTACGTGAACATTGTTAGGGAAAATTTAGCTTCTTCTGCTTCTAGAATGTCTTTGGAAAGTTATATTTTTCAACAAGATAACGATCAAAAGCATACAAGCAGAGTAGCTAAGCAGTTTTTTTTACCGAAAATAATGTTGACGTACTAGAATGGCCAACCCAATCTCCCGACTTAAACCCTATTGAGCACCTTTGGTCCATTTTGGATGGAAGGATTCCCTTAGATCAACGTCGCAATTTACAATCTTTTTGGGAAAGCCTCCAAAATGAATGGGAGAGAATTCCAGATCAAATCTTGAAGAACCTGGTTAGCAGCATGCCCAAACGTCTTGATGCAGTTATTCAAAATAAAGGAGGAGCCACTACCTATTAACACTACCTATTTTACGTGATGATCTTTCGAATTTGCACTTTATTTTGTCTCTTCTATTTTCTTTGAATATTGCTATTTTATTTAATTTCTAACCTACATTTTGTATATAACTTTAAACGATGGACGTAAGATAATCTGAAAAATATGAATAAATTATTTTTTTTTAAGAAAAATAAATCAGAACATATCATACTAAATAAAATATTATTGAAAATAATTTTTGCACTTTTTTTTGTCTGACAGTGTAGATTAAAATTTAGCTTGAGCACCGTGAACAAAAACAAATTTTTTTTTGTTTATTGCCGAATAGAAGCGGCACTTTTATATGCAAGAGATATTATTGGAGAATTTGTCACTTCCTCGCAAGAGGCAGTAGCCCTAAAAAAAACTTAGGGTGCAAGCGGCTGGTATTGAACCCAGACCTCTGGCATGACAGTCCAATGTACTAATCACTTTTTTTTTTTAAATTCATTTTTATTTTTCATTCAACTTATAACTATCTTAAAGCTAAAACAAAATTCATAAAAAACTAGCCTACTTATCAATAACCTATAACTAACTTACTGGCCCTCTGCGGGCGCTCTAAGTTAAACTATATCATAACTTAATTCTTATGCCTTTCGGCCTAAAAGCTAATTCTATTCTTAAATTCAATATTGGTTTTATTTTTTACCAAGACAGAATTTACAAAAAAAACATGGTAACTTTATCATTTTATTTATTTTTTTATATAAAACTTAAGAACTACCTAAAACTATATTAAAGCTACTTAAAAACTACTATAATAAAACTATGTCTTAAAATTACTTAAGCTACTTAAAATTACTTACGCTACTTAAAATTACCTAAAATTACTTAAAATTACTTAAAACTACTTAAAATCTACAACAGCCACAGCAGCGTTTTTGGTTTTTGTTTTTTTTTTTTTTTTTTTTTTTTTTTTTTTTTGTGCCACCCCGACTGTCCCTACTTAAAAATAATACCTACACCTATATGTAAGTCGGCCAAGACATGAAAGCAAGTCGACTTTAATTATCAAGTTCAGGATTGAGCCACCAAAACTGGTTCTCCTGCTTCCTCCTATCTCTTCGGTCCCGATCGGACACAGTCCTACTGAACCGAATTCGCTCAGCGCCGCCTTGTGCAAGGACGTCTCGATCATATCGAAGCCGCCTATCCACAGTTTTACGGCCGACGTGGTAGATAAGCGGAACCGCTTCTCTATCCTGGATCAGCCCTCGACTGTCTTGATAGAGGAATGCGTTAGGTGGAACATATCCACTAAACCGCACACTCTCAAAGTATTGATTGTTGGGGTAGTAAGCCCCGAAGATTAGGCTATTAGCTGAGGACATCGCTCTTGCAATGTGACACCGAATCAGCTTAAGTAAGAAATTATCAGCATTTATATGTCTGTCGAAATACAAATACTGATCCAACCAGATGCCAAGGTACTTTACTACACTTTTACTCGCCAGTGGATGTTCATTTGGCCCTACGATCACCAGCTTTCGCCAGTTCTTTCTTGTATCACTTGTGGCTCCAGCCAACGGAGTCCTAAACAAAATAGTTTCTGATTTCTGAAAGTTGATTTTAACTTCTAGTCATCACAATATCGCTGAATCTTGTCGAAGTCACGCTGCAAAAGAATTTTGATAACCTCAACTTTTGGAGCCATTCTGTACGCAATTAGATCGTTGGCATACGCAGTTGCCTGAGTTAGACTACCTATCAGATCGCTGGTGTAAATGCTGAATAGAATCGGTGAGATAACCGCTCCCTGCTGAAGACCATTTTTAATATTGAATACTGAGATAGAAGTTGTCATGTCCCGCCTTAAAACCGAACTGATTATCCGGTATGATATTATTGTCCTCCGCCCACTTGGACAGAGCTCTCGAATACCTTGCTGATACTCGGTAAAAGGCTTATCGACCGGAGATTCGCCGGATTGGAGTTGTCCTTTCCCTTTTTCGGTAGAGGATGAACCACGGCTGTCTTCCACCGCACTGGATAATATGCATTATTCAGTGCGTTGTTAAACAGTGTAGCATATATATCAATTGCTTCCTGAGGTAGATGTCGTAGTACAATATTGGATATACCATCGACTCCTGCTGACTTCTTTTTTTTTAATGATTCGAAGATGAGTTGGAGCTTCACCCTCGTAACTAGCAGGGAGCTGACCCCATTTCGTTCGGCGATGATGGAATTCGCCATGTTTTCTTCATTGAACCCGGTAAAACCGAGGTTCTCAGATCGCCATTATGTTATGTCGTTACGAAGGTAGAAGTGGTGCAGTAAGGCTCTGTTTTCCAGGTCGTGGTTCGGGCGAATGCTAGCATTCACCTTGTACACTTGCTGGAAAGCAGCCCCCACAGCCTCCACTTTCTCCAGGGGATCTTCGATTATAAAGAGGTCATCGTCCAAGACGGCATCCTCTGGGTCTATGCCTGCTGTCAGAAGTACGTTTCTATTCTCTGTCGTCCTCTGGAGCTTAAGACACGGAAGATCGTTTTGATCATTCCTCCTAAAGATCTTATTAATTTAGGGAAACATACTCGGGTCGCTGGAATTTACGGCCCGAATTTTGTTGTCCCAATACAAATTAATGGACAACCGATAATTCTCCTTGATCAATTGGTTGATATTTTTGATTGACGACTTCAGTGTCCTAATCTCCAGATCTCGTGAGTCAGTAAACGGTCGGTATAAGAGTTTAAGTCTTGTCAACAGTCCACTTTTTTGTCTGTGTAGTGCGTCAATGGTCGCGTTACGGTACATGTCGTTAGCGTTTCGTTCTTTGTATTTCAGTATTGTTCTGTTCATTGTTCGTTTGATTGTTTCATCCATTTGTTCTAAGTATTCGTCAATTTCAGCGTTTGTGAGATTCCTGTCATTTGGTGGGGATAAATTATTCGAACGGATCTCGCTCGACAAGGCATTGGAGAAGCGTGGCCAGCGCATCTTACTGTAGTTGTAAGTATGCACCGGTACATACTCCTCCAATTCCACAAGCTCGTTCGGAAGCTGTATTACGGCGGCGAGTCTGCAGTGATCACTGTCGTACTCAATCGTCCGCGAACAGTTTCTTGATTGTTGACCCACAGCGTTAGTAACTGTCAGTCTTGAGTCCATTAGCAATAGATCCAGATAGGCACCGCTTCTTGGAAACGATGGCCTATCTGTAGCCAGCAGGTCAATGCCATACTCAACGCTGTATTGACCAATCCAATTAAACAGATGACTACCTCTGGGATTCTGTATTTGATTTCCCCAATCAGAATGTTTGGCATTAAAATCACCGGCCATGAGAAAATAGTTTTCTTCCGAGTTCAGCCTTAAGCATTCGAAAAGTTTTTCAAGCTCTGTTATGAAGTCAGTTGGCTGAGGTGAATCCGGTGCGTAAGCCGCAATCACATACATCCGCTTTCCATGTTGGAGAGGAATGCATATGACGCAAGCTTCTAGCAACCGAAATCTTCGCGCATCACTATTATAAATAACTTTATGATCGATGCCTTTTCGTACGAAGATTGCGACACCACCCCCTTGAGTGGAGTTGGGCCGATCTCTTCTAACGATATTGTAATTGTTGTTAGTCAGTTTATGTTTCTGGTTTAGCTTAGTGACAGTCCAATGTACTAATCACTACGCCACGGGCTATAAGGCATTAGGTATCCGTGAATATAAATATTAAGGCTGATTTCCAATGGCGCGTTCGCGTTAGAGACGCTAACGTATACGTTTACAAGCTTTACGAACGCGTCGACATGACAGACGACTTGAAGAGAACCTGAAAATCAAAATGAACCTACACAACTGTAATTTCGAATTCCTTTCAACAAACTATTCCTTTTTTTAAAAAACAAAATCGATTTTTTTCTTTCAATAAAATTAATTTGTCCAGAAAAACCGATTTTTTATTCTAAATAAATCGATTTTTTTGTTGAAAGGAATTCGAACATTAGTTTAACTGTCAAAACGCACGCTGAAGTTGATTTTTTTCAACTTTAACGTTGAGGTAGCTTATGTTACGTTGGTTTGTGTACATGCTAAAAGGTGCCAAATCGTAACATAATACCCAACGCGTCATTGTAAACAATTCGCTTAAATTGCTATGTGTGAGCTTTCGCGTTAAAAGAAAAATCTGTCAAAGCGACGCCCAACGCGGCATTGGAAATCAGCCTTTATGTTTTTAGATGTTTTAGGAATTGGGATTCAATTTCCAGACTAATTAATTTCAACTTTATGGGGACAAACTTTTAAATAAATAATATTTCATCCCTGTTCTGATTTTCGTTCCGAATTGAATTCGTTAACGAAATTGATTTTCGTAAGGATTCAAAAACAGTGTTTTGAATCTCGCTTTTAGGTTATCCAATATTCAAACCATTTTTATTTCCAAAAGTCAATTATTTTCAGTTCGATCGAAATCAAAGCTATGTAACTCATTCCGCAAGTATTGAAAACGAAAAGTATTTCAGAACACCTATATAGGTTTTTAAAACGAAAGGATTTTATAATAGATCGGAATTCAGAACAGGGGTAATTGTGTCATGTTTTATGTATATTGAAGCGAGATTTTAAACAAAATGTCTACTTTTAAATTACGTCGAACTATGCAAAATCTCAAATAGAACAAAAGTGGGCAACTTTATGACAACTTTTTTGTTTTGAGTACGTTGAAAAAAAAAACTTAAATAGAATCAAATTTAACTTAGCAAAGTGCCAATTTTAGTTGCGATATACATACATACATAGATATGTGGGTTCTATAGGGCAAGTTATGGATTCGTGATAACAATCAAACTTGACATTACGATGATAGAGAACATGAAAAAAGTGGGTCCCGCAATTCCGTCTGCCTGACTGTGTGTATGTCTGTATGTCTGTCGGCCTACAGCCACTGAAGCGGTTTTTTTTAAAACTTGGAGCATTAGATTTTCAGGTGATTCCCTAGAGCAGTGTTTCCCAAAGTGTATGGTACGCGTACCCCTGGAGGTATACGCAAAGAGTTTTTTGGGGGTACGCGCAGCTTTGTCCTCTGTCTACGTGTAATTGACAGCAGTTTACATTTTTTGATCCTTTGAAAGCGTCTTGGAAATAGCGGCTCATTGGAAAAGGGGTTGGATCTCCACATTCGTTATTAGGAGAAGCTTCTATTAGTGCGAATATGAATTGCTATCACTATTTATTTAGAATTCTGTTTAATACTGATCTTTTGGTTCATCCGGCATTCAAAAGGCTCCACCCCAGAGGTCTTGTACCCCCATTTTCATAATAAGAGCGCTCGCCTCTTGAATTTAATATACAGCCTTATTTAGAGTTTCGCCCGAACAACATTTCACCCGGAAAATGTTTTCGCCTATTGTGAGTTTATCCCGTAAAATATTTTATATTCCGAAAATTTCCCTTATTGTGAAGATTAATTTCAAATAGAATGTAATGCCATCCAAAGCTTACATTTGCACTTGTTTTTGGTAGGCAAACGAGAGAGCAATAAGGCGAAAAACGTAAATTTTGTTCGGACGAACAAATTCCGGGCACACAGAAAATTTTAAGGTGAAATTTTGGTCGGGTGAAACTCACAATAAGGCTGATAATGTTTTAAGTTCTGTACCTACCCTTTGTCTGGACTTTCAAAATAAACGCATAAAACTTGAGTAACTTAAGGTAAACGTATTACATGTACACAACGGGGACTCCTGTTAAATAACGGTACTTGCCGTATGACCATTTAAAAAAAGTTATTTATCTCAAAAACGGCTTTAATGATTTTTTTTTAGTTTTTTGTGTGCACTAGTAGTTGTATGGTGTCGCTCACCAGCCGTTCGGATCCAGCAATAAACTATAGGTCCCCTCCATTCCTTCAGACACGCACACAGGAATGGTTGAGAGTTGTAAGTCACTAGGCCCCGGTTCTTCATGAGGCGTTGTGCCACCAAATTTATATTTTAATTATAGTAGTGGTATGGTCTATATTTTGGTGAAAAAAAAATTACCAAAACCGTTATTAACGGCACCTGCAATAGACATTTTTTTTTTCGATTTTCTCGTTAACCGCTAAACCGATTTTGGTCGAAATTTTTACTTAGGAGGAATAGGACTTCCTAAGTAAAAATTTTGAGTGTGAATAATACTGCATACATTTTCAAAACAAAAAAAAATATTTTTTGGATTTAAAAAAAAAAGTTCAAAATTAGTTTTTGAAAAATCATTCTTTTGAAAACAGGTTGATGATTTTTTTTGAAATTATGGTTTTAGCTGTATATTATTATATATTCTTAAAAATGGCATACCATTTTTTTTTTTTTTAATTTCAAGAAATTTTATATATAAAAAATTATTTTTTAAGAAAACCGCTCCACCGATTTTTAAAATTTTACTACATAAATTCAAATTTTTTAAAGAATTTAAATGGTTTTCTTCAATCTGATTTTAAAACATTTTAATTACTTGTTTTATCAATTTAAAGAACGTGTTTCATGCTTTTTTTCCATATTCAAATATCCATTCTTCAATTCATTAAATGGATAAATAAATACATATACATTACATAATTAGGAATTGTGTGTTGAAGAAACTTTTACAACAAGAGCAAATTCTTGCAACCCAGTGGTGCATTGTATTAATTTTAAATTTCAACGAAATCGATGCAGCAGTAATTTTGTAGGTACACGTACACTCCTGTTACCAAATTTCGTGTTATTCCTCAATGACGAATGAATCTCATGACGAAACTCTATCAACAAATTTGTATTTTACCTACTTTATTTCACTGCAAAACCATTTTCAAATACAAATTGAAAAATTTGCTCCACACCAGGTAGATAGTACAATTTTCAACCCTTCACTACTTTGCCATGCAACTATTTACACGGCAATTAATGTGACTCTTATAATATCAACCCAATTACAAATTCAATTTTGTATCCTTAATCGTCCACACGAACACCTGTGCATACCAATCTTTTCGACTTTCTCTCACTTCAACAGGTTTGTTTTTTTTTTTCTTGTTTTTATAATATTTTTTTTTTTTTTATTTTTTCCTTTCCCATTTGATTTTTCAACAAAAGTTTCCCACAGTTTTGTTGGCCATATCTTGCCTTGGACGTGTAGGTATATCGTATCCTTGATAAATAAAATAAATTAATACTCACAAGGCACAACCAACAACATGGACATAACCCGTTCCGGTGGTGGTTTGATTTGTTTTTTTTTTTTATATACTCCAACTATTCCTATAATATCTATACAAAAAGACGCAGGACTAAACTGGTTAATCAAGTTCGGTACACATGTGTATTTATAAACACCTGAAAAATATCCTTCAATATAAAATAAGGATCTTAAACCACCTTCCCATGAAAAGGATTCGAAGTTTAATACTGTGGTTGTTTTTTTTTTATCAGCCGATTTTTTTTATTTATTTATTTTCAGGCACAAAACACAAGGATTTATAAAGCGACGCAACCGAATGCAAGGTCTAAAAGACATTCGAGCTCGATGAGGCACAAATTAATCAGAGAAACAAGAGTTACAAGGCAGAAGATAAAATTATTTAATGTTGAGTGTGGAATTCGTGGGAGAAAAAAAAAAACTCAAAATTCTCTTAAATAGATAGATACATACATATGTATATATTATTTAAAACTACAATGACAGTTATCGTCATTAAAAGATGATTAAAAAGAGGCTGATGGGTTTGATCCACACTGATAACTTTCCATTGGTTCTCTTTGAAACTCGACACCCAATGTTATTTTTTATAAGAAAATTACCAATTAAAAATCTTCGAAAGCCTTATCAGTTATGCAATCAAGGGAAGACCAATGTTGGACTGTTTGCTCTAAATATAAGCTACACCAAAAATTTCAACAATTTTTAGCAGTTTCCTTTGCAGTTTTTTTGGCCTAGAAAAAAAACCTTACATTGAATTTTTTTTACAAACCTCATCAATTACTAATTATGGCATTGTGTGCAGGCTAAAATTATCCAGGAGCTGACATCATTGGTTATTCTCGAGATATTCGAGCCAAAAAAAAAAAACATTTTTTTAACAATTTTTAGCAGTTGCTTTTGCAAAATTTTTTCAATTTTTTTACAAACTCTACTGACTCTATGACTTTTTGAAAAATTATTTTTCGCTTTTTAGCATGTAATCTACAGAGACCTCTTCTAAAGAAAACAACCAATTAATTTTTGTAAGAAAATCAAAATCAAACTTGCAAATTTTGACTCATATTAAGTTGACTAATAAAGTCATCTAAGAGAGGAATCAAAATTGTTATCCGAAAATTGGTCTCTGGATCTGTCGTACGTATGTTGGACCTATTCTGTTGTCTTCCCACAACTCGAGGAATTTTTATTTTTTCTTCTGCAATACTTGATAATTCTTCTGCAGTCTGGAAAATTATATTGAATTCCAAAATAACATCCTCTCGATTTTTTTGGAATCTGTTTGATATCAATTCAATATGTTCCAGAGCAGATACCAAGTCGCATGAAGGGGACTGTAAGATCTTGCAAAGCGGCAATTTGTTTGTAAATAAAACACTCAAGCTGCACAAACTTAACAAAAAATCACTAGTTGCAACAAAATCTTAAAAAGCAGTTCGCCTTTGATGAAGTTTCGGAGTCCCTATCAGCACACAACACATGTAATTTGTGAGTTGAAAAGAAATGCAAACATTTTTTTCTTTTTAATGTCATCAGCTTTTTTCATGGAGCTTATCGCTTATATAAAAAGATTAAAATAACCAAAAAATTAAATTATAGTGTTGCATACGACCGGTACGCGGTGACTTTGGATTTTTTACCAGGCAAACATTATAAACAGTTCAGAAAAACCAGAAGTAGCGTATTTCATACAGTCACCTTTTAAAATCCACAGGATTACTGGTATTTATAATTAAAGAAATATTTGATCAAACAAATCCTAAAATATGAAGATTTTTCTTTATAATACAAAAGTCTGTAAACTACTGAAATCAATCAGCCAAGTACTTACCTTATTTATTTGGACTTGTTGAAGTTAATTTTAAAAATAGCTAAACGGCCTTTAGTCCACAAAGATTGGCAGTTCGTCTCAGCCCGCGCAGCGACCTCAGTTTTGATTCTCAATTTACAATCAATAATTCAACAAGTCCAATTAAATAGTGGTAAGTCTTCTACTTGGCTTATTTATTTTAGTAAAACCTAGAATTTTTATTTCAAAAACCTTCTTATACAGGGTGTTCCGGTAAGAATGGTCCAAACTTAATATGGTGATAGACCTAGTCATGACCTTTCAAAATTTAGTAACTTGTTCTTACAGAATCATAACGGTTTTCGAGTAACGGCTTTTTGTTTATAGTTTGTATACAAATGCTTTGTTAAATCGAGCTACGTTATTTTGAGAAATCTTCATTTCGCAAAATCTTAAGCTAGCCATACACGATATAGCCAAATGGCTCTTCCGAGCCAAATTGCATCATGTAAATGAGTTTGGCCGAGCCATTTGGACTTTCAGCAGTTTATAAATCCACCAGTCCATTTGGCACCGAGCCATTTGGCTCTATCGTGTATGGCCAGCTTTAGGGGCAATATTGCGAAAAAAAGAAACATATTCATGCCGATTTTGGAATCCACTCGACATTTGGTGAATATATGAAGGAACTATTTACACACATTACGGTTGGTTCCCGGATTTACAATGTCGATACAAATTATATAATAATTATCCAAATATGCACTAAGAGTGAGTTAACACGCTTTAAATACAAAATTAAAAAAAAAATAATTTTTAACGAAGAGCTTTCTGCCAGGCTGGGACTTTTATTAATTTATACTAATTTTACTATTAGGATTATAAAAAATATAAACATATCCAGCCTTATTTATTAACTCGTTTTAGAGACGAAGTAAGGTTACTCCGACTTTACGACACCTCTAATCCTGAAAAATTTATTCATAAAAAAATACATGCGGAATAGAGGCGGAGTAAGCTAAAACTGGTACATAGCAGGAATAAAGCCGAAGTAAAGCCGTTTTAGTATCTATGTCATTTTGACATGAAATCGGCGTCGTGTGACATTTGCAAAAAGGTGTTCAAACGAAATCCCAGTTTTCATTTGATAGATAGATATTTAGATAAAATAAAAACAATAATAATTACTTAAAATGACTAATTGTGGAAGTTAGCCGGGGTTTGTTTACGTTTATAATAACCAGAGTTTTAGATTGGTCATTTTTTTGATAATATATTTTATAAATAAGATTTGTTTTGACGTGGCGTAAAGAGGGAGTAAGTGGTTCGACTCGGTTTAGCTACTCCGAGATTAAAACGAGTATTAGTGAAATCTAATAAATAAGGCTGATCATATGTAAATGATCTTAGCTACAAAAGATATAAGAATTATTAAATTAACGAAATGCTCGATAAAAAAAGATGAAATTCATTTAGTTTAAATGTGGTCCACTCGGGCGTATACGCACTTTTATTATTTTAGTGAATCCTTAACAAATCTTGGCTGTGTGATCTTAGCACCTCATATAGAGAATTTTCCAAAAAAAATTATGTCATCTAAAAGGTCAGTAATTGGTCATTAAAGGTCAGCAAGGTAATCAGTGATTTTTGGCACTTCAATAATGGGATATTGGAAAAAAATATATGCTATCTGAAAGGTAACTCAGTACTCATAAAAGGCCAGCTATAGTTTCAAAAATTGGTCAGGCATAGATTTTTTTTTATAATTTTTATAAAAAAATTGCAAGGTAAAGGTCAATGATCTTTCATTTTTTTCTAAGCTCATACCTAAAAACTAAAGCTGACCAATTACTGAAACTACTTGACTTTTACTGACCTTTTAAATTACATACCTGTATTTCTTAAATTCCACTAATGAGGTGCTAAAAGTCTTGTAGGTACTGTGACCTTGAAAACATTTTTAAAAATTAATTAAAAAAAACCTATGCCTGACCAATTACTGAAATTAGCTGGCCGTTTATCACTATCCAGTGGCCCTTCAAATAGTATACTTTTCTGCGAATATCCCATAAATGGGTGGCTATAAATCCCACTTCCTTTTTTTTTTTTTAATTATGAAAAAAAGTCAACTCGAAATTTTTTTTTAAACTGTTGCCTTTTGTAATTTAATTTCTCAAAAACTGTTACCTGAAACAAATTGCGCCTTTCTAATAATCAAATTTAGTTAATAGTTAAATCAAAATCTCCAAATTTTATATAAGTCACATACAAATAACGAATTTAGTCTGTAGTCACTAGCACGACGTTAAAATTTAATACATATGGAAATCAATGTTTAAGCTGTACATTAAAGATACAAAATGGCATTTCAATGCAAGTGTTGTCCGTTGTGCTATTTCATGTTACGTAATTATGATTTAAGTACTTTAATATGCTCCTATAATAAGGAATGTTTTTTGCAAGTGCTAAGTGAATACTTTGATGAAAAAATCGACATGGGGAATCAGGGACCACCTTTATAGAAAGCGTTCAGTTGAAGATTGTTCGTTTTTGTCTAAAAATTAATTTTTTGTTGTTGTGATTTTAATCAATTTAAGTTTGACTCTTACCATTAAGGCTTATTAATTTTATTCTAGACTTTTTGCGAAAAGTGGAAAAAGGAAAAAAAAAAAAAAAACTTTGCGAGCGAAACAATTTACGAAAATTGTGTTTGATCTTTTATTTTATATTAATTTGACAGATAAACCAAAATTTTTTCGAACACAGGCATCCCCGGAGCATGTTTTGTTTTTCACTTTTACACTTTTTATCACTTTTTTGTAAAAAGTGTTGAATATATTTAACCCTTTTATTTTTAAAAAAAAACCTCATCACTTGATCAAAAAAGTTAATAGATTGATAAATTTAATATTTCCGGTTAATATAAAACTGCGATGCTATCAATTTTTAATAGCAATTTTTATTGAAATATTTTCACAATCGAAATTGCTTTAAATGCCTCTTCAAAGATTAACAACAAGCCAAAATAAAAACTTCAAAATGAGGTTACATTAAAACGTTTGACATACGAATTTCTCACGATCGGAGATTTCTATCGAACTTAAACCGAAAATTAATTTTTGTTTATAGGATTTTCTTACTGATATATTGCGAATGTGTTTAAATAATGATATTTAGTAAAAGAAAAGCAGTGATTGGTAAATGTGATGTAGAAAAAGTATAAAATAAAATAAAAATAATTAATTTAGTAAAAGTACTGAAAAACTAACTGTTGTAAAAGAATACGGCAATACTCAAATGTGAATAGGTATGGAACAAATTTTGACAGTTCTTTCCGCGTTTTTATATTTGACTGGAAATTAGATTAAAATTGTAGTAGATTCCTGGAAAGTGTGGGGATTTTTTTTAACCAGAAGATTAAATTGTTTATTGGTAGAATTCTATTTAAGCTCTACACTTTATTTTAATCCTACATTTTACTAAGTCGACGAATTTTTAAAAAATAGGTAGGAACCTTATATGATTTGCTGCTCGATTGCAAGTCTAATGAAAGACTTTCATAACAAACAGATGGCTGCAATCATTGGTTACATCGATATGCCGATGATGGAAACGATTCGATAGTAGAGAGTTAAATTGCTGTCTTTGTTTTGTATATTCAAGAAAAAACCGACAAAGGATTAGCTTCCGAATGAAGAAATTAGAAGAGGATCAAATTTGAAGCCAAGCACCCATTGAACTACTTCGAGCATATAAAACATTTGTGGACTTCCCAAAGATTTTTTCTAAATGATGCCAAAGAGGTACTTGTTGCACAAGTGTTAGCTTTCCTAAGTATTCGAACTCCCTTCTTGTTTTTGTTAGCTTTAATGGACCAGCTTCTCTTAAAGTCTTTTCTATCAAGTTTGTCCTACCATCTACAATCATGTGAAAGGCTTTACCAAAAATCCCAAGAAAACCAATAAACATCAAACAAAAGTTGTTCAGCAATAAAACCATACTTTATTACGTGTGTAGAAATTCCCATCAATTTTTTTTTTTTTTTTTCATATTCATGAATCCAATTTCCAATTTCAAAATAACATCCCAATGAAAAGCTGATGTTGTCTAGGTTGGTGTAACCCAAAGGGCTTAAAACCTACGTTTCTCGTGTATAATACCAACTTTTGTATATATTTTTGCTGCCCGCATTCAAGAAACAAGTTTACACCACTATCCGTTGAACTATGTGCAAGATGTGGTGTGTTTTGTTTAAAGCTAGATTGAAGGTATATATTTGTTTGCATTTAGATAGTCCTCAACTATCTCTTTGCATATCTAGGTCGATCGGATCGTCATTATTTATTAATTACCGATTTAATTTTATTCAAATTTAGAAATAAAACTATGCGATAAAAACAATGCATTCTTAATCAGGGAGGAAAAGTTGTTAGGATTACCGTTTTGTGCATTTATTTACTGGTTCCACATAAAAAAAAAAAAAAAAAAAAAAAAAAACCAAACAAACAAAAGACATTTGTATTAATTTTCGAGTTTCTCTTTTATTTTTATTATCTTAAAGTAGGGAAGGGAATTATATTTACCGTTGATATGGGGACAGGAAATGTAAACCTTAAACAAGAATGTGTTGCTGTTGAAAGATGCCTTCGCATATCTATAGGTATCTCAATGTAGGTAGATATTAAATAAATAGGCGTTAAAAATTTTGTGGAAAATTTGGTTCAAATAGTTTCCTAGTGGAAAATTCAATTTTTACAAAACAGTGAGGTTTTTAGCAAAAACAAATTAATTTTTTGCAAACTGAATAAGTAGAGGTTTAAGGCTAACGGTAAAACTGCACTCGATGGAAAACTTCGTTTTTAGGTTTTTTTGCCGCCCTGGGCTATTTCTTCGCTCACCAGAACTTATTCGTCAAACATCTTTGATATTAAATCAAAAAATATAACAAACACGGTAGTTTCACCGTCACTGTGTAAAATATACTTGCTTTTACTTGAGGTTGAAGCTTCAGATTGTGCTTTCCGCCCCGCTGATTGAGGATAAAGTTGGCGTATGTCTGGAGGGAATTGAATTTGTATTATAATTTGCAGCACCAGCAGCTATTGAGATGCATATGTTTCTGACAAGTTGTAAATTTGCTAAAGGTTAAATAAAAAAAATAAAAAAAAGTGCGTATACTCCTGGGTGAACCACATTTGAATGAATTTCATCTCTTTATGGCGTAATGTTGTTTATTAATTAAATCTCTTTTATTTTGGTGGTTAAGACTATTTACATATATATTTTTTATAATCCTTGATGGCTGTAGCCTTATAGAAGTCGATAAGACTCTTCCTTTGAAATTACTTTGTATTTTTATTTCAAAAAAACCTAAACTCATATAGTTTTATACTCAGACAATGCACCCTCCCTTCCCCTTTACATAAAAAAATGTCATCCAGTCCAAAATGCATGGTTCGGGCTATATTTCGTAATATTTTATAATCGACCATATCGAGGTAACCGTCGGAGCGGACTTCGGATTCGGATTCGTAGGAAATCGGAGACATTTTACTGATCGGAGAACTACCTCGAAGCAAAATGTCTCGTAGGAAGTCTGAGAGAATTCCGCTCATGATCTGCCGCATACTGTCGCTTCACTGCCACGGGGTGCTGTGTAGTATAGTATTGCGCAGTTCCGTGCGGTCTTACTTTAAAGAATGACGTTCTGCAGTCTACAGTCTACACCACCGGACTATCACAAACAAGTTGATCAATGATAAAGTCTGTTCCAGACATATTCAGCAAAACTTTAAATTGTTACCATTTGCCACAATCTGTCCCACACTCCATAAATCGGGCAGTTTTGGGCTTTTGGCCAAAAGAGAGTCCATACACACGAGAGGAAAACATTTCCAATTCCTGCACAATTTGTACAAGTTTGAGTTCTGTCAAATTGGCAGTTTGAATCCAAATAACAAAAGCTAATGTCAAATGAGGCCATTAGAAGCAGTATAGTCTACTGATGTTTTTACACTTACTTACTTTTTTAAAAGAGAAAAAATAAGAAGAAAATGTAATAAGGTATAATCCATGAATTTTCTTTACTTTTTATAATTTTATGTCAAATTAGAAAAAAAAAAATATTTTTATTATAAATAAATGTATGCAACGTTTATTTATACTTTGCAATTTTTTTTTATTTTGGTTATAAATTTTTTTTCGAAATTTGGACAACAAAAACAACACACTCTAGCAAGGAAAATAATGAATTAAATTGTTTGAAAAAATCGAAGGAAAAAAACATTTTTTTTTTAATTTAATTTTTTTTTTTTAATATGCATAGTGTTCGACAGTACAAAAACAAAAATGACCCATAGTGTGTAAATGTGTGTCTCAAGTATATTTTACACTTTTCCACAGTTGTAGCTTTTCCTATACCTATACCTATAAAATGTATCAAAATCGGTCAAATACTTTTTGTATTTAAAACTTTTCTTGGAAAAAAGTACTTTTTATTTTTTTTTTTAATTTCTCAAAAATTAAGATACATTTCAACATCCGGTTTTCAGTTTTTTATTGAAAATTAATAAGAGCATTAAATTTTGAAAACAAGAATTAAATTAATTACATAAAATTTTGAAACAAATTAGTTTGAAACTTTATTTTCATTTTTTTTTTCAAAATTTCGAGTTTAGAAATTAATTTTTCAAAAACTATGAACTAACACAACTTAATTTAAAATGAAAATCAAAGAAGAGATTTCTGGCTTTCTAAAATGGTATAGCATGGCATTTTAAATTGTACCGTTGTTTTTAAATATTTTTTTTCTGTTTTAAGTCAATTTTTTTAGAAAATTGCCCCTCCTGCCTAAACGGGGGGGAAATAGACCCCCCTTATATATGATTTTTTACTTGTCTTAACCCAACCTACTCGCTCCAGCAGTTTGGTGCATCTTATACCGATCACCCTGTAAAGATAAAGATTAATCATAGATACATGGCAACTCTAGCCCATTCTTGTGTTTGATGTTTGAAAAGTAGCAGAAATGTTTGTCCAAAGGATGTTCAATACTTTTATGGCAGTTTAGTTCTCACTAGGCATTTTTCATTTTTAGTTCAGAGCAGTTCTGAGCTGAGTCCGAACTGTCAAACAAAAATGTTGTGTTTCTTTTTTCATTCAGAGTGTGTTTGGAGCGTGCTCCATGAACTCAGAATAAAATAACCGAGCAGACGGAGTAAAAAACTGAGCGCAGCCAACTTCATACAGATTCTATGTAATTTAAACAGATATGACATATTGAACGCTCAGGTGTGTGTCATAATTAAATCGGACTGCTCTGCACATAAAAAAGAAAAACGAACAATTAATTGAAAAATAAATTATTTTTTTTAATGATTTTAGATGTTTTTTTTTTTAAGCTTCAATATCTAAAAGTAATCACCTTTTTCGCGATTGTCACGAATAAAGGCCCAAACCAACGCGATTATTCGCCGCGACAAACGAACAACAACGTGTGGTTGTGTTTGACAACCAAGTGTTGTTATTGTTGTTTTCGTTCATCGTGCCGAATAATCGCGCTGGTTTGGGACAGCCTTAACTGTGTAGACTCTGTTTAGTTAAGATTTTGGTACCTTTTCTTTAAGAAATCAAACAATCAAAGCTATCGAAAAAATTAGTTGGATTTTTATACATAAGTTTTGTAGAAAAAAAAATGAAACTCCATCTGGCACCTAAAGTCACGTTGCTCGTTGTCGTTGCGGTTGGAGGTCGGTGGGTCATTGTATAGTCTATGCTATGAGTTCAAAGTCAAAGATTTCACATTTAGAGAAAAAAAAAGATATGTAGGTATCTACATATGTATAGCCCAGGAAAATTAGACTTTCACTACGACAAAATTCCGACAAAGCTGAATTTTGGTGGAGATGTTTTTTTTGTACCTTAAGCATTTTTCAAAAAGTACCCTAAATTTGGACCGGGGCTAAAATTTTTACGGGGGGTGAAAAGGGTTGAATTTCAGTTTTTCGCTAGTTTTTCAAAAACTATCAATGTTTTAAAAAAAATGTGATGACAAAAGTTGTAGCTTATGTAATTTTATATTAAAAATGTTATGACACTTTTTTTCGTACAATCAATAGGTTTTGAGAAAAACGTGCACAAACTTTATAGTGTACTGGATTTATTGAAAAAAATTTATTGAAGTTGCATGTTTTAACGGGCAAATATTTTCTTATGGTATGTGTTTGGAAACATCTCCAAATTATAAAAAAAAATTGTCGGGGTGGTAGGGGCTAGGAAAAAGCAGCCATATTGAAACAGCTCGCCATTTTGTTTTCATTTGATAACTCGCCTGGATTTTTTTCTGTAACAAAATGGCCAATGAATCAGAGAATGAAAATACCTACAAAATGAGGTATTAACGATCTCTGGGACTTTTTTCATCTTTAAGTTATAGCTTGTCAAAGTTCACCTGCATGTAATGGGGTTCAATATAGTGCGTTTAGCTTTAAGACACCCCTCATGCCTCTCCTGTGGCACTAACTCCATCACAACCTATGACAACTTTGTAGAGGAGGGTTGGTGAAATATCTTTATCGAAGAAGTAATAGAATCTTCAAGGTTGGAGTCTTTAAATTAAGCCAAAATATCAGGCTACATTCTTGAGTACAAATTTTTGAGGAGGGGTAGCAAATTTCGCACGAGAAGGGTGTTTAAAACCGCCATCAATGTGATTTTCGATTTTTAAAATGCAAAAGTTGATGCAAAATTTTACAATTTTAAGAAATTATCTTCGATAAAGATATTTCACCAACCCTCCTCTACAAAGGTGTCATAGGTTTTGATAGAGTAAGTGCCACAGGAGAGGCAGGAGGGGTGTCTTAAAGCTAAACCTATTGATTGTACGAAAAAAAGTGTCATAACATTTTTAATGTAAACTTACATAAGCTACAACTTTTGCCTTCATATTTTTTTAAAAACACTAATAGTTTTTGAGAAATTAGCGAAAAACTGAAATTCAACCCCTTTCACCCCCCGTAAAAATTTTGGCCGCGGTCCAAATTTAGGGTACTTTTTTGAAAATGCTTAAGATACAAAAATAAACATCTCCACCAAAGTTCAGCTTTGTCGGAATTTTTTCGTAGTTTTGCCTTTTTTTTTGTCTAATTTTCCTAGGCTATGTCTGTAGGTACAAAAAAAAATAGGTATTGCAAATATAACAAAAGTATTCTAACGTCAATGTATCTAGGTAATCCTTGCTCTTCTTTCTATGACTTGATAACCGACGTGATGTTGTATTTGCCTTTAACAAAGTTCACATATGACAAAGCAGGTGGTGGCTGCGAGTTCTGATTTAATGTGAATAATATTAAAAAAATATAATACCTATAGAGAAACTTATGAAATAGAAATAAAACCACCGCAGACACCAAAGAAAGATACAAACGAAAAAAAAAAACAATGTTCTTTCTGTTGTTAAGCTTCACAAAAATAGAGAATCAACAGGTACAAAAACGTCAGGTACACCACTTTACCGCTGTTGTCATCCCGTCGTCGTCGGTCGTTATCGTCGATTCTGTTGCGGCATATCTTCTAACATCTGAGCCTGATTTAGAAACATCCAAAGTTTCACACTCTTCATTCTTCAAAGATAGATGGATGGCATGGATGTGACTTTGGCCTGAGTTAAGTTTTTCTAACGTTGATGTTGCTGCTGTTAGAATCTCATATAGTGGATGGATGGATGATTATACCCTCCTGTTAACCCACTCTCTCTTCCCCTATTTGTTTTCTGCATGTATGAGTAAACCTTCATGTCAGACAGACTTACATGGACGAACCCTACAACAGATACTTTTTCATCTATTACCAACGCCATTTGTATCTTTTTTTTTTTTTTAATTTTTTTTTTCTCAACTAGAAGTATTTCAAAAGCAGTGGGAACACAAACTAACATGTTAGCCTTCTGCGATGGACCTAGATGGACCCCAGCTCGTATACCTACATACACTATTCCGTATAGCCTCGTTTAGTATAGACAAGTCATCCCCTCTTTAAAGTAGGTATAGCTACTTATATATTGTGCTTAGCATGCAATCTCAAGTCGCGCTTTGAAAAAGCTTTCCACTCTACCACCGCAATAGGATAGAGAGTTGGATCGACGAAAAAAAAAAACTCAGCTCTATATCGAGGTTAAGTAATGGAAAAGGAATTCCATAGACACATAGCAGATACAGTCGTAAAAAATAAGTTAAGCTAGGGGGCCGGGGTTTTTCTTACGTCTGCCACCGGCGCGGCGGCATGCGGTGACCGTTGTTGTGATGGTGCTCAAGTCGAGAAGAAGATGCCCATTTACAAATAACTTTAGATGGGTATTTCCACATATCTACGACGAACCCTTCACGTTCACATATTATATTATCTCTCTTTCTTAGATTTTAAAATAAATAAAAGATATCTAGATACTTATAAACAAGATGACTTATGGATATGATGTTTACAAAGTTTTTTTTTTTAGTTTTTAGACTCCTGTTGTTTTGTTAGAGAGAAAATAAAAAAGGCAACCCGTATTTTTTTTTTTTAACTTTTTTATTTATCGTAGGAAGGTTGGGGAGGCTTTTTGACGTTAGAAACTAGAGAAACTTAATTTATGTAAATAAGCTGGAATTAGTTGTTTTGTCATAGCTTTTACTTTGGATCCATCTTCGAGATCCATCTATCGCAAGTTAATATATACGATACCTACCTACCTACCTACCAATGTAAATAAATTTAATTGCCTGTCTACTTGGTTACCTATAATCTACATTTAAGGTAGGTAGGTATGTGTATTTTATAAAAACTTTAAGGGTGAAGATAAAACATTGTATGATTTTATGAGGTACATACATACATATTATGTGGTTAAATAATAATACTAAGAAAGGCTTAGTAAAAGCTTCAAATATAGAGCGTGAGCTTGTATTAACTTAAAAGTTGGTATATACCTACATAGGCTAGGTAATTTGCAAGGTTCAAACTTTCGCGAAATTCTAGTTTTAATTTTAGAGAATTTAATGGGTACATACCTACCATATAGCAGTTTTTATTTTCAAAGTTTATTTTGTTCATATATTTAGAATAGATATAGTAGTAGCTGTGGTGTGATGGTGTTAGTGCGATGGACTGTCATAACGGAGGTCTAGGTTCGATTACCAGCCTCGCTACCTAATAATTTTTAATGGAATGGAATGGTTGAGAGTTGTAAGTCATCAGGTCCTAGTTTTGCAATCAAATTTATTCATTTATTTTGTTTTTTATAATAAAAATAAGTCGTTTAAGTCGAACACGGGTGGTTCTCAGATATGTCAATATTGTTAGAGGAGAACTATCAAATTGGCTGTTAGAAAATATTGTTGCCAATTTCAAGTTCTCCGCGTCTAAAAAAACACCAAGGGGCAAGAAGAACCACTTAAGTTTTACAAGTTCTTAACTTGTTTAATATTTAAAAAAATCGAACAAAATTTTATACAAAAATGTAAAGAATAACTTGAGAATTAAATAACCTAAAATACAAGAAGATACCAAAAGTTAATTCTGTCCCAATAAAATAAAAAAAAAATTCGTTTTGCGGCACGAAGAACCTGGTCCTTGTCTATAGTAACTGTAAGAATGGAGGGAAACAACGGTTTATTGCCAAATCCGAACGGCAAAATATTTTTGTTTTTTGTTCCAATAGTTTCATTAAGGGCATCCATTTGGCCCAGGATATTCCGGATATTTTTGCCTTTTAACTAAAAATATATTTTTTTAAATCATTTAATTTTTCCTTTTCGTAAAATTCGACTGAAAAAGTAAGAAAATCGTGAAAACCTTTTTGAAATTAAATAAAAATGAGTCCGTTATGCGAATCCGAGTTATGCGCGCACGAGCACAAAGTTCGAAGGGTATGGGTAACCCACCAAAACTAATTCCTCGGCTGTCAAGTTATGAAGGATTCGGCTGTCACATAAGGCCTATTCGATTGGCAATCCAGAAGTGTTCTGAATGCGTGTAAACCCTTCTGAATATTGTCTATTGAGATTCGGAATAACAGTTCCTCTCCTGAAAAAATGAAAGAAGCTTCTTGATTTGATTTCAGAATCGAACCCAGAATTACTCACACACTCAAAAACAAAAGTTGTCAAAGTTATGAAGTGTCATTCTCATAGAAGAAGAAATTAGAGGAACGGGTATATCGTGAAAAAACTGAGGCTTTTGTCAAACTAGTGTGAGTTACACAAACACAAATGCATTCCACAGGGTCGGTGTGAAATTAGACGGCTTAAAGCTGGGGCGCCCAAATGATTTTTAGTTATATTGCTTTTCGGTCAGGAAAGTAGGACATGTATAGCTGGTAAAACTAGAAAACGATTTTTATCTTCTCAGAAGTACCTAGGCACCTTTACAGGAACACGGCAGTTGTTAATGAACCTGTTAAAAAAAATATTTGGTTTATATTTATCCGATTAAATAAATAATTGAATGAAAGTCATTTTTTTTTTTTTAAATTGTGATAAAATTAAAAGTGAGCATAATAAAACCAACTTAAATAGTTGAAAAATAACTCTGCCTACGAGCCGCTCAACGGATTTGACCTTGCCATCGCCGACAAAAACTAATACGACCCTGGACGAGAATTTCTAATTTTGACAGGAGAAGTATATTTTAATGACGGCTGTGAGTTTCTTTCTTTTTTTTGTTTTCTTTTTTTTTCAATTCTTGCGGCCTCACTCACGTACACTGTATATGTGATATAAACCCTTTCCTCTACTTCTTATTCAAAGGTCATTCTAGATAAACAACAATTTCAAGTTTAAATTCATTCCGAATCGGACAATTCTTCCGTCTAATAATGTCATATTTTGTTTCCACACTATTTCATGATTAAATCCCCACTTCTTTGACATGTATCAATACTTAATGGGCCCGCCTTACCAATATTCAAATTTAGTTATGACTTAAAGATTGCAGGGGAATTCACAATAACTTTATGAACCCTAAATAATTAACCATAAGTACATTTCTCAATTTTTTGGAGTCAATTCGATACGGTACATTATTTATAGTCCACGTAAATATGTATTTAAGTAATACCATTCAAGCATTATTTTTTAGAGCCCATTCCATTTCAATTTCACTGAAATATTTAAGTCGTAACTAAATTTGATTATTGGTAGGACCTAATATTTGATAGTTTGAAAGGCAATTGTGTCGTCAAGAACTTTCCGGGTCTTAGGTCATGCATAGCATCCACTCTCTACATGACCCAGGCACCTTAGTTCATAAACTTTTACTTTCTCAGTTATTTCAGTGCCACTATACACCCCAGCGAAAATTGTCAAAATTAGCGTTTTGTCAGATCTGGATAGAAACCGAATTGATTTTTTTTACCATTGCGGTACATTGTTTACCTGCGGTACACATTATCGAACACAACTGACAGTTCGCTGACTGTCACTCAATATCAAAAATTTTTGTGAGCATGATTTTGCCTGACAAACCACCAAACAGAGTGTCTGAACACACTATCAGTCGTGAGCAAAACTGTCATACGTGATCGATAAATGTATGTACCACGCTTTAAGTTACAGATAATCGTCTGACAATAAGCTGAAAATGACGTTTCTGACAATAGCTGAGTTTGACGGTGTTCTTATTGGACTCAGATTTACGATTTTTTTTTGGCATAAATCAGTCAGCTCGTGGTCAAACACACACAACTGATTCACTCTGGCGTTCAGCAATCGTTGAAGTAAAAACAAAAATTTTTACTCGCCGGAGAATTTAATTAGAAATTTTTCAATCACAAAATTAATATTTCACTAAAAAACTAGTTTTCCAATTGAAAAAAAATTTGGATTCTTTAGTATTTAAGCGCCAAACAAAAACTAAATAGGTACTAACAAAATAGATGTCGCAAAAGGAAACGTCAAAAAAAAATCCACAAATTTTAAAAAATCTTGCCTCACTTGCCAGTCTCTTTTTCACTACAAAGTGGGAACGAGAAAAAGTACATAGACGCCAAAAAAAAATTCGAGTAAAGGCTCTCCCAAACCAACGCGATTAATCGCTGCGACAGAAGAAAACAACAATAACAACACGGGATTGTCAAACAAAATAACACGTTGTTGTTATTGTTTTCTATTGTCGCGGCGATTAATCGCGTTGGTTTGGGAGAGCCTTAACGTGAATTTGGACAAAAATGTTCACAAATTGTCACAAATTCGCAAAATAGTTGCAACGAGAGAGCACAATGAGAGAACAAAAAAATTTTCCTTTATTGGATAACTTGTGAATTTCTGTAAAATTTCTGTGCGCCAAGTCATTTAAATGATTAAACCCATAGTCTGGCGTTTTATAAAAAAAAAAGTATTTATTTATACAAAAAGTGGTTCACTTTTCTGGGAGAATTTACCCTTTGAGATGTTTTACACATTTTACTGGAATAATTGGTATATTATAAAAAACCTATTGTCAGAAAAAAATTGCAAGTTCACACGGTTTTAAAACATTTTGGGCAGTTTTTTTACTTACAGATTTTACAATATTTGAAAATATGAAATTAGGCTAATTTTTTTTTGGTAAAAGACTAAGAAAAATCTTCATACAAAAATTCTATAAACTGAAAACGATCATCGTATCGTTCCGATCTTTGCTATTCCCACCATGGCAATCTTTCACGAAATTGTGGTTTTTTTCCCAAAACAGTTTTATCTGACGAAGTTTTTTTTTCAGTTTTTCTCTTTCAGAAATATTAAATAAGGACATGAAAAATTGTTTAGTTGCGAGATAGCGTCGCAACACGCTCCTCCCACCTTGGGTGATTGTTTTTTTATTACCTTTCATTATAAAAACACCTTATATTATTTAGGTATATCTACCTACTTTACTATTTACCTAGATCTTGTGATCTAGGCTTAAAGCTTAAATTAATTTCCAACTTAAAAAAAAAGGTTCGAGACCATAAAGTTTTTTTTTTCGACATTTCGATAATTATGCCTTCGTCCTCCTTTAAGTTTAAAAACAAAAACCTAAAAAGACTTTAAAGGTAGGAACCTAGAAAACAGAGAAGATTGTTTATTAGAGAAAAGACGTTACCTATAAGCAGATAGAAGAAGTAAGAAGAAAAAAAAAAAACACAAATTAGAAACAGAATAGACAAGCTTTAAATGGAGGAGAGATGGAGTACAAGGTAAGCCAGGCAGCCAACCAGCTGGTATATCCGAACCAACAAGCATGCAAGATCGACCACCGATCACATTGTTGCTGCTTTATAGACACTGGCACAAGCACTAGCAATCTAGCAAGCACTAGGCATAGGTAAGGCAAAGACACTCTAATCTTCTTGATAGGCAGGCAGGCGGTGTGGTAGACAGGTATCTCTTCGTCTTGTGTGTGAGGTGAGCTGACCCCTTTAAAGTTCAAGAACCCTTTTTACCCATCTCGCACACACAAGGCATGGCAGGCGATTTCGTCGCAGTGTTTATAAAGTATATCTCCCTATTCCTCATCGTTGTGTGTCGGTTCGGTTATGTCGGTTACGTGAACGTGGCTTTTCCTTTTTTTCCATCTCATCCTCGTCGTTGTCGTATAGTGATGGAATCATGGAATCCAAAGCTATAAAGAGAAACGGTAAAACAAATATCAGATTTGACTCTGATGGCTGATGGACTGCGACAAAGCAAATATGACGAACAACGAATGAAATAAAGCTACACACGCATTGCAATGACAAAAATGATCGATGAAAACATTTTAAAACTTAGTTTTTTTTTTTTTTTTGAACAACCTTATCTGCACTGCATTCAATATTAGTCCAGTAAGATTAGACGAAGAAATGCCAAAGAAAGGAAATAATTAGTTGGAGGCTAAAATTTGGCATGGGCGTTGGTAATGGGAATCTTTAAAAACTGAGAGAGTTCCTCATCGACCGATGACCGCTAGGTCAGTTATAAGGGGTCCAAGGGTCTAAAAATTAATTTTTTGTAAATATTTCAAAAACGGTTTATTCTAGAGAAACATTTTGTTCCTCAATCTTGTAGCAGAAAAAAAGGCAGGCTAGAAAAAAAGTGACAAGCTATTTTTGTTTAAATTATATGAGCTGCAAAATTGACGAATACAATTTTTCTCTAACACAAACTGTTTTTGAGATATTTGCCAAAAACTCTCATTTTCTTGACTTTTTCCCCCTATTTTAGAGATTTTTTGATTATTCCATTTGCTGTAAGTTTTTAACGGTTAAATCTACGAAAAAAGCGAAAATGCATTGCTCCATGCATTATGAACCCCATAACTGATCGATGCACACCCAATTTTAAGATTAAAAATTCTGTGGTACAAAATTGGCTATGAAGTATTTAACGCTGCTGCCTTCCCTAATAGGACGGGCGTATCTAGTAATTTTCGTAGTTGCATGTCGCAAGAAGTAGTGGTCGTTAGAAATTTTGCACTGCAGCAATTTACTTAGAAGTAAAGTCGTGTTTCCTCACTTGTATCAGTCTCCCCTAGTTTAGATGTTTAAAACATGAAAGTTCGTTAAAGTGCCAAAGTTTTGTTATTGAACATACCCAATATACAAAATTCAATACATATATCCTAAACTGAGGTACACATTTATAGGTTTGTTCCTTTCCTCTAAAACTCTTTGATTTTTTGTACATTTGTGTGAACTTTAGTCCAAAGTTCTTTCAAACTTCATATATGTTCAAAAATTGAACTATGTTTATAAAAATATTCAGAAAATCACAGAGTTTTAAAGTAAAGGAACGAACCTTTTATAGATCACGTTTGACATTTTTGCTCAAGACTGACAGTTTATACAAACTGTTTGATAATTTGTCCGCAAACTGGATGCTCACAAAAAATGTTGTACTTCTGTTCGTTTACTGCCAAAAACTGCCCATTTTAGTCCGAAGTACTGTCAAACTTCATATAAAAAAAATTAAATTGGACCAAATCTGGCTGTTTCGGGCAGTAACCGAACAGACCCAATGAATGACATCAGTCAGCGGATTAGGGGTGTTTTTGAAAATTTTCACGCAAAATTGTTTTTCATATACTAAACTGTTAGCCGTGTTCGACAACGTGTACCACGCTTAACGTGCTAACCATAAAGCCCACCTTTTTTTACCCTAACGTCAACATATGTAGATGTGTAGTAGGTACACATAAAAACAACTGCAATGACTTAGGCCGTGTGTGGATTGAGTTAAAATCGCGTTAAATTTTATTCCATGATTAATTTTTGACACTAGTGAGGTAAATCTGTACGTAGAAATGTCAAAATTTAATCTCGGATAAAATTTAATCGAAATTTTAAACGAAATCGCACACGGCCTTAAATAGATTTAAAATGTATTTCCTAAATATTTTGACAGCTAAGAAATTTTGTTAACCCCGAGGCAATCAGGGCAAGGACTGACAAGCCAGTTCGGTATACATTAGCTGCCGCATCTGTGATCTGTGTACTTGCTTGCATAGCAGGCGGTACATTACTTTTCAAGAAAGTTGCTTGCAACTTGCAAGTGGTCACTTTGTTTTATATCGTGGTGAAAAGAAATAGTCAAATTAGTCAGAATATTTTTATTTGTTTTGAAAAATACTGCCTCACTTGGCTTTTTCTTTCTTACCACGAGATAAGAGTGAGATAAAACAAAGAAACGTCAAAATGAGGCACCTGAATTAAGGCAAATGTGAACACCGTCCAAAGATTTTGGTCCATCAAATAGTGAGCAAGCGAATTCAAAAATGTGTTTCCTTAGTATTTTGACAGAAAAACTGAGAAATTTTGCTGAGGAATCCTGGTTGTTCATATGTAACTGAGATTGCCAAGGGATCTGGAATCTCAATTTCCTTAATTTGGCTATTATTTATATTTTTATTTAGAAAGAAAAGGATAAACGCGAATATTCGGCGCGACGAACGGAAACAACAATAACACCACCTGTTTGTCAAACAAAACAACACGTTGTTATTATTGTTTTCGTTCGTCGCGCCGAATATTCGCGTTGGTTTGGGAGAGCCTTAAACTTACATATGTCGTTCTCGGTTGGATTTTGAGAGTATTTCAGTTCTATTAAATATGAAAATTTATTCTCTTCATCTACACTTTATAATATAATAATACAACAAACATGCATTTGGATGTATTCAATCAACTTTTTTATTTAGGATTATTACAAAACAAAAAATAAGTGTCACATCTGATCTGTCATCCTGTAAATGTACATACTAAACAAATGGTTTCATTCCATCATAGAAATTCGGTTTTCAAGCAAACATTAAATTCCGTTCGAGAGATGTGACTTTCGTGAGAAAGGAGATACAAATAATAAAAAAAGAAACCAAAAGGTTAAACACCTCCCGAAGCCCTTCAAACATTCTTCAACATACACAATCTATTATGGAGTCAACTCTCTAAGCCAGGAATAGACGAACAAAAGAAATAAAAATTAAAAAAAAAAAAAAAAATAATAGTAGAAAGAAATTCTAACCTTAGATGGGAGAGAGTTTGAGGTGAGCCTTTTGCTACGGCTGCATTTGTGGCACATCACTTCAAACTCATGTGTAGCCCGCGTTCATCATTACAACTTTTAACTTCCTGCAGAAGTCCATCCATATAAGCAAAAATAAACACCGTATGGTGTTAGGTTCTTGACGTCCCGAAAGGTATGTACATTATATCTATGTATGGAATAGGAGCAGGAGCGACGAACACGTCTTTATATTAGTTGCTCTAATCCTTATACTTTGAAGCCTGAGCTGATTCTGATGGACGTTTCGTATTTTACTTCCGCAACTAACGTGTCTGCAATGACGTTGGTGTTGCGTTGGTCAGTTTATGAGTGATGAGTGATAATGAAAAAAAAAAAAAAATGCACAGTATTTACAGTAGAAGCTCTCATAAACGTTCATTCTAGTTTTGTGTCGAATTATTTTGAAAGGGTGTTTGATTAATAGAAATAATAGAAAACAGTAATAAATCTTATTGTTCAGCAGCTAAAAAGAAGGTTACCTACATATATAAAACTAACTAACCAATACGAGACCTTTCACTCAATAAAAAACGCCAATCATAAACTGTCAAAAAAAAAGTAAAGCTACACTGCTTCATCTCACAACGTATGAATTTGATTTCATGTCACGCAAACAGCTTGCCTGAAAATAAAACGGTAAGCCATCAAAACGTATGGAATTTTGAAGAACTAAACAATTTTTATCACAGGACAAGTACCTATACAGACAGAACAATTTCAATCCCCTGAATTCGAGTCCGATTTCACAACAGTTCCATCGCCGCCAGCCGGCCCAGGTTTTCGAGATATTAAAACCTAAAGGCAAGGCACGCACTTGCGATTTAAAGTTGTTGCGATTAAAAAATCGGGATCGCGCGGGCGGCGCGGTGCGGCGCGATGCGGCGGTGACGTTGGCGCGCGCGACGGACGTGACGTCACCGCCGCATCGCGCTGCCGTAAAATTTTAATTTTAAAAAAAAATGTCATAACGCCCAACATAAATGTCATTAAGCCCAAATTTAAGAAACAAAAAAGACTGGGCTTTATGACAATTTCAGATTTGGGCGTTATGACATTGAAAGCAACTTTGGGTGAAATGACATTCTATTTGGGCCTTGTGTCACTTTTTCAATAAGATGTATCAGCTTTTGGGCCTTTTGACAGTTTTTTATTTGGGTATTATGACGTTCGGTGCTAAGACTTAAGAACGATAAAAAATTAAAATCGTCTCATAACGCCCAAAATTACTGTCATATCGCCCAAGGTGTATGTCATAATGCCCAAATTCAAAAACAAAAAAATTTTGGGCGATTTTAAAATTTTTTATTTGGGCGTTGTAATATTTGAAAAGTCATTCGGGCGTTATGGCATTCGTTTTTGGCTTTGTGGCAATTCTTTTTTGATTTTTTGGTCTTTATGATGGTTTTTGGGCGTTATGACATTTTTCAATTTGGGCGTTATGGTTTTGGGCGATAGCACCTAACGCCTGTCTCATTTCTTGCGACCAAAAAATCGCGCTACTGACAATAGCAAGCGCGTGCATGTTTATTTCTTTCCGCGACTACGATTAAACGATTTTTAAATCGCAAGTGCCGCGGTCACAAAAATGTAATTGCATTTTTGTTTCATTTTATTTTGTGACAATCTCGTCGCTCGAAAAATTAACCTAATTTCAGTCTTTTAAGCGTAAAATCGGTCCAGAAGATCAGAATTATTTATTAACATTAAAAACAACTTCTAGGGCCAGTTGTACAAACGTGGAACGTGGTTTAAATATTGATCTGTGGTACACACATTTTAACGCGCTGATTTCGGCGGTTTAACTGATGTTCAATGATGGTATTATTGGCTATTATCACATAGGTGTAGTAGCCCGTGGCGTAATGGTTATTGCGTTAGACTGTCATGCCAGAGGTCTAGAGTTCAATACCAGCCGCTTCCATCTTCAGTTTTTTTTCGGAGCTACTACCTTTTGCAAGGAGGTGAAAAATCCTCCAAGAGTATCTCTTGTCATAGAAAAGTGCCGCTTACCTTAGCCGTTCGGATTGGGCAATAAACTGTATCCCCTCCATTCCTGCACACACACACCAGAATGGTTGAGAGTTGTAAGTCACTAGGCCTTGGTTCTTCATGAGCCGTTTGTGCCACCAAATTTATTTATTATATTTACTTGAACCTTAAACCATCGTTGAACTTCAGTTAATCCGCTGAAATCAGCGAGTTAAAATTGTTGAACCACATGGATTATATTGAATTACAATTTTACAGCTATTACAATTATGAAAAAACATTTTGTTTTTTGTTGGGTCTGCAATCTGCAAGACATATATGTATATGTTGATAAGAGAGCTCAGGCTGTATAGATATTGTAATACTTAGATAAACCTCCGTTAGTACCATTGACCTGTAATGTTTTTTTGGATTATAAATAAGTATATGAATGAAATTCTGAAATAGATAATGTCCAAATTGAACCGTCGATTTTGAAAAGGGGATGAGTAAATATTTTGGGCAAATTGAGTTATTCATGGTTTTTGGCTTGTCTTATACAATCTCGGTACAAACATATCCCTAACTGTTTGTGCGTCCACTGTAATTTGAGCTAGAGCCTTAACGGGTGGGCCTTTGAATAAGAAGTAGAGGAACGGTTGTATATCACATATACAGTGTACGTGAGTGAGGCCTCAAAAATTGAAGAAAAAAAAGAAAAAAAAAAAAAACAAAGAAACTCACAGCCATCATTTAAAATATACTTCTCCTGTCAAAATTAGAAATTCTCGTCCAGGGTCGTATTAGTTTTTGTTGGTGATGACAAGGCGTTCAAATCCGTAATTTTATTATCTATGTTCACTTATAATTTTATCACAATTTAAAAAAAAAAAAACATGACTTTCATTCAATTATTTATTTAATTGGATGAATATAAACCAAATCTTTTTTTAACAGGTTCATTAACAACTGCCGTGTTCTGTGAAGGTTCCAAAGTACTTCTGAGAAGATAAAAAACGTAATCTAGTTATACCAATTCCTACTTTCCTGACTTAAAAGAAATACAACTAAAAATTATTTGGGCGCCCCAGCTTTTAGCCGTCTAACTTCACGCCGACCCTGTGTGAATGAATTTGTGTTTGTGTAACTCACTATAGTTTGAAAAAAGCCTCAGTTTTTCCATGATATATCTAGCCTTTTCTCTAATTTCTTCTTCTATGGGGTGGGCCGTTGCTTCAAATTCAGTACATATTATTTGTATGTGATTCCATAGATATATTCGAGCTTTTGATTTAACTCATCTAGAAAAGGTACATAGCTGAATATTAGTATTTCGGTTTTTTCAAATGTTCTCAGAAATGACTCCATCGATTTTGATTAAACTTTATACCCAGTAATGACAATACATAGTTGTAAAAAAACTGCATTTCAGATTTCTGTCAAAATATTCCCATTGCCGAAATAGTGTTTTTATGTTTATTGAGAAAAGTGCCTTATTTTGAAGTTATTGACGTATAGCTTCTTAATAGGTGGACCAATTTTGTTATAATTTTGCAAAAGTGATGCTTCTAAATAGTTCAAACAATATTGCATTCATATTTGATATTTTTGTTTAACAAAAAAAAATCGAACAAAATATTATTTTCTTACGGCCATACTGTTGGCTTTCTTCAAAGCTAGCCTTGAGCAAAAACTAGTTCTATTCAGGTTTCGAGTTTTAATTTTTTCACTAATTCTTATTACTTTGTCTTCTAAATCAAAATATTCATACACATTTTGACATCTAAATCAAATCAATATATTTTTTTGAAATATTTAAAACTTGAAACCCCTACAGAACTAGTTTTTCCGCAAAACTAGCTTGGAAGAAAGTCAATGGCCGTTAGTACTTTTGACTTCTTTTTAATTTTTTTTTCGTTAAAGATTACATTATTGTGAACCATTAAAATACAAGTTTTATGTGAACATTGCAGAAATATCTAGCTTCATTATTCTTATGTTAATATTTTGTAATTAACAAATAAATTTAATTAATGAAAATATCATTGACGTATGTGCTATGCTTTTTTCCATTATTTTTAAGGGCCACTTGTACAAAACTAACGAATAAATGAATTAAAATGAGGATAACTATCTAAGTTTAGAAAAATAATTAAACGCGTTTCATTTAGAGAATCGATTTCGCATTCAAAAGTAAGATACAAAGTTAGATAATTTTAGCAACAGTTTAGAAAGGTTTATTTATACCTTGGACGACTGTCTAAAGTTAGACAAAGTTTATAAATACGACCGCAAATATTTTGCAACAGCGTGATTTAATTCAAATTAGTCATATACATAGCTCTCAATTATTTATAAATCAGAGGTTGCTGCTGTCAGAAAACATTCGTGCAAGTGACCCTTAGCAAATAAATTGATAGGTTTCGTAAAAAATATAATATAATTTTTGTTATAACTTAGACTTATTTCATAAACAAGGTAGGTAAGTTGTAATACATTGGCTTTTTAGAGCTTTATCGATTTTGTAATAAAAAAATTTTGCTAGTTTGTAAAACAACAAAAAAAAAAACGCTTTGACTGATTCAAGGCTCTCCCAAACCAACGCGATTATTTGCCGCGACAAACGAAAACAATAACAACAACGTATTGTTTTGTTTGACAACCACGTGTTGTTATTGTTGTTTTCGTTCTTCGCGCCGAATAATCGCGTTGCTTTGGGAGAGCCTTAATATGGAAAAACTTATTAGGAGAGTTAAATTTTATAAGTCACCAGTTCTCAGCTGTCAGATTGACTGTCATTGGAGGTAGTGTTGCCAGATTCAAAAAAAATTAATAAAAACCTTTATGCTAAATGCTAGTGAGTGTAACATTCAGCTGTAAGTTACTGATTTTAGCCATTTTGTTGATTTAATCTTGTTGATAAACAAGAAATTTGTTTATAATACCTTCCTTAGATTTAAAATTAATAAACATAAAAAAAACTACAGCTTGTATAAACTTACCAAAGGTATATCTAACGGAAATTACATTGTTGGATGTACAAACAAACTATAAATACTAGAATAAATATGTCATTTATAAAATTCCATAAATTAGCAAATACATGGACAACATTATGGACATTTATACCAAAAGGAGTCTCACAAAATGTAATTACCTATACATACAAAACAATATTGTATAGAATAGTGGAATAAACCCTGCCCAACATAAACTGTTTTCCCAAATATGGTCTCAAATAGACTATATAATGTAGACAATTTATTATTTCCATCATTTCATTTTGCTATACTTGCTCTTCTATGTCTATTTCTATGTTTTCATTTCAAAATTCCCATCATACAAACAATGTTACATCCTCCGCATAAAAATAAAAAATAAAATAATAATAAAACTCCTCATGGTCATAGTTCCATTTATGGCAAAAGCCTGACTACATCCGCAGGCGGATGCACACCTCGTGCAGTTAATAATACTAAACAAGAGACAATTTATTTTTTGTTGATAAAAAAAAACTGAGACACTGGAAGATAGATAAACCATAAGGTTAGGTAAAATTTATCTTTCTATGAAGAAAAAGTAAAACTTTTGGAAGAGATACAGTATGGCGTTGCCACTTTATTAAAATTTCAGTAAATTTAATGCGTTTAGAGTTTTTTTTTAGGTAATGCGAAGCGCATTAACGCACATGCACAGATGCACACCCATGTTTATTGGCGTTGCAGTAAATTGTTATTGTGTTGAGAGAGAGTGATGGAGAGAGGGAGAGATGGAGAGAGGGAGAGATAGAGAGAGAGAGAGAGAGAGAGAGAGAGAGAGAGAGAAAGAGAGAAATAGATAGAGAGAGAAATAGAGAAATGGAGAGAGGGAGAGATAGAGAGAGAGAGAGAAAGAGAGAGAGAGAGAGAGAGAGAGAGAGAGAGAGTTCTAACAGTTTATTGCCATTCAAAAGTTTTCCTTCTCCGTATGAACACGCACTTTTCACGACTTCAGGAAAAAAAAAACTCTCGGTTCCCAGAGTATATGAAAGTACAAACCGAAGCTGTGGCACTTTCTTAAATATTAATTACTTCTTTAATTCTCCTCAATCAAAGGGCGTGTTCCGGTAAATGAGATCTCAAAGATATCTCTACGTCAAAAAGTCAGCAATGAATTCAATTTTTTCCTTAGTTTTGACAGCTAACTGCGAAATTTTTCTTTTCATGTAACTGAGGTTTCCGAGGTCTTTAAAAATATAAATAAATAAATAAATAAATTTGATGGCACAACAGCTCATGAAGAACTAGGGCCTAGTGACTTACAACTCTCAACCATTCCTGTGTGCGTGTCTGCAGGAATGGAGGGGACCTACAGTTTATTGCCGGATCCGAACGGCTAACGAGCGGCACTTTTCTGTGACAGGAGATACTCTTGGATGATTTGTCAATTCCTCGCAAGAGGCAGTAGCCGTTTTTTCTTTTTAAATAAATAGGTGGTGAGGCTGGGGATCGAACCTTAGACCTTCGGCATGGCAGTCCATCGCACTAACCATCACGCCACGGCTACTTCCGAGGTCTTTACGTTCTCATTTTCCTGAAATTTCAGTTCGTATGTTTTTTTTTTTCTTTATCTGTCAATTTTTCATAGGGTGTTTTCAACAAAAGTTTTTTAACGTTACGTTGATAAAATACATTTTTTAGAGAGCTTTATACTGCGTTTTTCATTACACGGTGTCTCCACCTAAAATATTTTATAGATTACTATCTGTCACTTTCGATAGAAAGAAAGAGCGATAGTGCACCATAAAATGTTGGTTGGGCATTTTAATAGCTTTCTATTTCATTTGTCTCAAAAATTTCACAGGGAAAAGTTATGAAGTTAAAACAATTTAAAGAATTGATTTATTGTTAATTTTACTTAAATCCATAAGAAAAAGACCAAAACTTCCTTTTGGCACCTGCAATAAATTAATTGCATTCGAAAAAACACAAAACAAAAAAAAATTGAAACAATGCCACAGATGTCAAAGGGAAAATTGCTTCTTCATAGAATACTATTCATAGCTTTCTATGAGCAAAGCAATATGTGGCAAGAAATTTTTTATAGAATACTATGAGTAGCCTCCATGAGCAATTTTCCTAGCATGCAATACAGTATTTTAGGAAATCTTTCTCGTGGAGCCACTATGTTAGAGCTGAAATGAGGTAATTTGGCAAATTACAAAAAAAGTGTTGACATTTCAAATTCCGTAATTTTGTTTGACGGTCCAGATTGTCAATCGCTTGTTTTTGTTGTTTTTTACATGGAATTCTGTCATTTTAAATGGGATCCACTTTGAATGGACTCCATTTGGGTGTGTTCATAAAAGTTTTACCTAATTTCCTACAGAATTTTGTGCAAATTTGGTTGAAATTACCTCATTTGGAAATTTGAATTTGTATGGGAAATGAAATGATTTCGAATTGAATTTAGAAATTTTAAACGAAATTACCTCATTTGCTCTAATGAAAACGCAGTATTACACTATGCAAATGTTTGACGAACTAGACTAAGGGACTGTGTTAACTAGAACTGGTTAAAATCTTTTTCATAATTTTTTGCTAGTGCAGTGGTCTATAGGGCCAAGTTTTCAAGGTTGGAGTTAAATCTAAGTTTAAAAATTGATTAGTGGTTTTGGAGTTTTAACTCATTGATTTCGGCGTATTAACTAATAGTAAATGATGGTTCAGGCAAGAAATTGACTATTATCAAATAATCTTTAAACATCGTTGGTTTTTTTTTATTAAAAAGCTGAAGTCGGCGGCGGCGGGTTAAAATTGCTGAACTACGGATCAATATTTGAAACAAGATTTTGTACTAAAGGCACCGAATCCTGCAAACAAATTGAACGCGTTTTAACCCGAGAGTACGTTTTAAGTGTAGGGATTAAGATTAACTTTCAGTTGTTATTGATATGTCAAAAATCTATTGAAATGAAAGTGTGATCTGATCACTAACGAAATAGAGAGTGCGAGTATGAAAATGGCGGCGATTTATTGACTGAAAACTGTTATGATTTCGCACGGTACACATTGCCGATCATGACTGACTGTTGTGACTGATAGCAGTCATGCTCGCAATAAATGTTTGAGTAAATTTCCCTTACAAACCATCAGTCCAGAATTTACACAATATTGTGAACAATACTTTCTGTCAGTCCTGATCCATAATGTACACCACGCTTTAAGGCTGATTTCCAATGGCGCGTTGGGCGTCGCTTTGACAGATTTTTCTGTCAACGCGAAAGTTCACACATTGCAATTTATGCAAAATGTATACAATGACGCGTTGGGCAGTGATGTTACGATTTGGCACCAATTAGCATGTACACAAACCAACGTAACATAAGCTACCTCAACGTTGATGTTGAAAAAATTCAACTTAAGCGCGCGTTTTTACGACTCAAGTCATGTCAAATTCTTTTCAACAAAAAAATCGATCTGTTTACAAAAACAAATTGACAAATTCTTCCTATTGAAAGAAAAAAAATCGATTTTGTTTAGAAAAAAAATCGATTTTGTTTAAAAAAAAAAATCGAATTGTTTGTTTAAAGGAATTCGACATTGCAGTTCTGTAGTTTCATTTTGATTTTCAGAATGATACTTCACTTGTTTTTAATCAGCTGATTCTCTTCAAGTTGTCTGTCATGTCGACGCGTTCGCAAAGCTTGTAAACATAACGTAAGCGTCTCTAACGCAAACGCGCCATTGGAAATCAGCCTTTAGGCTTCAGAATACAAAATACTTTTGTGATGGCAACGCTTGCACTGATACACACGATACAAAATAAAACTTTATTTTGTGCTCGTCGAACTCGTTGCGAGAGATGTTACGCAATTATTTTGGTCTTTGTCTGGCTTCCTTGGTTCTTCTTAAGGCCATCAATTTTTCAATATAACTTGCACCTTGTTCTTTGCTTCGTTGAATTCAAAGCTTAGTATACACGATTTATTTGTTGTAAGCTTTTACAACATCACTTTAAGAGGGTTGATGCTGCCATTGGGCATTGGCACACCACACCACATTATAACTGAGAACCAGAGAAGTAAGCTGTAAGCCAGTGATGGAAATCGACTTTTCTTGATAGTACTGAAAGCTGAAAAAAAATAGTACTGAAAATGGCCAAATAGTACCGAAATTTTTCCAATCGTGAATTCTACAGGAATTTAATATGTTATTGGTTGTCATCGTTAGAGGAAGATTTGGTTTGAGTATTCTGCCATCGACCCCTTGCAGCCATCTTGACTTGGAGATCAAATACTGGTCGATATTGAAGGTTTGAATGAAAGAACAACAACTTGAGTGAGCTACCACCAAGTTTTATAGGCTGGAGTTATAGCTATTTCACGGTCGCCAGGCCGATCATCAGACTCCTTTAGTGGTGCTTAGTCTATTTATGTTCAATTTTATTCGAAAAACCATTTGCCCACTGAGGCTAGAACTTAGGTTCGAGTTCGTAAAACCATTTGCCCTACTGGGGCGACCGTGAAATAGCTATAACTCCAGCCTATAAAACTTGGTGGTAGCTCACTCAAGTTGTTGTTCTTTCATTCAAACCTTCAATATTAATATGATGGTGCGAAAGCTTTGCAGCCTACACTGCGCGTGTGTTATCACACAAAAAACTCTTTCACTGGTCGATATATTTTTTAAATGTCACATACGTATATATCGACAAATTTTGAAAAATGTAAAGCCTACATTCAAGACTTTTTGCAAAAAGTACAAAAGTGGAAAACTAAAACATGCGCTAGAAATGCCTGAGTACGAAAAAGCTTGCGGAAATAGTGTTTGATATGTCATTTCACATTGATACTGCAGTTAAAACAACATTTTTTCGCACACAGGCATCTCTAAGAATATTTTTGTAGGACCCGTGTTTGAGGAATATTTGGCTTATTTGTTTTTTTTCGCGGAGAGAATTTTTTAAAAACATTTTTTTCGAGAGAAAATTTTAATCGTTTTTTTATATCCCTATATTTTTTCATATTTGGAATTATTATTTTCGAAAACCGTTGACATTTTTTTAAGGAAAAATACTTTTGTTTATTCATACAAGGTTTCCTTTAAATTGTGGACTAAGCTTTGAGGGATGATTCCTGCGATCATTCTAAGAAGCACAAAATTTATGGGGGAAAAGTTCTATCCCCCCTTTCTTTTTTAGTTCTTAAGAAACAAACATAAAGGGACAAAATTTTAGACGATTTAGTATGATGTTAAAACTTTTTTAGTAAGATGCTAAGATAATAAGAGCATTTTCGAAATTTTAAACGAGTTACAATTTTACTAAAGTTAAAATATCATACTAACTCCAAATGTCACTTTAACAATTATTACATATGTGAAAATGGCGTGATATGTCACTTCTTTAGGTGTGTTTAGCTGGATTTTATTGAGGAAACTGGTTTAGTATGATACTAGTTAAAAAATGTTTGTTTGTCTAAAATTTTGCGCCAAACTTTTTATATTGGTTGTTTGTTTTGTTAGGTTTATGACGCAAAAATATTATTCATAATTAAAACCCTTTTTTCCGTTGTTTTTTTTTTTTTTATTCATTCATAATTTTTTTTTTTGAAATTTTGACTTTGAAATTTAATTTCTCAAAAACATTCACTTAAACAACATGAAACATAAGATTTAATAAAAGATTTTCAATTTTTCAGAAACTGCCTCATTTTGTTTAAAAAAGTTTTACAAAATTTATTATTTTCCTTAATTTTTTAGATACGAAAAATATTTGTTAACTATGTATAGCTATGTAAAATAGAGGCAAATTCCCACCACATCAAACATCTATGAACATTCGAAATGTACCTACATTTTTTAAATTTTCGATTTGTTAGAAAATCTCAATTTTTTTTAAAGAAATAATTATGTTGAGTTTCATCAGACTTAAACCAAACTTGCACTTGAGTGATGCGTTCGACTCAGGTGTGAAAATGTTAGTATTGGTGTTTTGCCAATAATTGAAATAGTACTGAAAGTTGAAAAGTGGTACTTACGTACTGGGAAAATTAAATAGTACAAAATTCAGTACAATAGTAAGCCCTTTTCCAACCGTGCTGTAAGCATTATAAACTTTACAAGCAACAAGTGGTCGCACCAGCACAGCACAGGGCACCGGCACAGGCACAGCATAAGCAGTTGAAGTCAGTGCCGTCATCGTGATGTGAGGTATTTATTGTGTGCTCTAGCTCTAGGCAAGGAAGTGTGGTTCACCTATTTTGTAAGAACCACTTTAAATAACAAATAATAGGTTTGGAGGTATTTCTCTTTATCTAGGTATATAAAAACTTGTTTCTGTTTGGGATACATTTGAATGAAATCCATTTGTGGGCTAGGTGTAGGTAGTGGTTTTTGTATTTTTTTTCTTGTTTATTCTTCGAAAACAGGATGAAAGCCAGAAGAAGTCACTGACATTTTTGAGGGCCGCATATGTATACTCGGATAACAGCCTTAAGTTTAGCTTAGAAAGTTTATCTACAAGAGTCTTAATAGGAATCAATAAGATATTAGCTTTTGTATGTATGAGGAAAAGTTATGCATTCGTTAGAAAAATGAAGCTTGAGATATTTTAATCAATGCTTTACCTATAGACAAGTAAAAAAGTGGGTCACGCTGTTTCTTTTACTAAGACGACACCTGCAGCACAAAATGTATAATTTTCAACTTCTTTTACAGCTTGTTATTGGATTGTTCCTAGGGTTAGTGGGGATTAATTTGGAGCGAAGTTGGACCTTTCGATTTTTTCAAAATAATAGATTGTTAGGTATAGCTACCTACACACATAGGTACTACTTTATCGGCGGCGTTTGCTCAAAAATCATTTAAGCTTAAGCTTAAAAATTACATGAAATGTAGGTAGGTACTATCCCCTTGAGCTGGGGTTGCCAGATTTTTCTTGTAGCCGGGACAAGTGAAAAAAAAATTGAAAGATATAGGGATTTAAATTTTTTTGAATCCATAAATTCGCATTTCGAAAGAACTCTTAGGCTGAGGTTTCGATGGTAGCGATTTTCCCTCGCGCGAGTAAGTGATACTTACTTAAATTTTAAAATAACGTGTTTGCTATAGGTATTGTGGTTTCGATGCCAGCGATTTTTACCCAGACGAGTTAGCGAATGAAGCGATTGAAAGCTATTGAAATTTCGAGTTGTCTACAAAATGAGCGATGACAGCGATTTTAGGTGATTTTTGAGGAAAAATTATTAGGAACCTATGTATATTAAGTGATTTCGTCACAAAACTAAAGACATATACTAGAACTAGTAGAACACTTGTTTGTAGACTATATTTGGCCAGTTTATATTTCAGAGATCTCGGAGGAATCCATATTCTCAGAAAAATTCCTCTGTTTTGCTGCTCAATTATTTTCTGTCACAATAAATCAAATAAAAATAAAGGAATAGATAGTGTTTTTGAAGAATCTTGTTTATGTTCAATGCTCCTGCTCTTTCAAATTGACGGAGGATAATTACTGAATGCTCTGAAATATAAAGTGACAAATTCACTTTTGTGACATCATAAGAATTAGATAGATAGATAGATATAATATAATATTTATTTCTTAAAATCCAAATACAAAATAAATTATGCGATTTATTATGCATATAAAATAAAGAAATATGAGTGACAAATATATTTTTTATATAATAAAAATAGTGTTATTGTCACAATTATAGACAAATAATTTCAAAAAAAAAAAAAACATTGGAATGGGTGGGGTGACCCATAAGATTTGAAAATTTTCATATTTATGTCAAACTGTTATTATCATACATTATTAAATTACATTAAAATTTACCATTTCATCAAAACATCAAGAACATCTAATTATTCAGCAATGCCTCGATGCTCTCCGCATCAAAGCAAAGAAGCCATTTTTTTACATGTTTTATAATTAATGAATGAGAAGTAAGAACTCTGATAGAGTGTGGAAGCTTGTTAAATAACGGAAAGACGGTATATGTACTTGATTTAAAAAATTTCCACGTATGTTATAATTTGAAATAATTCTGACATTTAGATTTCCCGATATTTTAAAGAATTCATAGAGAACTTTGAAGCAGTATAAATGTCCGTAAAAAGTGGAAAACTAGGGTAATGGCGAGGTTTTCGGCAAATTCTCCTCAGAACAAACTTTTGCATTACCAAAAGGGGTTGAATCTTGTTGTAATAAATGCCTCCCCAGCATGAAATTCCATATTGTAGTTTAGAGTTGAAAATACCATAATAGATTTTCATAAGAAGTTGAAAGGAGCATACATTCCTAAGAAAATAAAAATACCTTAAAGTACCACGATAGTATTGTCTTAGATTTTCTGTGTGGTTATAAAAGCTCATTTTAGAGTCAATAGTAAGCCCCAAATATTTGAATTTACTTACATTCTCTAACCGAAAGCATCGATCATTGCAACTGGAAGAATTAGAAAAAGTACAAGGGGAAAAATTAGAGGTACAAGAATAGTTCAAGATCTTGAATTTTTGGTAATCTGTAGCATGAAAAAAAAAGATCTACTTCAAAATTTTTAATCTCGGATAGATTAAAGAAAGAACTGTATTTTTAATATATATTCATTGTCTTTCCAAGCTGTTCGTCAACGTAGCCATAACATATTTTTTTTAAACAAATTTATGTTTTAGCTTTAATTGACAAGTTTAATATTTTTATTTAATTATTAAAAGAAAAGCAAAGTGTTAACAATATTTGTAAGAAAATGTCAAACATAGAAATTCCACATGACGTTGACAAGTTTCAATCAGTGGTTTGAACACAGAGTGGGAGTTTGTTAGAAAGGTTCATATAAATATCACTAATATTTTTTTCATTCAATACTTTTTGAATTTACACAATTTCACAAGATTATCAAACCTGACACCGCAATTGGATGTCCAAACCTCTTCTAAAGTGGAAGCGTTCAATGTGTAAGATAAAGCTTCTTTCTAAAGTTTATAAACAAAAGTTATCTTTTGTGAGAAATAATTTGTGAACGCATCCAAAAGTTTAATAAAACTTATTGATTTATTCCAAAACGAATGATTGCAGGTCACTGTCACTGAATATATGAGCAGGGGCGTAGCTACCGCTGTATCAATCATACAGGGCCCCGAAACATTGGGGCCCCGGGAGACAAGACAAAAAAGTGTAAACAAAATTTCATTGAGTCAAATAAGAAACAAGGTCGATTACAACCAATTTTTTTGCAAGTGTCTTTTTGATAGTCAATGTGTATTATTGCTGTTTAGCTTAGATATTTTGATTACTCAAAAAAGGTTTTAGAGTCTCTATAATCTGAGTAGTAAGTTCGAAGTCGTAGAACCAGAAAAATGTATATCGTTTTCAAACGACATAATAAAAAAAGGAGCAAAAAGGCTGTTTGAAAAATATGCGAGCAACTTTAAAAAAAAAAAAAAAAAACTGTTCAAAATCTGAAAGTCAGAAAATTCATTCCATAAAAGAACTTGCTAAATTATTGGTGATTCAATTTAATAGTCTTACTTCTAGTTTTCTGGAAGTTATAACTGCATGCCCAAAAAAAATTTCGATACATGGGCTCCCAAAGGGCTAGCTACGCCTCTGTATACTCGTTATGGAAACTAGTGCATAGGAAGAATTTAAACAAACTACGACGATCAACAAGTTAGAATAAGTTCCTCAAACAAAATACGTAGTGTATTTTTCTTAATTAAAATAGTGATGACTGTTAAATGTTAATTTAACATGAACATCATTCATGAAATACGAATTTAAATAAATTTCAAAGGGTCATTCAGTCTTTTGGTAACTATAAACATAGATACAAAATAACATTGAACGCATCCTTCGCCCTCATTATTCGAAATGAATTAAAAGAATTGTCCTTTATTATACGTCCTGTCCCCTAACAGAGAAGAGAATAATTAAAATAAACTGAATAATTCCGAAGGTTAATGAATGGAAAGCATATTTTAGTTTTGGAATCCCACATTAAATTTGCATCTAATTTCCGGTTTCTATTTTTGTTATATTATGTAGGATGTAGGGTAGGTATGCCTTTTGGTTTTGGCTCTGGATGCCTTTTCGATGTCCGTCACACCCTAGGTCACACAGGAAGTTGAAAACTAAAGGAAACAATCAAGGGTGAGTAGGTAAGTATGTGCAGGGTCAGTTAAACTGCATAAATATAGGATCGTCAAACCCAGGGAATAAATATTTATAGGGATGAACATTAAGGAAATTTTTATTATTCGTTTTTTTCCCCCTGAAATCACTTCAAAAAAAAAATTCAATTCTATTGAATCCTCTTAAATCAGATAAAAAGACATTTTCCTTGAGCATAGTTGATATAGTTAAAACTATGAATACCACAGCTAACTGTGCACAACAAAGACAAGAACTTTTTTTTGTCCAATCCTAACCTAAAGTAAGGGGGCACCCTTAAAAGGGATTCACAACATAGCTTGATAACGCAACCACGCACGGTTACCCGCCTTTGATTGCAACTTAAAATAAATTGAAAATGGAATCACCCCAAAAAAGGAAACTAACGACGACGCAACGGACGCAACGTTGATATTGAAAATGCTGGTACCCACACAATTTTCTCAATAGTTTTTTTTTTATCTAAAATAGCACCCTCGCATATTTTTTCTATCTTTGTGCAACACAGGCTATTATTATTATGGAAGCCCACACAAAAAAAAAAAGTAAAACTATCGGAACGGGACGAGCTTTAGAAACGGGCGCGTAACTGTGTATCAAGAAAAAAATGTGCTCCACACACAAACATTGGTCTTGAACAAATCTAGATATACATAGTGCAGTGATGCAGTAGCTATAGATTCTTTTTACCCTTTCCTGCTGGATCGCTGCTACTTTTACTCCATTCACCGAAATAATGCTGATGATGATCATGACTATGGTGGTATAGTGGTGATTGTTGCAGAGTTGCTGAAGCGTGGACAAGGTATATTTTCCGGTTGTAGATCTCTCTCAGCACACGAAGTGGATGGAAAATCTGTGGGAAATGAAAATTGGGTGAGGGTTGTCAACCCTGTTGCTTTTGAATGGAAATGAAAATCACTTCGTGGTTTAGTGATTTTTCCACTATTCACATGGTGGACAATATAAAAAAGGATTGGGGGAGTTCTAAATTAAGGCGACTACATAATGTATGATTCGCGCAGGTAAATCGCATTAAATTACCATAGAGCTCATAAAGTGGGAAAATAAGTTTCGAATTGGTTGGCCAATTTTGATGGGGAAATTGTTACAAACCTGTTCTTAGGTTGAATTGTAATAGAGTTTGTGAAACGGTTGAGTGCATCATCTTAATGAGACCCAATTTTTCAATGCGAGATTAAAGTTAAACTCAAGTTAACTAACCAGTTTAACTAACGAAACTCAGATAATATCGAACTGAAAAATCTTGGGATGAGTATAAAAAAAAAAAATTTTTGACTTTTTGAAGGCTGTAGATTTCAAAAACAGAAGAAATATCCTCACGTTTCATGAGATAGCAATATTATTGAATGACTTCCCCATAAAGCCGAATCCACACGTCACGTGTGGTGTGTTGTGGTTTTGGAGTCATGTGTTGCTATCGCTCAAATGTATTTATCATATGCGTAGGTCCATATTTGTCTCGTGTGATGCGTTGTGGAGTGGTGTGTTATGTCGAAATCTATTTTTTAGCGATTTCGCCATACCACGCCATGGCAAAGAAATATTTTTTAGTGTGCGGGCAAGAGAAAACAATGCTCTTGAAAACAGAATAATAAAAAATGTCAGTTTGTAGTTAGTTAGTTTAAAATACTTTATTAGCTCAAAATAATAACAATATAGGATTAATAAAAATAGTACATTTAAGCATGGCTAAGCCGTCTGCCGATATTAGAAAATTAATTGAAACAGCTTTGTTTAATTATTTTGACAATAAGGGATTTTTAGCTGGATTATCATTTAAAAATTTTCATCAAATATTCTAGTTCTATAGCTGAGTGCAGTTAAGCAATATGAGGCCAGTGTACTCCAGTAGTTGCTATCGTTTAGAATATTTTTTATATATTCTAACGGTAGAATGTCTGTTCCAAAGTGATTTCTTCGTATCTCCTTCAAAATAGGGCAGGAACCAAGGAAATGGATCACGGTTTCAAGTTCATTTGTGTTGCATCGGCTGCAGTACAGTGGCAGGTCATCACGATGAGGCATCCAATTCAATTTGATTAATTCTCCTCGCACACGGATTACAATTGATATTTGGGCAGTATTAAGGTTCGAAGTAAGGTAGTTAATTTCCCGGTGATTGAGTTGTTTATACAAAGTGCGTACACTCGATGCTTCAGCCTGGGCTATACTTTCCTTTCTAAGTTCCTGTTCCACATCCCGTATAAATTTTTGTGCAAGCGTTTTCCACTGAAGAATATTGTTTTCATCTAAATTAAGGCTTATATTTAACCTCGCAGCAATGTTCTGCCAGTCTTTGAAAAAGAGTGTTTTCGTTCTTACGGCTTTTTTAGCAAGAATTTTGGTGAGTCTTGTGTCGTCTGTTTCAGTCAAAATTTTTGTAACGTAGTTCATGCTCAGTTTAAGTGTAAACACAAAAAGTGGTGGCATCCCGCTTTCAATTTGCAGCAAGTAGTTTGTATAAGACAGCATGCATGATTAGTGTACTCAGTCCACAACAAACCACACGAGACATGTGTGAATCCGGCTTAAGTTTGCTTGACAAAACAATGCCGATTACGCCTTGTGTGTATTGCGCTTTTGTTATAACAAGTTTGAGAGCGTCTGTAAAAAATGTAAGTACTTGTTTGGAGGATTATCAAATTGACACTTATAAACGGATTGTAATATTAAGGCCGTATGCGAATTCGTTTAAAATTACGATTAAATTTGATCCCTCATTAAATTTTGACGTTTCTTCAGTGGTGAATACAATTTCCTCTTTTGCTGTGTGAATTCAATTAAAAGGGATGTTTTTAATTCTAATTTTTTCTTCCGTCCGCGAGTTTTGGAAAAAGTAGAACACATTTTTTTGTAATAAATTTCGCGAGTTAAAAAATTAAACGCCCATTCTAATGAGTTCAAAAAGAGGGCTTTTACCCTGGGCCTGTTATAAAGAACGCTTATGCTTCGTAATCTGTTGTAAGCAGCTACAGAATAAAAATACAAGACGAAAAAAAATCTGGCCGCTTGTGGTGGTAACACTAAGCTGGCAACTTTATTTAGTTATTTAATGTTCGTTATCATTGCTGCAATTAGCAAATGTTGTTCTTCAGATGAATAAAGGGGATCAATCCATTCATCTTTGAGATGTAATAACCTTTTGTATGGAGACTTTTCATTCAGAACTATGTGTTTTTCTAAGAATTTAATTTTAACAACCAGATTCGGGGTTCTATTTTTCGTCAATTCAAATTCGTAGCGCAAAAGAAGTTGTAACCAAGAGAACAAACAATGTTCTACTTCTCATTCTAGCTTCTATTTCTTTGCAAGCAAGGATCCACTAGTCTTCATTTTGGCTGTAGAAACAAGATTATACAAATTGGCTTGGAACTTTTTCTTAATATTTTTAGAGTGAAATCATTTAATTATATTTTGACTTACCTATTAATGCATCTTCATTGAATATGTTCTTTCTATGCACATGAAAACAAACAAAACCTTTCGTGGGTGCTGGTAAACGTCAAAATTTAATCTAGCAGCACAAATTTAACGTGCCCCCGGACCATGTTAAATTTTGACGTCTTATATTCACCTCAATAGTGTCAAAATTTTATTTTGGGGTCAAATTTAACCCAATTCACACGGCCTAAGTTCATAAAATTTGTGGTTTTCATTGACAATTGTTATAAAAATGTTCTTTGAGCCTAAGGGTCAGTTTGTTCAGAGCCAATAATCTTTGATTCAAGGATCATTGCAACTAGTGAACCATCAAATCGACATGATATCCAAATTTTGTATCAAGCAATCCATAATATGAGTTGTTAATCAGCCAATTTTGGTTGATAGGCGATATTTAATTAGAAAGCTATTGTACACATTTAACGCACTGTAAATAAACTGGCCCTAAGTTAGACTGATTTCGTATCGAAATTAGCCCCTTTTTTCCCTGGAATCAGACTATATGTATAGTATATGTACCTACTTTTAGGGCTAGTTTTTCAGTGTTGAATATTAACTCTGCGTTAAAATAGAGTTATTAAGTGACAGTTGTATAATTATGGGATAAAAGTTGATCCGTGGTTCAGGATTTTTAATTCAATGATTTCGGCGGATTAACTGAGGTTTAGCGATGGTTCAGGCATGTACTTAGCTATTATCACATACTTGAACATTAAACCGTCGTTTAATCTCAATTAATCCACCGAAATCGGCGAATTAAATTGTTTGTTATAACAATCCAAAATTTTGACTTAATTCGTTTTTGAAATTCAGATACAAAAACACAATTTGAACTTCAAGCCTTGTGTCATATTCATAGAATCCCGACACCCGACAGCCGGATTCTTGTTTTACGCATTATGCGTGGTCAACTTATAATATTTAACTAAAAGCAAGTTCCGGAATGAAAAAGAAAAATAAATTGCATTGTCTATAAGTGTAACGTTATGCCAAATTCACAGTTGTGTTGTTTGGCAGTTACTCAGTTACTCTTATGTTTTAATAGCTTTTTCACAGTAGCGTGGCTAGCCATTTAGGGGCCCTATATCAAACAGTTTTTGGCGCCCCTCCCCTTGCTTGACTGGGGTACAGCCTTGTAACGTTTTTTTTTTATAAACTAAAACATCATTGTAGGTGTTGGTCTCCAAGTTGTGTAAATATATATGAAATAAAAGATAAAAACTTTTATGAATTATAAATATAAATATTTTTGTATCCAAACTATATCACAACTTTTGTTTGTAATATTATTTTCGACGCGTTTCGGAAGTCAAAGTTCCATCTTCAGGTTCGATCGAACTCTTTATTTTCAATGTCTCGGAGGCCCTGTATCAGCGGTAGCTACGCCCCTGCTTTTTCATAACGATTTTGTAAAATTTAAAGTATATTGAACTCTCTCATAAACGTACACTGATAGTTAAAGAGTATCCAAAGAAGTGCCTGGTTATGAGGAAAAAAAGAATAGTGGAACTTTAAAACTAACAAACACCCAACAAGACCATTGCCCAAGGGAAAAACAAGTGAACCTGCTGTTTACTTTAAAATCAAGAGTGGGCAAACAGTATATGAATGGCTAAGACAAGGGAACACAAGTAGACCATTTATTATCTGCTCTTCAAATTCGAAAACAAGAAAATCACGAGTCGTTAAGCTTTGAAATTATTGTTAGGATTACTCTACTCACATTCTCTTAAGTTACATTTTCTGCAACAGCATAGTGGGAATTATAAAAGCGACGAAATAAATAATAATTTTCTGGTGGGTGTTGGATGGCTTATATACAGTGCCGTAGCAACGTAAGGGCGGCTACCCCCCTGGCGTTTGCATTGCCCCTCCCGGCGTTTGCATTGCCCCTCCTGGCGTTTGTATTCCCCCCCCCCGCTCCTAGCAGGTTGCAATTTGCTCCACTAGTTTTTCGCATATATGAAACCTATACTAGAAAATAGGACACAAATAAAAAGGCAATAAAAATTAAGATAATGTGAACTAAAACGTTGAAGCCGCAAGATTTGTGTCAAGGCCGAAAACGATGATTCGCATACTGCCGTTCCGGACGGTCAAGTTTCAATTGCTGCAAAAAGGTTGTAAGTACATGTTATTCATTCCTTGGTGCACCTCATACAGCTCTGTGAGTATAACAGTCTTGGATTTTTTATCTCCTTGTCTTTTCAAATCGTTCAATTTTTCATTCTCTACACGAATCTTGTTTACGTAATCTTTGGCAATTTTTAGCTAGATTTCATTTGACAATCCGATGCCTAATTCGGTCAAAGGATGCAGCTTTTCCAAATCCATCTCATCTGCTGTATTGATAGCTATGAGAATGGCATCTAACGCCCTCAAATCGCCCGTTTGAAAAATTTCGGATTTTGATAGAAAAAATTCTGATTTTCCAGAGGTTTTTTAATCCATCGAAATCGTAGCCATCTTTCAATGAAATATCACAGTTTATGGCTTAACAGATATGCAACAAACTATTTTTTGTCATCTAATATATATTTCGTTTCAAATTACACGCAAAAGGCTTTTATTCGCATTTTCCCAGAACAGAAAAAAAAGACAAAAATCGGATTTTTTTAACTGTATTCCAGTTTTAATTTTCTGCTCACGATTTTTCCCGAAAATTCTACCACAGAGCTTAATTAAGAAACTCCATCAAATTTGGATTGAAAAAAATTAATTTTCAAAATCTAAGAGTGATTAAATAGCGGCTAATTAAAGCTGATATTTTTGTAAACTGCTCACTGCGATCGCTGCTCATTTGAAATCGCTCTTTGTCTTTAGCATCATAATTAGTTGGCGATGGTTATATTCGAGTGTAGGTATCTGTGTTCATTCTGTTCAGGTTCTTTGAAGGTACTAAACTACTAACGAATGTGCTGATAAATGGAAAATTTTTTAGAAATAGACGTTAAATTTAGTTAAATTTTAAGTGATATTTAATTATTTTCATGGTAGGTAAACATTATCAATCAGCTCTTTAATTATCTGTAAAACTGAAGAAATGAAAAAACTTAATTAATAAATCTAAAAAAAGCAACAAAATTATCTCTGTATTTGAGAAAACCTAATTGAAACCACCCTCCTAATTATCAAAGGAAGATTAATATATCAAGGCATCCCTCAATCAAAGCAATGTGCCAGAATAAATTAGATTTAGACATTTTGTTTAGGTTTCTTAGACAAAAGCACTGTCGTATTGCAATTTTAAATAACATAGTTCTTCATCAGTTTCTCGGTAATGCAGAAAATTTCGTCCATAAAAGTATGCTTTTCTAAACACACTAGGTACCTAGATAAGTTAGTTACCTACATCTGTACAATGTACATACATGTGTGCCAACTTAAATAAATACATAAATGACTACAATGCAGAATGCACCCACCCCTTTTTAGATGTACATTTTTCTTAATACATTTTCTTATCACTTAAATTCTACCACTTTCCATCCACACAGACCAAAATAATAAACCACCGAAGGGAAATTCATAAAAAAAAGAAACGCAACAATTTATTCGATTTTCCCTTCGATATCGATTTTCGTCTAAATAATCATCGCCATCATCACATCGCCTTGTGTGTTGTGTGTAGGTAGACAGACTTTCTAAAACGATTCAAAAATCCGTTATAAATTCACGATACTTCGTATGCAAGTTATCGTTCGTTAACATTGTCCCCGCTAAACCGCTATACCTACCTACCGATACTATCCCTAGCTGTGTTGCACGCTCTCACGTGGTCGTTGTTCAATAAGAAGATCAATGTCCCCATTTTAATCGCTTCCATATGTATGAAGGTACGAAAAAGAAAAAAAAAAAACTACAACACTGACATCGAAGACGAATCCGTTTCAGTTTCTTTATTCCTTAATCCTTTTTTGAAACGAAGTTTAAAAGAAAATCAATTCCGGAGTCAACAAAACAAACTAGGTATCTACTACCACAACCATCACCATAATAATATAATGCACCACCACCATCCGACACGAACGATGATCTTTAAAGTAACAGAATGAAGGAGAAAAGATAACAAAATTGAATGTAATTGTAATACAAAACAAAAATATTACACAACAAAACTGTTGTAAGTATTAAGCAAACGGATAAAAGCAAAGAGGACTCAAAAGAAAGGGGAAACTTTTTATATCGCGCATCGTTTAGACAGACTTTTTCATTGTGTGTCTTCCTTTAAAGTGGAGACTTTCACACACTCTTACCAATGCTCCCGCTGTTTTAAAGAAGCTTTGCTATCTCCTTTGCTGGCGGTTAAATTTTGAATCCTTCCTTTATTTTACCTTATATAAAGGGAGGGCAGTCAAGGCCGTAGTTGTACAAAAATTCAAAGGGGGTATGATGATTGAAACTCTTCACACTTAAAATTGTAGAGTTTAAGCATTCCTCGAGTGTATAAAGCGGCCATTGCAGTAACTCAAAATCTTCTTCTTCCGAAAGCTTTTTTCTGCAAAGAATGCATTTTCGGGAAAAAATTTTCTTTTTATGCAAAATTTTTCCCAGGACAAATTTTGTCTTCAGTTTTTTTCCAGGCAGTACGCAGTTCACGCGCAAAATTTTGACGTTTGTACCCGCTTTAGGGTGAAGTCTCCACTAAATTTTGCAAGGAAAAATAATGTTCGAAGCATGATTTTGCGGAAAAAATTTTAACAGGTCAATTATTTTGCACGATAAACACGATTAATTATTATTTATCGATAATTTTACAAAAAGAAAAAAAAAAGATTTTTAGATTTGTAGAGATAAAATTTATCTTTTAAAAGTATGTGTATGAGTTCAGAGTGCATCCTTAGCATTCCTTAACTACTAAATAAGGAGCGAAAACCACTCCTAAATCACCACTCCGAGGCCGAACAGCTAATGGAAGGTTTTGGCAGTATTGGAAGTATAAAAAAAGTGAAAAAGGAGTACTAGGAGTGACCAACGAAAAACGACATACAAAAAATATACGTATGTATATTGATTAGCGATAATAAAACATGGCTATTATTGATAAACAAATTAATAACATTTACAAAGCTGCTTTCATGGTTGTATGGATGTCTGAATCTGCAGCCATTTTGATAAATTTCTTTTTTTCGTCGAGAAATTTAAAACGCCCGCGAACCAAGTTTTATTTCTGTTTTTCTGCTTATGACTCCGATCTCAGTTATAGGTTTGTTCGTTGAGTCCTCAAGTCACACTTGGGACGCCCCAAAGCATTTTTTGAAAACCTTGAACTCGCCCTGACAGTCAAATTCTTTGTTTTTTAAAACCTGGAGTCGCCCTGAATACGCCCTGAAGAGAGGCGAGTTGAGGTAACGAATAATCTGCCTGAACAGAATGACGGAACTGGAGCCGCAACTGGAATAGCTGTCAAAATATTGAATACACTCAAATTCAATGTTGTAAACACAACGGAACGTAGCCGCAGACGGAAGAGTTCACCAACTTTCAACTTTTCACGTACGACACTTTTGATGTTTCAAATTCTATGAAGAAAAAAAAAAAAACTTTTTGGATCGGAAAAATATATTGTGGTTGTGGAAAAGTATTGGAAACAAAAAATGTGAATTCTGAGCTTGTACATACGAATATTGGTTTGTTTTTCTTCAAAATAGTTGTACAGCTGCATTGTGGGCACGTAAAAAAAATAACGTACGACACTTTCTGACAGCTCTTTCAGTTTCGTCTGCGGCTCCAGTTCCAGCATTTTATTTTGTTCAGACAGAAACTGCCAAAGTGACATAGTTGTAAGGCATTTATTTTGTTGAAGATTCGTGATTGTTTGTTTTTAAAATGAAAATTAAATAAAATTGTACCCTAATTGAATAAAATTAAATAGGACAAGAGAATGGATATGTTTAAAGTTGTTTTTATTAATTTTTTAATTTTATTTTAAGTTTTAATTGTTTGAGTATAGAAATTCTTTCTTGCTTAAAATGTCAATAACAAAATTGATATCCCTAAATTGTTTTTTGAGGATCGAAAAACCCAGGTCTTTTTTGACAACTCTTGGGGTTGTCAAGAAAACCTGGGTCAACACTGGGTAAAGTTCAACTAACAAAGCTTATGTTTGATATTTCTCTACCTTTATCTAACTCCCACTGATGAAGTGGAGATCACTGACCGCTTCTGTTTGACATTTCACGTTCCTTCCAATGATCTTTCTAGGTACTTAGTGTTCGAAAATTAGTTTGTCAATGTCAGTGTGGTGAATTTATTAAACAAATATACTCTCGGTAAATTTTATTTCATTATTTTTAAGTATTTGTGGTACTTCTGTGCAAAAAACTTTTTCCTAACGATATAATGTATAACATATGCTCGCTGAATACCTTTTAAAGTTGTAAATGTAATGTCAAATGCAATGTAATAGGTGTTTTAATAAGAATAACCCTTTTGGCTACGGCTTTGAGAAATAGTAATCAACTAACTTTTCCCCATTTCAATGACACGTTTCTTTTTTTTTTTTTGTCTTTATCTTTGTTTTTCCTACTTTTCCCGAGAATATCATTACAAGACGCTTCCTTGTTGCCCATGTGGCGTGTCGGTATGCTAACAAAAAACTGGGATACGTACACATATATATACGCCTATGTGTAAATAACCCCATTGCATGCATCATGAGGTGGCTCTAGCTCCAGCGAACATGACGAATACCATGGATGGAGTCGAGAAGACGCGAAGACGACAATGATGATGAAGACGACGGCGACGACCGAAGCCGCGAAGCAATGATGATTTCTTCCGCAGCCCTTTTTAGTATGTAACAGTGTAACGAATGTAGCCTCTCCTAGACAACGAAGACGACGCAAAGCAACAAACGATCTCAATTTCTCAATCCATTTCAGTCCACACGCGTGGACGCAATTTGCAGTTCGTTGAACCCTTGCATCATAACAATTGGGGATTAGGATAGGATGTTTCTCTTTCTATGTATATTGTGTATGACCGGACTAGACGAGACCATCAGACAGCCAGGCCAGCTATTTTATAGAAAAATACGGGTAGGGTATAAAAAAGATACACTGACACACGTGTTGTAATACATACTACATATATACATCATGTACCTACATTGTTCGTACGAACGATAGAAGTTAAATCAAAATATGGGAGCCATGTATGTACAAGTACAGCTATACAATACGAATCCAATCAGTGATGTTGGCTCCTATAGCTGATAGCATCTCCATGACGTTGAATTCAAAACATTTATCATTACTATATGAAGATCCTAGAAATTTTTTTAAAGAAAGAAGAAATTGGTATACATTCCAGGAAAAATTTTAAACATAAATAAATGTAGGTATATTGAGGGATTTCGGGCGGTGTTTTAAGCATGGTACCTACGCACCTATCGATCGTGACTGACACCCTTGCTCATTCAAACAAATTTTTGAGCGAATTTTTGTGAAACACAATCAGAATGCAGATATGTATGCAGGCTGTCAGCATTAAGAAAAACTGTCACTCAAGATCTATAAAATGTGTCCAAGTACTTATAATACATATCATTAGCCAGTGGCGTAGCGTGGGTTTTTGCCGCCCGGGGCAGAGCCAATTTTGCCAGCCTTAGCAATTTTTTTCTGGGCCTTTAATTTTGTTTGCTGTTTTTAAAAAAATCAAAGTGAAACAGCTACTTAACTTACCTTGTTATAGTTCAATTTTTTATTCACAGATTTATTATATTTATTTATAGGTATTATATTATGAAGATAGAAGTGTCTAATCGGGTGATGACTGCTGAAAAATAGCATTTTTCAGAATTATTTTTGATTAGATAGAACAAACCTAAACATATGTATGTCCGATTTGTTTTTACTTTCTCGAAAGAACTGTCAGTCTAAATTTTCAACCAGTAACCAGATATAAGAACTTCGTAAATTTTCCGCCTTGAAAAATTCTCAACATGGGCTCTAGCTCCTTTACTATGGTAACAATGACGATGGGTCATGGCTTCTGGGATAAATCCCTCTACACAAAGATTAATTGTGAAAACTAATCTTTTTTTTAAAGTGAAGAATAAATGAACCTGCAAATTTGAGAATTTTGAATAAAATTCTCTTGCCCACTGCCAATCCGAGCAATAAATCCAGCAATTTTTAGTTACTTACGAATTACTAAAATTTAATGATTCGGTATCTGGATTTAAATTGTTAAGAAACGTGACAACATTTTGTTTGTAATTCATTTTCTATTTAAATATTTTTTTTTTTTCAATAAAAAAAGAAAACACATTACATAATGTACATTGTACATTCTTTATAATTTTTTGTATTCCTGAATTTGTTCTTTCACTTTTTTAAAAACTGGAACCACCATTGGCTTGGTTTTTTGACAGTTTACATACATAATTTTGTAAACTTAATTAAATTTAAGTCATAGATACATAATGTAGATATACATAAATAAATGAAGATTCAATTCAAACATATTTTTAGTAAATAAAGAAGATATGTGAATGAGGGAACTTTTGTATTTACAGTATGTAGCTTTATTGTTATTGAATGTGAAAGCAGTGTTACCCCTCGAAAACTTTTAAATAATTTATCTGGACCCATGTTCTGTAACTCTCACATCGAAAACATCAGTCGACAAACGCTGAAAAATGGAACAAAACTCATGTACCTATTTTGTTTCAGTTTCCATCGTTTCTCGACCGATTTTATGCATGCGAGAAGTTACAGAATATGGGTCCTGGAATAATAAAATTTACCCACAGAAAAATATATCGGAATGAAGAGAAAATATAAAAACATAACATACAGAAACCATTTACATTAATGTATTTAGAAAAAATGCAACAAAGTGCCGCCCGGATATTTTGAAAAAATTGCCACCCCCAACCAAAGTGCCGCCCGGGGCCTGTGCCCCCTTTGCCCCCCCCCCCCCCCCTCCTCGCTACGCCACTGTCATTAGCGTTTTTATTTTTGTTCAGCTCTGTGAATCTATCAAAATCGGTAAAAATGGTGGATCCAGTAGCCTTTTACACATGTCAAATATTTATATTTGTTGTTGTTTTTAATACTGCGGTGTGAAGTTTTCGGGGGCACTCTTCTGACTCGATTAACCATTTTTTAATTTCTGATAGTTTTAATTTTGACAACCTGCCCAATATATGTATGTATTACCTCATATTTGTGTACTGTGCCACAGAACTGCCTATTTTACCATTTCTAGTCCAACCTTCTGTCAAAGTTCATATAAAAAATAAAATCAGACTTTTGGTTGAATGAAGTGGGATGTTGATCGGTTATGGTTTCTGATAAATCTTATGCGCTCAAAAAATTAACAGAAACTTAAAATTATGTTTCTAAGACGAGAAATAAATTGATTAAGGCTATGTTTTCGGTAGCAGCTATTTTTACTCGCACGAGTAAGCGAGTTCAAGAGATTGATAGCTCAAGCGAATTCGCGCGTATGGGGTGGTTTCATGTGCATCAACTTTAGTAACTCACTTTTTCGTTTGCAGATTAACAAGTATATGGTAATTAGCTGCTACTAAATTGCTGATTAGTTACGCAAAAAAAAATAAAAGCTCTGTTTGTTTGTAAAAAAATAGGTTTTAATCTGCAACGGAAAATTGACCTGCTAAGTTGATGCACATGAAACCTCTCAACCATCCACACGAATTCGCTTGAGAAACCAAATGGTGGTTTCAGTGCTCATCTTTAAATCGCTAGATATAGTGATCGATCAACTTTTTAGTTTTTTGTATGAGTTAAAGCCACTTGCACAGAAGTTTTTTTTGCGACAGCAGTAACTCCTGATTTATAAATAATTAAAGCTATCTTAGGGCCACTTGCACAGAACGAACGGATAAATACGTAAAACTGAGGATAACTATCCCAGTTTAAATAAATAAATAAATAAATGAAAAAATATTTTGCTACAACATGATATGATTCAAATCAGTCAGATAGCTTTAATTATTTATAAAACAAAATCAGGAGTTACTGCTGTCAAAAATTTACAGATTTCACTCATAGAGTAACCATGGGGACATTGAAAATGACTTTATTTTGCTAGATAAACAAAAAACATGACTAATCTTTACAATCTTTACAAATTAATTAGCCATTTCACGTTTCTAAGATCTCACTGAGATATCACTGAGCAAGCTCCGTCAGCTCGACTGAGCAGAAGGAGAAACCTGAACAAAATTTCTCCCCTAGAAGTCAAAATCAATTTCCATCTCTTTTTTATTAAATAATCAACTGCGACAAAAAATAATTGAGCAAGCGAATCCAAAAACTATCAGTCTCAGTTTTTTTGACAGGAATCTCACTGAGGAATTACGTTCAGATCTCTGAGATTGCTGAGATCTCTGAGATCTCAGTAAGCTTGAGAAACACCATTATAAGTTTTGAAGTTTCTAGGTGTAGGTATTTAATGTCACTTTCCATTTGGCAAAAAATAAATCTTGTTAATTTTCTTTAAACCCATCGTACTTTTCTGTTTTTTTTTAATCTGATATCAAAAACTCACATACCTATTAGGGCAAACAAAAATATGTCCTGAAAACAGTTTTAAGCGCTCATAATTATGCCCTTAAAAATCAATTACATATATATGCCCTTAACAAGTAATTATATGCTCAAAAAAAAATGATTAGGGCCCTAAAAATATGCTCATTATTGCTTGTAAAAATATATTCTATTTAGGTATGTATACCTATGTAATGTATTTTTAAAAACTGCACTAAAAAGAACGACATACATCTAAACGTCTATATAAAGCTAGCATATCCAATACACATTAGCATAATCAATTGAAACCATAACTAGAAACAAAACTATGCTAACACAAAAATCGGAACTGCCACACAATAATAGCACAAAAATAGCACAAAATTCTAGTTTTTATTTCAATTGATTATGTTGAGCAGTTTAGAAGTTTTGCTAGCTTAATATATTAAGGTAGCATAGATTTACATAAAACTAAAACTATGCTAGCACAAAAATCGAGACTTCCACACATAAATAGCACAAAAAGAGCACAAAATTCTAGTTATGGTTTTAATTGATTATAATGTCTATATGCTAGCTTTATACACGTTAAACATAAGAACAAAAAAAAATATGTAGTGTACAAGTGAGATTGTCGAACATAACGTCAATTTGCTGGGGCTAAAAGCCATTAAAACCTATTTGAAATAGGTACATGCATTTTTTTATAATGGTGAATCGTTTAAATTCATCTACATGGGTATATTTAAGACATTAATTATATCAAAAATAAAAAACAGAATTTTCACGAGTGAGACCCACGAGTTTGCTCTCGTGGCTAACAAAAATTTTGGTACCTTTCAACGAAAAAAATGTTAAAAAATCAGAATTACTGGGGACATGATTTTTTTACTTTTGGGTTAATATTTTCTAAATTTTCAAAAGCTATCTATACTTATTATTTAAGCCATGTGCGAATTGGGTTAAAATCGCGTTAAATTTTATCCGAAGATTAATTTAATTTTTGACACTAGTGAGGTGAATCTTTAGGTATGTGTACGTACAAACTTCAAAATTTAATTTCGGATAAAATTTATTCGAAATTTTAATTTAATTGACACACGGCCTTAAAATATTTAGAAGCACTAAATTGCAAAATTGAATAAAATTGTTCGAGTCGATTTAACCAACTCAAAAATAGGTTAATATAAAAAAAACAAAAACTCTAACCCAAATTTCCTTAATGCCAATTTTTTCGCCATAACCTGAAGTTATGTTTAAATTTTTTGGTAATGCCTACCCCAGACCTTTATTATTTATTGAATAAACATTAGAAGACACTGTACAAGTTATGATTTTAATGAAAAATATACAAAAATACGGCAAAATATGCACGTTAAACGTATATATACAAAAAGAATGCATTTTCGACGAAACATATGGCGCTTGAAAGACAGTATTTCTTATAACTGATTTCTAATCTAATCTCGTCTTAATGGTGTTGCTAGAAAAAAACATGCTCTGGCATATTTTTAATTGTCCTACATATTACATAGGTAATATCGATTTCAAGCAATCTCTACCCCTGCTTGCACACTCAACTGCATCACTGGCCTTTCTTATAAGACCGGATTGTATTCTGTATGGAATAAAAACAAATACCTATCTTTTTTATTTTCACAAAATCACAACCTACCTACCTCCACAACTATGTAGATGCATACACACATATATATATACCTACAACATACAAAAATCTGGCAGAAAACCAATCCACTTTTGTTGGTTGCCTTGTCTGTTCATTTGTCTTCTTCTGAATACCTTGTTGTTGTCTTTTTTCTCTTTTTGAATATACTTCATGACCATTCTCCACTGAAGCTTGCCCGTTGACGACGAACAATACTATTCTTTCTTCGTTTTTTCCCCGTATACCTACGCCTGCTGTAATTCATCGCTTGTGTTCGTTTGTTTATTTTTATCATTCTAGTGATGTTTTCATGTTTTAGTAACACCAACCAAAAATTTGATAGTTGTCCTCCTATACGCTGGAGTTCATTTTTCATATTCTAAATTCATGTGTTCATTTCAATCATTTCTTTAGTAACACCAACCAAAAATTGCGTTGTGATGCCCTATACGCTGGAGTTCATTTATGATTTATTGAATTTATTTAATTTATTTCATTTAATCATTTTGGTAACACCACAACTCTGTCAAAACGATCCTATAAACATTTTCAATGTTAAAAAACTTCAAATGGCAAATGGCCCTTACTGATTTGAATCAAATCATGTTGTAGCAAAATATTGTTTTCTCTATCTTAAGTTTAAAAAGTTATGTCCTCCTCGTTCTCTGGATAAATATTTAAACTCTGAATAGCTCTCACGTCAAATTTTAGAATTTTTTACGAGAAAGGGAGTTAAAGCGTTAGAGTTTGTTTATTTTTTCAATGAGTTTTGTTTTTTTTTATGTTGGTGATTCTGAAAAAATATTCTAATCCGCTTGTTATTTATTTTCCGTTCGTGAAATTAAAACAAGAGAAGCTATCCTCAGTTTTATATATTTAACCGTTCGGTTTGTGCAAGTGGACCTTAGTCACAAAAGTAGGCATTGTAGGTAGTTTCTGTGAACCTACCTAATTATACAGGGTGAGCGTTTAGGTTGAGTCGAGATAAGAAAAAAATCGATGGGGGTGGTCTATTTCCCCCCGTTTAGCAGGAAGGGGCGATTTTCTAAAAAAAAAAATGACAAACGGAAAATAAATTATTAAAAAACAACGGTTACACTCACAATGCCTTTTTGTAAAGCCAGAACTCTGTTATTTTATTTTGTTTTTAAATAAATCTGATTTAGGGAATAGTTTTTGAAATATTAATTTTCAAACTTAAAATTTTGAAAAAAAAACAAAAAAAAAATTACGTTATTAAGTACTAATTTTGTTTTCAAAATATATTTTGTTGCTTTAGTGCAAGAAACATGTTGTACTTTTGCAAAAATACACTTGTCAAAATTTTTTTTTTGGAAATTGAAAAAAAATATTTTTTTTGAAAAATTTGCTTTTTTTAATGTCAGGAGATTTTTAATAATGTCACTAATAAAAAACTGAAAAAAGTTGACAAATATTGTTCTTTTCTTTCCCATTTTGATGACAATCTCACAATGTTTATGAAGCAACCAATTTGTTCCTTAAATTGTTTTTTACGACTTTCATCATTCGGTACTGAAAATCGGTTCAATGGATTAATTTGAAATTTTACAGAAATATTGGTGGTCTATAGTTCTTTAAAATTTCTTACCAAATTAGGTCCTGCAGTCAATATTTGTAAAGCAGTAAAAAAGTAAAGGATCTTTAAACAGTCCTTTTTTTTGACCTTTTCTTAATGTAACGGGGAGGAGTCAAAAAAAAAATCGTTATAATGTTTTGAAAAAATCTTGTAGAAAATTAATTCCCGTTTTTAAAACTATCCTTAAATTTTCCGTGTCGTCGTCATTCCTTGCGAAGGTATTGGTAGTCAAAGTCGAAAGTCTGTTTTTTTCATTCAAAGACAGATATTCTTCTGAAAAAAAATTGTAGAATGACGAAAAAAGACGACCTTAAAACTGAATAAACTCAAAAAACACTATAAAAAAGTGATTTTTTTTTGTTCCCTTAATTTTTTTGACAAGTGTAGTATAGATCAGCATCGGATTGTGAAAACCTAATACAAAAATAGCTTCATCTTTGGCATTTAAATAGTGAAGTTCTGTCGCAAAGAAGAAAGAACTAAGGAGACCCTACAAGATCTTGGTTATCCGAATCTAGTTGTATAGCGCTGAAGAATGGATCATGACAAATGACGGATGAAAATTTGCTTGGTTGCTTTAAAAGAAAGATTCTTCACTTGAATTTAGGTGTTTCTACAGAAAGAGTTTGGAAAGAAGATTCAATGACAAACTCTACGGGCTATACTGCGACCTGATCAAAAAGCGGCGGCTGGCAGAGATTGCTGGAAAATGTATAGCTTATGGACAACTACGCCTAAGCGCAAAAGAATCTTTGAAATTAAAAAAAAACATGCTATTCCCATGGGGATTCGAGTGAACAATAAAATGAATTGCCGTTGGAATGCTTCTTGATACTACCACTGTCATTAAAATCTGAGTTTTTTTTTTGAAAACCTTATTTGGTTTGTACCTACCTCTAAGCTTTCTTCCCACACGCTAACTACACCATATTTATGAAATAAATCTGCCCACGGTCACTAAGGAATCAATGTGCATAAAGCAAATGAACGCGTTTTGTCTGTTTCAATTCACAACTGTAGGCTTATTCCTATTTGATATAACATTTGGCCTAGCTTCAAGGCAGCAGGCCAAACACCAAACGTATAATGCCTATTTCGCAATAGCCCCACAGCCAAACCAAAACTCCTTGCTCCCATTAAATGCTAAAGTATCTTAGTAAACAGAAGTTGAAATCTATTAAAACATAAATAAGTAAATATGTATACACAATACAAACACAAAAAAATAAAAGAGAAAACAAAACAAGTTGAGCGCAAGGCATATACTTTATTTGAAAGAAAAAATTTATTTTTTTTTGCTTATTACCTGCTGCTTGATCCAAGATCTTGATGTGGAACATTAGTTTCAGTTCAAGGTCAAAAGCTCTCTTAGAGCTCGCTTTACCAACTCACCTCAAACCATCAGCATGTGGTGCGGTAGAGCGGCAGCGAGGACAACATTAACATCCAACGATCATCAACAAAACAGCCAGAAAAATATCTCACAGTGGCCAAAATGAACGAACAAACCCACCGCGCCGCCAAATTCCGACAGAAGTGAGCGCAATCTCGCGAAGTTGCGCAAACCACAATATAAGACGCAGAAATACTAGATGGAAAGAGAGATGAAGAAGTGGGTTCTAGAGAACCAGTGCTACGAAAGGCAAAACCACCACAACATTTCCAGCATCAGCCAGCACCACGGTCTAATTCCATAATAACCATCGATCATGCTCCAACTCCTGAGTGCAACTTTTATTTTGAAAGCTTCTTTTTTCTCCCGTACCGTGCTGCTCTGCTCCACACCGACAACGACGACGCGACGAAGGCTGGAGCGTCCGCTCCGCTCACAGATGCAAAAGTATCTGTAAAAGTGTAAAGTAATGTAGTTATGGTACGGGTTAATGCGCGCATACATTTCGCAGTTAACTCACATATTGCATAACTTGGAATGGGTTTTTAAATCGTTGTTTTTTTTTTCTGCGCTGCGCTGCTGCTGGCCGGGAATGAAGCACTTCGTCATGATGCATTCGCTGAAGCAGGTTTAGCGTTTGGACTTACCCTCTGGTAAGTTCATTATGCACGCTGGCTGTCATGCGGTTGGAAAAAAACAGAATCAAATAGAAGACGGAGGTGTGCTGTTATTGGAAGTTTGTACAAACTGCTGCTGCCGGTGGAACTACAACTTTTTTTTTTTTTTTTTTTTAATATTTTGTTTTGTTGTTTGGCAATGCAAATGGCAAGTGGATAGCAAAAATGAAAACAAAATGAAAATGTCGATGTGTTGACCTAGAAAGCAAGTAGCGAGCGTGATGGAGTATAGTGCGAGACGAAGCGAAAAACGGGATCTTACAAGACTTTGGCTGTTTTTTTTTTTTACTTTGTTTATTGTGTTATTAACTTGGAGGTGACAAAGACTTAATGACTTTGTTTCAGTCTTTTAGGGTCGGTATTTAGGTTCTGTTTCCTATTGGGCGCCATTTAGAAAGTGGATAACATTGCGATAAATATCTATAGAAGATTTATAGACGGTACAAACATATTTATAAAGGCAAACGATAATTAAACCGCTTCCTAATCTACTAAATTCAAAATTTTCCCTTAGCTTCTGTTTTTTGCCAAAAAAATTCGCATTACGAAAATAGGTTTTCGACGTTTTTTTGATAAAAACTTCCAGATTACAGTTTCATAGCTTTTTAATGGCTCGATCAATATTGTTATAGTTTTGCATTTATTCGTTAACATTAAATTACATTATTAAACATGCATCGCCAATTTGTGTTGCGTAATGTAGCTGCATTACAACAAGATAAAGATCTACAAAATCTAATAAAAAACATAGTGGAGAACTTCTCGCTCAGATGACCTTGGTAGACTCTGGCAACTCCAAGTGGTGTGTGGGTGATTCGAAATTTCTTTTCGTTCGAAATTGGAGCTCTGCTCTGAATTTTATCTCAGCAAGAAAATGGTCAGACTAAACTTTTGGCCCACGAAAAGTCTGTTTCTGTTAGTCAGAAGCCGTTATCTGATGTCGTTTCATGGAGGCTGTATGCTTATCCACAGTACACATACATTTAAGGTAGTATATTAGCATCTTTGAGAATCTCAGTTACCTGTCTGTCAGAATTTCCAAAAACAAAACACAAAGTGTTTCCGAATCTTGTTCACAATATTACAAAAACAAAATACAAGTAAATTGTCTTTTCGAATGTTTCAGAAGATATGTTTCGGAAGATATTACCTTCAATATGTGTACTCTGGTGCTTATCAACTAGTCCGCCGAAGACGTCTTCCTTTTCCGCTTTAAAATTGTATTCCCCGAGTGTAACAGTGACACCGTACTCCGGGCAAACTTTGTCCATCAGGGTAGGGACTCATAAAACTCTTCTGTGAAAGGTCTTTCAGCTTTTTCGTTGGAGTTGTGTGCACATAATAAAGTTTATATTTTTGAAAGTGCAGTGTTTTCACGTTTCAGGTAGGTACTCTCAAGGCTGTTTCACAATGCAACGAGAAAACGAGACGTCATGTCAGCGTGATGAGATTTCTTCGCAGTTGTTCTCTCTTCAAAAAGAATTTTAAACAGTGAAATAATACAATAATTAAGCATTTCTCGACGTAACATGACGTCATTAAGTTCGTTTCTAGAACCTAGTACGCTGCTAATATTAAACGAAATTTTTAGTTGGTCTCAAAAATCACAACGAAATGCTTACGAAAACCACAACGAAAAATTACCCCTTGACATGGACACGATTTGCAAAAACAAAAAAACAAACACAAAGGCATAAAAATCACAGAAACCCATGTTGTGATGAAAGTAACAACAAATACAAACACGAATAGAGATCAAATGTCACTTTTCCGCACACAATTAATGGTACAGGCAAATAATTATGTGCGAAAAAAGAGGGGAGATCTCTCCAAATAATCTGCTACAATTATCGATTTTGCTCATCGAACAGCGTACCGCAGAACGAAATTTTTCGTTTATGATTTCGTTGTGTCATTTTTGTATGGGATTCTTCGTTTCGCATTCGAATCAGCAGCATACTAGGCTTTAAGAGAGAACTATTGCGAAATATCACGCTCGTTTTCTCGTCGCATTGTGAAACAGCCTTCAATTCGTTAGCCGTCGACGTTCTGAGTCTTGTAGCGTTGATGAAGTGGGACGATCGTGCTTTTTTGACAAGATAATTTGGTCGTGGCACCAGGTGGCATGAAAAAGTTCAATATGGCACATTTTTTGTTTATATTATTTTACTTAAAATGAAGCGAATTTCAACGAAATTCAATAAAATTGATTCATATTCCGTGCAAAAATGACAGAAATTTTGACAATGCACGAATAAGAGCAAATGGTTTCTTTTGATTTTTTTTTTATTGTATTACAGCCGTTAAGAAAATCGATTATACTAAAGGCCGTTAAAAGCTATTTTGAATCAATAATTCAACAAGTCCAATTAAATAGTGCTAAGTCTTCTACTTGGCTTATTTGTTTCAGTAGTATATAGAATTTGTATTATTAAAAAATTCTTCGTATAAGTATAAACATTGCCAGGCCACAGGCACAAAAAAAAACTTCCAGCTTTAATGATTAGGAATTTTAATCTGGTTGGATATAGTTCACACTAGGTATTCGTCAAATTGCGTATTGACAAGGCCCTGATGAGTCCAAGTGAGATCGCCGGGACGAAACGCCAATTTGTATGGACTAAAAGCCGTTAAAAGCTATTTTGAAAATCGATTTTAGTTGTTTTCAACAAAATAGAAGACTTTGTGTTCTTTTTTCATATGGCACGAAAACGGTACTTTTTTTTAGAAAATATGGCACGTTAATTTTTTTTTCGGGCGGCAACGCTGGTACATAATCATTATGGGAGGCTGTTAGTGTCCTTTTGTTAGTGTCTTTTTCTCTCTCATAACCGGTTTAACCGTGACTCCCTTCAAGCAAATTCACTGACCCAACTTTCTCGGTCTTTCTTGGATCTTTGCTAAACTGAGTGATTCACGCGCACCTACACAAATTCTTTGTTTCTACAGGAATTTTCCCCACACCTTTGTTTTAGTATTTAGTTTATCTTTGCAAGTGGAGCAACGAAGACGTAGTTCTTTTTTTTTCTCTTTTGTTCTATTTTCTTTAAAAGATTGAGAAATGGCCGCTTCATAAATTAAATGTTACTTTTTTTTTGCGATTCATTTTGGATACGTTTTGGCCTCGGTATTCGCTGAGTATGGTGAACTCTCACTCTCACAATACATGCGTAAGTGGGTCAGTGGTGATTCTAATATCCATACTAATTTGAGCCGACAAACCCAGTTTTGCGGATCCGTATTTGGATCCGTGCGCAGAGTCCTCCATAGGTTTTTGACTACGTGTGCGAATCCAAAACGGAGTGTTTTGCTTAAAGGGCTGTCTAGACAATATGTCTAAAGCGGGGTACACATTATCGATCACCTATGACAGTTTTGCTCACGACTGATAGTGTGTACACTCTGTTTGATGGTTTGTCAGGCAAACTCCAAGCAAAGCTCATGCTCACAAAATTGTTTGTTATTGACTGACAGTCAGCCGACTGTCATACGTAATCGATAATGTGTACCCCACTTAATGTCTATGAGTGTTCTAAGGAAATATAATTATTCCGATCATAATGTGTTTTGAATGTGTATGCAGTACGTTTTTATGTTAAGTTTTGATAAAGGTTTTTACCACAAAGGACCCCTAAAATATACAATACATTTATCGAATTAATTGCTTTACAGTAGATGAAATAGAGGTAGGTTTAATCGTATTTAAATTTAAGAACTTCCAAAAGGACGAAAAGTAGTGTAGTGTCTTCTTTTTTTTTATTTAAGCGAAATAAACTATTTTAATTTTAATAAACTGTTGCTCTCAATATACGTTTACTATAAAGAAGACTAGAGTGACTCTAGCATGACAAAGGTATTCCTTTTCCAGTTGTGTAAGAAAAAAAAACAATAATTATTTCAAGTTGACTGCATTACAGTTCACAGGTGTGCCCTCTTAGCTTCCTGTTTATTTTCTGCCTGCTTTATCATCATGAAATATAAATTATCCCCCTTCACAGACAATGATTTTCATATATTACATTATTTAGGATTCAACCTGTAGCTTGCGGATTCCTATGCAATAACTCTACACACACCCTTATTGCATGCATTGTTATACTATAGCTGAAACAACCCCTGTGGCTTTTAGACCTTTAATACAATACCTGTTGGAATACATTAACAATGGATGAAGATGATTTCTTGATGTGACTTCTTCGCCCCTAGCATTGAAGAGCTCCCGAGCTCACCTTACATAATGTTCGTTACTTTTTGTGTCATTTCGAATCGTCAACTTTAAGGTTTTTGTGTTTTCACCCTCGGTTACATTGTTTAATATGTTTTTTTTTTTTCAAATTTTAAATAAGGATTCAGGTGTCAGGATGATTTTCAATAAGAAAAGGAGCTGTTAAATTGTAGTCACGGCTGAGCTGACAATGAAAGAAGAATAAAATAAAAAGCAAGAAGCAATAAAGTGAGGTCAGGAATCACGATACCAATTTCAACCCTAAAGTTGGTACTGGAGCAATAATTATTCTATTTTTGTGTCTCTCTTTCTCTTTTTGATTTAATTGGTGTGCTTTGTTACACAACATAGCTACAGGTGAACAATTTTCTGTCGATTTGTGTACGCATCCTGTTGATTACTGTTCCATGAACAGGATACAATATATTGGTAGGGTTCAATACTATTATTATTAAGGGGAATTCTATAACAACAAAAATAGTTTACCTACATTGCAACAAGTTTAACGAACTCAAATCTTTCATATTACCGCACTTAGCAGTGTAAGTATAACACTTTTGTACACTTTTTGAGTTTTAATTGGTATAAGAATTTTGTTTCCTTGTATGCTGACTTATTCTAATTTTGCGCATGAACAAATTCAATTAATAATAATGTACACATTATTTTATGGTTTATTGGTTAAACGACATCGATTAGATAAGCGGATACATAACTTTATTGTGAGAAACTTTACAGTGAGAGTTATTAACAGGTGAAAATCCATTTTTTTTTTAAATGTGTTCTAAAAATATTTTTAAGGGAAGTTGGTATTCCTACAACTAAAATGTCTGATATATTTACGGTGATCGATCAACCGTTTTTTATAATTAATGAAACAGTTCTGTATTTGAAGGTATTCGAAAACATACAAATATTTCTGTATTTTAGCAGTTGTTCATGATCTAGCTGTTCTGTATTTTAAATAAATTCTTGAAAACAAATTTCAAAGAAGGAGAGGAATCGCATCATAACTCACTGAACACAGGTCCGTAGCCAGGATTTTATTGAGGAGGGGGCTTGCTTCATAGCTTTAACCAAAACTTTCATCCTGACTTTTGTGGACTAAAGATCATTAAAATCTATTTTGAATACATTTATTTAACAAGGTCATTTAAATTTGGCTGATTTTTTCAATAGCAAGTTTTGGATTCGAAAAAAAAAATCGAACTCGAGATAACAATCAAACATGACATTACGATGATAGAGAACGCGAACAAAGTGGGTCCCGCAATTCCGTCTGTCTGTCTGTATGTCTGTCTGTACCTCGGCCTAAACCACTGAAGGGATTTTCTTCAAACTTGGAGCATAATATTTTTGGGTGATACCCTAGAGGGGAAATCGAGATTTTTTTTTTAGCTCACAAAATAACGGTATTTGCCATAGGAACATTTTAAAAAAAGTTATTTATCTCAAAAACGGCTCGAAAGATTTTTTTACAATTTTTTTTGTGTGCAATTTGTGTGCAATAGTAGTGTAGTAGTCTACATTTTGGTAAAAAACAAATTTACCAAAAATCATTATTAACGGTACCTGCTATAGAAACGTTTTTTTTTTATTTTTGACTTTCTCTATAACCGATTAACCGATTTTGATAAAAATTTTTTAGGTTTTATCAAGTATGAATAATACTGCATACGAATTTTTATAATATTTTTTGGATTTTAAAAAAAAATATTTTTTTTTTTTTGAAAAATCATTTTGTTGAAAACGGGTTGATGAATTTTTTGGCACGAGTACGATAACTTTGGCGCCAAAAATTGCTAACGGTTTTTTTTAGAGGGGTCAAAAACAAGCATTTTTTACTATGGAAGGGGGGAGGTAGGGGGAATTTTATAAAAAAAAATGACTTAAAATAAAAAAAAAATATATTAAAAATCAACGGCAACACTTACAGTAAAGTAATATACCGCTTCTGAAAGCCAGAAATCTGTTCTATAATCCTACATTTAAATTAAATTATTTTTGTCAACAATTTTTAAAAAATTGGCATGCAAACTCAAAATTTCGTTAAAAAAAGTGGAAAAAAAGTTTAGACCTATTTTACTCAAAACTGTGAAATGTTGCGCTAAATTGGCTTCTTAGAATCAATTCAAATATTAATTCTGTATCGAACACAAAAAATCGAATGGATTTATGTCTTCTAGTTTTTGAGAAAATTGAAAATTACTAAAATTACTTTTTTATAAGATTTTAGTTCTTTTTGATGCTTACACATGTATATACAATGCTATTACCCAGCATTACAGGGTATACATAGTGAGGTACATATGTAAGGGGGCATACTGCCCCCCCCTGCAAACCCCTGCTTGGCCCAGTATAGGATTTGGGGTATGTGCGAGGTTGGGTGTATGCAAAGTTTATTTTATAAATATCCAATGTAAACAGCTGATTTCTAAATATACATTTACGTGGCCCAAAGTTGCACATTTAAATTTTTCAGACATGTGTTTTACCACAAAACAACGTCGGCTTCTCACCATCAACGATGAACTCAATGAACTCGACAGCAACACCAGTACGGACGATGAATTCTTAATACATTGAAAATTGACTTTACTATTTTTAACTAACTCCTGACCTGACTTACTCACAAACTGACTGACTGGGACGCGGAATGCAATGCAATTCTACCTCTTTGTGGTGCATTCTGGGTTACCCTAAATGAATTGCTGTACTTTACTTACAAAGGTGAACCTAATCAACGTAAATACCAAAAACCAAAAATCTCATAAAAAACTACTTTAAGTAATTTTCAATTTTCTCAAAAACTAGAAGACATAAATCCATTCGATTTTTTGTGTTCGATTCAGAATTAATATTTGAATTGATCACAACAAGAAGCCAATTCAGCGCAACATTTCACAGTTTTGAGTAAAATTGGTTTAAACTTTTTTTCCACTTTTTTTAACGAAATTTTGAGTTTACATGCCAATTTTTTAAAAATTGTTGACAAAAATAATTTAATTTAAATGTAGGATTATAGAACAGATTTCTTTCTTTCAAAAACGGAATATTACTTTACTGTATGTATTGCCGTCGATTTTAAATGTTTTTTTTTTTCATTCTAAGTCATTTTTTTATAAAATTCCCCCTACCTCCTAAACGGGGCGAGATGGACCCCCCCCCCTCCCATAGTAAAAAATGTTTGTTTTTGACCCTTCTAATAAAAACAATTATCAATTTTTGGCGCCAAAGTTATCGTACTCTCCCCAACAATTTTATTTTTAAAAAACACCGAGAGCTTGTTATTTTAAAATTAAAAAAAAAAAAAAAAAAAGGTATATGACCGATTAAACATGCAGATTAAACCGAAGACAAATCAGAGAAACCAAAAACTGGTGATACCTATTGCAATAACCGCCATCCCTATTAAAATTTTCTTCTTTATTACAAAAACTGAATTTCAATGTATGTACCTACCAGTGGCGTGGCGTCAATATAACACGATTCCTATCGAGTTACCTTTTGAAAATCTCAATCATGTTTATTAAAAAACAAGCAACATTAATCTAAATTATTAGAAAATTCCCTAAATATGTCGAAGAAAACCGTGTTATTTTTTTTCCGTAAGAAAGCAAAAAAATAACTCGGTTTTCTGCGTCTCATTTCGGGAGTTTTAATACAAATAAATGAGCAAGAGCAAACAGAACAAGCTTGTTCTATCCAGCGTAAAATTTTAAAAGTTCTATTTGTGTTTTTTGTGGGGTATGAAGTTGAAGAAGAGAGAAATTAGTATATCTCACTGTCGTATGAAGTTCATTGAGCAGAGTAGGGGTAGTTTTCTGTTCAAAAAATTAATTTTAATTCGAAAAAATAACACGCTTTTTTTCGTCTTATTTCAATAACTTCGCATGTGTCTCGCTGCGTTGCTGTGTGAAGTTTGCTGTGGAATTCATGTAGGTTTTTCTTTAATTTTTTTTTATTTTATTGTAAAATTAAACTTTTATGACTCTTTCTATACAAAATTTGTAAATCAAAACTTATATCATGGCGTGAAAAGCGATATAGACAATTTAAGGTAGACATTCATAATTTAATTACCTATACGTTTTCGGGTGACTAATTTTTCTTCGACTTACCATTTGAAATCATCCACGCCACGCTACTGGTACCTACCTAGTTTTTTGGAAATGCTCCACTCCACCAAAATTCAGCTTTGTTAAAGAGTTTCAGCTTTTTTTCGAATTGAAGTGCTAACTGATGGGCTAATCCTGTTATGAAGGTATACTTCGAATTGTCTATGCGCCTTTTGAATGAATTGTAGTTAGGTATGTATGTACATGCATGTGGGTCAATGTTTTTGCACATACCTACGTTACATAGGTATACTGTACTTCAACAATCCACAAGTTGGACTGCTTTATTCACAGAATTCCACATCAAAAGTCTCTTTTTCTCTTGCTTCCATTTCTATTTCATTCAATATGTGCACAATTTCGTGGTTGCAAGCGAAAAACATTGCAAGACAGTGCGATCAAATCATTCGAATAAACATATGATCAGATCAGAATTAGGTTATCCACTATAATAAAGTATCTATCTATATCTACTTATATCTACATTCTACATAGGTACTACATAAATAATTATTATTGTAGCTATGAATAATAACTTCATTTAAAACCTGTCTTCAACTTCAAGCGTCGACGTCGTCGTCGGTCGCCACTGCTTCTCCGAATTGTTCTGTATTCTTTCATTCGCTAAAAGAAATGTTTGTATGGCTTACGGTAACGGGACGAGCATGAAGTAGTTACATACCTACATACATGGGGAATTTTTTATTTTTATTTTTGTGACGTAGTTGATTGTCGGGCTTTTTGGATTTTTTGTATAATGCATTTCTGGTTATTGTTTATTTATTGGTTAAATTAACTCTTCTTTTTCATGAGTCAGCTATATCGTGTGTTTTGAAATAGTTTCTAGGTTACTCACGTGCCATAACATCAGAGTTCCTCTTTATTGTTGTTTTATTTTATTTTTTATAATTTTTTTTTACAGACGTCTGTTTTGATTAATGAAGATGTAAGAATGACTTATATGGACATTTAGTTTCAATGGATATATTTTGAATTATCTCAAATAATTTTTTATAACTTAAGCTGGAGTTTTACTTGTTAAGCAAACATTCGTACCTACCTATACTACTATCTAAGTTCAGGATTTTGACGAAACATAAAAGATAAGAGACATCGAATTCGGTTTTCCGGAAAAACTATTTCATACTGCATCTTCTCCTGAAGCTTTAATGCACGTCATTGCCATTATAAATAAATAAAATAGAGCTGTGTCAATCGTGATTGATTCGGTCTTTGTGACCCGTTCATCAAAATGAATGATTGATTGCAATCACAGTAAATCGACACAATCAATCTCAACGTCAATCATTTCAGTTTTTGAATAAACGACCGAAGCACGCATGTAATGAGTTTTTTGCAAATATCTCAGAAACGGTTTGTGCTAGACAAAAATTTTATTGGACAATATTATAGCTGAAAGTATTTCCCATAAAAATGGTATATATTATTTTTTTCGTAACATTAACCGTTAAAAAGTTACAGCAAATCGAAAAGTCAAAAAATCCCTTAAAAGGGGCCAAAGGTCATGAAAATGTGCTGTAACTTTTAAACGGTTAATGCTACGAAAAAAATAATATATACCATTTTTGTAGGAAATTGCCACAGCTAAAAAATTGTTGAATAAGGTTTTTCTCTAGCGCAAACCGTTTCTGAGATATTCGCAAGAAACTCATGTTTATAACGTATCACAATCACAAAGACCGAATCAATCTGATTGACATAGTGAACGATTTAATCTTTGACCATAATGATTGAAATAATGATTGATTGAAAAGACCGAATCTTTGAAGCACAGTAAGAATAGTTTTTAGAGTTTTTTGCGAATATCTCAGAAACGGTTTGCGCTAGAGAAAAACTTTATTCTACAATTTTGTAGCTGGGGTAATTTCCCACAAAAATGGTATATAATATTTTTTTCGTAGCATTAACCGTTTAAAAGTTACAGCACATTTTCATGACCTTTGGCACCTTTTAAGGGATTTTTTGACTTTTCGATTTGCTGTAACTTTTTAACGGTTAATGCTACGAAAAAAATAATGTATACCATTTTTGTGGGAAATGCCGTCAGCTATAATATTGCCGAATAAAATTTTTGTCTAGCACAAACCGTTTCTGAGATATTTGCAAAAAACTCATGTTTATAACGTATCACAATCAAAGACCGAATCAATCTGATTGACATAGTGAACGATTTAATCTTTGACCATAATGATTGAAATATTGATTGATTGAAAAGACCGAATCTTTGAAGCAATCAATCATTGATTGATTCGATCTTTGAAAATGAACGATTGACACAGCTCTAAAATAAAAATAAATTGGTGGCACAACAGCTGAGGAAGTACTAGGGCCTAGGGACTTACAACTATCAACCATTCCTGTGTGTATTCTGCAGGAATAAAGGGGGCCTACAGTTTATTGCCGAATCCGAACGCCTAAGGTGAGCAGCACTTTTCTATGACAAAAGATATTCCTGGAGGAGTTGTCAGTTCCTAGCGAGAAGCAATTGCCCTGAAAAACATTTTTAGGAGACATTGCCGCCGTTACATGACCGTTAAAAGCCATCAATTTACCGAACGTCACCATCGCGTAGAGAAAGCATTTGTTGGTGTACATATGGAATGCACAGAAGCCCTCATTCACAAAAACTGCATTTCTTCCATGAACTTCGTGAAAATGGAGGATTGCATATCGACATTGACGTACTTTATAGTGCCAGAATTTTCCAATATTCAAACTTTGACTACTATAATATTTACGATACAATATTTGGAAATCCAATCATCAAACGAGTTGCTAAGATTCAACCCACACATTCACGGAATTTCTTCAAAAGATCTAACTTTTACTCCAATAGAGCTTTTTAACAAACAGCAATATATCTCTGTCTCGTTCATTTTTAAATGTCAAACTAAAATTCTTGGCAGTTGGCACAATGACAAATATATGGCTGCCACTTAAGCTATTTATTTGTTTTATTTTGGAGGCAAATAAATACATAGTTAGAATTGTGTTTTTCCTCATTTTATAGAAAACTTGCAAGTAAAAATGTTTTTATACTTTATATAAGATATTTTAATCCATTTATGGCACAAAATAGCTAGATTGTTGTAATTAAAATAAGCCCGCCTTTTTTTTCTTTCCAATTTCATCTGTGGCAAGTTTTTAGCTGTCATTTGAAACTGACAATTTGGTAGAAATCTCTATTCAGCTAGCCGCATATTGAGATGCGTGTGACGAGACTTGGCGCATGTCACATGACACGATAAATGTAAGCGTGTAATGTCATTATCCACATATTGAAGCGCGTGTCTCGTGCCAAAATATTATTGACAATATAATAATTTTTTTTGCACATACAAATATTATGTGAACAAAATTCGCAACGATTTCTCCTGTCAATTTAAATAAATAAACTTGCAAACTTACGATTTAGTTATTTACCCAGTTCACGTTTCTGAGAGCTCACTGACCAAGCTCCGTCAGCTCCACTGAGCAGGAGGAGAAACCTGAACAAAATTTCTCCGCTAGAAGAAGTCAAAACCAATTTTCATCTCTTTTTTATTAATTAAACAACTGCGACAAAAAATAACTGAGCAAGCGAATCCAAAAAATATCAGTCTCACCAAAAGTGAGGAATCCCACTGAGGAATTAAGTTCAGATTTATGAGATTGCTGAGGTCTCTGAGATCTCAGGGAGATTGAGAAACCTGGGGCCTAACTCTGTAATTCGATTCGAAAGTAAAAACTGTTCGAAAGTTGTTTCCGATTCTAATTTCAAATATTACTCTGTATAACTTTCGAATCGAAAGAAAATGTTGCCAAAAGCCCTTTGCAACTTTCGAATAAATGTTCCTAGACTAGAGCGGTTTTTTTTTATCAAAAATGACATTTTAAATTCAACAAAAGTCAAATAATATTCGTTTTTGATTATTTAAATTTTTATTCGTTGATAATTAAATTTCAAAGTGGATATGGATTCAGTTGCATTGTGGTTTGATGAAGAAATGTGTGCTTAAGAAAGGATTCAAAGGAAGATAATCAGAGATAATTCTAACATAATGGGATTATCAAATAAAAGGCAATGTGATAGAATACAAAATTTAATGGCGAAATAATTTATTTATACCAAATATTTTTTCTATAGTTTTGTTCAAAATTATCGCCTTTCAAAAGATGCATTTATGTATGTTTTGAACAGCATAAGTGATGATCTGAGGGAAAGGAAAAGATCATCTTCAATACCTGCAATTATAAAACTAGGTGCAACGCTTAAATTTCTTGCACAATGTGGATACCAGCATCAAATAGGTCAAGATCGATTCACTGGGTTGGCGCAGCAAACGGTTTCAACGGCTATTTCTGAAGTGTGTAAAGCTATCGAAAAACAGCTCTGTCCAAAACATATATGTATGTAAATTTTAATATGACGAATGAGGAAAAGATAGAATCAAAAAAATATTTCCATTTGAAATCTGGCATACCGGGAATTGTTGCAGTCGTGGATGGGACACACATTCAAATGGTTAGACCGAGAAACAATGAACATTTGTTTTTTCAATCGGAAACTGAAGGACAGCATAAATGGAATGGTGGTAAGTTTTAATTAATTTTTTTAAATTAATTTATGGGAGCTTTGTTTCTCGAAGATATGTGATCACCAGATGATTATCCGAGCAGTTAATGGACGATACGGTGGAGCATCTCACGACTCACATATGTTTGGAATCTTTCCAATCAACGGCAATACCTTGAAAACAACTTCAAAAACGGAGACAAATCAACTTGGATTATTGGTAACCATTATTTGTTTATAAAAATCAAACAAAATTATGATATTAGCGTTGTATTTCATAGGAGATTCCGGGTATCCACTCGAACTATGGATGTTAGAACCATATTGGCATGCCCCGGAAAATTCAATGGAATCATTGTTTAATGAAAAATTTTGTAGGGCTAGATCCACCATAGAACGGGTTTTTGGTGTTTTAAAAGCAAGATTTCGCTGCCTACTTGCAGCGAGGGAACTTCATTATGCCCCAGAGAAAGTAACGGAAATTTTAAATGTTTGTTGTGCTCCTGCTCTTCATAACATTTTCTTAATGTACAACATTGAAGATCCTCCTGAACTATCTCCCCAAAAAAGGGAGAACGAATTCAATATAAACAATGTTGCTTCTTACCATGACGGCCCAGGACCAAGCGGCCAGAACTGCCTTAATATTGCTAAAACGATAAGAGACAACATAAAAAAAAACATAATGCAATAAATAAAGTATATTAACAATTGAATTCATTTTATTATAGTAAATAAAAATAGTTATTTTAAAGCAATAAATAAATAGAATTCTAAATTTGCACTAAAATCGCAATTTTTAATTAAGTTTAAATTTCTTGGCTGGGTCTTCGTTTTCAACTCCAATATTTGTTTTTTTTAACTCTAATTTGGTAACATTAATTCTGCTCTTTTCGACTTCATTTTTTTTTTTCTTGAATTCAATTTTTTCTTTTTCTAGCTCAAATCTTCTCTCATCAAGCTCTAACTGTTTTTTTATTATTTCCATACGATTAGCAAATTCCTATAAGCCATGTGCTCAGCTGAACTCTCCAAGCGTCCTCCTTTAGTTTCGAAGAAAGTTGGGAACTCTAGGTATGGTATATCAAAAAATTTTCGCTGAATAATATGCAATGTCGCGCAATTTCGCTAGGCGTTGTCTTATCTTAAAGCGCTAATTTTTTTTATTAATTTTAATAATCTAAAAATTCCAGTTAATTCCTAAAAATCTAAACGACATGGAGAAAATGGCACTGTGTAGTCTTATTATGAGCGTATTAAGATTAAACAAATTGATAATAATTTACATTTCACAAATATACATACATATCCAAATACATACATAAGTACATATAAATAAAAACTGAATTTCTGTCCGAAGTAGTAGGTACAACCAACATATATTTTTTTTTTTTTTGCTGTTAATCTGAATATTCTGAATTTTGAACCTTTCGTAAGTACGACTTGATATATTGTATTACATTTCGAGAAAGATATTCAACAATACTTCCATCTATTATACCAACCTAATCTTGTTTTGAATTTCCAAAAAGCTTCTCCCATCCTTTTCTTCATTTAATAACGATAACAATTCAAACAAAACGTGTTTTCGTAACCCAATTCCAAAAAAAAAAAAAAAAAAACATTTTTAATCCATTTGTCCACCTTACATATATCAATCCCGTTGCTATAACGGTTTTATTTATTTTAATTTTATGTAAATTTAAAATTTTCCATTTCATCTTAAAAAGTAAAAAGGGCTTTTGATTTTGCCCACGCCTCCTGTGGACATACATACATAAAACGTTAAAGAAAAATTTTAAATTTAGGAAAGGTACTAGCGTATTCTTTTTTTTTATCACGGCCTGAAACTATATGGTAAGATGCAGATAGGCATACATCAGTCAATGATTATTCAAAAAGCCAAAAATTATACCGTTTATTTGAAAGTTAAAAGAAATCAAGAGAAAGGCTTACTCGTATATTAAAAAAAATACTCATTCAAAGTTTTTTCGTAATCAAAGTAAATGTTTTTAAGCTTGTTTACTCACTTAATAGGATTATTCTATTTTGTTGACAAAACTGTAATTAATTGTATTACGGGATGTAAAGAAAAGAAAATTTTGCTCTATTTGCTTATTGTCAAGAAATACGAGTTTCTGTCAATTTTTTACGGTATTTGGACATAATTTTATTAGATTTTGTAGAAATTTGCTTTATTTTAAGTAATCTTTTAAAATAAAAACGTGCCATATTGAACTTTTATGCCACCGTTCCACGGGAAAATTATCGTGTCAAAATCGGCAACGATAGTTACAGCAGTGTTATATGCATGAGAGATATGCATATAACACTGCATTACTCATTTATTGTCTTTTTTCTTTAGGGGCCAGTTATAGCTATATCATTGAAATTCATCACTGAAAATTTTTAAGTTAAGTTTTAAGGCACTTAAAAAGCAAAATCAGTTAATATTTTGATGCCAATGTGAAGCTGACGATTCAATTAATATTTATTGCGAAAAAAAATTTCGTTTGGGTCCAACTTTCCACATAAATTGACTTTCATTTTTTTAATGATTGCACTACCTTATCAATGATCATTGAAATAATAAAAGCCATTTCATGAGAAAGGTTGTGCCGAAATGATATTTTTTTTGGCCAGATTTATTATTTAATTCATAAGCTTTATTTTGGCATCAAAATAATCAAAGGTTTCGACTTTTAAGCGTCTTTTCAATGACGAATTTCAATGATAGCTATAACTGGCGCCTTACACTGCAATTAACACTACCTTACCATGCAAGCCACCCATCCATATAAAGAGCCAGAATCTAAAATTATTCTAAAATTATTTTGTATTACGTGTTCAAAAATTATACCGATTCAGATCCGTAGGTAAGAATAAAAAATGAGGAATCCTGAGCTGAGGATGTTCATAAATAAAATAAATGCCTACATAAGTTTCCATAACTCATGTGGGCTGTATTACCATATTTTTTTTTTTTTTAAGAGTGGTAATCTGGTAATTCATTTATGAGATCGTTTTGTTAAAAAACCTACCAAATCGAATTAAAACCTACCAACCTACCAAAGATAAAAAAACCTACCAAATTTGGTAGGATCCTACCAAAACGGCAACCGTGTTTCGAACCGTTTACGAGAGAAATAGTCCAGTCAAATTAGAAAAAATTAAAACATTTATCGGAATTTTTGTATACATACTTATTGGGGCCTCCCATTGAAAATACTAAAAGTCCCCGTTAAAATCTGTTGCGCTCGAGCCGCAATCTTGAACAAAATGTACACTTTTAAAATTAAATGTTATCTGCACTTTGTCATTATTTTCATGACAAAATTAGTTGCAATACATTATATTAAAAGACCTAATGGCAATTTTCACTCGTGTAAATGTGGCATTATATTCTGAAATTTCAGATTTTCTATTGAACGCGGCCAAAAGTTACACCGTATTTCCGCCATGCCACGAGAGCGCTGTTGTCGTATAGTTTTACATTGAACCATCGGGATTTGGCTGCTGGCAGTCCATATATAATAGGTCAATGCCAAAAATGTTCACATAGCTTGAGTTGTTGTTGTGTCAGCTGACATCAGAAGTTTTTTAACAAGGGATTACAACAACACAAACCTATCCGGATAGCTTTGGATAGTTAGGCGAACGCACCCATTGTATTTATGAAACAACACAGGCAGCCGTCAAAAGTAAAATGTTTTAAATGGCGGAGACCAACATGGAGAAATTAATATTAAATGCGTATCTTCGATTTTTACTTTTGTTGGCACATTAAATGTCACCCAAAAGGTCTTAAATCAGGCAAAAACCTGAGTATAAAACTATGTACATAATAGGTGTGTTTTGTTCAACTCCTTAATGTGCACATTCAGAAATTCTTCACATTAAGCTAAATTTTCACATGCAAATTCTACCAACAACAAGTTAACAGCACATTTGCTCTTCAGTAACTCTATGGCCTAATGTGGAACGTTGCAGAATCGGCACAGTAACTAGCTCAACAAAACACAACTAATGAGTGTGTTTCCTTATTCATTCCGGTATGTTTAGAATATTCGGAATACCAGTTTTGCGTTTCTTTATTCCACGGAACATGCCGGATAAACTATTTTGCTGTTTCTTTATTCATTCCGGACCGGAACGTTTGGAATGCATATTCTTTTTATTCCATGTGAAGTGTGGAATAAAAAGAATAGAAAAAGAATACTGGGCGCGTTCAGTATAATTGACGTTCTTAAACTCAATTATGCCAGTTTCACATTGGTGTTTATTATTTAAAAACAGCATAATACCGCGAATTAATGTACCAGAGTATAATTTTATGCATTTAATGTAAAATTTACTAAACTTTTGACTTTGAGAATACATAAATATCCAAAATAAAAACATTTATTTCTTCAATTGTTTTGACATTTTACCGAACAACTGGATTGCCATTCTTTTTGTTCTAGTTTTGTTTCTTTATTCATTCCATTTTGGATATTCTGGATAAACATTTCGTCTATTCTGTTCCTTATCCGGAATAAATAAAGAAACACACTCAATGGGGTTAAGTATTTTAACGCGCATAGAATATTTTATATTTCGCAAAAAAAAAAACTTGTGAATATTATCAAAATTGAACATGAGTACCTACCTACTAAAAAATAATTAAATAAAAAATATTTTTTCTAGCGAAAACCGAAACCAAACCACCGAGACCGGCGAGACCAGCGATACTCTCGGCGGATTTGGTACTAAAAATACGGTCTAGTCTCGGGTGCTTTTAAAGTATTCTCGTCTCAGTCTCGTTGCCAGCCCTACCAACAGTGTGTAAATGCGTGTCTCAAGTATATTCTGCACATCTCCGCAATTGTGGCTTTCCAACCATATCAAATTTATCGAGATCGGTGAAATACTTTTTGATAAAATGGTACCACAAAATTTATTTAAGGCTATTTATATATAGATTTTTGCCTTTGAGTCACCTTATTTGGTTTCTGTACAGACCGAGAGCTTATGAACGTTTTGCTCAAAGGTCAAAGTGTTTTATACCGCTCCAGATTTTGTGAGCATGGCATTTGTACCAGTGCAAACTATATGCGATCAAGCTTTCAGTGATATCTCGGTTTCCTAAGACCACCATAATGCACTTTCAAAATGCAGAAAAAATTAACAAAGTTAAAGTTTTTTCTATCCGCTTAAAATTTTGAGCTTATATATAAAGTGCGTTTTATTCGTAATTCATAGCTAGCGCAGCAATACAAGTTCAATAAAACGCTATATCAACTTTTATGTCCACTTTTTATTCTCTGGATGTGTGCATACCCTATTTTGAGTGAAAAACAAACTACGTTACCGACATTTAAGGTTCAAATTCACACTATTTGTCCACATTTATATTCACTAATTTACTGGCTAATTTATCGGCACTTTTGGTTTTGTTATGATGGATTTACGTGTATCTTCATCTGCAAACATCAAGAAAAGTAGAGCGGGATAGAGTGATCCCAAAAAACCGAATGTGTGAAAGAGCACCACCATGAAGATAAACATGTTCGTTTTCGCTATAATCTTCATCTGCGTTTCTATAATCAAGATCTCTGCATTTTGTTCTTCTCTCTCTATCTAACAAACATGCATTTTATATTTTGTATTCCTTATTCTTTGCAGAACTCGCATGAAGATACATTGAAATCCAGCATTATTGTTCACCAAGGGAAATTTTATTGCGCTAGCTATACAATTGCCAATAAAACGCACCTATAATTATTATTATCTGAGCGGTATAAAACACTGAGCAAAAAGCACTCGGTCTATGTACCTACACATAGACCGAGTGCTTTTTGCTTTTTGAAACAAAAAAAGGAAACTCGAAGGCAAAAATATAAATAATTTTGCTATTCAACGTCAGCTTACAGCTGGAGATACAAAAAAATGCCAATATGCTTTTTTATAGAAAATTTAATCAAATATATTTTTCATTTGAGTTATTTTTCTATATCACTAATAGTTGCTGAGATATAAGCAAAAAACTGAAAAGTGTAAATTTTTTCCAAGATGGCGGCTCGAGCGCAACAGATTTTGACGGGGACTTTTAGTATGCTCAATGGGAAGCCCCAATAAACATGTATACCAAAATTCAGTTCTTTATCCATTAATGTTTTTATTTGTCGAAAATTGATCTAATTTGACTGTATTTTTCTGAAAAGAATTGTATGAATTGATAAAAGAATTGTATGAATTAATACAGCTTGGCTGTAAGAATAATTTTTGTTAAAAATCTGCTGGACAAAATGTTAAAAAAGAAAAATTGTTGCTTACGAAATATATGTACAAAAAAAAAAAAAAAATATTTAAACTTAAAAAAAAAATGTTGTATTTAAAAATTTTGATATAAGGTGCGTTTTATTGGCAATTTTATAGCTAGCGCAGTAAAATTTCCCTTGTTGAACAATAACAAAACCAAAAGTGCCGATAAATTAGCCAGTAAATTAATGAATATAAAAGTGGACAAATATTGTGGACTTGATCCTTAAAATGTCGGTAACTGAGTTTGTTTTTCACTAAGGGTATGAACACATTAGAGAATAAAGAGGGGACATAAAAGTTGATATAGCGTTTTATTGAACTTGTATTGCTGCGCTAGCTATGAATTACGAATAAAACACACCTATAGATACAATACTACTGTTTATGTATTTATTTGCCACTTAAACCTAATCTTAAAAAATATTGAAACAAATTTTAATTTAACTTTATCACATCACACACTGACCTGACATTCGCAATGAATTTATTGATATCCCAATTTGGATCAATTCATGTCCAATAGGAATAATGCAAGGTGACAGGCCGTATACGATGACGTTAACAGTTCTTTTCCATCACAACGCAATTTAATGGATTGCTTCAGTCACGTGGAGAACCATCATTTTGCAAGCATAAATAACGGTTTGGATTGTGTTTGCAGTTTTGCTCTAAGCATTTCCTTTTATGCATTTTAAACTGTGAGAGGGTATGTATATATTCCTTAAATAAGTACGTGCGTATGATGATGGTGATGATATATGACGATTTGTGATGTGATACGTTTTTCATTTCCTTAAGAATAATTCTTCAGAATAATGTATGTAAGTATACCTACCTATGTACCTACTAACTTATACCTACCACACCTTTATTTTATATTTTATTTAAACAGGTTTCTGCTGTGTGTCAGATTGTCAATTTGAACGGAAAACACAAGACAACAATGTTTGCTAATTTTGCAATTGAAGGCTCACTACACACAAAAGAAACTCCGTTACAATACTCACATCATGGAAGTTGGTATAGCTACCAACCTTGTTATCAGTTTCGTTTTAACTAAAACCTACATTACTAATTAAAAGCTAAAAGGAAAAAACAAACTCAGTTCCTCAAATAAAAATCCTCGCAGAAACAAGCAATTTAAAAATGCCTACAACAGTGTAAGTACATTACATTGCACCATTACTTGATACTTAAAGTTGAAATTGTGCCAGACAAGCATTTTGAGATACAAAACGTGTGTTCAAAGGTCCAAAAAATACTAATTTCTACGAATTTTTATGAATTTAGGTCAAATCCTGTTTGCAGTTTTTCGTTTAAGTGAGAACTCACAAGAGGGTACAGTTTTTTCCTGCATTTCATCATTCCAAGAAGATTATGAAACATGAGTTATATCAAATATCAGTTTAAAGTCAGATAAAAAAAAAGGAAAATTACAAAAAAGATGTTGACTTAGTGTTGCCAAACGGTTTTTTTTTTAATTTGCATTCTTAATAGTTTAATTTTACAATTTTTATTTGGCTATTCGTCTGTCCAATTTTTCTGGCCTTGTCTGTTCTATGTTAAGTCATATACCAGCATTCATTGAAGGAGAATTACAAAAAAGCTGTTGACTTAGTGTTGCCAAACTGTTTTTTTTTTATATATAATTTGTATTCTTAATAGTTTAATTTTACAATTTTGATTTGGCTATATTTTGTCTGTCCAATTTTTCTGGCCTTGTCTATTCTATGTTAAGTCATATACCAGCATTCATTAAATGTTTAGGCATAGGTAACTTTTAACTTTTTGAAAAAAAGGTAGAAAAGTCACTAACGACTTGACAGTTCATCTCACAAAATTTGTCGTTTGCGTTAATAGATTAAATTTTGTATGATTAGTTCTAAGACCATCACACATTCTATCCTACTCGGGGGTTTGACGTTATAGTGTATTGATTTTTTTAGATGCAAGTCAGCGTTGCCGAAGTTACACGATCGTGCTTTTTTGACACGATAATTTACTCATGGCACGGTGGCACGAAAAATTTCAATATGGCACGTTTATTTATTTCCATTATTTTACTTAAAATAAAGCAAATTTCAACAAAATTTATTCCGTAAAAAGTAATTTTTGACAGTGCACGAATAGAGCAAATAATTTCCATTGAATTTTGTCATTGTATCCGTAAAAAAATTGATTACAGGATTTTCAAGAAATTAGAAGAATTTGTGTTTTTTTTAAATTAAATTAGAAGAATTTGTGTGTTTTTTTTTTTTATGTGGCACGAAAATTAGCACGATTTTATAGAAAATATGGCACGTTTATTTTATTTCGGGCGGCAATGATGATGCAAGTATGGAATCAAAATATGAAAATCATTTTCGCGAGGAAACGACAACTAGGGCGCCGCAAAATAATAAATGATTTTTGTAGAGGGGTTTAATACAATCATTTTTTTACTATTGGCTATCTCCCTCCGTTTAGGCGGAAGGGGCAATTTTCTAAAAAAAAAATGTATTAAAATTAGAAAAAAAAGATTTAAAAACAACGGCAACACTTACAATACAAAAATTATAGGTTTTGTGAAATCCAGAAAACTGTTCTTTTATTATTTTTCTAATCTAGTTATTTTTTGTTAATATTTTTTGAAGAAAATACTTTTAAACTCAAAATTAACAACAAAAATTAAAAAAAAAATGTTACTGTTTCTTTATTCAAAATTGTGAAATTAATAAGTACTAAATTTGCTCTATCTATTTGATGTCCCTATAAATCCTTAATCGAACACTGAAAACTAAATGGTTTTATATCTTCTAGTTTATGAGAAAATTGAAAACTACCAATACAACTTTTTTATTCAATTTTTATTTTTTTGGTATTTAGTGCTAGCACCCACCATTACGACTTATAAACAATGAGGTAGGTATGTATGGGGGGAAGGGGGTGGTCATGCTGCCCCAGCAACCTCCGTTTGGACACTATAGGACTTGGGGTAGGTGCGAGGTTTGGTGAAGTGTCTGTTGCTTTTAAAGAATCCTGATTTAAAAAAATTGAATTTGTCCTATACAGATATGTAGTTGTTGACATTGGATATGTTAATGTAAAAAGCCGAAATAATGAAATTCTAGAATTTACCGGTAAATCAACCTCACATTCAAAGTTTCTTAAAATCCAGATTTTCAGAAAGGAACTGTTCGCGTTAGTAAGTAGTAAGTATAAAAACAAATAAGCGTGCACTAGCGTATTATTTATTAACCCTACATTAGATTTACTAAAGCTTTCTGGCGCAAACTAACACACTCACTTTGGATTGGATGTAACCTGGGCCTAGAGTTTGACATCTGGCAAAATTTAAGTATGTAATCGTTTTAACAATTTATCAGTTGTTGTTGAGATGTGTTCCTACTCGCAATGTCATATATGTAATAACTTTGCAAAGTTCTTTTTCTCTCAATCATGGGCAATACCTACCCCTCCTAAATAAATCCAATCATGAGACATTGAAAATTGTTTCTATTTTTTTCTAGCATATTTTCATATTACATAGAAGCTTTCCTGATGAATGCCTTTATGCTGTGCTAGTTTATTCCTTCTCCCCTTTTTATATTTTTTTCTTCTTTAGCGAACTGATATTCTATACACTGCGTGGAGCTGTGGCATGCTCTTTGGTATGTTTCGGTGTATCTAATAGTCCGTGCTCCCATTTGGGGTTGTTCAACTCCGTCATCATATTTTTTTCCTCCTCTCTGTCGGTCGTGGCTCATGGTCTCCAATGTTGACGTTGACGCTGTCATCATAGTCACCGCCTTTTCGTTGTCGTTATCGCTCTTGTGAATATATGGAGGTTTAATATTTTTCTATACATACATACACATCCATACATATATACATTGATATTTATTATTATTATTTTTTTTTAATATGGTGACGATGATGGTGGCTTGATGTTGGAATGGAAGTGGATCAAAGTTGATCGTGCATTGCCTATTCGGATTACCTTGATAATTTTCTTCTTTGACGGTTAGTTTTAGTTTGCGTATCTACTCAAATAACAATAAATGAACAGGTTGCAAGTTTTTCTCTTTTATGATTTCAAGAGATTTAAAAACTATTTTTTTTTTAAATATTTGCCAGGATTTTCCTATTAACAAAAAAAAAACGATGTTGCAATTTTTGTATGAACTGCAAAAGTGTTGATTTAGCATAGAATTATATATTTAAAGTAAATAAACGCCTGCAGAATGATATTTCAAGTCCAATGGAACTATAAAATTTCATTGTGCAGTTTAAAAAAAAATAAGAGAAAGCATTTGTTATATATGTAGTTATTTTCCTTTCCCTTTTATGACCTTTTTAAATTATATAATTTAACCAGAGATCAGAAATAAATCTCAACCTTTTGAAAGGTCCCTTAATAACTCTTATTTGTTGCTATTTTCAATGAAAGTCACAAAATAACCTTTATTCTAAAAAAAAAAGTTTTTCGGTCAAGGTCTGAGCGAAACCTTTATTTTGTTTTTTTTTTTTATGTTACGGTCAACCAGTGAGAGAAATCGCTAAGAGAAAAAAATAAATCTCATATGCAATTTTATCAATCAGAATGTCTCTTAGTTTTTCGTTAGCACTGCATGCTGAAATGCAGCTTATTAGGCTTTTTAGTCATCATCATCAAGTTTCCCGACATATTTGCTTGGTGTCCCAGCGACTGAATTAAAAATTGAAAGGGAATTTTCATCTTTAAATTTTATTTTTAGTGACAAAAAAGGACAATCTTGGGTCAAAAAAAACCTTGAGAGTTTATCATTAGCGAAATTTAATACCATAAATTAAAAAAAACATAAAAATCCGTTGCTCCGCTTAGGGGGTTATCAGTCGCCAGGCAGGCGCCAATGTGAACAGTTTTCTTGACCAAAATACTCATTAACCAAAAATTTAATTTTTTTTGAAAGTTAAAAAAAAAAAAAACTTTTTTTACCAACTTTTTTATTGATTTTTTAGAACTACTGGCGCTACCTAGATCACGAATATGTATTTTTGAAGTCGATAGGTCGCTTAGTTTAGCCGCAAGTCAAGTTTAAAGATGCAAACTTTGATGCCTCTAGCACGTCTAGTTTAGCCGCAAATCGTATTTAAAGATAAAAGTCGATTTTTCATATAATGACATGCATCAATTGAAAAGGTGGCACTTCCCAGATTACGAATATGCATTTTTGAAGTCGCTAGGTTGATTAGTTACATTATTAAAATTTTTTGTTCGAATTAACCATTTTTGATTTATTTTCTACGAAAAAGGTTAAAGGTTGACCTTTTCCATTAATTTTTTCGTAAAAAACTCAACCATTGAGAGATATTTTAAAAAATAAAAAATAAATCTCAACCGATAACCGATATTTTGTTTTTCAATATATAAATCTCAAACCGTAACCGAAATCTTCTTAAAGAAATGTGGTAACTCTCAGAGAGAAACCAATTGAAAATAAAGGTCAACAGTTATTTCTGATCTCTGAAGTCTGAATTTAACTCTTATGTAAGTGAAGTGGGCTTTAGTTCTTTAGGTTGGGTCACCGCGCCGTCTTCGTCGATATAATTAAAGTATTGGCGACGGGTGACGCAAACGTTTCAAACGTGGTTACATCCTCTTCAGTTCTAATTTTTTGATATTCTAAGCACTATTTGAAAATTGTCAAATATTTAACAAATATTTGGTCAGTTTATATTTCAGAACGCTCAGTAATTTTCCTCTGTCACTTTAAAAGAGCAAGAGCATTAAATATAAACAAGATTCCTCTAAAACACTTGCTTTTCCTTTCTTTCTATTTGATTTACTGCGACAGAAAATAATTGAGCAACGAATCCAAAAAAAACCTTCCTCAGTTTTTTGACAGCAAAACTGAGGAACCCTTCAAGCAAATACACTCACCCAACTTTCTCGGTCTTTCTTGAATCTTTGCTAAACTGAGTTTTTCACGCACACCTACCTATCTACAGGCTTTTTTCCCCACACCTTTGCTGAGTTCACTTCTGCAAGTGGAACAGCGAAGACATAGTTTTCTTTTCTCTTCTTTTTTCTTATAATTTTCTTTGGAAAAATTGATAAATGGTCACTTCATAAATAAAATTTTACGGTTTTTCGTTCATATCGTCTTTTTGTAGTGCAATAAAATATGTTTGTAAATTGTATTTATATAATTGATGAAAATCAAAATGTCTAGAAATAAAAATAAGCTTTGTTGTAGGTAATGTAGAACTCAAGTGGCGAAGTTCTTTTTTGCGATTCATTTTGGATCCGTTTTGGGTTCGGTTTTCGCTGAGTATGGTGAACTCTTCCTCTCACAATACATGCGCAAGTAGGTCACTGGTGATTCCAATTTCCATACTAATTTTAGCCGCCAAACGCAGTTTTGCGGATCCATACGCGGAGTCCTCCATGCGTTGTTGACTATGTGTGCGGATCCAAAACAGACTCTTTTGCTTGAAGGGAATTTTTGTGAGGAATTATGTTTATATTTCTTAGTGCCAGGTGTACAATCGTGGTTTAAATTTTGATCCGTGGTTCAGGAATTTTAATTCGCCGATTTCGGCGGGTTAACTGAGGTTCAACGATCGTTCAAGGTTCTAATAGGCACTAAAAGACAATTACATGCCTGAACCATCGTTGAACCACAGTTAATCCGCCGAAATTGGTGAGTTAAAATTCCTGAACCACGGATCAAATATTTGCACAACTGGCCCTTAGAATACGGATTCCTTCGAGATCTCTGAAATATAAACTGGCTAATTATTAATTTTGAGTAGTGGAATTAAATTCTCTCAGAGAGAAGATAACTGCTGAAATATGTTCAATGCTGAAATTTGGCCTAATTGGTTCGGTTTCGGAGCAAACAAAAAAACAAAATGTTGTTACGATACATTTATTTTTTGTCGCTTACGATAATTTGACAGAAATATAAATATAAATAACCGTTTTTTCTAACTTTCCTTAATTCCTCTGTCATCTTCATTTTCATTGTTATTTTCTTTATCATTAATAGCTACATTTACTTCGCTATTTTCCGTTCCTATGTCCCAAAAATTTCATCCGAAGTGATTTTGGACAACTTATAGTTATACATAATCCATGTAAACGCATAGTTGCGTTTTAAGATTTTTTCCCATCAAGTCATTTTGTCAAAAATGCTGGTCTGCATGACAATTAGCCTCTCACTGAGAAAACTTCATCAGCTCTTTTGAACAGGAGCAGAAACCTGAACAAAATTTCTCCGCTAGAAGTCAAAAACAATTTCCATCTCATTTTAATTAATTATTAATTAATCAACTGCAACAAAAAATAATTTAGCAAGCGAATACAAAATATATTAGTCTCAGCTTTTTGATAGCGAAAGTTAGGAATTTCACTGAGATTGCTGAGGTCTCTGGGATCTCGGAGATTTTGAGAAATCTGAACTGAATAAATTAAAATTTAGAAAAATCTTGATGTCATAGTGCGCACTTAAAATTTCAAATTCCTTTGAATGGTCTTCATATTTTGAACACTAACAGTCTTATTAATAACCCCATTCCAAAGTATGTCTAACTTTAAACAGCTGTCCAACTCCAAAATCGTATTAGTAAACATTTCCATCGGTTGTCTAACTTAAGGATTAACTACATCAAAGACTTTTTGCAAAAAGTAGGGCAAAAAGTGAAAATGTGATGAGCAAAAATATGCCTAGAGATGCCTGTGTGCGAAAAAATTGTGTTTTATCTGTAGTATCAGTCTGAAATGATATATCAAACACTATTTTCGCCGGCTTTTTCGCAGACAGACATTTCTAGCGCATGTTTTAGTTTTTCACTTTTGTACTTTTTGCAAAAAGTCTTGAATGTAGTTAAGCCTTTAGACACCGAAATTGGTTCTCCAAACTTATTCTAAAGTCAGCACGTTCAATGAACAAAGTAAGGCATTTTTTTAGTTACGAAATGAAAAGTTATGTTAAAATGAAAGAAATGTTCATTGAACGTAGCCAAAAAGTCGGTTAAATTCATTAATTCACTCGAGAATGAATTAATCCAGGTATGTAACGGGAAATATGAGGTCGTATTTAAACTGCTGCTGGAATGTGATTATTAATAATGAGTTATCCAACTATTTAGACAGTGGCTAGCTGGACAACTGTCCAAGAGTGTTCTAAGAAAATCTAATTTTTTATAAAAGTTATCTAACTTTAAACACCAATTTGTCTTATTAACAAACCCATTCCAAAGTATGTCTACTTTTAGACAACGGTCCAACTCCAAAATCGTATTAATAAACCTTTCCATTGGCTGTCCAAACCCACAGTACACATATTGAAGGTAATATATTGTGCATCTTCGAAAACTACAGTAAACTGCCTGTCAGGATTAACAAAAACAAAACATAAGTGTTTCCGAATCGCAGTGACCCTCGTCTACAATTTACAAAAACAAAATACAAGCCATGCGCAGAACTGAACAAAAATGAAAACTCGGAAGATATTACCTTCTATATGTGTACTGTGGTCCAAACCTATTCTAAAGCCGGAACGTTCAATGATCAAAGTAAGGTAATTTTTTTTGTTGCTAAATGAAAAGTTGTGTAGAAATTAGAAATGAAAGAAATTTCGTTTGAACGTAGCCAAAAAGTCTTCTAAATTCATTAATTCACTCGAGAATGGATTATTCCAGGTATGTCACGGGCAATATGGGGTCGTATATTTAGACAGCTGCTGGAATGTGATTATAAATAATGAGTTGTCCAAATATTTAGATAGTGGCTAGATGGACAACTTACTGTCCAAGGGTGTTCTAAGGAAATCTAATTAATACGACTGCAACTCTTCTAGTTCTAATAATAATATACATAATTCTGTTTGAAGTTAATTTAAATGATCAATTTATCTGACTCATCACTGCACAGCCTAAACTGGGGTCAATACTCATTCTGTGAAGCTGTGAAGTGATAAATTTTTTATCTGGATTTACATTGTTCAATTTTGGAATAAGTTTTTTTCAGAAATCGGGTGAAATGTTCATATGGTATGTTTTCAATTTCGTTTGAAGAGAGAAATTGTGATAGGATTTTCTCATTTAGTACATTTTAGAACAGAACAGATTTCCAGAATCGCATAACTGGCTGAACAGAATGGTGACGGAGACGGAACCGAAGCCGGAGCTGGAATAGCTGTCAAAATATTGAATACACGCAAATTCAATGTCGCGAGCACAACGGAACGTAGACGCATACGGAGCTGCAGACGCAGACGGAAGAGTTCACCAACTTTTAACTTTTCAAGTACAGCACTTTTGACGTTTCAAATTGTATGAAGAAAAAAAACAACTTTTTGGGTCGGAAAAAAATATTGTGGTTATTTGTATCGCGAAAAAATTATTTATTAAAAGGAAAATTATTGGAAACAAAAAATGTGAATTCTGAGCTTGTACACAAGAATATTCTTTTGTTTTTCTTCAAAATACTTTCAAAGCTGTACAGCTCCATTGTGGACATGTAAAAAAAATAACGTACGATACTTTTTGACAGCTCTTCCAGTTTCATCTGCGGCTCCAGTTCCGTCATTCTAAAATAAAATAGGCCAGTCCCACGGAGAAAAAATCTCAGTGAGCGCTCAATGTCAATTTGACGGAGGCGAAATCATTTCGTGGGACAACATTCTCCGCTCAATTGTAAAAAACTCAGGTGTTATAATTCTCGTACTGAAATTCTAAAAAATCACTTTCAACTTTTGCTTAAAATGTTTAATTTTTGAAGCAGAAAACTTATTGAAATGAATGAGAAATAATAAAAAGATCAATTTATTTTAGTTGTTATTAACATTCCTTCTTTATTTTGTATTTATTTACCACTTTTGCACTTGCGCACCACAAAAAAATTTAAATTTGATTGTCAAAAGAACAGCTGTTTTGGCTGAGAAAGAAAACTGAGAAATGAATCCAAAAAATTTTCATCTCACATATCTCAGCAAAATATCTCAGTGCTCAGGTGAGATTTTTTGTCCCACGAAAAAAAATCTCTGAGCGCTCTGAGCGCTAATGATAAAATGAAAAGTTGCTGTGAAAACAGAAATGATATTATTTTTTATCATTTCACAGGCTGTGCATTGATGAGTCAGATGAATTGATCATTTAAATTGACTTGAAATAGAATTATATTGTTATCGCCGGTGTTGTTTGTGACAATTATCATGTAATAGTTCAAGATAAAATTGCTCATCCTCAACTTTAACAAGAAAAACAAGTTCATGCAGTATCAGTATACTGGCGTATTCCCATTTGAGGCTTACTCCTTTTCTCCTCTTAAGGTGACTCCATTTAACCGGTGTAGGTACTTGGAATAGTAAAAAGTAATTGCTTAAGTCAAACCACAAATATACAAAATGTATGAAGGAGCTCCAAAGCCTCAGTACCACACCTCTTTCCTTTTTTTAGCATGCTTCCAAGAATAATAATAAATTGAAATCAGAATCAGAATGAGGGGAATAAAAGCCCGCAAGTCAGAAGAGTTGCCTCCTTAATAGCTGAATCGGCCAGCGGCGATTGTTGTGCAATTAAGTAGGTCAGACGCATTGTCGTTGTCGGTTGTTTCGATACCATTGTCATTGTCATCAGTATTTCTTTACCTTTTGTGGAGACGTAGTTACCCATACCAATTGCTGGCTATGGTGAAATGGAAATAAGGACCTAGTGTAAGGAGTTGCATGCATCACGTACGAATACTAAAATCAGGTTAAACACGATAAAACGTCGTCGTCGTTCTCTCGAATACCAAAAGCCAAAAACAAACGGACATAAAGGAAATTTTTATTTTTTGCAAGGTATGTACAATGTACATACATAAAGAACAACACTGCAATCGAAAGATACAACAGGATTTCAGTGTTAAAGGAGCTGACTTAAAAGCGATTCGTTAGTAATTCAACATCCACTGCAAGGTAATATTAATGTTTCTTGACTTTGGTCGAGCGATTTTTGGGTCAAGAGGAGAAAAAGATTTACACAGCAAGAGGAATCTTGGAGCATTTTAATATTGCATATACCTTTACATAAAATAAGAAAATATAGAAAGCATATCCGGAATCATGAGGACTTTGCTTTTGGAATGAGAGAAAGTCTCATAATATCGGAGGTCAGTTTTTAGGAAATTTATTTTGCTTGCCATGTTTTCTTAGCTGAGCTAGATTATCAATTATCTATCAAAACAATTTATAATGACAATAGCCGTGTTCCTTTGGAGGTGGCAAAGTACTCATGAGTAGACAAAAACAATAATCTAGGTAGTTACGCACCTATCAACGGAATTTTAGTTTTTCATGCAAAATGCCATTTGTTTTCAATTTTTTTACCAACCGACTTTTTTCATAAACATATAATGTCTTTTTTTTATAATTTCTGTGTAGAATTTCTCGATTTTGTTGTTTGTGTTGATTTCACACAATATGATCAGTTGACAGTCACATGAAACTGTAGTAGATTCCACTAGCAAAGGCAAGTACTCATAAGTAGTTCGCCACATCCATAGGAACAAGGCTAAATTAAAAAAAAAAAAAACTAGTAGACCAGTGATTGCGTTGCTTCGCTTAGTTTTTAAAGTCAAACATTTGATTGTTTAAATCCTGGATTTCATTGGAATGACGAGGCATAAAGTATTTCTCTTCATTATACATTTATATTTGAAAGCATTCCTGTGATTGCTATGTGTAAATACAATCTATAACAACGCTGCACAGTGGTTCAGGGGTGGACAAAAATCATTTTATCGACTTTTAAGCTTAGAATACAAAACAAAATAGCTGCTAATACCTGCGAAACTTCAAATGCACCCAATTTATGTATCAAGACCTCCAAAAACTAAACAATTCCTTGAATTACGTTTTTTTTATTGTTTTATTGCAATAACTTCAAAACCTTCCCGTAAACCATGAAAAAATATATATACATATGTGTTTATTATTTCTAGAGGAAGACCATTATAACAGTACCATTTTTAGTCCACTATTTTAATAATTTTTTTTTTTGGGGCCTTAAAAATCGAATGAATAATAATGAATGAATGAATAATAACGCCCTGGATTATCTTTTTGTTATAGTTTTATCAGTTACCTGCTTCCTAGGCTTAAATAAATTATATAATTATGTATAAGCTACCTACACCTTTTGCGACATATTATTTTCCAATAATAAAGGATTGTAAGGAAGCCTGACGTTATGTTTTATAAATAATGTAGATATAAAAAAAACTTCGCGATGTTTTACCTGATATTTTTTTTTCGTGAGTTAAATTTTACAAAATGGTATTTAACCCAAAGGATTGGTAGGTGTTTAGACAGTCAAGACTTAAAATCCGACAGAAGAAAAAGAAATAATCTAGGAAGATGGAAAATTTTACCATATCAAACGCCGAAGTTTTGAACATTGCGTTGTCCGGCAATGAAATTATAAATATGGTTTTTGTTTCATCGGATCCATTTTTAAGTTCTTTAAGACAAACGCAAAGAAAAATCATTTATTATTTATTTTTTCATTTTTTTTAGGAAAAGATTTAATAATTAAGATTTTTGTCAAAAACGCCCTCAAAAGTGGGCGTGGTAATTATTTCGCATAAATATTTTTTTGTGCATGTTTTTACAGCAACTTGTATCGTTTTCTAAAAAATTGGTCCAAAAAAATTTTTTTTTGTTAAAAAAAAAACGCCCCCAAAAGTGGGCGTGGTGAAAAATTTTTTACCAAAGACTTACATATGTATATGAAATTGCGTTATCTACAACTTTTTCAAAGCACACACCTCTCATTTTAATGAACTATGGCAGTAAGAAGACTTTTTTTTTTAAGTGAGCGTGTCAGTGGGCGAAAATCTTCTCTTATGATACCTTATGCTATCCTTAACCGTGTCTGCAAATTTCATTCAAATCGGTTGGCTGGTTCAGATTTTATAGATTTATGACCGCCTCTCCATACAACCTTAACCACTGTGCACTGTACTTAGGTTGGTTAATCAAAAAATAAAAAAGAAAACAAGGAAAAAAATGTCATTTCTAAAAAAAACCAAACCCAAAGTAAAAGTAAACAAACAGCAGCCATTTTGTATTTTTGGTGTTGTTCTTTTACTTCCCACTTACTGGGGTAAAAACTTCAAGAAGACGAAATAGTAGGCTGAGTTCCGAAATGTAAATTTTTTGATGCGGAAGTAATATCTACATTTTTCATACGCATCAGCAACGCAAACTTGATGCTTTGTAAAAATATTACATTGCACGAGTCTGACATTTCGGAATGCAAAAAAAAAAAAATTTTAATCGAAGCAGCTAAAAAAAAATTTTGGATGCGCAGTTTGCACAGTAAATGTCCATCTGATGAATTTTGGAACTCGCAAACGCTCTCTTCTACCTATAAGGTTTGTTCGTGTACTTTCCGGACTAAAACTGGCAAATTATCAAATTTTAAGGGGTGGAGATGAAATTCTCTCAAAGAGATTGGAAACAGTTCAAAAGTACACGAACGCTTTGAACCAAACATGTCTGCTAGATTTTAAACGTCACCAAAAAGTAAACAAAGCCACAACATTGGAATACATTTACTGAAAGTCTTAATTAAAATTGAAGTAAACGAATTAAATTGAACTTAACACACTTCCTTTCAATTTTATTCAGTGGTTTATCAAAAAATTTTAGATGAAAAAAAAGAACTAAAACTAAAAGCAAACAAACAGCAGCCATTTTGTATTTTTGTTGTTTTTTTCTTTCCCCTTGCTTTTTGACAGAACACCGAACTTTCCTTTTCTGCCGGAAGAAATTTCTCTAGTAAAATCTGGCAAAAAGGGGAAATAATTTACTCTTTCGCGAGCCCTCTCTTCTACCCAAAACTACCCGAAATATGCATACGCGAACAGGTTTGGACTAAATCTGGCAGAAAATTGTAGTTTTGGGTAGTTTCGGACTTGTACGCGAACGCACCTATAATGTGCATCCTGGACAAATTTAAAGTATATAACGAAAAATAAATGAAGTATGAAATTTTTTGACGCAGTTAGGCTCCAATGATGGAGTAGAATATGAAATCACAGTTTTAGACTAAAATTTGATATGGCGAGTTCCGGGAATTTTGACTTTTTCGTTTTGTCGATTTGCGGGCATATTTTGCATTTTTCGCTTAAAATGGTTAAGACCAAGTTTATACGGAATTAAATTCTTTAACTTTTTTATTCAGACAATTTTGTTGTACAAAAGTTATTTATTGCTAATAATAAGCAAAAAATGTCAAACGTTAGGAGATTTGCCCAGTTTTTTTTAACATTTTCAGTACCTGAACGCCCCTTTTATTTTTGCTATTGATCAAAATTGATTACATTAAAATTTACAAACAATACCTAATCAAAAAACACGGCTTCTCTGCCATTATTAAATCAGTATAAATTGTCCAAATTTTCAACATGTATGTCCTGTATAACTTTTTATGCAAGCAAGATTTGGCAATAGACTTTTTTTTAACAGTATTTCCTATGTCACCACAAAGACATTTTCTGTGTTAAAAACTTATATATTTGAAATTTGACATTTTTGAAGTGGCAATATGTTGTAAATAGTCGCTTATATAGAAAAAAGCGTTAAAATGTTTTCTATTATGTCATAAGATTTGAGTATAAAATTATTTTTCAATAACTTCGCCTTTTGAGAGTTAAAAGCAAAAAAACGGTATTTTTGACGTTTGACCAATTTTTTTTAATAATTATATCTTCATAAGTTAACCACAGTTAGTTAACTCTGGACATAAATTTATCTATAGTTAACTAAAAGACATCTGAAAAACTAGGCCTGACTTTGAAAAATAAAAAATAGAAGCTCTTATCGCTATTTCGTTTTAAGTCATATTTAGTATTTCTTAGATGAGCGCCAATTTATGTATATGAAATCACCCATTAACAATGATTATTCTTCCGCAATACACTTCTTATTGTATTTGTAATTCATTTTTATGATGTTTTAATCGAGGAAATGTCAAAATTTAATGGTACACTACGGCGTATACGTAATTATTTATTGTATTTTTATCACATTTTTCAATTTTGTTTTAAAATAATGGTATCTTCCTTTACGTAGTTTTTTTTATTTCTTTTTACTTATCCATTGATAAAATAAAAATGAAAATAAACACTTGGGCATACATATGTACGTTATTACTTATTATTATTACTTTCTTAATTTTTTTTCGTTTTCCTTTACTTTTGTTGTAGTCAATTATTATTTTTATTTTATAAACACTTGTTCGAACTGTTGGTGTTATAAACAAAAATTGCCCGATGAACAAGTTCAAAAAAATGTTTTTTGCATACCCTTCCCGGTCACGTCGATCGATGTGTTGTCCGTACGTTTAAGCGCCTGTATATTCACTTGTTTAGATGCATCGAGCTAGAATCTTGAGGCCTTGAGAGATGAATAGATTTGCCTGAAATTTGGTACAATACAAGTGATTCACTGTCTTTTATTTTTGGAAAGCTCATCTGAGAAAATTAAAAAAAGAGGCTGGGCTTGACCCACTTCCCATTGGTTCCCTTTGAAACTCGACACCCGATGTTATTTTTTATAAGAAAATTATACAAATTAAAAATCTTCGATAACACACAGACATCTCTCTAAAAACAATGTAATCCAGAGACCTCGAAACGTGGAGAAATGTCAAAATTTTCAATTCGACAAATCGGACCGATTACAATAACACATATAGGAGAAATTTCCTTATCATCAAACTCAAGATTATTGAAAAGTGTTTCATCTTCTGCAATTTGTTGCATTTTTATGAGGTCTTGTACTCGTACGTTGTTTATTTTTAATTTGACGTTTGAGAGATGGATAGCTTTATAACACATACATTCATAAATTTCATAATAAACGTTTCAACTACATATATACAAGCATCATTCAGTGCTTATGTATGCATAAGCATATCCTATCCATATGTACTAAATAGAAAACTTCCAACATAAGATGAAGTGCTGCCCTCTGTAATTAATTCAGCGGTAATGACTGGAACCACAGTACACAAATCTAAGTTAATATATATTGCGCAGGTTGTCAAAATTGAAACAGTGAGAAAAGAAATTAAAAAATGGTTGTTCAAGTGCCCCCAAAAACTTCACTCTACATTAGTAAAAAAAACAACAAATATCGAAATTTGACAAGAATTTTTTCGGATTTTGATAGGTGCGCAGAACAGAACAAAAATGAAAAGGCTAATGATATTACCTTTAATATATGTACTGTGGACTGGAACTATGTTTATTAATAAGATAAGTTATCTAACGGAAACGAACATGTGCCAACTAACTGCTTGAACAGAATAGAATGTTGGAACTGGAGCCGCAGACGGAACTGGAAGAGCTGTCAAAAAGTGTCTTGCGTTATTTTTTTACCTGCCCACAATGCAGCTGTACAGCTTTGAATGTATTTTGAAGAAAAACAAAAGAATATTCTTGTGTACAAGCTCAGAATTCACATTTTTTGTTTCCAATAATTTTCCTTTTAATAAATAATTTTTTTCGCGATACAAATAACCCCAATATTTTTTTCCGACCCAAAAAGTTGTTTTTTTTTTTTCATACAATTTGAAACGTCAAAAGTGTCGTACGTGAAAAGTTAAAAGTTGGTGAACTCTTCCGTCTGCGGCTGCAGCTCCGTATGCGGCTACGTTACGTTGTGTTCGCAACATTGAATTTGCGTGTATTCAATATTTTGACATCCATTCCAGCTCCGGTTCCAGTTCCGTCTCCGTCACCATTCTCTTCAGCCAATAACACGTGTGTCAAGGTGCGGATAGTAATTTTTTTTTATTAATAGCGAGCTTGTAGATAATTAAGTCGCAATATTATAAGATACTTTATACAGCTCCTCTGGATGCAAAGCTTAGTACGGTGTTATATACATACATACATATGTAGCTAGCTATTCCAGATTCTTAACTGACAAAAAAGCATCTGCTATTAAATGTCCACCCCCATGATGCTGTCTTATATCTTTAAAATAAAATTAGAAGTTTAAAATTTAAATTTAAAGTCACTCCAAATTATTTCATACTTGAATGATATGTCTTGAGCCGGAATTGAGGTATCTAATTAATTCTTAACGGACACACGCTCGATTTTGTTTTCTATAGTATCTTACGGATATAAGAAATATGTGCATAAAGAGGAAACTCACTCATGTAGGTACTATGTACCTACTTATAACACAAAATTATATTAGAAAAACGTTCGTCCCAATATATGTAGATTATGTATTGAAAACTACGCATTTAAGAAAATTACTTCCGTATTTTGTAACTGTGTTAATCTGAACATATTTCTAAATAGGTAAGTAATCCATAGGTGCATATACATAAATAATCAGCCCTATTATCGAATCTGTTCGGAGAAATGTATGATCGGAGAAAACTTCCGATTGGACGATTTTTCCTTTTCATGTTATACGAATCGTAATAAAAATATTAATGCGTATTGACCGCATGTATTTGACATTTACATTTGCCAAAATAAAAGATTATCAAAGAACAAGCATTAGTAAAAGAATCATGGATATTGGAAGCGGAGAGATACGAACAAAGAACATTTATCAAAGAAAAAAGAAGATTCTTTAGAAATATATTCAATTCAATATTGTTACGGGAAATTTTCCACTTCTAGTTTTTCGTCGGGGAAATCGGAAAGCATATATCTTCACCATCGCATGAATTCGTGATGCGTTGCTGCCATTTTGACATTTCATCGGCATACAACGCACGAATTTGACATGTTTAACGCACATTGAATTTTGTTTCGTAGATCTGTCCGATTGGCATTGGTCTATCGGAACGGCTAAAATAATACAAAATTCGTAGATTTCGTAGAAATCGGAGAAAATTTCGTTCCGATCGGGTACGATGATAAGGCTGAATGTTTTGACCTAAAATGACAGCTTTCAATATATTCCAATGAAATATCAAAAACAATTTTAAGAGAGCGTTAATAATCGGCATGATGAGAGAGGTCTGCATTAAATTAGATTTTATGATTTTATGAAACTAGTGTTGTTTATAGAACATTTAATCTGATGTATTTTATACTAGAGTTCTTTAACAAATAACAATATATCACTCTCTTATTTGTTCACAAACCTAAAAATTATCACTTTGTGGAAACTGACTTTTTTTTTAAGAGTAGGTGTATCTATTGTCAAAAGCAAATACTTGAATTTTAAACGATGTTATGTAATAATCCTGTTAATATTTTAAATGTGAAAGGTTGTTTGTCTGTCTGTTTGTAGTGAGAATTGATAGTGCGAGAGCTTGGAACATGAAATTAAACATAAACTATTTTTTTTCAAATCTTAGACCAATTTACAATAAATACCTTAAATATACAAAAGAAGTGATTTAAATGGAAAATAAAAAAAGTCTTTAACGGATGCGAAGCAAGGCAAGCACTCGGTTTGGTAGTTTAAATATAAACAGCAACAAAATTGGGCATAAGGTACTCTAAAGATAATAAACATCAGGGGGGCCTATTTTGTAAAACGATAATCGTAAGAAATACCACGTATTCATCAAATTGCGATTATGAGAAACGAGAATGGTGGTAAAGAAAAACGAAACTCGGTTTTTATTAGCGATTACGAAATAAAAACGAAACTCGTTAAAACTAACGAGTGGCATTGGTGTCGTTCGGCTCTCGTTTTAGATTTGTTTGTTGTGGTTTGTTTCCTTGATTGGATTCTCGTTTGTCATAATCGCTTTACGACGGCCGTGACTATCGTTTCCCTAGGTTTCGTTTTCTCTACCGTTCGTTTCGTATCTCATAATAAGGGCCCAGAATTTTATTTTCGCAAGTTTTTATACAAAGTTTTGGCTGCCACTTTTGAAATTGACAGATTCGTGAATATCACCCCAACAAATGACGGTGTTCACATTGGACTCAGATTTACGATTTTTTTGGCATAAGTCAGTCAGCTCGTGTTCAGACACACACAACCGATTCATTTTGACGTTCAGTAGTTGTTAAAATAAAACACAAATTTTTATTCGCCGGAGAATTTAACTAGAAATTTTTCAATCACAAAATTAATATTTCACTAAATAAATATTTTTCCAATTGAAACAACTTCGATTCTGTAGTATTTAAGTGCCAAACAAAAACTAAATGCTAACAAAACACATGTCACAAAAGGAAACGTCAAAAAAAATCCACAAATTTTTAAAAAATTTAAAAAATCCTGCCTCACTTGCCTGTCTCTTTCTCACCACAGAGTGGGAACGAGAAAAAGTATATAGACGTCAAAAAAAATCCAAGGAGTAAGTCCAATGTGAACACCGTCAATATTTCTCCTTAAAATGGCCACGTTCATCACCACGTTTTTGACAGATCTAAAAATTCAGTTCTGAAAAACGTAATACTGAACGCACAAAATAGTCTGAAATTATTTATTCTGTTTTTATTATTTTTTGCACTTTAAAATCAAAATCCGAAAAGCGATACGAGACCCAGACGATCAGACCACACACCAAAAAAAATACTGGTTCAAGAACTGTTTTTTACTGCTTTTAGCTGTCATCTGAATTTTCAGATAGAATTTTTCATCTGAAAATTCAGAAAAAAACGTAAGGAACGTAGCTAAATGTCAATCGACGTCAACTGAATTTTTAGGACTGCTGGCCAATCAGAAGCTCTTAAAATGACAGTTCAGAACTGTCAAATGTGCTGTTGAACGCGGCCAATGTCTTGTTTGTCCGGAATTTTATTGTGAGTTTCGCCGGACGGTATTTACTTTTTCCGCGTTATTTCTCTCTTGTTCGCTTACTTAAAATAGCTGAAAATTTAAGTTATCCATGGCACTATATTCTGTCTAAAATGAATGTTCACATTTCACAATAAGGGGATTTTTTGGAACATGAAATATATCTCATGTGAAACTCACAACAGGCAAATGAGCTTTCTAAGTGGAACTCAATATATGGCTAATTAATCAGAGTTTCTGATATCCGTGTTGTACTGTTTTCAGAAAACAAAAAAGAATAAACATTTTTGTATATGTACATACACATATGTATTTACAGTTATTTTTATTTGGTATCTCTGGCCTGGGACCCTGGGTATTTTGTCATTGAATTTGGGAAAATCACCAGCAGAAAAGGATGAACCAGCATAGAAGACAGGTAACAGGTTAACCCAACAAATTAACCAAACGAGTTAAAATCAAGGTGAGTGGGCCGCCGCCGCCGTCGCACCATGGGCTTTTTCTGATTTGGAATTATGATTCTGTAGCCCATCAACGGTTTTTGTTTATTTGCTTAGGTTTATATAGGTTTGTATAAATGTATACAATATTATTCCCGTTTGCTTCTTTTTTATTTTATTTTTGGGGAAAGGACTGTGTCAGAATCTGATTTAATTTCAAGCTTTCTTTCTCTTTGGATCATTGTTCGCAATACAGTTTTCTTGTTTACTATTCATTGGATTGTCTAACAACTGCTATGGGTATAATGGTTTCCGAAGATAGAGATACCAAAGACAATCAAATCGTTGACATCAACAATGATATTAGGTAAATTTACCTCAGTTTTTAGGTATTTTGTCTCTGAGATGAGAAAAGAAAACTCCAAACCGAGGTAAATCACACGCACAGTATGATTTTTTCAATTTATGAATAGATCGAGGCTTGGTAAGTTGAAAAACATCAAAACAAAACAGAATGTCGTTTAACAAAAATCCGTTAAGAAAATCTACTACAATAAGTCTGTGTTGAAAATGTAAAAGCTCTTAAGTGTATTTTCATAGTTTTTCAGAAAGTGAATTTAAAATTTGCAATTTTTGTTTTAAAATAAAATAAGAGGGTTACGAAGATACTACTCTCAATATTGTTGACTTTATATATATGTATATGAATCGAAACAGATCACTAAAAATTATCCAACTAAAGTATTAACTGTATTTGTTTATGTTTACATAAGTGGTTTTACAGAAACAACAATTGCAGTTTTTCGTGTATTAAGATGTTGTTCTTCCAATTCAACTTGACTTTAATTTTAAGTCAACTTTAGTTGTTTTACCTTTTTTAAGAAATGAAAATGCAAGGAAGTTTTTATGGTAAAACCTCTTAAGTGGACCTAAGTGATTTTGCTTAATTGTATAACATCTAAAATAAAAACAACGTAAGATATTTTACTAAAATTATTCTGTTCTATTCTTATGAAAATCTAAATTAATTGATACATAAGATGTATCGACATCTACTAAAGTTATTTTACCTTTTGCTAAACCATACAAGTTAAACTTAAGCTGTATTTTTAAAGTAAAAAACGATAAAATATTAACCGCAAAGTCCACAAATCATAAAATTAAATAAAAAACAAAGTTTTTTTTCTTTTATATGCACCTTAAGTGACTTTGCCAATTTTAATTTAATATATTAAAGTAAAACAAACACTTGGTAATATATCAAATAAGATTTGGATGCATTTCGACGTTAGTCATCCTCAGCGATGACTTATTTTTCCGTATCAAATGCACATCTAGAAACGGTAAAGATTCATTTTTCTCCATTTCTCTTGTGAACTTAATTGTTGGCCACTGTGTGTTTAAACGTAATAACATTACTCCTTCTTTTCCTTTTTCCACTATTGCTGCCACGTCGTCTACGTATCTCCACCATACTGTCGGTATTGTTCCTGCTTCTTTCATTACTGTCTCAAAGTTTGGGGTCACCATCGTTTGGCAAAATTCATTTGGCATTTCTTGTTTCGCGTTAGTCGTTAAATATTTTGTTTAATTCGCAATTCTTAATTGGCAATTTACATTTTCTTTTTTATTCAATACGTTTTTCAATCATTCTGCAATTAACATTCGGCGGTTTTATATTTCGCTTTTTGTTAAAAATATTTTCAATCATTTCGCAAAATTCATTTGGCAAATTATTCTTTAGTTTTTCTTTGTTAAATTGTTTATTATTTGGCCAAGTGTTTTTTCGCAAAATATTGTTTCGCCGTTTCATTATTTTGCGAAATAACGTTTCGCCGTTTAATCATTTCGATAAATATCGTCAAGCCGTTTTATTATTTCGCTAATAGATCATTTCGCCGTTTAGTTGTTTTGATCGTTTGACCAATCATTACCATCGTCTCTTTTCAAGATTAACAGTTTTTTTCTGAGCCGTTGCTTAGTCATTGTTTTGCAATTTTTGCCGTAATCACTTTCGCGATTTAAGATTTCAGTTTGTTTGCTTAGTTTAGGTAAGTACATAACAGACAGAGGATTTTCACATTTTACTCCAAGGAAAAAAGGGTTTTAAGCAATTGGGCAGTTATTTTCGTAGGTGCATTATATTTTTTATATTCTCTATTCAGTGTTTTTTCGCTTTTTTTTATTTTGGCAATTTGATGTTCAGCTTTTTTTTTATTTGGCATTCGATTGTTTGGCAATGTTTTGGCTTCCATTAAATTACATGCCTTAAAATTTTGCGCATTTTCAGGTTAGTAGTGTCCTTGTGAGTTTTCGGCAAACAATACATTTTTGGTACAGATGGGTTCGATATTAATAAATTTAATTTTAATTTTATAAACTTAAGCTATTTTACAACTATTAACAACTTTTTTGTTTTTAAAGATTTGTCAACAGACTCGATATGGATAAAAAGCTAAAACCACTTAAGTCCATTTGAGCTTTTACCTTTTGAGCAGAGAAGTAACATGCCTGTTTTCACCAAGTTTCGCAAATTCGGTTTTTTTTTTTCGTATGGGTTTTGACAGCAAATTGTCATAATTTGTAAAAAAAAAAAAAAAAAAAAAAAAATAAAGCTCACGTTACACCTAAGAATTCTATTGGTAATATCATATTTATGTACAAAATTTTATCTATTTCAATAATTGTTTGTGTTGTATCTTTTGCTTTTGCTTGCTTTTGCTTTTGTTTTCTTCTTTGTTTTAAATTTAAAAATAGAAAATTTAATTAAAAACAAAGAAAAAGTAATTTCCACCACTTGTATCCTCATTTAGGTCATCTTCAACAATTGTTATTCGTTTCCTCATGTTTTCCTGCTCAGACTCAAACATCTTGTGATTGATCATCAGAAGAAAAATGATATTGATTTCCAAAAATGGCGATTGTGTGCAGCTATGGTCGGCGCCGCGCCGGCTCTTATTTGTGTTTGCAATAAAGAATCATAGATGAAGCTGCACAGCACATGCACATTTCGTTAACATGGGGCTTGGTGAGTTCGCTCGATATCAAATCCAGAATAAAATCTATGTCGAATTCCTTTTAAGAAAAAAATCGATTTGTTTAGAAGAAAAAATCGAATTTTCTGGACAAATCCCTTGTATTAAAAAAAAATTCGATTGTTTAGAAAAAAAATCGATTTTTTTGGTAAAATGAATTCGGTATTAGTAACCTTTCATTATTTAAGCAGAAAATAAGTTTATCAGCTTAATAAGTATATATGTATGAACTTATAGGTACCTATTAAGAATTTTTTTTTTGTTGAAATTCATTTAACCAACAATGAGGAAGAAATTTACGGAAAGGCCCCATATTTGCTTTTACCACGGGGCCCCACCGGCTCAATCTACGGCCCTGGTTTTATCACCCATTTCAGATTCATCTGTGAAACACATTTTTTTGCACACATGCATTTCTATAGAATGTTTTAGTTTTTCCATTTTCCACTTTTTATATACATACCGTGGTGGACACATAAATAGCACACTTTACATTTGATTTAATAAATTGCATACAAACCTTAGCTCTTGTCTTAAGACAACGGGATTTCTCTTTTTCTTTGACTTATGAGTACTCAAGAAAAAGAACCCGTTAGAGTTTGTATGATTTTTCTTACAACAATTATGTTAAAAGACAATAGTCGTGTAATATCACTCTTTGAGCTTGGTCATTTAATTAGCACAGTGGAAGTTACATGCAAAATTATTTCAATATTAAGATTTTTAATAACGTTAATCAAACCGGTAAGTTTGTAGGTGTTGATTTAAAATGAATATCTGTATAAATATACTATAGGTATGGGAAAAGGATCACATTGCTCAACTGATAAAAGGGTTTTGATACTCGAGATGAAAGCTGAAGGAAGAACCGTTACGGAAATATCCAATTTATTAAACTGTTCCAGAAAGCTTGTTTATAATGCAATCCACCATTTTGAGACTTTTGGAACTACAAGAAAAGTCCCCAGAGCGCCACGTGCAAGAAAAACCACTGTTAGAGAGGATCATTTAATATACAGAGCTTCGACTGCGGACCCTTTCAAAACATCAAAGCAAATAAAATATGATGTTGAGTCACAATACGGTGTTTTACTTTCTTCTCGAACAATAAGACGACGATTGAATGAAAACCAACTAAGGGGCTGCATATCGCAAAAGAAACCGTTTGTTTCGAAAAAAAAAATTAAAGTGCAGAATTAATTTTGCTAAGGAACACCTACGAAAACCTATTAATTTTTGGAAAAACGTGCTATGGAGTGATGAATCAAAGTTCTGCAGATTCGGGTCAGACGGAAAAAAATATGTTTGGCGTCCACCTAACCAACAACACAATCCACAATACACCCTTAAAACAATAAAACATGGAGGAGGAAATGTTATGGTGTGGGGAGCTTTCTCTTGGCACGGTGTTGGTCCAATTGTAAAAATAAACTCAAAAATGGATAAACATGTTTATAAGAACATATTGGAAGATCACATGATTCCCTACGCTGATGACAATTTGCCTCTGACATGGCGTTTCATGCACGACAACGATCCGAAGCATACTTCTCACTTGGTAAAATCGTGTTTATAAGGTAGTTATGTGAGTGTTTTAAAGTGGCCGGCTCAGTCTCCCGATCTTAACCCGATTGAGAATCTGTGGAATGATATTGAACGCCAAATTAAAGGTAAAAATCCAAAAAACTTTGATGAATTATGGGAAAACATCAAAAATGCTTGGTATGCAATACCAATAGAACGTTGCAGGAAATTGGTGGAAAGCCTGCCAAGAAGATGTCAAGCTGTGATTGCAAACAAGGGATTTCCAACTAAATACTAACTTTCATCTTGAAATTTAAAGGTAAAATATCTTTTGCAGCTTATGTGCTAATTAAATGTCCAGGCTATATTATAAAACCTTGTATTAATTATGGTATTTGTATCGTTTTACTTGCAGAAATTACCACAATACAAAAATATATGAATTCAAAATATGCTAATATTCTAAAAACAGCAAAAACATTATGTGTAATTTATCATTAACTGTTCCTAAAATTCATTTAAATAAAAGATCATAATGAAAAAAAAGTGTGCTATTTCCATGTCCACCACTGTACATACCTAGGAGCTCCAAGATATCCGATAAATACCAAATCAGTTAAGTTCAGACTAAATTTTTGTTGTTAACCAAATTTCAAAAACAAGGCACAATAGCGCTCATTTATGGTCTCTGAAGTCAAGTATTTCACAGAGAAATAAATAGCTGTTTTTTTTTTAAACATTTATTCTCCTTTCAATATCGGACGTTTATGAGCGAGGTGTGAACCTTTCATCCATCATCAACTAATAGAGGAACCCATTTTCGTAAGGTTGTTTGTAATGTTGATCGCAGTAAACGAGAATAGGGAACAATGACCTTTTGGCCGTTTGGTTTGGCGGGGAAACAAACATTAAAAAATTTGTGTGCCTAGGATACAAACTGAAAAAAAAAAACATAAATAAACAAAACAAAAAAGAAAAGAAACAATACAACACAAGCAGGAGATCCAAAGGAAAATAATAAAAAAAAAAGGTGCCCGAAAAGGTGAATAACCCTAATAATGTGTGACGATTAGAAATCCTAGACATGTACCCAGCTTATGGGAAGTCTCACCATAAGCAAGAAACTTGGGTTCTGGGGTGCAACACAATACACAAGTGATTCGTGAGACTACCCCCGGACTGATAGCCCATTTACTTAAGACGACGACGCACGCAGTGCGCGGCAGCCGAAACAATGAGGATGAAACCTGTTGCTTTATTTTGTCTATTTTTTTTCCTGCTAGATTTATTTAGATAGGTAGAGCGTAGAGGTACCTACATCATAGGCGATTTATGATTTTTATGGATACATTGTTTTTTTTTTTTGTTTGATGGAGGGGGGATGGGGTTTCGCTTTCTTTCCCGCGCCTTTTTTGTTATTTGAATATTTTTGTTTGAGAATTTGGTGGCAGGTAAGGGGCATTTAATAAAACTGAGAAAGGAATAAGACACAAACCTACATACATAATTATATTTTTATTGAAAGGATACAAAATATATGTGAGGATGTTGACCTTAGCAGATGGGAGCTCTGAACTCTGAAAGGTATGCTACTTTAATTTGAGAATTAGATAATTTTTGTAGGCTGTAGATATGACAAGATACATACCTACCTACATGGCCAATATAATGGCAACAAGCCGCTTAATTTTTAATTTTTATTGAATCTGTACAAAATACGTACCTACTTACTTATGTTTGCCGAATATATGAAAATCACCGGTATGTTTAATTTTGACGGTATTTAGGCCGTGTGTGAATTGGCTTAAAATCGCGTTAAATTTTATCCGAAGATTAATTTTTGACACTAGTGAGGTGAATCTGTACGTAGAAATGTCAAAATTTAATCTAGGATAAAATTTAATCGAAATTTTAAACGAATTCGCACACGGCCTTAATGTACCTACTTCTTCACCGCACTATTGAAATGACTCATATGCATTTTCACCTTTTTTTGTGTTAGGAATGGCCGCGTTCGGGGGTCAAGCCAAACCTATCCGGATAGGTTTGTGTTGTTGTAATGCCATAGGAAAATTCAGCTGATGAACTAAACAGCTGTTGTCAAAAACAAATCTAAAGCTATCCTAAAATTTTCGGGATACTAAACTATCCGATACGCAATTTGAGGAACAGCTGATTACAGCTGACTTTTGGTTTTCGGGTGTCGCTTGAGTAGTTGTTTGTTTTTATTTTTTGTTGTTTGTTTTTGGCTTTTAAACATAAAAATACCTATACAAATTGTTGAAAAAATAAACAAAATAAAGATATCCGTCAATTGGAAGGACACAACATACGTTTTTGAAGACACAGCAGAGATCTGCGAAAAAATAATTTCTGGCACGTACTTTGTTCGTTCGAAAACATATCCGATACTAAATTATCTCAGATAGCCTATCTGAGTACCCCACGAACGCGGCCAATACCTACATCCTAAGCGACAAAAAGGAAATCTTTCTATTGGTGTAATTATATCTGTTCCTCTATTGTTGAACAAAATAGGTATCGGTGTTACAAATAATCTATTATCAAAAGTTAAGAACTAACGTTAACAAACTTAATATATAAACTAAACTATATCTATAAGAAATTACAAATTTTAAATTAAAGATTAATGAATATTAGCCTGCATTTATACTAAGGCGTTATAAAATACATTTTTAAATGATTCGCTTTTGAAATTAGTGTTTATCGAAACTATTTTTGGCACCATAGTTTGATCTACTGAAAGGTTGATGTAAGGGATATTGTAGTCATATGCTCGTTCGACAAAATCTAAAATTTTATCTACTTAGAACTGATGGAGATAAAATAGAACCATTTATCAAACTAGTTATAAAACAAAACTGAAGGTATTGCCTATGATGGGTGATAGAAGGAAGTTTGGTCAAAGCGAGTCTATGAGAGTAAGGAGGTATATTATTCGGTGACCAAGAAAAGAATCGTAGGCAGTAACGCATAACTGTCTGAACAGAATGATGACGGAGACGGAACTGGAGCCGGAGCTGGAATAGCTGTCAAAATATTGAATACACGCAAATTCAATGTTGCGAACACAACGGAAGGTAGCCGACTAAATCTTTTTATGAATCCTAGCATTCTATTGACTTTTTTAGTAATATAGTCCAAGTGAAAGTTAAAAGTTAGTTTTAAATTCAAGATTATAACAAGGTCAGAAAAAACAAAGACATTATTTAACGGTGACAAATTAAATAATAGTCACAGCTAAGTCATTAATGAATAATATAAATAAAATTGGTCCTAAATGACTACCTTGAGGGACACCGGAATTTACTACAAAATTAGTTGAATGTTCATTACAGAAAACTACAATGTAATGTCTGTCACTTAAATATGATGAGGATATCCATTTTAGAAATTTATAGCTAAATCCAAAATTGTCCATTTTCTTGATTAGCGTCGTATGGCATAACTTGTCAAAGGCTTTACTAAAGTCAGTAAAAACAAAATCTACTTGTCCACGGCACTGATTTCTATAATACACTGGATAGCGCATCCATACAAGAAAGTTGAAGCCATTTGAGAATTGTTATAATGTTGAGTTGCCTATTTTTTTGTATAACAGTAAAACTGTATAACATAATGAAATGCAAAATTTCTTACAAAATTGCAACTTAAATATTTTAAATTCACTTTTACAATTATTTTAAGTTACAAGAAATCAAATTTACAAACAAGTGATGGTTCTTTTGCTTTTTTTTTTTAGAAATTCCACTTTGGTATTTGCCCCTCTTCGGTTGTAGTAGAATTTTTGAGATCTCAGCAACTTGAACTGGCCTTCTCAGCCTCACTGAACATACCTTAAGTGTTGAGTTGCCTCACTGAACATACCTAAGTGCCTGTTTACATTGTATTTTTGACGAACGGCGCATCCAGTGAGATGGGTAGATTTTGTGTGAGTAAGAAAGAGAAGGGTTAATTCCACCTAAATTACGCCGATGCGCCAGTTTCATTAAATGTTTTCGGATTGAGCAGGAAGAGTTTTTTTTGTGTGAGTGAGAGATACATGGTTGTTAAGGATGTGAGATAGGGATGGGTAGATTGAAATGAAAGAATTTTTTCTCTATAATGTAAACACGAGGAACATTTTAATGAACGAAAATATGCTTTGTCAAAAATACAATGTAAACAGGCACTAAAGTGTTGAGTTACCTACGTACTTGTCATCTTCAATTGGAAGTAGAAAAACTATTATACTTTGTAGGGAATCCACTATCCAGTGTATTATAGTGCCTGTTTACATTGTATTTTTGACGAACGGCGCATCCAGTGAGATGGGTAGATTTTGTGTGTGTAAGAAAGAGAAGGGTTAATTCCACCCAAATTACGCCGATGCGCCAGTTTCAATAAATGTTTTCGGATTGAGCACGAAGAATTTTTTTTGTGTGAGTGAGAGATACATGGTTGTTAAGGATGTGAGATAGGGATGGGTAGATTGAAATGAAAGGATTTTTTCTCTATAATGTAAACACGAGGAACATTTTGATGAACGAAAATATGCTTCATCAAAAATACAATGTAAACAGGCACATAGAGATCAGTGGTCCACGGTCTTCAAATACATCTAAGCAAAACGAGGTAAAATTTAAAAAGTTAGGAACTGTCGACTTCTAAACGCACTTTTGAAAATAAAGGCTGAGTTCCGAAATGTAAAAAAAAAAATTTGATGCGGTAGTAATACATATTTCATACGCACCAGCAACGCAAACTTGATGCTTTGTAGAAATATTACTTTGCATAAGTTTGACGTTTCGTAATGCAAAAAAAAAAATTATTTTAAATCGAAACAGTTCAAAAAATTTGCATGTGCAGTTTTCGCACTAAATGCATTTTGGAACTCACAATCAGCCAAACGGTCAGTATTTGTCTGCCACATACAAATTTTTATGAGAAGATCGTATTTTTGTATGTATGTATACACAGCCGCTGATAATTGCTTTTGTTTTATTTATTTGACTTGCGTCAAAAACTATGCGAGACTCGTTCTTAAATCGGAAACTCTATGGGAAATAATTGGCATTACTGTGGTGCGTTTCGTTTCTGTAAAATGGTAACTATTGTTAACTCTGATCGTTCCCAAACTCGGGAAGTGTAACATTACACTATGACGTCATAAAATCGTTCCTAAATTCCAGTGTTGATGTGTCAGAATGTTACACTTTGTACACTCATCTCGTCGATATGAATTGAAAATGTCAATCTGTCAAAAGCAGCTGAAATTGGATTTTCATTACTGTCGATTTTGATTTTTATAATTGTCATCTGTTTTTTACTGATTAATTTTCTTTTTTCCGACAGTTTAATTTTTCGATAAGGTGGATTTCATACAAAAAAATGCGTCGGTATCTATTTCGAATGGAAAAAAGTTGCAAACATTTTGTCAATTTTGCTTGATGGTTCGATTTTCTGCAAAAACAAATAAATAAACGAATTCAGTAAATCCCGATTGGCTAAAATCCCGAATGACAGAATCCCGAATGTCAAAATACCCAATGCCAAAATCCCGAATTGCGCGCACGATTTTAAATGTAAAAAAAAGTACTGAGTCATTTGGGATTCTAGCCTTCAAAATACACTTCTTTTCATTGTAAATGTTTGTTTTTTTGCTGATTGGTAGATACTGGTTGATTTCTATATTCAAAATGGGTTGAAGAACTTCGTGCCTAAAGACTAATTTTTTTTTAAATAATTTTTGTCATAAAATGATTGACATTATGATATAGAAAAAGTTATTTTTGAAAAATATAGCTCGTTGCACTGCTCTTTCCAAAAAAAAAAAAAAACATTTTTTTTTAATGTGAATTTAATTTTTAATTTGTTGTGTTAAATGTAAATAGCATATATTGAATTTTTAGGTTTTGTTTCGACTATAGGTTCTTTTTTGAACGAAAATGATTCTCAAAGAGAAATTACCACTACTTTCAAAGAATCAAAAATGAACAGAAGTCAAGCCAAACAAAACAGTTCAATTTCTTCAAAAGTACTGAAATAGAACTTATACGGGAATTTTTGCCATTCGGGAGTCTGGCATTCGGGATTTTGGCATTTGGGACTTTGTCCATTCGGGATTTTGTCTATTCGGAATTTTGGGATTCGAGATTACGTCCCCTTCCCCTTTACGCAGACTAGAAAATCAATCGGCCCTATCGAGGTAACCGTCGGAGCGGAACTCTCTCCGATGCTGGTCGGAGAACTACCTCGAAGCAAAATGTCTCCGATTCGTAGGAAATCGGAGAGAATTCCGCTCCGTCGGTTACCTCGATAGGGCCGAATGTCACAAATCACTACGTGATTCCACACCCCTTATCTAAGGCCAGGAGGGTTATTCCCAAATGCGCGGTGTATCGCTTTTGATGGCGGACTTGCATTTTCCTATTCTCAAAAGCGATTCGCTTTTCATGCCAAAGTGAAATTTCTTACTAGATGCCATTTTGGCTTTGAAAGCGATAGGTGTCTAGGTGGCGAATTGAATGAAAATGAAAATACATAAATAATTTGCAACTAAAGCCTTAACTACATAAGCCACTTTTTGCAAAATTACAAAAGTAAAAATATTTTTTTTCCCGCTAGCGCAGTTGTTTTGTGAAAAAGAATGTATACAATTCTTTTTAAACCAAAATTTAAGCTTTCTGCACCATTTTTATAAGTTTTCCAGTGAGAAAAACTATCCCAAAATGAGTTTGAAAATTTTCACTTTTGTACTTTTTCACTTTTTTGGCTTATGTAGTTAAGGCTTAATTTATCTTCTTCACTTTCGGCAATTAAAAATCGTTTTCTTTTTTAAAGCAATAATATTGCAGTTATTAATAGGCGTGTCCTACCAAATAAAATCTCACTGAGCGCTCAATGTCAATTTGACAACATTCTCCGCTCAATTGTAAAAAACTCAGGTGTTATAATTCTCGTACTGAAATTCTGAAAAATCACTTTCAACTTTTGCTTAAAATATTTAATTTTTGAAGCAGAAAACTTATTGAAATGAATGAGAAATAATAAAAAGTTCAATTTATTTTAGTTTTTATTAACATTCCGTCTTTATTTTGTATTTATTTACCACTTTTGCACTTGCGCACCACAAAAAAATTTAAATTTGATTGTCAAAAGAACAGCTGTTTTGGCTGAGAAAGAAAATTGAGAAATGAATCCAAAAAATTTTCATCTCACATATCTCAGCAAAATATCTCAGTGCTCAGGTGAGATTTTTTGTCCCACGAAAAAAAATCTCTGAGCGCTCTGAGCGATTTTTTCTTCGTGGGACTGGCCTAATTACTTTTAGCACAAAAAAAAAAAAAAAAAAACAAATTGTTGGACGGCAAACAGCTACTGTCAATTTTTTGGAAACAGATGACAATTGGGCTTTTCCAGAATCTGACTTGTCTTTTCTCTTTCTAATTTTGACAGTTCTTTAATCGAAAAACAGCTCTAGATGGGGGGAAAACAACAATACAAACAAATAGAAATACACACCGATACTGTTCGCGCCTTTAATAGTGTGTTTGTTTTCCCCCCATCTAGAGTTTTTGACGTTTGGTGGAAGTTCTCAATTAAATGAGAAGAGTGTAAGTAGAAATGGGAGTGGCTTGGAAATTTTTGGAATTAAGTGAGAGAAACTGGAAGGATCATTTTCGTCCTCGATCGCATTTGAAAATAAACAAAAGCGAACACGGTCGAAAGTGAGGTTTCGCTTTTAAAGCTATCCACCGCGGATTTGAGAATAACCCCCCTGGATAACTGTTTTAAAAAGGCTTAAATCGAATATTTATATAGCAGGAAATGATTTGGAACATTCTCTTCCTAACTGCATTTTCATTAGTAGGAAACCAAACACAACTAGGTACAACACAGGAACACAGGAAAGAGTTTTAAAGATGTAAACATCGTTATACTACGTTTTCACTGCAAGTTAATCTCGTTTAGATTTCATAAATCCCAAATAGTGTTTTCACCAGAAAAAAAGATTAAAAAATAGATTAATTTTGACAGAACCTTTCAAAATGCAGATGGTGGTTCATTTTTCTTATGAAGTGGAAGTGAGATGGCAAGTTTGCTTTAGCAGCTTGTATTGCGCTGAATAGGGGAATAGGTCTGTTCGAATTTTACCTAAGAAGATTTAAATGAGATTTATTTTAAATCTTGATTTGAGGAGATTAAAATTTGTATGGTAAATCACGGGATTTGTGAAGAGATTTGTGGTAAATCTACCTAAATCTCGGTTTAGTGGTCGGTGAAAACGTAGTATTACACTCCTTTAAGAACCTCTTATTATCTAAGACATCCGTTTGATTTACTAAATATTGCATCGACATGACGATTAAATGAAAGTTTTAGTCAATTAGAACTCCCAGATAATTAAAAATATCAATTAGATGTACATAATATGACTGCCTTGTAGTACTTAAGAGGTTACATATGTAGTTGTAGAGATGGAGGTTTTCAATTTGATTTTCCTTAAAAACAATAATTACACAAATTATTGTTCCCAAGATCTTAAAGCCGTTACTGATAGTTTCTCTTATATTTGACGTTTGTTTAAATTTTTAGTTTTACACTGCCCGACAACCGATTAGCGCCCCCTATGCTTCTTGGCTTCGGAGCTTAATATCAGCCAATCAAATAAAACGTTTTAAATAAATTTTTTACCAATTAAAGTTTATAACATTATACGCGAATGGAAATGAAAGTTACGGTAGTACCTTAATTTATAACATTTTAACAGAATTTTAAATAATTTAATATGAAATATCCTTTTTTCTTTTCCGGACATTTAATTAGAGCACCCATTTGAAAATGCCGAATAACATAAGAAAATAACTTTTTATATTTTAAGTCTATACATTAGTAAATTATTTATAAAAGAATTAATAATGTGTTGTGCCACCACGGTTGACTATGACCTCGTACATCCTGTTGGGTAAGGAGTTATATAATTTATTTATATAATCAAGAGAAATGGTCTCCCAGGTACTTTTTATTCCTTCAATGAGTATTAATTCGGTTGGATATTGACTTCCAGAATGTATATCTCGCGTGCTAACCATCCACAGGCATTTTCTATAATATTAAGATCAGGCGAGTATGGCGGCCAGATCAGCAAGGGCACCTTTTGGAGCTCATCTCAAGACTTTACGAGCTTAGAGGTGTGGATATGGGCGTTATGATGCTGAAACTAACTTTCCAAAGGCCGAAAAATATCCTTGATTGCAGGGAAAGTCTATTGTATTGTATTGTACCTATGCTGCGGCATTCATACGACGAGAAAGAAATTGAAATTCAATTGTACCATAAAACGTAATAGCTCCCCATACCATGACACTACCAGCACGGCTGTGCTGTCGATCCAAAGTTTTTCCTTTCGAAGATCATGAAAGTAGGAAGCATAGCCATCATCAAATTTAATTTTTTTTTCGTCTGAAAAATTACAAGCTGCCACTCCTTCGTACAGGTCCTATGCGCTCTTCCGAAATCGAGGCGTTGCGTCTTTCGAAGTTGGTTAGGAGGTGTTTTTGTTTTTATTTTACGACGTTTTGAATATTCAACTTTGCTGGCTGAACAGAATAGACTGCTGAAACTGGAGCCGCACACGGAACTGGAAGAGCTGTCAAAAAGTGTCGTACGTTATTTTTGCTACGTGCCCACAATGCAGTTGTACAGCTTTGAAATTATTTTGAAGAAAAACAAAAGAATATTCTTGTGTACAAGCTCAGAATTCACATTTTTTGTTTCCAATAATTTTCCTTTCAATAAAATTTTTTTTTTTCGCGATACAAATAACCACAATATTTTTTTCCGATCCAAAAAGTTGTTTTTTCTCTTCATACAAATTGAAACGTCAAAAGTGTCGTGCGTGAAAAGTTGGTGAACTCTTCCGTCTGCGGTTGCAGTTCCGTATGCGGCTACGTTCCGTTGTGTTTGTAACATTAAATTTGCGTGTATTCAATATTTTGACAGCTATTCCAGCTCCGGCTCCAGTTCCGTCTCCATCGCCATTCTGTTCAGGCAGTTAGTAATAATGCTTTGAGTTCATACGCATGCTTTTACATCGTTTTTTTTTTATTTTTGCTACGGACGCGTGCCTCAAAATAATTCGCTTGTCAGCTGATGTAATTACATAAGATGGCCGGCCCTTCATATTCTTTAAATAGTTATGCTCATTGCGTAAGAATAAGGAAATAACTTTACGGCAGCAGTTAATTTTTTTTTTTTAAATTGAATGATAGGCCTCACTTACTATAACCCTTTTATTTTTGGTCCTTTCGGACTCATTTAACGCTTTTGCTTTTTTCATATTTACTTAACTTAATTTAAATTCAAATTAAACTAATGATAACTTTATTAAGAAAAATACCACTACTTTACTTACACGCAAAAATTAATAGTAAATATTTGTCTCATATTTGAAAAACAAAATAACAGTTCATTTCCAGAACTCATTTTTTTTTTAAGATTGCGAATAAATGAAAGAGAATGAAAAGAAAAAAAAGATTGAGCATGATACATAAAGCAGAGTTCCGAGTCATTTGCATTTACACTGAAAGATTAAAGGGGGCGCTAATCGGTTGTCAGGCAGTTAATATTTGTATTAATTAATAAGCAATTACATAAGTTTACGTAATTTTTTTTTTAAATGAGAAATCTTTATTATTTCTGAATTCGGATATTCAATGATTATAAGTTTCTTACTCTTAATGATAAATTAAATATACATAATTTTTTTATTATTAATTTTTTTTTAAATGTATCTCACGAATATTCAATTTATTAACAGCAGAAATAACAGTCAGATTATCCAAAACAATCAAATATCTTAATTTTAAAAGATAATAATGAAAATGATTAATTTTTTAAATTTAAAATTATTATGTTATATATTCTAATCCTTACTTTTTTTGATTTTACAAAACCCCATGTGTTTAAACACAGCACAGATAAACAATATTATTTTATATACAGAAGTATTTGTAAATTTTTAACTGAAACAAATGCTGCATCTTAACATATCAGGCGTGCGTATTAATTCCTATATGTACAGCTTAAAAACTATGGTCCTTTTTATAATCGCACGCATCAGTGTAAAAACTATTAATTCATTGCTTTTAAATTACAGTTATACGGAGCGTGGAAGATTTTCATTTTATGTTTAATTATTGTAACCTTTAGCATGGTAAAGTGCGCTATCACATTTGGTTTTGCCGCACTGTGATAGAGTTAAGAGCTCTATTGTCCGGCGATAAGTTAGCAGTTACCGTAGTTACTAAACGTTGAGACTGATGTTGGAAAGCTTGAGGCGCAACAACGTTCGACGTTGATTGTGTGCCTAAGAGCTCCCAATTTCCTTCACGATGGACCAGCGTGTATGGTGGTCCTCCAGTTGTTGCCGCAGTATTTATAGGAAGCTAACGTGAATTAAGAAACTAAGCTATAAAACTAAAACAAATAGAAGAACTACTTACTGGTATATTAAATCGATGTACTGGTGGACTTGGCATTCGAATATTCGGCTGTATCGCTCTGAGAAATGTGCTGGGTGGAAGCTTTAGCACTTCTTTGCTTTTATATGCCATTTCAATGGTGGCTGATGCACAGGTGGTGCTGGCATTATGTGGACTGCCGGTAATCTTCTTTGCATTTGTGGTCGCATTTGAAGTCTGGGCAGAGATTGTGGATATTGAAGATGTGGTCTGGTATAGATGAATTGGCTGGATTGGCTGGATTGGCATAAAGCCCTGGAATTGGATGAAAGTGCCATTGAATTTTGTGTTGGACAGATATTGACAGTTTTGCTACTCACTGATGTTGTCTGAATACTAGGCGTAGTTATAGTCGAACCAATGGATAAAACTGTCGGTGAGGAGAATAAAACTCCTGGGCCTTGTGTATCAGTATTAAGATGAGGATTAACTTGACAGCAATTGGGTTTGTGTCGGTTCCAATCGATACCTTGACAATTGGCATCACAGTAGGCAGTGTTCCAACAACAGTACGAATTGGCTTCACGGCCACAATTTGCACACCATTGCCTTTTTTTTGTCTGCTCAACTGCGTGTATTCTTTCGATTTCACACTGTTTTCGTGTTTCAGCAATAATCCGTAGTCTTTCAGTCTCCATACTTTTCTTCATTTCACACAACATTGTGTCGGTATTTTGTTTGAGCTCGAACAGACGTTTTTCGTACTCAGCCGTTTTTGTCTCCAGCTCCATTTGCAGCTCGGCAATTTTAGCAGGCAGAACCTCTGCGTTTGCCATGTCGCTTACGGTGTCTTGCATGACCGAAATGAAAAAGTCTGTTATCTGTAAAAAGCGTAAAAAAACAATGCAACGTTTATATTCATTATATTTTTGCTAAAAAATCTGTAAAATTTATTTGCGAGAAGGAAAGTAACTTGGAACACTAGGAATGGATATCTGTACTTAACAATACGTCTGAAGTTAGGGTCAAAGGAAGAAGGTCTTACCGTCAACGTAATTTGTCATCGCTATAGTTAAGTGTTACCCGATATTTGTTGCCCTCAAATCGAAGTAGGCATTCGGATTCGACAGAAAATTGTAGGTCCCTTCTATTCTTACCAATAAAACGCACACAAGAATGGTTGGTCACTAGGCCCTGGTTCTACACTTGGTGCACATTCAGATAACTGAAAGCTGTTCGGCCAAACGTCGCTCATGGATAGTAACAGAATTTCATGAGCTTATCATACGCTGAATAGGCAGACACGCCACGCGACTTGGCACCTTTGCCAATGACTACTGCAGAAGCTGCATGGATGAGGAGGAGGAGGAAACAGTTCACCACCTTCTCTATTCATGCCCTGCTCTATCCCAAGGACGTAGAATCCATTTGGGAGACTTCTACTATAATGATCCAAGTGATCTGGTTAATACTGAAATTAGTAACCTTGCACGCTTCATAAGGAGCTCCAAATGGTTTAACGAGTAGGGGAAGTTTGTCCTGTATCAATGTGGTATCACAACGGGCCACTGGTTGGCTTATGTGTGTCGATTACGACAGCCACTTCTACCTAACCTAACCTAACCATACGCTGAAGGTACTGTCACGTCGTCAGGAAAACAATTATTGGATTAAAAGTTTCTGACAATAGATCATACCATAGAGGAAAATGAGAAAGAGAATCGGAGACAATAGGGAGCCCTGGGGCACACCTACCAGACTTAAAACGATCCAAGTTTGTTGCTTTTCACTTGTCCTACAAGTACTTGTCACGTTGTGTTAAAGGCCCCAGGAGTAGGACTGGCTTTACTAAGTGGTTTTACAAGCGTAGAAAAACACACTATAGGAGGTATACTATTCAGAAAGAGAACTTACAGTTGTCTTGCAAAAGAAGATTTCCATAAAATTTCCTAAATACTAGGGAAGTCATTATTTTTCAGGCAGTTGCTAATAGTGAAGACGATCGTTGGAATCGAAGACGAAGTAGTATTCAGTTTTTTTTTTGTTTTTTGTTTTTAATGAAAAATAATGTCGATAGCCTTTGAGACATTGTAGTTTTTGTTGGCTTTAGTGTTAAATCATGCAAAATTTGGGGTTCGTTAAATAAGGCCTTTACTTGTTTTTCTAGCTTGTTTGAACTTATACAGGTTTTCTGCAGTAGGGTTAGCTTTATAACATGGAATTAACGACAATTTATTAACTAGTTTTTTGCCTCGAGTTATTTAATACCTTACTTCTCAAAATAAAATTAAATTATTCATCTTACCTTATGGGCACTTTCAACTAGCGTCCTGCAAACTGGGCCAGCATCCGAGTTGAAGCCGTAATTCCCATCTGATCGCAGTGCTCCATTTGGTTTGTGCGACAATCTTGGCGGGCCGCATACTATTGTGTCTGTAATAGCGGCAGCTAAGTTGGGTGTCACAATTCCAGACAGAATATGACCTTCTGTTTCTCTGTCGTTCTTATCAATTTCTTCATTTTGCGTTGTTTCAGGCGTTGTTCTTGGTCGACAGCTTGTCGAACTTGTTACAACAGTTGATGTTGTTGTCAAACTAATGGGATTAGTTGTTGAAACTGTGGTCGCTGATACTGTAATCGGATTAATTGCTATTGTTGGCGCTGGCAATGGTATTGCAATAGATGATGGCACAGTTAGAGTGCATGATGTGGCAGTTGTAGTAACAGGATTACCAGAAATCATTGCGTGATTTGAACAGATATTTGATGTTGGTATGACTGTTGTTGCACATGTAACCTTCACCATAGGTTGACAATACGTTTTTGAAACAGCTGTTTTTATGGGTATAGAATTCTTCTGATTATCTCCTGGTATATAGACCATACTATTTTTCGTCAATGAACGCCTTACGTCTGGTGGCACCATAACCGTTGATTGGTTTGGACCTTTGTTGGGAAATGATTTACGCGCTCTGGCCGTTTGTTGTTTTCTTGATTGAGCTGTTGAAGAACTCACTGAGGTATTTACAGATAAAGGAGGTGTAGCTGGTTTAATGGCTGAATTAATTGAGGCTGGCGCAATTTTCACTAGTGGTGGTGCCATTGTTAAGGACTCTAGACTGCGTACAACTATTCGTTTAATCATTGTCTCTCCCACAAGACGTGGCGGTTCGATAGACTTCTGGCTGTTATTGTTATTTGCTGTTATTGTTGATTGTTGGCTCACAACAACTGTGACTAAAGGTTGAGCTGGGGGCGGTTCTATAGGGACAGAATGTATTGAAGAATCATCTTCTGACAGGACTTCGTTCTTAACTGAATCAGGATCTAAAGTAATCAAAAGTGGGTCCGTACCAACTTGAGAGGTTTTTCCTGTGCCAGTTGGAGTTGAAGATGATGATGATGTAGGTGCTGGACTTGTGCCTTTACTAGTATGTGGAGGTATTGCTTCAATAGATTTGTCTAGGATTGGCTTGGATGTTGATGATATTAATTCATCATCATAATTTTCTAGTTTTATGTCTTCAAATGGAATTAATCCCTTTGGTGGGACAAGCCTTTCCAAAACGTTTTCTTTCGATGGAACGTGTGTATGTGGTTTTGTAGTTGAAACAGAATTCGACAAGGATGAAGTTGGCTTTGTAGGAGGGGAAACAGTAACTTTTTGCTGTGGCGGCAATTTTGGTGGAGGCGATTGCTTTTTGTCATCAAATGATTGGTTTGGGCTCCTTTCCTCACTAACGAAATAAGTAGTTACTCCACTTTGGTTCTTGGCTACTAGTTTTTTAATTGTGACACCTTGGCGATTTTGTACGAATTTCGACATTGAATCTGAAGAGGTATCACTAGTTTCTTTGTTCGTGTGTGGAGTTCCTTCAGATTTTTGCAATTGCTGTTGTGCTTGTTGAGCTATATTATGTAAATGATGCTGTTGTCGTTGGTATTGTCGTTGCTGTTGTTTTTGTTGCTTTTGTTTTTGTTGAAGTTGTTGCTTTTGTTGTTGTTGTATTTGTTGCATTTGTTGTTGCAATAGTTGTTGTTGCAATTTTTGCTGATTTTGTTGCTTTTGTTGTAGTTGATCCTGTTGTTGTTGTTCTGGTTTTTGTGGTGGTTGGTGTTCTTGTTCCTGTTTTTGTGGTGATTGGTGTTCTTGTTCGTGTTTTTGGAGTTGGTGCTCTTGTTGCGGTTGTTTTGGATGTTGTTGTGCCTGTGGTGGTGGTTGTTGTTGTTGTTGTAGTTGTTTTGGTTGTTGTGATTGCTGTGGTTGTTGGGGTTGTTGTGATTGCTGTGGTTGTGGTTGTTGTTGTTGTTGTTGTGTTTGTTGTGGTAGGTGTTGTAATTGTGGTTGTTGTAGCTGTTGTGGGGATTTTGAATATTGTGGTTGTTGTAGCTGTTGTGGTGATTTTGATTGTTGTGGTTGTTGTATCTGTTGTGGTGATTGTGATTGTTGTGGCGATTGCGGCTTTTGAGGCTGTTCTTGCTTATTTTCTTCTGTAGATTTCGGCAAGTGTTCTGAATTTTCTTTATGAATTTGTGTTTCTTGTTCTTTAGCAACCCCTATAAAAACAGAGCTAGGTGCTATTGAATAATTTTCCCCCGATTGAGAAGATCGCTTTCTCTTAACTGAACGAACTTCAACTTCATCCTTGCATTCTTCACCTTTTTCCTCCTCGTGTTTCAGCGGAGACAATGACGTTGAAGAAATATTTTCAGGAAGCTTTGTCGTCGGATCTTCTTCGGAGCTCTTGGATTTTTTAATTTTTGGCGATACACAGACAACATCAGACTTTCTCTTTAAAATTACCGAGTTTATCTTTGATGAATTGATTTCATCTTTATTTTGTGGTTTTGCAATAACCTCATAGTTCGACTTATTAGCATATGTTTTAGGTGTTGTGTTTGCAAGCTTAGGAGGTGTTATTATAAGTTTTGAAGGCGATGTCGGCTTCAAGGGCGTTGTCATAAACACATCAGTTGGTTTGCTATCATCTTGATTTCGATCAGTAGATTTGCCGAAAAACTTTCGATTTTTGTCCAACCCCTGATTGGAATGATCCGAATCAGTCCCTGAATCAGTTTTCATGATAATAGACAAATTATTTCCAGCTGTCTTTATAATTTTTAATGTTAGAGGTGGTTTTTGAATAGTTTGTTGGCGCTTAATATACTCCGTTACTCCAGGCATCATTTCTTCCAATTGTTTCATTTCATGATTTGGATCGTAGAGTGTCTTAGGTTGGGCATAGTTGAAGCCTCCCACAACAGCACGAATCTTTTGAATATGTACATCAATTTCTTTTATACAATCAGCAATGCCAGGCCGAAACGATCGTTTTCCCGAATATGGATTTGGATCTATTGCTGAATATAAATAACAGTCTTTAACGGGGACAAATGCCCTATCGTGATCACCAAAGAAACGAACATTTAAAAGAGAATTCGGACCAAGACCCATTCCTTTAGCCGGCCAATACGGGAAACCTTTAAGTTTTGCCCAGAGTAGAATATGTGGCTTCATGCAAACATCCAAAAACCAGTCTTTACGTGTATTAGCGTTAAGGTAACATTCCGAGCATGTTTCGATTTCGGTTGCTTCTTGCCTACATACCTTCAGTAAGGTTTTAGCAACTAATATATCTTTATTAGTAAAAGCTACGAATAAAAAAAAATAAAAAAAAAACAATGTATTTAGCTTTTGGATGGAATTGAATAACCAATTTTACCTACCTGAATAAGCCGTTGAAACATTATGCTGAATCCATTTTGTCTCAAGGACAAATTCTTCAGTACATCTAAATTCTTTCCTCTCAATTTTATCCTGAATTGAATTTAGCGTTACAGGATTAACTACGTACATACTATATGCGGGACATTCGGTTGGATCAGGAACATCAAGTAATCTTTCATGCTATAAACAAAAATGTTTGTAAACTCTATTAGATTTGGCAAGGATTTGTTTTTAATTACTTAAATAAACTTATCAGCTATCACGTTTAATGTACCATTAGAGGAACAATACAAGCTTTGTTTTAAAACTTGGGCGCTCAGTTTTAATTCGGAATAATTCATACTCGTTTTATTATGTACATATATTTTTTTTTTAAGGTCAAACAACTACAAATAAGGCTGCAAATGCAAAAACTACACGTGTAGTACTTTATTCTCAAAATAAAGCGTAATTAGAAATTTTAAGATTTGTATAAGCAGAAAACACTCCGCTTCACTTGAATAGAAACTAACTTTTTTTTTTAACTCTCAGAGCATGTTGCGCATTGGTAAATTTAGAAATCCACCTTTTTGTTTTAGGTCTTTTAAGAGGGATCTATTGCGAATAAGACTGCATGAGCAGAATAATTCAGAAAAATACCATTCGGTTATTTATTTGACATTTTTCTAATTCATAAAACACTGTTTTTTTTTTTTTTGCGTCATTTGAATAGAAACAGTATGCGATTTTCATCTATAGGTTACGGTTAGAAGAAACAATATTGTTATAATAATGGAAGTGTAAATTTAAAATAATAATTTTTTGATCAAAGAAAAAAACCATTAAACGCCGCAGAAAGTAAAAAAAAAAGTTTGTTTCTATTCAAGTGAAGCGGAGTGTATATACATTTATCGATTTCTCATCTCTGCATTACATTACTGCATAAAAGTGTTGTCATATAGAATTTATCATCCTATTAATATTATAAATTTTAGTGTTTGTTCGTCTGGCGGTTTTTTCCTCTTAATCTCAGAAAATGTGACTGTAATGAGAAATGGTAGAGCGAAAGCTTAGAACATGAGGATGGACACAGGCTAATTTGTTTATTCAAATCGTACGGGTTAGCTAGTTAATGATAATAATGATAATTTTTAATAACTTAAAATAAACTGTTCCCAATGAAAATTTATTATTTAAGATGAAAGACTGCGCAAAAGCCATGCTAAACTTTAAATAATCTTTAAAATTATTTCAACTATAAAATAAAGATAAATAAAAAAAAGAGACAATTTAAATTAAAAATTGAAAATAAAATAAAGAACGCAATCTGAATTCTTCAAAAAAAAACATTAATTTATGCAGATGAAGTTTTCGGCCCTATCGAGGTATTCCGTCGGAGCGAACAATTCTCCGCGATGTCGGAGGATATCGGAAGAAATCCATATGAATCTGTCAAAAATGTCCCTCAAAGACGTACCCCATCACAATGCAACGCAAAACACCGGTGTGCGTTCCATAATTTCGGAAAAATGTTCCGAACAGCCGTTAGGAAAAACACCACGAAGCAAAAATCCTCCGATTCGTATGAAATCAGAGAATTTTCCGCTCCGACGGATACCTCGATAGGGCGGTTTAAAATCCGTGGAGCGTTTTTTGTAAAAAATATTTTTTTAAAAGGTACATACATAAAATTTCCTTTACCTTTAAAAAATGTTGTCATTTTTAATTATTTTTATCCTAAAACAATAGTTTCCAAAAAGCTCTAAAAATATTGATTTTTCAAAAAAAAAAAAATTATTTTTTTTTTTTTAATCCAAAAAATATTTATATGCAACGTTACTAAGATTTAAAAGGAGCTCCTAAATGAAAAATGTTCAAAATCGATCAGGCCGTTACGATGAAGTAGAAATTAAAAAAAAAAAACCGGAATGGTACCGTTAATAACTGTTTTTGGTAATTTTTTTTTTTCACCAAAATGCAGACCATACCGACTACAGTAAACATACTTTCTTTTTATCAAAATCTTTAGAGCCGTTATCGTTTTCGTTATAACCTTTTTCTTAAAGGTATAAAAGGTACCGTTTTTTTTTTTTGGTTTGTTTTTTTTTGAACTAAATAAAATTCAATTTCGCCTCCATGGAATCACTAAACCTTACAAATTTTCGTCAAAATGTCAAATGAACCCACCGAGAATAGTGGAATGTCTCTTTCTAAGCTGAAAGCTGTCAAGTATTTTTCCATGTTTGCAATTGGTCCTGTCAAATTAGGAAGCAATCTGGGCAATACAACCACTAGAACTAGTTATGTAAGTAAGAGTTGCCGAGGGTGCCTGGTTGGCAACCAGATTTTTTAAACTAAAAAAAAAAAAAAAAGGTAAAAATTAACTTCTACAATGCTGGCTTTTGAACGTGTTTTAATTTATGAATTCTTAAGTTCTTAATGTCCATAAGAGTGGATAGACAAATTTGCTTCAAATTTCATAGATTTTTGTTGATTTTGATTTAAATTTTAGAAGCTGCCTGCACATTGCGAATTAAGTAATGAGTTTCTTTAGAAATCATAGCTTACAATCCTTTATTAAAATTCTAGTCAAAAAAATTCTAACAAAAGCCTTTTTTGTATAAGACGCGACCCTCTATCGCGCAGATATCGTGGTTGAAACAGCAAAACGCATGTCAATTATCAACCATTTTTCGTGTTGGGACTTTATTTTAAATATTTGTTTGAGCACTTAAACAGTCAAAGAAATTTCCAGAAGTGAAAATAATACCAATTTTTTTTTTACTATCAATCATACATACAAAAGAAAATAGTTTTTTATGAAAATTTCCAGATAAAGATAATATGTCACTTGTCTCTCAACGACTATTTATGTATGTAGGTGACCCAAACCATACAATCGCAAATGTTTTAATTTTTTTCGTCAATCCGGACATTGTCGCTTCGCTACGTACCCGAGTCCTTATCCCACGCCTCCACAAGCAATTGTTGTTTCTTAACTAATTTCAGAAATTGGTATTTCTGCGTTCAGTAGGCAAATTATTTTATGAAATCTCATTTGCAATCAACACGCTAAAGAGAGAACAGCTTAACGTCTACGCCCTGCTCCTGAGCAAGAGCAGTCCAACTAACATCTATATCAGCCAAGAGGCAAACATTTTGTAACAGACAAAGCAGGCAATACTTGATAGCCGCAGTATTTCTTATTATTAACGAAAAGTACACTCTGTGTAATATGTAAACCTTAAAGTCTCAATAAACTTCAATTCAATTCAAAAATTAACGTCTACGCTTCAATTTGATAATTTAATTTTTTTTGATCCAGTGCCTACGTTCTGTAACTCTCACATCGAAAAAATCAGTCGAGAAACGCTGAAAAATGGATCCAAACTCATGTATTTTGTTTCAGTTTTCATCGTTTCTCGACCAATTTTATGCATGTGAGAATTACAGAACGTAGGCACAGATCTGTCAAAATACTGATTTCAACAATGGCCGCGTTCAACAGCACATTTGACAGTTCTGAACTGTCATTTTAAGAGCTTCTGATTGGCCAGCAGTCATAAAAATTCAGTTGACGTCGATTGACATTTAGTTACGCTTCTTACGTTTTTTTCTGAATTTTCAGATGAAAAATTCCATCTGAAAATTCAGATGACAGCTAAAAGCAACAAAAAAACAGTTCTTGATCCAGTTTTTTTTTTTTTGGTGTGTGGTCTGGGTCTCGTATCGCTTTTCGGATTTTGATTTTAAAGTGCAAAAAATAATAAAAATAGAATAAATAATTTAAGTTCAGCGTTCCGTGTTACGTTTTTCAGAACTGAATTTTTAGATCTGTCAAAAACGTGGTGATGAACGTGGCCAATTTTCGTCTTCCAATGGGCAAAAAAAAAATTGATTAAAAAACTCACAGCCGTCATTTAAAATATACTTCTCCTTTCAAAATTAGAATTTCTCGTCCAGGGTCGTATTAGTTTTTGTTGGTGATGGCAAGGCGTTCAATTCCGTTGAGCGCCCTTAGTCCAGAGTTATTTTTCAACGATTTAAGTTGATTTTATTATGTTCACTTATAATTTTATCACAATTTAAAAAAAAACATGACTTTCATTCAATTATTTATTTAATCCAATAAATATAAACCAAATCTTTTTTTAACAGGTTTATTAACAAGGTGCCTAAGTACTTCTGAGAAGCTAGAAATCGTAATCTAGTTTTACCAGCTAGACATGTTCCTACTTTTCTGACCGAAAAGAAATATAACTAAAAATTATTTGGGCCCCCCAGCTTTTAGCCGTCTAAGTGCCCTATTACACGTTGACTCTTTGAGAGTCGTGAATCTCGAAATTGAATGAGTGCGAAGGAGAAAAAAGGTCGGATTTCACCTTCGCACTTATTGAATTTTGAAAAGAGTCATGACTCTAGAGTCAACGTGTAATAGGGCACTAACTTCACGCCGACCCTGTGTGAATGCATTTGTGCTTATGTAACTAACACTACTTGTTTCTTCTATGAGTTTGACATCTCTCATATTGCTATCTCACTTACACTGGTTAAACTTTTTCGTTCAGTTCAAAAAACAGATGATATATTCCAGGGGTGGTTCGCAAACATCCCAAGTTAACCCATTAAACTCGGTGAGTTAACTCGGGTTTAAATTTAACCTTGCACTGAAAATCTAGGCCTAAGAGCGCTCTGAGCTAAAAAAAATAAACACATTTAAATAATTTCTGTAATCTAGGTTACTTTGTTGTCCAGAATTATCTTAATTGATTGTCTGTTGCAATTAAATGGGTCGGTCCTGTTAATTGAAGCACCCGACAAATCTGACAAAATGGTCAGTGCAATTAAGCGAGGAATCTTGTATAATAAAAGAAGGCATGGCAGAAGGCGGATATCAAAAATGAACAAGGGTGTAGTTATGTTCTTTGTCCTAAAGAGCTACCAAATTTAAAACTTCTGTCTCGAAATATCTATAGAACCATTTAATATTTAAATGTGTTTGAATTTTTCGTGACGTTTCTATACATTCGTGGCGACTTTTTAAGAAAACATAATGTAGACCATGATTTGGTTTATTGTGATACCACATTGAACCTAGGGGAATTCCTCACTAGTCGTTGAACCACTTGGAGCTTCTTACGAAGCGAGTGAGATTACTTATATCTATATTTGCCAGATCACTAGGATCATTGTAGTAGAAGTCTCCCAGACGGAGTCTGCGTCTTTGAGATAAAGCAGGGCATGTGCAGAGGAGGTGAGGAATCGATTCCTCTTCCTCTTCATCCATGCAGCTTCTGCAAAAATCATTAGAATAAACACCAAGCCGTGTTACATGCTTGCCTTTAAGACAGTGTCCTGTTATAACACCTATTTCAATATGTACATACATACCTACATTATGAACATGTAGAGGTACCTTCCTACTTCAAAAAAGTTAAATACCTAGGTATGTACCTAACTACCTACATATAAAGTACATCATATTATTCATGAATTCAATTTTTCTACCTATTTTATTTATGTACATAATTTGAATTATTCTAATTTTGTCCATATACATAATAATCTAGTACAAATGCTTGGAAATCTATTTTACCAACAACAAAAACCGAACACAAAAATACATACATTTTCATCTCCTCTCGTAGTTATTGTGATGTCCTTTGTCTACCACATTTTAACGAAATTTTGAAACAATATAGATATATATATAATAAGTAAATAATAAACTACGAAGACAGATTTTATTTGTTCATGGCAGTATAATCACATCCATGAATCGCGTTAATAGACTTCAAGAGAAAGAAATAAATATATGTATATGTATTATCATATAAAGGGGATTTTTTATTTTTATGATGAATGGACACGTTTTCATTTAAAATGCCAAAATGACAAATGAGTAAAATCACAAAAAGAGAGTGAGATGATCGAATTCGCCGCATTACTAATACACACTTACATATAATACGTATTTATATGTAAAATTCAAAGCAATGATAGAGACAATCATACAAACAGAAATAGTCACACCGTTCATCTCATTTTAGAAATGGAAAATTAAATCCACTTACACAATCTATAGATACAGACAGCAAACAGGGGGTACGAAATGGTATTACAAAGGCAAATCGATGAAAGGGGACAGAATTGGTTTCGTTTATCTTTTGGGCAATGCAAAATAAAAATAGTAAAACGAAATTAGCAGAATGAGAAAAAAAATATGACTTAGCACAAACCAAATTTTTTGAAAATGTTTAAAAGACAATCAGAATAAAAAAAAATTGCATTAAGAACGTTTGTTTAGTACCTACCTACCTACATAAATATGATCTAATTTTAGCCTTTTAATGATAATTTAAAAATTTTAAACATTTCAAATTAAACAGTGCCATCTTAGAGATGCATAATGCATTATGTAAGCACTTTAAGATAACCTTTTAATTATGAAAAATTTAAATTTGAAAATATTTAACTACATACCTACATTATATACGGTATAATAAATTGGACAAGGTATAAATAATAATGTTTAGTTTGAGTATGACTGAAGTCAAGCAATGAAAATCGATGGGCTTGATTAAAAAATAAGCACGGAAGCTGAATAGGTAGGTAGGTACATTGTGTTGAAACCTTTGTATTTGAGCAATCCAGCTTTTAGCCGTTTATATTGAGATGTTAGAAATCAGTAACAAGGATAATGGACATGATTTTTAATTTTGTGTGTTAACCCTAGAGGGGAAGGTAGGTAATCCGACGAACATAAATTTTATAAAATTTGTTTTTAAATATCTTTATTGTTTTTTCAACTGCAGAATTATAGTTATCTTGTATAGCTTAAGCCATATAGCTTAAGGTCTATAATAGGCGTTTTTCTTTTTTAGTTCAGAGTAGTTCAGAGCTGAGCCCGAACTATGAAACAAAAATGTTGTGTTTCTTTTTGAGTTCAGAGCGTTCAGAGCGTTCAGAGCTCGGAGTTTTTGTTTCTTTTTTCGTTCAGAGCGCGTTCAGAGCGTGCTTCATGAGCTCAGAATAAAATAACCGAGCAGACGGAGTGAAAAACTGAGCGCGGCCAACTTCATACAGTTTCCATGTAATTTGATAGATATGACAATAGAGTGCTCAGGTGTATTTCATAATTGAATCGGAGTGCTCTGAACATATTTTGCTCAGAGTCTACTCAGCGCTCTGCTGAGGTTTTTCATGAGCGTATCTCTTTGAGGCTTTGGAAAGTACAGTTTTTTATCGGTTATTTATTTGCTGAAAAGTTCTTCGAAATGGCGAAGATTAACTTCTACATATCACTAAATTTTCATATGTGTGAAAAATTAATAAAGAACAAAGTACTACCGATGTGTAGTAAAAAAGGAAATAAAATGTATGACTCAGCCCTGAGGTTGCACGAGCATGCTCTTTCAGATCAAGTGCCTCAGAATTTTAATATTTAATATATACCTATGAGACACGTATTTAATTGCAGAAAATTGTAATGAAGCATGAATTTCTTTACATTGCCTGAAACAACTCCAAAGCTCCGTCTGATTTCTTAAAGATGTATATGAATAGATGCAAACAAAAAATTTTAAAAATCTTTAGAACGGTGTCTTACAAATTTATTTTTTCTATGTACAAATACATGTATATACAATGGCGCAAAATTTTAGACGATTTAGTATGATGTTAAAGCATTTTTAGTATGATGCTAGGTTAAAAACAGGCTTTTTCAAATTTCAAAGGAGTTAGAATCGTATTATCTTTTTAACATATTACTAAAGTTAAAATCGCCAAATGCCTATTTTATCTTTATAGTATCATACTAAATCCAAGTGTCACTTTGGCAGCTACAATTGCAAAAATGGGTTGAACTGTCAGTCACTGTTTTAGGCGTGTTCAGCTACGTTTAGTATGATACTAGTTAGAAAATGTTTAAAACTAACAATATTTTAGTATTTAAATTTAGAAAATTGTTAAGTAGTATCATGCTACAGGCTGTTTAAAATTTTGCGCCAATCTTTTTAAACATTGTTGAAAGAAAAACGGTATGCCAATTTTATGTATTTAATAATAAACCCTCGTAAACTCAATTAAAAACTAGACGTACCTATAATTTAAACTGTCATGTATAAAAATTTAAATCGAAAACTGAAATGAAGCCTTTTAACGAGAAAATGATATGTCAACAGTTTTTGGTACCAAAATTTAGAATAAAATTGTAAGAGCCATTTTGGACATAAAAAACTTTTTACATAATGTTTATCGTTATTTTTGGAGTTAAAAAAAAATCGATTTCCCCTCTAGGAATTTACCTAGAAGGGTCTAGAATTAAGGCCAAACTACATACAAGCCATATTGCTCATCATTTTCGTTTACGTATTAAGGCCACAGATTTGAACCTAATTTCATTAGTTTTTTTACTCCTTTTTTTTTGTTTGTATAAACAAGAGTTCGTCGATTCGAAGAACTTTTATACATACGTATAAAAGAATAAATAATAAATTAAAAATCGTCTTATTCTCGTACAAGATACAAAAAATATAACTTTTCTTAAATTTGGATTCATCAAGTAAGTAGGGATTTCAAAATTTGTTTTTTTTAAGCAGACAAATTGCTTATTTAAGTACATTAAGTACAACAATAAATAAAATCGAAGAAAATAGCTAGGAGTGAAAAGATTCCCGTTGGTTTTTTCAAAATATGAAAATTTAAGTCTATACAATGAAAATCTGAAGACTGCATTGACTGCAGGAAAACACGTCTGAAAAACAAATTCAAATCTTAATTCTAGCTGCAAAAGTTTCAACGGGCTGATGGTTGTAAACAAGGATCTCTTTTAACGGTAATAAAAAGATGAAAGACCACATCAATTTGATTTTTAAATTGAAATTAAATGGAAAAATTATGAATTTTGAAAAAAAAAAAAAAAACGATTTGAAGTTTGGAGGAAAATGCATCAGGGAAGTAACCAGGCGAATTTTATCAAAAATTGGAAAAAATTATTAAAAAAAAAAAACGAAATAGTTCCATTAAAAAAAATCCGGTGGAGTATACGTTTCACGTGGTTTCTTTTAATCAGAACTGTTGACTCAAGCCAAGCTATTTAAAAACAACCGCAATACTTAAAATGTTGCGCGAATGCTTTTTTATTCAAGCTAAAGGGTGTCTGGCGGGAATTTTTCAACTTCAAATTGCGATTATCGAAATACTAGCGGGTTAAGGTAAGGTCGCCATGAGTCACTGGTCGGGAGCGCACCGCGCGTTTACCTCAACCCATTAGTATTTCGATAATCGCAATTTAAAGTTGAAAAATTCCCGCCGGACACCCTTTTTTTATAAATTAGATCAATCACAAGCACCTCATTTGAATGTAAGAGATAATTAATATGTAGTAAAATATGCAATAAAATAACTTTTAAAACTCACCCCTTTAACTTCTTTCATTCTTTTTAAAGCAAATAACAACAATTGGTTTAGCAAATCGGTTGGTAAATTTTGTTTCTTGGTTCTGTAAAAAAAAATTTAAATAAAAATAAACGAATCGTGAGAAAAAAAATTAACAAATGTCATACTTTTTGCTTCCATTAATACAATTCTCCAAACTAACGCATTCAGGACAATTCCAACACTTATCCAAAAGTGTTAAGTTGGAGCTTATTTTTATACATTTTGGATGAAACGATCTGGGGCACTTTGAACAAGCAATTAGATCTGCACATTTTCTGCATTTCCAACAGTAACTATCTGCTCCCCCCTTAAAAAAAAGATAAAGAAAACAGAGAGGATCATTGAATTTTTGTATTTTTTTTTTATTCGTATAGGTACAAAATATATTACTTTAGGTGGTGGCTGCCAGCAGTCATCCTTGTTTTCCAACGAACCTGCCGTTTTGCTACTCTCATTAAGAGATTGCTCACCATCGGAGACTTCAGACATTGGCTCGTCACCAGTTTGTTCGTGATTTACACGACTCAGAAATTTCATTTGCTTCTGAACAAATTCTGTATTCTGGGAGCGCATGTTTTCCCGTTTGTTATTTAATTTTTCATCTGATGGCCATCTTTGTGGTGCAGAACTATTCAACGATGTTGAAGGCCGCATAACAGTCTTAGTACAGCTCTTGCTTCGTGCTCGACAAATTCGAAACTTTTCACTTTCTGGACCTGTATTCGAATCTTCAGATTTGAGCGGAATCTTGCGAGATTTTCGCGAACGTTCCCTTTCGTTGACAAACTCTGAGAGAACTTTGGATTCTGTAAATGATTTTTGTAATGCCAGGAACTCTCTGGTTCCTTTGCCGCCCAAGGGCGTACTACTTCGAGGTCGTTCCTGTTTGGCGGATGAAAGTGCAATAGATTGTTTGAGAGAAGGTAATTGGTCGGTTTCAACAACTGGTTTCGATGTTAACGGTATAGTCACTTTGCCATTTTCAAAAACATATACCTTTTCTTTCGTATTGGTATTTGTATTGTTTTTGGGACAATTTGAAGAAGAATTATTTTCAACAACAGGAGGGGAAGTATTAGATTGTACAGGACTTCCTGTTTTAACGAATTTTGAAAGCTCACCACCGCTGTCTCCTGTGATATGATTTATCTCAGAATTTCCTTCTTCATCATCACATGTTTCATCAGCTTCATCATAACTTATATCATTACTATCATCTTCCATCGGTGTAGGAATACTTTTTGGCAAACAAGATGGTTTACTTGTTGCATCCGAAGGTAAAGGTGCAGATATTGCTTGTTGGTGGGAGTTATTCGTTGTCTGTGGTTTATTACTTTCTTCAATAGCTTTTAATTTAAATGACTCATCCCAAAATTCCTCACTTTCATCTACATCATCGTCCATGTCATTCAAATTTTTTTGAATGGCTTCATACTCAGGTGGCGGAATTGAATCTTCATCATCCATTGAATCCTCACAGGAAGACATTTTTTTATTTTTGAGTCTGCAGAAAAACTGTAAACAAAATTGACTAAAATATAATTCTAATCAACTCATTAAACTGAAAATTACAAAAAAGTGAAGGACTGCCTTTCAACTAGAACAAGGCAGAGAAAAAGGAAGGGGAGAAGAAAACCATTTTGACGATTAGATGGGGTTAGATTTTGATAGGCCAAAGCAAGCATTTAGAAATATTTAGCGAGAAGATTTTTTATTAGAGGTGGTAACGAGATTAGAGAAATAAGAGTGATCCGCATAAAATGCGACAGTAGAATGTGTGTTACTTCAAAACGCAATTATGTAAATAGCACTCTCTTGCAAGGAGTTAACTTATAACATTTAAAGGTAGTAGAGGGATTAATATGACTCATAAAACGAAGTAAACTTCTTATAAATGACTAACATTTCTTTAAATTATATCAAGTCAACAGCTGTTGTTGAATTTTTGAGTCTTTGAAATCGCCTCTTGATTTATCTCTCATCGTTGAAATAGGTAGGCACCTACCTACATACCTACTTCTTTGCAGAATCGAGTTTTCTCGGAACTTTGAAAGCACATATTTAAAATAATTTTTGTATGCTTGGTCATTTTATGGTAATAACGTTTTCTTAAAATCCATTAATAATTCAACATAAACGAATTGCTTTCAGGAAAATGTTACGCTCTTGTAAGTATATGGCGCGAGTAGATGTGAGCAAATTTTGGTGGCTTGAGTAAAAAGAAAAAGTACGGTTGTCTCATTTCTCTCAAAGAGGATATGAGGAAGCAGAGCAGATAGGTGTAATTCAATTCCAAAGAACATGAAAGTGTCCGAATCCACATTGAGACTGATGAGAACCACATTCAAGTTCCACGATGTAATTTTCACATAATCTACGATTAGGAAACGACAGTCTCTATTTGATATGAAAATTGCGCAGATTATCATTCTCATATAAAACGTACCTACCTACTTACCAAATATGTAGATGCGTATACCTATAACATGTCAATTGAAATTAATTTATTAATGCTAGTCTTACTTTTACGATATTAAGAATATGGAATGTTGTGTTGAATCTTTGGTGTTACCTTAATGAACACATAGCAACCGGAATGTGGACTACTTGTTCACTCCACCCTTGATTCTTCCTTAACTAGGCGCAAAAATAACTAGCGCATAATGTCACATCTACATTGACCCCAAAGTTTTCTTTAAAAACGATCAAGGGAGCGCCGGGAGCTTTTATTTCCACATATATTATAGAGGCGTAAACGTAATATGATGAGAAAAATCGTTCAGCGGTTTCCATTTTAGTTTTCTCTCGGGTGAGTCTGATTTTATTGCCATGTCTGTTGTCTCGTAGATTTCCATTACCATTCCCAAATGTAATAGGAACTTTTCTAATGACATTTTTTTTAACAAAGTTTTTCTTTTTGCAAATATAAAAGGACAGGGAAAACTTTTTGTTGCAGTGCACACAATTAATGAAAAAATTAATTTAAAAGAAAAAAATAGAATATGTATTACCTTTCAGGGTTCGTTTGGAAGTTCTTATCCTTTTGGTGGCTTTTCTAAAATGAGTATTTCTTTTTGTTCAATTTCTTCTGCAGATTGAGTTCTCCATTCAATTACCATTTATTTTTTATTTATTAGGAATTATTCTTGTGATATTCGGTTTATCGGCATTAAAGAAGTGTTTTCCCGTTTTTCTCACTGGCAAAAACTGTGTGCTTAATTAAAATTTTTCTAAAAAATTCTTCGATTTCTGCGTGCCTAGCCTGCTTCAGCAGCTTCTCTGTGCCTTCTTGTTGTGTTTCGTTGTATTTTTTGCCGAATTTTTTGCCTCACTCAACACAACACACACTCGCTTGAAGTAAAACAAATACAAGAAAAGAACGTAAAATGACGGACCAATTCGCTGAGTTTTCTGTCGCCAACTGTCATCACTGCGTGCTGTCAAAACTAGACAGTGGGGTGGAGGGAAGTAAACTGTCAAAAAAAAAAATACTTGCGGCGAATTAAAATAGAAATTATTTTTTTTTGTTGTTGTTGTGTTCATTCCCTGTACCTTGCCTCTGTTGGCTTTTCTATTTATTTTTAAAACAAGCATATTTTTGAGAGAAGGGCTTTAAAATTTAATTAGTTTTATTATTTTATTTTAACTTACAATTTTGTGTTCAGAACCGTAAAACGGTGGTATGTAATTATTTCGATTTCATTATGTATTTTATAGAAAACAATCTGCTCACCGTGTTCATCTTTTGGAAATTTCAGGAATCGGAAATGAAAATCTTGCAGTTTGAATGAAGTTTAGAACATAACTACTCCGCACCTACATAAATATTTTACAAAGGTTGACAGTTGACATGGTTCATGTTCATGTCGCCTGTGTTAATTGTCGAAATTTTTAATAAGGAAAATAAATAGTCGAGTAAGGGTAAGGAGAATTTCTGAACTGAATTTTGTTTTTTTATAAAAAAAAAAGTTTTTTTTTTTGTTTTATTTAATAAATAACAACATACGAAATGTATCATGTTGTGCAGTCGAAAGTAGTAGCACAATAATTTAGCTAGTGGAAAAAAATGAGATAATCAATAATCAAAAAATGTTTCTGAAGCGCTGCATAAGCAGTGTGCAAAATTGTTTTAAATTTTTTTTAATTTTGGTTAAATTTTGCCGTTTCCTCATACAGGGTGATATTCTGTATGGGGAAAGCCATTAAGATTTGAAGCAAATCTTTCGTACAAACGGAAGCGTTTGATCGCTTTTCCCATGCATGACCCTTATTATGAGATACGAAACGAACGGCAGAGAAAACGAAACCTAGGGAAACGATAGTCACGGCGTTAAGCGATTATGACAAACGAGAATGCAATCAAAGAAACAAACGACAACAAGTCCAAAACGAAAGCCGGACGACAGCAAATGTCACTCGTTAGTTTTAATGAGTTTCGTTTTTATTAAGAGTCTCGTTACTCGTAATCGCTAATAAAATACGAGTTTCGTTTTTTTTTTACCACCATTCTCGTTTCTCATAATCGCAATTTAACGAATACGCGGTTTATCGTTTTACATAATAGGATTAAAGAAAAAAATTTAGTTGTATTAATTTTTATACCTCTGTTTGGTAACGTTAAATTTTGACCAAGTTTCCCACACTGTTTTTATTTTTTATCTATGGGTTATGACAGCAAAATGTGAAAATTTGTGAAAATTTGCAAGAAATTTCACGTTACCAAAGAGACTATCAACCCTATTCTGCTTTTCGATCCGATCGAAACCTTCAATTCACGTGAACGTTTCATTCAATTTGCAATAAATTATATTTTTAAATCTTCAGTCTTTAAAGTTTCGAAATTCTTAAAACAATCTAATTTTTAGAATTCTTTTATTTATCGAAATTTATACAAAATTTAGAGCCATTATTTCCCTCCGACGGATAGCAGAATACAAACTTTCAAGTGAATGTTTAGCAGAATAGGGCTGCATGTGTAACTTTAGGCAACCGTCCAAGTTATCAATAAACATTTTTAATTGATGCCTAAAGTAATCTATTTATTTATCTTACCTTGACTAATGTTATATTTTTTTATATTATATAAAAGAGTTTTCAGATTGAAGACTAGGACGTAGGACCTACATATGTGGTGACCGGGGTAAACAAAATTGCTGAGGTTGAAAAACGTGACTTTATATAATAAGTCAATGTTAAAATAATTGCAGAGTTATCTTTGTGTTTTTTCTTATTGTTCGAGTATGTTTGATTTAAGAGTGCAGGTACATGAAACCTTTTCACTTAATTTAATTAAATAATTTTTTTTTGCAGCGTTTTAAAAGTCTTCGTAATTAAAATGAAACCAAAAAAGAATCAAAGATAAAAATCGCTGTCGTGTAAAAGCAGTCAAGCAAGATTTTAAAAATTAAGAGGAAGCGAGATTCAGAACTGAGACGTCTATATAATATAATATCTTTTCATTACGAAATGGCTTTCTGTGATTTTTATGCGTTTGTGTTTGTTTTTTGCTTTTGCAAATGGTGACACTTTCAAGGGGTGATTTATCGTTGTGATTTTCGTACCCATTTCGTTGTCATGTTGGAGACCAACGAAAAAATCCGTTTCGTATCAGCAGCGTACTAGGCTGAAGACGTGGTTTTGTGATTTTTCGATAACTGATATAATTTTTGACCACTGGTAAGTTATTTGTGACCTGTGACTGGTAAGTGATTTGTGACCTTAATAAAAGCGTTTGTTTGTTTTATAACGGTAGTACTACTCTTACGGCCATATTATTCACTCAATACATCCAGATTAAAACTTAAAACTGGATGTAAATCATACAAATTCAGTGTAAATTCATCTGGATTTAAGTTTACATCTGGATGTATCGAGTGAATAATGTGGCGGTTAAATTGTTAATTAACCTATGTTAAATGAGCTGATATGTGTTTGAATACCTCAATACTTCAATCCTGGGTCCTACAGAAATTTGAATGAGTAATTCCTTTTTATTATAAGGTAAATATGTACATATACAATATACAATGGAATTTTTATACTTTTAATTAAAGTTATACAGGCTAATTCACCTAAGGCCCAGTACACAGATCGTGCTAAAATTTATCTTCCATACAAATTTCCTCCAAATATAAATTTTAGCGAGGATATTAAGCTAGGCAGTACGCAGTTACGTGCTAAATTCAAAAAGTCTCCACTTAATTTAGCTCGAAATATTGCTCAACGCATTTTTTTCACTGACATTTGCTTAAGAGCACAAATTTGCTAAGAGCACAAATGTCAAAATTTATCTGTGAAAGGATGCGTTGAGCATTATTTCGCGCGCTTAATTAAGTGGAGACTTTTTGAATTTAGCGCGGGAACTGCGTACTGCCAAAGAATATAAAGTTACCAAGAATGTGCATGTCATACAAATTTTTTACTGCACATTTTTATATGGTGGGTTCCAATATTGCGACCTGCTCCTAGAGGTTTTGCTTTTTTTAAGGACAAAAAAGCAGACTGTTTCAATGTGTGTGGTATCTCATTTTAAAAGCGCTGAGAGAATTATTGAAATACCCATAAAAAAGCCAAAGTGCGGGTTCCAACATTCAAACCCGCCATTTTCAGTAGAAAATTTGTATGAGATGCATCTTCTTGGTAACTTTATATTCTTTGGTACTGCCTAGCCAAATATCCTCGCTAAAATTTATCTTTTCAGGAAATTTATTTATTTATATCACAGGCTACAATACAAATAAATTTGTATTGTCCGGAATTTATAGCGCCGGGGTACTGAGCCCATACGGCTGTTATAATAAGTCATACAATATCATTTATACTATTGATCTGTATCTATACAATGTAGGTTTATGTAAAAAATATTAATATTGTAGTAAATGGAAGTGTTCAATTTTTAAATAGTAATCTTTGAGAGGAAATATAAATTTTAAATTCATTAGGTTTATATAATTTAAATTTGATTAAGTTTGTGTTTTTTTAGTAGAGGAAAAAGCAATGATTTATCTGGATGTGTAGTTGTGTCCAGGAGTTGTAGTAACGGTGGGATAATATTTATGAAGTGCCGTCTAGTTAAAAGGCATCTTTGTAGAACATGGTCTAAGGTTAGAGTTTCTTGACAGTAGCTGCAAACTGGTGGAGGTTCGTTTTTATATAAATGAACTTTGTTGAACAATGTATGCCCCAATCTGATGCGACAGAGCTGCACAGATTGTGTTCGGCTGAGTGATTCGTTGTAAGTCACTTGTCCTAAGGTTGTCTTGTGTTGTCTCAAAAAAGAATTGGAGCTGTTCCAACGCGTGTCTGCTTCTTGTCGTAGCTTGTTTGAGATGTATTTTATTATTGTAGATGCAAAGGGGGGAATAATAAATTCCAAAGGCATTTTAAGGGTTTCACGAGCGACAGCATCCGCCTTTTCATTTCCTGGAATTCCTACGTGGCCTGGGGACCATACTAGGCAGATTCTTGGGAAATTCGAGCGTATAATGAAAAATTCGAGGTAATGAAAAATTGGTGTTTTGTTCTCGTTGTTAAGAATGCTGCGTATTGCACTCAAGGAATCACTGCAAATGGCTGTTTTTACATTTGTTTCTTTAGCAATTTCAAGAGCGTCAACTAATGCCATCACTTCACCAACAAATGGACTTTGATTAGGTATAGTGAGTTTTTGTGTGATGACCTTATCACATTTGCTATCATATCTGTAAACACAATAGCTTGTTGTTTCATCTGTTGTGGAGGCGTCAGTGTACAGTATGCAGTCAAATTTCCCTTTATGTATTATTTCAGAAAACTTTTTTCTGTAGATGACGGGCAATGTGTGTTCCTTAGACGTCAGGTCCAGTGCAGTGTTAATGGTGCTTTTTGGAAATAACCATGGTGTTATGTCAATATCATAAGAAACTGGTTCCGGAAAGGAGGTATTGATTGATGCCAGGTAACGGATAGCGTTGAAAAGTGCGCTTTTGATTTTTGTTTTTTTGGAGTCCATCCAACCAGATCTGCAAATTTTATGTAGCGGGTGTTTGCTAAAAATGTGGAACGCTTCACGATTTTGCGTGTCATCCTTGCGCAGGGGCCATGCTAATCTTCTCTGTATCGTTCCAATTTTAGTATATGTTCTGCCGAAGCAAGAACATTTGCAGGAAATTTGTATGGAAGATAAATTTTAGTACGATCTGCGTACTAGGCTTAAGGTGTGACAAAAAGCTAGAGCTTGGTTTCGTCGATATAAGAAATAATCGTATGGGAGGGGGGGGGGGGGGGGGGGAGGGTACTTTAATGAATCTGTTTTAGGGAATCGTTTTTGAAATATGAATTTTCAAACTCAAAATTTTGAAAAAAAAATTTCAAACTGATTTTTTCAAAATTTTACATAATTAAGTACCAATTTTGCTTTAAAAACTCAATGCTCTTATTAGTAAACAGTAAACAGTTTTTCCAAAATTAATTTTTAAACTTAGATTTTGGAAGAAAAAACACTAAAAACTAAAAACTAGATGTCAAAATGTATTCTACTTTTTCAGAAAATTGAAAATAACAAAGTGAGTTTTCCTTAAAATCTACTTCTATCCGTTATTTTATTGAAAGTAGATTTCTTTATTTTCAATTTTCTCAAAAACTAACGCCTAATTTCTTCACATAGGTACTAAGCTAGCTTAGAACCCGGTCTAACTGGACCAGGTACTAGCTCTGTTACTGGGTCCTAACGAAAAGTTAGTACCTGAGCATTTCTTCACATTCCTAGTACCCGATCTAAGTTCACACAGCGGTACTAGGAACTTAATACGTCTAAAACTGGTCTAATACTGATTTTGACAACATTTTGGCATTTTAAAAATTATTTTGATGTTTATTTAACATTTACATCAGTTTTTGTGATGATTTCGCTAAACTTGTGACTTTTCGTAGTATTTAGAATTAAGTTTTTGTGTTCGCGTTTAATCACGGACCTACTAATAGGATTACCAATTTCGTCGGCTTCAAAATGTGTGCGCACAATTCAAATATTAGGTGAAATATTTGACCGATCATCAATTCCATTTTTTAGCAATATTTTCATAAAATCGGGAACCGCTATATAGATAATGCCTTGAACGTCTTGACTATTTTTAAAAAGTTGAAAATCTAAAAACAAATAAAATTAGAAAAAAAAAAACGCGAAAAGAATTGTCATCACCAAAAACGAAATCCATTTTCTACACAAAAACATCACCCATTATACAAAATTGAAAAACCAAAAAAAAAGCTAGAATCAAAATTAACAATGTTAATAAAAAAAACGCACTTATTACCTATTTCTTCAGAATAACAGGCAAGAAATGATGAAACCAAATGCAAATCATTGCTCTGATTTGAGTATTAACCTGCTAGACTGTCGATTTCAAGGTCCTAGCTTAAACCAAGTCCTAACTAGTTCTCGGTACCAATTTGACAGGACTAGGGCTTAGTACTTATGTGAAGAAATCATTTGGTACCGATTTGAGTACTAACAACTGGTATAATAACCAGGTCCTAGCTGATTTTGAGGAGCTAGCTAGTACCGAGTCCTAACTAGTACTCGGTACCAAATTGACAGGACTAAGCCTTAGTACTTGTGTGAAGAAATGAGTTGATACCGATTTGAGTACTAACTTTAGGACTAGTACCGGTACTAGCGTTAGGACTCTGTGAAGAAATTGGCTGTAAGACATTTAGGCGTCCAGTTTTTTGTGTTTGACGAGAGATTAATAGGAGCATCGAACATTAAAAACAAAAATATTACTTAATAACGTAAAATTCCCTAAAACAGATTCATTTAAAAACAAAGTAAAAGAAGAGATTTCTGGCTTTACAAAAAAGTATAAAAAAAAGTATAAAATAGTTGTAAGGGTAACCGTTCTTTTTTAATAATTTTATTTCTGTTTAAGTCATTTTTTTTAGAAAATTCCCCTTCTTATCTCAACCCAACCTACACGCTCTAGTTTTTTGTCACACCTTAGGACAGGTGAATAACTCTTTATGTTTTTGTATTTGTTTGTTTTTTTTTTTTATTAGTTTGTCTAGTCAAAATTTTCAGTACAGGAAAGATAGGATATTTGCGTTTCACACTGACGCGTAATAGCCCTTTCACACTATCCCATCGAGTATTAATACATGTCAAAAAAAAAGTGTGATAGAATTACTTACGACTGCCAAATTTGTGTGAAGAAAACGATTTTCATATTTTGTTTCCACACTTGCATCCAAAAAATCAATTCACCATAACCTCAAACCAACTGGGATAGAATGTGTGATGGAACCAATCCTAATTGTATATTTTTTTTTTTTAATAAAAATTGTTTTTTTTAAAACAAAGAGTTTTGGTGTGTATTATTAGATGCATAAAATTAACATACATACCATTTTTTAATGGTATAGAATTTCTTTTAACGATGTTATAAATATAATATAATATTGATATTAGGGTGTTCGGTATAAGGTGCACCAAAAGGCTAGAGCGAGTAAGTTGCGTTAAGACAAGAAAAAAATCGTATGGGAGGGGGGTCTATTTCCCCCGTTTAGACAGAAGGGACAATTTTCTAAAAAAAACCGACTTAAAAAAGAAAAAAAAATATTAAAAAACAACGGTAACACCTACAATGTCATGTTATACTTTTTTTAAAAGCCATAAATCCATTTCTTTATTTTCTTCTTGCTTCGAGTTTTTGCAAAAATAATTTTTAAACTCAAAATTTTGTAAAAATAATGAAAAAAATTGTGTTTACTCTAATTTTTTTTTTCAAAATTTTGAAAAAATAATGAAAAAAATTGTATACATTAATTTTTTTCAAAATTTTAAATAATTAAGTAACAGTTTTGTTTTTAATATTCGAAGCTCCTGTAAATTTCTAGTCAAATACAGAAAAAAAAAAATACTCGTATAATTTTGTTTTTGAGAAAATTAAAAATAACTGGTGGGGGAAATTTTCTAAAAAAAATTATTAAAAAACAACGGTCACCGTTACAATGGCATGTTATACCTTTATGTAAGGCCAAAAACCTCTTATTTTATTTTATTTTATTTTATTTTATTTTATTTTATTTTATTTTATTTTATTTTATTTTATTTTATTTTATTTTATTTTATTTTATTTTATTTTATTTTATTTTATTTTATTTTATTTTTAAAATAAGTTATTACAGTTTTTCAAAAAAATAAAAATCGAAAAATTGTGTTCAAACTATTTTTTTTTCAAAATTTTATGTTAATAAATAATATTTTCGTGTTACGAACTTTTGGCTAAAAAAGGACGATTTTTCATCCCTGCTCACTACTATTATACTAAATTTACGGCCAATTTAACCACGCTTCGTTAGCAATTTAACGATTTAAAATCCGTGTTTAAGCTAATTACTTCATTAAAAACACTCCATAGTAAGTTTTCTATTCATACACCTCACTTTTTCAAATGACTCGCTTTTACTGTGGTTTTTAAATTTAGGTGCTTTTTAAGAAAAAAGTTTTACCTGTTATTTAAGTCCTAAATGAGGTTTAATGAAGTGTCTATTTATTTACTCCCACCAGAAGAGGTTATGTAAATTGTTTTGGTGTTTCATCCATATACCACTTTCAGATTTAAAAAAAAATATAAGGAAAAAAGCCCTGAAGGCCTAGGCCTAGTACGTAATTTGACACAATTGAGTTAATTCGATCGAATCGATTGCTTTCGATTCGATTGAATCAATTTTTGAACTGCGCATGCTCGATTGCATCGTAAAAAATTATATGCTTGCATAGAGTGATTAAATAGACATAGATAGATAAGACACGCCTCATTAAATCCCCATCAGGGCTTAAAATATTTTTAATGGCGAATTTAAATTTAATGGAGAGTGAATAAATTGGGGTTGAAAGGCAAACAAATTTCTATAAAACAAAACAGTACTTACGATTTTGAATTGTTCTTGAAAAAATATAAATTTTGGACGTCATTGTTGATGTAAGATTCTTGCCTTTTTCCTTATCGTCTTCAAATTGTAGAAATATTTGAAATAAGTATTGAAAATGATATCGAATAATTTACATTGTAACATGCTTCTTGGTCTCAATAGGGAAAGTTACCACACTTTAGTTTAAAAGTCTACACAAAATTTAAAATGTTGTTATCCGTACAAAAGAATTAATACACATTCACTGTAGTATCACCTGAAAAATATTGCATCTTAAATTTTGTTTGTTCGTCCGGAATTTTAAAAACTATTGTGATCTTCGGCTGAACGAAATTTACATTTTTCCGCTCCTGTGTACATAATTCGAATTTAAAAATGTGAAATGCACAGGGATTTGTTTTCTCTTTTTTTAACCGTTTCATTCCATTGTTTTTACTTTTAGGCCGTGTGTGAATTGGCTTAAAATCGCGTTAAATTTTATCCGAAGATTAATTTTTGACACTAGTGAGGTGAATATGTACGTAGAAATGTCAAAATTGAATCTAGGATAAAATTTAATCGAAATTTTAAACGAATTCGCACACGGCCTTAATTAAATTTGTTACAAAAATAAAATTTTTAATTTAGTGGAAATAAACAATTTGTTATAAATACATTTTTTTTAGCTCCATATTTAGAAGAGTTGCCGTTATAGTGTTTTTGGTTTTTTTTTTCATATTTGGATGGCCAAAAATCAGTTATTAGAAAAAAAAATTCTTTTTAGATTTTGTATTTCCTCCCCCTATAGTCGCTGTTAACGGCAAATTCAAAATTCAATTTTTGATTATACAGGGTGTTCGGTATAAGGTGCACCAAAAAGCTAGAGCGAGTAGGTCGGGTTAAGACAAGAAAAAAATCGTGTTGGAGGGGGTCTATTTCCCCCCGCTTAGGCGGAAGGGGCAATTTTCTAAAAAATCTGATTCAAATAGAAAAAAATTATTAAAAAGCAACGGCAAAACCGTTTTTAAGAAAATTGAAAATAACGATTACTTTATTACTTAATACTTAATTAGTAGAAACAGGATCTTTGAAACAGCAAAATAACCGATGGAAGTCAAATTCAAGGAAAATTTACTTAATTTTTTTCAATTTTTTCAAAAACTGGAATTTTGAAAACAAAAATTATACTTAATTACATAAAATTTTGAAAAAAATTAGTTTGAAACCTTTTTTTAATTTTTTTTTTCAAAATTTCGAGTTCGCAAATTGATTTTTCAAAAACTTTTCACTAACACAACTTAATTTAAAATGAAAATCAAAGAAGAGATTTCTGGCTTTCAAAAAAGGTATAGCGTGGCATTTTAAAATTGTACCGTTGTTTTTAAATATTTTTTTTCTGTTTTAAAAGTCAATTTTTTTAGAAAATTAACCCTCCTGCCGCCTATACGGGGGGAAATAATCCCCCCCCCCCCAACCCGTAACGATTTTTAAAACGAAATGATGGAAAACCCCGAAGCTTTCACCCGGTGACGTTCTCAGCAGTTGATGATGGCAATGATTGAACATTTTTTGAAAACCAGAGGTGGGGAACAACTTAGAATTACTGTTCCAACAAGGTGTATCAGCAGAAAACACAGCTCGCCAACTATGGCTTTCCTGAGGGATGTTTTTGACGTTCATCCGATTTAGCGAGTCCAGATTTTTTTTGGGCTACCTAGGGTAAGGTGAGCCATATGTAAAGAACCATACAGCATCTTAAGGCCAATATCCCAGAAGTGAAGGGCGCCGGGATCTGAAATTCTAGGAAAAGTGATGAAAAATAATCCGGAAAGAATACGTCAGATCGAAGCCAAACAATGGGCATCATTTGAGAGATATCAAAACATAATGTGAACATGTTTCAGAACTATAATCTAAGTTTTAATGAATTAGAAAGTTGAATAAACCCAGAAAGAAAAAATATTCATCAAATAAATCATTACGTTCACATTACGTTTACATTTTCCCTCTAGTTCGCTTACGAAAACTAAGTTTTCAATGACATTAGATTCCGCCCGAAACCAAGGTTCTCAATAGGGGTATTTTTTTGAACATCAAACATTTTTTTCGGGTGAAAATTACAACGGGGGAGACAAATTTTCCGGGTGAAATGTCGTTCCGGTGAAACTCTCAACAAGCTTAGTTACTTATGCGCGAACCTGTACAATGCAAATAAGCATATTAAATCCCGTTTACAGCAGCAACTATAGGGGATGAAAAGAAAAATATGAAAAAATTATTGAGTTTTTTTTTCATTATTTTGAGCTGATTTAGACTCACCCAAGACGAAGTTTTTTTTTTTAACGACCACCCATGCTTACAGTTTCATATTAAAAAACGTGGCAAGAATTTCTTTACACGGAATCAGATTTTGATTATAAAACTTTTGCAACTAAGATTTTCAATAAAAACTCATTATTTTTTTATGAAAACTATAATTTAAAAAAAAGAACAATAACAAATATGAGGAAAAAGTGTGACAAAGTAAACTGTAACTAATTATTGATAGTTTTAACGAAAGCAAACATTAATAAATCTTTTTTAAACGCGTTCGCGTTAATATTTTTTTCTAACACAAAATTGATTTTAAATTAGACGAATAAATTAAGATCGGACGAAATATTTGTTTTTGTCTGACTAAAATAAGTATGTATTCAATTAAATATTTTCCGATAGTTTTTTGTTTGTTTTTAACATTGTTATATTTTATATTTAGGATTTTAAATTATAATTAAGATCATAAAATTTTTAGTCTTCTTCTGGTTCCAATTCGGCTCGGCTTTTGGCCGTTTCTATGCATTTTTGTAGAACATCTTTGAATCTGCTTGCAGCATCAGTGTTACGGAACCGGCATGATAGTTTTTCTATAGCTCCGTCAGCTTCTTCGGCATAATTAAATGTAGCCCAGATGAAGGCCTTCTGATTGGTTCCCATTTGGTTGAAGGAGAAATCTGCCCCAACTGCATGGTTTAGTACGAGTTTGAAAATTTGTTCACGTCGCATCACCAATCGGTAGGTGCCTTTTGTTTTATGCTGCAGGATTTTTAATTCACCAACCCCTTGAAAATATATTTAAATTTTAATTTTAAAACAATGTTACAAAAAAAAAAAAAAGTTTTAAATGAAACAAGTTTCATGAAATCCTATCGAAAGTTAACCTTATCACAAAGGCGGGGGGTTACTTTTTTGTAATGCAATGTATGCTCTTTTTAAACAGTTTCGACTTGTCAAAAGGAAAAAGATATCACGAAAATCGGGTGGTCGAGTTTAATGACGGTTGTCTCGCCAGGGGTTAGGTCCGAAAGTTTTTATCTGCGTGTTAAACGAAAAACTAAAAAAAAAAATCCCTGACAGATGCCTGTCAATACGGGATACACAGTTGGTTCTGATAAGGAACTGGAAATAAAACATTTACAGAATCACAGTTAAACAGCGAAAACTCAAACCCAAAAAGTTTAATCACTTCTGCTTTCTTTATTTTAAAAGATATTGATTTTTTTTTTTTCATTTAAATTACATGAAATACATTCAAGAAGGAGGTAATAAGCACATTTAAATTTGAAAATGTCTTATATAAAAACTAGCTAAGACCTGATAGGGCTCTATCAGTCTCGTTTTAAACAAGAAAAGTCAACAGATTTAGAATTACATAATCGAGATTCACTAATCACCACCCATCGCATTAAAGAGGCTTGTCTTAACTCGGCCTCGATGCCAAACTCGTTCGCTTGTGTAGAATAACCACGTAGAAATTTCACTAAAAATAAATAAATTTGGTGGCACAACGGCTCATGAAGAACCAGGGCCTAGTGACTTACAACTCTCAACTATTCCTGTGTGCGTGTCTGTAGGAATGGAGCAGACCTATAGTTTATTACCGAATCCGAACGGCTGGTGAGCGGCACTTTTCTATGACAAGAGATACTCTTGGAGGATTTGTCACTTCCTCGAAAGAGGCAGTACCCCGGAAAAAAAATTTAAGGTGGAAGCGGCTGGTATTGAACCCAGACCTCTGGCATGACAGTCCATCAAAATAACCATTACGCCACGGGCTACTACAAATTTCACTGCTTAATCTCAAAGTTGACAAGATCACCACTGTATCCTTTGATGTCTGGAAAAGTTTAAGACAATGCAAAGCGCTATCATTCAAACTCTTTAATTGTTTATAAGGCAACTCCCATGTAAATGTTTATTGTCAGACAGTTTTGGTTGCGAACTAACTAAGGCAAGATTTAGTTTAGAAAGCTTAAATAAAACACAACTTGCTTCGATAGCTAAGAATATCAAAGAAGATAAAGATAACACTATTATCGTAAGCTACGCTCTAGCCATGAAAAGCAATACTTATACTGTGAATATTTATGTGTACCAAAAAGTTTGTTAGTATCCGGTGCTTATTGATTTATTTAATATTGTTTTTATGTTAATTTATAAATAAATAAAATAAATTTGATGGCACAACAGCTCATGAAGAACTAGGGCCTAGTGACTTACAACTCTCAACCATTCCTGTGTGCGTGTCTGCAGGAATGAAGGGGACCTACAGTTTATTGCCGAATCCGAACGGCTAACGAGCGGCACTTTTCTGTGACAGGAGATACTCTTGGAGGATTTGTCAATTCCTCGCAAGAGGCAGTAGCCGTTTTTTCTTTTTAAATAAATAGGTGGTGTGGTGAGGCTGGGGATCGAACCTTAGACCTCCGGCATGAGCCGTGGTAGTAGCCGTGGCGTGATGGTTAGTGCGATGGACTGTCATGCCGGAGGTTTTATGTTAATTTATTTTATTAAAATACGCAAACCTAAAAATATCAAATTACATAAATTTAATATTTAAAATTTGTATTCAAAAACAAACTTTCGAAATGTAAGTTGTGCGAACGGCTAAGATGAGAGGCAATTTTTGATGACAAGAGATGCAAACTCTTGGAGGATTTATTAATTAGCCTACCTACTAACCATTTAATAATAATCGTCAGTATGTATTAAAAATGGTTTAACGGATATATATTTTCTAACTTACCCCTTTCTTTCCATTCCTTTTTGTCTTGATCGTATCTAAAGAGTGTTGCTCTTTCGCCGAAAATTTTATCTTCGTCTTCTTCGCCTGTTGATACAGTAATTTCATCGGGCAATGGAATAATTGGCTCAAAATGTGGATCGTGTTCGGCATCATCGGATGTATTTTTAAAACTGCTGAATGCATTTGTGTGTGTTAGACCAATAAAACCCGTAGTTGCTGGTGTAATTGGTTTAGCTTGCGTTTGCTTTGCTAACGCTTCGAACGACAATGCATTAGCGCTTTCTGCGAAAATACCCGAAGTTGCTGGTGTAATTGGTTTATCTTGAGTTTGCTTAGCTAACGCTTCGAAAGACAATGTATTAGCGTTTTCTGAGAAAATACTTCCTCCAGCTTCTCCAAACACATTCCTGGTTGAGGAATTGTCGGTAGTTTGTTGTTGTTGTTGTTGTGCATCTGACGAGGAAGTTCCAAACAGAGTTTTTGATCCAAACTGTGGTTTTGAGCCAAACAATGGAGCAACTGTTTCTCCAAAAACAACCTTGGGCGCATTTGAATTTTCGGTAGATAATTGCAACTGGCTATCTCCACCAAATTGCTGTTGTTTTTGTTGTTGTTGCCCGCCAAATAATGAGTTTTCAAAAACTGATTTTGATAAAATATTTGCACTGTTGCCAAACAATGATACCGATGTGCCGTTTGATTGTGAAGAAATTCCAAAAGCAGTTTTATCTAAATAAAAAAAAAAAAATATAAGCAGGTTAATTTTGTACTAGTGTGCTTATTTTATAATTTACCACCAAAAAGATTTAAACCTTTGAATCCAGCAGTTACTGGCTTTTCCTCCTGTCTGGTAGTGCTGCTCAATGCTTGTGTGAATGAGAAATTCGCTATTGTCGATTTATCACTCTGCGTTGTAGTAAAATTTCCAAAGAGATTGCCTCCAAAAATATTATTACTTTCAGAAGTGATACCCTCAGTATTAGATGCGGAAAAATCATTAGCAAATTTGCTTGGTTTGGGAATGGAATAGTTTGATTTGGTAAGTTTTAAATTGGTCATGTCTAGTGGAAGAGGATCGTTAGAATCTGCCAAAGACGATGCATAGTTGGGGAAAACGAAATTGTCTGGTTCACATCCACGACATCCGGGGCAAGACACAATAGATGATACATCAAAGAAATCGTATGGTAACATAAGTTTATCCGCTATTCTTTTACTTTCATCGGAAATGTTTACTTCTTTGATTAGCGGACTTGATGAGCTTACATCTGAAAAAAAAAAACAAATTGCCAATATAAGATTGTATAATTAAATACCTTTTTTTTTTAAGTCAAAGCAGTAGCAATTATGTATTGATAAGTGCAGCAGCTTTAAAAATTCGAAGAAAGGGAAGAGCAAAGGGAAAAAGTAGATTTTTCTCAACTGACCTAACACACTACCTACAGATACATATTGGAAGTAATGAAAAAAAAAACAACATAAAGCAAACGAACGAAAAAACTTTTGACCTAATACTCCCGTTTTGACTATTTTTGATTTACAAAATTTTTAGGTGCAAGTATATTTGTTTGAATCGGATATAGCGAACAATAGCGGTTTCGATCATAAGATTAAGTAAAACATGCATATTAGCTTACATATATTATAAATAAATAGATTTGGTGAAACAAAAGCTCATGAAAAACTATGGCCTAGTGACTTACAACTCTCAACCTACAGTTTATTGTCGAATCCGAACGGTTATTGTAAGCGGCATTTTCTATGACAAGAGATACTCTTGGAGCACAGTACACATATTGAAGGTAATGGCCGCGTTCAACAGCACATTTGACAGTTCTGAACTGTCATTTTTAGAGCTTCTGATTGGCCAGCAGTCATAAAAATTCAGTTGACGTCGATTGACATTGGCCTCGTTCAGGATTGTATCCAAAGCGATCTGGATAGCTTTGTGTTGTTGTAATCCCTAGTAAAAACACAGCTGATTACAAAACAGCAGTTTGCAAAAATGAGATCTCAAGCTATCCTAAAATTTCTGGTATACTCATCTATCCTATGAGAAATGTCAAGAGCAGCTGATTTTTGATACCAAATATAACCTATCTGACCTTAGTCGTTCAGAAACACATATGGATACTCGAGTATCCAAGATAGGCTATCCTAGTGACTTCTGAACGTGGCCATTTAGTTACGTTTCATACGTTTTTTTCTGAATTTTCAGATGAAAAATTCTATCTGAAAATTCAGATGACAGCTAAAAGCAACAAAAAAACAGTTCTTGATCCGGTTTTTTTTTTTTGGTGTGGTCTGATCGTTTGGGTCTCGTATCGCTTTTCGGATTTTGATTTTAAAGTGCAAGAAATAATAAAAACAGAATAAATAATTTCAGACTATTTTGTGCGTTCAGTGTTACGTTTTTCAGAACTGAATTTTTAGATCTGTCAAAAACGTGGTGATGAACGTGGCCAATATATTGGGCATCTACGAAAATTACAGTGACCCGCCTGTCAAAATTTACAAAAACAAAACACAAGTGTTTCCGAATCGCAGTGACCCTTACAAAAACAAAATACATGACATGCGCAGAACTGAACAACAATGAAAACTCGGAAGATATTACCTTCTATATGTGTACTGTGCTCTTGGAGGTCTTGTTAGTTCCTCGCAAGAGACAGTAGCCTTTTTTTTATTATTATATTATTAGGTGGACGAGACTGGGAATCGTACCTAGACCTCTGGCATGACAGTCGTACGCATTAACCATCATGCCAAGGTTACTATAATTAGCTTATATTAGTTCGAATAAATGCAAAGGACGAGACGAGACGAGAGAAATGCCAATTTATGGCACATAACACTTTTTCACCATTAAAATAGGTGCCCGAAGTATGACCACCGGGGAAGGCTCTGGCCTTGCAGAGGCGGATAAACAGTATTTTTATAAATAAAACGGTTATAAATTGGCAGTTCTAGAGTCACTTCCAAATGCGAAGCGATTGAGTACGGAATAGTGTGTCTTATTGTGTCTAAATTAGAAGCTTTGAGATGCCTCAAAATAAATTGAAACAAAAGAGACTCAAGAGTTTCTTCATCCCGCATAAATGATGGAGCAACAAGTTTGTCGATCAGTTATTATTGCTCTACAGAAATAAATTTGAGAATTAAAGAAAATTTGAAGGAAAATATTTGAGAGGGGAATTTTTATAAAATTTACTTTAAAAATGCACTAAATGGAACTTTTCCAGCAATTTACTCAAACGCGTATTGATCTTGGATTTAATTGTATATACGTTCAACCAAATATTTAATGTTAATATTTTAGAAGGCTCTCTATTAAACAAAAAAAAAAGTAACATGAATTCAGCCGTGAAATGTGCAGGTAAATATTTCCTTCTAGAACTGCAATTTATTTCTCGAACAAAAAACACAATTCATTTAAAATTTAAAAATTCTATATCACTTACCACTCTCCTGTACTTGTTCGGTTGTTGTTGTTGTTTCTTCCTTCAATGCCTTTTCTTGACCACTCAGACAATCATTAACCGCTTTCATGAATCCATCAGCAATATCTTTATTTCTAAATCTCAAACAAAACTTATGCAATGCTACTTCTTCTTCACTGTAATCGTTTACGACAAACAACCACGATTTATCATCCTTAATTTTATAAATAACATCCTCATTTAGTGCGTGGTTTAGACAAATTTTCAAAACCTGTTCACGACGCATCACGACGCGTAATTTCTTTGTTTCTTTATGCTGCAAAATTTTCACATCGCCAACGCCGCGTTCTTTCCATTCGTTATCAGTATATCTATACAATTTAGCACGGTGAGAGTACATCACCTCTTCGTCTTCCTCGCCCGTTTTCACTTCAATCTGCAAATAAAAATAATTCAAAATTTTAAAATATAGACGATTTTAATTTAAAACTATATTGCTTACTTTATCTGGCAATGGAATGACCGGAGTGAAATAAGTATTATTTTCTTCCTCTTCAGCGACTTCATCATCATCTTCATCGGCCGCAATAATTGGTGACTTAATGGACTTTTGAGGACTTTTTCCTTTTCCGGGGCTCTTCGGCTTCATTACAAAACTGAAGTCTTTTTTATCTAAGGAAAATGAGCTTCCGACAACTCCCTTATCTTCTCCACTGGATTCAATTGTCTTCGATGGCAAAGTAAAGGCAAAGGTTGATTTTGAAATAGTTCCAGTTGTTGTTGAATCGGTTGATGCGCTAGCTGCAGGCAAGAATGAAAAAGATTTTGTTTCACCAAGTTTAGATGAAGTCAAAACCGAGGAAGCAGAGTTGCCTAAAGTACTCCCAAAGATATTCGTTGCTTTGTTACCACCGTCTCCTTCTTTCGGAATCCCAAATTTAAAACCGCCACTAACACCGACGGGCTCGCCAAGGTTAGGCTTGCCAAAATTAAAAGTTGGTGTTTCGGTTTTCGCAGGAGCTGTATTTCCGGCTGCCAGAAAGCCAAAACTAAACTTGGCCGATGGGTTAGATGGAGCTAAAATGTCAACGGGTTCCTTTTTGGGTACGGTTGAATCTTTTGGATTGTTACATGCATTGCAGTACAATTCGTCACCGGAGTTCGAAAGGTAACACTCCGAACATGACCATGAACCGGCTTTTGGTTTAAATTTATCTCCAAATCCGACTGTACTTGGTGTAACTTCTTGAGTAGGAGCGGACACTACAGACGATTTTTGAATTGCTGCTCCAAAGCTAAATGATTTACCGTTATCGCTCGAAACCACAGATTGCGTTTCTTTCTTTGGAACTGTTTTATCTTTTGGAGCTTCGCATGAAGCACAGTGCAGCTTATCGGCTGTATTTGATGTGTAACACTGCTCACACGACCATGAACCCGCCTTTGGTTTGAATTTGTCGCCAAAACCTACCGCAGGCGATTTTGCAACTTGTTGTTTAGCGGACTCTACCGCCTCCGTTGCTACAAATGATTTCGTTGCAGCAATTCCGGCTGAATTTCCGAATCCAAAACTAAAAGCGGGCTTTGTTAGGGTTGTTGTTGTTGTTCCTAAAATACCCTTTTTGGGGACAGTATCATCCTTAGGTGCCTCGCAGGATGCACAATACAATTTATCAGCCGTATTCGAGGTGTAACATTGTTCGCAGGACCATGATCCAGCTTTTGGCTTGAATTTGTCTCCGAAACCCTTTTCTGCAGCAGGTGCCGCTACCGTTTTCAAAGGTTCATCATTCTTTGCATTTTCCTCATTTGCTGATATGGTCATTTTATCTTGAGCTTCGGTTATTATATCAAAAAATTTCTGGCAAATCTCGGCTGTTTTAAAACGTATTGCAAGGGTCTCAACTTGTAGTTCATTTTCGGAGTAGTCCTGTCCAGCCCATATGAGAGTTTTTTCTGAGTTTTTCATGTATTTAAAGCTGGTATCCTTATACAAACGCTGGTTACAACAAAGCTTATGAACCATTTCCCGACGCATCACCAATCTTACATGGTTTACATCGTTTTCGTCCTGCAAAACCTTAATGTTACCCAAACCTCTTTCTTTCCATTCGCTCTTAGCCTTATCAAAGCGCAGTAACTTCGCTCGGTGTTCAAAGAGCACAATCTCATTTTCTTCACCAGTTTTTACCTCGACGAGATCGGGAAGTGGAATAACTGGTTGGAATTGAGCTGTTGGAACATATTCATCTTCATTGTCTGATTTATTATGGTTTTCTGGCTTTGATTCAGCTTGCTTAGGTTCATTAGAACTTATTGGAAATGGTGAATCAGCTTGAGTAGTTTTGATACTAGCAAACAAATCGGCAAATGGTTTTGGTTCGCCAGCGCCAGCGGAGGTTGCAGAAGCATTAGTTTTATCAAAAGAAAAGTTTGCAAATGGCGATGATGTTTGGGACTTAGTTTCCTCGGTTTTCTTTGCAGGCATGCTATCAAACAATGTTTTGGGAAGTGCTGATGGTTTTGTGTTTGGAATATTACTAGATGGAGTTGCACTCAATTTTTGTGTTGGTGTACTTGTCTTGTTATCGGCAAATGTCTTAGCTAAACCGAAACCAAAAGGCTTAGGCTTAGAATCTAGATGCCCATTTGTAGCCTTGGCCGATTCGATGGCTTCATTGCGAGCAACATTAAATGCAGCTTCAAATTGTTGCTCTATTTCGACATTTTTAAAGCGAACTAGGAATTTTTCTAGTTTCAATTGTTCATCAGCAAAGTCATTAGCTGCCCATATGAAACCTTTATCGGTGGCTTTTGGCTTTGTCAAATTAATTTCACTTGTTATGCGATGGTTTGCACAGATTTTATGTGTTTGATCACGCCGCATTAAAATTCTAGAGGTTCCATTCTCATTGTTTTTGAGGATTTTTAATTCTCCAACACCGCGCTCCTTCCATTCCTTGTCAGCATATCGGAAGAGCTTGGATCGTGCAGAGAACATCACCTCTTCGTTTTCTTCGCCAGTTTTTACTTCAATTTCATCTGGAAGGGGAATGATGGGCTGAAAGTCTGGTCTTGGATCATATTCTACTTCATGTTCACTTTTATGCAATTCGGATGTATTACTGTCGTTGGTTTTATTTAAACTGTCAGTATTGTTCGGTGGTGGTGGCTTAAAGCTAAATGATATTGGGCTGTCGGTGGTTATTGTTGTTGATGTCGAAGTTGTTAACGGTGTGGGAAATTTCATGGTAAACGGTGATGTTATAGCTGATGTAGTTGTCACAGTTGATGCTGGCCCCATCATTGGGAAGTTTGTGTTTGCCGGTTGTGTTTTTGTTAGATCGATTGTAGATACCAAACTGGGTTTAATGTGGTGTGAAGGAATGGTAACACTCAAAGTTGGTTGCGGCTGCATGCTAGCACTAGTTGTAGGTAATGGATCAGAAGAAGTTATCACAACATTAACAGGTGGTCCTTTTTCCACTGGAGTGTTATTAAGAGATTTATTGAATGTTATTGGAACTGATGGTGGAAAAGTAGGGCCCGGTGGGGCTATTTGAGGAATAGATGGTTGAATTTTAGGTTGAACGTTGATAGACTGTAGAGGAGGGGCAGGTAGTGTTGATTGAGTTGGGGGTGGTTGTTGGTGTTGAATGGAAGGTCCTAATTGCGGTTGTTGAATTGGGTTTTGGTTCAGCAACCCGAAAAGATTGGAGGTTCTGGAATCAGGAGCTGTTGGCATTATGAAAGATGGATTTAGTCCAGGCATATTGAAGTTCATGGCGGGATCCATGTACGATAGACCCAAGGCATTTCGATTAGCTGCAAATTAAACGTTAATACAGTTAAATATTTTATTATTGTAAATGCACATTTATAAACATAACCGTAGTCTAGTACCAATTAGTTAAAAATTTCACTGCCAAATTGGAAAATAAATTTGCAATTTAATGGTTCAAAAAATCTAATGGATTTTCGATATTTTTACGTTAACAAGAAAAAAATAGTGAAATTATATGCTTATTACGCAATTTTTAGAGAAGAGTCACCTAAAAGACAAGGAGTTGGATATCTGAAGACTCGAAGAAGATGTTAATTTTATTTAAAGGCTAAAATATAGTTTCTACCATTAGTTCTCACAGAACTCATGTGTCAGGGTACACCAAAGAAGTCTTTCCTTAAATCGCCGATAAATAATATCAAAATTATAGATTAACCATTTCTGAAGAGCGATTTTTTTCTTATTGTTCACTTATTGGGAAACACTCTGTATATTCGATGGCGATTAAAATTTATAATACTATAGTAAGACCCCACTTTGAGTATTGTCCAACAATACTATTGTTGGGTTCTTCAAGTATGCTGGAAAGGCTACAAAAGCTACAAAATAAAGCAATGCGATCTATTTTATATTGTAGTAGATATACATCAATTCGAAGTATGCTGGAAATGCTTAAATGGTTAAACATAAAACAAAGAATAGTAATGTGTACACTTATCTTTATATTTAAAATTAAAAACAACATGTTGCCAGGTTATTTAAGTAGAAGACTTACAACTAGAGCCAGTGCACAGCCTTATAACTTAAGAAATAGAAATAATCTAAATGTGCAATTATTTAGAAATTCAAAAAGCCAAAATATGCTATTTTACAAAGGAATCCAAATATTTAATGAACTCCCAAACAATGTAAAGATCGAAACGAATATTTTAAAATATAAACAATCTGTATCATTTTTTGTTAAAAATAATTATTAAATTTAAGTAACTTATAATAAGTACATAATGTAATGAAATTGTATAATAGCAAACTTAGCTAAATAAACTTTATTTAATCTTATCTAATCTAATCTAATCTGTGCAGCTGGTGAAAGCTTTCAAAGTGCTGTTTGTCAAAAAAGTTATGAATCTATAGAAAAATCAAAAAAATCTGAAAAATTATTTTTTGATTAAAAAAAAGCTCATCAGTTAGATGCTGTCCTATCCTTGTAATTGTAAAACGCAAAATTTCACTCGATGGTTACCGACACAAATGCATGTATTTAGCAGCAATGATATGCTGAAAATTATATTTTTCTAGAGGACTTTGGTTAAATTCAGACCAAATTTATGTATGTCCGTGGTCTGGCTACTGTATGGTCCACTAAAACAATTTCTATTGTTTTTGTTATTCTTTGTCTTTGTAATCGCATTGATGTAATGGAAATATCAAAGGGCACGGTCGGTAGTGCCCAGCCAAGTTCTCGGAACTACTCCTTTTTATATTAACAAACTCAGCGATTTTCGACCCTCCTCTTACTTGAAAAAATATGTCAGAAACTCGGAATATTTGCTGGAAAAGGACAGGCGACTCACCAAATTTCAACTCCTTAGCATTCGTGGTTTCTGAGATATAGGACGTCAAAAATCGCGAAAACATCATTCAGGGGCTTAGCATCCAGCCACTTTTTATCAAAAAAGTAATTAATTATGTGTAATACTCCTGATTATTGTAGAATAATTAAACTTGGTAGGGCGGTAGGGTTTGCAAAGGAAACAATTAGAATTTTGTGAATTTCAATTCAAGATGCGTATCCACTCACTTTTTTAGAATTATTTTAAATTGAATGGAGCAGTTCTTACTGTTGTAGAATAATATTACTGTCCTTAAAATATTTGATATTAAACCTTGATTAACTTAGAGCTTGGCGAATTTTTAGATCTCATTACTTTTCACATCTGAATCACGGAGAACTTGGCTCTTTTTTTAAGATTAGCCGCGTTTTTAAAATTTATGAGAGTGCACTTTTGTACTCACCCCGAACGTTTCGCATCAAATTGCATTGAGCGTGGTCACCGGGAAACTGTTGTGAGATGTTAGATTGACTACGCAAGATGTAGCGATGCGTAGGTGGTTCTATCTCATGATGTTGTAGAAAAAGACAATTCCATTGCATTTCTTGATGTCAAGAAAACAAGAAAAATGGATGGTACATTGGGACATACAGTCTAAAGGAAAGACACACACACTAACAGATACCTACATGCTACCTCCCACCACCACCCGGCAAATTTAAGATCTGTTGGCTCGACACATTTTCAGCGCGCCTACAGAATATGTGACATAAAAAAAAAAAAAAAAATTTGATGGCACAACAGCTCATGAAGAACTAGGGCCTAGTGACTTACAACTCTCAACCATTCCTGCGTGCGTGTCTGCAGGAATGGAGGGGACCTACAGTTTATTGCCGAATCCGAACGGCTAACGAGCGGCACTTTTCTGTGACAGGAGATACTCTTGGAGGATTTGTCAATTCCTCGCAAGAGGCAGTAGCCGTTTTTCTTTTAAATAAATAGATGGCGAGGCTGGGGATCGAACCTTAGACCTCTGGCATGACAGTCCATCGCACTAACCATCACGCCACGGCTACTACAGAATATGTGACAAGGATCATTTAAAGGCCGAGCTGAATCTGGTTGACAACGTTCTAAGAGCAAATGGATATTCAAAAAAGCAAAGAACGTGGAAACCAGTTGTGTTACAGGAAAGGGACGACAGCAACCTGGACAAAAAAGCTTTCTTACCATACGTCAAAGGTGTAACGGATAGAATTGGTAAGGTGTTAAAAAGGTATGGGATAAAATCCATATTTATGCCAGCAAAGAAGGTAAAAAACTACCTACAGTCACCAAAGGACCACTTTTCTCTCCAAACTCCGGGCGTATATGCAGCTCCTTGAAGCTGTGGGTCTTCTTACATTGAACAAACACAAAGAAGCATTGCCACCAGCTTTAAAGAGCACATTAGTGCTGTGAGCAAAAAACAGCGTGAAAAGTCGGCAATCTTTGAACACATCTTGGATAATCCAGATGAACACCACTGGATTCACTTTGACCAAACCAAGGTGTTAGCTCAAGAAAAGCACTACATCCAACGGCTAGTTCGTGAGGCAATTGAAATCAAGCGCCACCAAAATTTCAATCGTGACGACAGTTTTAAGCTATCTCGATCTTGGGATCCTGTAATCAACACCTCACAGTCACACATCCCGTATTAAACTTAAAACACCCTGCGATGTAGTGAGTATAGTTTGCTCCCAACAACCTGCACCTCAACAACAACAACATCATGACATAGAACCACCTACGCATCGCTACAACTTGCGTAGTCAATCTAACATCTCACAACAGTTTCCCGGTGACCACGCTCAATGCAATTTGATGCGAAACTTTCGGGGTGAGTACAAAAGTGCACTTTCATAAATTAAAAAAAAAGCGGCTAATCCGAAAATAATAGATATTAGTCAGGATATACCCACACCAATTAAATCCAATAGGATTTTCAGATTTTGAAAAAAAAACTCATTCGGTGTTATGGCTTTTGAAGGAAATTAGGAAGAAAAAATTAATATCAAGCATCTATTAGTCAAAACATTATAAAGAAAAACAACTTACATAGTTGTGATGGATGTGTTCCCATAACAGGGGCTGCAGGCGGCTGTGGCGGCATCATAAGCTGTTGGGCATAATAATTCATTGCATAGTTGCCGTACAATGGATTGTTATATGGACTAATCCCTGCTCCTGGAACATTAACAACACCACCCGAGCCTACAGTATTTGGGGTATGCAACCTTTGTCCCATCGAATTTTGCTGTGAATATGATGGGGCGTACATGTTCATTTGTTGCTGCTGTTGCTGTTGCTGTTGTTGATTTGAATACATTTGATTTTGCAACTCATCTTCTATGATGTACAAATCATCCAGAACATTTGAAGCGTCATCATCGCGACTTGGTGAAATCGATTTCTTAGGCATATTCTCTTCAATAAGACTTAGTCTCTCTTTTATGTCTTTCAATTGAGTATGAATTTCTGCAACTTCTGGCTTAATACTCTCTACCATCTCCTTTTTGACAAAGCTCATCATATTTGCAATTTGCTTAACCATGTTCTCTAACTCAACTGTTCGTGGCGAGACAATTGAATTTTCGCGACGTGATCGATTGCTGGCATTGTACAATGGTGTCGAATCACCGATTCCAAATTCTGTTTCCGCATCTTCGTAGGAACTACTGTTATTACTTTGTTCATTCAAAAACTTACTTTTGCTTTGCTGTAAATTTTTTAACTCAAATGGAATTACCGCATTCAGGGGATGGTTGGGATCAACTTGAGTGCTCTTTAGTAGCTGTTGCGTTTGGTTAAGACACTCACTTGCTTTTTCCAAATAAACACGTTTATTCTTTTTCGGTGTCTTCATAGCTTCATCCAATCTGCGGTAGGCTTCTGATTGAAAATAGGTTGCAAATGGTAATTGAATACCCGACAATTCCTCAATCAACTCTTCGTATTCCGATTTTTTAAAGTATCTGGCTGCCAAAAAACTTACCGCATCTTCAGCTAACTTGGAAACCTTTCGTTCCACCGACGAGCTTTTGGCATTGGCATATGTAAAATATCTTTTGAATGGTTCCAAAACTCCCTTATTTTGCATTTTTAACATACTTAAACCGCACTTGTACAAATTCTCTGCTCTTGCTTCAACCATTCCCTTTTCAACAGGCTTGTTTATGTCCACAGCTCTATTTTCAAATATCTTGCCTAGCTTGAAGACAATTAGCAAATCAATTTTTGGTCCATTTATACCGCGCACAGCTTCGATTCCGTATTGCAACGTTGCACGAATTTCGGCCAAGTTTTCGTTAGCCAAGTTCTTATATACTTGATAGGCTGACATCCACCAATTAATCTGTTCATCGGTGCACAAATGATATTGGATGTTGACAAATGGCAAAACCTTAGGTTTAGGCACAATGCCTGGGTGGTAGCATTCATATGCTTTACGTTCTATGTCAAGGAGGCTTTTTAGTTGCAAAGTAGCTGCGTAGAGAAAAGTTTCAACATCAAGTTGATTAAGAGTTTCTGCCCCACAGAACGACAAATTATGGGTGGAGAAATTCAATCCGTTGAAAAACTTTGCCCTTACATTAGCCAAATTATCATTTCCCAAACAAAGATATAACATGTGTTGTAAGGATTGTGGATTTAAGTACTGAGCCATTTCTTCGTATTGCTCCAATTCGGCATATGAGGGAAGTTCATAGATGGGTTCTGATAATTTGCCACATTTGATTAATTGTGATGTACTTTCTTTGACTTTTTGATCGCTGTTGCAGAAAAGCTGTCCAAATATGCCACGTCGCCAGTTCTTATCAGTGCAAAGTTGACGAATTTGACTAACTAACGCACCGGACGAAGTCCATGGAGAGCAATTTTCGATTATATTATTCATTTGATTGGTATTTTCATTGTTTTCATCAATACATGCAACAAGAGTTCGTCCAGCCTATATAGAAAGAGGAATTTTTAAAACATAAGTAGAAAACACAAAAGTTATCCTTTACCTGAACACATCGAAAAGCTCCTTCTCTATTCCACTGTTGAAGAAGAAGTGTACCATGCTCGTCACAGTGCTTCATCCATTGTTCTTTAATATCCGGCCTTGTACTTTGATAGGCTAACAGTAACAGCGGAAGCGAACTTTTAATCGTTTCCTTCCACTTATTTTTATTTTGAATCAACTCCCTCTTAAATATCAACGAAGCTGCATGAAGGCACAGCTGACCCTGAAAGTGTTCCATGAAGCGCGTGACGAATTCTTTTTGCTGATTTAATGTTTCGACAATCTGAGACACTTTATACAGATACTGATCGAAGCTAAAGAGCAGATCAGCTGTCTCGGTGCTTCCACCATTGGGTAAATTTGAGTTTGATGTAAAACTTAAATGAACTTGTCGCTCTAAGCATGTTATAACCAACAGCCAGAATTGCCAGTCTTTTTTGGCATTTGGTATTTGCTCGTACTTGCTAAGTACAAGCCACACCACATTGTACCATTCGGCGCTTTGAGCCAACATACCATGGTTAATCATCTCCAATTGATAAGTGTTCTGAAAGGCTTCTAGAACCTTATTTTGTTCAACTAAATGACGGACCAGACGTATGCGTAAATTAACATCTTGTGGCCGCGATGAAATCTCTTTTTGAATTAATTGTTCAACTTGGTTTGTATCAAGATTGTCTTCATTCATAAGTTTAAGACGCAGACTAAAAACCGCATCATGTTGGACTTTCTCGCTTTCAGCTAGATCACACCAATACTTTGCCTTATTGGTGTTCAATGATTTGTCGTCAATCAATAACTGACAAACTTCACCAAGAAGATCTGGTTGTTTGGGGTTAAGTTGCAACGATCGCTGGAATGATGCAAGGGCTTTGCTAGTCTTCTTTTGATGCAGATAACATTGGCCAAGCAGCTTGTGAGCTTGATCGTTGTCATCTTTGATGGTCAGATAAGATGATAAGTACTGTTCGGCAGTTGAATATTCGTTGATTTTGAAATACAACTTAGCTATGGTAAAGCTACGTAGATTTTTCTAAAATTAAATGAATAAAACGATAAGATTGTTATTATCTTCTTTTTTTTAGAAACAATTTTTTTTTTCGATCCAAAGAAAGTGACAGTAGCCGTGTTTTTGTGAGACTGTCCAACACAGCCTTTAAAAATCTAACACGTAATGCAACAACCATAAATTATTGCCAATTATTTTAACTTTTTTACCAGTCAAATGTGACTCTATGAATACTTTGGAACGATTTGGAACCTTGAGATTCACAAAAATAAAAGCTAAAAACCAATCCGTGTCATTTTGTTGAAGTGCTTTTACTGTGCTGTATATAATTCTTACAAAAAAAAAACACGGCTAATCACAGTTTTGGTGGGTAATACAATGAAAATAATGAAGTTTTTATTTTTTGATAGAAATTGATGGACTTATTGTTGCATCAATGGCACACTGCTAGCAAACTCTACATACTTTTGTAAACTTTATAAATACGAGCGGTTATTTGTAGTGATCCAGCTTTTTATTTTTTGTAAATTATAGAGTGTATCATACATACATATACATACACATTTTGAATAGATCAAGTCTTAAATCGAATCTATCTACGTATATATTAACAAAGCTGTTGAACTGTTGCTTTGTTTGTCTGTCCGGAGTTATCTTAAAAACCACATGTCCGATTTAAAAAATATTTTTGTGCTTGAAAGGTTGTTTTTAGGGGATGGCTTTAGGTAAATTTTTTATTCAAAAAACTAAAAAGGAGTATACGGTTGAAAAATTTCTGCATGCGTTACCTTAAAAACGTTATTCTTAGGAAATTACGTACTTAAGGAATATTTTTATTAAGCTTTTTTATGTTGAAACGGGGTAGAAAGAAGAATATGTATTCCAAATACAAAAATCTTTTTGTGAAAGGGTATTTTAAGGAAATTGCTCTAATTTTTTTAGGGTTAAATGGGGTAAATATGTGTCCGATTTAAACACAGCAAAACTGAGACATTGCGCAGAGGAATTCTTTTTGTAAAACTGAGAAAGTTGAGGTCTCTGATATGAAATTTTGCCTGATGTCGGAATTTTCAGTACTGTACTGAATTTTTGGTACTGTTATCGTTTTATTCCAAACTAATTTTGTTAAAAAATTTTGCGTTATTATAAGTACGTGAGACAACCGTAAGATTACCTATTTCGTACGTATTTGGACAAAAAATATGATAAAAACCAATTGTTTTACTCCTAACATCAATAAAACCGCTGGTCGGACAAGCTTTTAAACACAAAGTACATACATAGTTCGGCCTAAGTAGAACTGGAGACGCCACATTCTCTTCTTGCAAGGTAAAGGCCTAGCTACATTCAAAAATTTTTGCAAAAAGTACAAAAGTGAAAAAAAAAAACGAACATCCACACACCCATAGCGACAGCTCCTTGCTTAAACCATGTTCTGTATACTTAAAAGTAAGGGGCTTATTGCGAGAGTCTACTCAAAACAGAATCGAAGTCCAATAGACTTAAATTCTACTGTCGTTATTTCAAAAGTTTATTGGTTAATATTTTTCTATTTGACTGTTATGTATTTTATTGATAATTAAAAAAAAAAAAAAAAAAAAAACTCTAGAAAACTTTTATCCCACAGCGGCGACATCTATTAACCTATGGGGTTTGTTACAATTTGTCTGATCAAAAAAAAATGTTTTTAATGTACCTACAGTGACTGCCATTAATATTCGGTTTTCTATTTAATATTTTCTTAACATTCATTGGTTGCTTAAAAACTAAGAAATTTACCACTTTTCTGTCAGTTCTTATAACCACCAATTCCACTTGTTATTTCTAAGAAAGATTTAAACAAAAACCATTGTTACCCAAGAAAAGTTAAGAACTAAATGAATCAGATCGTCAAAGTTTAGAAATAATCCCTCCATTAATATTCGGTTTTTTGTTGAAGTTTTTATTAAAATGGTTAAATAGTGCATTAGTATTTGATAAGCATGTCTCTTCTTCTCTAGAACTTTAGATTAGTGCCTTGGCATGTTTGTCAAATTATTTTTTGTGTGCTTTGGACTTATTTTCAGCCATTCTACCTGCAAACTTACTTTAATTGCATTTATGGAAGAATCGGGCGTTCTCCAGTTAACATCGGCCCATTGTCCCACAAAATTTCTGTGGAGTTGAGGTCAGGAGGTTGTGCAGAAATTGCAATTGCTTTTGGGCAGTTGTATAACATCCATCCGAACAGAATATGGGCTTAATGTTTGCGATCATTACGTGATAAAATTTAAAAAACCGCGAAATAGACATTTTTTTGGTGGTCCATTTTAGATTTTCGCTTAGGATTCTCAAATAATGTTCTTTGTTCAGGATTCCATCAACAGACACACAATTGTACACACCTTTGGCCGATATGCAGCCCAACACCCATAACATGACCTCCCCAGGCTTTTCAATATATTGGTATAATAGAAACAGAAGCATCCAGTCTGGTAAGATGATGTTATTTTTGCAGATAATAGTAAATAAAATTATTTTTGATTCGATGACAGGTTCATAGTATGGTTAAAGAAACATTAAGAGGTAAAAAACCAACATTTAAACCCCACAGTAAATAATAGGGTGTTTCATGCTTTTGTTCCATATTCAAATTTCAATTGGTTTTCGTAAGTATTTCGTTGTCATGTTGGAGACCAACAAACAATTTCGTTCCGCATCAGCAGTACTAGGCTAAGCCTTGTACGCTGCTGATGCAAATTGAAAAATCCCATACAATAATGACACAACGAAATCACAAAATCTCGTTCTGCGATACGCTGTTCGATCAGCGAAATTGATAATTTTAGCAAATTATTTAGAGAGGTCCATACGCTTTTTTCGCACAGAATTTATAAAAAATAAATAAATTGGGTGGCATAACAGCTCATGAAGAACTAGAGCCTAGTGACTTACAACTTTCAACCATTCCTGTGTGGTGTTTGCAGGAATGGAGGGGACATACAGTTTATTACCGATTCCGAACGGCTAAGATGAGCGGCACTTTTCTAGGACAGGAACTACTCTTGGAAGGATTTGTCACTTCCTCGCAAGAGGCAGTAGCCCTTAAAATCATTTTTGTTAGGTGGCAGAGGTAGGCTTTAAAAATATACCGTTAAGAAAATAAATGGATAGTAACTAAGAGCGAAGATGTTTGACTTTGAACATTCCCACCTCCGCCACCTTAGCCCTAAAAAATAATACTAAAAATCATTTTTTATAGACGAATTTCATTTTATTAAACTTCTGATTAATTTTATTTCAATGTAATGATAAAATTAATTTATTTCTACTACTACATATAAGGTTCTATGTTATAGCCAAAAAATTATGTTCCAATATTCAATTTGTATATTTCCTCGACCTGTTAAAACATTCCTTTTTGCCGAATTTCTATCCCAATACCAAATGGCAACTATGCAATGGGGATGAATCAATTCAGCATGATACGAATTTATTTTTGTTAAAATACCTACTTCCATTTATGCATGTCTATGTATAAACGTTCATTTTTACTTAACTTAAGATTGATACCTATTCTACATTACGCGACCTTTCCTTATGAAGTTCAATTAGGTAATATGATTGATCATGGCGCTTATTGGGAAATGCGAACATCACCTTCTTTAAGTTTTCATTATCTTTCCTACTTAAGAATAACCCACATGAAATACAAAATATACCTAATTCTTACACATTTTCTATTATATCAAAATAAATAAATAGTTCACAAGCCCTTCAAAGATTCGGTTGCATTTCAAGAAATCGATTTATTTGTTTTAATTTGAAGGTCTTCATTTTACTACTGTCACGTTTCTAATATGTTGCCACTGTATTATGCTAGGACATACAAATATTTTTTTCAAAGGATTTTAATTTGCTTTGCTTGAAAACCCTAAAATTAAATTCTTTTTGGAATTTTGCCACCAGCAGCATCTATCACCTTTATAACTAATTACAGCTATACCCGCCATTAGTATTCGCGAGTGGAGTCAACCCGTCGGGCTGTCGGCATTTTTGTTTCGCAATCACAACTCGTAATACAACCAAACCGAACGCTACCCGACTCGCAGGCACATTGAGGCACAGAAAAATGAAAGTACAATTTTATTTTGGGAGATCTTTTTTGAATCATTTTGTACTTCAATATAGGAGTTAGTTAATAAATACAAATTATTTGGATAATTAAAAAATCATGCAGTTTTTACCTCATTTTCCGAACGTAATTTTGCTAATGCAGTGCGCACATGAAGATCTACTTCCTTCTTTGTTTTAAACATTTTCTTCTTTTTTCAACTTTAAATAGTTATTTTACTTCAATTTTTTTCAATTGACAAAAAATTGGAATTCTTTATTTATAAGCTCAGGAGCTGATTTTAACGAATTAAAAGATGTTTTAACAACAATATGAATTAGGTTTGATTTTATTTTCTAAATTCACAAAAGCTCCGACAACGAATTACAATTTTTTCCACATTTCTGTCGATGGCGGTTCAGTTTCTTTTTTCCAAGATTTTTTTTTTGAATCGAGTGAAGTGAAGTTGGAAGCGGTTTGAATTTTTTGACATAAAACAACAGGGTGACGTGGGATTCAACAAGGTGCGCTTACACCGACATACGTTAGACCCTGTTTAGAATAATGTCGAATTCCTTTTAATAAAAAATTCGATTTTTTTAGAAGAATAAATCGATTTTTCTGGACATATTCCTTGTATTTAAAGCTGGCCATACACGGTAGACCCAAATGGCTCGGTCGAGCCAAGTTGCATCATGTGAATGAGCTCGGCCGAGCCATTTGGACATTCAGCAGGTTATAAATCCACCAATCCAATTGGCACCAAGCCATTTGGCTCGATCGTGAATGGCCGGCTTAAAGAAAAATAAATCGATTCTATTTAGAAAAAAAAATTGATTTTTTTCTTTAAAGCCTAGTATACAGTTCCTCCTGGAAAAAAAAATACATTAACTTCTTATGGGAGTGATTTTATCGCAAAAAAAAAAATTCTGCTGAAAATTTTTTTTTATTGAACTGTGAACTATCCCCAGAAATAAAAAATTATACTCACCACGATTCTTTTTCGCGCAAAACAATGTCAGTGACATTGTTTTGTGCAAAAAAAATATAGTTTGTGCTTACACGGTGCCTCAAGAGTTATGACTCTTTATGAACCTAAATGAGTATGAAAGAGACAAAATATCAGATAGTCATGACTCTTGAGGCACCGTGTAATATTCGACTAAAAACAATTTTGTTTCACCACAGATAATTTTTTTCCGGAAAAAAGATTTTTTATTTACCACAATAGTTTTTTTTCATTCAAAAGAACTGTATACTGGGCTTAAAGGAACATTTATGGCCATATTATTCACATTAAAACTATCTGGATGTAAATCATACAAATTCAATGTAAAATCATCTGGATTTAAGTTTAAATCTGGATGTATCGAGTGAATAATATGGCAGTTAGAAGGAGATAGCTTAGTGAAAAGCTCTATCCCCCTTACCTTTCACACGAAGAAACAAAATCTGAAGAGGAATGTCAAAAGCATTTCCTGACTGAAAATTTTGTATACCCCTCTTACTTTCTGCTCTTCTCACCCTAAAACCGAAAATTGCTGGAAACAGTTTTCTCAACTCATGTGGAAATAGACACATCTGTTCGATAATCGTTATAAAGGCTCTCCCAAACCAACTCGAAACATTCAAAGCGACGACCAAATTTTCGACTTTTTATTTTTCATATCTGTTACCGTAAAAAGCCGAAATAATGAAAATCTAGAATCTTACCTCACTGTTTATACATAGGATGCATTCAAAATCCAGATTCTTTAAATGCACAAGAAACTTTGCATACACCCAACCTCGCACCTACCCCCAATCCTATAGTAGGACAAGCAGCGGGGTTGCAGGGAGGCAGCATGCCCCCCATACATACCTCACTGTTTACTACTAGCAGTGTATTTATGTAAGCAAGCTTACATATGTAAATACCAAAAAAAAAAATAAAAACTGAATGGAAAAGTAGTTTTCGTAATTTTTAATTTTCTCATAAACTAGGAGACGCAAAACCATCTAGTTTTAAGTGTTCGATTAAGAATTCATAGGGATGGAACATCAAATAATTAAAGCCAATTAAGAACTTAATTTCACAATACAATAAATACACAGTATTATTACTGCGTTTTCATTAGAGCTGAAATGAGGTAATTTGGCAAATTAAAAAAAAAAGTGTTTACAAAGTTCGTAATTTTGTTTGACGGTCCAGATTGTCAATCGCTTGTTTTTGTTGTTTTTTACATTGAATTCTGTCATTCTAAATGGGATCCACTTTGAATGGATTCTATTTGGGTGCGTCATAAAAGTTTTACGTAATTTCCTACAGAATTTTGTGCAAATTTAGTTGAAATTACCTCATTCGGAAATTTAAATTTGTATGGGAAATGAGATGATTTAGAATTGAATTTGGAAATTTTGAACGAAATTACCTCATTTGCTCTAATGAAAACGCAGTATAACTTTTTTTTTGACAAATCTTGCATTTGAAAGTATTTTTTCAAAAACTATTAACACAAATAACTAGACTGAAACAAAAACCTATAATTTTTGTATTGTAAGTGTTGCCGTTGTTTTCTAACTTTTTTTTTTTTTTTTTAAGGCTTATCTACATTCAACACTTTTTGCAAAAACTACAAAAGTGAAAAACTAAAACATGCCCTAGAAATGCCTGTGTGCGGAAAATCCTGCCAAAAATAGTGTTTGATATATGATATATCATTTCAGATTGATAATACAGCAAAAACACAATTTTTTCGCACACAGGCATCTTTAAGCATATTTTTGCTCATCACGTTTTCACTTTTTGGCCTACTTTTTGCAAAAAGTATTGAATGTAGTTAAGCCTTAAGTCTTTTTTTTTATAAAATTGCCCCCGAATGAGAAGAGTGGAAGTAAAAATGGAAGTGGCCTGGAAATTTTTGGAATTAAGTGAGAGAAACTGGAAGGGTTATTTTCGTCCTCGATCGCATTCGAAAATGACAAAAAGCAAACACGGTCGAAAGTGAGATTTCGCTTTTAAAGCATTCCGCCGCGTATTTGAGAATACAACTTTAAGACATAGCCGCGTTTTATTATCTACGGATCTGGATCGGGGTCATCCCTTGAAAAAAAAACGATACGGATTGTTGAAGTAAAAATGTTATATAAACATCTATTTTTTACATACATTTTATTAGTTTTCAATTATTTTTTCCTGTCTTTTTTCTTTACGCTTCATCAAATAACACTACCTTACCATAAAAGTTATGACCAAGTTCTTAAATGTAGAAATGCAGCTGTTCTACAAGATTTGGGAATAACCTCCAGCTTTATTTAAGTTGATTGCTGAAAAAGAGGGCGCTTGCTATACTGTGAGGGAGACAAAAAAATATATGATACCAATTTATTGATATTTGGGAATCTATCATCGATATCAAATTTCATTCCAAAATTCTTGAATGTTTTTGGAAGATGCAGCTGATATGTTCTTAGTTTAAACTATTAACAGAAATAAGTTGTTTTTAAAAAATAATGAAAGAACCGACTTCTGACTTTCAAAAAAAAAGCAAAACAAATTTTTGTGTGTGCCAATTTTTTATATTTCAAATACTTTTGTTTATAAAAAAACAACATTTTCGCGCTTTATTTCAACTAAGCCGCCATATAATAAAATAAAGTACTCTCCATAAGCTTTTATATGACATAAGTTTCATCACTGTTGAGCAATGTTGAAAAATGGAACAAAAAAACGCCCATTGTCCATTTATTAATGATTTGGGCATAGAGTTATAAGATTCTGAGAAATAAAGTGGCATATCAGGATTAAAGTTTTTTACATTAGCCACCGTTCGTTGGTAGCTCTAATAGTTTCAATTTAGCTTAAATTAAATTTTTATTTTTATTTTTTTTTGCTGAAGATATAACTGCGAAAAACAACCTTTTTCAGCGTTTAAATAATTTAATTTCTTTTATTTAATATTCAATTAATTGCATTTCATATTTAATTACATTAAATTGTATAATTTATGTACTTGTGCAGCTATACAGAAATAAAACTTACTCTAAAAAGCGTTGCCGTTGTAATTCAAACTGATAATATGATCCCTCTGCCTGACTGTTTATGTATATCATACAATCCCAACCATGCCTATAATAAATTTAATTCTTAACTCATAGTTTCAGTTTCAGTAACACTGTCTTCGGCAAGTGGAATATTTCTGTGATTTTTTCTCATATGTTTTCGCAAAGAATCTTTTGTGTAGTATCTTGAATCACAAATCTCACAGCCATATTCTTTTTCGCCCGAATGTGTTTTCATGTGATCTTCGCAATTTTGTCTGTGGACAAATCCTCGGCCGCAAATGTTACATTTGAATGATCTTTCACCAGTGTGCGTTATCAAGTGTTTTCTAAGAACGTTTGCAAATCCAAATCGCATGGGACAAAACTCACATGCAAAAGGTCTTTCGCCTGAGTGAGATTGCTTGTGAACTCTCAGTTCGCTTGCTAGAGGATAAGTTTTTTCACACATATCACATGGGAACGGACGATCGCCAGTGTGTCGCATAATATGTCTTTGAAGTTCTCCGGAGCTGTAGAATGCTTTTGAACACTGTTCACATTGAAAGGGTCGTGTTTTCGTGTGACGGTTCATGTGCTGTGTGAGATAGAATTTTCGATGAAAGCTTTTATCACAAAGTGTACATTGGAATTCTTTTTTTATATTATGGGTTTCGATGTGCTTTTCGAGTTGACCTCCTTTATAGAAAGCTGAAATATAAAATTTGTTTTATTATAGTAGATGATTATTTCATAGAAGATGACTTATATCTTACAAATATGCATAGGGTGCGAGTTTTTTTGCACACCCAAGTGACACGGGTATTCATTAAACTACTCAGAAATAAATTATGCAAAAGTAATCTAACTATTCTTAAATAATGCGGGAACAAATTGCAAGTTTAGCCTTTACAAAAGTAAAAGTTAAAGGCTCAACTACATTCAACTTACTTTTATGCAAAAGTGAAGTAAATCTTTTGTCTTTTTCCAACGCACAACTCAATTCTCTCTTCTTTCTCAAGTTTTACAAAAGTAAAAGTTAAAGCGCTCTTAAAGGCTTAACTACATTCAACTTACTTTTGTACAAAAGTGAACTAGATCCTTTGTCTTTTTCCAACGCACAACTCATTTCTTTCTTCTATCTCAAGTTTTATAAAAGTAAAAGTTAAAGCGCTCTTAAAGGCTTAACTACATCCAACTTACTTTTATACAAAAGTGAACTAAATCCTTTGTCTTTTTCCAACGCACAACTCATTTCTATCTTTTTTCTCAAGTTTTACAAAAGTAAAAGTTAAAGCGCTCTTAACTTTTACTTTTGAACAAAAGTAAAACACCAATACATACAAAAAAATCAGTTTCAAAAGCGACTAGTAGATGTCGCTGATATGGGGGAAATTTACGGCCTGATTCACACGGAAGTGGCTCATGGTTCTGGTGTGTCATTGGCATGCCTCGGGAGTGGGTGTGATTTACTCAATTTACACAGAAGTGACAACGAACCGACATTTGTCAAAGTAAATTGAAAACGCAGAGTGAATTAATGAGAATTGATGCAAATAAGGAATGCTTTTTTTAGTATTTGGAACATTTTCCTAATCGTTGTGATTTTTTTTAGATTTGTTTAACACAAATAAAGTGATAAAAATACTTCAAAATAAATGAAGTAGTCGTCTCATGTTCAATCTTCAAGTGGCGTGCCGGTTCACGTAGGCCACTGGAGTTTTCAATATGGCGTGGCGATGACATGTCGCACCATACCATCGCCTCGTCATTTGTGTGTGTATTGTCCCATAAGAGAACATGCAAATTCCACAACGTGGCATATGTATGCACCACGCCAGAACCATACCAAAACCATAAGCCATTGTGAATTGGGCCTAAGGGAACAAACATTTATTCAGGCATTTATAGGGTTTTTATTTCAAAAATGGCAGCTACATTCTAGCTTTTGTAGGGTTTTAAAAGAAAAATGGCAGTTACACAGAGTTTTTTTTAGTAAAATTTCTCGCACGCAGATGTCAAAAAGTTTTTGAATGTAGTTAAGCCTTTACTTTTGTGCAAAAGTAAAACACCAACACATACAATCAGTTTTAAAAGCGACTAGTAGATGTCGCTAATGTGGGGGAAATTTTAGTGAACAAACAATAGCCGCGTTTTATTATCTACGGATCTGGATCATCCCTTGAAAATGAAACGATACGGATCACAATGATAGCAGTGTTATATGAACATCTCGTTTTTACTTAAGCTAGGTACGCAGTTCAAGCTAAACTAAATTTTATCTCTACAATCGTTTACTAAAAGCCCAAATGTCAAAATTTATCTGTGAAAGAATGCGATGAGCATTATTTCGCTCGCTAATTTGAATGGAGACTTTTAGAATTTAGCGCATGAACTGCGTACCGCCTAGCTAAATATCCTCGCTAAAATTTATCTTTGGCGCAAATTTGTATGGAAGATAAATTTTAGCTTGATCTGCGTACTAGGCTTTATGTTTTAATTATTTTCAGTTATTTTCTGCCTCATTTCTTTACACTGCAATTAACACTACCTTACTATAAAAGCCATCTACCCGCCAGAGTAATAACTAATGTTTGGATCTTTGAAATAGATCCAGATAGAGAGCAGGATCCCGAATTGTTCTCGTATTACGTGTTAAAAAATGATCCTAAAATTTAAATTCCATATAAATTTCCTCCGAAGATGAATTTTAGCGAGGATATTTAGCTAGGCAGTACGCAGTTCACGCGCTAAATTGGGAACTTCCGCCAAACGTCAAAAACTCTAGATGGGGGGAAAACAAACACACTATTAAAGGCGCGAACAATATCGGTGTGTATTTATATTTGTTTGCATTGTTGTTTTTCGATCATCTAGAGCTTCTTTTTGATTAAAGAACTGTCAAAATTAGAAAGAGAAAAGACAGAGTCAGATTCTGGAAAAGCCCAATTCAAAAAGTCTCCACTTAATTTACCGCGCGAAATAATGCTCTACGCATTCTTTCACAGATAAATTTTGACATTTGTGTATGGGTGAACACTGATCAAAAAAATAAGAAAAATGCCAAATCTTATTTCTACAATGAAAAATAAAAACATAAGATTTCGATCTGAAATTTGATTTTTTTTTATTACACGATGACAAACGTAATGAGTGCGAAAAATTACCAAAGTAATTTAAAAGGAAAATACAGCACATCTCTTCCGATTTTGTTTCTTCGTTTGAAAGGTATACGACATTGTTGAGGAGATTAAAAGAAAACATCAACAAAATCTCCAGAAACTTGTTTCTTCGTGTGAAAGGGGACTTGGACGGGAAAAACCGATCGGTTAAAACCGGTTTTTTCGTTTGGGTTAACCGGTTTATTTTCGGTGATTTTTTATCTCGATTAAAAACGGTGTTTCTTTTAAAATCCAACAACCGGATGGAAAAAAAAAACGGTTAAGTACCCGAATAATTTTGATATTTGCAACAAAGGGTTTTTGGATAAGTTATTATAGCAATCTACCTGGAATAAAATCGCACTTAAAGTTGACCTAACCATAGCCAATAACCGTCAATTTTTGCTCAACAAAAGAATTTTTGAATCCAATCAAATACATTTTTTTTTTGAAAATTGAATAGGTACCATATTTATATGACGTTTCATGACAGAAATGGCTATTTTTTTTTAGCTGAAACAGTAAACCAGGCATGGCAAAAAATATTTTTGGTATCCACCTAAATAATTTTGACATGCGAAAATTTTAACATAATTTTTTTTTTTGCACGGGAACTATTAACTATGCTTTAACTAATAATTATATTTTACATAAAACACTTACCTTTATTACAAGTAGGATGCGGACACGGATGTTTTACCTTCAAATTATGTTGTTCTGCTTTATGTGCTTCTATTTCTTCACTACTATTAAATGATTGGCCGCATAAATCACAATATGTGTGACTAAGAATATGCGCATCAAGTTTCTCTTGAGAGGCAAACACCTTTTTACATTTCTGATTTGGACATGTAAAATGCTTTTGAGAACACTTATTTTGTCGCACGTGATGACTTAAAGTATTTTGCAAAGCAAAACGAGCCCCACAACATTTGCAAATAAATTTTTTCAAAAATTCCATTGCCATGGGCTCCGGTTTAATGTCTGAAAAGTATAAATTGGTTTTTAAGTCTTCATTATCTACATTATTTTCAATTTCAGTAGAAATATGCGACTGTTCTTCGTTATGAGAAGTTGCTTCTGTGGTGCAAAAACTAGAAGACGTTTCAATGGATTGGTTATCATTGATTTCTTTGGTTTCACACATATCTCCTTCTCTGGGCAAAGAATTTATAAGTTCTAGCACTTGTTGAAGTGATGGATTATCTTTGTCTGCATTTGCTTCTGGATGTGTTTGCATGTGAACAACAGATTCGTGTCTTTGTCGAAATCCTTTACCACAATATTTACATTTGTATGGCTTTTCGCCAGTGTGAGTAAGCATGTGTCGTCGAAGGAGATGCATATAGCAGAATCGCATCTCACAAATATCGCACGCAAATGGATATCCCCTGGTATGTCGAGCTCGGTGATATTTTAAAGTTTTCTCAGATACAAAAGATCTATTACAGACCTCACAATTGAATGGCCTTTCACATGAATGAATTAAAGAATGAGATGTGAGATCTTTTTGCGAGACGAAGGCGCGTTCACACTGATCACACTTATATGGTTTGATTTTCGTGTGATTCAATAAATGAGTCTTGAGAGCAGCTTTCTGTCGAAAGTTTTTTCCACATAGCGTGCAATTGAATGGTTTTTCTCCAGTGTGCACGCGCATATGTATCTCAAGGAGACATTTTCCCCGAAAAACTGAAAAAATATACAAAACAGAAAGTTTTTTTTTTATTTTTTATAATGTATATGTATTTTTTTAATAGAGCAAACAAACATTTCAGCCAAAGTTAAGCATACCAAATAATTATAAACAATATACTTTGTCCCAAGAGCACCTGTATAAAATTTGTGTCAAAGATGCTAAGGTCGGTCGGTTTTATATTAGGCAAAGAACAGTTTTAATACATAAAACTCAGGATAACTATTATAAATAAATAAATAAAAACTTATTGTTTTTTAATTGCACGAACGGAAAATAAATAACAAGCGGATAAGAATATTTTTTCAGAATCACCAACACAACAAGCATAAAACACATTAAAAAATAAACAAACTCTTAACGCTTTGTCTAGCTTTCTCGTAAGAAATTCTATAATTTGACGTGAGAGCTATTCAGAGTTTAAATATTTATCCAGAGAACGAGGAGAAGATAACTTTTTAAACTTAAATAGAGAAAAAATATTTTGCTACAACGTAATTTGAATCAAATCAGTCAGATAGCTCTCAATTATTTGACCAGGCGTCGCAAACAAAAAACGGAACGTGAAATGGGACCTTCTAAAAAGGTTTTCAAATTGGAGGAAGAGCGGGTACAACACCAGATAAAAAAACATGCCATTGAATTGGAAATCCTGGAAATCGAAAGAGCGTTACAAACTGGAAAGGGAAAGAGCCTAATTCGACTGCGAACGTGCTATGGTAGAATTGCAGAGGGCCAAAAATTTACTTGAATACGAAGCAGAATTATATAAGACTCGAATGGAGGCGTTGAAAGAGCACCCAATTCAATGCACCATACCAACAGCAGCCGCAAAAAAAGTTTATTTTTAAATTTAGCCATTTTATTTGGTTAATACATGTTTATTAAATAATATATATTAATTTATTACGAAAAAGTTCTTTTTTTTTTCAATTTTGATTTCTTTATTCTTTGTCTAAGATTGACTGAAAATAATTTCGAATTCGAGACCTTGCGTTCCCAACCGTTGCGAAAGGTAATTGATGTTGCCTTGTGGATGGAACATTTATATTACGCAACATATCGTCGAATCCGGGCATTTCCGGTGGAGTTTGTGGTTCCTTTTCATCGATTGCTATGTTGTGAAGGACGGCACAAGCAATTATAATCAATTGCACGGTTTGAACTCTGCATCTTAGCCCGGTGGCCAATATTGGAAGCCGTCTTTTCCAAATTCCATAAGAACGCTCGACACAATTTCGAGTGCGAATCTGAGACTCGTTATATAAGTTTTCAACGGAGTTTGAAACATTTTGAAAAGGTGTCGCCAAGTAATTTGTGTTTGAGTAGCCAGAGTCACTAATAATAATAAAGTGCTCAAAATCACCCTCTTCAAATCGTTGCCTTAAAGTTGACGAATTGAAAATGCGTTGATCGTGCGTGGAACCCTGAGAAAAGAATAGAACCGAAAGTCACAGGCATAACTTTCATTTAGTTTTATTATATATGTAGATCATACCTGCCAACGAGCAACGATATCAATTATTTTTAGGTCTGCAGATGCCACGGTCTGAACGTTTATGGAGAACCAACCCTTGCGGTTTCTAAAAAGTTCTGCATTGTTTCCACCAGGCGATTGGATTCTTACATGCGTGCAATCTATTGCCCCAATTGTTCTTGGAAATTTGGCTATCTCATAAAATTCTCTTGCTGCTTGTAACCGTTCTCTTCGTGTTTCGGGCATGCGAACAAACTGGGGCGCAAGGTTAGCAATTGCATTTGATACCCGCTTCACATTACGATGCACTGTTGAAATACTTACGCCAATAAAATCAGCAATGGCCAACTGAATTGACCCCAGGGCATAATACCTCAGCACAATCAATAATTGGGTAATTGGTCGTAATTCGCGCGATCTACACATATAGAAGTTAGCATAATTTAAACTAAAGAATTCACTGCATACCTTGTTTCAGAGCAAGGCAAACTACCCTTTATCAATTCCAAGAGCAAAATTTTCGTTCGCTTTGAAATACGAAATCGTAGATAAAATCATGGTCGTCCCATTTTTAGAGCCCGACCCGTGGACTCATTTTATATTGTCTTCTTTCAATCGCCAACAATTCTTCTTCTTCATCTTCGCTTCCGGAAGCAGACGATGGATGATTTTCCCAATAATAATTTTCTCGGAACATTTTATTTTAAAAATATTTTTATTCAAACCGAAACAGAGAATAATTTTTGACAGAAGATGCAACAAAATGTATTAAAATTTGAATATGACAGAAAACTCTCAAGTTTGCTCTCTCAACTTCTACTATTTTCGCAAGTTGAGAAAACCTAGTAGTTGATCAACTCGAGAGTTGAGAATCGAAAGTTGAAACTGTCAACTTTGAGTGAAGAAAAACAAAATCACAAGTTGAGAATAAAAATCCTCAAGTTGAGTTCAACTTGTAGTGAAGAAAATGGCTCTTATCCGCTTGTTATTTATTTCCGTTCGTGCAATTTAAAAACGAGAAGTTTTAATTTATTTATTTAAACCTGGATAATTATCCTCAGCTTTATATATTTATCCGTTCGTTCTGTGCAAGTGGCCCTAAGAATATAATTTTATTTTTATTAATATGTTTTTATGTATTCGTTTATTTATTATAACGACTACATACATACATGGTATATTTTTAATATAAATTTAAAACTATCACAACATTGATTAAAAATTGAAAGTTTCATTTCATTCCGTTTTGTGGGATTTTCAATATAAAAAGAGAGAAAAATTGAATAGGTGTAATTTTTTTTTGAATTTCAACAAAATAGCAATGGATTCTTTTTTCGTCGTTACTATCAACATTGAGGCACATGTGAAATGTCAAGCAAAATCTAGTTTATGTGCAGTATGAATGATTCAATGAGACTTGGTAATCTCGTTGCCGAAATCGGAGTTTTCTGTTCGGTGTGAAAACCATATTAAGTTCAATACTTTAAGAAAATCTCTTGATGAGATTGGCCCATACTTCGTTCATTTTTTCTGCATTTTTATGGTGGTCTTAAGGCCACGATATCACTGAAAGGTTGATTGCATATAGTTTACACTGGTACAAATGCCATGCTCACAAAATTTGGAGTGGTACAAAACACGTTGAGCAAAACATTCACCAGCGCTCGGTCTAAGTGTACAGAAACAAAAAGGCCAACTCGAAGGCAAGAATATAAGTAATTTTGCTATTCAACACCAGATTGCATTTATCTAAGTATTGGAGATACAAAAAATGTTAATATTTTGAATTATTATTTATTGTAAAGGGTGTCCAGCGGGAATTTTTCAACTTTAAATTGCGATTATCGTCTTATAGAAATATTAGTGGGTTGACGTAAGCAGGAGGGGTATCATTCAAAGCGCAGGATTTGCGGAATTGTTAGTCGCCATGAGTCACTTGTCGGGAGCGCACCGCGGGTTTGCGGTGGAGCAATATTTGAAGTGCGTTGAATCATTGGTACGTGCGCGTCGCGCTTTTTTTTTACTCCAAACTGTCGTTTTTAAACAATGTAAACGTTTTTGATGGCGTTTTCTAGGGTGGTTGGGGCACCTTTATCGCATATTTTGTTTGTTAACATATGCATCAATATGGAAATGTGCTTCGTCAATGAATAAAATGTTTAATTCACTATAGGAGTCGAACCCACGCAAATCAGATTTGCTGAGTCTTAGAGGTCGTATGCACTACGCATTCCACCGCTTATGACCACTGACGTCACTGGTCGAGATGTCTTGTTTGTTCACCAAATGCATTTGGAGCAGAGTACTACGAATTGTAGTCTATCGAATAGGATATGGAGAAAAATGGAGGCGGAACAAGACAGCATACTTAAAGGAGCTTATAAAAATGCTGATGCTGCAAATGCATGTTTAAATTAAATCGAATTAAACTTGCCAATGTTGAAAACGAGTGGTATAACGAGTGAATATTATGAGCTTCTTGGGCATCTGCCCCGCCCACTTCCCCTCCCAACCGGCGCGCGAGGAGGACCTTTTAATTATTATAATGATAATTTTTCGTATTATAAGCCTGATTTATTTTTTATTTCTTATATTATATTTTTCTTATACTGATGTATGCTGAGATAATGAATAAAAATAAATGAAAAGTTAAGGAGCGTAAAGAGCATTTGATTTGGCTGAAAAGCCATTTGGTTTATAAAACTGTAATAGTTCTTATTAATTATCCGATTTCAAATATTTAACCACTTCTTTTTTAAAATGTCTTATATTATTTAAAGATTTAATTTCACTAGGAAGATTATTATATAACTGGAGCCCTTTAAACATTATTGTGTTCTGCGGTCTAGAGGTCGTTTTATAAAGGAGTCTAAAGTTTTTGGCACTTCTAAGATTATAGGGTTGGGAATCACTGATATATTTTAAATTATTTGGAAGCATATTATTTTTCATTTTGAATACAAACATTTAATTTAATTAGCTGTGTTATATTTAGCCAGTTGAGTCTCTGCAACATAGTTTTTATATGGGTTAAACGCGCACATTTTAGGATGATTCTCATAGCCTTATTTTGGAGCCTTTGGAGGCGAGATAAATTTCCTTGAGAAGATAAAAACAAAATGGTAGAACGATATTGAAAATGGGGTTTAACAATCGCGTTATTAATTTTAATTGCAGTATTAATAGATAGTTTTTTTCTAATCCGCCCAAGAAAGTATATTTTTTTTTGCGACAGTTTTTTGAAAACATATTCAGTATTTGCTTTTAGGTTTATTTTGCTGTCGATAACCACTCCTAAGTACTTAAATTCATCTACACGATCTATATTTTCTCCATTAATTTGTACTACATTCAGTTCCGGACAACCATTGATACACATATACTTTGTTTTCTTTACATTTAGTTTTAACTTATTAATAATCAGCCATGCACTTTTGGATTGTAAGTCATGATTAATTTTCTCCGTACATTCTAGCTTTTTTTTACGAAATAAAGAGAAGGGCGTCATCAGCAAACATACATAATTTACAATATTTAACCGCCAAGTTTATATCATTAATGTACAATAGGAACAAGAACACCCCCAACACCGAGCCTTGGGGTAATCCTGTTTTCACTTCATTCGCATTAGACACATTATTGTTCACAGAGGTACGCTGTGTTCGAGCATTTAAATATGACTCAAACCATTTTAGTTCATTATTTTTGATTCCATATTTTGAGAGCTTTTTTAGAAGTATTTTACGGTCAATAGTCTCGAAGGCTCTCTTGAAATCCAAAAAGACCGCAATGATAATATTTTTGTTGTCCATCTCATTTTTCCAATTTTCTACCACCCAATTTAACGCGGTTTCACATGAGTATCCCTTTCGAAAACCCGATTGTTGATCTATTATCAAATTATTATCTTCAATATACATAACTCCTAAATTGTTTTTCTACAAGTTTTTCCAAGACCTTTTCATAAATAGGAAGCATATTAACTGGTCTGTATTCTTCACTTAAAATTGTATTTTGGATTTTTTGGATAGGTATTACCAACGTTTCCTTCCACTTGCTTGGAAAACAACCAGTTAATATAGATTTATTGAAAATTGCTTTTAATATCGGGCCAAGGATTTCAAAACCGTCTAAAAACATTTGTGCACTCATAAATTTGTAGTCTTTCTTTTTACCCATACACTTTAAAACTTCAATAATTTCCTGTTGTTAATAGTTTTAAAGGTAAAAACAGTGTTAGTGTTATTAATTTTATCAGAATATGTTGTTTTTGGCATTTCCGTGATAATATCTTCCACACTTGTTATGAAGTATTTATTAAATTCACTTGCTATTTCTTTACCGTCATATACCATATTTCCACGAAATGCTACACTTTTTTATCACAATTGTTCTTATTTAACACTAATTTTTTTATATTTTTCCATAATTTTTGTGAATTTGCTGATGTGTCAATCTTTTTTTGAATGAAATTATCTTTAGCTAATCGAAGTTCCTTTTTATATACGTTTCTTGCTGAAATATATTCTTCCCATATCGAACTTTGGTGTTAAAACATGACTTGCTCATATTTTAAAATTTTATTTTGTTTTAATTTTGCTAATTTTCTATTAAACCACTGACATTTCTCAGTATTAACGTTTTTTTCAACAATCATTTCTTTCACAATGTTATCCAATTCATCACACAACAAATCCGCCAATTCATCCGAACTATTGTTGACAACATCCACACCAATAAGATCACTCACTAAAAGACTAGAGAAAAAAGTATCTTTATTATAGTTTAAAATCTTATACTTTATATTACTTTTTTAAAGTAATTTCAAATCGAATGGTTTCGTGATCACTTATTTTCAATTTAGGGTCTGTTTTCGCCGTAATTTGCTTGGAATTAGATATGACGTCGGTTCATTATTGATAACGCATAAATTATTATCAACACACATAGAATGTAATCTGCTTCTATAAGTTCTATCACTAAACCAATCGATATTAAAATCACCGACAACAATAAGTTCGTTATCAACCTTTACATGCTCTAATAAATTGGCAAACATCGTACAAAAATTGGATTTTGAACAACTTGGTGATATATACACTAGCAGAATTTTAACCATAATTTTTCGATCACCAATATCAATTTCGAGACAATCTGACCCTTTGACGTTTTTGACCTCGTTAATAACTTCAAAGTTAAGATCTTTTTTCATATAAATCAAAACACCGCCAGTACATGAAGACTCACTTTCAATTTGATAAAAGTTGTAACCGTTCAATATTAATTCAGAATCATTTATATCGTCCGTTACATGTGTTTCACTTAAGCATATTATTTTTCATTCTTCATTAGCCAGCAATTCAATTTCATTAAAGTTATTAACGAGACCTTGGACATTCAAATACATTTATTTAATACAAGTGAAAAATAGAAGTCAGCATCGCTAGGACGACCTCATCAACTTCGTCAGGATAAACTACAAAACTTTGGAAGAATGTTTAGGAGTGGATAGGGCCCTAACTTCACACTAAGGTCACACATTGATTAAATTTTATTTTTCTAAGTTTTTTGATAAAGTTTAATTAAAATAAAAATGCAAAATGGTAAAATTAAACCCCAACCAAAGACAACAAATTAAAAGATAGTCTTTGGTTATGACATTTCATGTGTTCGAAACTAAAATTCGAAATTACTCATTTCACATAGCTAAATCACTTTTGCGAATGAAGTGAGATGAGTCGGCGAGTAAGGCGAGTCATCTCACTTCACTCGCTAAAATAGCTAAATCTCGGCACTGGAATCGTGGTTCACATCTATGTTGTTATCAACATTGCTCAGTCTCTCCTTCATTATAAAACAGTTTATACAGCGAGGATTTTCACTCATACAATCTTTTGCTATGTGATTTCCACACTGATCTCTATAATACACTGGATAGTGGATTCCCTACAAAGTAGGTATGTTCAGTGAGGCTGAGAAAGCCAGTTCAAGTTCCTGAGATCTCAAAAATTCTATTACAACCGAAGAGGGGCAAAAACCAAAGTGGAATTTCTAAGAAAAAAAAGCAAAAGAACCATCACTTGTTTGTAAATTTGATTTTTTGTAATTTAAAATAATTGTAAAAGTGAATTTAAAATATTCTAGTTGCAATTTTGTAAAAATTGTTATACATTTATACCGTTATACAAAAAAATAGGCAACTCAACATTATAACAATTCTCAAATGGCATCAACTTTCTTGTATGGATACGCTATCCAGTGTATTCACTGATCTCTATAAAACACTGGATAGTGGATTCTCTATATGTAAATAAATAAATAAATTTGATGGCACAACAGCTCATGAAGAACTAGGGCCTAGTGACTTACAACTCTCAACCATTCCTGTGTGCGTGTCTGCAGGAATGGAGGGGACCTACAGTTTATTGCCGAATCCGAACGGCTAACGAGCAGCACTTTTCTGTGACAGGAGATACTCTTGGAGGATTTGTCAATTCCTCGCAAGAGGCAGTAGCCATTTTTTCTTTTTAAATAAATAGGTGGCGAGGCTGGGGATCGAACCTTAGACCTCCGGCATGACAGTCCATCGCACTAACCATCACGCCACGGCTACTACACGGCTATATGTATAACATTTTTTTTTGAAGCAAATTGAATTTGACGGCTTGTACTTCCTCACAGGGCTGTCTCTTTAAACTAAAGGAAAGAAAGAGATAGATGTTAGTCATCAGAAAAAAAAACAAACGCTACGTTCACTTTCACTGGCTGCGTTCAATAGAAAATCTGAAATTTCAGCCAAAATTCACTGTGTCAAATTCTTGTATTTACTTATAGAATTTGCATTGAAACGAAATAAAATAGAACTTTAATTATATTTTATAATTTATGCTAAGAGCTCTGAAGATGAAATTTTATGTAAAAAAATTAGCAACAAGTTTTATTAAATTTTATTAAAAATGCTTGTTAAGCCTTAACTACATAAGCCAAAAAAGTGAAAAAGTACAAAAGTGAAAATTTTCAAACTCATTTTGGGATAGTGTTGCTCACTGGAAAACGTATAAAAATGATGCAGAAAGCTTAGATTTTCGTTTAAAAAGAATTGTGTACATTGTTTTTTACAAAACATTTGCGCTAGCGGGAAAAAATATATTTTTACTTTTTTAATTTTGCAAAAACTGGCCAATGTAGTTAAGGCTTTATTCTGCATTAAGTTTTGTTCCTGGTTTTAAAATTTTTTGATATTCCAAAAATTTTTTTATCTAAATAAGTATTAAAATTTTATTACAAAAACTCATGAGCACAAATCCACCACTAAGGCCCATTTGTTGAAACGAAACTTAAATATTTAAGTTCAACATAAGCTCCTATGTGACAGTTTACGCTGAGGAAAAAGTAGAACATAAGCGTTTAAGTTGAACATAAATATTTAAGTTTCGTTTTAGCAAATGGCCCTAAGTGGAGTGAAAATCAAAAAGGTTCCACTTGTATGTATATACTTTAGCATTTTGGCCCTTCTCCCAACACAAACAATTGTCCTCTGAATTTTCAGATGAGTTTTTCTTGTCTGAAGTTTCAGATGAAATGTAACTAAACGTTACTAAAAGTCACTTAAAATCATCTAACCTTTTATGACAGCTGGCCAATCAGAAGCTCTAAAAATTCAGAAATCTGAAATATTAGATGTAAAACGGAATGCATTGAACGCGGCTATTGTTGATGTAAGTCTGTGAGGTAGATAAAGAAAAAACAAATATTGGAAACAAGAATTCATAACAGGAAATTCAAAGTACCTAAGTAGAAATTTAATATATAATGCGTATATTAATATAATTTACTCGCGAAAAAATATGCAAACCAAACAAGAAATACTAAACTGTAATAAGTGTTATAAACGAAAAAAAAAATCTGACGTTGTACCTCCTCACAGTTATAATATTCCTTCAATTTTCTTCAAAATTTGTATATGAATCCACTATCCAGTGTTTTATAGAGATCAGTGAGTGTATTATAGAGATCAGTGGATTTCCACTACACTTTGCACATAATGTCTTTCTCACTCTTACATTTAGCCGCACTATGATTATAACCGCAACATTTAAAACATCGTTTTACATTTATATTTTCATAACAAATACACTCATCCCATTCTATGAAAACAATTTTTTCTTTCATGACACTTGCAAATGCTTTACCGTCAATCTCCACGATTGCATTATAAATACTCTTATTTTTGTAAGATTGGTAAAGATTGGTTAACCTCACTAACCGCTTCTTTCACACAATTCTTCAAATTGTTAACGTTATTGTTTTTACATATAATTTCACTAACTGTCTCTTTAACACACTTTTCTATTTCTTGTACACTTTGATGAAAAATATTTTTTAATATATTTTCTGTTGAATTAATTGACGACAAAATGTTTGCATAATTTTCTTTTAATACAGCAATAGATCCAATGCAATGCTCACAAACAAATTTAATGTTTACATTCCTTTGCATCATGTCTATATCATATTTAGTTAAACTTGCACACTTTTCATGAATTCCTCTCCCACACAGACCGCCGCACCGCACAAGTGTCTCATTCCGAGTCCCTTTTGCGCATTTAATGCACGACGAATCCATATTTTTTATAATTGTATACAAATTAAAATTAAATTACTTTATATCTAACACTGGTATTCAATTATATTTTGTTTTATGTATATATATATATATATATTTTTTTTTTTATTTTTATCGGACACAATGAAAAACACAACCGTCTTCTCTGAGATCACTCTCTATCTCTCTATACTTAATATCCAAGTGTAAATTTAAAACCGGATTTAAGTGACTGAATAATATGGCTGTAAGTGTACAGCTATCCTGTCTTCCTTCCATTTTTACTATCTACCATGAAGTCTAATACAAACTGCCCCTGGCGTGGTTGTTACAAAATAACGGTTTGAAAAAGCTTGGAATTAAAGACTATTCACATGATAGCGATCAACGACGAACGAATAAAACATACTTGATACTAAAATTTGTTTTTTAATTGCTAAAATAATATACATATGTAAATTTGAGAAAACAAATTGGTCGTCGCAAATTGCAATCTGTCTGTTAGTCACAGCAAGAATCTTTTGTGAGGACATAAAAAGTCAAACCTAAAGTTCCAACCACTAAATTTATTTTTTTACCTTAACATTTAAAAATCTAGTTAAAATAACATTTGAATATGTAATATTGAGGTTATTTGATATTGAGTAATACGAAATTCTATAACATAAGGGATTTTGATCCAAGCGAATTGTTTTTACAAAAAAAAAAAGTGCTACTTACTCTTTTGGCAAACCCAACACTGGTTCTTTTTCAAGCCTTGATTTTCTATTGGTTCTTTTTTAATATTTGTGTCTTCAATTTCCATTATGGAAAAAAATTCCACCCGGGAGCCATCAGGAGTGATGTGCTCATTTTGGACTTCATAATTAGACATTAATTGTTCATTTGTTTGAGATCTTTTTTCAGTGGAATGCATTAGATTGTTACCATTATCATTCAATTGAATTTGAGAACAATCGATTAAATCATTCTGGTTTTCTTCAGAGTTTGGTGTTATAGAAGTTTTGTATTCTATATCAACTTGTGTTTGAGCTTCATTTTCGTTCTTTATTTTCATTGCCATTTTAAGCTGATTGCCTTGAGCTAGACTGTTGGTTATGTCAGGGTGTTCTCTTGGTAATTGATAAAAATTCGAGCATTTCATATTAATTTATTAAACATTTGACCAGCCTTGAGTTCTTAAGGTCTAGAAAACAGAAAGTGAATTTCAAATATATAAAAAAAATTAATAATTATTTTATACCTACCTACTTAAGATTGAAAATTTAAGTCTGTATCTGAAGATTATTTAAAAGTTGAATTTACAGGTAGAGACAATTCTCTAAATATTTACTTTAAATATTTCTAATGTGTATTTTGATGAATATTGTATTTATAACAATAATTTTTACATTTTTTGTAATTAATAATTTTAATATTTTACATTTTATTATCACGAAACAAATTTCTCCTTTCGATTTTTACTATTTTTGATTTTGACAGATAAATTTTTTGTAAATAAATTTTGAATATTCCAATTCCAATGAAAAAAATATAAAAAGAAAAGAATATTTCCAGATACACAACTTAGAACTGGAAGAACGTTAGTAGAAAATTTTGGAGACTCACTGACCGAACACAATGGTGACGCTGTAGTGATGTCAAACTTGAAATACACGAAAACAGAAATAATAGCTTTGTTCCGTGAAGAAATAGTTAGAACAGAACAGAACGGGACAGAAAAGAACAACAACTGATTTTGACATTTCTCACAAATACCTGTTCTAATCTGTTCTAAGTTGTTCTACCTCAAAAGCAAGTACAGAAAATCCTGCTCTAAACTGTTCCAAACAGACTCACTGAACAGCAAGTCAGAACAGTTTAGAACAGAAAATTTCTCACTGAACAGCAAAAACCTGTGCCGAGATTTAGCTATTTCAGCGAGTGAAGTGAGATGACTCGCCTTACTCGCCGACTCATCTCACTTCATTTGCAAAAGTGATTTAGCTATTAAAGTGAAATGAGTAATTTCGAGTTTAGTTTCGAACACATCAAATGTCATAACCAAAGACTATTTTTTATTTTGTTTTCTTTGGTTTGTTTTCTTTTTGTGACTTGAGACTTCAATATTTTTTATTAAAATTTATAAAAACACTACATTTTATCATTGCAAAACTAAATCAATGAGTGATTTAAGTGTATATTTCATCCAATGTTTTCTAGTTGTCTTCCTTTCGATGGCGATGCTGAATTATTTTTTAATTGAATTGAACAATATGTAAACAATAAAAACATAAACAACAAATTAAAAAAAACTGTTTATCTATTTACAAAATGTGTATGTTTGTATAAAAATAAATCAAGTGCATAATAAGTTACATATAATTTTTTACCTAGGTACATTGTTGTCTTGCATTTTCATTTCACATACGTGGATAGATATGTACCAATTTCTTTAGAAAAGAACACATACTTATGCAAAAGTGTAAATCTACCAACACATACACCAAGTCACCGCCGAAATATCCGGCGAGTAATCTGACATTTCATTTCACTCGCTCACTCACTCACTTTTGCTAGCTAAATCGATTTTCAATGAAAAGTGACTCATCTCACTCACTCGCTGCGGTTTCGAATTAGCTAAATCTCGGCACTGTTCTTTTCTGTTCTAAACTGTTCGGAACAGCACCACTGAACACTCCTAAAGTGCTGCAGCTATTACTACGTTTCCATGTGGTATTTAAGCGAGCTTGAAGCTCACTTAAACCCTTTGTATACCTGCATCGAGTTAAAATGAGCTTGAACCGACTCGATTCCACTTCACGAGTGGAGTCGAGTCGAAATTTGCGCTAAAAAACCTGGGTTGAGGAGTTAACTTGAGAAACACCATATGTCATCTCGACACCATTTCAATTCAACTCAATATCGAGCTCTCAAATCTGTGAACGAAAAACCTGGGTCGAAAATCCGACACAAATCCAACTCGAGCTCTCGGTCCTGAATATAAACGTAGTAAATAAAAGTCGTGGCAGAAAAAGCTGACTCAACTTTAAGGCCAATCGTCCACTAGACAACTTTTTGTTGCTCGGAGTTGCCGGCAACAGAGAGCAACAAAAGTTGCTTGCCATCGCCCACTAGGCAATTTCCGAGCAACTTTGTTGGGCAAGACTTTGACTTTTGTCGCCATGTTTTTTTTTGTAATGGCTGCTTTCCGGTTGTTTGGCTATGTATAATTGTAAGCTGGTAATGCGAAATAAATCAATATCTATAATTATAAAATATTTTATTATTTATTACTATAATTGGTGTGTTTTGTTCAACTCCTAAAGCTTCGTATTCATTATGCGCGGCATCCGCGCGCACCATGTTCGTCCGCGGCAAATCATGATATTTGCCACGCATATCATTTTTTGAGAAAAAGTTGATGAACCGCGGCAGCCGCTCGCGGCAGCCGATCCAATTGACAGCTAGTAGCTAGTGCCAAAATCACAAAACAAACTACCGTCTCAACTGCGCGCGAGCAAAACCATGTTCGACCATTGCCGCGCTTCAAAAATCCATCACGAATGGATCGATGCGCGGCATGTTCGAGCGCACAAATGTTCGAGCTGCCGCGCGTAGAAACCCGGTATTCATATTGCGCGGCTGATGCGCATAACAATGTTCGTTGGTTTGCCGCGCATAATGAATACGAAGCTTAATGTGCACATTAACTGCCATATTATTCACTCGATACATCCAGATTTAAACTTAAATCCAGATGAATTTATATTGAATTTGTATGATTTACATCCCGATTCTCCCCGCCATCACTGATACCTCTCAAGTCTAAAGAGGTGGTGAAATTGATTTTGTGACTTTTTCGTATTCTCCCCCAAAGTCACAACTTGTGAGAGTCACGAAAACAATCGAGATTGTGATCCAGCAACAATCAGTTCATAGGCGAGAAGGGCAGGAAGAAAGAGGAACAAAATCTCTTCGGTCAACAAATTCAGGAAATTGTTTTAACGTTCCTCTACACACTACTACAACCAAGGTAGTTTTTTTGTTTGCGTGTGAAAGGTACAAGAGTTTGTTACATGCCACCTCCACAGGCCATATGAACGATGTCAGGATTATGAACATGTCTACAAAAAATCCAATGGAGGCACAAAAAACATGTCCATGTCATGAACATGTTGACGAAAACTACTTTTTGAACAAAGACATAGCTCTGTTCAAAGTTTGGCATTGAGATTTGACGTTCCATGTGTGTGAGAGAGGTAGAAGTAGTACTGAAAGGAATTTTTGTGTGATTCTCTTGCTCTGATTTATTAGTGGAATTTATCGACATAACTAACGACATGACATAAAGTGCCCACTGCGAAAAAACAAGCTGATTGTTTATTCTATTGTGGTTTGGATCTTGGGCATCTGTATGTATTGTGGAGTCGGCGTGATATGGGATCATTCAACTCTTCTATTTTTTAAGTGCTTTCCACACTATCCCGCTGAGTATTAACACATGTCAAAAAAGTGGGAAGTAAATCCAGACTTGACAGCCGCCACTTAAATGTCACTGTGCCAAGAATTATAGTATGACATTTAAAAATGAACGAGACAGATATATTGCTGTTTGTTAAAAAGCTCTATCCGTGCGATAGGTGACATGTATTTTTCATAAATATCCCAAGCAGTTGGGAACAAAAATTATGAAAAGTGAAATTTCCCTTCGATGTGGAATTTCTGTACCATTTTCAATTCGGTCTGAATGAGCTCATTTCTTTTTCTTGGCTTTCTTTCGTTTCAATCCATCAAATTCTGAAAACCACGAAATTGGTTAAAGGCAAATATCAAAAAACACATCTATAAATCTAATAAGAAAGTGTTAAATGTTTATAAATACTGAATTAAAGTATGTGTTTACAATATTCTTAAAATTGAAAAGGAAATAAAACTATCTAAATGTGTTTGGACAAAATGTAAGTGTATGAAAAACACATTTTTACAGAACTGTAGCTCACGTTTTTATAGCGGACTCCCACTGGAACTTGGATTTTTTTCAAAGCTGCAGCAGACTTCTAGTTTAATTATCAACTAAAGATGGTCATTTAAAAAAATGGACCAAACTCAAGCTGAACTCCTGAAAAATATATTAAATACCGCCGAAAGACATCCCAATGCGAAAGTGTCAAAGCTCATTAAATGCTTTGAGGTTGAAAGGACTCCTCAAAATATAGCTCTTTTGCTTATTGAATTAGCGGAACACCCTGAATTCTCTGCCGACATAACAATATCTCTTAAATATTATCTGGATTGCTTTAAAGAACTGAGTGAGGAATCATCGTTTGCAGAGGCTGGCATTGTTTTATATAATTCTTCTAAAATATACGCCAAGAGGGTTGACCGTATCCATCAAGAAATAGAAAGGCTAATTCTATCTTTGAGTAATGTTGAAAACACAGAACAAAATGTTCCAAATCCAGATGCAAATACAATAAAAGTAAAAAGAGGTAGAAAGCGTACTATAGAACAGATAAATGGCTCTATTGAAGCGGAGATGAGTGTTAAACGTTTCAAAAAATTATCAAATAATAAAAGATTGGAGGGTGTTAATGCTAAGCGCAACAATTTGTTAAAAACTATGGTACCAGAATCAGATAAATCAATGAAAAGTTATATTCTCCAGTCGACTTGGCAACATTCGGCAATTCAAGATTTCGATTATGAAGACGAAATTGACTCGAAAAAAAATTATAAATTGTTCACTTACCACCTGGAGCACAGATATAATACCCTTATTCCGGATATAAATTTTAAAATGTATTTTAAAATTAAGGACTTTATCAATGGCGATTGTAATGATTCCGCACTTCCTGAATCATGGCCACCGCTATCAGATGCTTATATTGAGCAATTTTTAGAGTTGGAGGATGCTATTTTAATAAAAGAAGGGCACTTGGCAAAGGCTCGTGAAAAAATATACGCATCTAGATTAAAAGACAATTGCGGAAATAATTTGGCCGATAGCAGTGCTGAAAATTTTAACGATACGAATACAATAGCGGACTCCGGTATTGAATTTGACTTAAATTCAACTGTTGGTACAACAAGCTCCCAAACACAACGCGATATATCAGAAAGTGTGAGCACAAAACAAAATATGTCAGAAAATGTGAGCCCACAACTCATAGACTCTCAAACCAGCCTTTGCGAAATCAATTCATCATCAATAAGTTCTGATTCAGGCATTGACACAAGCTCCCAAACACAACAAAATATATCAGAAAATGAGAGCTCACAACTGATAGACTCTCAAACCAGCCTTTGCGAAATCAATTCATCATCAAAAAGTTCTGATTCAGTTCTGATTGACACAAGCTCCCAACCACAACATAGTATGTCAGAAAATATGAGCGAAATCAAGTCTTTATCAAAAAGTTTGGATTCTGGTATTGAATTGGAAACAAGTTCGCAATCACAGGCCAATTTGAAATCTCAATTGGACCTTTTGGAAAGCAATCAACTTATTGGAAATTCATTAAATATATCAAAGGTTTGTCTTGAATCTGAGCAAATATTAAAAGATGTATCAGCTTTAAAAAATGCACACGAAACTCCGTGTATTAAAGATAATATAAACGTAACCGAAAATGATCCAACTCTGCTTGACCCTTCAAAGCCTTGCGTAGAAGACATTTCTACTTTGAAAATTATACTTCCTCATTTACCCGATGAAGGTATATATTTCTCGGACCTCGACGAAAAAGATCGCCAAATGCTTTCACCTGCCGTTGTTACTCAAGATGTATTTCGCTGTATTAAAGATAAAAAGAATATTGTTATCAAAATAGATGATGCAATTGAACACCTATTTAAAATTAAAGAACCGAGCAGCGAAATTCTTTCAGTTCCATTATACGAAAGACAAAATTTTTCTCTTCGTCTAAATATATTAAAAATTCCATTGAAATATTTCAATAAACAGAGAAGATTTAAACTTGGTCCGGAATTTGAATTACTTAAAAAAGACCGTTTGAAAAAATATGTAAAACGTTCAAGCGTTATTACCTGTTCTGCTTCTAAAAAATGGGGTGTTGCTCCAAAGGGTGTAACTAAAGAACATATTTCACCTCCGTCAACACCATCCTATGAACCAGATTGGCTTGGATTTCCCGAAGAATCAATCGATAAGAACCGAACGTTGAGTAGAGATTCTGGAATAAGCTTGCATCCGACCGATAGAGAAAATATTGAAGACTTTGCAGATTCATCCGATTTGCTTAGTAGTACTATTCAACCAATAGCCTTAGAAGATGAGCCATCTCAACTTCAAGAGAATTCAATAGCTCCAATAAATGTTCCCGAAGAAATTCCTGCGAGTTTAGAAAATTCAGAAAATATTGAAGAATCAAATAATCCTACTGCAGACGATCTTGTAGTTCCAACAAGTGACAAAACAAATAATCACAGTTCAAAAGACAACAATCAGAACATCCAACTCGATGAACTGAATGAAGAAAATCGTGTCAGAACAAAAATCCATGAATGGCATAGTCATCTTCAACCAATACTTGCCTGTTCGCGTGACCGCCATCACTTTGATGTGTTTGCTCTTGGCACGGAAATTATGACGCAGTTTGATCGAGATGACTTGTGTACCGAAAAAGTGTCTTTCAAAAACGTTATGGAAAAAAAAGAAGAATCGCTTATATCGCGCTATTTTTTATCCATGCTATTATTAGCAAATCAAGGTAATATAATAATCGATGTCCAGAATAAAAGTACAAATGAACCTAGTGAACCACACGATATTCGACTCAAGCTACTTAGTCGAAAGCGTAACATTGTGTCTCTTGAAGACAATATTGGTCTTAGAATACCGCCAGCGTCTACAACACAAATCAATGTACAACCCGTGGATGCAATAGTGCGAACACTTAAAAGTGTTCCCGAAGTACCGAAGATGGACGATCGAGACTCGGGTGTTGCAATGTCTGAAACATCAATTGTATGAAAATATCAAACGTTTGAACCCTTAAGACTTCTGTCGTTCATGTACCTGATTTAAATCTCTAAGAATATTTGTATTTAAAATTAGTTGAAATTGTGGACATATTGGCCAGTTCAAGTTTCTGCGTTCTCAGATTTTAACATTTTAAAAAATCTGAATTCAAATGGATAATTTTTTTTTTTAAATATTTTTCTTGACATTTAACAATTTTATAGAAACCAGATCGAAAGTTCTTTTGAAATCTCAGAAACGTGAACTTGGCGCAGATCGCTTTATTCTTACGCGATCTGGGCCCTGGCTAATTTCAAATAGCTTTTAATTAAATTAATTTTATATCTTTAGCCTTAGTTTTTAATATTTTAAGCAAGAAATTTCAGACATTTTAAGTGGGTAATATCAAATAGTTTTGAAATGTATTATTGATAAAGAAGTCTAATTGAAAAGTGGAGACGATAAAATTCTTGTTTTTCCGTCGTCATTTTTGGTCACTGTAGATGTAGCCAATCAAACAACAACGCGAACCTATTTTTGTGGATATTTGCAAAGACACAACACATAGTTCGTTTGTTTTTGATTCATAATGTTCATACCTTATCTTTCAAAAATATAATCAATTTCAAAATATCAACTAATGACGTTTTCACTTCTTTTTTTGCACGCAACCTAAACCACGATTGGATGAATATTAAGGTTTCTGTTATTTCCCAGACTCATTTTGTTTAACAGACACACCTAAAATCAAAAGTTTATGTCCTAAAAACACTGTTTTGACCAAACAAAATTTTGTCCGATGTCACACTCACCCGCGCCATACTTTTACCATACAAAATTGTAGGGGATTTATGCAATTTTGACGTTTATTTTTCATTTCCTGAACTGTAGCAGATATTCTAAATTTTATAGTTGATTTTTATCGAATAATTATCCCTTTAAAATATCTCATTCAAAGAAATCTATCTTTTTGTATGGAAAATTCTTTTAAAAAAAATTAATGTGACCTTAAGAGGGATGAATATAAAAAAAATTAACAAAAAATAAAATATCCGATATAGTTCAAGAGAAAAAAGAATAAAACGTAAAAAGTGAATAAATCCCATACAAAAGTATGGCCTTAGAGGGACCTCGGACAAATTTTTGTTGGTCAATAAATTAATACAGGAGGTGTATGTTAAAATGTTAAAAACTGAGTTAAGGAAATAACGGATACCATACAAAAATTCTTGGAAATGGTAGTTTCTTACATTTAATTTAAAGAAAAATGCATAAAACTCTTGCATGTTTTACAAAACGTTACCTAGTGTTAACTGGTTTTTATATTATGCCTACTATCATTGTTTTTTATTTTTTAAAAAAAAAATCCCGCGTAGAATTTGATTATTATTAGTAGTAGAAGTAGTAGTGTTTTTTTTTTAATTAAATTACATATATATAATGGATTATTTAAACATTTGTTTGCTTGTTACACATATTTTAAAAATTTATTTTTGATAAATAAATATTTAAAAATTTATACATTGTTAAAAAAGAATCAAAAAATAATAGGAGTTATTTTTGAAAAAAATATACAACAATGAATTGTTTCGTCTGACACTATTTATTAAAATATGTACATAAAAACAATAGATTTTTTTGTTCTTGGGTTTAATTAGTGTTTTTTTTTTTTCTTTAATTGACTGCATTAGCTATTTTTTTTTGTTTTTTGTTATAATTACTCGGATTATTTACAAGTTTTGTATCTTCTCCATTTTTCAATCAAAGTTATAATAACTACAAATACAATTAGAATGTAATTTAAGTTAAAAATAGAAAAGTTTCTAATTCGGTTTGTTGTAGTCTCTACAGCATTCTGGTTATGTTCATTCTTGTCACAAATTTCATTGGAATGAGATTGTTAAGAATCGAGAAGAAAACTGCAACAGAATTTCATCGTAGTGGAATATTTAATAGAACTACCACGAAAGGGATTTTTTTTTCTGAATTCGTAACTAAATTCTGACTCATGCATATTTAGTTAGTAATATTGATGAATAGAAACTGCGTAAAAACTAAATATTAAACATTTTTATTTTATTTCGAAATTTGTTTGTTCATAACATCTGTGGTGGTCGTGCATAAAAGTTAAGTCGATATGTGTATATAATAATGTACATACCTCGAAAATGCTTTAGCAATAATAATTATTATTTTACCCTTTTGTAATAGTAGTTCAATGAAAATAAATGCAAAGAATAATGTATTCATAAATTATGAAGCAGTTAATTTTAAACATCAAATGCATGAATGGATTCTTGATCATTTTTTTAGATTTTGAAATGTTTGCATGAAATTTGTAAGTTTTCGACTTACCTACACAATTATTCACGAACCGCCATGGGTGTATTTGGTAGCAAAGACTTCAATTAACAAAATATGTATTTCTATTGTTTAAAATTTATATCATCACTTCATACATACATATAAATCTATAATATAATAGAAAAGCATTTAATTTCGAGATACAATTATTATACTTTGAATAAAAATACATCTTTTTTTTTTTTTTTTTTAGACCAAGACCAGTTATTTTTGTTCATGTTCAGGAAAATAAGATCTCAGAGACTTCGCTGAGTCAAACAATTAGCAAGCGAATTCAAAAAAAAAAAATTCCTCAGTATTTTGACAGAAAAACTGAGAATTTTTACTAAGAAATTCTGTTCATGTAACTGAGATTGTTGAGGGCTCTGAAATCTCATTTTCCTGAACTTTCCTAATAAATTCATTCAACCTTATTGTAGTTTCACCACAACAATATTTCACCTTAAAATTTTCTGTTCGCCAGGAATTTTAAAAACTATTGTGAGTTTTGCCGAACGAATATTACGTTTTTCGCCTCATTTATCTCTCGTTTGCTTACTAAAAATAGGTGCGAATTTAGACTGTCAATGGCATTATATTCTGGCTGAAATTAATGTTCACAAAAAGAGAAATTTTTGGAATATGAAATATTCTTCGGGCGAAACTCACAATAGACAAACAAATTTTCCGGGTGGAATGTTGTTCGGGTGAAATAACAAATAACAATACCAACGATGAACACATTTTCTTTTTTTTTTTTCATTGTTAAATATTTTTTATATTTAAACACCTTAATGGAATTTTTGTTTTTAATACAGTTTTATCGGTTCAAAGGAAAAGTACACCAGCGGACGAGAATATTGAATAGATAAACATCTTTTTTGATTCTAAAAAAAAAATAGTATTTTTAAAAATAATACATTTAAGATTTCAATGTTATTTTCTTCAAAATTCTAATTTGTAAGTAGCTTAACCTTTGAATCGAAGATATTTGTATTGAATCTACAAAATTCAACCAAACTAGAATCTAAGTGAAATGTACAAATTACCATCTAAACGAAAATATTTAGAATATTGTAATGAAAATAATATTTGTATAATAAAATCAATCATAAATTGTAAATAAAAAACCATTGTAAAATTTACTTTTTTAAAATTTTATTTACTTTTTTTTTTCAATTTAAAGAAACATGGCGTCTTTTCCATACAAAATATTTTAAGAGAAATTATTTTATTTAAAAATGGTTCAATAATATAAAAACGTTTCAATTTGTTCGTGGAGTATTAATTGCTCTAAAACTCCTGAAATAGAATAATTTTTGCTAAATTATTAAAATACAACATAAAGAAATTTAAAAACTGGCTTTGTTTGAATGATTGGTATTAGTGCTTTGATGATTGTATGTATGTAAATATTTAAATAGAAAATTTTAGTTTTGTTTTTTTTTTTTTCAACGCCGAAAGGCATTAAATATGGAAATAAGTTATTAAGGTTTAGATTAGAGCACCCAAATGAGGCCAGTAAGTTAATTACTATATTTTTATTTAAGCTGGTTTCTATGAGTTTTTGTCCAGCTTTAAGTTATTAATAAGTTGAATGAAAAATAAAAAAAATGAATTAAAACAAACGAGAAAAAAAGAAAATAATTGAAGGGGAATAATCGATGTCGATTTGTTTTTCAGATTTAGAATTTGGATGCTTGCTAAGCAAAGATGGTAAGCATAATATATGCTCTGCAAATGTTACGAATGCAATTAATCAATTTTTTTGTATCCTTATCTCATTACTGCCATGTTGCTATAGTAAGAAGCAAATCTATTTGTTTTCCCGTATATTTTAAGCCCCAGTGTTCTATTCAAAGAAATAAAGCTAGGTAAAGCTTTCCTACAAAGCATGAGTATTGTCGAATCGGTTGGTTGATTCTATAAGAGTGAAGAGGCCACGACACTATTTAGACGAGATTTGCAGACAAAGGCTTCTGTTGACCGGTAATCGACAACGAACGATGAATGATCTTTTGGAAAATATAATATTGAATATAATTTAAAGTCCTTGGAGCCTTTAGGAAAAACAACTTATTTCGATAAGGTTCAAAAACAGAATAAATAATATTTTATTGAAACATAAACATAAACATACTAAAAACTATATTGAATAAAGTGCTAGATATAATAACAAGTTGTTTACGATAGATTCTTATGGTTTCAACATGATCGACAAATTGAAGATTGTATGTAAATCGTTGACCGGATTTTCGCGTCGATGCAACAAGTGAAAAATTTCTTTCCGGACAAAATCTGAGTTTTTGAATTAAAAATATGTTTCTTGATTATATATGTATGTATGTACGTGGAACTTCCATAAGTCGAACTCTCAAAATGAAAGAAGAAAATTCGAGTTATAGAAACTTAGATTTATAGAAATAAAAAGCTTTTAGATTTATTTTATTTAATTATAAAGGATATTCAAAGAAAGACAACAAATTTTAATCAACACAAGCTTAAAAAGAAGTCAGTAATCATTTTTTATTGCATTTTAGTTTGTAAAATGTTTCAATTTCCTGAAATTCATTGAACAAAATATTTCAAAGACTTCATACAATTAAGCTTGACTCGGTTGCTTGATGGGTAAGACTCCATCTGGATCTGCATCAGCATCATCTTTACCGTCACTTATGGTTTCCACTTACCTCCAACAACTTCTAAAATAATATGAAATCATAGTAAACTAAAGAGTCAGAGAAAACGACTTAATTTAAGAATGTATTTACTAAACAAGCTTCCAAAATAAACACAGTAGACTACAAAGGTTCGAGTTAGAGAGACTTTTTGCCACCAAACGCAGTCTAAAAACTTTGAAATAGAGAGAAATTTGAGTAGCAGAAGTTCGAATTACGGAGGGCAAAATTCATGAAAATAAAGTTGAAAATGCAAAGTTTTCTATAAAACTTTGAGTTATAGAGAAATACGACTTATGGAAGTTCGAGTTATGGAAGTTCCACGGATAAACATAAAATTAATTTAAAAGTTATTAATTTATTAATGGAAGGGGAACTTACAACAAAAATCAATAACAGATGCAAATTTTTTGACGAAAAACTGAATTGCAGTTTTCTTACAACTACTATGATCATTACATGTACGAAGTTTAATCAAAATCGTTATAGTCGTTTTTGAGAAAACTAACAAAAACATAAATATTTGTATGGCAGCTACCTGGTCCCGTATTACGAATTACAAAACGAAAGGCAAAACAAACGATTTCTAAGAAAACGATAGCCATGACATAGCCCGATTATGAGTTACGAAAATGGATGCCTGAACATATTGCAAAGATTAAATCAAAAAATCTATTTTTTAAAAATAAATATAAATAAATATGCGAGAGATATATAATAATCCTAAGTCAGAAGTGTCAAAACTATAAAATACGACCAGTAAAAGCAGTCGTAAAAGAAAACGAGTATCGTTTTAAAAAAAAAACGACTATCGTAAAATGTAATCGCAACTTAACGATAACGAAGGATTTTGAACGATAATCGTAATTCATAATACGGGCCATAGAGTACCTATATTATCTAGAGAACCGACTCGTACCCCTCTTGCCTGAAACACCCGCAAATTTTATTTTATTTGAGTAAGAGAAAACACTCTTATTTCACACTTCAAATGCACAGGACCACTAAATCATGCTCAAAATATAGGGCAAACTGTATACACATTGGGCCCTACCAATAATCAAATTTAGCTATGACTTAAATATTGCACTCAATTAAACAAAAACGTTATGTGTCCTAAATAATCAACCATTCATTATATTCTCAATTTTTTGGAGTCGATTCGATGTATGGTTCATTATTTATAGTCCACGTAAATATTTAGGTAATATCATGCATGGTTTATTATTTAGAGCCCATTCTATTATGGTCCATTTTACTGAAATATTTAAGTCCTAACTAAATTTGATTATTGGTAGGGCCCATTGTGGTTGAAGCTCCATTTAAAATGCACGGGACAACTAGCCCATACAAAATCTAATGCGCAAATCCTTTCAGTAGAGCTTGTAGGGTGGAAGAAAACAACCACCTTAAGTCGGTTCTCTAGATAATATAGGTACTCTATTATACGGGCCCTGCTCTAGATAAGCTTAGTCAAAAATTCGAATCTCCCATCGGGAATCACATAAAAATGCCACCTTCCAAATATAAAGCAAATCGGTCCAACCGTTTAAATAGATAGACATTTATTTATTACCGTCTTAAGAGGCCTTACAATTATCGTTTTTGTGATTTCACAGTTGTTTTTATAAGCTAATATATCAGTCTCACAAAATCTATAATACTTTTTTTTAAATATATTAACATTAGTTCCATTTTTAAAATGGTAAGGCAATAAATTAAAAATCTTAAAACCTTTATATACAATTTTGAACTAAAAATTGTGTCAATTTAAAATATTTAATCTTTTTGTTTACTCTCATTTTTGTTCTCATCATCTTCGCAGCTGCTGTACAAACTTGGTCGTGATAAAAAAAAATGATAAGAGAAGAGCTTTTGACGTTTAATTTAACTTTTTCACACATTTCGGGAATCGATCTCCTGGTAATTAATTTATGTTACAATTTTGAAATTTTAATTACTTTTTTTTTCACTATATATTCATCCACCTTTATTTATAGTTGAAAATTTTAAGTAGTAAGATCTATTATGTGCTAATCAGTGAAAATTAGTTGTAGAAAAAGAATTAGGATAGTTTTAGCTTCCGAGATCTAAGAGATTTTCGTATTTCTAGAAATCTAAGCACTAACTCATTGTATGTTCTCATTTTGGTGTCAAAACACTGAGCACAGAAAATTTTGTAATGCTTCATAAATACAAACTGGCCAATTATCTTAATTTCAAACCAATTTTTTTTTGTCATAAGTTTATATTTTCCAGAACTTTTATCTCATCAATAATTTGATTTTGGACCGAAATTCTTAAAATAGAAAATTTACATTTACATTTGAAAAACCTAACTTATCGCATGTTTCGTTTCATGACATTTCATGTGAATTCTCAAATTGGTCTTGCTTGAAAGTCTTCGTGGGCATATTTTGCAAGCATATGGTTTATGACCGGTATGCGTTCTATGGTGTTCTTTGAGAGAATTGGGAAATTTAAAGCGCATCGAACAAATGGTACAAGAATAGGGCCGTTCTTCCTTGTGAGAACGTTCGTGAATTTTTAAGGCATTCATATAAGGAAATCCTTTGCTGCAGAACTTGCAAGTAAATGGCCGGTCACCAGTATGAGTCTTTAAATGCCTGGTCAGGTGAGAGTTCCGAAGAAATCTGTGATTACATTGTCCACACTTGAAGGGTTTTATTTCTTTGTGATTCATTAGATGAATCTTTAGATTATGACTAAAACTAAAAGCCTTCTTGCAGATAAAGCAAATGTGTGCTTTCTCCGTCGTTTGACAATTCTTATATCGTGCCAGAGTCTTGTGTTGTTCTAGAGCCTCATCATTTACAAATACTAAAAAAAAACAACAAATTTAATTTCAGATTAATTAAAAAATGGCAACTTTTTAACTTACTTTTCTTGCAACGATTGCATTGACGTATCTCTTCAATGCTGTTAACATTGTTATTTATTATTTGTGCTACTTTCATCTTCTCTTGATTTTCTATATCTTTGATTTTTTCTTTTTCAATTCCTTCGCTTAACTCAGTACCGTCCGTAATGATTTTGTTCTTTAATGTCTGTTTGTGGCATATCATACTATGACGTTCCAAACTAAACTGACGATTGTACGTTTTGCCGCATAAGGAACAAATAAAACCTAACTTTTCTTTTCTAGGGTTGTGGGCCACACATGTGTAATTTTGTATATGTCTTTTCAAGCGTGCCAGATGCTTAAATACTGAAAATGAAAATAATGTAAATATATGGATAAGCAAAATGATCACATTATAAAGGAAAGGAATTAATACTATTATACGGGGTATCCCGCGGAGGGCGATGCAGCTGAAAACCATGGGTTTCTGAGGTCTTCTTAAGTCGTAAAACTGAAGAGTTTTTTTTGGATTTATACAAGAGCTTTAAGAAATTTTTACCCGTTCTACAACTTTTTTCTATGCGGGTAACAGTTTTCTCGGAATTTATTATAAAACCCATTCGTTGGTATTTTAAGGTTAAATGATACTTAATTACGTGCATCAAAATAAAAAAAATAACCTAAAAATGCTAACAAATGGGTTTATAGTGAATTGCGGGAAAACCGTTACACGCATAGAAAAAAGTTGTAGGATGAGTAAAAATTCCGAACTGCTCTTGTTTAAATGCAAAAAATTATTTTAAGAATTGGTTGCAGTTTGGCAGAGTTAAAGCCAGTTAGGAAACGAGACCAAAAATCATAAGAACCTTTATAAATCCAAAAAAGAAAGCGAAAACGAGAAAATTAACTTAAGTTTTTCGACTTAAAAAAATGTCTTCAGGTACCCATGGTTTTGATCTGCATCGTCGACCGCGGGACACTATGTGTCTGTATATTAAATTATAAATACAAATTCCTTACCCTTATGGCAGTTGGGACACTTGAGTTTCGATTTGTTTTCTTTATCACTTTTTTGAAGAATTTCCAGAATTTCGTTTACATTTGTATTTGCATCCCTTAATTCTGGTTCCACATCAGACACAGAATTTTGGATGTGCTTTTCACATAAATTCGGCTCTTGACTTGTTTGATTTTCTTTACTTGCATCTGTGTTTGCCTCTTCCGCTTCTTTCTCTAATTCATAATTTTGACCAGACCAATCAGAAAATTTCGGCTCTTCCTTAACAATTAATTCCATCGTCAAAGTTTGATGTGTTTCAATACATTCGTGATCTACTTGGGAGATCATAAAACTACTTTGATTTTCCCTATTATCCGTATGTCCACCGTAAATGGAACAACTAGGCTCTTCCGATTTAATAATTAAAAATTCCGAGGGAAAAGAAGAAATTTGGTGATTATTTTCCTCCTGGTGCACAAGGTTTTGATCAGAGATGTTATGAATTGTTAAAATCGCATCAGACGATAACATTATTTTCTGTTTATCAGTTTGTTCCAAGATCTTTCTAAGAGTGCATTCAGAGTTGATGCATTTCATTTTGAAAGAGTGAATTTTTTTGATTTCATTAGAGCAAGGAAGACAAATCAACTCGGACAAACCATCTGATTTTTTGGGCTTTGAAAAAACGAAGAACAAACTTTAGTTTATTTACTCAATGGGATGAAAGCATAGGTAAATTCATCTCACCATGATATTTGTTAGTCCCCTTTCACACAGGGCAACTGAGTTGCCGGCAACAAACAGTTCATAGGCGAGAAGGGCAGGAAGAAAGAGGGGGAAATGAAATCTCCCCGGTCAACAAATTCAGGAAACTTTTTTGACGTTTCTCTTCACACTACGTTTGTGTGCGTTCAACCAAGGTAGTTTAAAAGGAAAATACAGCAAGTCTCCTCCAACTTTGTATCTGCGTGTGAAAGGTACAGGAGATTGTTAAGGAGATTTAAAGAAAACGTCAAAAAAATCACCAGCAACTAGTATCTTCGTGTGAAAGGGGACTTAGATTCCCTATTATATCTGCAAAACATCTGAAAGTATCATCGTTACATTCTTCGTCATAGATGGATAAAAGATTTTTATCGGGAGCCATGCAAGTTCGGCAAAGCTTACTTAACTCTGAAATCATTTCGGTATAAAACTTGCCTTTTCTATAAAATCTGCTTTGTTTACTTTCAGCTTTATATTTTTAATTTTTCTATCAACACAAATTTTGAGAAAAAAATGACAATTAATAAGACAAAACATCGAAGAGAAGGAGATGGATAACATTAAATTCATTCCAACGAAGAAAACCCCCCAACCATACAAATTTCCAATAAAACCTATATATGTGTTGTGTACACAATAGACGCGCGCACGAACGCGCTTAATTATTTAAAAACTAATGTGGTTTTCGATTCAACCAAACAAAGTTGACTTTGGGGTTAAGTTGATCTTTTTTCAGATTTTGCCTTCGATTCAACCTTGTGATCTGTGTGTCGATGCGCCAGTTTCAATATGTTCTCGAATTGAGCATGAAGATTTTTTTTGTGTGAGTAGAGATACATGGATTTTAAAGCCCTAACTACATTGGCCACTTTTTGCAAAATTACAAAAGTAAAAATATTTTTTTTCTTACTAGCGTAGTTTTTTTTTGTGAAAAAAATACACACTATTTTTTTTAACCAAAATTTAAGCTTTTTTATAAGTTTTCCAGTAAGAAACGCTATCCCAAAATGAGTTTTTGAAAATTTTCACTTTTGTAATTTTTCACTTTTTTGTTAGTTAAGGCTTACGGCCATATTATTCACTTAATACATCTAGATTACTTAAATCTGGATGTAAATCATACAAATTCAATGTAAATTCATTTGGATTTAAGTTTAAATCTGAATTAAACGAGTGAATAATATGGCCGTTAAGGGTGTGAGTAATGGATGGGTAGATTGAAATAAAAGGATTTTTTCTTTCATTAAAAATCCTATATAAACAGGCACTAAACATGGTACACATGACGGACAGTTTTGTCTGAAATCAGTTACACGCCGACTTTGCAGGACATACAGATGCCCAACATCCAAACCACAATCCAATCAACAATCAGCTTATTTTTTCGCACTGGACAAATTATGTCATGTCGTTAGTTTAATAAATAAATTCCACTAATAAGTCAGAGGAAGATAAACACACAAAAATTCTATTCAGCACTACGTCTACCTATCTCACACCTATGTCAACGCTCATGTCTTGTCCAAAAAGTAGTTTTCCTGAACATGTTCATGACATGGATATGGATTTTTGTACCTCCATTGGTTTTTTTCTAGCCATGTTCATAATCCTGACATCGTTCATGTACAGTGGAGGCAGCATGTAAAGTTTACAAACTGCGACATAGGAGGTACCTATTGCTTGCGTTCGGGTGGTAGTGAAATAGGCTATCCACCTATCCCAAAAATTTTCAGATACCTTGAGTTGTTGTTGCATCAGCTGACATCAGAAGTTTTTCAACAAGGGATTACAACAACACACACCTATCCGGATAGGTTTGGCTTGCCCCCCGAACGCGGCCATTCATACCGTCGAAATGCAAAATGATAAAAAATAACCTATTTCAAAGTTTCGTCGTCTGGCAATGCTGCATACGAAATTCCTAAAACTGACACTTCGGACGTCAACTGTCACACCTTTGTGCCTACATAACGGCAAACATCACTCCAAAGCTAAACAATTGCAATTTTATAAAAAAAAATGTTTTATAATAAATAAAGCCTTCAAAATATTAAATTCAAAAGTATTTAAATAAGTGCCAAAGATGCCCGTGGGATTCTCTAAGGCATGCCGAACATGCTTAACACTCGATGGAACACTTATTTCAATCTACGATTCAATAAGCTACGATGGAAGGGGACGTGTTACCGATATGATTAAAGACATTACAAAAATCAAAGTGAGTAAAGAAGAGATACAGAAAAAATATGTACCTATTACCCAGACTTAAAAAAAAGAAGAAAATGTTAATTTGTTATTATTTTAATGGAATTTATGGTCTCTCTTCGGATTTAGCCCAAGAAATCGGATGGCCTCCCTGAGTTAGTTTGTCAGACATGCCTAAATGAAATTAATCGATGTTATTCATTTAAAGTCAAATGCCTAAATTCCGATAGTACATTGAGGAAACTCTTTGCTACTGAAGAAGAGCTTGAAGCACCAACACAACAACAGGTTGTGAATGAGGAAAAGGAATATAAACCTATAATTGCGAATCTTATAAGACTTCATGGTCCTGATGAACTAGAGTTAGAGTATGAACCACCAGTAAAAATTAAAACTGAAAAAGACCAGGATGACCAATCGTTTGGCTACTTTGTTATAACTTCAGTTTGTAGCCAGCTTGAGCAAACAAATGGAGCTGGCGGTGAAGAGACAGTCAAAACTTTGCCGACGCCGCAAGGATATATCAAAGAAGAGATCGATTATGAAATTGATTCGTACAATACATCTTCAACGAGACATTTAACGTACAGCGAAATGTGTGCAAGTGACCAGTCGCAGTGTTTTGATAATATCTCTTTGGAATTAGCGTGTCCCGCAGTGAAACTGGAACCTGAAGACCAAGAGCCAGTACAATTAGAATCTCCAATAATAAATTCAATTATAAAGCCGAGTTTTAAGTGTACCAAGTGCGACAAAGGTAAGGGCTTAATTGTTAGTTTTAAAGTTCGACTTTGAAAAAAAAAATTAAATTAAATTTATTTTTTTTATATTTAATTAATTTGTTTTTTATAAAATATGTACCTATATAATGTATATTATGTAATTGAATCTATAAAACAATTATTTTCATATTTTAAAGTTCAAATTTAAAATGTTCGTTTGTTTGGAGTAATGGAAAGGGCAAACGACAACAATGTTGATAAATAGACAAAAAAAAATATTTCCAAAACCTTATACAAAATAATGTTCCTTTCTTAATAATAAAATTAAATTAGCTAGTTGAGGCTTCTCGGTATCTCTAAAATCCAGCAATCTTAGGTGAATTTATGTATAAAAGAAAAGAAAACTACGCACGACTATATTCCCCACTACTCTTCGGCTACAAAACTATAAAAAAGGGTAATTATAGTCGTGTTTTTTTCAGAAGGATTTTACACGAATTAAAAATGCAACACCAGCAATAGGATTACTGCTAATAAAAGCAGAAGTGGAATCCTACTGCAGATGTTGCATTTGTATTCGTGAAATGTAAACAGGCTACTGCGCATTGGTTTTATACTTTTAAAGTAGCCCGCAGGTAAGTGTTTTCCTTTTATGAACAAATTGAAATAAAGCACTTATTTAATTTTTGAATGTTTTTTATTAAAAATCATTCATAATAAGTGCTCCATTTCGTGGTTGAGCCACAAAGACTTTGTATGATGTTTGTCTCGTTTTTACATCAGCATCCCCTGGCTTTATTTTTGTGTTATCACCATAATCTCATTAATAGCTCGAACGATATTGTTTTGATTTTACAAATAAGGACTTTCAATTATTTGTAGTAATACAAAAAATCAAAATAAAGGATCAATTTTGTACATTCAATATATTTTTTCTATAATTAAAACAAGCTAAACTAATAATAAGTAATGTTTAGGGGGGTTCACATTCAACGACCTGTCGACCAACCTGAGTCGTTTTGCTAGCGTTCACATTCTACGACCGTTTCGCCGACTTCACTTGAAAACAAAATTTTAATGAGCAAACATTACGCGTATTTAATTTTTTACATCAATATTACCGCACTTTTTTTGATTTTTTGCGTTTCTATTTGTTGTTTTACTTCGATTTCAACGCGTGCTATTTAATTCTTACATAAAAAATAGAAGAAAAACTGAAAAATTAAAATCATCGGTCGCTCAACTAGTGTTCACATTTACTACAACGGTCTACCGACCGAGCAAAATATTAAAAAATTTTAACTACACAACAAGTCGATCGACGGTCGTTCGACTGCTGTTCACATTACAAAAATCTGCCGACTAGATACATGTTGATCAACATGTCGTTGAATGTGAACCCCCCTTTTTGGGTCAGGAGAAATAAAATAATTGTTTTTTTGTTTAAAATTTGACTCAAATTTGTAAATTTATTAAAAACAAATTAAAAATTTATATTTTTAGATTTTTTATATATTTCACGTCTCAAAAAGCACATGCGATCTCACAATTCAAAACCTTATGTCTGCTCAACCTGTTCCAAAGGTTTTAAACTATCCGCACAGCTTAGGAACCACATCGATATAAATCACCGAAACGTAAAGCCATTTAAGTGTGAAGAGTGTCCTCGAACTTTTTTCTTTCCTTCGAAACTTAAAGAGCATCTCAGATCGCACAAAGGAAGCAAAAACTTGCAAAATAATTATTCCCTATCTGGCACTTTCATTGACAAAAAAGAAAACGAAGAGTCAACTCAACTTGCCAAACATAACACTAGTACTGAATGTACAGATGAACAGAAGCCAGAGAGTAAATTTGATGAAATTACCAGCACTAACCTAGATGAAAGCATTAAAGAACTGCCTGCTAGCTGGATGAATGAACGTCTTACAAGACGTTCGGCTCGAATTCTTAGAGAAGAAATAAAAAGTCCCGATAGCGCAACAAATGAAATACAACCTAATAATAGCGCTCAAGAAACAAATGGATTTAAAATTAAAACAAGGCAGTCTGAGAAGTTAACACACATTGACTATTCATTGGATGGCCAAGATCAAAACCCTGGCGATACAAATATTTCCGAAGGAGCACGCCAATATAATTGTCCTCACTGCAGCAAAGGTTAGTAACGAAGAGTTATTATTTTTATAATGAAAATGTTTATTTGATATTTTTCAAGAAGTTTGTTTGAAAAATGTTTGGTAATATTTAATTTTATATAAATTATTCAAAAAAATTAAGGTAACAAAAAAAAAATAATATTTTTAAATTTAATTTAACGTTGAACATTAATAGGAATAAACAACGCAAACAAATAAATAAATAAGTACGTTAAACACTTAAACACAACTGACAACAACTTGAATGGTAAATAAATAAGTTCTTGAGCCCTACCAATAATCAAATTTAATTACGACTTAAATATTTCAGTAAAATGGACCATAATAGAATAGGCTCTAAATAATAAACCGTCTTGCCTAAATATTTACGTGGACTATATATAATGAATATCTAATTGACTCCAAAACATCGAGAATATAATGTATGTTTAATTATTTAGGATATAGTTGTTATTCTTATTCAACGTTACATTAAATTTAAAAATGTAAATTGTTTCTACAAATTTAAAAAAGTAAATAAAGACAACCATTGAAAAAATTAGAAAAACCAAGCGAAACGTCGGCAATGAAATAGTCTTATTTGCAAAACAGTAAAAAAAAAAATGGACAGCAATTATTCTTTTCTTTTGCATTTTGATAACGATTTCACAATATATCTTAACCATACAATTTGTTCCTTTAATTGATTTGTACGACTTTGATCATTCGGTACGAAAAAAACGGTTCAATGGATCGTTTTGAAATTTTACAGATAAACTGCTAATCTTTAGTTTTTAAAAATGTCTTACCAAATTAAGTCCTGCAATCAATATTTGTAAAGCAGTGAAAGATTTACTAAAAGTCTTTAAAAAGTCGTTTTTTTTTACCTTTTCTTAATCTTATGGTGAGAGGCCAAAAAAAAATAATCGTTATAAATTTTTAGAAAGATCTTGTAGGAAATTAATTCCAGTTTTCAAAACTGCCTTTAAATATTCCTTGTCGGCATTCCTTGCTGAGATATTGATAACCAAAGTCAAACTCTTCAAAAAAAAAAAATGTTTGGCTCGTGCTGTTTCTTATGATGGTACAATAACTGTACCTTAAAAATCATTTGCTAAAATGTTTCAACACAAAAAACATAAACATTAGAATGCTTTTTGTTTCATCCTAATACGACTACTTTCCACAGCAGCTCTTCAAAAAAAAAAAAAAACACTAAAAAGAAGTGATTTTTTTTTGTTCCCTTAACCTTTTTTTGAGTAGTGTATTATATTATATTAACTTTTGAGCTATGACATAAAAGCATATTCGGTATTTCATCTTACTAGTCCGTTTAATAATTGTGTGTGTTTAAGTAAGCTGTGTTGATGTTGACCAGGCTGAAGTTGATAGCATTATTTGTTCTAGAAATATTCAAGAAACAAGCAATTTTATATTTTTTTTTTTTAATCCTGTAGTAAAAAAAACCGCTAATTTGGGGGCAACGAGCAAAACGAGCGGCGGGCACTACCTATATTTTCTCGACAGGTTTCGCCGTATTTTTAAGCCCTCATAACTTCGGCCTGAAGTAAGCTAGAGAGCTCAAATTTTCAGGATAAGATGTAGCCCTTAAACTCACCAAATTTAATTTGTCTAGCTATTATGCTTTGGATGTTATTCAAACCCAAAAAACGTCGATTTTGTCACTGACCACTCACTCGTCAAAACCTAAAGGGTACTTCCCGAAGTCCTAGAAAGCTGAAAAAGGCTAGGATTTGCACATGAACAACAAAAAAATTAAGAAATCTATAACTTTCATCCTCCAACACCCCAAAAATAGGGGTTCAAAATAGAACCTCTAAAACAACAACAATTTTCACAATCATACAAATCAATGCATATAGGTAACCCGCCTATTCTAGATGTAAGGGTTGTTTTTTTTTATTTTGTACTCACAAACACAAAAAACAATGCACAATATACCTATTGCTTGAAATAAGGGTTGTTTGTGTATTGTATGATCTTCACCACGATTGGTGAACAAATTGTCGTATCGTATTCTTGGAATTATATGTATGTATCTATTTATATTCATTAGTGTGCGATAGGAAAAAATTATGAACTTTTATTTTTCGTTTCGGTCAAAAATAAATTAAGAATTTTTACATCGACGGCTCATTTTTTAAGGTTTACCCTAATTATTGCGAAGTTAAAAATGTACGGGTTACTTTTAATACTATATATTATTATAGCTATTGCTTGATAAATAGGTAGGTACATAGGTATATTATTCTCAAGTATCTGGTGTTTTGCTAAGAGACTTAGCCCAATTTAAAGGTAAGGTAGGTTGTAGGTAGTTATTTAATTTCAGGTTATAGGTAGAGATCGAAAATAACCGTCAACCATTTATTTTCAATAGGTTTCTGTCTGAGAGATATTCAATTCGCCAATTTTTTTTTTGTCTTGGTCTGAGATTTATTTTTAAAAAATGATTTTTTTAGGTCTTTGGGTGAGATTTACCATTTAATTTGAAAAATAACCCTTATCTGTTGACTTTTTTTTTAAATGAAAGATAAAGGGAAACGATCAACCTTTAACCATTTTCATAGAAAATAAATCAAAAATGGTTAATATGATATATTATATTATTTTCTTTATTTAAAAAAAAAAAAAAACAAAATATGTAAATGTATTAAATTCACAAAAAAAGGAAAATAAAGATGAAATATAAATATAGGTCTATTAGCGGACAGCGAATCTTGTAATGAATCAAGAAAACCCGCCGAAAAAAAAATAAAATATAAAAATCCCTCCGAAAGATTTATTTTATACTAGCAGGCCCGTGCTCGTCTTGCTTCGCATGTTTAAAAAACTTTATGATTGTAAAATACTTGTGTATTTGTTTTTTGATATTTTTATATTTAAATATCTGACATTTCAAACAATTTATCCCTTTTTTGTATATGTATATTTTAACTTTTTTCTGGTCAATTGTTTTCGATCTTGAAAGCAAAAGTAGCCTATGTCCATCCTCAAGTTCCAAGTTCTCGCTCTACCAATTCTCATTACAATCAATTATGTATTTTAAAAGATTAAGAGGAACAAACAGACAGACAAACAAACTTTCACATTTATAATATTATATAATAGGATTTGACGGGATTTTCACTACTTTTTTTAATGTATTATTTTGTACTTTTTAAAAATATTTCTAAATTAATATTTTTTTAACAAAGTATTTAATTTTATTGAATTATTTTTTAATTATTCAAAATTTCAAAAGAAAACGTATTTTAAGCGTTTTGGTATTAAATAACATTTTAAGCGTTTTTATGAAGTGCTAGAGAAAAAAAATTGATTTTTTTGACCAATCCAAAGAAATGGACAGGGCCCATTAAAAGTTTAAAAGAAAAATTTACTCATAGAATCAAGGAAGTGCCACCTTTCAATTGATGCATCGCATTTTATAAAAAATCGACTTTTATCTTCAAACGCGATTTGCGTGCTAGAGGCATCAAAGTTTACACCTTTTAAGTTGACTTGGGGCTAAACTAAGCAACCTAGCGACTTAAAAATTGCATATTCGTGATCTGGGAAGTGCCAGTTCTAAAAAATCAAAAAAAAAAAAAAAAAAAGTTGGTAAAAAAAGTTTTTTCCAAAACTTAAAAAAAAAAATAAATAAATAAATAAATAAATAAATAGATAAATAATAAATAAATAAATTCTTGCTGTTAAATCTACAAAATAGGGAAGGTAGTTTCAAAATTATACACAACCTGACCTGCTATCGAAGCCAACCGGCGGTGGTAAACTGTCCAGAGGTAAACACCCACAACAAACATTTTACCACACTCTAAAAAATACCTAAAAAATAAATAATTAAAAATACCTACCCTTAAAATATCCCACTAGCCAACAAACCGCACCATCTAAACCCAAACAAAACTAAAATCACAACTCAACCAACCAAACCCACTGAATATCCCACCTGTGGGATCTTAGCATCCCATATATGCAATTTTCCCAAAAAAGTATACAGTCTAAAAGGTCAGTAATTGGTCATAAAAAGACAGGTAGTTTTAAAAATTATTCAGAGTTTAATCCAGGGTTGAAGTTTTTTAAGGTCACCCGCGATTTTTGGCACCTCATTTATGGGATATTGGAAAAAAATATAAGTCGATTTTTTATAAAATTGCCCCTCTCGCCTAAAGGGGAAAATAGACCCTCCCATCCCATACGATTTTTTTCTTGTGTTAACTCAACCTACACGCTTTAGTTTTTGTTCACACCTTAGGTGAATCACCCTATATTCAAAATAATTCCTTACATTACAGTTTGGCCTTCGCCCCATCGTCACTTTAACTAATGCCACGCACTATCACTTTACACTTTTACTGAACTTTGCTTAGAATGCTAAACAATGACTAACTAAACAGTTATATGAAATTACAATGGCAGAGATTAAGAGGAACGGACCGAAAAGAAGATAAATCTTTAAAGAGATTTATTTTTTTCTCAGCGATAAGTGTTCAGTGGTTGACCAAAACCTAAAAAAATCAAAATAAAACCAAACATTTTTTTTTTAAGTAAAATGGTTTTTAATTGACCATTTTTAAAGATCTGAGCAGATAAGCGTTATTCGAAGACCTTTGAAAAGGTTGACTTTTACTTTTGATCTCTGGTTATAGGCCTATTGATACAATATCAATTGTGAAGTAGTTTCACTGGAATCAGGGCTCCACCGCGAAGTATTGATAAGGTGTTTTTTTTACGGATAATAGGTGATTTCACAGACAATGCATAACCCGACTATGCTTGATGTAAGGGTTGTTTTTTTCGTTTATTTTATATTTACAAACATAAAAACAATAGTCCAGTCCCACGAAGAAAAAATCTCTGAGTGCGTGGGTAAAAAAAAATCTAACCTGAGCACTGAGATATTTTGCGGATATATGTGAGATGAAAATTTTTTGGATTCATTTCTCAGTTTTCTTTCTCAGTCCAGCTGTTCTTTTGACAACCAAATTCAGATTTTTTTGTTGTGCGCAAGTGGTGCAAAACTTGTTATTATTTCTCGTTTATTTCAATAAGTTTTCTGCTTCAAAAATTAAATATTTTAAGCAAAAGTTGATTTTTTTCCAGGGGGGTCATTCCGTAATTTTCAAAACGATAATCATCAAAACGATTATCGCTGACGAGATCGTCAATAATTTGCTTCACGTAATTCAAACACTATCTCCTCGTCTATCGTTTTTCCAGAGATTGTCAAACCATCATTGAAATGTCATAATAACAATTTGCGTTATTAGAACGAAGGGGTTTAGTGCAGGGTTTGTTTATAAACCCAAGAAATTGGCAGAAATTTACATTAGATGGTGGCGCAATGGAATAGGTACTTGCTTCTTAACCGAGAGGTTCGGCGTTCGATACCTGCTGGCGACACGTTTTTTTTTTTTTTTAATTTTCATATAATTTGTATTTTTCTCAAATGTTTGTTGCCATTTTGCAAAATAAGTAAATTATTTCACTCATTTAACTATAGTCGCGTACAAACTTACATACAATCATGAAAACAAATGCGAAACGATACCTATTTAGGTATCGTCCAAAAGCCATCGTTTTGACGATATCGTTTTGATGATAATCGACTTACGTGAAGCAAATATTTGATCGTCAAAACGTGATCGTCCAGACGATATGCATTTTTAGGGTTACGTGAAGTAGGACTATCGTCGAAACGTTATCGTCGGGTGATAATCGTTTTACGGAATGAGTCCCCAGGAGTTCAGAAGGAGAGTTTTAACACATGAGTTTTTTACAATTGATCGGAGAATTTTGTCCCACGAAATGATTTCGCCTCCGTCAAATTGACATTGAGCGATTTTATTTGGTAGGTCACGCCTAATGCATAATATGGCTTTGCTTGAAATAAGCGTTCACCACGATTGGTCAATAAATTGTCGGCCGATATGAAGTATCATTGGAATTATATATATATGTATGTACTTATACTTATATTCAAGGGTGTGGGATAGGAAAAAATTATGAACTTTCATTTTTCGCTTCGGTCAAAAATAAATTAAGAGATCTTACATTGACGGCTCATTTTTTTAAGGTTTACCTTAATTATTGCGAATTTAAAAATATATATGTATGTAGGTATGCGGTAATTTGTCTATGTATTATTGCTTAATAAATAGGTAGGTAGGTATGTACGTACATAGGTACTTATATTATTTTCAAATATCTTGTGTTTGCTTCGGGACTTAGTTCAATATAAAGGTTAGTTAGGTTGTACCTAGGTAGTTATTTAATTTCTAGGTTTTAGGCCTAATTGCTATAATGTCAATTGTAAAGCAGTTTCACTGGAAGCAGGGTCCCACTGGGAAGTATTTAAGGGAGTTTCAGGTATTTTTCTTATGGTTAATAGGTGATCCTACAAAAAGAAATGACATCCCACCAAAAACATTTCATGTAAATAAGGTCGCCAAGAATCACATGCACATAACGCTTTCGCTGTGAAAAAGTTATGAGATCTCATGAAGAGCTAAGCCCAAAACTCTACAAGGCCTCACTCTACAAGCCCTAACTCTACCAACCCTACATCGTGGTCCAATAGTATGGCTTGGCCTTTTCATAAAACTTTAGCATGACAAGTCTGTCAATTTTACCACAAATTTATGGAAGTGTCTGTCTTCCGGCTGCGAAACGACCAAGTTATACTTTTTGACCACGATGTAGGATTGTGAATGCAGTGCAAAAAGAGTACTCTGAACATCCAAATAAAAAGGACAACTTTTTCTTTCCTGCGGCCAACCAACTATCCTTTCATTATCAGATATGAAAATATTTTTTATACTGCGACGGTTCTAAAATCAGTGTTGGTGATTTTTTTTTTATTATTTAAGATTAGATTTATACCTGAGTAATAAACTTATGAAAATACACATTAACCGCCATATTATTCACTCAATACATCTAGATTAAAAATTTAAATCCGGATGTAAATCATACAAATTCAATGTAAATTCATCTGGATTTAAATTTAAATCTGGATGTATCGAGTGAATAATATGGCGGTAAGGGTAAAATATAGTTTTCTTCTAATACTTCTCCTTTGCGATACTTTTGAGAGAAGCTAGTTTTTATTTATTAATTATTTGAATGCCTCAAATACTTACGTTACATTAATGATTATTAACATATATAATTTACAAAATGAAGTGAACAATTTTTTTTGTAATTTATCAGACTTGATATTGTCATTAACCGAGTTTAAAAGAAAGTTATTTTTATTAAAATTGAATTGAATATTATTCGCCGAGAAGGTTTTTTGCGCTACCGGCGCGTAAACCCCGTTTAAGACATTCAACGGCTTTTCTATCACGAAGCATATTATATTCTGAATTTTTCCAAAAATATTATATTTTTCAGTATTCAAATACATTTCACGACTAAACGAACATGTGGTATGTCACAGCGATGCCAGACCATTCGATTGTATTGTGTGTGGAAAATTTTTCAAAACAGTTGGCCAACTAGCGCGGCACATCAAAACAAGTCATAGAGGTTGTAGAAACCCATTTTCTAAACGACGCGCCCTGAAACGAAAAAGATTCAATAAGAACTGTGTTCGCAATACAGTGGAGGTTGTCAGTAAAAGCCTGGATCCTACCGATGAGCATATTAATGAAAATGAAAGCGAACAAAAGAATGTAACAAACACAGAACCTATAGATGAGCAAATATTTGAAAATGAAGGTCCAGATGGCCAAATAAATGAGATCAGCAAAGATGAATCAGAAAATGTAGTTAAAGATAATTACATGAATGAAACCAGTAATAGTATATCAGAAAAAGAAAAGAAAGCAATAAAAACAACAAGAAAAAATAAATCCAATCAATTTGATTCCCCATCCAAGCTGTCGAAACAAATAATTATAGAAAATGCTTCAGAAAATGTCGAAGATCAAGATTTACAGAACCCAGCTGTCCCTCAGGAGTCTAACGAGCCAGAGAATATAAGTACTGATGAGCTACGAACTTATCATTGTGAACAATGTGATGAAAGTAAATATAATAATAAATAAAGGGGGAGAGTACGATAACTTTGGCGCCAAAAATTGATATCGGTTTTTTGTAGAGGGGTCAAAAACAAGCATTTTTATTATGGGAGGAGGGAGGGGGGGGGGGGGGTGCGCTATCTCGCCCCGTTTTGAAGGGAACGGCAATTTTAGAACAAAAAAAATTATTAAAAACCAACGGCAACACTTAAAATGAATTACTATACCGGGTTTGAAAGCCAGAAATCTGTTCTTTAATCCTAAATTTAAATAAAATTATTTAAGTCAATAGTTTTTAAAACATTCGCATGCAAACTCAAAATTTTTATAAAAAAATGAAAAAAAAGTTTACACTAATTTTTTTTCAAAATTGTGAAATGAAGTGCTAAATTGGCTCTTTGTGTTTAATGCGTATATCAATTCTAAATCGATCACAAAAAAACAACTTACTAAATCCACTTTTCTTTGAGATTTTTGTTTTTTGGAATTTACGGTGATCTAACTTTGATGATTAATGATAATGATAGCTATCTTTGTAAGTAAAGTACAGCTAATATTTAGCGTTACCCTGAATGCACCACGAGGAGGTAGACTTACATTGCATTCCATGTCCTAGTCAGTCAGTTGTTCAAGTCATACACCCAACCTCGCATCTACCCCAAATCCTATAGTGGCCAAGCAGGGGGGTTGCAGGGGGAGGGCAGCATGCCCCGTTACATGTATCACTGTTTATACGACGTAATGCTGGATACTAGCATTGTATATATGTAAGCAACAACAAAACAAAAATCTCATAAAAAAGTAGTTTTAGTAATTTCCAATTTTTTCAAAAACTAGTGCACATAAAACCATTCGGTTTTTGCCTTCTATTTAGAATTGAAATATCATTCACAATTTTGAAAAAAATTGGTTTAAACTTTTTCTTTTCATTTTTTTTAATCAAAATTTTGAGTTTGCATGCGATTTTTCAAAAAAAAATGTTGACTTAAATAATTTATTTTAAATTTAGGATTAAAGAACATATATCTGGCTTTCAAACCCGGTATAGTGCTTTATTTTAAGTCTTGCCGTTTTTTTTTTTAATAATTTTTTTTTCATTTTAAGTCATTTTTGTCTAAAACTGCCCCTACCCCCTAAATGGTGCGAGATAGACCCCCCCTCCCATAGTAAAAATGCTTTTATTAGACCCTTCTACAAAAAATCGTTATCAATTTTTGGCGCCAAAGTTATCGTCCTCGTGCCAAATAAAATTTAAAGAAAAAAATAATGAAATATTTTGTATTCTTTCAGCATTTCATGTTTCCGCACGATTTTATAAGCACATGCGTGGACATGGCGTTGAAAGGCCATTTATTTGTTCTATATGCGGCAAGGGTTTTAAAAATTGTGGGAATCTTAAGAGTCACATTATTATAACTCATAAGAAATTAAAGCCTTTCAAGTGTAATGACTGTAAACGTGCATTTTCGTGCAAATCAAATCTTAACAAACATTTAACATCGCGCATTTGGACGAATAGTTGTATTAAAGAGTTTAATGGCCGCCGTGGTGGTTCAAAAAAGAAGATTAAAAATAAAAAGATTTTAAATATTAAAGATGAAAATAAGGACTTAAATGATGATAAAAGCGAACAAAAACAAAAAACACCTTTTATTGAGAAGAAAGACGAAATTACAAATGATGTGAAAGGGAAACCAAATCGGAAATGTTCAACTGAGGAAATAGTCGAAAAATTGAATAGTTCACAAGTTCTTGTCCAAGAGCCAAATGTTGTTGCGACCAACAAAGATACAACTTACTTTGCGGAACCAGAGTCCGTTGAAGTTAGTCCTGAGCTCTCCAAACCAGAACCGCAACCAGAACCAGATCAATTAAAACAACCACATTTTGAGTCGAAACCAAATCAAGCTGAAGGAATAAGTGTTAATAAGAAGCCGAAAAATCGATATGAGTGTCCTCAATGCAAAAAAGGTGAGAACAAAATTTTAGGAAAACAAAAATATACAATTAACTATTAGATATTTTCTTTTTCAGATTTTATTTACGTGTCGTACCTTAAAAAACATTTGCAAAGTCACAGCGATGAAAGACCGTTTATTTGCACAATATGTGACAAAGCTTTCAAATATAAAGTCAGCCTTAAGTCTCATAATATGATAACGCATGCTAAAATAAAACCTTATAAATGTGATAAATGCCCTCAAGCTTTTGTCAATGAATACACTTACAAAATACATCGGAATTCGCACAACAAGGCGATTAAAAGAAAAACAAAAACTAAGCGGCGGCGGGCACTTGCAAAGCCTTATGCTGCTGGGTCAACAAGTACTAGTGTTGATCAAAGCGTTAACAATCTGAAACCAGAAGTGGTTGCTGGTGAATTAAAGAATGACCTGACATCTTGTTCAATTTGTTCTACTTCAATTCAATCCGAAAATTTAACAGAACATATGCACCAATACCATAGTAACACAGATTCAACGTGTCCTCCTGTTAATCCTACTAATCATTCCAATGAAGCAGAGAATCAAAACTCCGATTTAACAAATTCGTTTGAGTGTCCTGAATGTAAAAAAGGTATATTGCACTTAAAATTCAGTGTAACAAAGATATAAAACATTTTTTTTTTGTGTTTCAGTATTTGTGTTCGCTTCGTACCTTAAAAAACATATGCGAAGTCACAATCACGAAAGGCCATATATTTGTTCAACTTGCGGTAAAGCTTTTAAAGATCATTGGAGGCTTAGAGCTCATATAAAGACAAAACATAATTCGCACTCCAAAAAAAATAGTCACAGAAAAAAAAGGAGAAATTTAAATACCGATAAACCTTTGATTAGAACTTTGGGAAATGCGGATGGGCCAGATCAAAATGCTAAATTTGAGGATATCTCGAATATTCCACAAGATCTCATGAATCTCAATCTCAATGAAGAAAATTCTCATGACAAACCAATTGATTTGGGTGTTCAAACTATGGGTGCAAATTCAAATGAGGTAGAAACGCCAAACGTCGAAATTGTAAAACCTCAATGTACCCAATGCGATAGAGGTAAGTTTTGAATAAAATTATAGAGAGCATTTCTAAGTCTTCTTTGGCGAGGAAGACTGTGTAATTGTGTACTAATAGTTGTATTTATTAGATTTGTTTCGACAGTACTAGTAAAGTAAGAGTGTATTTTGAGCTCTTTGCCAAATAATTGTAAGTGACAAAAAAGAATGTATCGTAAGCGACAAATTGTTTTTTGTTTGGTTAGCAGCGAAACCAATTAGGTCGAATCTAAGCATTGAACATTATTACCAATACTGTTATTGAAAGCTGAGAAAAGGTCCGATTGCTTTTGATTTTCAAGAGAAAAATTAATAATAACTGCTTTATTCTTAAACAAAAATTGGTTATTTCAGAATTCAAGAATTTTCCGGACTCAAAATAAAGGCAATTGCTTACTGCTCCATTTGAGTCTGGAAAATTGTTATTCCATGGTGTAGTTTCCCTGAACACGAGAGCTGAAATAACCATGTGGCGATGGAACGCCAAGAATATGAAAACAAAATGATTGATCTGTTATCAGACCGCAATACATACTGGCGGGTGAGGAATAATCCTACAACAACACTGCAAGCACGTAATAATGAGATAGTCAAGTGGCTAAGCAACAACAATTTCATAAACGATCGAGAAAAAGCAAAGATGACTACATATACAGCACAACTCCCATCGATCTATGGCTTGCCGAAAATACACAAGCCAAACTTACCTCTGCGCCCCATTACCTCGTCTATGAAATTGCCATGCTACGAACTTTCCAAATTTGTAGGAAGAATATTACAGTACGCGACAACAAAATCAAGCTACTCTGTAAAAAATTCTTTTGAATTTATTGATAGGGCGAAACTTGTGAAATTTCAGAAGAATGATGTTTTGGTTTCATATGATGTTGTTTCACTTTTTACTAACATTCCTACACATTTAGCTGTAACGATTGTTAAAAAAAGGTGGGAAACAATAAGTGAGAACACTAAGTTGAGCCAAAGCAGGTTCTTGGAAATTCTCGATTTTTGCCTTAAAGATAATAATTGTTTACAATTTAAAGACAACATCTATAAGCAAATTTTTGGAATGCCAATGGGTAATCCGCTTTCACCCACTATTGCTGACCTGGTTCTTGATTATTTACTTGACGAGTGTCTTAGTAAAATGGTAGAAAAACCTAGGTTTGTTGCAAAATATGTCGATGACATTTTTGCGATAGTAAATAAAGACCAAATTGAAGATGTTCTTGGCTCACTAAACGAGTTCCATCCAAAAATTCAGTTCACGATTGAGATTGAAAATAATTGCGAAATATCATTCCTGGATGTGAAGATTCATCGTCATAACGATTTTCTCACGTTTAACTGGCACCAAAAAGAAACCGCGTCTGGAAGATTAATAAATTTTTATTCCAATCATGCCAAACACATCATCATAAATTCAGCTTCTAATCTCATAAGCAAAGTCTTCACGATTAGCGATGAACAATTTCATAACACCAACGTAATCAAAATTACTAAAATGCTGCGAGACAACGGGTTTCCTTCCGCCATTATACATGGCCTCCTACAAAAACAACAAAACAAAACTCCTCGTAACATTAAGGCCGACTGTCCTATCGGTTACTATAATAGTGTCGTCTATGTTCCCGGTCTAACCGAAAACTTCAAAAAAGTAGTTGTGAACAAAGTTAATAATGTACTTTTGGCTTATAAGTCCAATAAAACTCTTGGTCATCTTTTCACCAAGCTAAAAGTTAAGCCTGAAAAAGACAAAACCACGGACGTCATATACAAAATAAATTGCAAAGGGAAACCAGATGATCCTTGCAACTTATGCTATATCGGCACCACTAAACAGTTCCTTCGTCAACGCATGTCCAACCATAAATCCGACATCAAATCCAACAACCCTGCAAAAACCGCATTAGCCAGTCATATCATTGAAAGCGGCCATTCTCCAGACTTCGACAATGTAAAAGTCCTTCAAACTGAGCGACACACCTCTAAGCGATACACGCTCGAGACGCTGCACATCATCAACAACAGCAACAACATGAATCGCAAAGTAGATACACAAAACATATCCGCTGTATACTGTTCTCTAGTCTCTGACTAAACGTCATTTTGTTTATTTTTTGTTTATACAATATTTTAAAAGAGAACGTAAAGACTAAACTTCATTTTGAAGTGTTTCAGTATATTTTAATTTTTATTTATATAAATTTTCAAATATTTATTCGATGTAAATTTTGTTTACAAACTTTTTATCATTTTAATTAACGTAAGTTTATTGTTTTGAAGTTGCCATACTTTTGTTACCAAATGATCTGTTTTTTATTTGTAATAAAGTTCCCCTGAAGAAGGCAGCAACCCCTGCCGAAACGTCGGGAAAAGCTAATGTAAACTTTTGTTTCATTGCCACAACCACTGTGACCAAATAAGCCGAAGGAAGAACAAGATTTTCATCTTATCCACTTTTTTTGAAATAACCATTGTTTGCTTATGAATAAGACAGTAAGTGTATGTGAAGTTCGCTTACGATCATTTGGCAGAAAGGGGTCGATTTATGTTGGAGTTGCGATAAACGATTCGAACAGGGGATGCCATCTATGGCAATCATTCCGAATAAAAACAACTATTTGTTATTCGATTGAATTTTCAATCAGAACTAATTTATACTAAAAGTACATAATAGACCGAGAGCCCACAGCAATTTTTGGGTGTAAAGTATTGCAAAAATTCAATGATGCAATAAGATATGTAGGTCTTTACTTTTTATTTGTAAATATGTAAATCTTGCAAGCATTTTGGGGCGTTTGCAAATAATGCTGTATTGAAAATGCATTTTTTTCTGAAAGCCCAGATAAAAAATATAGCACTTAAAAAATTGTATTTAATAAAAGAGTTGAATATCACAGACATGAATATGAGGGTCGAAGACTACTCAGGTGGGGCCTTCTGTATGCAAGACACACTTAAAAATCGAAATAACAGAGTTAGCTTAATACTTATGTCTAAAGTATTGAAGATATATCCGAAAACACAAACTCAAATGAGTAATCAATCGATAATTTACGAAATTGGATTTCCAGACGAAGGATATTTCATAAAAACAAAATTGAATTTGCTATTCATTCAATTTTGTTTTTATAATTTTACATTTATATCTTGCTTCGTTTTTTTTTATAAGCAACATTATTTCTTTTTCAGTATTTCAGTTTGCCTCACAACTTGAGACACACATGCGAACACATACTGGTGAAAGACCTTTTGTCTGTCAAACATGTAACAAGACCTTTACACAAAATGGTCATCTTAAAAATCACATCCTGATAAATCATAAAAAAATAATGCCCTTCCAATGTGGTGTTTGCTTAAGAGGATTTGCAAGTGGTTTTAATATGAGAGCGCATGAGAAAACTCATTTCAATGAACGGCGCAAGAAATTTAAATCTAAGAGTAAAAGTAGTGATAAATCACGGCAAACCCATGAGAAACATTCTACAGTTGAGACAAGCAAAGAAACTGAACAAAATGCTCAAAACGACCTTCAAGATCAAGTTATTCAGGATTTTGAAAAACTCGAGCTACATCCACTTTTTGGATCGATGTCTTCAAATCAAGATGAAAACACAAACAAAGAACAGAATAGTTTCTTCCCATGTCCCCAATGTGAAAAAAGTAAGTATCTAAAAATATGCTCCCATTTACAAAAATTGTTTTGTATTTATGTTTTTTGTTTCCAGCATTCGTGTTGCATTCGGATCTGATTGATCATATGGAAACTCACAGTACGAGTGCAAGACCATTTAATTGCTCAATTTGTTACAAAACTTTCAAACAAGAAGCTCATCTTAAAAATCACACGCAAATGAGTCACACAAAAACAAGGAATTACAAGTGCAGTGAGTGCGACAGGGTGTTCCTTACATTCTATATTCTCAATAAACATATGAGATCACACAAAGGAAAGAAAAACCGCAGTAAAGCTAAATCTAAGCGTGGTTATAAAAAAAGAGTTAATTACCTAAAACACCTACAACAAACTGAATACTCTGAGCAGCTCTGTACCAGTATTGCACAAGATGAAACAAATGAACCAACTGTTGGCGATGACGCAGTTAGTGAGACTGTCAATAATTCAAAAGAAAAACCCCAACCAGAAACCGCTATTAGGAGAAATAATATTCAAATTACCTGTGCACTATGCTCTGTTGCAGTTGATGCAGATAATTTAACCGAGCACATGAAAGAATGTCTAAGCATATCACAATCTACAAGTTTGCAATTGAAATCAGAACCCTTGGAAAATCCACAACATATAGGGCATCCACTTTTCGAAACATTTTCAAATCAGGACGATCAAACAACTGACACTGGCATTGGAAAGCACTGTTCGGAATGCAAACAAGGTAGGAACTAAAGAAAAAAATTTGTTATTTTGACTGCCTCGCAGTTATTTTTACCTGACTAAAATTTAGCCACAAAATGGAAATGGGTTGCACTTCTCTTTGGATGTAGAATTTAAAATGAAAAGTAATTTTTAAGTTGAGAGATTAAAGTATCTAGAATCGTTGATTAATTATTTTGCAAGCAATCTTTGTGGTTCTGTTTCCATGTTGTTTTTTAATATTAAAGAGTAAAAATAAAATTAAGTTTTTTATTTAGAAATCAAACATTAATTTTATTAATTATAAAATTAAACAAGATGAAATTTTAAATAAATAAATAAAAAAAGCGTAGTAGCCGTGGCATGATGGTTAGTGCGATGGACTATCATGCCGGAGGTCTAAGGTTCGATCCCCAGCCTCGGCACCTATTTATTTAAAAGAAAAAACGGCTTCTGCCTCTTGCGAGGAATTGACAAATCCTCCAAGAGTATCTCCTGTCATAGAAAAGTGCCGCTCGTTAGCCGTTCGGTTTCGGCAATAAACTGTAGGTCCCCTCCATTCCTGCAGACACGCACACAGGAGTGGTCCAGTGACACTGGTAAAAACATCGAAAACCAGCTTTAAAAGTTTTGATAAAAGCCCAAAGATGGAGTAGACTCGCATCGCTTTTTTATTTATTTATTTAAAATTTAATGTTGTTCAATTTTATAATTAATAAAATTAATGTTTGATTTCTAAATAAAAAACTTAATTTTATTTTTACTCTTTAATAGGTATCAGCCCCAAGTAAACGTTTTGCTGCAGGGCCCCGAGGCAAAAATACTTTCTTGGGCCTTTGCTCATCTATTTAATGTATTTTTTTTTTATTTAAATATTACATATTCGCTTTTTTTCTCTGTTCTGAGGCAAGTGTCTAATATGTGTCCCTGAACTAGAAAGATCCATAGATTTGTGGGTTTCAAAAATAAACATTAAAACTCTGTCATACCATCGCACAAAGTGAATCTAGAAAGGTAACACAATTTCGGTAAAGCGTATCATTTCAATCCATTCGTCATTGGAAGTTATCAAATTGTTGTATGAAATTGGGTAAAAAGAAAAAATGAATCCGATTTATATATTCACTTTGTGTTTGAAAGGTTTTTTCTTAGGAAATGGCTGTAGGAATATTCGTTTTCAAAATTGTGCCATTTGTAGTGTAAAATGGGGTAAGAAGGTGTTTTTTTTTTAGGGGATCCCTAATTGTTTACTTTTTATGGTGTTTTCGTCCTGTTCCTGTTTTTATTGGATACAGGTTTAAAAGAAAAAATCTCTTCGAACCTTAAAACCGTCTCAATAAAAAAAAATGAAAACTAAAATCAAATCACACAGATTTGTAACTAATATGCTCTGAGATCTCATTTTCCTTAACTTACCTCTTGTTTACGTACATACATTATTTCTATTTGTTTTTTTTGATAATTACTGCTAGTGAATTTCAAAATTTTGAATTTAACTTAAATTTCGATGTATCGTTTCTATTTCAGAGTTTTCCAGTTATTCGCTCTTTGCTGAACATATGCGGACTCATAAAGTTGAAAGACCTTTTATTTGTCCAACTTGTGGCAAAGGTTTTAAAAAAAATGCACATGTTAAGTCTCACATAATGATAGTTCATAAAAGAATACTGCCATACAAATGTATTGAATGTTCTCGGTCCTTTTCAAGCAAGTATAATCTACAAATGCATTTGAAAACTCACATTGCAAAAGGAAATCTGAAAAAAGGAAGTTCTAAACGACGAGTTGTTGTCAAAAAAAGTTATTACAAAGATCCACCTTATCATGCAAAACCAATTTATACTGAAAGTGCACTTAAAACTACATCAAGAGAGAGCCAGCAATGTGAAATTAAAGAGGATACAATAATTTACAAAAATCAAATTAAACAACCTGAAATACAATTGCCTTATGGTAGAAATGAGAACAAAATAAGATGTACATTGTGCTTTGTCTCAATACATACAGAAAATTTATCAAAACACATGCAAGAATATCACAATTTACCCGAATCTATAACGTGCATACCAATTAAGAAGGAGCCTATAGAGGAACCAGAACAATTGGGACATCGACGACGTATAGAAACTGAGTCAAGTCAGACCGAAATATCGAACATCGCTCCACCTCGCCGTCTACAATGCCCAACATGCGATAAAGGTAATTTTTAAATTATAAATAACGAATAAAACATTGTATATTTTTTTCTTACAGAATTTTATCATCTATCGCGGCTTAATGAACACATGCGAGCCCATAGTGATGAAAGACCATTCATCTGCTTGGTTTGTGGTAAGACCTTCAAACGGCATGGTCATCTTACGACCCACATAGCCATATGTCACAAAAAAGCAAAACCATTTAAATGCAAGGAGTGTCATGAAACGTTTTTAAGTAACTTGGACTTAGATGTTCATTTACAAACACATATTACCAAACAGCATCCTACGGGTTTTCTTGTTGACACCAATTTACAAAACGAAACCAACTTAAAGCCACCTCAGAATGATGAGCCTCTCCCTCCGTGTAGTATAGGTGCTGAACTTACGGGAGAATACACAACTGAAGAGACACATCAGTGTACCTTTTGTCCTACAGGTAAGACATTGAGATTAAAACACATTCAAAACTTCGAAATGAACTACAGATTTACCGCCATATTATTCACTCAATACATCTAGATTAAAAATTTAAATCCGGATGTAAATCATACAAATTCAATGTAAATTCATCTGGATTTAAATTTAAATCTGGATGTATCGAGTGAATAATATGGCGGTTAAATAACTTTAGTTTTATAACATAGGATAAGTAACTTGATGTTGATCAGTTCACACACGAATAGCCTTGACATTTCATTTCTTTTTTATACTTCATCCAACAACTACCCATAAAAAATAGAGTCAATAGTGAATCCCTAACATAGTAATAATTAGCAAAGTCGATCAGTTTTGTTTGTTATAACGTCTCTAGTTTGTGTGTTCCTCTGCAAGAAAATGTACTAAGAGTATTTAAGAGTAATCCTTTAAAATATATCATCATTGATTTGAAAAAATCTTTTTCGAAGGTTTTGATACGCTGAATTCGAATATGACCAAAAATGTCTTTACACAGTATTTTACAGCAAAAACTGGGTGATTTTAGTTTACAAGTTGTAAAGTAGTGTGTTGTCGTTATAGAAAATTAGACAATTTTGAAATGTGGAAAGGCATCACTTTTGGGAAAGTTATAGACTTCCTAATTGAACAATAATTTATTGGTACCAATAACCAAGAACCGAACCTGGTATTTTAAAGTAGATTTTCTAATCGAAAAAAAAAAACATTGGTCAACAAAATTCGAGAAAAGTAAAAACTAAAAACAAAATCTATGGTAAATGGTACCCTTCTCTATTCAGACTTTTTACATAGTACATGTCTTTATCGAAGGGCTGGGTATTATGTAGCGGAAAGATGACCATCACGAAAACATGTACCCCTCTCGCTATACTGCTCAGTGCATTGACGTAATATATGTATATGGACTGGTAAAGTAATACCCAACTTCACTCGTCCTGTTCCAGTTTACAGCAGCGCTCTTGGGACCCAGTGGTCATTTCAGGAAACTCCAATTAAAGATATACCATTTTCCATTGGTAAAAAAAAAATCAAATTTTTTTCATCCAGATCTGTCAAAAGACAAATTTTTACACTGTTAGGACAGATCTGGATCAAAGAAATTTGATTTGTGTTTACCAATGGAAAACACCATAATAATGCATTATATTACCAAAAAACTCAATGTGAAAGATCACAAAAATTTAGTTCGATCAAAATTTACCAAAATTATTCACTTTATGGGCCAATAAACCGAAAAAATTTAATCAATAAAAAAATTCATATTCAATTCAAATAAAAACGAACTGCGATTTCCTGTTCCTGTTCTTGGAAAATTTTTCTGCGCAAGAAATATATGCAGATATAGCAGTCCATATATAATACGTCAATGACTAAGTGACTGGTTGCATTACATACATCCTTAATATACCAATCGATGGAAGAAGATTGCGCAAACATCATAACGGCATTGTTTCATAGCTATAACCCTAAAGTTTTAGGTGGTGAGTCATCGCAGCTCAGTTTGAAGCACTCAAATTATTTTGAACTCCATTTCTTTGGATTTATAAGTACCACCGACGTAGTAGCCCGTGGCGTAATGGTTAGTACGATGGACTGTCATGCCAGAAGTATGGGTTCAATACCAGCCGCTTTCACCTTAAGTTTTTTTTCCGGGCTACTGCCCCTTGCGAGGAATTGACAAATTCTCCAAGAGTATCTCTTGTCATAGAAAAGTGCCGCTCACCTTAGCCGTTCGGATTCGGCAATTAACTGTAGGTCCCCTCCATTCCTGCAGACACGCACACAGGAATGGTTGAGAGTTGTAAGTCACTAGGCCCTGGTTCTTCATGAGCCGTTGTGCCACTAATTTTATTTTTTATTTTTCTAAGTGCCACTGACATAATTGATATCTCATTTAAAACGGTTTTAAAAGGTCTTCTTTGTAACATATCAATAATAAATAACTGAAAAATTTTAAAGATGCAGCACTTTTTAACGAATTTAAACTGAGGTAAGGTTTTAAGGGCTGATAATACGGCAAGCCGCATTACCTCACTCTGATCTCAATAGATCCATTGTGATCCCCAGGATGTAGGTAAGGTAGGTAAGGGAATATGTTGGAGCTTAAAAGCGTAGGTATAGGGTGCCTTCTCGAACTATTTTGAATTTTAAACGAATTTTAGAATGATTTGCAGTGGCAAAAATAAGATGTCGCCCAATTCGTCGAACAAATATTTTCTGTCCTTCTCCCCCTCCGCTTTCTGACACCCTCTGTATAAGTTAGATTAAGTGATTCCCATTCTGCTCATGTGAGTTTCCATTGCGTTGAGACCCGTTATAATTCCAACCAGGAGCGACAGTGTTGTTGCCTGTTTAGCTCAAAAAGCTAATCTGTTTTTTCTTAGAGAGATCATACCATAAATTCCCCTACCATAGTGACCCATCGGAGGGTAACTCTGCTTGTAGCACTAAATAATTTCAACTCGTTACAGTTCACCAGTTTAGTCTCTGTGCTGATGGACAAAAATACCTCGAAACATCGATATATTTTAATGTTTTTTTATTAAACTGGCTCAAACTAAGTTTTGTATTACAAGTTATAGGTTACAACTCAGGGACTTATGGCTTCAAGAAAAAGGTTTAAAAACACTAATTTCGTACTTGTCCCACACGTAACACGTAGATCCCGCTCATTGTGGTGTATTTAATTGATTTTTATTATCTTATTAGTTTTAAAAACTAACCTAAGTATATAATTCAAGTCTTTTAACTAACTAACTCCCGACTTAAAACTACTGAAAGTTTACATAAAAAACACACATTTTAAACAATATTCTTTTTGGTGTCCCATACTTTACGCTCAGCAATATTAAGATAGTACCAAGATGCTTGCAAAAAATGTTCAACAAAAAATTGTTCTATTAATACTAAATTTTTTGTCAATACATAGTTCTTAATAGTTCAAATTTCTCGCGGCTAATAATGGAATGCTTCATACGCAAAATATATAGTGCTGACCATCTTCCTAAATAAGTTAGTATGTAGCTTTTTGTAGGTTTTGTACGTTCATCTTAGAAATCACCAATTACATAGTTTGAAAAGTCTAGTTTATGTATACATCCAGGCTTAATTAAATTTTTATCAAAATAATTTTAGTAGTAGTAGTAGCCCGTGGCGTAATAGTTAGTGCGTTCAATACCAGTCGCTTTCACCTTAAGTTTTTTTCCGGGCTACTGCTTCTTGCGAGGAAGCGAAAAAACCTCCAAGAATATCTCCTGCTCACCTTAGCCGTTCGGATTCGGCAATAAACTGTAGGTCCCCCTCCATTCCAGCAGACACGCACACAGGAATGGTTGAGAGTTGTAAGTCACTAGGCCCTGGTTCTTCATGAGCCGTTGTACCACCAAATTAATTTATTTATTTTTAATTTATTTAAAAATAAATTTTTACCTCAAGCGTGAACAATAAGATAAAATTAAACACAATTATATTATCCAAAACAAATATATCCCAAAAAACTTACGACAATATTATTTTTGTTTCTAAAGCTTTCCAGAGGATTTATAAGCTTTTAATATCATAAGCACTTACGTATGAAGTAACTATACTTACTGCCATATTATTCACTCGATACATCCAGATTTAAACTTAAATCCAGATGAATTTACATTGAATTTGTATGATTTACATCCAGATTTAAGTTTTAATCTAGATGTATTGAGTGAATAATATGGCCTTTAAAAAATAAAAAACAAAAAAATTATTTGTATTATTTTATTAAAAAAAAAATTATTTTATAATATTTTTATCTGCACATTCATTTATATAATATTTGTTAGTATTTAAATCCATTTCACATCTCATGGAACACATGAAGGTCCACACCAGTGATCAACCTTTTATTTGTTCTCTTTGCGGCAAGGGTTTCAGTAGCAATGATGACCTCTCCATCCATCGTTCAGTTAGGCACAATAAATCAAAACCTTATCAATGTAACCAGTGCGTACGGAAATTTAGAACAAGCTTAGAACTAAAAAAACATCTATTGATTCATGCTAGTAACAGTCAACGGATGCAAAAACAAATTCGTCGTAAAAAACAAATTAACAAACACAACCTGGATCAAAACAATCAAGAATCATTAAGCTATTCGAAAGAAGTACCTCACTGTCGTATTTGTAAAAAAGGTAAGTTAATTACACAATGAGTTAAGTTCTCTTAGCACTATTTTTTTAAATTACAGATTTTTCCAACAATTGGGTCCTAAAAGAACACATGAAATGCCACTCCTCCGACAGACCATTCATCTGTCCAATTTGTGGACATGGTTTTTCTAAAAAATATAATCTCAAAATTCATTTAATGGCGCATAAAAAAATTAAGCCCTTCAAGTGTCATTTCTGTCCGCAATCGTATTGCACAAACTCAGGACTGACTCATCATATGCGGACACATACTCATGGACGCAAGCGAATAGACATTGATTCATTCAGCTCTGAAAATTTAAAACTCTAAGTATCAAATGGAAGGATGCCGTGCAACAACAAAAAAAAACTAAAATCTCGTTTAACCGATATTCTTCCTAGATACCCTTTAAGTTAAGTTTAATTTACACATATGTATACATATGTATGTACTGCATTTAGGGTTAAGGTTAAAGTAAATTATATATTTAGTAGTGGTAATCATTCGAGAGACAAAGTGTGATTCAAGATTTCTCATTTAATTCAGTTTGAATTTTTTGGGATTATTTTTAATATTTTTAGTTGATTTTACATTAATTTCGGCATCAAATGTAGTCCCTGTGATAACTTGCAGAAAACTATTTCAAAATGTTTTATGCTTGTTTTGTTGAGTTCTCTAATATAACAGTTGCTAAATTTTTAACATGGAAATTTGAAATTAACAATTTATTAATATTTTGTACGTGATCAAATGAATATTTCATCAAAAAAAGTATAAACTTGACGTTACATCAACAAATCAATGTAGGTGTTAATTTTTTTTTTGTCAATTTAACATAATGTGACAATATGTTTATAAATATAAAACAATAAAACATAATTTACATTGTAAATCTAATATGTTTCTAAATTTAAAGTGTTCCTCTACCTACTCTTATTTGTTATCCTTTCCCTAAAAATCAGGGTTTAGTTGAATGTGAAAAGTTTCATTTAAGCTAGGTTTATGATGTAATTTGAAAAAAAAAAATCTGTCCGAATGTTTACCCAACTTTATGGAATCTAAATTAAAACTAGTACTTAAGTTTAAGAAAAAAAGTTAAAAAATATTTTATAAATATATAAAAGAGATTTTTTTGAAAACAAATAAATATGTAATTAGAAAAGAATATTTTGTAAAACTCACTTTTATTGCTGCCTACAATTTTAAGAAAAGCTATATTATAGGGAAAAAAATCTTCAGTTTCCTAACTTAAAAAAAAAACGCAGACAACTTTCAAGTCCAATAAACCAAGAAGTCGACGAGTAGTTCTAAAGTTTTGATTTTTAATATGATTGATAAATGAAAAGAAAATTCACTACCACACTCACTGCGACCCTTCACAATCCTGAAAAGAAAACATCTAAAATAAAAACAAGTGAATTGGGAACTTGTAGAGGATACAATTTTCTAGAAATACGATGTTATAATAGTATTTTTGTGCAACCAATACTACCGAAGCTATGATTCTCCCAATAAAGGTTAAAATTTCTTTCTTTGTAAGTTTTTCACTTTACAGGGCCCCTATTTAGTAAAAGGATTATCGTTGAAATTACTTTGTTATCGTTTAAATGCGATAAGTGTTACGAGAGTCGCTTTACTCTTTTAACTTACGACTCCTATCGTTTAACTTTCGTTTTCGTTTTTTAATTTTTGACAGTGCAGAATAGGAGTGGAGGTGGTTGTGCCTTAAAATAAATGTTTTTTTTTTTTCAATTTCGTTAGGCAACATCTTTGTTATACTTTTCTAGTTTTACATAATCGCAATGACCGATTTTCGACAGAAGTCGATTATCGATAAACAAACGACACTCATGCCAATATTAAAAACAAAAATACTTCTTAGGCCCATTTATTGAAACGAAACTTAAGTATTGATGTTCAACTGAAACGCTTATGATCTACTTTTTCCTGAGCGTTAATTGTCACATATTTAAGTTTCGTTTCAGGAAATAGGCCTTTATAACGTAAAATTTAGAACAAAATTGCAGTATTTTTTCAAAATTTTGAGGTTGGAAAATTTATTTTTCAAAAACTCTCCTTTAAAATAATTTGAACCCGAAATAAAAGAACGGACTTCTGGGCTTTACGAAAAAAAAGGGCGGAACTAGTAAGGCGGTCTGAAAAATTTAATTTTTTTGTAATCAGACCACCATATTAGTTAGTTCCGCCATTTTATTTTTCGAAATTGAAAAAAAAAAATATGAATTTAGATTTTTTTCAAATTAATTTTGTATTATAAAATTTTGTAAACATTTAAAAAAAAGGGTGCACCATTTTTGGTATTTATTAATGTGGAATTAAAAATTACATTTCGAAAAAAAAATTTACCAATTTGTGAAACATTCAGCCCTATCATAGTATCCGATCGGAACGGAATTTTCTCCAAATTTTAAGAAATATTAGAAATATAAGAAATATCACTTTAATTTTTCCTTTTCAACCGCATGTTGAAATAATTTTCCGGAGGTGTAACCGTTTATGAGAAATTTCTTTCATTTAAATGAAAAATAAAAAAACATTTTGTATGAGTCGGAGAAATTTCCGTTCCGATCGGATACTATGATAGGGCTGATTGAATTTTCAAAAAAAAATTAGCAGTAGGTAATGATTTCAATTTTTTAGAAGTTTTTGTATAAAAAAATTTAATTTAAATCAGTTACACAGATATTGAGATAGTCCAAAAATAATGGTGCTATAAGAGGTACTGTTAAATAATGGCTAATGCCGGATTTACACGAATGGCAAAATGCCATTATATCTGTCAAATTCTAGCCATTTTCCTTTTCATCGTGTAAACGCCGATTCGTCGGAGCGGAATTCTCCGATTTCCTACGAATCGGAGACATTTTGCTGATCGGAGAACTACCTCGAAGCAGAGAATTCTGCTCCGACGGTTACCTCGATGGGGCCGAATAAAAATTCGACAAGGTTCGGAAGCGAAAGCTGGGAAAAAAAGTAGACAAAAGAAGAGGAGAAGACGTTGGTGGAAATGGTGGAGGCCCGGCAAAACTTCCAAGAAAAGTGGTCGAACCCAACTCGTTCTTGGTTGCCGTCGCCTAACTAGGGACCGCTTTCGTTTTTCCTCCTCCTGATACTCTAAAATTAAAAGAGCTCCTAACAGAGCAATAGTCTTAGTTCTTGAATCCATTTTTTTAGCGTTCTTATAAAATTTTATATTTTTTTCTTGATTATGGATCGTTTATGACAGTCATGTAAATTTCCGTCTTTGCCATTTAAATGTTGCCAAAATAATGCCAACATAAAAATCTGCCATTTATGGAACTCGTGTAAACGCATGTCATACAAAAATTATTGCTTCCATCATTTTGCCATTTTATTGGCAGAAATATTGGCATCTTTGCCATTCGTGTAAATCCGGCATAACTGTAAATTTTGTGTTTGGTTCATGATAGATCGTACTAATATTCAGAACAATTTTAATCGAAATCGTAGGAGTCGTTTTCGAGAAAATTTAGATTTTCTGTAACGGTTTTTATACATTTGTTTGGAAGGTAACGTGTAGTAGCCCGAGGCGTAATGGTTAGTGCGTTGGACTGTCATGCCAGAGGTCTGGGTTCAATACCAGCCGATTCCACCACCACCTTAAGGAAGGTAACGTTAATTTTCATCTATATCAATTTGGCCCCAAAAAGTGTCTAATTTACAAAAAAAAAAAAAATGTCCAATTAAATGACCATTTTTGACCACCGACAGTTATCGAAAAAATCGATTTTTAAAAATTGGGGCCAAAAATGCTGCCCAAAAAAAATCGATTTTTTCAAAGGACCATGGGCACTTTTGTATGGACTTTTTGCCCACTTTTAGCATTGCTCAACAGTGATGAAATTTGTGTTAAATTAAAGCTTATGAAGAGAACTTTATTTTATTATATGGTGGCTTAGTTGAAATCGAGCGCAAAAATGATGTTTTGGCGCATTTTATAAAAAAAAAGTATTATAAATGGAAAACATTTATTTAAAAAATGGCAGCTCTTACTTAAAAGTGTTTTACCGGTTTTGAAAGCCAGAAGTCTGTTCTTTTATTCCTTTTTCAAATCATATTATTTCTGCTTACAGTTTTCGAAAAAAAAAAAAACAATTCCAACTTAAAAATGCCAAAAAAAAAAAAAAGGAAAAATTAAAAATTGATTTTTTTTCATAATTTTAAATACTAGGTTCTAAATTGACTTTTGTATTAACAACCTTTTAGAACTTTGTATTTAAAATTGTGAAAAAATAAGTACTCAATTTTTTGTTTTTCAACATTTTTAAGTTGGAAGTAATTTTTCCAAAAACTATAAACAGAAATAAGTTGATTTAAAAAAGGAGTGAAAGAACAGACTTCTGGCTTTCAAAAAAGGCAAAACACTTTTTAGTTAGTGTTGCCTTTTTTTATAATCTTTTTTTTCATTTTAAATACTTTTTTTAATAACATGCGCAAAAACACCAGTTTCGCGGTCGATATAATAAAATAAAGTACTATCCATTACCTTTCATATGACATAAGTTTCATCACTGTTGAAAAATGGGCCCAAAATGCTCATGGTCCTTTGATTGATCTTATGATAGGGATCTATTTGGACATTATTGACCACCCTTTAACTTTTTTTGACCACACCTCTAGAAATTTTTTTTTGTTTAAAATTTTGTCTAAATTTTCTTTTTTTAAAAATTTGAAGATACGAATTCTAAAAAACACAATGAGCTATCCTTTAGAATTTTTCTATCTTTTGAAAAAATATTTTGAAAGATGACTATTGTAAATAACTAAATTATCTAATACATTGAACGATTTTTAATGAACAACAACAACTTATGTGTGTTACCACCAATTTGGGCTGCTATTTCACGAATGCCACCTCGATCATCAGAGTCCTTATTAGTGGTGCTTAGTCTGGTTCTTGCTCATTTTTAATTGAAAAATTTCGTATTCGAACCTTATGCAAAGCTATTCAGAAGCCGATGTCCTACACACCGAGCTACCGAAGCCACATGATGAGCTCTTTCCCAGTGCAAGTTTTATTATTTATCAATCGCACAGCTCACACAAGTCTAATGCTATACATTCGGTTTTCTTTCTCTTTTCTCCGTACAAAATTTATAAGCAACAATTTGTTGGACATATAAGGAGGGAGATTATTTGAAAATTTTTTTTTGACGATGGTCAAGAATTAAATTACCTAACCTACAAAGGGTTTTTTGTATGATAAACATACATGAAGTGCAGGCTGCGAAGTAAACATCAATCTAAAATTACCATCCCTTAAAATCGCTCTAACTTCTTAAAACGTACTTTTTTCAGCCATCCTAAAGAACATACAAATCTAAAATGACCACTCTTCAGATTTTTTCTATCTTTTGAAGAAAATATTTTTTACGAATTTTGAAAGATGACCAATGTAAAAAACTCAATTATCTTAGATAACCATCATCTCTTAAAATTGCTCGAACTTATAAAACAAATTTTTTTTTTCAAATTCTGAAACTCGAAAATTATAAAAATGTTTAAAGGATATCGCTTTGAAAAATAAAATTATTAAAACACAACAAGGAATTCAGTGGAGTACAAATGTACAAATTCGTATCTTGATTTAAATCTATACTATTATATAAAGACGAAACAAATATTTAGTTTGTGCGCGTTTATCTCAGAAAGTATTAAACCGATTTATTTGAAACAAATTTTATAATTTTTCTTGTTCTTTGAAGCATGTAAATAGGTATTTTTTATTTGTCAAATATATTTGTTGAATTAGATTATAAACTTTTAATAAATTTTCGTACACTTTTTTGTCGAAGTTGACCAACATATTCAATTATGCTTTTAAATATGCTTGATATTTTACAAAAGTGGGATTTTTTGTATAAAGTCAATAGTTTTATGCAAGTTTTAAGCCCTAAATCATTTCTTAACTGTACTTCTAAGCTGAGAAATAAATTTATTTACTAGATAATTATAAATTTATCAACTTTTTGTATTTTTGCTATGAATTCGATTCAATCGCAATGACTGGGTTGCTGTTTTGTTCCATTTCATTATCGTTCCGTGTTTTCTGCATTTTCTTTTGTCAATTGTTCGCCCATCCACTCATTTTTTATTCCTCCTTTTATTCCACTCAATTATTGACTTTTTTTAACGACGACGGCCAATGCGTAGTGTGTTTGTTTTTTCCTTCTTCTTAAGCGAACTAAAATGTTACATACATACCTAATTATATATTTTAAGTATGGGCAACACTGCCGTGCGCAGTGTGTTTATTTTTTGCTTCTTCAGCAGTGAACCGAAGTGTTACATAAATGTACATATTTTGAGAGGAAAATGGGCAGGGCATTCATTATAAAGCAGCATGAAAAAAAAGGTTTACTGAAAGCTGCTAAAGATTATGAAAATGAAACATTACTGATTTCAACTGAGTGGAATAAAATACAGTGCAAGATCCCTTAGCCGGACAGTGACGGTCGCAACACTGTTGTCCGTCCGTCTAAGGTAGTTTCCGTGCAAGGGAAAAAATAAAAAATAGTTATAAAAGGAAATGTATAGTTGGCATCATGAAACTGGTATACTGTTTCAGTGAGAGAAAATAAAATTATTTACTTGGTTACGGAAGTATGTATATAAAATTTTTGTTAATAATACAGTAGAAATTGCGGTTAATCTCATGGAGCATTTGATATACTTTTACCTAATAATATTAATAAGTATATTTAAAGCTTGCGAAGCAACGCGAGCACGGGTCGGCTAGTTAGAGTATAAATTACAAGAGTGGCCTTAATTGCAAATTTGTCAATATTTATGATTCTCTCCAACACTAGGTAGCGGTCATTGTGTATGTCCCAATATAGTCTGGGAGCCCGCGACAGTTTTTAATGTTTTGTTTGTTCGTCGATCATAATACTCTTAATGCTTTAGTTTGTAGGTGAACATCACAAAAAGGGACCACTTTACAACTAGGTAGCGGGACAACGCTTGGCTATTCAAAGAACCGTGAGCAAAAATTATAAAAACTTTTTTAATTCGAAAAGGAATTGCTCTTCCCGCCTAAACGGGGGGAAATAGACCCCCCTTTTGTACGATTTTTTCTTGTCTCGAATAAACCCACACGCTCTAGCTTCTTGTCACACCTTAGGTGAATCATCCTGTAAAATGTCAATATAGAAACAAAATCGTTAAAAAAAAACGATAACACAAAAAATATAGGTAAATTGTGTTCTTTAAATTGATAAAACAACCAAAATTATAATTTAAAAAAAATCATCAACCCGTTTTCAAAAAAAATGATTTTCTAAAAAAAAAAAATTCGTAAAATCCAAAAAATATTTTTCTGAAAATTTCACACTTGATAGAATTTTCACAGTAAAAAATTTGATCAAAATCGGTTGAGCGGTTAGCGGGAAAGTGGAAAATAAAAAAAAAAAAATCGGTTCTATGGCATTTACCGTTAATAAAGGTTTTTATTAATTTTTTTTTCACCGCATTGTAGACCATACCTCAAAAAAAAAATCTCATAGATAGGTAAGTGGTTTAGCTTTAGGTACGTATAAAACTTTAAAATTGGAATAAGAAAAGTTTAAACTCCTCAATCATATTAAATAGTTGTGGTTTTCACTATTCAGTTTTCAAAACCCGCAACATTGAATTTTTATTTCCATCCATCTAGCGGCGAGCCAGTCCGGTGGCTCTTCTATTTATATTTGTTCAATGTTTACACACTAAGCTTGCATAATTGTGTTATGAGTGCGCATGTCTTTTTTTTTGTATATTTGCAATTCTATAAGGGGTGGTGAAATCAGCGTTGCCGAAGTGGCTTTTTTGACACGATAAGTTTCTCTTGGCTCGAAAAAGTGCAATATGGCACGCTTTTTTATTTCCATTGTTTTAATTTAAATAAAACGAATTTAAACTAAATCAAGGAAATAGGTTTCAAGTATATTTTTTTCTATTTCAAGTCGATTTTTTAGAAAAGTGAACATCTTGCTCAAACGGGGGAAAATAGATTCTCCTTCCCATACCATTTTTTTCTTGCCAAACATACACGCTCTAGCTTTTTATCACACCCTGTACCCTGTATATTGTGATGTTTCAAAACAGAGCACATGTTGTTTATATTTCACTTATTTGTATCTCAACTGCAAACAATAAAAGTCGATATTTTTATATTTTTATATTTTTTATTTTTAAGTCATCTTTTCTCACACACAATTTTTTTTTTTACTTTACACAATCACCTTTCGAAGCAAGCTGCAATTTTTTTCATATTAAAATAGTTTATATAATTTATTATCTAACATAATTTTAAAACATCTTTGTTTCTAATGATGACCATGAATTGTCTTTACTACTGATCCTCCAGTGGTGGTCGTTTTAGAAACACCATCTATTTTGTCAGTTTCACTGTCACTGCTAGTTGTGGCAGCATCTAAATTTTGTAGTTGCTGATTCCACATTCCAGCATAGACCCCATTTCGATGCACCAAGTCGTCGTGACGACCTCGCTCAACAATACCACCATCTTGAAGCACAAGTATTTCATCAGCATGAATAACCGTTGATAATCGATGTGCAATTATTATTGTCGTTCTATTTGCACAAACTTTCGCCAACGCAGCCTGAATGTTACGTTCGGTGTGTGTGTCCAATGCGCTTGTAGCTTCATCGAGGAGCACTATAACTGGCGCCTTAAGAAGCGTTCTTGCAATCGCTACTCTTTGTTTTTCGCCACCACTTAATCGAAGACCTCGCTCCCCTACCTTTGTATCATATCGGTCTGGGAAGGATTGAATGCGTTCATGCATGTCAGCGTTGCGTGCTGCTTCGAAAACTTCTTCAACCGATGAACCAATTTTTCCATATTCGATGTTATAGAATATAGTGTTATTGAACAGAACAGTGTCTTGAGGAACAACTCCAATACACTTACGTAAAGTATTCTGTTTAACAAGCTTAATGTTTTGTCCATCCACAAGAATAGCTCCTTGCTTTACATCATAGAACCGGAAAAGCAATCGTACAATAGTACTTTTCCCTGCACCAGATGGGCCAACAATTGCAACAGTCTTACCCGAATTCACGGTAAAGCTTATATTGCGAAGAACAATTTTTTCCGGACTGTAACCAAATGTCACATTGGAAAATTCAATTTTACCACCTGAACATAAGAGACTTGAAGCTCCTGGGGCATCAAAGACTTCTTCTTCTTCTTTAAGCAAATCAAACATATTTTCCATATCGACAAAATTCTTTTGAATAGCACGATAATATGTCCCGAACCAATTCAGTGGCATATATAAGTCCATGAGATAAGTGAAGAAGAGAACATAATCACCAACTGTTAGAATTTTATGATTTGCCACGAGATACACACAAAGCATAGATCCAGTTAGAAGTCCCAAACACAAGATGATGTTTTGTGATGTATTCAATATGTTTAGTGTAACCAGAGAACGGAATTCTTCTTTCTGAAAAAAATAAACAAAAAAATTACAAAAAAATTGTATCATTTAATGACCTAAAAAGTATTTAAATTTTATTAAAATACCCCTTAAGGGCCAGTTATAGCGATCAGGAAAACGAATCAGGAAACTAATTCAAATGTAAAGTTGACAATGTTATCATTCGTTTTGAAACACAAATGCTACACTGATACGGAAAATTTGGCGGTAGGCTTGTATACTGACTTTATTTTCCTATTTGCTATACCCGACCATCAGGAAAAAAAGTTAATTTCTTTTTTAAAATTTACGCGCACTCAAGGGGTTTTTGGTACCCCCACACACAGTGCGAGCATTAGGTAACGGGTATGATGTCGGTGTACATTGGCCTTGAATTTCTGAATATCATAATGACAGAGCTTAGTTTTTATAGATAATAGCCAGTTCAGAAGGGGAACAAAATTTCTTGCATCTCCGAAGAAAACCTAGATACTTGCGGAATTTTTGGCAACGTCGAGTATATGCTCATTCCACAAGAGGTACACATACTAAACATATTTTGCTGTTGCAATTCCACATCCGAAGAGAAGGGATGTGAATCTGGAAACGAATACGAAAAGCTAATGGTACTATCATCAGCGACACAATTTAATGGATTAAAAGTTACAGACAGTAGATCGTTTATAATAATGAGAAGGAGGGTCTGGGACAAAACGGAGCTCTGGGGCACACCAGATTTACATATTTTGTGGGTTTCAGACTTGAATCCGTCTAATACAACTTGTATAGATCGGTTCAAAAAAAAGTTCTTAATTCAACGAAAGAAAGAATTCATCAATACCGAAAGCAAGCATTTTCGATAATTTCATAATGTTTCATCTTTTCCTGATATATTTTCCTGATCGCCATAATTGGCCCCTAAAACTCTCCCGTTAGTTAAGATGGAATTGCACACTTGCCCTTTTCCCCCAAAACCAAATGGAATTAAAGCTTTTTTTCTTTATTTTTTTTTTTTTTACTGAAGGCAAATTTTCGAATAATAAATTAACTTTTTCTTATTTTAATTCTCGTACTTATGTTAAGCAACAATTTGTTTTAATTTTTTTCTCTGAATGTTAACTGGATGTTTGCTGATAATTCATTTTTTAAATAATTACCTGATATTTCAAAATAGCTTCTCTATAAGCGTCAACCTCATACTGCTCTGCTCCATAATACTTTACTGTTTCAAAATTCAATAAAGAATCAACACTACGTGCACGTTGTTCATTATCGGCTTGATTCATTTGTCTCTGGAATTTTGTCCGCCATTCGGTAATTGCTATTGTACACACTTAAAGAAAAAAGAAGACTTTGTTAGTTACAGGTCAATCAATGCAGCATCTTTTAACTTACTTATATAAAGAAACATTGTAAGAAACACAATTAGACCAAAATACCAATTGAATGCATACACAAAGAAAACAACAGCTACCATAATGTCCACAATAGTGGGAGTGATTGAAAAGATAATGTAGTTAAGTAGATTATTTATTGAGTCAGTTCCACGATCCATAACACGAAGTACTTCTCCAGTTTTTCTTTGCAAATGCCAGCGCAGGGATAAGTTATGTAAGTGTCTAAATAGATCCACCTCGATCTCTCGGGTTGTATATTGTTGTACTCGAATCCACAGGAATGAACGAAGATTGTTTAATAGACCCATTGTTCCAGTTCCTCCGCCTTGTAAAAATGATAATCCCACAAATATAAGTACAAAGTCCCATCGGAATGTGATAGGTTCTTCAGTCAAACTGTCGACTTATAAGGAAAACATTTTGTTAGCTTTAAAAAAAAGTTATTTAAGTTAAGCTTACCAAGTTTTTTGCGATATATTGGAAGGAATAATCTGATAACACGTCCAGCTATCAGCAAAATTATGCAAACCATTACAGCAAGCTGTAACCAAGTGTCTTTTTTGGGCCAGAGATAGGGAAATAATCGACATAGTTTCTTCCATGCGTTATGGAATGCTGAACGGCTTAAATTTGGTTCCACGAGGCCTTCTCGATCATTTCCATCACGATTAAAAGGCCAAACAAGACCAGGAGCTTTAAGACCAAGAACGAATATCAACAAAGAAAATATGTAACGACACCCAAACAATGCCATCTCGACTTTGTCTTTTGAACTGAAGAATTTAAATTTTATTTTAAACAAATTTTTTATTATCTATTAATAATTAATACCTCTTTAGGCTAAACCACCAATCTTCTTGTCGTAAATTTACGAAGGCCAAATTCTCATTCATAAAACCAAGTGTCCAGAATAGTAGCAAAACTAGTCCATGACCACGTGTCGGCACTGAAGGAAGTTGATAACATCTCTCTTTTATAACCAAGCAAATTGAAAAAGGATAAGCCACGCAAGTAAGCACAACTGTTAGGATCTAAAAAAGAACGTTAATCAGATAAGTTCAAAATTTTTTTCTTCACATCAATTTGCAGTACCCACCATGTATCCATAAATAATTCCATTATCATACACAAAGTACATCAAAAGAAATCGAATAACAAAAAGTAATGGAAAAAATCCCAACAAAAACAACTGTAATCCATAGAGGCGTGATTTTGACATCTGACTCAGATCTGTTATTCTGGTGGCATATTTTATGTACATAATTAGTTGTATAGTGCCAAAGAGTAGTATGAAACCAGCTACAACAGATGAACCAACTGTATCCATTAAACAATGAGATATGCCATGGTTAACCCACACTTGCGATAGGGTAACGTTGGGTGGACAATAAAGCATTTTGGTTTAGTTTAAAGGAATTTCTGAAAAAAAAAAGATGTTTACATTTCATTAAATTTGTTATAGTATTTAAGGAGCGATAACGGTTTTTATTTATTATAAAAATTGACGAATCGGTCTCAGTGTAAGATGCAGTAACCGAACCCGTCGGATTATGAATGGTTTCGAAGTTTTCTTGGAGGTAGAACACAACGTACTTCAGTAAGTGGTCAAATTTCATGTTCCCTTCCTGTTAACATAGGCATTCCACAAGGGACCCTTCTTGGTGTATTAATGTTTCTCATATACATAAATAATATGGAAAAAGTTTTGAAATATTCGTGGCTTAAACTTTTTGCAGACGATGGTCTTTTGTGCATTTCTAGTCCTAATATAGTAAGGTGTGTGAACAATCTTAAAAAAGATCTTTGTGCGATAAATAACTGGCTTAAAATGAATTGCCTATTGTTAAATATGGAAAAGTCAAAGTGTATGCTCTTAAACGTTTCGTCGTTACCGTCTCATTTCTCTATCCATGTCAATGAGTGTCCTCTTGAAATTGTGTCCCATAAAAAATATCTCGGTTGTATCTTGGACTAAAAACTAATGTGGAATGAAAATATTGACTACATTTATAGAAAAGTGTCAAAAAAGCAATAAAAGTGCAATAAAAGTTTATAATGTGATAATTAAACCCCATTTTGAGTATTGTCCCACCTTATTGTATGTATTTCTGTAACATCACCCAAAAAAGCATATTGCAGGTGTTACAAAACAAAGCAATGTGAGTTTTATTAAAGCGCGACCACTATGCCAGTGTAAGAGACATGCTCGAATCGTTAAACATACTCAATATAAACCAAAGGCTCTATATGCTGACAATGGTGTTCAGATTTAAAATAAAAAACAATATGTGCCCGGATTAGCTTAATGAGCAAGCATCAACAAATGAAAATGCAATATACTCTCTACGTAATAGTGAAGATCTTGTATTTCAACGAATGAGAACATCAAGAGGTCAAAGATATATCTTCTACAACGGATTGCAAGCATTCAATCGTCTACCCCAGCATATAAAAAGTTTAAAAACATTATTTAAAATGTAAATTTTGATATATTTATCTACTGTTTTTTAAATGAAATTGTATTTAACTATTGTGTCTCAAAATTTTTCAAATGTCACTTAACCCCATCTTCATCTCAACGCTTCATATTTAAACAAGTTATTATTTTAAAATAAAAATTTAATGAATATCCTGTTATGTTACTGAAATAAATAAGCCAATTGCATTTTTTCAATTACTGATTCAACAACATAACGTCTTTATTGGCTAACATACTGTTTACAAAACGAGATTTTTGTTCACTCTGTTTGAAATCAAAAATTTTTTCTTAAACAAACCATATTTTTTTACCGACAAGCTTGATAAGAATTTAGAAAAGGAATCATTCTAATAAGTTCAAGGTGAAAAAGTTGTTTGTCCTGAAATTTGATTTATTTTTCTGTTTGTTTTTAATCTTAAGAACCTTCTTCGAAAATAATTTAATTGCTATTTGCAAATAAATTAAAATAGAAATATTAGAAAAAGTTCTTTGTTGTCCAAAACACAAAACGAAATGTAAATAATGCCACACAAGCGTTGACAGCGATATATATTGAGGGTAGTGAGTTGTGGAAAAGACAGGTCAATGCCTAATTATGAAATTTAATGTCTTTGATAGTACATATTATGAATGCAGTTGATAAGAGAAATCATTAAATTGGCGAAGTCAATTTCCAGTCTTCTACCTCAAGGAATATAATTATTTGCACTTAAAGATAATAGTAAAAAGAAGACTCATAGCATGGCAGCGAGCAATGCAATTGGTCAGTTTATATTTCAGAGATCTCAGAGAAATCCGTATTCTCAGTAATATAAACACAATTGCTCACAAAAATTCCTCAGTTTTGCTGTTAAAAAACTGAGGTAGTTTTTTTTGGATTTGTTGCTTAATCATTTTTTGTCGCAGTAATCAAATAAGAAAAAAAGGAAAAGAAAGTGTTTTTGAGAAATTTTGTTTATATTTAATGCTCCTGCTCTTTCAAAGTGACGGAGGAAATTACTGAGCGCTCTGAAATATAAACTGGGCAAATGCAAACTATTTGGTTCTGGATTATCTTACGTGTCCGACATTTTAGCAGTAGTACTTTCTCGTAAAATTGATGCTTCACTAACCGAACTAAACACTTCAATTTTTTTTAAACTGCTTCAATTCTCATATACACTCTTGTTTAAGTTTTACTGATGGAAATTCGTTTTCCGTATAGAGACTAAATACTCCAATTTCCCATCAGAGAAATAGAACTTTATAAAACAAAAAACGTCTGAAAGTGAATATAGTTACCAGCAAAACTATAAAACTAAATAAAAATACAAATTTATAACAGCCATATTATTGACTTCAGGTGTGGATCGGGTGGAAATGAATTTTAAACTTGTCCTTTAATCCGCATTTTTTAGACCCGACAATTTAAACTTATGTTCATAATATTCACTCAAAAAAAAAAAAAAACTAAAACGCATGTAAATCTGTTAAAACTTTAAAACGATTAAAAGCTTTGTTATACATATCAATAATTCTAAATTTGTAAAAATGTTTTATAATTTTTTGTCGCTACTTCTGTGTTTTGTATTTTGAGTTTACACCCGAGTGTAATAACTTTAACTGCTCCCAAAAAGTCTGTTTAATAAAAATTGAATTGAACTTGACAAGGTTAAAAACGAGTAATGTAACGAGTGAATATTATGAGCTTGGCAGGGCTTTTGGGTTTGACTTACTTTAATTCCAGATGTACATTTAAAACCGGATTTTAAGTGACTGAATAATGTGGCTGTAAGTGTTTAAAAAACTTTTTATATCGCAAAACAAGTGTCCTACTGTCTTCAAAGATTGTTTAACAACCCTTCCTCTGAAGTCTTGCTATTTTTCATTTACTCAGAGGCTTCAATTTTCCATGGTAAAATTGTAAGAAGTTTGCATGTCCAATTATATAAAACTATGAATTAAAAATAAAGAAGAGAATAGACAAACGAATAACGCATCTGATAATGATATGTACATACGTCGAAAAAAAAAATGATAGAGCAAAAGAAATTTGAAGAAAATACCTTTCAATTTCATAAAATTTGCTACGAATACCAAAATCAGCAAAGAACTTAAAATTTTAAGTTAGGTAATTCTTCATTTTGTGAACAAAAAACGAAGAAACAAAAAATGTATGACTCTTGATTGTTTAATGAGTTTGTTTACTTAAATATATATAAATATATATTTTAAGTTTAGATACTATTAGAAAATGCTCGGAAAGAAAAAATAGTAGATTAAAAATGGGTAGAATTATTTTTTACGCATTTCTCCGAAAAAGCATTGGTTTTGCAAACCTTTAAAAATTGTCGAGTTCGTTTTATGTGTGCTAGGTTCTAATGTCCCCACAGAAAGCTAAATAAAAAGCTCTATAAGCCATGTTAATTTTTAAATATAATTACGATTTAAGCTGTAATGAATTTAAAAATTATTTAAAAGAAAACGACAAAATTGTGAAAGAATTTTTTTTAGGCAACAAAGCATTAAAGAAAAAGAAAAAATATGTACGTACGTTGTAAACTTAGCTTGATGTGCATTACGAAATATTATGCTTCTTTTAATTTAACATAATGTGTATTTAGCTTATATTTATTATTAATTATTAAAATATTTGCTTTGTTAACAAATGAATAAATTATTTTAATAATAAAATTAAAAATTCTAAGTTTAAATTTCAAGTTTTGTGTTTGTAAAGACATTATTACATATTAATTTTATTGTTGTTTTTTTTTTTTTTTTTTTTTAATAATTTCTCTCTTTTTTGTTGTTACTTCTGCCTCTTCTAATATCTTAATATCTTAATAAAACTAATGAAAAAACTAATATTTTTTCATGCATTTTAATTTTCCACCAATTTTAAGCCAATAGCTTAAAGAGAAAAAAATGTTGAAAAACCACTGCGTTTATTATCCCTTCGATTAAACCTCGATTAAGTTATTTGCAACTTACTATTTCGTCTTTTAATCATGCAGTTCGATACACTGGACTTTCCATAGTCTACATCCCCTGATGACAAAAAGAACCGGAATCAGCCACGATAGACTAAGATTCTGGTCTGCAAGCAACTTTTGAAATCAGTGGTCAGTTACAGCTTCCCTGTCTAGTACGCGATTTCTAAGACAATATGATGGAGCTTCAGGTTTTTGACAAGAAATTACTAAGGAATGGAACTAAACTTTGATCGGTAGCGGCGGCGGAGCGCCACAGACATCGATAATCCAATATTCAATAGCGAACGTAATTCCAAAAAACAAATAATCTACAGCTACTGAAATCAAACCTATAAATCTTAAAACTCACCGTAGATTTTTAAAAACTTTATTATCAGATCACCATAAAAATTCTTGCTCACTATGATTGTAACTTACTAATGTAGGTACAAATAAGAAAAAAAACAAAAAACGGACCACGGTCAATTCGCGACGCAGGTTTAAGTTTTATCACAATAAACAATAAGAATTATGTGTACTCGAATTAAAAAAAAAAAAAATTTGCGGAAAGCTTCCCTTTCCTACAAGATTGCACAATCAGCTTTCGGATTGAGCAACCAGAGCAGTACCCAGGGATAATAACGAGTGTTCGGACTTCCCTGTAGAACTAAAATGTGGGTTCTTAGCTCTCAGATATTGAAATAGGTATGTAAAGGCAAAATAAGTGTAACTTCACAAGAAGAATGCTGTCTCATCAAATTGTAACTTGTGATATTTTCAATTTTATGTAGGTAGGTATTTACCCATTTCCCTGCTAAAAAATTAAACAGACTACGGTCTCGTCTGCAAAACTGTGGAGTTTTGGAGAAAGCGTGCTGTGTGCAAGCTCCAATCATTTTTGTCTGCTGCAACAAAACAAAATTTTATCTAAGAACAAGGTTACTAGTATCGGTCAGTGTGCCACTGCTCTGTACAGTACATTTACGCGCTAGCTATTCCGATATTCATAAGCTTTATCAGAATCTGGGAATTTGTTGATTCTAATTATTCTATTATTTTAAATCAAACTAAATATCCAACCACAATAAACTTTCACTGTCTCCTACAAAAATTGCGCAATTGCGGTTTAAGTAAATGTAATCCAATTTGATATTTTGCCAGCTTTAAGTATGCAAATACAAAAAATATAAACCTGAGAATCAAGTTTAATTGAAACGAACAAACAAAAAATTGACAAAATATTTTTGCCAATGAAGTGCAATATTCTCGAAATATTTATGACCTCTAATTTTTTATGGATAACTTATTCATATTGTTAACTTTATTCTTTAGTAACAAAAGTTAACACAAAATTATTTTCTATTTCTTATCAATTACCTACATATCTTATGATTAATTACCTTTTAATTAAAATGTATCCTCTGCCCGATTGCCGCACAAAGAAATTGAACCGCAGACACAAAATGTATGTAACAACGCACTTTTGTTTTATTTCATAATAACTTAATTTTGGCTACAAATGCGTTACTTAGTTAGAACATAAATACGAACATGAACAAGCAAAAAGTGTAAATTAATTTCCTTAAATAAGACTTTCAAGCAAATCAATCAATTGGAGTTTTTTTTTTTGTTTTTTAATTCAATATAATTTACTTGCTAGAGTGCAAGTACTCGACACTCCACTCGTAAAGAAAACCGAAACCAAACCAAAAAAAAAACACGAAACTTGTGTCAGCTGATTTAAACTTGTTTTTTTTTTTTACGCCAGAAGATCTGTTTGATTTGACTTCTTCAACATGAATATCGTAACGTAGGTGTTGTTAATTACGTTACGTTAAACAATTGGGCTGGACTTACACTTTCGTTTTCTACTTGGAATTGGTGGTACGGTGGTACGTACCTACCACAGACAAATTTTGTTTCGCATCAGCGAATATTCGCGTTGGTTTGGGAGAGCCTATAATCTATAAAAATGTTTTTTATTCATCAAACAATTGTGGATAGTTAAGTATAAGTGATCAACAGGAATAAATAAATTTTAAGTCATATTTATTAGATTTTTGATTGTTTAAATAGTGTCTCAAGTATTTTGAAACGGTTGGTAATATGCTTTATTTAATAAAAAATATATTGCAATTGTCAAAGTTTAGACAATCGATTTCGTTGTCAACAGTTAGATAAAAATAAGATCACTTTAGCAACAATTAGAAAGGTTTATTTATAACTTGGACAGCTGTCTAAAGTTAGACAACGTTTATTGATACGACCGTGTGATTCCAAGTACCCAAAGTCCATTCATCCCTGCTTGCCTATGGCTTCCTTGATTGATGGGTTTTGTGATGGAATTTGTTTTTTTTTTCTGCTTATATGAACTTACAACTATTTTCGTTTTATTTCGAAATACCAATCTCTAAAAAATGTACATAATTATATTTGTTTTAAATCGTACAAAACTATGCGTAAAGCCTAGTACGCAGATATATATTTATCATACAATTTTTTTCCCAGGACAAATTTTGTCTCGGATTTTTCTTGAGCAGTACGCAGTTCACGCGCAAAATCCAAAGTTTTGTTTCAAACTGTATAAATTTAAAATTTTCTCCACTTAATTTTTCCAAGACAAACATATTCGAACCATTATTTTGCTTGGCAAATAATGTTAACGTTTTATGAATTTCTAGGTTTTTCTTACTTAAAAGCATATCCCCGTTTTAGTTTTTCAATATTAAAAGACAATTTTGCGAACGATGCGATGACCGAAAAAATATAAAATAACAAGTACAGATTCACAAAAAACAGCTGTTTTCAATGAGAGTGGCGTAGCTAATCAGTCCTATCCACTCCTATCACGAATTCCATCGTAATCGGATGTTTTTTTATGTTGAGTTGTATTTAAGTCAAAAGAAGAAATGATTCTGACTTCTTATTTAGGCTATAGTATAAAAATAGCAGTACAAAAAGAACAAAATTCAGTAAATACAAGTAAATGCATTGCAGTTTTTACCCAAGATCCGAGTATTTATGTTATGAAAATAAAGATCCGAGCACTTTAACAATTTTTTTAAATCTGAGATCTAACATTAATTGTTTTTAAATTTTACATCTAGCTTAAGCACGGAGAAAAACTGTGTTACCGGCATGAATTCTACAGGATGTTATCGATAGTTTGTATGGAAACTCTATGTTTTTTCTGTGAAGGCATCGGTAATCCCCGATATCGTTTTTTCGACCAATTTCCTCCGTGCTTGCAAAAAAACACGTGCTTAGTTAGCTACCCGAATGGGCTAAAGTTGTTGTTGCATTTAACACGTAAACTATTGAGCACCGACATCGTTCTTTTCACCCAATTCCCTTCGGGCCTGCAAAAAAACACTTTTATTTTCATTGAAGTGGAAACCTAATACGTTTATGTAAAAAAGTTGATTTCGCCAAAAATGCATATACTACATAGGTATGTTTAATATGCTGAATAGAAAGCATAATATATATTTTCAAATGCGCCACATTCAAACTTGAAAACGAAATTCGTTAGTTTTTAGAAATTTACATTATACTGCGTTTTCATTAGAGCAAATGTGGTAAATTTGTTCCAAATTCAATTCAAAATCATCTCATTTCCCACACAAATTTAAATGAGGTAATTTCAACCAAATTTGCACGAAATTCGGTACGAAATTACGTTAAAACTTTTATGAACACAGCCAAATGGAATCCATTCAAAGTTGAACCAATTTGAAATGACAGATTTTCTGTAAAAAAAAAACAACAAAAACAAGCGATTGATAATCTGGACCACGGTTGGAAAAGGGCTTACTATTGTACTGAATTTTGTACTATTTAATTTTCCCCAGTACGCAAGTACCACTTTTTAACTTTCAGTACTATTTCAATTATTGGCAAAAGACCAATTCTGAAATTTTCATTAACTGGGTTTAACGCATCACTCAAGTGCTAGTTTGGCATAAGCCCGATGAAATTCATTCGAGATTTTCATACAAATTTCAATTAAATAATAATCGAACAATTCAAAAATGTAGGTACCTTTCGAATGTAGATGTTTGGTGCGGTAGGAACTTGTCTTAGTTTTGCATACATATATCAAAAAAATATTTTTTCGTATCTAAAAAATTAAGAAAAATAATCAATTTTTTAAAACTTTTTAAACAAGCTGATACAGTTTGTATGAAAATCGAAAACAAATATTTAAAAACCAAATGATGTGCTATATACATACCTTTTGTGAAATCAAATATTTCATGTTGTTCATATGAATGTGTTAAGAAATTAAATTTCAAAGTCAAAATAAAAAAAAAATAGTAAATGGTAAATGGTAAAAAAAAAAACCGAAAAAAGGGTTTTAATTATGAAATTTTTTTGCGTCATAAACCAAACAAAACAACTAAAATAAAAATCATTGTAGGTATTGGTCTCCTAATTGTGTAAATATTTATTTATTATTCAAACTATATCACAACTTTTGTTTTTTAATATTCAGACCTATCGAGGTGTCCGTTCGGAAGAAATTCAGATACTAAAATCAAATCCGATCGTAACTTAGTTAGCGTTCGAGGTATCCGTTTCGGAACGGATACCTCGATTGAAAATTCTCCAAATTCGAACAAATCGCAGAAAATTTTCTTCCGAACGGATACCTCGATAGGGCTGATTATTTTTGATGCGTTTCGGAAGTCAAAGTTCCATCGTCAGGTTCGATTTTATATCATAAAAAGTTCCATCTTCAGGTTCGAACCTGAAAATGGAACTTTGACTTCCGAAACGCGTCGAAAATAATATTTAAAAAAAAAAAGTTGTGACATAGTTTGAATAAATAAATATTTATATTTATAATTTATAAAAGTTTTCATCTTTTATTTCATAAAACAAAAAGTTTGTTTTTAATTTCTTAAGAAATAAAAAACAGGGAGGAGAGAACTTTCCTCCGCATTTTTTTTCTTAAAATGATCCCAGGGATGATTCCTGTCCTAAAAATATGTGAACGTTTTATGAAATTTGAATTTTCACTCAATAATTCCAAATATGAAAAAAAATATGTAGGTGTATATAAAAAAAAACTGTAAAAATATTCTTCCGAAAAATATGTTTTTAAAAAAATTCTCTCCGCGAAAAACTAAGTAAACCAAATATACCTCAAACATGGGTCTAATATTCTATTATCTTTCCAAAAATATTCAACAACATACCTACTATGATATCGATTTATCTCAAATTATTTATTAAACGTTAGATTTTTCAGAATTTGTTGACATAAACATTTAAAATGTACTAGCGGCGAGCCTGGCGAACTTTGTATCGCCCTTAAATAAAGTTGTCAAAAATATTAATTAGAAATTAAACTTATTTTTTGATTTGAAATGCATGCCCATGCATGCGCTGTTGCACCTCGTTTGCAGAATGCTAGACCAATTTTTACCAAAGATACACTTCAGATTTTCTTGAATTTTTAACAAAATATAAACTTTTTTTCCGACATAAGTACGAAAAAGCATGCGATGCTGCATTGTTGATCTCAAAATCGAGATGGTTGCAAGGGGTCGATGGCTGAATACTCAAACCACATCTTCCTCTAACGATGATAACGTCCAATAAAATATTAAATTCTTGTAGAATTCACGATTGGAAAAATTTCGGTACTATTTGTTCATTTTCAGTACTATTTTTTTTTCTGCTTTCAGTACTATTGGCAAAAGTCGATTTCCATCACTGATCTGGACCGTCAAACAAAATTAGGAAATTTGAAATGTGAACACTTTTTTGCAATTTGCCAAATCACCTCATTTCAGCTCATTAATTAGAGTATGCGTGATAAAAAAAAAAAATTTCAATAAAAAATATAAAGAAACAAAGAAGTTATGGATTTTTGAAATGATTTGCTTCGTGCATCGATTTTATCGTTAGAGAAATTCACTGCAGTTACAAATATTATTTAAATTTAAATGTGTACCTCCATGTATTAGTATCACAGTTTTAACCGAGTTGTACGACTATTTTGCTGTTGATAAAACTTAAAACAAGCAGAAGTATGTACATAGTTTTGGTTATTTTTATTTTTTAGGAAAAATAGAAGACCTTTAAGGATCTGGTTTTTAGCACTTAATTTAAAATTGAATATTTAAAATAGAATTAGTACTTACTCGTAACAATATAAATTTTTGAGACAAATTAATTTGAACAACATATGTAATTAATATTTCAAAATTATGAAAACGAGACGGATTTTTTCAAAAACTATTTAAGGCTCTCCCAAACCAACACGATTAATCGCTGCGACAATAGAAAACAATAACAACAACGTGTTGTTTTGTTTGACAGCCACGTGTTGTTATTGTTGTTTTCTTTTGTCGCAGCGATTAATCGCGTTGGTTTGGGAGAGCCTTTACTATAACAATTCGATTTAGACAGAAAATAAACGAATTCCTGACAGAAAATTTTTCTTTTAATCTAAATTCTTTAAAAACCTAATGCTGCCGTTGTTCTTGGAATATACTTACTTTGTTAAATAAATTTTTAGAAAATGACGGGTGTAGATTAAAATTATTTTGGAGTTGATAACCAATGATGTTTTTGAGATATTTGAACCGAAAAATATTTTTTTTTACAATTTTTAGCATTTTTTTTGCCTAAAAAAAAACGTCAATTGATGTTTTTTTTTTTAAAAACATTATCAACTACTAAGTATGGCATTGTGTGTAGACTAAATTTATCCCAGAGTTGATATCATTGGTTGTTCTCGAGACTATCGAGCCAAAAAACATTTTTTAGCAGGTTTTTGTTTGTAGTTTTTTTGGCCTAGAAAAAAACCGTTAATCGAATTTTTTTTACAAACTCTACCGATTATCAACTATGTATATTAAACAAAATTAACCCGAAGCTAATATCTTTGTTTGTTCTCAAGATATTCGATATTTTTAACAATTTTTAATGTTTTTTTTTTTTTTTAATAAAAAAAAAGTATTACCAATTTTTCACTACGTCATTATGCATAGAATGAAACCAGGCCGAAGTCGATAGCATTATTTGTTCTAGAGATATTCGAGAAACAAGCCATTTTACAACTTTTTTTTTAAATTACTGTAATAAATAAATCACTAATTGAATTTTTCTAAAACCCTTTCTGCACGTTATGACCTTATTATCTGTAAAATAAAATTTATTTGAAGTCGATATATCTAGGCGTTTTCGAGATATCGTCGGTGAATAAAAGCTTCCGAACGTACAGTGCTGCCAAAAACATTCCGGATTTTTTCCCATAGTAATGATTTTCTTAATACCAAGTAGAAAACTAACAACTTTCCATAAGTTTTTTAATAATTTGTAAAGAGTATGAGACAATGACAAGAACAATAAAAAAAAATTATTTTATAAAGTTACTCAGTAACATGCAAAACTAACCGGATTTCAAAAAGATTGCGAGTCTCGATGTTAAAGTAACGGTTTTTTCGAGTCTTTTGACTCAAGCCGTAGGTTAAAACGTTTTTACAAGTTGAGAGCTGTGTAAGTTGAAATTATATAGTGCATAAAATGGCTAAAACACGTTATAGCAACGCGATTCGATACGAAATAGTAGAAAAGTTCCAAGCCGGTATAAAACAAAAAGTAATCGCTGAAATCTTAAAAATTCCAACGTCAACGGTTTGCGACATCATTAAAAAATTTAAAAGTGGAAAATCAGTAGAAGCAGATCATTTTGGCGGACGCCCTCGCAAAACAACAATTAAAACTGATAGGCGCAAAACAACAATTAAAACTGATAGGCGCATAAAGAATTTCGTGCTTAAAGACCCTTTTGCGACTTCAAATACAATTTGTGATGAACTTAATCTACCCATAGGGCCAAGTACGGTCAGGAAGCGTTTAGGAGATTTCGGTCTTTTTGCATTTCGACCAGCTAAAAAACCTCTTCTTACTGTTAAACATCGTAAAAAAAGGTAATCCGTAAAAGGTATTTGGGAAAGACTTAAAATTCCTAATCAGAACATTTAACCCAGGGTTGAATTTGCAAAAAATCATCTTAACTGGTCTTTAAGCAAATGGAGGAGTGTGCTTTTCAGTGATGAAAGCAAATTCAACTTATTTTACTCCGATGGTGCAAGGACATTGAGGCGCTCAAAAGGTACGCGATTAAAGCCTGCAAATGTACTCCCTACAGTAAAGCACGGTGGACCCTCGGTTATGGTTTGGGGCTGTTTTTCAGGAGCAGGCTGCGGTCCTATACACCAAATCACAGGAATTATGGACCGTTTTCAATATAGGGACATTTTGGAGTCAGTAATGCTTCCATACGCAGAGGAAGAAATGCCTCTGCGTTGGGTTTTTCAGCAGGATAATGATTTCAAACATTCTTCAAAGCTGCTAAAAGAGTGGTTTGCAACTAAAAATATTCGTGTCTTAGAATGGCCATCTCAATCACCCGATTTAAACCTAATAGAAAACTTGTGGGCCATTTTAAAAAGGCGGGTTGGGAAAAAAAAGCACACGTCAACAACTTCTCTTTTTGCAGCTTTGAAAAATGAATGGGAGAATATTCCTGCTTCTGTTTTCGAGAATTTAATCCAGTCAATGCCTCGTCGATGCCGAGCTGTGATGAAAAACAGGGGTTACTGGACAAAATATTAAATAAATAATAAAAGTTAATTGCAAAACAATAAAATCCGGTTAGTTTTTCACATTAAAATTTTGAATTAACTTTAATTTTTTGAATTCTTTTTTGTTTTGATGGATAAAGTTCCATGGTTTTTGTTTCAAATAATAAAATATATTCAATAAAAATGGGAAAAAATTGCAAACATTTGATTTTTTAATTTTTATATCACAAACCAACGATCAATGCAGTTTACCAAAAAAATCCGGAATGTTTTTCACACCACTGTACATACGTACATCTCTCTAAAAACAATGTAATCCGAATCCAGAGACTTCGAAGAGTCGAGAAATGTCAAAACTTTCAATTTCACAGATCGGACCGATTACAATAACTTCCAATGGTAAGTTAATACAAAAAGTACTCATACGCCCGAGTGTACCCACGCTTAAATTGACCTGAATATATTTAAAATAAAATGCACAATTTGATCACATGCACTTTCTATTGCGGATCACAGCAGTTATGTTATTGCATAATAGATTATTTTATTACTTACATTATTTAGAAGTAAGTATGGAAAAAAGTGAAAAATACTTTCGAAAAAATGATTTTTCCTTTAATTTAATAGTTAAAAGAAAATAGAAATCATACTCCATATTGTTTGAAAAACGGAATCATACTTGTTTAAAAAATTGAAAAAAATTGGTTGAGCCATTCAGAGGCGAATATTCCTATAGTAAAGCTTTCTTGTCTCAACAAACCTCAAAAGTCAATACTCTATATTAGTCGATAAATTAAAAAAAAATAAATTTTCCTTGGGAACCAATCCTCAATACTTATTCTTTTACCCAGCTTTATTATATTTACAATTATTGTTAATTCAATTTGGGTTATGCGCATTGGGCATACTCGAACGTCGCATTTTAGTCTACTTAATGCTCCGATTTCCTACGAATCGGAGACATTTTGCTGATCGGAGAACTACCTGGAAGCAAAATGTTTCCGATTCGTAGGAAATCGGAAAGAACTCCGCTCCGACGGTTACCTCGATAGGGCCGATTGTTTGAGAGGATGTGTCGTTGTGGACATTTAGCTTTGCGATGATTTAGCTTGAGAAGATGTGTCGTGCAAACATTATGTTTGCGAATATTACTTTTCCTACTTTCACAACTTCTTTCCAACCTGAATATTTTTATGGATTCTTTTGAGTTTTCATTCACATTCAAGTGAATTTTATTTTTATCAAAACCTTTTTAAAAGGTTTTGAAAGTATGTGTTATTGCGGTCTCATGCGAAATCAACCCACAGTTGAAGTGATGAAATATTAATAAAAATCGCTGCGCGCATTTTCGCTTTCGTTGTTGGGGGTTACTATTTATTATGCTGCCTCAGTACGAAACGGTTTATCTTAAGGAAGGCCTTTACGTACAACCATTGAATAAATATAAATAGAAGTAGACACCGGGAAAATCGTCCACAATAGCACGAAATATCAAAATCAGCTACTACTAATTGTTTTTCAAGAAAAACGAAAATCCCACCAAAAACATTTCATGTAAAAAAAGGTCGCCAAGACTCACATGCACATAACGCTTTCGCTGTGAAAAAGTTATGAGATCTCATGAAGAGCCAAGCCCATAACTCTACAAGGCCTAACTTTACAAGACCTAACTCTACCAACCCTACATCGTGGTCAAAAAGTATGGCTTGGCCGTTTCGCAGCCAAAACACAGAAACTTCCATAGATTTTCGGTAAAATTAAGTCTGTCATGCTAAAGTTTTATGAAACGGCCAAGCCATACTTTTTGACCACGATGTAGGGTTGGTAGAGTTAGGTCTTGTAAAGTTAGGCCTTGTAGAGTTATGGGCTTGGCTCTTCATGAGATCTCATAACTTTTTCACAGCGAAAGCGTTATGTGCATGTGAGTCTTGGCGACCTTTTTTTACATGAAATGTTTTTGGTGGGATTTCATTTCTTTTTGTAGGATCAATTATTATCCATAAAAAAAAACACCTGAACCTCCCTTAAATACTTCACGGTGGGATTCTGATTCCAATGAAACTACTTCCCAATTAATATTGTAGCAATAGGCCTAATACCTCGGAATAAAGTAACTACCTACATACCTAACCTTTATACTGAGCTAAAGTCTCATAGCAAAGACCAGAAACATGAACGCATTTATTTAGAAATTATATAAGTAAAAGTAACGCGTATATTTTTATCTTCGCAAAAATTAAGGTAATAAGGTACTTAAACCTTAAAAAAATGATCCGTCAATGTAAAATCTCTTTATTTATTTTGACCGAAGCGAAAAATGAAAGTTCATTATTATTTCCTATCGCACACCCCTGAATATAAGTACATATACTACATAGTCCCCTTTCACACGAAGATACTAGTTGCTGGTGATTTTTTTGACGTTTTCTTTAAATCTCCTTAACAATCTCTTGTACCTTTCACACTGAAGCAACAAAAACCCGGAGATTTTCTTTATTTTCCTTTTGAACTACCTTGGTTGAACGCACACAAACGTAGTGTGAAGAGAAACGTCAAAAAAGTTTCCTGAATTTGTTGACCGGGGAGATTTCATTTCCCCCTCTTTCTTCCTGCCCTTCTCGCCTATGAACTAATTGTTGCCGGCAACTCAGTTGCCCTGTGTGAAAGGGGACATACATAAAATTCCAAGGATACGTCATACTAAACGAGACGAAAGTTCACCGATCGTGGTGAAAATCATACAATATATAAACAACCCTTATTTCAAGCAAAGCCATATATGTGTCTTGTTTTTTGTGTTCGTGAATATAAAATAAAAAAAAAACAACCCTCAACATCAATTATAGGCGGGGTTTGCATTGCATTGTTGTGTTTAATTGTGAAAATTGTTGTTGTTTTTGAGGTTTTATTATGAACCTCCACTTTTGGGGTGTTGGAGGGTGAAAGTTACAGATTTCTTAATTTGTTTGTTGTTTGTATGCAAATCCTAGTCTACATTCCAAATTTCAGCTTTCTAGCACTTCGGGAAGTACCCTTTAGGTTTTGATGAGTGAGTGGTCAGTGACAAAATCGACGTTTTTGGCTATTAATAACATCCAAACTATAAAAGCTAGAAATATGAAATTTGGTGTGTTTTATAAGGCCGCGGACTACATCTAATCCTGAAAATTTGAGCTCTCTAGCTCTATCTATACCGAAGCTATGAGGGCTTGAAAATACGACGAAACGTTTCGAGAAAATATATAGTAGTGCTAACCGCTCGTCTTGGCGGGCGCACTACCGTGCGCCTAGATAAAAAACAATTGTTCTATAATGGGAGGCACCATAGCAAGCTGAGAAAAATTCTTCCAAACTGGTTGTATTCGATATTATAGCACTTGTGCCTATTAATCCACATAATAACATTTTGGTTATTTTTACCTTCCTACATTTGTTGTCACCTCTTTGAGACTCTTAAAATTTGTCTCTCAAAAATTGAGAAATTTCAAAATATCGGAATTTAAGATTTCAGAAATTTTGAGTTCTGAACAACGTTTTTGGAAACAATATAGTACCATCGTACTCGGTATTAATGTGTCCTTGCACTGATACTGTTTTTATTGAAAATCCCTATGCGCGGATAATTGAAGAAAATCAAAAAACCGTCAAAAATTCATGGAAAAAATTTAGATTATTCAAAAATTAATTTAGCTAAAAATTGAGGTTAGATCGAAAATTTAGCAAATAGGGGTCAGTTAATTTCTTATTTGCTTTTTCAAAATATAAAGTTTATTTCTAGAAAACATAACCCTGGGGGGTCATTCCGTAAAACGTAAACGATCGAACGATATCGCTTTGATAATTGTTGTCCCTATTTTTCTTCACAGATATGAACGAGAGGAGTATTGTAGAAACGATATCGTTCGATCGTTTTAATTTTACGGAATGATTTCTGGTAAATTTTTTTCCCAACGTCTATTTTTAACATTTTTGATTTCAAACAACTATATTTCGAGTTGTAGATTCTCCACAGTTGTTGTATATATCCATGAATTTTGTATATTGAAAATCAATTACAAAAACAAAAATCTATCTTTATAAATTAAGATTTTTAAATCTGAAAATAAAAATAACTTTCTCTGAAATGTTACAAAAAATGAAAAAAATTAACTCTTATTTGACGAAGTAATCAGAATCAAGAAAATAATTCAAGTCTGAATAGCAAATAAAATAGTCAAAATATCCTCATCCTTATATAGTTTTTTCTGTTTTTTAATGTGGGGGTGGCCCCGGCGCAGTGGAAGTAGTGCTTGACTGCTAACCTGGATGTGTGGGTTCGAGCCCCAGTCTAGGCAGCATTCTTTTTTATATTTCCTCAACTGAACGCCACCCCTGGGATTTAGGCCCATTTGCTGAAACGAAACTTAAATATTTATGTTCAACTTAAGCGCTTATGATCTACTTTTTCCTCAGCGTAAACTGTCACATAGGCTCTTATTTTGAACATAAATATTTAAGTTTCGTTTCAGCAAATGGCCCTTAATGAGATAATCAAAACCTTATTTCTCAATCCACTGTGCCAACAAAAATCTATCCTATCCTTCTATTCCTTCTAACATTGCCTAATTTATAAGACCCAAGGTTATTGGCATATATATGTTTGTTGTTTAAAAAAAAAAAGAATATACATGCCGATTATGGAATCCTCAAAAGTGTATCCGCAGTGAATCGCACTGCTCTCTTTTCTATTCATCGATTTAACGTGGAAAGAAAAGAGAACAATATACAGCGCATCACTGCGGATCCACTTTTGCGGATTCCATAATCGACATGATAATCTTCAGCGTAGCTTGTAAAAATCATCGTAATAAACAAAAAAAACTAATACATACATACAAACATTCTTTACGTGCCTTTGTAAACTAATTTCAAAACTAAACAGAATATTGAAAATCGTCGTTATGGATACCGATATAAAAAGGAACAATTTAATAAATAAAAATCCCTTGTGTACAGAAAAATTCTACATCATCAATTTGTTTCTACAAAACACAGGACGCGCATATAGAGCTTTGAGTAATTGGGTGTCACTTCTATTTGTATTTATTCAATGGTACAACTGTTACACAAACATTGGAACTAATGACCGGAATTAGTAAGGTGTCCATCCTTACGAATCAAAAAAAAAATAATCCTGCTTTATGTAAAAAGCTCCATCTCATTGATATAAAAAAAAAAACATGAAAACAAAAACAATAAATACACAAAAAATTATAATTACATATACATCAACATCTCTTATATACATGTATTGACTTTTTTATTTTATTTAAAAAGTATTTCTCTCTTGTTTTTATAGCTTATATATTAAAAACTGGTTTTTTTGTTAATGCACTTAATTTGTTGTTTTTTTTTTATTACATTTCTAAAAGTATGAAAAACTATATTTATTATTTATATATATATATATCTTTTTTTGTTTAATATTTTAATAAATTTATTCATTATTCTTGTCATTATCATCGAATACCAACTTATTTAAAATGCTTTGATCGGACGAGAGCTCATCGAGCTCTGGATCGCCGTACTCGAGAATGTTGAAATCGTCGCCCATTTCGGCTGTGAGGGACTTCAGCAACTCGTCATCATCGTCATCTCCGTCCTCGATGCCTTTGAGAATGTCACCAACTTCTTCGATGGCATGATCGTAGCTTGGCAACTTATCGAGATCGGCCAGACAGTCGGCCGCCACAACGCTTGGCTCCATCATAGCTTTGACAGCATCTGCTTCGATTTTCATCGGCGTTAGGCGCTCGGCCAGGGCTTCACTGATTGTGCAAACCATCTGACGACTGGCTTCTAATTTGGTGTCGGCAAAAATTTCCATATTTACATCATCCACGACAGATTTTCGATTCGATGAGAAGCTCTCTTCTTCACTCTTAATTGTATTTAGATCGGACAATGTCATATTGAGGTCGTCCAGGTGATCGTTTCGCGTGTAATCGGAGTTATATTTATGACCACCGTCAGTTAGATGGTTCATATTCAGGACATGCATGTTCACTCGGCTTGATGGGTGCCGCAGCAACTGCTTGAGTTGTTCATTTTCCTCGATTGTTTTTATCTCCTGGTCGAAACGTAGAATTTCTTGGTTGAAACTATTGATTTCTTCGGACGTGCGGATGCTTGTTGAATTTGGTAAGATGGTTTGGTTGGGCGGTACAGAGTATTTGTCGTCTGTAGCACAAACATAAGCGGTGGTAGTGCGGTAACAGTTGTTTTTATCCTCATGCGGCGTGCTGTTCATGTTAAATCTGTTTTCAACGGTAAGTGGGTATGAGGGAGGTGCTCCTCGAGGCGCTATTATATTGCTTAATGGTATGTTATTATGGTTGGTGTTATTGTTATTGTGATTGTGATTGTACGTCGGCGTTGTCGTCGTTGTGGTGACTTTTGAATGGTGATAGCTGTTCTTTTCTGGATTCTGTTGCATTTTTTGTACTCTGACGTATGCTCTGTTGTCTTTTGCTTTCTGCAGGAAGGGTCCCTTCTTGTCAGATGGCAGGGACCGCCAGCGCTTAAGAATTTGCTTGCAACGATCATTCCAATTGGGGAATTGCTGCTTAAGTTCTGGATGTTGCGTGTTGGCATAAAGAACTGCTGAAATTGTAGCAGCTTTGCCGAGTTCTTCGTCCTTACGCATCTTTTCAGCGGTTTTCTGAGTTCCACCAACACTTGAACCTGTAGCACCGCCACCTACTGTGAGTGTCTCAAGCTGTTGAACATTGGGCTTTTTCGCAATAGGCACTGCATTCTTGATTGACAAGTGCACATTGTTATGTTGCAGAGTTTGTTGTGGCCGCGAAGGCTCCGCGTATATATGCTTAGGTACTATCGTATCATGCATAATAACAGTGTCAGCCGAGTTACTCGAGTTGTTCATATGCTCTGAATGATAGTAGCCGTTGGTTTGCTGCTGGTTTCCAATTGCATGGCCATTTGGAATTAGTTGAATACTCACTGGATCGCGGTTGTTCATCATTGGCGTGGTAACTACCGACTGCTGTTGTTGTTGTTGGGGTGGTGGTTGTTGTTGATGTTGTTGTGGATTTTGCATCATATTCTGTTGGAAAGAGTGATGAATAATTGGCGAAGACGGCACAAAAGTATTCGTCGCAATAGGACTACGCATTTTTTCCAAATCTCTTGTAATTTGTTGTTGTTGTTGTTGTTGTTGTTGTGGTGGTGGTAATTGTGGTGGAGGCTTAACAATCGTCGCTACTACCGACTTGCTAATGACTTCGGGTACGGCATTATACCCATACGCGGCTGGTTGAGTGAACGTCGATGGTCCGTTTTGCATTGGCGGCTTTTGAACAGCTGCCGATGCGATGAATGGTATCACATTGCTCTGCACACTGGAAAGTGTGGGTAAAGCATTAGACGACGTTATCGTAGCACTTGGCAAGCCATTTTTGGGCTTGGGAGGTTGTGCGATCTTTTCTTGGGAACTCTTCAGGGAATTTATTTCCTCATTGGAGAGGACAATCACACTTCCTTCCGCTGTTCCTAGCCGATTGTCATCTTCCGAGGACTCACTCTCAGAAAGCGAAATCTTCTCCATTGGTTCATGGACGGATTTTCCAAAGAATGCTTCTTGCAGATACGATGGGTAAAGTTCGTTCAGCTTGGTTTTGGGTTTCTTTCGAACCGGAGCTCTCTTCTTTTTCTCTTTTTCTACCTCCAGTTGCTGAGTAGTGTCATCGTTCTCTTCCAACAAATCAATCGTTGTGTCCTTTCGAACGGCACGATTCTTCACACTAAATCCACCTATTCCCAGTTTTAAAAGATTCCGTTGACGTTTTTTCTTTAGCACTGTTATACCCTGGTCATTGGTAAAGAACGAAAAGCCCATTGGTGGACTAATGGTGTCACCGTGCCACACCATTCCATCTTTGAATGTATTTATTGGTTCGTCGATGGCCGCTTCCAGGCGATTATCCTCCCACGAATTGTCATTGGATGTTCCTGCCACCACTGATTCTATTGCTGCAAGTATTGCCGAGTCCTTGTTTACCTGCTCGTCGTTTGCATTAGCTCCCCTAAATTTCCTCTTTTTCTTGATCTCAGTTTGCAGTGATTTTATCAGCTGCAAGCCTTGTTCGCTAACATATACCCCGTCCATAGGATGGGCTAATTCCATCGGAGCGTTCTTCACTGTTGCTGTCATCGGTAATGAGTACGTCAGCCCGTTTTCGGGCAACAGTTCATCTATCGAATTGTTTTCAGATGCCGCTGATTTTATTGCAGCCGCAGATGTGCTTGGAGCTTGATTTTTTAAATAGAAAGGCACTGCATCCTTGGGTCGGCACAGTTTGCACATGTATTTGCTTAGATCACATCGTTTGACCTCCTCCTCAGAGTTAATAGAATCGCACTTGCAGTGCAACCATCGATCACATGTGTTGCATTGCATGATAATCTCACCCATTTCATAATTAACCGAGCACACGGCACAAGATTTTTGACTGGCACAGGGACCACACTCCGAATAGCTGTTCTTCCATTGGGAGTTTTTGCCTGGTTCCCGACGGCCGCAAGTATGGCAGACGACACACCACTTGCATTTCCAGTTGCCATGCGGTACAGAGTCTAGGGGCGGGTCATGGCAATATGTGTGAAAGGATATGTCACATTCGTCACAGAGAATTAGCAGAGCGTCGTCGTCCTTCTTGCCACAGCCTTCGCAAATAGTACAATCGAGACAACGCCAGCCACGTGTTAGAATTACCTTGTTCAATTTAACATTGACGCAGTACGGATGATAACACTGTCCGCATTGGGCGCAGCATATTAGCTGCCTTTCATCTTCGGCTCCAATAGCACCGCACATAACGCAGATATCCTGTGACAAGATAAACTGGTCGTTTGCCGAGCAAATCACTATTTTTTTGTCTATGCCTGATTCGTCGTGGCGTACACCCAACCTATCTGTTGGAGGCGACATTGGAGCGTCATAAAAACCACCCATGCCTCGTCCTTTGCCTTTGGAAACGCGCTGTTTTTTTCCGCCGCTTATTTCACCAATCTGCGACTTCTTTTGTATGTATTTTCCTTTGCCGCGATACATATCTTTAAGTCTCATTCGCTTTTTAGGCAGCTTAAGTATTGTTTCAAGCGATCTGCCACGCAATGGAGCCGCAAACGTTTTTTCCAACGAATTACCGTCAGAGGTATCAAAATTCTGCAAACCCGCCAGCATTCCTTCACCCTTGTAGGAGATCTTTTTGCACAACGTGCAGATGTAATCGTAATCTGGATTTGTTTCTTTCCGCAGGTGGTAGACGGAGAGATCGGCCTCAGCGTCGCAAGTGTTATGCACGAAGCGGTTGCAACTACAGCACTTTACCATTTCCTTGTGCGCTGCCGCCCGATAAGCCTTGTGGCAAATGGGACACGAAAACCCCTTGTTTCGCTGCTGGTAACACGAGTCACAGACTGTGTAATTCGAATGCCATCTAGAAGAGGCGCCCGCTCCCGGCGTCCTGGACCCACAGTCTGAACAAATGCGACAGTTTCGGCACTTCCAGCCGAGTTTCGGAACCGATGCAACAATTGGCCTCAAACAATTGGAGTGATACACTTTGTGACATTGCTCGCAGGTAATTAGACGCTCGTCTACAATATCGGTTTGCTTGCAAATTTGACAACGAATGCAAGACGTGCACTGCCAGCCGGCGCGCGTACCTGGGGTGTCTTTAAGGCCTATGCATGCGGTGTGATAATGATCGCCGCAAATGCTGCACATTACGTGTTTGCTGGGGTCACCCATAAGGTTGCACGTTTGACACGACACATTTCCGTCCGTGTAATTGATTGGAATCTGATACAAGTGATCCTTGCAGAAGGTCACAAATGAGGAAACTATGAGAAAGCACCCAGCCGCTGTTGCACACGGAAAGTGGTACATCTTGGAGCAGTTCATCTTGCAGGAGACACTCGCCCCATAATGTTCACAAAACGAGCATTGAATCTTAAGGCTTTGAGCAGCAATTACATCAGCATTCTTCAGCAGACCATCGTTGTCACAGACTATACCTTGCGACCAGAGGGCACACATTCTATGTATGTAAAAATAATTGGAATCTTGGAGATTCCTCAGGTTCAACTGCTCCCGATGGCCGATAACATCAAGCTCGTTTATGTCGTCCGTGTGATAATTGATAACGCTCTTGAAGCTAGACACATCCTTTGAAACGGTTTGATTTGTAAGGTTAATCTTGATTTTAAGAGTATCCATTTCGGTAACTGGATGTGATGTCACATTTTCGCCAAACATGTCCATTGGAAGGGACGACTCGAACCGAATTAACTCACCCTGTCCAAGTTGACTTTGTTCACTGAGGTTGCAGAGGCAACAAAGTTTGCCTTCGTATTTGTGATTAAAAGGGGTGCTTTCGCTTAGCGACTGCAAACTTTCCGAGCCATCCGCATCCGATGGCGATGGATGGTTGTGGGATAGAAAGCGACCCGCCTGCATGTGTTCATCGTGCAGATAACGCTTTATCAGCATTGTTCGATTGTGGTTTTTCCGTTTCAACTGCGTGCGAACGGCTTTTTTATAGAAGAATCCCTGAACGTCCTTTCGCGGACGGCCGGGGCCTCGTTTTGAAAGATACGAAGGAAATTTGCTACGTTTTATCTTGCCGGGTATATCCAACTGTAGCTCAAGTTGCTGGTCTTGATCTGGAGCAGGTTGGTCTTCAGACACGCACAGCACGTCGTCGTCATTAAGCAATGTACTGGACGAAGTGCATGCGTTTAGCGGTGAAATGTCAATAGGATCGCAATCCAGCAAAGGGTTTAAAAATTGCTCTGAGATCATTTGCTCAGTTCTTTCTTCCTGCTCCATTTTTAACTTTTCTCTATATAAGATTTTTCAAAATATCTAAATTCATCTAAACAATTACCCCGATTCCAAAAACCGGATTATCTACTACTAATTGCCTTTGGGCACATAAAATTTCTATACAAACTATGCCAACCACACTTAAGGTGGTTGATTTGACGAAGATTTTTGATCAAGTCATGCAAACTTTTGGTTTTATAGACTTTTTTCTTTATACTCTATAACTTTGATGAGGTTAGAAGATAGTAGTTTGTCCAAAAAAAAAAGTTAATCCAAAAAATTTCACCAATAGCCTCATGCAAAACATTATCTTCCAATGAAAACAGTATTTCAATCCGAATCCATTTTCTAAAAAGAAGAAAATAAGTACAAAATTAATTTTATTGTGTGTTTTCTTGCTTTTATTTTCATTTTTTATTTTTTGAAAATCAAATTAAAATAAAACTTTACTTACCTCACTTGCGTATTCCAGGATAAAGATCATTTTTTAAATATTACTTAAGAATGGCGTTTGCCCGCTATGCTTCCAATAATCTTAATCAATTTAATATGTAAGTTGAATTTGAATTAATAGAATTCAAGTTATCTGAAAAAAGAAGACCAATAATTCTTATATTGTATTCATTAAACATGAAAAATTGTTGAAATTAAAAGAGTTAAAATATAGGAATGTGGAATAATGGTGATTAATACATATTGCATAATATGATCTTCGGTAAAACCTGAAAAGTATGCAGCTCTAGTTTTTTTTTTTTTTTTTTTAAGTTACGTATAAAAGCAATTTATTTAAAATAAAATCAAATTGAAATTGAAAAAATTGAATTAGCTCGAATTCATATCTCTCATTTGGCTAGCTAGAAATTCCCTTATAATACAAAATGCTTGCTTCAAAACAATTATATTTAAAGCTACTAGAAAATGTTTTTGTTTTAAAAGTCACCTTTAGGCCAATGCCACACGAGCGTCCAAATGGACGAACTTCAATTTGGAAGCGCGTCCAGTATAAAACTCTCTTGATGTCACAAGAACTTCTTTTTGGACGCGCGGACGGAATATTTTATTAAGTTAGTTCCTTTTCTTTGGTTAATAAATCAAATTAATAAAGAATTATTGGGTGAAAATTAAAAAAACGGACCCTACCGTCTTCCCTGTTGTAATGAGCCCTATAAAATGTATAACATTTTTTTAGAGGGGAATTGGGGCAGTAACAATGTGGAATATTGTATTTCAAAATTCTGAAAATTTGCATCAACTTTTGAATTTAGAATACTTTTTTGCCTATAAACTGATTAAATAACCTCCATTGCCTCTCTTGTTAGGTTTATGCCTATAAAATTACAAACATTGTTTTAGGCAAGGGTTCAGGTAATAACTTTGCATAATTAGTAGCAGCCGTGGCGTGATGGTTAGTGCGATGGACTGTCATGCCGTAGGTCTAAGGTCCAATCCCCAGCCTCGCCACCTATTTATTTAAAAGAAAAAACGGCTACTGCCTCTTGCGAGGAATTGACAAATTCTCCAAGAGTATCTCCTGTCACAGAAAAGTGCCGCTCGTTAGCCGTTCGGATTCGGCAATAAATAAACTGTAGGTCCCCTCCATTCCTGCAGACATGCACACAGGAATGGTTGAGAGTTGTAAGTCACTAGGCCCTAGTTCTTCATGAGCTGTTGTGCCATCAAATTTATTTTTTTATTTATAGTTTCTCAAATTTTTGGAATTTTCACGTTTTTATGGTGGAACGGGGTACCTTTCCTCAATTTTTTTTAACACAATTGTAGCCTGACATTTTATCTTTATTTTAAGACCTTAACCTTGAAAATCGGATCATTACAAAGAAACATATAATTTTTTTTTAAAAAGGTTAACTTCGAAAATTGCCACAATTTTGCAACTAACGGACCTTTTGCAACTAACGGACTAACGGACTACCGAGAGCAATGAACCAAACACACTTTTTTTATGCAAGTTTTCCGATTTCTCGATTGAATTAAAATTAAGATTGTGATGCTTGTGGTGCACGTAAAATATCAAACGAAGTATCAAAATAATCGTTATTTTCGTTATTCGGAATAAGATAAAACCAAATAAAACCATGCATGCATTAAAGAGATATGAGCTCATATAACAAGGGTTCTAATATTGCCGTTATCTCAGCTCAACGGTACTCTAGGAATTCAATTTTTTTAATTTAATGTTGGATACATTATTTATATTATTTGTGAAAATTTCAGCAATATATATTGACCAACTAAAAAGATAAAAATAAAAATCACAAAAAAAAGTCATCTGAAACTTATCTGGAAGCGAGTCCACTTGGAAGCTCGTGTGACCATACTAATTTACGACAGTACCCCTCATGCCGTTTTACAAAGGAAAATACAGCACATCTCTTACGATTTTGTTTCTTCGTGTGAAAGGTATAAGAGATTGTTGAGGAGATTAAAAGAAAACATCAAAAAAAATTTCCAGCAACTTGTTTCTTCGTGTGAAAGGGAACTTACACACTTTTCAAGAGATAAAATTACGTCAGTGAGATACGTAAGTTTTGTACAGCCCAGTACGCTGATGTCCAATGAAATTACTGCCGGAAAATCTTTGCATCATTTGGTAATATGACAGACAATGGGTATTAAATGACGGAATTGTCGACATTTTAGCCGTGTTTTTTAGTTCATTTTTATCTTCGCTTTAAAAAAAAGTTCATGTTAAATACAACAACGCTAGGGAATTATACCAAATTGTTCTTCTATTTAATATGGACCTTTATCTTAAGCGAAGATAAAAATTCACTAAAAAACACGGCATTTGTCACTCGTGTAAATAAGGATAAACGAGTGATAAAATGCCATTAGTTCTACCATTTTATACTTAAACGGATTATGAAAAACAATTGGTATAAAATGACAGAATTAATTACATTTTTTCAATCGTGTAAATTAGGTATTATGCGTGATTTTTTTCAAGCCCGAGAGAAATTGGATGACAAAAATGATGTCGTGACTAAACAATGTTAAATGCAACAACAAGGGCTTAGAGCTTAGCTCAGTGCTGAGAATTCTAGGCGCCTGAATAAGATATTTATTATCTATAGTTTGTATGGAACTCCATTATTTTGCAAAATTAATACAAGTTCAAATGGGCTGACAGGCAAAAGCATTTTTGGTTTCTTTTTTTTCACTTTTCAAAATCAGTAAATTACTTTGCCAAAACATTTTGAATGCCTTTTTGTAAAACAACTTTAAAAAACAACGTCAAATCACATTGTGTACTCAATTGAAAATTATTCAACTACAGTCGCTTTCGCTTACAAACTTAAAATCATGAAAACCAATGCAAAACGATACCTATTTAGGTTAGGTTAGCGTGGCTATAAGCATGAATACTTGCCACACTTAAGGGCGATTTTCTTCACTCAAAGTTGAACATAACTTTAGGATTTTTATTTTCAACTTTAGACTAAGAGCCACAGCAATTTTTGGGTGTGAAGTATAGCAAAAATTCAATGATGCAATAAGATAGGTCTTTACTTTCTATTCGCAAATATGTAAGTCTTGCAAGCTGTGGTTGGGGCGTTGCTGCAATAGAAATGCATTTCTTTCTGAAAACCCAAATAAAAGGTATACAATTAAAAAAACTATATTTAATAAAAGAGCTGAATACCATAGACATGAATATGGGGACCCAAGACCTCATTTTTAATGCAGCATTATTTGCAAACGCCCCAACTACGGCTTGCAAGACTTTCATATTTGCAAATAAAAAGTACGGACCTATCATATTGTATCATTGAATTTCTGCTATACTTTACACCCGAAAATTGCTGTGGGCTCTCGGTCTGCTTGGGATTTTGTATTTCTTCACTCAAAGTTGATGGTTTCAACTTCCGATTTTCAACTCTAAAGTTGATCAACTCTCGATTTTCTCAACTCCCGAAAAAAGGAGAAGTTGTCCGAGAAAACTTGAGATTTTCTTTCTGAATTTAAATTTTTGCCGGTATTTTTGTTTTATCAAAAAATTCAAAATTTAATTAACTTCGCCCGATATGGTGCGATATTGAAAGTCTTAGCAATTTTCACCCAGGTCTTCGCTACATCATGCTTCGTAAAATCTTGTTATATTATTTTCAGAACAGACTAGTCTTTCTTTCAAACTGAATAAACATCTTTGGGTTGGTTGTTTTTTGTTTCCGACATTAATTTTTTATTTTAATTTTCAATATAAAGAGAATCCATAAATTAAATTTTCAATTTCAATAATTTTCAACAACTTGCCGCCCAACTCTCGATATGGTTTTAGACAAGTTGAACAACAGTGACGAAAACCGACCTTACGCCATGAGTTGGTCCATTGTGATACCACATAGCAAGTAGATTTTCTCCCTACTCGTTGAACAATTTAGAGCTCTTTACGAAGCGTGCGAGACTACTAATGTCTATGTTCGCTAGATCGCTAGGATCATTACAGTAAAACTCTCCTAGATGGAGCATACATCTTTGAGATAGAGCGGAAGATGAGGAATCGATTCTTTCTGTATCTCGTCCATACAGCTTCTTCAGAAATCGTTTGAGAATACTCCGAGTCTCTCTATTTACATACATAGTTATCATCTTTTCGTTCTGACGATAATTGCGTTCTGAAGATTATCGACTTATCTCTCATTTACACGAGTGAAAAAAGGTCATTAATTTTGTCATTTTATACCAATGAATTTTCATAATCTGGTTTTATGACAGTTAATTGGTATAAAATTACAGAATTGATGGCATTTTTTCACTCGTGTAAATAATTATGTATTACGTATTTGTTCGTTAAAACGATAGCGAATACGAAAAATCACCGTACAAATGTGGAGGGCTCACCGCTGAACGGAACGGAAGTCAGAAAAAAGTGAATTCGAAGTAAATAAGATTGGAAAGATTGAGGCCGGGGAATCTTCACCCCGCACTTCTCCTTCGCAAAAACTGCCGTGATACTGGCCTCAATCTTCCCTTAAGTAAATAAATTACATACTATTAATTACTAAAGGAATAGTTTACTCGCACCAAAGACAATTTGAAAGTTTATTCATTACATTTTTTCCGATCAAGAAATGAAAAACTAGAGTTAAAAAAAAATTCACATAAAAAAAAACTTGGTTTATTTTTGCTTCGATAAAATTGTCATCCAAGAAAGTGAAAATCGGTGGTTTTCGAAAAAAAAAGTAACAAAAACAATAAAACTATAGGTTCGTTCCTTTACTTTGAAATTCTGTGATTTTCTGTGCATTTTACTGCCATTTTATTTTTTACTTGCAATATAGGTACTATAGGGCAAGTTTAGGATTCGTACAAGAAAACGAACTCGAGATAAGAATCAAACTTGACAGAGAACACGAAAAAAGTGGGTCCCGCAATTCCGTCTGTCTGCCTGTGTTTCTGTATGTCTGTTCACGGCCTACAGCCTAAACCAATGAAGCGATTTTCTTCAAACTGGGAGCATAAGATTTTGGGGCGATTCCCTAGTGGAAAAATAGAGATTTTCTTTTTAGCTCAAAAAATAACGGTACTTACCATACAACCGTTTTGAAAAAAGTTATTTATCTCAAAAACGGCTCTAACGATTTTTTTTTAAATTTTTGTATGGTCTACATTTTGGTGTAAAAAAATTTACCAAAAACCGTTAGTAACGATATCTGCCAAAAAACCATTTTTTTTTCATTTTCGAAAATTGATTCAAGAAAGCCTGGTTTTGGCCAATATTTTACATGGAAAGAAGAATACCACATTCCTAAAGTTTTCTACAGTAATGTTGATGAATATCAAACTTTAATGGAGGCTGAATATGATATATGGATGAGGCAAATTAATATAGCAGCCAATATACCTCTTGAAGATTATATGGAGGTAGATAACGATATTTGCACATCGGCCTTTACTACAGACGAGGACAAATCTTTAAATCCGACTCAATTGATTTCTTTCAACAGCCTTCGAAGCGTGTTTTAGAACATGCATTAGAAAATTTGTATTTATAATTGCAAACTTGTGACGATTACAACAGATGAAATTTATGTTGCTTTAAAAAAATTGGAATCTTTTTCCTTGAGATAAAACAATTAAAAAACCTCAGACCCAAATCACTAAATACTAACCTACATGCAATAATTTTGTGTATTTTTGGTGTTAGAACGTATGTACATTTATGTAAAACGCATAAGATTAAAAAAAAATCACAAAATATGTGTGCATTTGTATTTCAGAAATTGATTTGTTTAATTGTGTTAATTTTGTTCAACAATTTGGATAACTCGAAGTCTTGATAAGTCGAACTTTTTTTGTGGATAATAGTAGTTCGAGTTATCGAAAATTGACTGTAATTACTAATTATATGTTTTATACTACACTCAATCTTTAAAAATCGAACAAACTTTCACTACAAGAGCGAGTTCGTGCGACCCAGTCGTGCATTTTATTTTATATGAACTTTGACACAAATGCACAGAAAATCACAGAGTAGACAAACTACGCTAAAAATTGAGATGAAGAAGGGGTAAGTGATAATTTTTAATTGTTTTTTATTTTGTACCAATGTAAATATGAAATGAGAACTTTAAATTCTATGTAATTGGCGGCCTTCTCTAGTTGTTAATTGATCTTGACAAAAAACTTCTTTTCAGTAAATTAAAATTCCAAAAAATGTGACCAATCAATTGCATGGGAAACACACTTGCGACTATTGTTAATCATTTTTTGTAAAAAAATTATTTATTAATATATTGTAAGTAAAAGTCACCTAATAATAATTAGTCACATAACAAATAATTGACAAAAAAAAAAAGATATAAAGTAAGTAAACGCAACACAGAAGTTCCAATAAAAGGACTTTGACCTCATCACAAAATTTTCAAATGCCATTTAACTCCTTCTTTATCTGAATATTTCAATTCTTTTACACATTTACAGAACAGAAATATATTTTAAAAGAGTTTTTTGTGTGATAACACTCGCGCAGTATAGGCTGCAAAGCTTTCGCACTATCATATTAATATTGAAGGTTTGAATGAAAGAACAACAACTTGAGCGAGCTACCACCAAGTGCGCAGTGCGTAGTGCACTTGGCCGGAGATGCTTGGTCTAGAATCGAGCCTGAGTGGGGCAAATGGTTTTTCGAATAAAATTGAACATAAATAGACTAAGCACCACTAAAGGAGTGTGATGATCAGCCTGGCGACCGTGAAATAGCTATAACTCCAGCCTATAAAACTTGGTGGTAGCTCGCTCAAGTTGTTGTTCTATCATTCAAACCTTTAACAGAAATATATTTTACAATTATAGAAGTATAATAATAAATAAATAATAATATAAAATTATATTGTGAATAAACAGATTGAATAATCTAATTTATTCAAAAATCAAAATGGACCAAATTTTGTGTTCAGTTAATTGCGTGATTTGTTTATTTAATCCGCTTCATTTAATTTAAAAAATTAAAAGGGCCATTTTTTAAATAACAGTAATGCCGCATGCTCTGAAAAAATACATAATCTTATGTGTATACAAAAAAAAAAAAAAAAACAGTTTGCGGCGATTTTTGAAAGTTAAATAGCACCCCAAACTTTAAATTTGAAAACGGCATAAAAAAATATATAAAACCCAAACCATACAAATCAATTTCTCTACTTGTTGCTTTATGTATACATTTTTGGGTAGTTTTTCGCTTTTCAATGGAGCTAAATTTTATGAAGATGAAAAGAAGAAAATGGATTTATTTGCTCGTCGGATCGGTTTCAGTAAGATATGGTTCGTTGATTAAAAAAAAAATGAGAGTCGATAGACTATATCTTATTAAGAACTTTTGATTGACTTGCAGGAATAACAAAAAATTCCCAATAAAAATTGAAAGACACGACGACGCGTTGGAGTTGTGGTAGTTATTTGTTTTTGAAGATATTATTCGATTTTTATGTACATATATTAAAAAAGAAGGATTTGCCTTGCAGCCGTAAAATACCGATTACGAAAGGTGTACGGAGAAACAGAATGTACAACAATAAACTTATTTGTGGCTAGTAAAATTGCTAACGGCCATATTATTTACTCAATACATCTAGATTAAAACTTAAATCTGGATGTAAATCATACAAATTCAATGTAAATTCATCTGGATTAAAGTTTAAATCTGGATGTATCGAGTGAATAATATGGCGGTGAGTTTGAGGAGTGAGATAGACATGATCACCTGACCTTCGGTAACGCAGTGCATGGGCCGAAAAAAAACATATAATGCATATTTATTGGAAATGCTTTTTCAATTTCACAATGTACACAGTTTAATACAGAGTAATTAAAATCGTTAATCTATTTTTTATAAAATCAGAAAAATATAGAAGTTGTATATTTTTTAGATTACCTAAATCAAAAATTCCATTTTTTCCGTTGCTGAATTATATAACGATGACCTGTGCCGGATTTGAAGTAAATCCATCAATCCATTAAGGGTCTAGCATCTAGCTCAATATACATAATATCGACATGTAGTAGTTTAGGCTAGAAATGCATTTGCGATAACAATCGCACGACGATTTAGTCGCAGGAAATAGAAAATATGAGATTTAATGTGAACGACTGCACAGGTGACTGAGAAATCGCGACGCTTAAAAGTCTGAAATTTGTTTAAATTTTCATGTGACGCGATGATTGCAAATTAAAATGAAAATGCAACTACACGTTTATATTTAATTTTCTGCGATTAATCGTAGTCGCAGACTGAAAAATTGCAGCGCTTAAAAAAAAAATTAAACAGGTTCTATTTAAAGACCGATTTTTTAGTCGCGATGACTCAAAATCGCAATTGCGTTCCTGGCCATTAAAAGGTGTGTGTTGCATTCGTTTGCGATTTAAAATAGCCCGACTAAAAATCAAAAGTGCATTCACAGCAATAATTTGGTGCAATCGCAATTTTTTAACCACAACGACTGAAAATTGCAAGTGAGTTCCTAGTCTTAAGCAAACAAACCGCCCAAGCGAAGGATGATATTACAAAAATCAGTTCTTTTTTTTCAACTTTTCAATCATTGCAATGTTAAGGTTGATATAAACCTCAAATTTTTGTAAACCAAAGAAGAAATATATCATGTAAGCAATTAAAAAGATTATTATGTTTTGTTAGAAAAGATTTGAGTGAGCTTTTACAATGATTTATGAAAGTGAATACAATTTTTTTTGTTTCACTACTGTGTGATTTGAAGGACTAAGCAAGCATTTTTTGGGTCTAAAACGCACCCAGTATAATTCAAAACCAAAATAATAGTGTAATTATGTCCAGCTGAGCATGAAATAAAGTTCATTTGGTCCTACTGCGCATACTCCTTTACTTCCCGCCATCAATTCATAAACATGCTATATTTCTATTAACCAAATCTAATGTTAGTATACATACTAAAGAGCTAAGACTATTTGGTGCCTTTTTCTAGCTGAACAGCTACAACATAAATTATGACAACACCATGTGATCCTAAAATACATTTCGTTTTGCAAGAAGAAAAAAATATAAATAAATGAAAAATAACTTGTTAGGAAAATGGATATTTATCGTTTGTTTGTTTTAAAGAAATTATAAAAATATATGTAGGTACACAGATCCACTTTTAAGGCCTTTTAAAAACATGAAATCTGTCAAGTCAGGTTGTATTTGGTTCAAGCCTTGAAGTGGAAGTCTCCTTATTTTCAATAAAAAAAAGTACCCCTCTAATTTCCATTTAATTGTAAATACCTTACACAAACATCAACATATCCCAAACTTACAAAGAAGTAGATTTAAAATTTGGAATATAAATATAAAACTATCTCTGTTCTTTCAAAACAAGTTTACGTCTTTTTTTCTAGCTGAATTGTATCAAGAAAAAAAAAAAAGGAGAAAAATCCAATCTACAAATTATGTTTTCATAGTTTTTAGGGTGCCCTTGGCTAACTAGCTAATCTCATTTAAACACCCTATTTTATTGATTACAAAATAATGACAGGGATTACTTCTTGAAACGTGACATTTCTGGACGGGGACACAGAACACTGCAAGTAGAATCATTTTGTCATGTTTCACCAGACGTCATGCAAGAAATCCACTTCACTGAATCCCAAACCCAAATCGTATGAAAAGAAAATTTAAGGTATTTCTATTAGATGCAAAGTACCAATTAAAAATATTATTATTTTAATTCTTATAACCTGCCGCGCCAATGGTAGCAAAAAAAAAAATTAATAACACAACAGCAGTGTTTTAGGCCATGACAGCGACAGAGGACTCGCGCTTACCTAAAGTTACTTAATTGCCAAAGCCACCAATCTTCAAAAGCATTTTAGTGGCATTGCCCATTTGTTATTGCAGTCTGAAAGAGCTGCATATTGTTTAACAATGTATATATTAACGAATAAAATAATTACCTTTTGAAACAATCAAACATTTAAGTCCAGAAAATGTGAAAAACAAAATGTTGAACCGCTGTAGTTTGGAACGTCAATGAACTTGGTCTCATCTCACAAAAATATTCTGCAACAGCATATTTAGCGACCGAAATATGATTATTACGCCCAAGCAACACGCATATAAGACATTTATAAATGAAACATTATTAATTGGGTATTTGTTTGTTATTAAATTAGGGTTATTAAGTCAATTTTAAATAAGTTTTTTTTTTAATAATAAATTGGGCAAAAGCACTGTGAGATAAATATAAATAATGAACTACTAGTCCGACAAAAAAATTTTTTCTATAAATTCAGTAGTGCCAACTTAGAGGAAACCCAGTATATTGACAAATATGTCAATTTATCTGTAAGTTGAAAGCCTGTAGGAAATGTAAACATGTACACGAGGATGATCTGGTTGTCTCGTTCAGATATGTGGTTTTTGTATTTGGGTCGAGAAAATGGTGGCGTTCTAGTGCGTTTGTATGGTAAGGTAGTTTTTTTTTTATCGTCGGTAGAATTGGAAGAGTGCAGTCATTTTTTTTCTGATGAAACAATTAATACTGGGAATCCATGATAAGGGGCACTACTCATTCGCATGCAATGAGAAACGAAAACGCTTCTTGATGGTCTTAGGTATATTCAATTTCAGAATACTTTTTAGTACTTCACAGTAGATGATGAATGTAAATCCTTAACTACATAAGCCACAAAAGTGAAAAAGTACAAAAGTGAAAATTTTTAAACTCGTTTTGGGATAGTTACTACGTTTATATTCAGGACCGAGAGCTCGAGTTGGATTTGTGTCGGATTTTCGACCCAGGTTTTTCGTTCACAGATTTGAGAGCTCGAAATTGAGTTGAATTGAAATGGTGTTGAGATGACATATGGTGTTTCTCAAGTTAACTCCTCAACCCAAGTTTTTTAGCACAAATTTCGACTCGACTCCGCTCGTGAAGTGGAATCGAGTCGGTTCAAGCTCGTTCAACTCGATTCAGGTATACAAAGGGTCTAAGTGAGCTTCAAGCTCGCTTAAATACCACATGGAAACGTAGTAAGTGTTGCTCACTGGAAAACGTATAAAAATGATGGAGAAAGCTTAGATTTTGGTTTAAAAAGAATTGTGTACATTCTTTTTCACAAAACATTTGTGCTAGCGGGAAAAAAAATATTTTTACTTTTGTAATTTTGCAAAAAGTGGCGAATGTAGTTGACCGACGTATAGTTAGCAGCGAGATTTCACAGATTTCAAAAATTTTTATTCCTAGAATTAGGTGAACATTTGGTGAAATTTGGTTAAACAATTTTAGAATTTGGTGAATCATAGTTTAAAAGTTATTAACAATTTAAGATTCGCGTATAGTTAGCAGCTGATAGAAACAAAAGTGGGCTTTATTAGTATCAATCGATGGGGAATTGTTTTGCGAATTTAGTGAGCCATATCTCGAATTTAGTGAACAAGCAGTTCAATAAATAATTAACAAAATGTTAAAATAATGACAGTTCTATAAACAATTATAATTAACCAATTCCGTAACGTAACGTATTAAAAATTGTCATACAAAAACACAAAACAAACATACCTAAGAAATGTCTGTCCCAATTTATGTCAAATTTTTTGCTTCCCCTCAACGATTATGTCCAGATGTGGCATTGAGGCTGATTAGTCTGGATTTACATTGCCCGATATTTTCACGAAGATTTTTTCTAGAAACCGGGAGTAATGTTTATAATGCCTGATATTTCCAAGGAGAATTTCTGATGTGGCACTCTTCATTTTTATTGCTTTCCTCCTCATTTTTCATTAAGATTTACTCACACCATCAAATAAATGACATATTTATACTAAATACACACAAGAATTTGGAAAGAGGTGAAAGAGAAATAAAACAGATTGAAAAATCGTGCGAGTTTTGAGGAACAAACGATTGTAAGATAATAATGGCAATTTTTTCAGGTAGATTGTTTCTCTATTGATTCTGAGATGTCTATGTTGTTATGTTGTTTCTTTATTCATTCCGTAGTGTGGAATACTGGGTGCGTTCAGTATAATTGACGTTCCTAATCTCTATTATGGCAGATTCACGTTGGTGTTAATTATTTAAAAACAGCATAATAATAACGCGAATAAACGTACTAAAGTATACATTTTATGTTAAATTTACTAAACTTTTGACTTTGAGAATACATAAATATCCAGAATAAAAACATTTTTTATTCAATTGTTTTGACATTTCACCGAACAACTGGATTGCCATTCTTTTTGTTCTAGTTTTGTTTCTTTATTCATTCCATTCTGGATATTTTGGATAAATATTCGTCTTTTCCATCCATTCTATTCCTTATCTTATCCGGAATAAATAAAAAAACACACTTAGAATATCCAGAATGGAATGAATGAAGAAACAAGACTAGAAAAAAATGATTTGTTCGGTGAATTAAATATATGCATTTATACTTCAAAAAATTTTGAAAACCCTCAACATGACTTTCAAGCAAAGATTTTGGTCACTTTATATTTCAGAGCGCTCAATAGTTTTCTTCCGTCACTTTGAAAGAGCAGGAGCATAGAATATAAACGAAATTTCTCAAAAACACTTTCTATTTCTTTTTTTTTATTTGATTTTACTGCGATAGAAAATAATTGAGCAACGAATCCAAAATATTTCTTCCTCAGCTTTTGACAGCAAAACTGAGGAATTTTTGTGAGGAATTGTGTTTATATTTCTGAGAATACGGATTCCTATGAGATCTCTGAAATATAAACTGGCCAACTGAATTATAACGACATGAATCCTCGGCTGTCATTCCGGTTTGCCTACAAGCTACAGCAATCAGATGACTCATAAGTTTTTCAAAATATAACTGTGAAAAACCACGTAAAACGCACAAATAGCAGCTCCTTAGTTCACTACCCCATTGTTGCAATTTACAACTATTTATCGATAAGCACCAAAATTACAAAAACAGCAATGTAAATAAATGTTTTTTTTGACTATGAAACGTACGATGGATTCATGATATCTGTGTATCTTTTTCAAAAGATATACTGAATATAAAAATATTAAGAAACAAAATTTTTATTGTGTACTAGCCGATTTGCCCTTGTCAGTCGCTTCGCAGACCGATTACATAGTATAGGTATACATACATGTACGAATTCTACATATACAAATAAGAAATTAATTAAGATCCCCTTACCACTACTTGGGCACGCCTTTGTGTTGCATTTAAGTTAATCTAAATTTAAAAACTCTAACCTTGAAAATCCGACCCAGATAAGTTATAAATTTAACCAATTTACATGTAATAAGCACCCCCACCCGTAAGCACCCCTGCATATATGCCCTTGATTGTATATGTAATTACTAAAAAATAAAATTTAGAAAATAGTTTTGTATTAGGGTTGCAAATGCCCCTTACCCTTTCTTGCGCACACCCTTGTTTTATTTGGTTTTGAGATAGTTTTTCTTGCGAGGATGTGTCGTGCAGAGATTTTGTTTGCGAGTTAGTTACCCACTCGAAGACAATATGACGCTTTATTTCACTTTTTCACACATCCAGAATCGTTTTACTTACTTGTAAATTGACCTAGTTTACCTATAATATGAAGAGAAATTGAAAACTCATACCGGCTGAGTTCCGAAATGCATTTGCGCATTTGCTGCAGTCATAAGTTCCAATCTTAAACGAAAAAATTATACTGTCGTAAGTTCAAAAATGCATCTGAAAAGTCTATGATGCGCAATAATTGTGCATCAACAAAATTTTGGCTGTTTTGATCTTCATATTTTCCGAAACGCCAAACTTATGCAAAATAAATTTTTTACAAAGCATAAAGTTTGCGTTGCTGATGCGTATGAAAAATGTATTACTACCGCATCAAAACATTTTTTTTTACATTTTGGAACTCAGCAATATGATCATGTTTTTAATCAAAATTCAGTTTTTAGCGGTGTGAACAAATTGGCCCTTAGTAATGAAGCCATCAAGTTCAAATTAAGTTTAATTTCAAATTTAAATCATATTTAGGCTATACAATGTTATCTCTTTGTATTATGTACATATTATTATGCTATTAAAATTAATGTTACAGAGGAAGGTAAACCAATTAAAATGGAGCACCAACTTTTACAAAAACTTATTCATCATCACATTTACTACTCGAGGATGGAAAGAATTCTTTATAATTCTTTGGCTGATTTCTCAAAATGTGTTCTTTTTCTACATTCGTCCTGCACTTTTAGCACATCTTTACTACTTTTACACTTAAGACTACTTGTCTAAGTGGTCCATTTAACTTAATAAATGAGTGGCCCCAAGAAAATTTACCCATACACCAATGAGCTTCTTGTTTGAACCCACTTATGAACAATGCTGCTGCAATAGCTTCAACACATCTAAGTTTACAGGGTTTTCCATAATAAATTGGATTGGCAGCAACTAAAAATGGTAGTACCTTTGGGTGCGGACTTCTCATTTAATTGAATGGAGTTTCATCCAATTTGGCCAGGAGCAATCAACAACAGCTAATCCACTTCCAGCAATTATATCTCAGTCAAGGCAAGGGGGCTAACACAATTCGTGCCGACTGGAGTTAACACTAATCCAGGAAATGTTTGCCCCAACCGCAAATTTTAAGGACTAATCGAGATAGTTTTCTGCCAGAACACTTTTTGGGATTGCAATGATTTAGGTCCAAAATTGCAACGGGAAATAATGATGGGGGATCCTGCCTGCAGATGATGAGCCATCAATGTCGCTGAGTTCATTTGCTTCTTTGACGAATTTACGACCACGATTGTTTTTCTTAACATTTTAGATTTGTAGTCTGGTTTTTAGCGGAAAAAAATATGATTTTTTTTTTACAATTGAGTTTTGACAATAATTAGGACATGGGACAGCAACTGACAACAATTAGGACACGGGACAGAATTTTCTTAAAAACTAAGATCTGTTTGTTTGCGTAATTTCTTGACGGCGAATACATTATTGAACATTTTATTAATTATTATGTCGAATTCCTTTCAACAAAAAAATCGATTTGTTTAAAAGAAAAAATCGAGTTTTCTATACAAATTCCTTGTATTGAAAGAAAAAAATCGACTTTTGTTTAGAAAAAAGATCAATTTTTTTTGTTGACATTAATAATTTGAATTGTTAAAAACTACTTAACTACAATTTTCCAAGTAATTAAATAACTTGCTTAATATTTTAAGGTCATACTTCAGTTCGAAAACCAAATTTCCACAATTTGGTGAATATAGTTTTTAAGTTATCAACACTTTTTGTTGGCTACTACGCATTTACGTACGGGAGTGTCGCACGAGTTAATAATTGCTTATAACTAAATAGCTACGATTCACCAAGTTCTGAAATATTTTTCACAATGTTTTTAAATTATGTCTGAGTATGGACAGCCAAATTTCACAATTTGATCAATCATTATTTTTATTTACCAACACTTTTTTCAGGCTACTACGCATTTTCGTACTGGTTTGTCGACGAGTAGGTAATTATTTTTATTAATTTAACTACGCTTCACCAAATTCTGAAATATTTCCACAAGGTTCCTCGATTACTTCTAAGTTCTAGACCAAAATTTCAGAATTTGGTGAAACATACTTTTTGAGTTATTGACATTTTCCGCCAATCACACAAATTCGTTAGTTAGTGTAGTGCACGAGTAGAAATTTGCTTATAACTCTTATACTAAGATTCACCAAATTCTGAAATTTTGCCACAAGGTTCCTCGACTACTTCTTAGCTCTAGACCAAAATTTTAAAATTTGGTGAAACATACTTTTTGAGTTATTGACATTTTCCGCCAATTACACAAATTCGTTAGTTAGTGTAGTGCACGAGTAGAAATTTGCTTATAACTCTTATACTAAGATTCACCAAATTCTGAAATTTTGCCACAAGGTTCCTCGGCTACCTCTTAGTTCTAGACCAAAATTTTAGAATTTGGTGAAACATACTTTTTGAGTTATTGACATTTTCCGCCAATTACACAAATTCGTTAGTTAGTGTAGTGCACGAGTAGAAATTTGCTTATAACTCTTATACTAAGATTCACCAAATTCTGAAATTTTGCCACAAGGTTCCTCGACTACTTCTAAGTTCTAGACCAAAATTTTAGAATTTGGTGAAACATACTTTTTGAGTTATTGACATTTTCCGCCAATTACACAAATTCGTTAGTTAGTGTAGTGCACGAGTAGAAATTTGCTTATAACTCTTATACTAAGATTCACCAAATTGTAAAATTTTGGTCTAGAGCTAAGAGGTAGTTGAGGAACCTTGTGGCAAAATTTCAGAATTTGGTGAATCTTAGTATAAGAGTTATAAGCAAATTTCTACTCGTGCACTACACTAACTAACGAATTTGTGTAATTGGCGGAAAATGTCAATAACTCAAAAAGTATGTTTCACCAAATTCTAAAATTTTGGTCTAGAACTAAGAGGTAGCCGAGGAACCTTGTGGCAAAATTTCAGAATTTGGTGAATCTTAGTATAAGAGTTATAAGCAAATTTCTACTCGTGCACTACACTAACTAACGAATTTGTGTAATTGGCGGAAAATGTCAATAACTCAAAAAGTATGTTTCACCAAATTCTAAAATTTTGGTCTAGAGCTAAGAGGTAGTTGAGGAACCTTGTGGCAAAATTTCAGAATTTGGTTAATCTTAGTATAAGAGTTATAAGCAAATTTCTACTCGTGCACTACACTAACTAACGAATTTGTGTAATTGGCGGAAAATGTCAATAACTCAAAAAGTATGTTTCACCAAATTCTAAAATTTTGGTCTAGAACTAAGAGGTAGCCGAGGAACCTTGTGGCAAAATTTCAGAATTTGGTGAATCTTAGTATAAGAGTTATAAGCAAATTTCTACTCGTGCACTACACTAACTAACGAATTTGTGTAATTGGCGGAAAATGTCAATAACTCAAAAAGTATGTTTCACCAAATTCTAAAATTTTGGTCTAGAGCTAAGAGGTAGTTGAGGAACCTTGTGGCAAAATTTCAGAATTTGGTTAATCTTAGTATAAGAGTTATAAGCAAATTTCTACTCGTGCACTACACTAACTAACGAATTTGTGTAATTGGCGGAAAATGTCAATAACTCAAAAAGTATGTTTCACCAAATTCTAAAATTTTGGTCTAGAACTAAGAGGTAGCCGAGGAACCTTGTGGCAAAATTTCAGAATTTGGTGAATCTTAGTATAAGAGTTATAAGCAAATTTCTACTCGTGCACTACACTAACTAACGAATTTGTGTAATTGGCGGAAAATGTCAATAACTCAAAAAGTATGTTTCACCAAATTCTAAAATTTTGGTCTAGAGCTAAGAGGTAGTTGAGGAACCTTGTGGCAAAATTTCAGAATTTGGTTAATCTTAGTATAAGAGTTATAAGCAAATTTCTACTCGTGCACTACACTAACTAACGAATTTGTGTAATTGGCGGAAAATGTCAATAACTCAAAAAGTATGTTTCACCAAATTCTAAAATTTTGGTCTAGAACTAAAAGGTAGCCGAGGAACCTTGTGGCAAAATTTCAGAATTTGGTGAATCTTAGTATAAGAGTTATAAGCAAATTTCTACTCGTGCACTACACTAACTAACGAATTTGTGTAATTGGCGGAAAATGTCAATAACTCAAAAAGTATGTTTCACCAAATTCTAAAATTTTGGTCTAGAGCTAAGAGGTAGTTGAGGAACCTTGTGGCAAAATTTCAGAATTTGGTGAATCTTAGTATAAGAGTTATAAGCAAATTTCTACTCGTGCACTACACTAACTAACGAATTTGTGTAATTGGCGGAAAATGTCAATAACTCAAAAAGTATGTTTCACCAAATTCTAAAATTTTGGTCTAGAACTAAGAGGTAGCCGAGGAACCTTGTGGCAAAATTTCAGAATTTGGTGAATCTTAGTATAAGAGTTATAAGCAAATTTCTACTCGTGCACTACACTAACTAACGAATTTGTGTAATTGGCGGAAAATGTCAATAACTCAAAAAGTATGTTTCACCAAATTCTAAAATTTTGGTCTAGAACTAAGAGGTAGCCGAGGAACCTTGTGGCAAAATTTCAGAATTTGGTGAATCTTAGTATAAGAGTTATAAGCAAATTTCTACTCGTGCACTACACTAACTAACGAATTTGTGTAATTGGCGGAAAATGTCAATAACTCAAAAAGTATGTTTCACCAAATTCTAAAATTTTGGTCTAGAGCTAAGAGGTAGTTGAGGAACCTTGTGGCAAAATTTCAGAATTTGGTGAATCTTAGTATAAGAGTTATAAGCAAATTTCTACTCGTGCACTACACTAACTAACGAATTTGTGTAATTGGCGGAAAATGTCAATAACTCAAAAAGTATGTTTCACCAAATTCTAAAATTTTGGTCTAGAACTAAGAGGTAGCCGAGGAACCTTGTGGCAAAATTTCAGAATTTGGTGAATCTTAGTATAAGAGTTATAAGCAAATTTCTACTCGTGCACTACACTAACTAACGAATTTGTGTAATTGGCGGAAAATGTCAATAACTCAAAAAGTATGTTTCACCAAATTCTAAAATTTTGGTCTAGAACTAAGAGGTAGCCGAGGAACCTTGTGGCAAAATTTCAGAATTTGGTGAATCTTAGTATAAGAGTTATAAGCAAATTTCTACTCGTGCACTACACTAACTAACGAATTTGTGTAATTGGCGGAAAATGTCAATAACTCAAAAAGTATGTTTCACCAAATTCTAAAATTTTGGTCTAGAGCTAAGAGGTAGTTGAGGAACCTTGTGGCAAAATTTCAGAATTTGGTGAATCTTAGTATAAGAGTTATAAGCAAATTTCTACTCGTGCACTACACTAACTAACGAATTTGTGTAATTGGCGGAAAATGTCAATAACTCAAAAAGTATGTTTCACCAAATTCTAAAATTTTGGTCTAGAACTAAGAGGTAGCCGAGGAACCTTGTGGCAAAATTTCAGAATTTGGTGAATCTTAGTATAAGAGTTATAAGCAAATTTCTACTCGTGCACCACACTAACTAACGAATTTGTGTGATTGGCGGAAAATGTCAATAACTCAAAAAGTATGTTTCACCAAATTCTGAAATTTTGGTCTAGAACTTAGAAGTAATCGAGGAACCTTGTGGAAATATTTCAGAATTTGGTGAAGCGTAGTTAAATTAATAAAAATAATTACCTACTCGTCGACAAACCAGTACGAAAATGCGTAGTAGCCTGAAAAAAGTGTTGGTAAATAAAAATAATGATTGATCAAATTGTGAAATTTGGCTGTCCATACTCAGACATAATTTAAAAACATTGTGAAAAATATTTCAGAACTTGGTGAATCGTAGCTATTTAGTTATAAGCAATTATTAACTCGTGCGACACTCCCGTACGTAAATGCGTAGTAGCCAACAAAAAGTGTTGATAACTTAAAAACTTATATTCACCAAATTGTGGAAATTTGGTTTTCGAACTGAAGTATGACCTTAAAATATTAAGCAAGTTATTTAATTACTTGGAAAATTGTAGTTAAGTAGTTTTTAACAATTCAAATTATTAATGTCAACAAAAAAAATTGATCTTTTTTCTAAACAAAAGTCGATTTTTTTCTTTCAATACAAGGAATTTGTATAGAAAACTCGATTTTTTCTTTTAAACAAAACGAATTTTTTGTTGAAAGGAATTCGACATAATAATTAATAAAATGTTCAATAATGTATTCGCCGTCAAGAAATTACGCAAACAAACAGATCTTAGTTTTTAGGAAAATTCTGTCCCGTGTCCTAATTGTTGACAGTTGCTGTCCTATGTCCTAATTATTGTCAAAAAAAAAAATCATAATTTTTTCCGCCGAAAACCAGACTGCAAATTCTTTCTTTTTTTTTGTAAAAAATTTCCAAATTTCTAAAATAAAATAAAGAAAATTTAATTTGAAAAATATAACAAAGACCAAGTTTCGATTATTTACGGGAATTATGTACATTATAAAATAAAAAAAGCTGTGTGTTGCCCACACTGATAACTCGAAGTGCTCAGTTGTGTCGTGTTCTCGTGTATTTTTCCAAAGGTAAAAAATAAAAAGTACCTACATATTTTGTGTAAAATTATTTGTATTAAAAAAATAATAATAAATATTGTTCACTTTAAAGGTGGTCAGTGCGGAAACCAAATTGGAGCTATGTTTTGGAAAATCATCTCTGATCGGCATGGAATTCATGCCACAGCCGAATACGACGGTGACAGCGACATGCAATTGGAATGCATTAATGTCTACTACAACGAGGCATCCGGTGGCAAATATGGCACCATTGAATGGACTCTGTGATCAGGTCCATTTGGACAGATTTTCTGCACCGAGTATTTTGGTGTAGGACAATCCGGTGCACGAAACAACTGGGCCAAGGGTCATTACACTGATTCAGTGTCATTGGGTGATTCAGTATTAGATGTTGTCCGCAAAGAAGCCGAGGTTTGTGATTGCCTGCATGGATTCTACCGCTGACGAAGACGCCTAGTTTGAGGAAGAACAAGGAACCGAAGTTGATGAAATCAAAGCAAACAAAAACTAAAAAAAATTAAATTCCAAAAAGAAGACATGCAATGTTATTTTTTATAAGAAAATGACCTATTAAAAATCTTAATAATAACTTATCAGTTGAGCTGTTTGCTCTAAATATATGCGACTCGAAAAATTTGAAAAATTTTAAGCAGTTTCTTTTGCTTTTTGTTTGGTCTAGAAAAAAACCGTCAGCTGAATCTAGGGGCACGGTAGTGCCCCTTGCCAAGACGAGCAAAACGAGCGGCGGGCACTACCTATATTTTCTCGTAACGTTTCGTCGGATTTTTAAGAATATAGGCTAGGATTTGCACACAAACAACACAAAAATTTAGAAATCTTTAACTTTCACCCTCCAACACCCCAAAAATGGCGGTTCATAATAAAACATCTAAGGCAACAACAATTTTCACAATCACACAAAACAATGCATATAAGCCACCTATACTTGATGTAAGGGTTGTTTTTTTTTATTTTGTACTCACAAACACAAAAAACAATGCACAATATGTCTTTGCTTGAAATAAGGCTTGTTTCTGTATTGTATGATCTTCCCCACGATTGGTAAAAAAATTGTCGTCCCGGTATCGCTATGACGTATCCTTGGAATTATATGTATGTATGTATGCATTTTTACTTATACTCAAGGGTGTGAATTCGCTTCGGTCAAAAATAAATAAAGAGATTTTTCATTTTTTTAAGGTTTACCCTAATTATTGCGAAGTTTAAAATATATGGGTTACTTATTAATACTATATATTATATTGCTTAATAAATAGGTAGGAGGGATATAGGTATATGATTTTCAAGTACATATCGGTATTTTGCTAAGAGACTTAGCTCAATATAAAGGTTAGGTTAGGTAGGTTGTAGGTAGTTATTTAATTCATAGATTTTATGCCTATTTTGCTACAATATCAACTGTGAAGTAGTTTTAATGGAAGCAGGATTCCACAGTGAAGTATTCATAAGGGAGACACCCAAACGACCAAGCCATACTTTTTGAGCACGATGTAGGTTTGGTAGAGTTAGGTCTACTAAAGTTAGGCCTTGTAGAGTTATGGGCTTGGCTCTTCATGAGATTTCATAACTTTTTCACAGCGAAAGCGTCATGTGCATGTGTGTCTTGGCGACCTTTTTTTACATGAAATGATTTTGGTGGTTATTTTTACAAACCTTATCAATTACTAATTATGATATTGTGTGTAGACCTTATTTATCCCAGAGTTGATATCATTGGTTGTTCTCGAGACATTCAAGCCGAAAACATTTTTTAACAATAATTAAGCAGTTTTTTTTTGCGGATTTTATGGCCCAAAAAAAACCATCAATTGAATTTTTTTACAAACTCTACCGATTATCAACTATAACTTTGTGTTTTAAATAAAATTGACCCGAAATCAATATGTTCTCAAGATATTTAATTATTATTAAACACATTACTGAGCTTAACAATATGCAAAGAAAACTTCGTTGATATTACGAATTATTGCAATTCTATTGATAGCATTGTTGGCTCCGTAGCCAAACGTTAAATGTAATACTCTTGCTTTTATGAAGTTCTAATTCAGCTTAGTTATATTTTCAATTTTCCAGTTTTTAGTGCTTAACTCTATTTTTTTTTGTTAATATAAATACGCAATCAAGGGCGTATGCGAAGTTTTGGTAGGGGGGTAGTTATTGCTGCTAAAAACATATGTTGTAATAATTTTTGCTTTTAATTTGTTGGTTGGTATATTATTGATTTTTATCATTTTTTATTGTTTTTCGATTAACAATCAACATGATCATCTCAAAAGTATGTTCTACTACGCTTATCATCAAAAGACCGGATGTATCTACAAACGAGACACCTCATGCCGATGGCTTCATGGTAACCAATTGATTCTTCGGTCGCAAGTCGCATAGAGCAAGAGGATCAATTATTGTATTGCACATGCTCATCACTACAATTTCCTACCGCGAGGATTCATTTTGCCGCGCGTGCCAATAAAATGCGAGCGGTTTGTAGACAAAAACTACACTCATGCATAATTGCATTTGCAGTGCCACATCAAACCCAAAACAAGAAATATTTTTATCATTAACCTGACTTCTTAGAAGATTAACAAACTGGTAATTAGAAACACAAGATAGTGTAGTGGAACGAGATAACCAACCAGCACAAAAGCAGCTAGCATGACTGATTTATTTTTTTCTTTGGTTTCGTCAATGAAAGGCCTTTTATTTTGATCAGCAATGACCGGTTTTAAAATCAATAGCCTCGGGTAATTGCATCCAAACAGGTTATTCACCTCTAAATATCTAAAAATATCTGTTTTTTTCAGAGATTCTCGACCAGAATGATCAAAATGGATATAGGTTACCTACCCTAAAAAATAATTAAACCTAAAAATAAGCTCAATTTAATTTAAAATTTGCTTTTGAGTTATTATATATCAAAAATGCATTAAAAAGAAATGCCATCACTGTCATAACCCAAGAAAGACAAAACAACTGCCTTCGCTGCAAATGCAAATAAATAAAATACATACAGTCGTATTTATTAGATTTTTTACTATTTAGACAGTGTTAAGTATTTCAAAATAGTCGGAAATATGCTTTATTTAATTAAACAAAATTTAAATTTGTCAAGGTTTAGACAATCAATTCCGTTGTCTAAAATTAGATAAAAAGTTAGATCACTTTAGCAACAATTTAGTATAATTTTAAAACTTGGACGGCTCTCTAAAGTAAAACAATGTTTATAAGTAAAGCCTTAACTACATTGGCCACTTTTTGCAAAATTACAAAAGTAAAAATATTTTTTTTCCCGCTAGCGCAAATTTTTTGTGAAAAAAAATGTACACAATTCTTTTTAAACCAAAATCTAAGCTTTCTCCATCATTTTTATACGTTTTCCAGTGAGCAACACTATTCCAAAATGAGTTTAAAAATTTTCACTTTTGTACTTTTTCACTTTTTTGGCTTATGTAGTTAAGGCTTAAGACTGATACAGTATAAGTCCAAGTAGATTGTCAGCGGACGAAACAACAATTTGTGTGGACCAAACACCATAAAAAGCCATTTTGAAATAGGTAGGGTAGTGGCACCAGTTCTCGAACAGTTTACCGAGTTCAAAAAGTAAGAGAGCTGTAAAAAATACTTTCTTTGACCCTAGAAATTTAATGTAAATTTATTCAGATAGCTAAACTCAAAAAGTTGCATGCCCAAAAGCATTTTTGTCCATTATTATGATCGGTTACTCACAAATAAATTAAAATTGAAAAACAACTACTTTTGCCTATTCTCGAACACTTGTTTCCCAAACCCGAACAAAGAGTTTCCTTATTTCGAACACCAGCATTTAGGTACGTTTTATTGGTAATTCAAAGCTATCGCAGCAATACAAAACGCTTTATCAAGTTTTATTTCAACTCTTTATTTCTGTGGCTGTCTACACATCCTTGTGGGAGTGAAAAACAATCTACGTTACCGACATTTAAGGTTCAAGTCCCAACCTCTCTTTGTCCTTTTTTATATTTGCTAATTTACTTACTGGCTTACTTATCGGCACTTTTTGTTTTGTTATTGTTCACCAAGAGAAAATTTACTGTGCTAGCTATAAAATTGACAATAAAACGCAGCTATGAGCTCTTCTGGAATGGAAAGTAATTTAAAACACTTTCGTGTAATAATTGGGTGGTTTGCACTTTTTAATCCAATTGTAATAAAATAAAAGTAACTTATTTATAATGTTAATCTTTATTAAGAAAACAATTATGGCAATTTGCCATTTGTTTTATATAAAAAAATAAATAAAAAGGTTAAAATTAATTATAGGTACATCAGATTACGGATATAAGAAAGTCTAATATGGTCAAAAAATTTAAATTAAATTTAATTCATTAAATTTAAAGCCACCATTAAAAAGAGATTTTTTGTTTATGTAATTCCATGAAAAAAAATGTGAATTTTCTACTCTTAATAAAGCTTTACAAAGTAATAGAGATTGAATAATTTGGACCTTAAGGCCAGGCGCGCACGTGCAACTAAACCGTTTGGTTTCGATTTTGAGTACTATAGAATTATATGAGAGTCCGCTCACATAAACCGGCGCGCACTCCCATATAAGCCCATTGTGCTCAAAATCGAAACCAAACTGTTTAGTTGCATGTGCGCGCCTGGTCTAAAGCAGCTTCTAACTCATTAATCAACTCAATAATCAAATTAAGTCACGACTTTAATATTTCAGTAAAATGGACCATAATAAAATGAACATCAGTAACAACGACCAAACAATAACAAAAACTTAAAGTGCTGATAAATAAGGCAGTAAATTAGTGAATATAAAAGTGGATTAAGAGTGCGGACTTAACCTTTTTCGGTAACGTAGAGTGTCTTTCACTCACAAAAGAGTGTGAACACAACCACAGAAATCAAGAGTGGATCAATATAGCGTTTTATTGAATTTGCATTGCTGTGCTAGCTATGAATTGTCAATAAAAGACACCTAATATTATGTTGTTCGAAAAAAGGAAACCCTTAAAACTGCTGTTTCCCATTTCCGAACACTAAATATTAAAAAATATAAAAAAAACAAAACACTAAAAATAAGGCGTTCGAAAATAGGAGTACCAATTCTTTGCATAGTTTTGGGTACACAAAATTGAAGACAATACTATTTTCCCACAAATTCCTATACAAAACTTTAAAAATAAAAAAATAAAGCAGTTGCCTATTCTCGAACAATGTTCGGAATAAGGAAACTCGACAAAAATTGGTTTCCTATTCTTGAACAGGCAAAAAATCAAATTAACGCTACATTTTTTTTGCAAGTTTTCTTCAGATATTATAAACAAAGGTATATATTTGATAAATAACATATTTGCAAATACTTTTCTTAACAATTTCCTTACTAAATTTGTAGTTTCCCGAGCGCCTTCACCAAGTTTTTTTTAAATGAAAATTCAACGAATTTCACTTTTGAAAAACCTTTTGAGAATTGACAATTTTTTAACAGACACAATATAAATGAATCCGTGGGGAACTTTGTGGAATCAAAGAGGGAATGTGCCACAATGTATTTGTACTGGTTGGAAAGAGAAAAATGAAAAAGTAACGGAGTTATAACGTTTTTAGCCAAAAGTGTTCGGTAACTGGAGCTGTTCGAGAATAGGTGCCACTACCCTATACGTAAAAGTAATTTTTTTTTATTTAATGACGAATTTTTCAATAACTGGAATAGGTTACTCATTCATTGTAATCGGGAACTTGTTGCGAGTCCACCATAATGTAGTAGAAGTTGTTTTTTTATTTTGTATTCAAAAACACAAAAACCAATGTTTAAATTAAAGAGTTGTTTTATATTTTGTATATTTTCACCAGGAGTGGTGAACAAATTGTCGGTCAGCATGAAAGTTTCATTTATTAGACTTAGGACATGTACATATGTACATATATTCAGCTGTGTGCGTAAGGAAAGAAATAATTATCAGCCCTATTCTGTTAAACCTTCTTGTGAAAGCTTTAGGGCTGTATCTTTCGTTCTCGCTTCGCTCAAAATTAAATTAAGATGTTTTATATTAAAGGCTCATTTTTTTAAGGTTCCCCTTAATTATTTCAAAGTTAAATTATATATAAATATTATATATAATATAAGGGGCTTAGCTCTTCATGAAATCTCATAACTTTTTCATAGCGAAAGCGTCAAAACTTTATGAGTCTTGGCAACCTATTGTACATGAAATGTTTTTGGTGGGGTAGTATTTGTCCAGGTTCGTAAAGTTTCCCAATGCGATGGAATTCGTGATAGAACATCAATTTTTTAAAAGTACCAAATAGAAATTTTCATAGAGAAGGTTTTGTTTTAGTTAACCTCTTTTTCAAGGTTGGCTTCGTGTGCGGATCTTCATAATTTAATTACCTACGAATAATAAACAAAATGTAACCTTCGCATGTTTAAGAAACTTATATATACGTACATATATATGTAAGTAAGAAAACCATTTTTGTATTCTTTTTTATATATAATAATTAAAAATCTACCAGCTTAGTTTAAATAGGTACATGGTTCGAAAATCTTTCTGCGTACATGTGAAGGTACTATGGTTCGCTTTTTCAACTTTTTTGATGGATTTCTTTAGTCTCCTTCATCTTGTCATAGTAAATGCATAGGTTGTATATCATCACGTATTTATATTTTTCTGTGTTCTCTTCCGTACTTATTTGACTCATACTAGGAAACTCCTCTTACGATTGTTCCAATCCGTTTTGTTTAGCCGCCAGGCGTTTTCTCCGCACATCAAGAATTGTTGCTTGGCTCACAATATTTTTTGTATCCATACTTGGCTTTTATAAATATTGGTGCCAATTTCCTTGTAACTTCAATAGTCACATCGATCACTTGGAATTCAGGAACGTCCAGCTTCAGATGGTTCTTAAATGAATGATATCTTCGTGTCGAAACCAAATGCACTCGAGTCCTAGTATTGTATAGACAATTCAGTACAATTAACAGATGATGACAATCGAAGTGAATACCAAACCAATACACAATAGGTACTTCTGACTCTGAAAAGAGATTACGTCGATAGCTTGATGCCCTAAACATATCAGTCGAATTACCAAGCAAATTATCAATTTTTTTCTATTTTCCACTGGCACAAACTTCTGCGATACTTGGCACATTCTTTCAGAGAATTCATGAATACCTTAAATTTTTGTATCCGCTGCAAATATGTAGATAAACACTACAAACGTTGAATTTCTTGAGAAAAGTCTTTAGATTACATTAAAGCATAATTATTTACCCATCTTTGAAGTTATGCATCATAAAAATTGTCCCGATTTCTAGAAAAATCTTCGAGAAAATATCGGGCAATGTAAATCCAGACTAATCAGCCTCAATGCCACATCTGTACATAATCGTTGAGGGGAAGCAAAAAATTTGACATAAATTGGGACAGACATTTCTTAGGTATGTTTGTTCTGTGTTTTTGTATGACAATTTTTAATACGTTACGTTACGGAATTTGTTAATTGTAATTGTTTATACAACTGTCATTATTTTAGCATTTTGTTAATTATTTATTGAACTGCTTGTTCACTAAATTCGAGATATGGCTCACTAAATTCGCAAAGCAATTCCCCATCGATTGATACTAATAAAGCCCACTTTTGTTTCTATCAGCTGCTAACTATACGCGAATCTTAAATTGTTAATAACTTTTAAACTATGATTCACCAAATTCTAAAATTGTTTAACCAAATTTCACCAAATGTTCACCTAATTCTAGGAATAAAAATTTTTGAAATCTGTGAAATCTCGCTGCTAACTATACGTCGGTATGTAGTTGAGGCTTAAATTCTTAACTACATTGGCCACTTTTTGCAAAATTACAAAAGTAAAAATATTTTTTTTCCCGCTAGCGCAGTTGTTTTGTGAAAAAGAATGTACACAATTCTTTTTAAACAAAAATCTAAGCTTTCTGCATCATTTTTATACGTTTTCCAGTGAGCAACACTATCCCAAAATGAGTTTGAAAATTTTCACTTTTTTGGCTTATGTAGTTAAGGCTTAAGGCCGTGTGTGAATTGAGTTAAAATAGCGTTAGATTTTATCCGAAGATTAATTTTTGACACTAGCGAGGTTAATCTGTACGTAGAAATGTCAAAATTTAATCTCGGATAAAATTTAATCGAAATTTTAAGCGAATTCGCACACGGCCTAAGTTTTAGTAAGACAAATCACGCTGAAATTATCGAAAATATACATAAATTAATAAGAGAAAAATAATTGGCACAGAGTTGAGATACAAATCTTAAGCAATTTTCATTTTAATAAAATGTTTATGCATTTATGCCGTTTTTCATTGTAGAAAAGATTTCATCTTTTTGCGAAAAGATTTGCACGTTTTCCAGTTTTTCATGTTTTATTCACAAAAAAATGCGTTCTAGTTGAGTTCTTAAGACGACAGATGCAATCTGTTTAATTTGAGATTTGATCTGCGTTCACCCATACACTGAAATTAACTCTCATGTCAAATTGAAAATATCTTTGTTCAGTGAATTGAAAGTCTATATGTGTGAACAATCATCACCCATACTATATTAAATATGGCTGAGGCTTTTTTCAAAGTAGTGTGAGTTGCACAAACACAAATGCATTCATACATGGTCGGCGTGAAGTTAGACGGCTAAAAGCTGGGGCGCCTAAATGATTTTAAGTTATATTTCTTTTCGGTCAGGAAAGTAGGAACATATGTGGCTTGTAAAACTAGATTACGAATTTTATCTTCTCAGAAGTACTTAGGCAACTTTAAAGGAACAAGGTAGTTGTTAATGAACCTGTTAAAAAAGAATTTGGATTATATTTATCCGATTAAATAAATAATTGAATGAAAGTTATGTTTTTTTTTTTTAATTGTGTTAAAACTAAAAGTGAACATAATAACATAAACGTAAATCGTTAAAAAATAACTCTGCACTACGGCCGCCTTGCCATCACCAACAAAACCTAATACGTCCCTGGACGGGAATTTCTAATTTTGACAGTAGAAGTATGTTTTAAAGCTAAGTACAGACGATTTTCAGATCCTACAATGGTCGGATAGTTAGCTAACAAATGACAAATTTCTCACAATGTAAAAATTGTCCGTTCACACAATTGGTAGATTTTGTGCCAAAGTCTGACAATTTAATTGTCAGCTCTTGTCTGACAATTTTTTTTTTTTTTTTTTATTTATTTACTCAAATCAATAAAAATTCAATTCAATTGACGATTTCAAGATCAAACATCTTTTATAGAATTTCACTTTTTGAAAATGTGAATCCGTATAGTGGCTACAAGAAGAGGATATTTACTTTCAAAGTGATTTGAAAATCACTTGATTGAACTTTATTGTTTAGAACAAAAATAAAACTTTGCGTGCAAAAAATTCAGCAGGCTTACTCCAGAGAGCTCGGCTGATTTAGAAAGTGACCTTGAAACTATGTTAGATCTGAGCGAGTTGGCGGCAAGTTGCCTGTTGTTACCAATTGCTTGAGCTGGTTTTTTTTTTGCAGGTAGTGTTCCTGTCCATCCTCGTTTTGGCATTCTTCAAATTTGTTTGATTTTATAGTATAGTTTCTTGGCCGTTTTGCAGTCCAATTTTTTAACTTGTTGGACTTTGCTGTTCACTTTATTTTCATCGTATTTAATCTTCATTTGAGTAGAATATCTTTCAATGGTTTTATTTATTCCGAACAAGACTACACAGCACAAGGAATATAATATAAAAGTGCATTGACCTATTATATAAGGACTGCCAGGAGCCAACTTCACGACGTCCGACTTAAAACTAAACTGCCACCAGCGCCCCGTGGTGCAAAGCAGAAAATACGGTGAAGCTCTATTTGACATTAGATTTTTGTTTATTAATTTTTTGTTTGCATAAGAAAAAAAACTTTTTTAAAAGAGCAACAAAAATAATATGCACGAAGAAAACGTAAAGGCAAACACCACCTTGTAACAAAAATAGCAACAGATGCAGTTTGGGCCTCCAAGACCGGTCAACAAATGCCTCAACAATCTGGATCTGCAGATTCCGGTCAGACATTGCCTCCACAAGCTGTACAAGTACAAATGCCATGGCAACCACCACGACCTGGTCAACAAAGGCCATCACAAACATGGAAATATGCAAATGGCAGCTCAGCAACCAAGGCTAATGCCACCACAACTGAACAGTTTCCTCCTCTGCAACATAGAGTACCTATAATTATCTAGAGAACCGACTCGTACCCCTCTTGCCTAAAACACCCGCAAAATTTTTTTGAGATGAGTTAGAGAAAATTCTCTTATTTTACTCTTTATTTCCTATTCGTGAATCAGTGTGAATCGTGGATTCAAACACAAAATGGCGCCATTAGCTCAGTTATTTTTTTATAGAGCCACGTTTTCAACATAAATATACATGAAATATACTAGATTTGAATGCTAAAAGCAAGACAACACTAAAAAAAATATGTTTCGGTCCATTAAACAGTTGTTTAAAGTAATTTTATTGAAATTTTTTTTTTAAATTTCAATTTTTGAATTTAACGTTTTCTTATTTTAAATATCTTAGCGCAGGAACCCATCATAATTGAGCAAAAACGTGTATACTATTTGTTACAGCAGTGGTGTATGGGGTTCCATTTAAAATGCATGGGATCACTAATACGTGCTCAACGAATAGTCGACAAAATGGTCCCATTCTCTCACTACAGCTTGTAGGGTGAAAGAGAACGAACCCCTTAAGTCGGTTCTCTAGATAATATAGGTACTCTATGCTCTGCAATATGCTCATATAGCCTGGTCAGCAATGCCGGTTGTCCATTTGTGACAAACAAGCTGGTTTGCTACCACCTCTGGTTATAACAAAGTTCATTATTCAGAATCAAGGCACTTCAAGTCAACAATATGTTAGTATCTTCAGATGGTGTTGTTGAGCCTTTGAGGGGAAATTTTATCTTGTTGACCCGAAGTTCCTTTGCAGTCAGAAGATCTACGGTCAGCTCACTCTTACTTTTCAGTATCAATTTTAATTACATAAAACATTTCACTAAGTTCAACTTATTTATCATAATTTTTATTTTTCTTCACATAGTTACGGTAGAGAAGATGAAGTTATGGGGCGTCAAATTTATTCAGTGTTGAACGACAGACGTCAAACTTTTATCTTTATTTGAAAAAGATGGCACTGTTTATTATAGGTAAAAATAATAGATGTCCTTAGTTTCTTCGACAAAAAATGCTTGTTCAGGTCAATTGGCTTTAGTAAAAGTTACTCTTTTTTTCCACTTTGCACCTAGAGACGAAGTGTCGCTTAGAAGAGGTCGGACCACTTTTATTGGGGCGTTTGTATGAAAATAAAGCAGTCCAAATCTAGTATGTCGATATAAAAGTGAGTCCAGTTGCTTTATAGATTTTTTCATTCAGTTCTGGAAAAACTACAAATTTCCTACAAAAAAGTTTTTTTTTATTTCTCAACTCGACTCCAACCGTTTGACATTTCGAACAATGAAGAAATGTCAGCAATTTTGTAAGATGTTTTCAATAAAAATATCTGACAATGACCAATGAGTCTGACAATGTCCTAATCGTCTGACAATGACACAAATTGTGCGTTTAGACGATTGTAAGATACCTGATTGTCATCTGACAATGACGTTTCTGACAATATCGCAGACAAAATTGTGTGTCCAGACGATTGTAAGACATTTGGGACAGTATTTTCACTGACAGATCTGACAATATTGTAAGATCTGACAATCGTCTATACTTAGTTTAGGAGTGTATTTTAATTTTAAACCAATTTGCTTTTTTATAGCAAAATTCCACAAAATATAATTATTCAAGTATTCTAGGAAAATGTAAATAAATAAATAAATTTGATGGCACAACAGCTCATGAAGAACTAGGGCCTAGTGACTTACAACTCTCAACCATTCCTGTGTGCGTGTCTGCAGGAATGGAGGAGACCTACAGTTTATTGCCGAATCCGAACGGCTAACGAGCGGCACTTTTCTGTGACAGGAGATACTCTTGGAGGATTTGTCAATTCCTCGCAAGAGGCAGTAGCCGTTTTTTCTTTCAAATAAATAGGTGGCGAGGCTTGGGATCGAACCTTAGACCTCCGGCATGAGTCTATCGCCCTAACCATCACGCCACGGCTACTACTCTAGGAAAATGTATTTATCTAAAAAAAAAAAAAAAAAAAAAAAATTTCTAGGAAAATGTATTTATTTAAAAAACATCACTTTATATTAATTTATGTAACATATCAGTCAAAATATACTTGTGAAGAGAAAACTTTGTGCACTCCTTAATATTTGTGTTTTTACACGATTTCACACAGCACCGCATGTTGTTGTTTTCATCGAATATGTTAATTATTCATCCTTGTTTCACGTTCTTTTAAGTTTAACTATTTTTATTTTATGTCGAATTTCTTTTAAAAAATTTATGTTTAGAAAAAAAATCGATTTTTTTTGGTAAAAAGGAATTCGACATTACTTTTTTACGCAATCTAAAACGTTTTAAGACGTCGGCAAAATGACAGCACTGAGTCTAATTTGCTTTTTTTTTCTTTTTTGTTTTTCAGTTCTTGCGGCCTCACTCACGTACACTACGTGATATACACCAGTTCCTTGAAAATGAAATTTTTCGATGTCAGTATGTTTTGTTCAAAAGAGCAATTCTGGTGTTTGAGAAGAGATTTTACAGATTGCAATGAAAAATGACATTAGATTCGAGACCAAATGAAAAACCGCCATGTCACGTTTAACGAATAGCTGATTCCATTACACAGCATTTGACCAAATGGTTAAAAGGGGTATTCACACAAACTTTAACGTAAACTTTCCATTTAACACAATTGATAAAATTACGACATTGCATAAATACCCCTAACATAATGCACGAAAAATAAATAAATACATACAAAGATAAATATAGGAAATCGTTAACCTGATAAATTGGTTGACTTTCCTTATTTCGTTCTCTTTTCTCTTAAAAACATGTGAAAGTGGTATAACATAGAACAAGAACAACTACATCGAAATTGACGCCAACGAATGCAATAAGGTTCGTGTCTTTGCTATTTAATAGAGGAAACATTATGGATTCTATCAACATCCGTCTGAACATGATGTTTCCGTTAAGATAAAAATAAAACATTCAACATTTTCGTTATTATTCAAAATTGTATTTTTAGTTAAAGGAACATAGACTTCATTTTAATTTACAAAATTACTTTCAACAAACATTTAACTACATAATATTTATTTTTTTTTTAATTCTATCTTAATTACATAACTTAAATACAGAATTAAATGAATTAAAATTATTTTTATTTTTCAAATTTAATTTTGAAACTACACTACGTAAATATGCACAGTTGAGTTTAGCTCTAGATCACATCCATCTCATGTATTTATTTTGGTTAACAGCGGCTGAGTTACTCCGCCTGTCCCACCATTACCACTTTTAATGCCTTCAATCTCATTGGAATTACAAATATGTTTCATATTTCTCACATTGTTCGCTTTGACTATATTGTTATGGCTTAAACTATTATTACTGTTACTGGCTTTGACTAAATTTAAATTAGATCTACTACTGGTTCTGCTATTATTATGAAGATTGTATCGATTACTTAACTCTGCTGCCCTGGCAATATCTGCTGCGGTTTTCGTTGAGTTTCTCCGCGCCATATTGAAATTCGAGTATGGAGAGAGCGTGGATGAGTGAAACGGCTCATTCCGAGGGCAGCTGGTTCTATTGTTGGAATTTTTTGCTCTTAATACCTTTGGATTTGACATATCGCAAAGTGCTATGTCACTTGCATTACCATTGTGATGCTCGGGAAATAATCGGTCACAGTTTCCATTAACCGCCCTATCAAAGAGCGTAAAATCTATTAAGCTATTTTGCTCTTCAGTCTTCATTGAGTCTATGGCTCCACAGCCGTTAAGTTTAGGTGAGGATGAGGACATTTTTCGATGTTTTCGCAAAGAGGATGCTGGTGATGATGAATAAGGGGGAGGGAAATTAGAAATACTGCTAAGGAAAGGTTTACTTGGGGCGAGTTCTGAACAGCTATCATCTGAAGGTTCTTCACCTTCCAGCCAGTAAGTCAGCATCTCACCTTTACCCTTCATATTAACCAAACCACGTTCCCGCATTATAAACGTACCAAATTCGTCAAGGCAGGTTTTGGTTGTATGACTTATGTGAATCTTTAGAGCTTCTCCATTCGACTCCATTCGAGAGGCTGTATTCACTGTGTCGCCAAAAAGACAGTAACGTGGCATTTTTAGTCCAACTACTCCCGCAACACATGCTCCAGTATGAAGGCCAATACGGAGTCGCAATCTATCATCCGGTCGGTGGTGAATTCGAAACTTATGCACCTCATCCAGCAGAGCCAGTGCAAGACGAGCTATTTCTCTTGCATGCTGATTGCCATTTCGCAGCGGAAGCCCAGAAACTACCATATAGGCATCACCGATGGTTTCTACTTTGTAGACATCGAAATTCTCGACAATCGAGTCAAAGCAGGTATAGAGATCATTAAGAAATTGAACAACTTGCATGGGTGTGCTTTCAGCTGATATGGCAGTAAAGCCAACGATATCACTGAAGTAAATAGTGACCTGATCAAAAGTCTCTGCTACAACTGGTTGGCCACTTATTAATTGGGCAGCAACACTCTGTGGTAGAAGTTGATAGAGAAGTTTTTCACATTTTTTCTTCTCTTCGTGGTAATCTTTGGTGCGTTCATCTACAAGCTCTTCTAAATTATTGGCATATTGCTCCATTCGTTTTAATAGATTATCGACTATGTTCCCAGTTTCGTTATCTCTGAAATGATACACGTAAATTACAAAAAATTATTTAAAAAGAACAAAATTTGATTATTTATTTATACTAACTTATTAATTTTTCGAATTGTTGATTTAAGAGCACTGAAGTCTGGTCGTTCACATGGATCTTCCTGCCAGCATTTAACCATTAAATTATTCATATCTTCATGCTTGTTGTCCGATATATGTGGTCTAAAGGGTTTTGAAAATTCACTGGGATATGCTTTTACCATTTGGATGATTTCTAAAAAGGAGACAACAAAAAATGGTAAATTCATTAATAATTTTTTTTTTTATAAAAATACACAATTTTTAAAGCGTTTAACTTATCATAAATCTATATGTTGCATAAGTTTTATTAATAATGGTTTTGCGCTTGGAGGCATTTTAAGGAGTGGAATTATTATCTACCCAGGTGCTTAGTAATCTGACGATCGGGTCAGAACCTGTAAGGGCGTTAAGGTATCCATGCAGTTTATATAGCTCAAAGTACACAGCATGGTAAAAACAACTTTTGTTGAATATTTCATAGTTCTACTTCTAATCAACTCTATTCTGATAAACATCGGGGGGAATGATTATTCGAAAATCAATAATTTTAGATTATTCGGAGGGAAACATTCCGCGTCGGTAACATAGTTTGCCATTTTCATAAACGAGCGAATCGATCAGCTCTAAATAAAATTTTGATTTTTACATCCGCAGTTAGTTTGTTGCGTTTGTCATATTAAAAAAACAATTTTTGAAAAAAAAATTATTTTTTCTAATAAATAAACATTTTTGCTAAACTTTTGAACACAATTGTACTTAGCTGCAAATTAAAGAATCGCTGTAGCACAAGCTATCATTTAATTCGCTCAATAATTTACCAAAGAACGTTTGTGTACTTCAATGGCGTAGCACGGTTTCTAATGGCTACCTTGTCTTAAACAAAGAAAAGTTTTAAACGATCTCATATACATATATGTCTAGTCAACATTAGCTGCACCTAATTTTCTAGCAGCAGCTACATATGGGTAGGTAAAGTAGTTTCCCCGGACAGAATTGAAGGCTGTTTCACAATGCGACGAGAAATCGAGACGTCAGCGTGACGAGAAACGCTTTCATCTTTTTCTCGTTATAAACTCGTTCCCCAATTCACAATGCAGCGAGTTCTTAACCGAGAGCGTAGAATTATTCGTGTTTGTCAGTGAATTTGGGAAATAAAATACAAAATTTGAAAAAAAAAAGGAAAATGAAAATGTTAAAAAAAATGATTTTAGTACTTTTGGGAGTGTTTATTTACAAAAAAGCAAAAGGCATAAAAGATCATGTTTGAGCAGAAGAAGACGGTGGGAAAGTTAATGAAGACAAAATAATTAGTCGCAAAATAAAAATATTTATTTGCTCGCCATATTCTGTATTTTATTTTTTTATCTACCGAATTAATAAATATAAATACAAATACAGATACGCGCGGTGTCCTGTTCCCAATTGTCAAAATGAAAATCGTCGTTTCGTCGCGTCTTTTTTTCAATTTTTCGAACTCATGGCGTGAAGGGATGACGAGAAACGCTTTATTGTGAATACTCTGGTATATTCTCATTGCTTGAAATTGGTTTGACAGCTCCGACGAGCTCTCGTCACGCTCACGTCTTGTTTCCTCGTCGCATTGTGAAACAGGTTTGAGAGGACGCGACTAGTGAACGTGAATCGACAAAGTGAATCGATCGATCGATCACCCGTTTAGCAGAATAGGACTGAATGTCAGATTTGAATAAAAAAATCAAACAACAGTTTAAGGGCCATGTTATAGTTCGCGAATAGAACATTCGCTTTTAAATATTAAACTAAATTCTGTATAACTTTCTATATTTATTATTATTAACCAATATTTAAGTGACAATTATTTATATTAAACAAATAGAAACCTTCTTCATTCAGTCAGTCTTCAACGTAAGCATATTAAAGCTAAATGGAAAGCAACACATCAATTCCACAAGGTCTTCTTCGTAACATTGCTCTTTGGACCGATTTACTACCTGCCGTCGTTCCAGTTCCAACAACCATTCAATTCGTGAACTTTCCCAGCAACAAGTTTCTTTAAGAAGCTTTCTTGCATTCCCAAAGATGATGTCACGATCCGAGGGAGAACTTTTTCCCGAATCTTAAAAAAAAAAAAAAAAACAGAGTGGGCTACTTAAAAGCCAAAACTATGTTATTTCTTATTACATCGTTTGAAATACTGGAGGTATCCCGCCATTGACTTGTTACAAACATGAGGTTTATCAACGTTTAAATTAGAATTAATTCCTCCTAATATGAAAGTACTTTTCATAAACATATTGTATGAAGGGTTCTTTATGAGCAAGGTCTTGGGAGCTTTCTGGTATTTCACAATTCTTCGATCCGTTGATTCTTTGGGAAACGAATTAAAATATTGATTGCGTCCTAGCGAGTCCGTATTGAAAATAAATGCCTTCATTGATGATGAATTCGAAGAAGAACTGTTCAATGTAGGGCCGTAATTATGCTTCTTGTTTATTGTTGATAATTCCAGGTTTTGCAGCTTAAGAGACCTTCCATGACTGCTAGTAGTTTTTCGAGCAACATTTCGACGATGAGTTTTAAATTGTTTTTTACGATTCTCCATTTATTAATGTTGTGGTTTTTTCTTTAAATAATTTTTAAGTATCTTTATTTTTGTTTTCTTTCGTTGTTAAAGAAAATGCATGCTAAAGCTTTCAAAATAAATTGACTTCAAGGAGAAATTGAACTTTGATCTCTGATCACAAATATTCAGTAAATGAAACATGAGTTTATGTTTTGTATCGACAAACAATTTGGATTCAGTTTTATTTAAAAAAAAATTAATAGATTTAAAGAAAGAAGCAAACTATGTTAGATGATAACGGAAAGTGGTTTCAAGGTACAATTTCTTAAATACTTTTAGAGCGGACTACGGGCTATAGCATTGGCTGAGCTTATAGTGCAATAACAGCATCATGCAATGCAAAATATTTCGTAGTTCTTAGTATATCTGTTATTACCTTTTTAAAACATATGTACACTGTGGCGTATGAGTACTTTTTTTCTATTAAACTTAAAATAGGTTTTTGATTCACATCAGAGTACTCTTTCAAGCTTTCTTATAAAACACTGGTATTTTTTTCCACTTCCTCTATCAAATTTACATATTAACAATTGACAAAAAGCGATTAAGGACTGGACAGTTCCATAATATAAAATACGTCAGAATATATCGATAAAGTCGGCCGTCTAAATAAACGGTAGTGTGCGCTCGTAAGAAGAGGTCCATAATATATTTGGCCGATAGACAATCGTGTTTCACATCTAACTTATTTATTCGGCCTATACCGAATCGTTGTACTGTGTGCTCTTATACAATTTTATACTGATTAAGGCTAATGTCACACGAGCGTCTTTTTCTGCGCGTCCATTTGGAAGTACGTCCTGAGAACCAAGAAAACTTATAGGAATGGACACACGAGCTTCCACTTATTGGTTTCGTCCGCGCGTCGAACTTTTTCGAATCTTTGACTCTCATGCCGCGCAGATTGTAAAACGGCATAAGGGGTACTGTCGTAAATTAGTATAGTCACACGAGCGTCCAAATGGACGCGCTTCCAGATAATTTTCAGATGCCTTTTTTTGTGTTTTTTATTTTTATCTTTTTAGTGGGTTAATAGATATAGTTGAAATTTTCACAGATAATAGAAATAATGTATCCAAAATTAAATTTAAAAAAATGAGTTCCTAAAGTACCGTTGAGCTGAGATAACGGCAATATTAGCAACCTTGATTTATGAGCTCATATCTTTTTAATGCATGGTTTAATTTAGTTTTATCTTATTCCGAATGTCAGAAAAATAATGATTATTTTAATATTTTACTTGCACCACAAGCCTCACAATCTTAATTTTAATTTAATGGAGAAATCGGAAAAATTGCATAGAAAATGTTTGTTTGGTTAATTGCTCTCGGTAGTCTACCAGTGGAGAAAGGTCCGTCAATTGCAAAATTGTGGCTATTTTCAAAGTTAAGCTTTTTTTTTTTTAAATTATATCTTTCGTTGTAATGATTCGATTATCAAGGTTAAAACAAAGATAAAATGTCAGGCTAAATTGTAATTGTATAAATTTGAGGAAAAGTACCCGCTTCCACCCAAAAAACGTAATGGGAGAGCAATTGAATTTGATTCCTGGAATTTTAAATTGAAAAGTTGATGTAAAATTTCAGAAATTTGAGGAACTAATTATGCAAAGTTATTCCCTGAACCCTTGCCTAAAATAATGCTGGTAATTTTATAGGCATAAACCTAACAAGAGAGGCAATATGGAGGTTATTTAATTAGTTTATAAGCAATAAAATATTCTTAATTCAAATGTTCATAAAAATTTTCAGAATTTAAATAAAACAATATTCCACATTGTTACTGCCCCAACTCCCCTCTAAAAAAATGTTATACATTTTATAGGGCTCATGACAGCAGGGAAGGCGGTAGGGGCCGTTTTTTGAATTTTCACCCACTAATTCTATTCTAATTTGATTTATCAACCAAAGACAAGGAACTAACTTAGTAAAATATTCCGTCCGCGCATACAAAAAGAAGTTCGTGTGACTTCAAGAGAGTTTTATGCCGACATGAATTAAAAAAAAAAAATAAACAATAAAAAAAAAATTTAATATAAATAATTAAATTTTTTTCTTTTTTTTTTGCTACTTTTTTGCTACTTTTTTCACTTTTTTGTCATTTGTAAAACGCTAAAAAGTAAGTCACAGAATTGTACGTTATAAGATATATCTTACTGTACATCATACTCATATTTTTGAATGAATAGAAATAGAAATAGACTTACACCAAAAAAATGCTACAACTGCATCTCTTCAGTGCAATAAATACAATAAGAAGAAAAAAAAAGTTACAAACCAAATTTCGGCTAATTTCATGTCCAATTCACAACTTGTCTACTAGAGTAGAAGTGTTGAAATTAATTAATATTTTTCTTCTTCAAGTAATTCTTAATTTTCATGGGAATTATTATTAATTTTTATCCTTGTTAGGCTCCCTCTAAATTTAAATTTGAAAGAACTATTCAAAGTACTTGGATCACTTTTAAAATGTATATCAACTTAGCAGGACCCTTTTCCCGAGTAGATTAAAGTATTTGATTAAATTATTCTGCTACTTAGCTGCTAATTACCAAAACTTTTGTCTCCAGCCCTCCCCCAGCCAAATCCTAGATCTACTACTGGTCTTCCTCCATGTTCTACAAAGTGGCTGCCACCTATTTTGAATCTTATATATTTTAAGAGTGATGTAGTCTCGTATCTTGGTAAATATCGGTTGGAATAATAAATTGTTTTAAATTTTATGCACGACTGGAACGCATAAACCTGCTCCTACGTACTTAATAATATCTTTAATGACAAAATATTAAAACAACAAATTAAAAGTAACCACTAAAATATGAGTTTAATATTTGATTCAGGGGCGGACTGGGAGTCAAAGGGCCTACCGGGACTTTTAGGAAAAGGGCCCCAAAATACATAATTACTCTCAAAATGGTTAAAAATAAAAGTTGATATGCTAAAATTGTTTCTTGATATTTCATTTTTTCATGTTTATTAATGTTTAAATGTACAAAAATTTATTAATATCCATGTTCAATTCATTGAGTGTAGGTAATCGTAACTATTTTTTTTTAGTTTTTATCAGTTTCGACTGGCAGATTTATTTATTTGAGTTTTTGAACATAAATATACATATTTAGATGCCAAAAAAAGTTTTGCAGGGCTTAGTTATTTGACATTAATTTTACGACGTTAAGAGAGTGAGACTTTCAGTTTAGTAAAAACAAAATAACACTAGTCAAAAAAAGTAATGGATTTTTTTTCAGTTTTTATTAGTGTTTTTTGAAGAGCTGTATATTTTTGAAAAGTGGTCGTATTGAGATGAAACAAAAACTATTCGAAATATTCATATATAAGTTTTAAATTAGTAGAAATAATTTTGTATATCGCTATATCGAATATGGGGAAGGAATTGAAAGATATGCATTGAAATAAAATAAATGTTTTTTTGGGATGACTAAGTTGACTTTTTTATTTATTTTTTTTTAAAGATTGGCAGGAAAATAGTAATTTCAACGAAAAACAAGGAAAATTGGTACCTACAAACTGCATACCTACTGATTGAAGGTTTTTCTTTACTATGTTTTCCTTTTTTTTAATATCCATACAAAATACGTCATTTAAGAATTTAAAGGCCTGTTAAATATTTATGAAATGTTAATAAAAGTAATATTTATTTGTGAATTCACTTAATAAAGAATTTGAATTGATTAAAAAAGAAAAGGTAGCGATTGAAGCGATTCGTGGTGATAATTTTCGAAATAGAAATTGGCATAAAGTTTAGGAGCTACTAGTACATATATTTACTTACTTTAAGGGGCCAAAAGAGAACTACAGAATAATAGGTACTGACTAAAAGGTACACAAACATAATTCTCTGGGCATCGAAAATTCCGAAAGATCTACATTGACTAAAAGAGGCGCATTGGACTAAAGGTCGCAAAAAATCTTCCATTTGAATTTAATTTAATACAGTCCACTAAACAACAACAAAAATATTTTTCTTAGTAAAAGGGGCACAAACATAATTCTGTGGGCCTCGAAAGATCCATAGGGGGCCCACATACGAAATTCGGTGGGATTCTAATGATCCATACGGGCCTAAATTGACTAGAAGCGGGCCACAAACATAATTCTGTGGGCCTCGAAAAATCCATAGGGGGCCCACAAACAGAATCCGGTGGGCCTCAAAAGATCCATAGGGGGCCTACATTGACTAAAAGGGCCACAAATATAATTTTTTGGGCCTCGAAAAATCCATACGGGGCCCACAAACAGAGTCCCGTGGGCCTCCAAGGATCAATAGGGGGCCTATATTGACTAAAAGGGCCACAACCATAATTTTTTGGGCCCTTAAAAGATCCAGAGGGGGCCCACAAACATAATTCTGTGGGCCGCGAAAGATCCATAGGGGGCCCACAAACATAATTCTGAGGGCCTCGAAAAATAAATAGGGGACCCACAATCATAATTCTGAGGGCCTCGAAAAATACATAGGGGGCCACAACAGATTTTTATTGACTAAAGGGGCCTTCAACCGAGTTGTGGCACCATAAACCTAGTGGGTTTCGAATTATCGATCAAGAATTCATAAAAAAAAAACACTATATTTACTATAAGGTCTCTCGTGAGTGAGTTTTATGAAAACGTTTCCTTTTAAAAAAAGGAATTTCAAGTGCTTTTAAGAAATTTTTTCTTGCCCGAGGGCCTACCGGGAAAAATCCAGAGTGCCCGGTCCACCACTGGTTTGATTTTTGTTAAAAAAAAAATTATTTTAAAAACTTGTCAATAATGACAATGCAATATTGTTTGAACTACTCAAAAACACTAGATTCCGAAATTTTGAACAAAATCGGTTCACCAATTTAAAAGATTTACGCGAATACCTCGAAACTAAGAAAGTTTTCTCAAAAAACATCAAATCAGTATTTTCGCAATGCTAATTTTTTTTTTACAAAAATCTGAAACGCAATATTCTTACAGCTATTTTGGTCATTGCAGGTACAAAGTTTGCATGTTCTAGATGATGATTTTAAAAACTCGAATTTCTTCTCTAAAGATTTATATAAAAATGCTCTGTACAAAATTTGAAGCAAATCGGTTCAACGGTTTAGGCTCTAGCTCAAATTGCAGTGGACGCACCGAAGGAACAGACTCACAGACCGACTAAACTCGAGATAACGATCAAACTTGACATTACGATGATAGAGAACACGAAAAAAGTGGGTCCCGCAATTGCATCTGTCCGTCTGTCGTCTGTGTGTCTGTGTGGCTGTGTGTCTGTACGTCCACGGACTATAGCGTAAACCAATGAAGCGATTAGTGGGAAATTGCCATACAACCGTTATTTATGTCTTTTTAATTCTTTGTGTATACTAGCGGTAGTATGGTCTACATTTTGATGAAAAAAAATTGGCAAAATCGGTATTAACAGTACCTGCCATAGAACAGTTTTTTTTTTTTATTTTCGATTTTCTCGTTAAACGAAAGAATAATACTGCATACACATATTTTCAAAAAAAATATATTTTGAATTTTTAAAAAAGTTAATTTTTTTGATTTTTTTTAAATTATGGTTTTAGTTGTGTATTATTATATTCTTAAAAATAGCATACCATTTTTTTTCTAAAAAAATTCAAGAAATTTTATATATAAAAAATTATTTTTTGTTTTTTTCTGATTTTTTAATTTTCTTGCTTTTTCTGCATAAAATAACGGTACTTGCCATAGGACCATTTAATAAAAATGTTATTTATCTCAAAAATGGCTCTAACGATTAATTTAATTTTTTGTGTGTACTATTAGTGGTATGGTCTATATGTCGGCGAAAAGAAAATTATCAAAAACCGTTATTAACGGTACCTGCCATAGAACCGTGTTTTTAATTTTTGATTTTCTCGTCAACCATGTAACCGATTTTAATCAAATTTTTTTACTTAGGAGGTCATATCAAATGTGAATACTATTGCATACAATATTTTCAAAAAATATTTTTTTGGATTTTAAAAAAAAAGTTAAAATTTTTTTTTGAAAAATCATTCTTTTGAAAACGGGTTGATGAATATTTTTGAAACTATGGGTTTAGCTGTATATTATTATATTCTTACAAATGGCATACCAAATTTTTTTTTCTAAAAAAATTTAACAAATTTTATATATAAAAATTATTTTTAGAGAAAACCGTTCCAACGATTTTTAAAATGTTTTTTGCATAAATTTAATTTTTTTCAAGAATTAAGATGGCATTCTTCATTCTGAGATTAAAACATTTTAAGTACTTGTTTTATCAATTTAAAGAACGTATTTCATGCTTTTTTTCCGCATATTCAAATTTCCATTCTTCAATGTATTAAATGGATAAATACAAATACAAACTTTAAAATTCGAAGAAACTTCAACTACAAGAGCAAGTTCGTGTGACCCAGTCGTGCATTTTATTTTTACACAAAACCAACTTGATCTATTAAGAAAGTTAAAAAAACATAGGTATATTGCAAAATTTTACTTTTTTTTTGTTAGAAGCGCTTCAGACAAAAACAATAAACGTAAAATTGTTTCATCGCTGCTCAAATCGATGCTCGAATCTGTTATCGAAGCTCCAACATAAACGCACCCTAAGAGAAAACTTCTTCTCAAGGTCACGAAAGTCCGTTCAGTAGAATAAGAAATCACCCAAAGTTTTACTTGCCATTTAACTTAAAAACTTTTACATATATCCACATAAATTGACGGAATTATATTAACTGCCGTAATTAACCAAATACCATCAAACCCTTTCCTGATTCAACCCTTTGAATTTATCATGCCATCAGACTTTAACTTTTTGATTCGTCACCGGCAAAATCAATTCAAGAGAACTTCATCCTCCTGGCATAATCCTTTCCGGATGGAGGATAAAAAAGTTTCTTGAACACAAAAAAAAAAAAAAAAAAAAAAAACAATCATGTTTCAAACTTACCTTGAGGTGATTTATCTGCTGTCTCTCCAAGATAGAAAGGCCCTTGTCTGGTGGTAATTTCGTGCACTATAATACCAAATGAGTAAACGTCTCCTTTTTGAGTGCCTTCAGGTGGTTTCTTTTCTAATCTCAATAGCTCTGGAGCAGTCCATAAAAGATCTGAGAAATGCGTACAAAAAAAAAAAAAAAAAAAAAAGAAATTTAAAAAATGAAAAAAAGTTCTTCAGGCTTAACTTACTACTCCAATAAGCGTAATGATTACAGTTCTCCTCATCATTATCGATTGGTTTTCTCATCAACGAATGCAATCCAAAGTCTGTGATTTTCAGCACAAATCGCGAGTCCACCACACAATTGGACGACTTGAGATTTCCATGGGATTTGATATCGGAACTATGTAGAAAATGCATGCCTCTTATGATGTCATGCATCAGGGACATTTTGAACATCAAATCTAGTTGGTATTGCTGTTCGTCTTCGAGAATATCTCGCAGTGAACCCTTCGGTGCGTATTCGGTCAAGATGAAACTTCTCCTTGGATCCAAACAAGCACCAAAGAATTTAACCAAATGGTCATGCTGTAGATCTTTCATTCGTTTTAATTCCAACATCAAAGACCGACTAAGATTTTCACTGATTCCATCAATTCTCTTAATGGCCACACGACAACCCTTGTAAGTTCCGACTGGAATAAAAATCTGTCGATCCCCACACAGAGATCCCATATCTTCGGACATGAGTGTCATTTGACTGTTCTGCTTGACCAATGAATGAAATGACCCACGAAAACAGCGACCACCCGCCTCGTGCCACATAACATCATCAATGGACACCTTCCATGTCATGGAGTTAATCTCAGCCTCAGATTTGTAATGTCGATAGCCAAGAACAAAGAATACAATCATAATAAGGACCAGAAAACCAAGTACTGTTGAAAGAATAGCATATCCTGGAAGAGCTATAAGAATAATCCATTAGCAGTTCAAATAGATAAGTTTCAACACCACTTACAGTTATCGGGACACAACGAACCATCATAGCCACACTCAGGCTTATCGGGTGGTGGTTCCAGTCGGTCGGCTGCCCAATGAATGACTTTTCCCTCGACAAACTCCAATCGATTGTACACGAAATGAGCAACTATTTCAAATATTCCTGTCTCCGGATTCATATCGAGCAAAGAATATCCTGAAATGCGGTCACCATTCGAATCGATTGTCACGTTGCCTGTTATACCCGGAAAACTTCGATTCCACATGCGACGAACCATATCCGTACCGTTAATGGGACGCTTTAGGACGTTCGGATCCTCTTGAATGCTTTCATTTAGGGCATGTGCATAGAGTAAAACTCCATCGTAAAATGATGTCACAAATGTAGAAAGTGGTTCGTTGTCGCGGAATGTGTAATTATATTTGGCTGCAGCAATGTTCTTAATCTAGAATAAGAAGAAGAATTTATATGATTTAAAATCTCATTTTATAACATTTTAAATAGAACCACTTATAAATGATTGCCCTAGCAACAAAAGAAAACATTTATAAATCCTCAATTTGTAAATGTTGATTGCTATTCCTAAAAGTTCCAACCTTTTAAAACGACCACTTTTGTGGGCTTTTCTAATTCTAAAGGCATCATCAAAGGAAATTCTTGGAAATTTTATTAAACGAGAACTTCATCTTAATGAGAAACAAATATTTGCTGAAAACACAATTGGGTATCCTTTAAATGTTTTTAAACTATTTCTATCTTTGTTTTAAGGACATTCAAGGACGTTTTCTATTTCAATATCTAATAAAAAAAGGGTAAATAACGACACAAAATTGAAAGAAAGTATTTTCTTTGGCAATCCATTATTGTCAAAATAAGATCTTAAATTACAAATGAGGAATTTAAAACGGTTATGTCTTCTTTAAGTGGAAACCTTTATAGGTCAACAAGTAATGATTGTTTAGTGTTGAAAATACTTTTAAGCTTTTTGTTAAACACAATGATGGAGAAATACAAGAAAAGTGTTTTTGGTTGTACCATTCCTCTGTCTTAAAATTTGGTACAAAACATGTTTATGAAAAATTTTAAAAATATTTTTTTCTTTAACAAAATCAAAATTGACACCAAGATGATGGTAAAGTCAAAAATAGTGGGTTTCGGGATACGGTCAGTCTGTACGTCTGCGCGTCTGTGCGTCCACTGTAAATTGAAGTAGAGCCTCTAAACAGGTAGGCGGATTTGCTTAATATTTGGTAAGTGACATTTTTATGTAATTTAATTTCCTAATACACGAAAGATTTGAATTTTTGATTTTGGTCATCTTGAACATACAAATGTTTGTTTTTTTGTTTTTTTTTATTTCTTTTAAAAAAATCACTCAAACGATTTTGATTAAATTTCGTTTTTATAATCAGTTTTTGTCAAAAAAAAATCGTAGGGCTCTCATTTTTGAGTTTGAAAATTTGTTTTTTTAAAACTGTTCACTAAAATAACTTGACTCAAAAATAATATTAAACAATGAACCTCTAGCTTTTTTTTTAAGTTATAGCCTGATATTCTACATGTTGCCGTTATTTTTTTATAATTTTTTTCATAAAAAGTCATTTTTTGAACGAAATTGCCCCTCCCACCTTAAGGAGGGAGGGAAGTAGACCTTTCTTCTGACACAATTCCTTAATTGTCATGGTTGAACTTATACAGTGTAAAACCTAGTTTTTTTTTTCGTATTTTATGCGAATCGCCCGGTTTAACCCCTTTGGGTATTCAAATGGTCTAGCAGGGCAAAAGCCGCTTCCAAATGGTCTTGGACCCACTGTTCCGAGATCAGGGGAGCAATATCTAGGGGTGTGCGAAAACGAATTTCGGTTCATACATTTATCCCCAAAGTTGTTTTTTGTTTGGGGTTTTTCAAACGGTCTGGCAGAGCAAAAGCCGCTTCCAAATGGTCTTGGACCCACCAATCTGTGATCAGGGGAGCATTATATAGGGGTGGGTTAAAACGTTTTTTTGGGTTTTTACAGTACTATAATTGCTCACTAACGCCGCGACCAGCTGCAATACTTTCATTTCTGTCATCAGCTAGACCACTGCTATCGGTTCATATACCTTTTTTTTGGTTCACTTTCACACCCCAAAATTTGCTGTGGCCCTTGGTCTATTTGTGGCAACTGAGATTTGTTTATTGTTATAATTAATGATTGTTATTAAAATTACTCTATATAAATATAAAAATTGAACAGAAACTGATTTAAAGATAATAAATGGCCTTTTATTTTCGGTTTAAAATTTTGCACCATCTCTCAATTGCCACAAAATGAAGGCTGATTTCCAATGCCGCGTTGGGCGTCGCTTTGACAGATTTTTCTTTCAACGCGAAAGCTCACACATAGCAATTTTAGCAAATTGTTTACAATGACGCGTTGGGTATTATGTAACGATTTGGCACCTATTAGCATGTACACAAACCAACGTAACATACGCTACCTCAACGTTAAAGTTAAAAAAAATCAACTTAGACGCTGATTACACGATTCTTTTTTTCGGTTGTTTCGTCTTTCGTTATTTTGACAGATATGGTGAGGGGTGTAGAAATGTAAGGGGAATGAAGCAACGAAAGCAGGAATGAAAATTTCAAGACTTTTTCTGGTTGAAGATTTGACGTTCTGGTTTGACAACTGATTAGTGATGAGCGATGATGGCAATCGATGTAACCTGGATTCTTTATTCAAAGTGAAACATCGATACATATTTCAGTATCGATTTTTTGATAAATTACATCGACCATACAAGAAAATAGAAACATGCAAACAAAATAGTTTGTTTAAATCAAATGCAAAGAGAGAAAGTTAACAAAAATATTTGTTGTTTTCTATCAAGTTGTGTGTTCTTTCAATAAGAAAATTGTCATGTGAAAGCATATTGTAATTTTATTAATTTGTTATAAGTTATTGAATTTGATTGATTTTAAAAAAATTGACAAAAATTCATTAGGTACTATTTCATGGAAAGTGAATTAGGATAATTTCAATACCCAAAGGAGTTTGCAAAGAGTTTAGCAAAGAGGGTGCGTAACAAGTAGTTATAAAATCAGGTACAAATTCCAAATTATGTCAATATCTACTTTTTAACCACGACAATAAATGTTCATACCAAAGTTAGTTTAAAAATGTTTTTTTAATAAAGCGAGTGTGACTCTTTGCAATTGGTTGAAAAAAACCACAACATAGGTTAGCGAAGCCGAAAACTCACATAGGTTTCAATACAAACAATCGATAACAAGTATGAAATTCACGTCTTTTCTTCGCGATTAGGTTAGAAGTCGAAAATTCTCTGGGCTTTTCTAAAAGTACTTAGCTGTTATTGCATTAAACACGTTAAATCCTTAACTACATAAGCCAAAAAGGTGAAAAAGTACAAAAGTGAACATTTTCAAACTCATTTTGGGATTGTGTTTCTCACTGGAAAAATTATAAAATTGATGCAGAAAGCTTAAATTTTGGTTTAAAAAGAAACGATTATATTCCTTTTCACAAAACAACTTCGTTAGCGGGAAAAAAATATTTTTACTTTTATAATATTGCAAAAAGTGACCAATGTAGTTAAGGCTTAACTGATAAGTCGTGTTTTTTTTTTTATAAAATTCCCTTGGGGATTGGGAAAAAAAACATACGTGGTGTGGTAAAATCATTTTTACCACACAAAGTAGTTTATAAATTTTGAAAGACACCAATAATCTTTTACGTCTTAAATCAAATACACGTTTTGATGTGAAATTTTGTCATATTTGGTCCTTAAAATAGAAAAGGAAGAAGTATTTCCATTGTTTTCAAGTATCGATTTCGAAAAATACCGATGTTTCGGTTCGATAAATGTGTGTGCCGATTTATCGCTTAGAATCTTTCAATTTGGCTCATCCCTAAAATCAAAGCATTATGCGAGGAACTTTTAAACTTTAAATTATAAGTTATAACATTGCTTTTCATTGCTAAATAGGGTAAACATTTGAACAAGAAGTGATTTAACCCCTTTTTTAATTATTATTAATGTTTATTTTCCAATAAATCCACCGCGGAGATTCTGAATGTCAAAATAACGAAACAAGTCTCACGAATGTAAAAAAGAATCGTGTAATCACGAGGATACGTACCTGTCAAAAAGACGAATAACGAAACGAACGAAAAAAAGAATCGTGTAATCAGGCTCTTAAGCGTGCATTTTGACAGTTAAACTAATGGTCGAATTTCTTTCAACAAAAAATCGATTTATTTAGAAGAAAAAATCGGCTTTTCTAGACAAATTACTTTTATTGAAAGAAAAAAATCGATTTTGTTTAAAAAATAATGGAATAGTTTGTTGAAAGGAATTCGAAATTACAGTTATGTAGGTTCATTTTGATTTTCAGGTTCTCTTCAAGTCGTCTGTCATGTCGACGCGTTCGTAAAGCTTGTAAACGTATACGTAAGCGTCTCTAACGCGAACGCACCATTGGAAATCAGCCTTGATGGCTGATAATTTCGCGCGATTTTTTTTTTTAATAAAACAACTAAGTAGTTTTGATTGCAATAGCGGGATAATAAGAAGCGGGGTTATAAAAAACCGGATTATAAGAAACGGGATTAAAAAATTGGGATTATAAAAAAAGCGGGATTATAAAAAGCGGGATTATAAAACCGGGATTTAAAAAAACAGGATCATAAAAAACGGGATATCGTACCCAATCCAAAAAAAAAACATTTCCAAAGATAAAATAACTTTCTTTCTTATAAGTTAAGATTTTGACACACTGATGGAGATTTGACATTTCCCACAAGTTGAAAGTGTTTTTGTCGCGGTGTTTAAAAAATATTTCAAAAGTGTTCGTCGTTTATTTTAATAGATTTAATATAATCTATAAAAATGTTTTTTATTCATCAAACAATTGTTGATAGTTTATTGGGAGTGATCAACACAATTATCTGTGCCTACGTTCTGTAACTCTCACATAGCTAAAATCAGTCGAGAAACGGTTAAAAATGGAACAAAACTCATATAATTTGTTTCAGTTCTCATCGTTTCTTAACCAATTTTATCGATGCGAGAGTTACAGAACGCAAGCACTGATTCCAAGTACGCAAAGTCCGTTCATCCCTGCTTGCCGATGATGCGTTCTTAGATTGATGTGTTTTGTGATCGAATTTGTTGTTTTTTTTTCTGCTTGTATGAATGCACAATTTTTTTCGTATTGTTTTGCAACACTCTGAAATATATTTGTTAAATCATAAATCGTAAAACTGAATCCACTTTTAAATATTTGTTGAAGAGTTTGTGCGCGCAAAAATTGTGTACCTTTAGGCTAGGCACGTACCTTACTTTCGATTTAAAGTCGTTGTGATTAAAAAATCGCGATCGCAACAATTTTTTGCTGTGCACGCACTTGCGATTTGTAGTCGCGCGATTTTTATACATCATTATCGAATACAACATACTTACATCTTTTAATGGCTGCGCATACGCACTTGCGATTTAAAGTCGTTGTGATGCGACTGAAAAGTCGCTCTAAAAATGAAACCCGTTTCATCTTTTTTAAGCGCCGCGATTTGTCAGTCACATGTGCGTGCACTTACATTAAAAACCATGTGTTTCATTTCAAATCGCGCGACTGACAATCGCAAGTGTGTGCATGTTTATTTCTTTCCGCGACTACACTTTTTAAATCACAAAATTTAAATCGCAAGTGCGGTCACAAACAAGTAATTGCATTTGTTTCATTTTATTTTGCGACAATCGCGTCGTTCGAAAAATGGAACAAATTTCAGTCGCGATTTCTCGGTCGCTCGGTCGCGGTCACTCACATTGAAACTCATTTGTTCTATTTCTTGCGATTAAATAGTCACGAGATCGAAATCGCAAGAGCGTGCTTAGCCTTTATGCTTCAAGACTGCTGTCAAATGGCACACACACAAACAAACAAAAATCGATTTTTTTTTAAGAATCGCTTTGAAATGGTTGGAAGAATTTCGATAGAGAGCAGGATCTTGTGTTGTTGTTGTAATGCTAATAAAATGCGGCTAACATACTACCTAAATCTTAATTGATTTTTGGTAGGAGGCAAAGTGCCCTTTATTCTAATGCCAGTTGTCTTCACTCTCTATTTTTCAAAACGAAACTTAAATATTTATAAGCGTAAATTGTCACATAAGTTTTTATGCTTAAATTGAAACATTTAAGTTTCCTTTCAGCAAATGGTCCTAAATCACTCCGAAAATTACTGTAACTTGTTTTGATTTTTGAATTTATTTTGTGCTCATTTTTCTTATTATTAAAATTCACTTTATGTTAAATGCTTTCTTTTTCATTTAGACCGTCAGACACCATACATTATCAATAAGCACTGTACTATACAAAACACAAAACGCAATTCACCTACTACAAATTTACACAAATATTTTTTATTACTTATTTTAATACCGAAGAAAAAAAAAACGGACTGTATGTTTTATTATTCAACAGACGTACTACACTAGTGTGAAGAATACTCAATTTTTCCTTTCAATTTCAATACCTTGAGGACATTTAAAACCAAAGTTTCATATAAGTACATACTAAATTTTCCAATAAATGTTCCTGCCAAATGTTCTCACTGCTGGGTTAAAATTATTTTACATTTTAAGGGAGTCATTACCCTCTCAGTGCATTTTAACAATACCAAACAAAATGTGGTCAAAAAAATTCCAAAGTATTTTTATTGTAAATTATAAAATACAATATTTGATTAAAACATTTAATTTTATCTTAAAACGGATAAAGTCTTGAGCTATTAAAAAATATTTGTTTTAATCTTATAACTTATTTTGAATGTTGGCAAACTTATATTTAAAAGCTTAAATATCTTGAAATCAAAACTAGCTCATTTTCATTTAGCCCTGTATCAATAAACTAAAAACAACGGAAAGATAAGACTAACACATCTATCAAATTACAATTCCTTTTAATAAATATGTAATGGTCTGTGACATGGTGACAGTGAGCGGATAACTTTAACTCGCCAAATTTGGCGTTTAACGGCCATATTATTCACTCAATACATGCAGATTAAAACTTAAATCTGGATGTAAATCATACAAATTCAATGTAAATTCATCTGGATTTAAATTAAAATCTGAATTAAACGAGTGAATAATATGGCCGTAAGGGATGGATAACTTCATTTCATAAGCATAAAGCCGGATCTACACATGTCTCGTGTGGTGTGTTGTGGGACTGAGTACACTAATCAAGCGTGCTGTCTTACAAACTGACATTTTTTATTTTGTATTATTCTGTTTTCAAGAGCATTGTTCTCTATCCCGCACTTTAAAAATAAAACGCACGACTGGATCGCACAAACTTTCTGTTGTAGTAAAAGTTTCTTCGAATTTCAAAGATTGAGCGTATTAAAAGTAAATAATTTTTTTATGGGAGCCTTAAGTTTAAACTAATATTATACATTATAGAGCTTAAATTTAAAAATTATTAAAAATCAACATAAATAAATTTATTAAAAAAGTCATTGTTTTGAGAGCTAAAACATGTACACTATCTGATTTTGCAGAAAAAAAAAATAATAGGAGCGGTTTTTTTTAAATTAATTTTTTATATATAAAATTTTGTAAAAATTTTTAAGGATAAAAATTGGTATACAATTTTTTAGTATTTATTTATGTAGATTTAAAAATTAAATTTCGAAAAAAATTATCTACCCGTTTTTGAAATATGGAATTTTCAAAAAAAAAACAAATTGAATTTTCTTTTTTAAATCCAAAATTAGTTTTATTTTTTTAATTTTGGTATGCAGTATGATTTCAACTTTTGAGAAGCTTTTGTATAAAAAATTTAATTTAAATCGGTTACATACATAATGAGATACTCTATGAGATGTACTGTTAATAATGATTAACTGTAAATTTTGTTTTTTTGTAGATCGTAGACCATACTAATATTAGTGTTTAGAACAATTTTAATCAAAATCGTAGAAGTCGTTTTCGAGAAAATTTATATTTTTTCTGTAACGGTTTTTTAACATTTATATGGAAGGTACCGTTAATTTTGACTATAAGAAAAATTTTTGTTTAAAATATTTTAGATAATGTTAAAAAACTGCTCGGTACCAAGTTTCGTAAAAACCAAAGAAGTCGTTTTCGAAATATTTGGTTTTCAAAAACAAATTTTGAAACTTTTTTTGAAAATCAAAAAAAAAGTTTTTGGAAAGTTTTGGTATACAAAACTATTAAAATTTGTCAGAAGATTCTCAATAAAAAAAAATTTTCAAAACCAGTTTATTCCTTTTCTAGAACAACGAAAATAAAAAAAAAATGGTTCTATGGGAGGTACCATTTAAAACCATTTTTTGGAAATTTAATTTTTACAAAAAGGTAGCATATACCTAATAAAATTTATTGATTTTTTTTAGAACAATCTGTCGAGCCATTTTTGAGAAAAATAAGATTTTCTAAAAAATGCTAAAAAAAATATATTACAGGTACCGTTATTTTTGGTCCTAAAAATAAAAGGAAAAAAAAAAACGTGTCGGGGTAATGTCCCGAAAACACTTTATACCAAGTTTAATTAAAATCGGCCCATGGGCTTAGGCTGTAGGCGAGCCCACAGACAGACAGACAGACAGACGGACAGAATTGCGAGACCCACTTTTTTCGTCTTCCCTATAATCGTAATGTCAAGTTTGATTGTTATCTCGAGTTCAAAATTTTTTTTACGAATCCAAAACTTGCCATATAGTACCTACTATATATCGCAAGTAAAAATGTCTGCGCCATAAGCGTGGTATGGCGCAATCGTAACAAAATAGATTTCGACACAACACACGACTCCACGTCCACAACACACCACACGAGATAGATGTGGTTTCGGCCTTACACACACATGCTTACATTTTATAATAACCGGTTCAACTACAAGCATATTTTTCATCAATCAGTGCATGCGTGTGACACATGTATAAGAATACTTCCACGGTTTGATGAACAGCTGCCGTACCTTAAGTGGTACAGACTGGAACTATTATGATATACTAGCCGATAAAACCCGGCGTTGCCCGGGTCTTCTTTAGTAAAACCTTTGACAACCAAATATCGACCAAAAAGATGATTTAAAATCAGCACTCGAAAAATGTTCAGCTTAAAGAGCGCTACACACCATCCATGTTACTTGTCAGGTAGCATTGACGTTTTTTTTGTCAGGTAACATTGAAAATAAGCCTCCACACGTATCAATGAACATTGACAATTATTTTCCTAAAATTATGTGTGTGGGTTGTGTGGGCTTGCATTTGAATAAAAATGTAATGCACCTAATTATGAACCTACCTGCCTGCCTATAGTGTAATTTTAAGACAACTTTGAAAATCAGACTATTTGTATGTTATGTTATACCTACCTCCCATTACCCTCTAAGGAACGAACGACCGTGAATTTTGTTAGTAACCACTTGACAAAGAAATTAATAATTTATCAATGAAAAGATAAATTTTTTCTTCTTCTCTACCATATACCTATCATATTCTTAAAACGAAGCATTTTTTCCCAGCAAGGGTTATTGCCGTCTATGAAGAATAATTCCGTGCCAAAAAACCGGAATACATTTTTTACCACCCCACCAACCACTTATCAACATCAAAAAAATTTTACCACTTGTACTACCTAAATAAAGTAGGTACCTACCTATTAAAATAAAAATACATATTTAGGTAGGTAGGTATTACCTAAAAAAAAAAATTTTGAGCCGATTCTGGAAACCAGATCCCTCCTTGCGCACGTTTTTGTCTTCTTGTGTTCCCACATTACATTTAATCTTCGTTTAAAATCTCGAACCTTGAAAATCCGATGATTAGAACTCAAGGTGTAAATTTTGCTGATTTGAATGTAATAAGCACCCCCACATCACCTTTGCTTACCTACGCCCTTGACTGTGTAGTTACTCAACAAAATGAATTAGAAAAACAAATGTATTAGTGATTCAAGTGTCCCCTTACCCCTCCTTGCGCACACATTGGCCTCCAAATAGGTTCGTTTCCATTTAACTTCACCAATACCCACCGCCAAACCAACTAATTTCTGTCTTACCTTAAAATCCAACAATTAGAACTCACGTTGTAAATTTAGTCGATTTTCATGTAATAAGCATCCCCCTATCCTATTTACGTGCGTCCTTGATTGTGTAATTACTCAGAAAAAAAAAATGAAAATAATTTGTATAAGGGGTGCAAATGCCCCCTTACCCCTCCTTGTTCACGCCTTTGCCTCTAAATAAGTTCGATTCTATTCACCATCACCAACCACCCACCGCTAATAAACCAACATTTTTTTTCTGCTGCAAATACCTATTATACCTACCTACTCATACCTATACCTACTCCAATCATTTCTTACTACACTATAGAGAATACCTACCGACTGTTTATGTTTTGTTTTGTTTTACCATACCTTCCTATACACAAAAATATCACCACGATTCGTCGACGGCGAAACGCGAAAACAGTCAACTCTACTCACTATCTCGCTCCCACCTACCAAGGCACATTGCACATGGTTTGATTTGTTTTTTTTTTTATTTCTTGACGATGAAGAATAATTCACTGCCAAAAAACCTGCATACATATTTTTACCACCCCACCATCACTTATTCTCATGAAAAAATTTGTACCTAACCTAAATAAAGTATTAAAAAACCAACCACCCACCGCCAAACCAACGCCCTTGCCTATAGTTCGTTTCCATTTACCATATCCAGCAAACACTCACCACCAAACCAAACAATTTCAGTAGTAAACATTTATTTTTGCTGCAAATATTATACCTACCTCTCACATACCACTATTTCTTACTAAAGAGAAAATCCCTACCGTTGATGTTTTTTTTTTTTTTTTATTTGAACTTTTCCCTATTACACAAAAACATCAACACAATTCGTCGCCGGTGAAAACAAAACTCACTTCTCGCTCCCACCTACCAAGGCACATTATACTGCACATGGCTTGAATCGTTTTTTTTTTTTCGATGAAGATGTTTTACTACCCACCACTTAATTTTCACCAAAAATGTTCCCTAAAAATAAAAAAAGAAAAAAAACAAAAATACTACCCTACCTAAAAAAAAAAAAACTCTTTTTTTGAGCCGATTCCAGGAATCAGCCCACCAAAAATATGGAATTTGACGATTTATCGTCAAATCCACATGCCACAAAAGGCAATTTTCCATGGCAAAACAACTCCTCCTTATAAATAATTGAGCTTGAAGTAAATGTGAGTTGAAAATCTATAAAGCAGTATTTTGCAAGGAAAATACCTACATGCTTGATTTTAGAAAATTTCCATACGATTTTTTTTGTGGTAAGTTTTTAATTTGTTTATTATTCGGTATTTAACAAAAATTTTCTTTTCTGCTGTATCCTATAGCATACCAGATAAGTGAAATTTGTATTATATCTATTTTTTAAAAGAGTTTTTTTGTTTGTTTGTGAGTTTAGTGCATACATTCAGCCAGACTGACAACCAAAAAAAGTTACTCTTTTATATAATAGTATAGATTTGTTAATAATTAAAGTTATCCAACGAACAAGTGGTCATTCTATCCGTGTGCTAGCTAACACGTGTGTTAAGTAGCGGACAGTGACTTTTTATTAATAGGGCTGTAAAAGTATATAGTTATGTACATTTGTAGAACAATCCTCCATGTCTTAAAAAAAAAAAAAAAAAAGTAATAAAATCTGAATGAAGCCAAGCTTCATAAATAAATATATATGTACCTATAAACGAGTACAAAATTATAGGTATTGAGGACATCTATCAGACTTGCGATTAGTTTTTTTTTTATTATATTATTATGTGGGTACACACATACTTTTTTTTAGTGTTTTCACATCATAAGCATAAAACTCTGTGGATTTTAATCAATCATGACATGACACTTTAATGTTCGAGAATAGAAAACAGTAAAGAGTAAAATTTTATTTTTGTCTCTGACTTTCTGTTTGCTAATTTGTCTAGCCGTCTGTCTAAAGAATTCGTAAAGAGATTCATTGGCTAGACCAAATTTTTTATATTTGGCATAATAAGCTTTAAGCATTCGTAAATTATTTTTCCTCGCATTCTATAATTTCGATAAAAAATAAAAAGAAACAACATCGAAGACAAAATCTTGAGTCATGGCCCTTAAAAAATATGATTAAAAGTACCTCCGAAAAATTAAATGTTATTCCTAGAAATATGCCTAGAAAAACAGACCCTAGTTATACATAGTTTAGAAAAATTAATTAATAAAACTTTTAATAAAACTTTAAGATTTATATCAACGGAGAAGTTCACCTTACCCCCTAAAGCACATCCAAAGTTCTGTAAAATTGCCGTATTTTGCATAGTCAATTTCCAAAAGAAAAAAGTGGGGAGTGTAATTTTATTAAAAACAAATGTTGGACCTGAGGGTCACCCCTACCACTTAAAAAAATAACCTAGACTACACGATTTATTTCATTTATTTTTCCTTCGTTGACTTGACTAAAATTAAAGGGTGTTTTTTTTAAAACTATATCCTTGGCATTAACGTTCGAATATGATTTCGCACATGTGGCCGACTATAGCGTTAAGCCGGGTCCACACATGTTTGGTGTGGTGTGTTGTGGAGTGAGTTAGCGTATTCAAGCGTGCTGTCTTATTCTGTTTTCAAGAGCATTGTTTTGTCCTTCTCGCACACTAAAAAGAATGTCTTCGCCATAGCGTGGTATGGCGCAATCGTTAAAAAAAACATTTCGACACAACACAGCACTCCAGCACACGAGACAAATATGGATATACGCATATGAAATAGAATGGAGCGATAGCGACACATGACTCTACAACATACCACACGGGACATGTGTGGATCTGGCTTAATCTGGATGCCCAATTTTCAGTCTTCGCAGTAAATCTGACTATATTTCGTAAATAACGCGGTCAATTTTGGATTCCAAGTGTTCAATGATTATTTTCGGGATGCGACTTTATGTACAAATGACATACCAACATTTTGCAAAAATAATGTTTTTCTTTAAAAAACGAAAACATTTTGTTTATACTGTTTAGGAGGCACCTAGTTTTTCTGTAATGGGGGCCGCCCTGCGTCTAGCTTAGCTACACTTCTGTTCTTCTGACAACAATGCAGCCAAAAGTGGGGTTTGGTTCGAACCCAAACCTTAATATTTGTACTCAAGTACTTTATCTAATGTGACATTGTCATCCGATGTTATAAAACAAACCCTCTCCTGCAGACACAAAATGGAGGGTACCTAATCTATACAGTTTACTGTCGAATCCGAAAGGCTAAGGAGAATTTGTAAGTTTGTCGCAAAAGGCAGTCCCCGTGAAAAAAAAATTTGTTTTGTATAAATATTTAAAAAAAAATCAAATTTCTTATAAAATAATTTAAAAAAACTGAGTGTTTTTTTTTAAACAAAATTTAACGTTTTTTGTCATGTAGTCAAAACGTTACTACGAGGATTTGCCGTAATCCGTAACAAGTGGCGAATTAAAGTAAAGATTGCCATTATTGTTAAAATTGATTAAATTGTGTTACTTTGAGAATAGAATTAGTCATCCAATTGATACAAGATTTACTATAGTTAGTTCAGTCATATTAGACATACAGCGAAATTCCGGAAAAATTGCCTGGAAGCTGAATTTTGGTATACAGCCTCCTGATGATGTTCTTAAGAAACTGTAAAAATACTCCCATCGATAGGAGCGCCGCTAACAATTTTACGGGGGGTTAAAGGCCCCCCAAAATGGTTTTTCAGGAATATCTCCTAAACGGTGCCTTGTACAGAAAAAAATGTTGATGATGAATTTGTAGCTTAGAAAATTTCCCACAAAAAAGATTATAACACTTTTCTTCCTAGAAATAACGGTTTTCAAAATAATTCAATCGGTAGAGTTAAGGTTTTTAGTTTACCATAAAATGGAGGATGCACAAAAATACTTAGGATGATTCGCATACGGTGTGACAAAAAGCTTAGGCGTATAGGTTGAGTTGAGACAAGAAAAAATTCGTAAGGAAGGGGGTTAAGTTTTCCTTTAATTTGATTTCCATCCGCTATTTTGTTGATCTTATTTCCACTAAGTAGGTAGTGAAGTTGATTTTGTTATTTTCGATTTTCTCAAAAACTAAAAGACACTCAGGCATCCGGTTTTCAGTGTTTGACTAGAAATTAAAACGAGCATCCAATATTGAAAACAAAAATACTACTTAATAACGTAAAATTTTGAACAAAATTAGTTTGAACACATTTTTTTGCATTATTTTTTCATAATTTTGAGTTTGAAAATAAGTGTTTCAAAAACTATTGTCTGAAATTATTTAAATTAAAAACAAAACAGAGAACGGACTTCCAGCTATAAAGAAATGTATAGCATGACATTGTAAAGCGCCAGTTATAGCTATCATTGAAATTCATCATTGAAAATTTTAATGATTCATTTTAAGACATTAAGATGTCGAAACCTTTGATTATTTTGATGCCAAAATAAAGCTTATGACTTAATTATTATATCTGGCCAAAAATATTTCATTTCGGCCCAACCTTTCTCATGAAATGACTTTTATTATTTCAATGATCATTTATAAGGTAGTGCAATTATTGAAAAAAAGTCAATTTCTGTGGAAGGTTGGACCCAAACGAAATTTTTTTTTCGCAACAAAAATTAATTGAGTCGCCAGCTTTACATAGGCATCAAAATAATTACTAATTCTGCTTTTAAAATGCCCTAAATCTTAAATTAAAAATTTTCAATGATGAATTTCGATGATAGCTATAACTGGCCCCTTAGCTAATTTGATCATAAATATTTTTAAGCAAAGGAAAATAGGTCGATAGAAACTATCGACCATGGGTGTGTTTTATTGGCAATTTTATAGCTAGCGCAGTAAAATTTCGCTTGGTGAACAATAACAAAACCAAAAGTGCCGATAAATTAGCCAGTAAATTACTGAATATAAAAGTGGACAAATGGTGTGGACTTGAACCTTAAATGTTCGCTTTTCACTCAAAAAAGAGAATAAAGAGTGGACATAAAAGTTGATATAGCGGTTTATTGAATTTGTATTGCTGCGCTAGCTATGAATTACCAATAAAACACACCTTATGTTTAACTTATTGTTAGTTATGATTTAGATTTACAATCCGTATGAGCGAATGGGCCTTAAGCCTTAACTAAATTGGCCAAAAAGGTGAAAAAGTACAAAAGTAAAAAATTTTCAAACTTATTTTGGGATAGTGTTTCTCACTGGAAAACTTATAAAAAATGATGCAAAAAGCTTAAATTTTTGTTTAAAAATAAAATGTGTACATTCTATTTCACAAAACAACTGCGCTAGCGGAAAAACAATATTTTTACTTTTGTAATTTTGCAAAAAGTGGCAAATGTTGTTAAGGCTTTAAACACATAGTTTGCTTTGTTGCTTTTGATTTTTAAATATTGTTTCCTAATTTTTCTAGTATCGATTTCATACAACTAGTAAGGTAGGGCCCTAATGTCACCCCCCTCCCCTAGCTGTTGTAGATAAAAGTCTAATGTCGAATTCCCTTTAAGAAAAACAATCGATTTGCTTAGAAGAAAAAAATCGACTTTTTTGGACAAATCATTGTATTAAAAGAAAAAAATCGATTCTGTTTAGAAAAAAAATCGATTTTTTTCGGTAAAAGGAATTACACATAATACAATGAAGCTAGAAAAATTAAATTTTAAGATTCATCTATTTATGCAGGCAACTATTTTATTGTTTAAAATTATATTTCAAAATCATTAAAATTAACAGAAAGTAAAAAGAAAAAGTTTTTTATTCACTATTCAAATGCAATGGCAAAACATCATAAAAATTACGTGCACAGTACTGTCTTCTTATACTTAGGGGGCAAAGAATTCCATAAGCGGATGGTGCCCACGAAAAACTGACGTTCGGATCATAAAAAGTTGCAAGTGGGCTGTAAAAGAACTAATGAACGTGAAGATACAGCAAAATTAATTTTTTCGTAGAGTTATGTTGGTTCTTTGGTAACAATAATCTTATGTAAAAACTTTAAAGTACAAAATTTAATAAAAGCTTCTAAATTACAATCGAGAATGTTTTTTGTGTAACGTGAGACATGATCAAAACGCTTAAGATCATAGACATAACGACAAATGTTATTAAAGGCTACATTAAGCTTTCTTCTAGTATCTGAACGGCTATAAAAGGTAATTTGACATCCATATGTGATAATAAGAATCATTAAGGCTCTGACAAGCATTAGTCTTGTAGAAAATCGTGTATAGTGTTTAGACAATGACAGACACCTTAGGAACCCGTACACTTTTCCAATAACGCCTCTGACATGGTCGTCCCATCCTAGTAATGAATTTTGACAATATTCCGAGATTTTTTTGCTTTTTTGACATATTTGATTGGATTGCACCCTATGGAAACAGTTGGAAAATAGCTTAAATCCAGTTAATTTTTATAGACAACTATACACTTGGATTTTTTAGGATTCAATTGCAAACTATTTTTGTCAGCCCAATCCACAATATTTTTCAACTCGCAGTTAAGCCTAGCAACACCATCTTCAATTAATCCTAGTTTGCACGAAAAATACAGTTGCACTTGCGTCGTTTGCATACATATAGACTTTTGCGTCACTGAGGCATTGGGGTAAATCAGTAATAAAAATTGTAAAAAGAAGTGGACCTAAAATGGATCCTTGAGGAACTTCATTTAATATATCAAGAAACCAGTGATGCCAGATGAGATTTTCAAGATCCCACCGAATTTGACAAAAAATCTCACCATTTTTGTACTGAAAGAAAAAAATACCACCATATTGTTTTTTGCCAGAACTTTTAACTAAATGTTTTTTATGAGTTATTCAGAAACCAGGATCTTAAGTAATGTTAAAAAATTTTTTTTTCTTTTGGTACATTTTCATTCCCCGATTCTTCCATTACCGATTTGTTATTTCTTGAGGAAGAGATGTATGTTAATGTTAAGTGCATTTTTTTTAATACGCGGGCACTCAAAAGGTATGATTACACTTAACATATTTAAAAACAGTGCGAGCGTAAGGAAAATAGATTATAGATTTTAAAGGAGATACCGAAGCACATTGGTTTTACTTTTTTGAACATCACAATGAGGGAGAAAAATATTGTAAGGACCATGCTCTTTTTTTCCGCATTTGTGTAGAATGGTTAAAAAAGAGTCTCTGTACTTGACAGTGAACCGAAATTCGGTTCTTTGATGGTACGTATATGTACGTATATAAAAATGCAAAGGTCAGCAATGAAAAATGAAGAGCACAGCGACAAAAAGGCCAAATAAAGTTGGAGGAAAATAGGTTGTTTCGAATAATTTCCAACTATAAATCCCACCATGAATTTTTTCCCACCATTATTCCCACCAAGCTCACTTTTTACCACCATTTTGGTTGGAGAAACCACCAATCTGAGAACACTGCAAGAAACTGTGATCTTGAATTTTCGCTCAAAAACACTGAATATTTTCTTCCGCACAGATAAGATTGAACCAAGTCTGCAGCGTTACTAGAAAAACAGAAATTGTTTTTAAGTTTTGATACTAATAGCATATATGGTCAACCGTATCAAATGCCTTCGAGAAATCCAAAAGGTTTAAAAACCTTACCAAATCATTACTAACTGCAATTCTTATATCATCATTACTTTTAACAACGCGGATACACAACTATGCCGAGGCCTGAATTCAGACTGATTTTTACAAATAAGATTGTTTGTTTTCAAAAAAACAAGATAATTGAAAGTGGAGAAGTTTTTCCATGACTTTCGAAAGATAAGGCAAAATTGAAATGGATCTGTATTCAGCCTCACACAGTCGAGTACCCGGTGTTTTAAGTAAAGGAACTACCTTAGCATTTTTCCATACTGCAGGAAAACGTGAAGTGAGGATGATTGAGTTGAAAATATAAGTCAATACAAGCAGAATATGAGGGAGAATAATTTTAACAAAAAGTGGATGGATATCGTCAAGACCAGCAGATTTAGATTTTACGCTTAGGATAGCTTTAACAACATCTGTTTGTTCAATTCTTGAAAACTGAAAAGCATTGGCGCTGATTCTAGCAGCAGGTGTTATAACTACAGAGGTAGGTCTTTGAGACTTAAAAAATGTAGCATTGAGTTCATCAGGATTAATTGCATCCAAGTCTTGAGTTATGTTACGCCCGATCCCTAGATCTCTCACATTTTTCCATAAAACTGAAGATGGTTGACTGCTATCGAGCCGTTTGAAATAAAATATTTTTTTAGCTTGCTTGATCTTTGAGTTAACTTCGTTTCGTAACAAATGAAAATCTTCATAAAACTCCGGCAACTTGAACCTTTTCCATCTTTTATACACAGAATCACGTCGGTTTATTAATCTTTGAATTTCAGCAGTGAACCAACAGTTGTTGCGAAACTTAACAATTTTAGTCTTGAGCGGTACATGACCGTTAAATAAGCTACGTATTTTATCTTACAAAAATTCAATTTGTTCATTTGGGGATACCATGAAATATGCTTCTTGCCAATTCACTTGGAAAATGTTCTGTTCCAAGGTTGCACTATTTAAATATTTGAAGTCTCTATAAGCATAGGTAGAAAGTGAACAATGCAAATCACTTTTTAACGTCATGAAAATGAGATCATGCTTGGAAAACACCGGCGTAGATAGTTGGCTATAAATGCATACATAGTTTAGTATGATTGCATTATCTTAAGCCTTTAAACTATATACAAACATGTTAGAAATTTAAAATTTTATTTTTCCTGAAATGTGACCCATCCGAAGTTTTCATTCAAAATACATAAAACAGAAAAGAAACAACAAAATAATACCTATCTGAGTAAAACTTAAATAAAACGATAGTCTAATATCATATGTAATTTCATAGCTATCGCCCTGAAAGAGAGCAACTACGTGACATCCATTCCTGTATTAAATGGTTGGTGTTTGAGCGGATTAAAGGTCGTGGGTGGGTTGGTGCCAGAGAAAACACCCGGCTAGCAAAAACTTTTGGTGTTTAAAATTAAGCCGTTTCAATGAAAGAAAGACAGACCTATATATAGTTTTTGCCTATGCTTAAATATTAATCTAAAAAGTTAGTTCGACTATAGAAACTTTGTTCCTTTTGCAGTCAACATAATGTTTTATGAGTTAGGTACAAATCATTAGTTTCTTATTATGAAAGATGCTGGTGTCTACTCATAACTATGTAAATGTATGGTAAATTTTTGACACAGATTGTCTTGTAAGACCTCCATAAAGTCATATTCAAGCCTATACCCACGTAACTTCAAGCTTAAGACGGTTAGGGTTGTATATGAGATTATAAGTTGAAATTACTTTGAAATCTTTGAAGTTTTTGTATTCCAACCCTACAAATAACGCGCATTAATATTCAAATATTTTTATAAACGACTCGTTTGCTGGAACGAGATATACAGGGTGCCCTCCGATTTGGGCATAATATTTTGGGGAATGATTTTTTGATGATTTTCATTCTTAGTAAAAAAAAAACTGTGAAGGGGAAAAAAAAACCTTCTATTGTTTTTTTTTTACAAATTTTATCAATCACTGACTATGGCATTGTGTATAGAATAAAATTAATCCGAAGTTTATATCTTTGTGCGTTCTCAAGATATTCGAACCGAAAATCATTTTTTAATAATTTTTATCAGATATTTTTATTTATTTATTTAAAAAAAAAAAAAAACTTTCGATTGATTTTTTAAGTCCTATCAATTTTTTACTACGTCATTATGTATAAAATGAAACTAGGCCGAAGTCGATAGCATTTCTTGTTCTAGAGATATTCAACAAATACGCCATTTGAAAACTTTTTTTTAAATTGCTGTAATAATCATAATTAACTAGCTGACCCAACAGACGTTGTCCTGTCTTAGCTATGAATTCGATATGGAATATATGTATAACAAAAAAATTGAGTACCTACTTCTAGAGGATTTACGATCAGATGAAGAAGGAAATAATCAAATTTTATGACCCCTAAAAAAATATAGCCAAACGTGTTAGACACTGATAAATTTGTATATTTCCATTGTTTTTTGGAATCTTATAATCTATTACGTGTGGATATAAGAAGAGAGAGAGGTGAACAAATCCTCTTTATTATTCTTTGTCTGTTTTTAGTTCCTATGTATAATATTACAGACCCTTTAAAATAAATAATACAAAAACAGCATTAATGGGGTCACTGTGGCGTATACGTACTTTTTTATCAGCATATACAGGGTGATCGGTATAAGATGCACCAAACTGCTGGAGCGAGTAGGTTGGGTTAAGATAAGAAAAAAATCTTACGGGAGGGGGGGTCTATTTCCCCCCGTTTAAGCAGGAGAGGCAATTTTCTAAAAAATTGACTTAAAACAGAAAGAACATCTGTTGTCATAGAAAAGTGCCGCTCACCTTAGCCGTTCGGATTCGGCAATAAACTGTAGGTCCCCTCCATTCCTGCAGCCACGCACACAGGAATGGTTGAGAGTTGTAAAGTAACTAGGCCCTAGTTCTTCATGAGCTGTTGTGCCACAAAATTTATATTTATTTTTTATTTCGTCGTGATGTACATATACTAAAAAGCTCCAGCATTATGAGTTTCTCCCACTACCACCCGGCAAATTTAAGATCTGTAGTCTCGACACTGTTTCAGTGCGCCCACACAGAATATGCTACAAGGACCATTTGAAGGCTGAACTGAATCTGGCTATGATAGAGTTTTTCTTAACAATTTTAATAATTATTTGGATTGACAACTTTAAAAGTTTTAAAATAAAAACTAAAATAATTGTATTCTTTTTAATATGTGCCCATATTTTTAAGTGTAGAAAAAATGACGGAAAGAAGAATAAAAAAAATATTCGGAAAATATCTGAGAAATATTTATGAAATGCTTTTAAATACAAATTTATTTTTCTCTTCATACACCTTTAGTCTAATCCAGTCTAACCTTATCAAAAGGCATCAAAAATTCCACCCGCCAAAAAAGGAGTTTTGTTAAAAACGCATTTTCTGATGTTTTTTAAGTTCAAATTATCATTCAAGCAAGATTAACACTCCCTATGTTGTGATAAACTCTTACATAAATAAACAGGCATTAGAAATAAAGCTTACCTCATTTGACACCCTTACATAGTCCTCATTGTCGGGCTGTTTTGGTGTAACTGTCAGCAGAGCGGTATAAGCATTTTTCGCCCTGGCGTTATTTTCGTCGGTGTCATTTTTATCATACCATGGCTGTGACAGCAAATGTGGAACTCTGAAATAATAAAAAGAAAAACAATCGAAAAATTAATCAAAATAAAAGAAACGTATGCAAAACAAATGATACAACAATTTAAATTGTCAGACTAAAAATACAAAAAATGTCACAGCATATACCTACCTACAGGAGGTAGCCAAAATAGAAACAAATGTTCCATTACTAATTCGACTTTGAACTTACTGTACTGACAGTTCATTGAGTTCTGCCCGAAGATTTGACTTTGATTTATAAGCAATGTCTTGGTAATGTGAGCGATATGTCTTCTTCTTGCTTCTTAGCGTTTAAATTACTTGTATACCTAATCTACCTAATGCAATAAATTCCAAATGTCAATGCTGGTAGGTGGGTGGAATTTCAATTAAACAATAAACTAACTACACTACTCTGCGCATTGCAGGTGCATGCTTGGGTTGGGACTGGGACATGGAAAAATTATACATTATGAGATCGTGATGATAAGTTAATCGACTTGCAAAATATACCGATGGAGTGATTTAATGAGCTTTGTAGAGAAAATCAAAGTTAATTATAACTTAAGTGTAGACTGCACTTAATCATTATGAAGAAATTGATATCCTATGAGTTTCGGTTTTTTTTAATTAAAGTCGTGATCGATATTATATGGGATGGTGAGACATGAAGCAATAATATGTCAATCATTTTATAATGCTTTCCGACAAAAAACTTTGAATCATTGAAGAAGTGATTAAAGTTGACCGAATCATTAAACATCAGTTTTAAAAATGCGTCAATTTGAAGATATTCAAAACTATCTAAATAAAGAAGTGCTATGAATAACAGTTTGTGAAAGTGTGTATTACCTACACAAAACAAATTTGCACTTTAGTGCTTTCGAGTCCGTGTAATTTGCGTGGGGACGACACCGGAAGAAAATCTAGATTTCGAGAAAAAAGCACCAAACCTTATTAAAATCATCTAGATTTTCTAAACATTTTTCAGATTTCGATATCTAGTACGCCAAATTCCTAAACGCAAAACTTGCGCAAATTATGCTAAGCAAACAGTTCCAAAATGCAAACGTAAACATACCTGCTAAGCAGGTTGTCCATGAACGTACTAGATTTTATTTTCATGCGCAAATGCAAATGTATTTGTGCAAATGTCAAAAATATCTTGCGCACTTCACTTGCATTTCAATTTGTTTTTGTGGTGGCGTGTCTGACGTTGCGTTTTTTGAAAAGAAATTCATACATAAATTTCCTTTTTACATTTGTATTCTTCTTTTTGTAAAAGATTGGTGTTGTGGTGCAACAATTGAGCAAGATCTTATTAAATTTTTTTTTTTTGGGCGTCCATTATCGATTTCAGCAACAATCAAAAACTTAAGCAAATATTCGTTCCGAAATGACATAATGCCTGCAATGCAAACATATGCTTTTGACATTTCAGCTTGCTTTTTTCATTTGCTGTGTTTTGCTTTGCAAATGTTGCGTTTAGGAATTTGCTCGTAGATTATTAAAAATATCCTCAAAATATTCTTGGAACAGTATGAATATGAAACAAATTTACTTAATTACTGATTTTTCTTTTCAGTTAAGCAAACAAAAATTAAACGATGAAAAGAGTGTAGTGTACTCAAACTCAGGTGTTTGGTTTTCATTCCATTTTGTGTTTTTTTTTTTTATATATAAAAAAAAGAGAGACAAATTAGATGTGGGTAATTGTCCTTGGAATTTTAATTAATGACAATAGATTTTTTTCGTAGCTACTATCAAGACTGAGATTCGTTTGAAATGTTAAAGAAAATCTAGTTAATGTGCAGTGTGAACGATTTAATGAGATTTGGTAATCTTTCGCCAAAATCCGAGATTTCGGTTCGGTGTGAAAACCGTATAACCCACGAACCGCTCTTCAAGCTAACGCCTACGCCTGATTCTATAAACTACTTACTTTACTTTAGAAATCGAGCGCTTACATTTCAGGGTGGACTACAACTACAACCCTAACATAACAATCCCTTCCAGCCAGCTCGAACACTAGCTAGCTCTTTCCACTTAAAACTAGGTTTGTTTTTAGCGCATGATCCGCTAAAAAAAAATGTTTCCAAGTAAAATACAACATCAAGTCTGCTTAGGTAACGGCAATGAATATCTTCGCCAATTTATAACAGTTATTTAGGTATAACAGTTTATCGCAATTAAAATTGAGTGACTAAACAAAAATTCTCTGCCCGAAGTATGCCCACCGGTTGAGTGTCCTGGCCCTGAGGGTCACATAAACAATACCTTATATAATCTAAACTGTTAAAAACTGGTATATCTAAGGTAAGTAATCATTTTTGGATGTAATAGTATGTTCTCACTGAACGAAATTGCCCAATTTTGGATTATTTTTCCGAAATCATCCTCAAAATTGCACAATTTCCTATACAAATCACCTCAATTTCAATGAAATTACGAACAAAATTGCGTTTTATAACAGTTATAACAATTATTTCGCAATAAAGTAAATCAACAGAACTACAAAGAATGACAAAAAAATAGTAGGCGCCAGGTATAGCTTTCATTGAAAACCATCATGGAAAATTTTTGTCTTTCCATTTTGAGGCACTTACAGAAAGAAAGTTAATGGCATTTTGGTATCAAAATGAAAGGAATTATTCAGTGATTTTTTTTTAATCAAAAAAATAGTTAATATATTTTAAAACTTTCGTTTTATTTTTTTCATACGCATCAGCAACACAAACTTAATGCTTTGTAGAAATATTACTTTGCATAAGTTTGACGTTTCGGAACGCAAAAAAAAAGTTTGGATGTGCAGTTTGCGCAGTAAATGCGCTTCAGATTCATTTTGCTACTCAGCCAATCTCTATGGATACAATATTTATGTTTAGATTTTAATGGTCACGTTTTAAAGCTTAAATTTAAATCTGCAAAATAAAAGTAAAATCATAAATATTCATTGGATAGTTTTTGCGATATTAGCCGTAATAACAAAAATAACAAATTATATTTAAATAGGAAGCACGAGTAGGAAACACAGATACGCAATATACGCACCCATTATTGGCTTTTGTTTATCAGTGTGCTGTCAAAATTAATTGTTACAATCGTCGATTAATTAAGCCTGCTTATGTATCTTAGATATCACACCTCCAGATGTTGCTCAAGTTGTAACACTACTGCGACAAGGAATAAACCAACGTGCTTCGGCCCGTCAGCCCGTCAGAGATCTACAAAACCCTCAGGTAAACTGGAGAGTTTGTGCGAATGCAGAATTTGGACGTTATACCGGTGGTCCACTTTCACTTAAAGATATGGAAGATGCATTGTAATCACTTCTCTCCAAAATCATCAATTGACTGGCCTTAACGTCTTAACGTCCTAACGTCCAACAACAGTTCAAACAGGTACGAGGAAGAATTGCTATTGAATGGACAGTTAGAAGAGGACTTAAAGAAGTAGACTTTACCCCGAAACGAACTACCACGGGACCGACATTGACAAGGTTGACAAGCGCACTACAATTGGGAAATTGAGCAATGGAGGCGAATTATGTTCCCCGATGAGTGCTGAATAAAGTTTACATGGAAGTGATTGTATGGGCAGAATACACACATGACCGGGCGAGCAGTTTGAACATTGAACAATTCTGGGCCCTATTTCATAAACATTGACAATTGCGACAGGTGAAAATTACAACTTGACAATTGTCAAAATATGTTCCATAAACAACTTGACAATTTTGTAGAATTGTCGCAAAATACCCGACAGTTGTCAACTTTGATAATTCTTTTATGAACCGAAAAGTTGACAATTGTCGGGTATTTTGCGACAATTCTACAAAATTGTCAAGTTGTTTATGAACTGACAATTTTGACAGGAAACTTAGTTACGGTCAAGTGTTTACAATGAAGAGACAGAAGTTGAGCTAATGTTGAATAATATTTATGTTCAATAATATTTTTTCAAGTGAGTTTTCGCACTTGTGAAATTCACCTTTCGACCGCCATTATTTACTTTAGTTTTCATTGAATATCTCGGTTTCGGTTAGTCCTACAAAAAACTTTATTAAACAAAAAGTATGTAGAATTAAATTTCCTATTTTGTATGTTAAGAACATTTTTTCCATATTTTGACTATTGAAAAAGTTACAGGCCAACAAACTGTCAAATATTTTTCAAAATTTAGGACATGAACATTTACAAAAAATATGTATGAAAAACTTGTAGAACTTTAAGTTCTCCACTTGCAATACATAAATCTTTGTACTGCAATAAACAAAAAGGATATGAATATTTGTTTATTAAAAATTCTCGCATTTTTACAACTCCCGAAAAGAAAACATTGCCAAAAGGAGAATTCGAATTTATCGATGAAGCAGCCACTACGTTCTAAAACGGTGTTTTTTTAAGAAGCAAATATATACCTATATCTTTTTTGTTTATTGCAGTACAAAAAAAAATATGTATGGTAAAATTGTAGAGAATTTAAAGCTCTACAAGTTTGTGTTGTAAAGTACGTATACTTCACAACTAAAGTGCGTCCTTCACAAAAATAAAAAAGGGCACAACAGTCGAGGGTGAGTTTTAACTTCGGATCGGGACATCTCTGATATTCTGCTGCATCACATACCTCATGCTAGATTGGATGTATTGCCAAGGATTTCGTACTAATGCATGAAAACGCTCGATGCAACACTGAGCGAGGAACAGTTCGATTCCTTAGGGAAGTTGGTATTGCCAAGATTGACTGGCTCCTGCTAAGCCCAGGCATTAACCATATCGAGCAAAGGGTTAGAGCCGGACAACTAGGTCTTGAAACAATTAATGGACTGAAAGCCGCACAGGTAGACGAATGGGAAATAATCGCAACAGACAGTCAAAAGGCCAGTCATCAGGCCAATAAAAAATCGCGTTTAGAAGAATAAATTAGGGCTAGGACGGGGTAATACAAAATAGTGAAACAATGAATTACGCTTAATTTTGTTGTAAATGTTTAATTTTCGAGCTACTATCTGTTTCGATTTCAATTACCTCTTAAAATTCCGAAGTGATTGTTATGTATTTGATTTAAAGCTTATGGTTCCAGCTTTTTAACGGTGCCATAAACATTCATGCATGTCAATAACATTAAGATCAATCAAAGTCTTTACATGAAGCAAAAGGGTGATTCTGTTTTTTTGCTCGCAAGTGTAGTATTCAAAAACAAAATCTTATCTCTATACCCCAATAAAAAGTCATTAAGTAATTCTTACAATCGTATATTTTTAATGTTAGGTATATTTATAGCTTTTAGTTTTTATCTAAAATAAGCCTTCTATATGCGTTTATTTCAATGGAACTACCTCAAGCTTCCGTAAGAATGTTATAAAGAAAAAAAAATTATCAGAAACATTTTTACAAAACACAAAGAATGTGCTTTATAATAAATATTGTGCACAAAAAAATGTTTGCAATAAATACCTGCATACATTGGTATAGGAAAAATAAACACACACACACACACACTTACAATATTCAGCAATTAAAAGATTAATTCTCACACATTCTCCTCTCCTTCACCATTATGACAACTGATAAGCAATCACTATAAATAAAAAAACTCAACTCAAAACTCACCTAGAAAATAGCTCAATATTAATGAAAACATATTCTCCACTATCGATCATGTTCAGCTCGTCAGCCGTTAATAAAATCTGGCGGATAGACTTCGGATCAGCGCACATTATCACAACTGTAAAAAAAAAGAAAATAAATTACAAAATTATTAAAGTAAACATGCTTTCGGTATATCGAATAAACAAAAGTGGGTAATCTTTATTAAATAACAAAAGCAAAACAAATTAATAAAATATAGGTAGTGAATTATTGTTGCCTTTCCTTTTAATACCAAATCAAAATTGAGGTTAAATAATTGATAAATTTAATTTAATTTGAATCTAAATTACTATAAGAAACAAAATTTAAAATACTTGAGGAGAATTATTGTACCAAAGCCGATGCAAATCAGCCAATCAAATTTAAAGGAGTTTGTTCATTGGGATAATTAGAAATATCATAGGCCGTGTGTGAATTGGTTTAAAATTGCGTTAAATTTTATCCGAAGATTAATTTTTGACACTAGTGAGGTAAATCTGGGTGTCAAAATTAAATCTCAGATAAAATTTAATCAAATTTTTAAACTAATTCGCTCACGGCCATAATATGAATTTATAGTATGTTCCAACTGATCCTGGAATAGCACAATTTTGAGAACTTAATTTCAAAATTACGCAGTGTTCACACTGAAAATGAAACAATTTCGTCTGACAGCTTACATTGGAAATCATTTTAATTATTGAAATAATAAAATTGATTTGAAAAGAAAGTTTTAAAATATATTAACTAATTTTTTGATGAAAAAAATACTGAATAATTCCCTTCATTTTGATACCAAAATGCCATCAAATTCATTTCTATGTACCTCAAAATGGAAAGACAAAATTTTCTATGATGGTTTTTAATGCAAGCTATAACTGGCGCCTACTATTTTTTTGTCATTCTTTGTAGTTCTGTTCGTTCATTTTATTGGAAAATAATTGTTATAAAACGCAATTTTGTTCGCAATTTCAATGAAATTGAGGTGATTTGAAATGATTTTGAAATTGCATCATTGTATGGGAAATAGTGCAATTTTAAAGATGATTTCGGAAAAATAATCCAAAATTGCGCAATTTCATTCAGTGAGAACATACTAATAGGTACAATTAGACAGAACTACTTCCCTATCCCAGCCAAAATCAGCGAATTAAATTTCCTGAACCACGGGTTAAATATTGAACCACGTTTGTACAAGTGGTCCTTAATTGTTTAGAACCGACCTCTTTTTTTTTATTAGATTTTAAACCAAACAATTTTACCTTGCCATTTTTAAGCACTCTGTGAACTTCGCTTAATCAAGTGGAGTAAAGAGTACAGACAGATGAAACAATAGGTTTCATAAACTCAAGGGTTGGAGAACTGTCAAACAAAAAATCGTGTTTCTTTTTTAGCTCAGAGTGTATAACAGTTCAAATTTGTGTTTCTTTTCTCGTTCAGAGCGGCCAACTTCATACAGTTTCTATGTAATTTGACAGATATGACAATTGAGTACTCGGGTGTGTTTCGTAATTAAATCGGAGTTCTCTGAACATACTCTCCTCAGTATGTATGTTAGCTCAGAGTGTATAACAGTTCAAATTTGTGTTTCTTTTCTCGTTCAGAGCGGCCAACTTCATACAGTTTCCATGTAATTTGACAGATATGACAATTGAGTGCTCGGGTGTGTTTCGTAATTAAATCGGAGTTCTCTGAACATACTCTCCTCAGTACGTACATATGTTAGCTCAGAGTGTATAACAGTTCAAATTTGTGTTTCTTTTCTCGTTCAGAGCGGCCAACTTCATACAGTTTCCATGTAATTTGACAGATATGACAATTGAGTGCTCGGGTGTGTTTCGTAATTAAATCGGAGTTCTCTGAACATACTCTCCTCAGAGTTTACTCCGTTCGCTCAAGGTCTGTTCAGTGCTCTGCTCTGAACCAACTCTAAACTTTAAAAAAGAAAAACGCCCGGTATAGCTATCACTGAAACTCATCATTTTAATGATTTAAGACGTTCAGGATGCAAAATCTTTGATTACATTTTGGGCCCAATCTTTCTCATAAAATGACTTTTATTATTTCAATTTCATTGATAAAGTAGTGTAATCATTTAAATATAATGAAAGTCAATTTATTAGTATTATTGGAAAACGCAACACATCCTACCAGCCAGACTCTATACACATTCGAACCGAAGTAGTGAGAGGGACAAAATATTAAAAAACCAGGACTGTTAAACATTTTTTTTTGAAGTTGCTAGCTCCCGTACTATATGTGTAAGGTTGGGCCTAAGCGAATTTTTTTGGCAGTAAATATTTCTTTTAAATTTGTTTATTCTCAAGTTAAATGATTCCGGAGATATACCTTTCACTGTTGAGATTTTCTGCCATGGATCTATGAAAAATCATTATCAACATGTTGCAAAAGTTATAACCAAAGAAATAAATGTTGAAAAGTATAAAATATGTACAGCATAAATTTTACTACAGTAAAAAACACAATTTTCTTTAAATTAACATAAGGCGTGTTTTTTTGCAACCCCTTAGGCTTGCGTGTTAAATGCAACAACAACAAAGCCCTCTCGGGCTTAGCTAAGCACGGCAAAATTTCGAGGCTTAACTTGAGCACGGAGAAAAACTGTTTTACCAGCATGAATCCGGTACATGTTATCGACAGTTTGTATGGAAACTCCAAGTTTTTTTCTGCGATGGCGTCCGTCGGTTGTCCCCGATGTCGTTTTTTTCGACTAATTTCCTCCGTGCTTGCAAAAAAAAAAAACAAGCCCATTTAAAATTTTAAATTATTTTGCTATCGAAAAGTAGAAATTCATTTATATTTTCTTCTTCAGAAAATTTTTTTTACTTTTATGAAAATGAATTGAGTAATTAATAGATTGATAAAACAATACAGAAATTGCACATAGGAATTTAATTTATTTGAATTCAAACTGACATTTTTTGGCAGAACTCAAACTCTCTGATTTCTGCCAAAAGAAATTCCTTGGGCAGAAATTGTTAGGAAGGTAAAATGTTTTCTTTATCGTAAGAGCTCTCTTTTGCATTTATGAAGTCTGGAAATAGGATTTGGCAGTAAGTTGTTGACAAATTGTGACAGTTGGCAGTTTCGTTCAATGTCTAGAACAAACTTAGGGGCCAGTTATAGCTATATAAAATTCATCATTGATTTTTTATTAAAGATTTAGGGCCCTTAAAAAGCAAAATCGGTAATTCTTTTGATGCCAATGTGAAGCTGATGACTCAATTAATATTTATTGTGAAAAAAAAAAAATTTCGTTTGGGTCCAACCTTCTACATAAATTGACTTTCATTTTTTCAATGATTGAACTACCTTATCAATGGTCATTGAAAAAATAAAAGACATTTCATGAGAAAGGTTGGGCCGAAATAATTTTTTTTTTGCCCAGATATATTAATTCAGTCATAATCTTTATTTAAGCATCAAAATAGTCATAGGTTTTGCATCCTAAACGTCTTAAAATACATCATTAAAATTTTCAATGATGAATTTCAATGATAGCTATAACTGGCCCCTTAGGCGCCAGTTATTGAAACTCCTCATTGAAAATTTTTAATTTAAGTTTTTAGGCATTTAAAAAGCAAAATTAGTATTTATTATGATCGAATCCCAAACAAATTTTTCATTTGAGCCCAACCTTTCATATAAATCGACTTTAATTATTTCAATAATTGCACTACCTTACCAATGATCATTGAAAAAATAAAAGAAATTTCATAACAACGGTTTGGCCAAATGAAATTTTTTTTTGGTCAGATATATTAATTAAGTTATAAGCTTTATTTTGGCATCAAAATATTCATAAATTTTGCATCATAAACGTCTTAAAATACATCTTCAAAATTTTCAATGCTAAGTTTTAATGATAGCTATAACTGGGGCCTTACTATATCAATATAGAGGTGTGAAAAAACGACATCGTGGATTATACTGACGCCATCAAAGAAAAAAACATGGATCTATCATAAAAACTATCGATTATATGCATGTTTGTATGTAATTCATGTCGGTAACACAGCCTTATCTGTGCTCAAATTAAGCGCCGATAATTCTCCGTTCTTAGCTAAGTCCGAAGGGATTTAGTTGTTGTTGCATTTAACACATAAACTGTTTAGCCCCGACATCGTTTCTTTGTTCATCCAATTCCCTTCAGGCTTGCATAAAAACACGGCTAAAAACAAATATGTAGTTCAAGTCGGTAACATAGTTTTTTCAGCGCTTATGTTAAGCGCGAGGAATTTTCGGCACTTAGCCAAGCCCGAAGGGGATTAGTTGTTGTTGCATTTAAAATGTAAATTTTTCCATCCAATTTGCATTGGACTTAAAAAAAAAAAAACACAGCGACTGATTATTGGTAGTACACAGACATTAGTCGCGATTTATTATCTACGGATCTAGATCACGATCATCCCTTGAAAATAAAACGATATGGATCACAATGACAGCTGTTCTATATGAACATCTCTTTTTTACTTACGTT